>JANDEH010000007.1:2500000-3750000 GCA_024610705.1 Tetragnatha versicolor | reverse complement strand
TATTTGATTGGAATTTGTTTACATTAACTTAGCAAATCTTACGTAAGAATTGGTTTGACCCCCCCCACCCCCAAGTAAGGGTATGTAGAGATTTTTCCAACCCCCCTCCCCCTCGGGACCCTTACGTAATTAATGAATGGCCCCTTACAGAGAGGGCTTCGCCAATCCAAATATGTTGCACTGCGTGCTAGGCCAGGTGTTACCTGGACAATGTGCCCGGCAGAGTGAGAAATAATTAAAATATGGATAGAGTTTTATATTTATGCTACAACAACTGATTTTAAACTACAACAATCGATTTTCAATCTACAACAATCGATTCATGCCCACAATAATCACTTCTCTTATTATATTTAAAACAATGTGGGTTTGCCTTGAAGTTAGGCATAAAATTTTGATTTTAAACATAAAAATAACCAAAAATGTTATCAGGACGCTTCGATTTTAAATTATTTTTATTCAGAAACCTTCCTGGGAGAGAGTAGATCAACGTGGTAAAGTTTAATTGTTAAAATGTAGGTTTGAAAAGTTTAAAATTATAAAGGACATACAGACAGACAAACATTGATTTTTATAAATAGAAAGATGATTATATTTTATATTAAAAATAGACAAGATTGTTATTTGTTTGTCCAAAATACTTTTATTTACAAATTTCATACATAATGCATGGACACTAGTTGGTCAAAATATGCTAACATGAAATTATGTACATTTTACTCTGCCTTGCTAACAAACAGTAAGACGAAAAAACAACACACAAATAATTAAGATGGAAATGTGAACATGTTTTTAAAATCAGCTTTTGAAAAATAAACGAAAAAAGAGCTTTCCATTTTGGGAAAAATAATGAATTTTTTAAACTCAAAATTTGTTCACTGGTATTAATTTGAATTAACTCTGGGATAAAGATACAAGTAAAGTAACCCTTTACATCAAAAAGTAAACTGTAGTGTGAGTTTCTACAGTTTAGCAACAAGGAATAGTTTTAAGCTAAATCCTTTTAGAGTTACAGTTTTACTTTACAAATCTTAAAACCATAAGTAATTCTTTCTCTGAGTGTCAAAAGCGCTAGTTGTAGAAACACGACTCCTACTCAATTCAACTATTTCATATTATTGAGCTTTTAAATAGAAATCAGAGAACCTCCTACTACATTTAACTAAGAACCTCCTAGTACATGTAATAAAATATTGCAGACCCGCACTTTTTCTTACTTGCTGTGAGAGGTACATGTAGAACAGGCCTACCCCAAAGTTGTAAAAAAAGGATGAAGTAATTTTTTGGTCAAAACCGTCTACATTTTTTGTTAAATACATTGGTAATTATTTCAGTTGACGTAGAGCTGAATAAGTTTCACACAAGGGCAAAAAAAAACTTCTTTTAAATTTTGTAAATTTTAAAATAGGTATTTATTTATAAGGAAGACAGAGTGTCCCGATTGTTTTGCTTCACCAAAGATGTACTCTAGTGATTTCGGCCCATCCCAATAGTTAAACTTGTACTGTTTGCATCATCCTTCAATGGATACGCCTGTCATGTAGCGAATCTGTACTGCGACATACGTACTTGAACTTATGCTACATTTTGATTTGAAATGGCTCATGAAGCACGTATTCTACAATTTTTGCAGCAAGAGCGTTGCATTTAGCTATGAAATTGCAGATTATAGTACATCACCCCAGCTAAAATCAACAGCCAGTCATAGCAGGAACTTTTTGCTACATTTACAGATGATAGTGAACCGAATTCGATGATTCATGAGCATACCGCATTCATCGAAAGCAAAAGTCCAAAAACTCTTCATCACATACTTTTGATGTGCAGTTAAAGACGATTGTGTATCACACCTGAAAGATTAAATCAACAACCAGATATTTACTACATTTGCTAATGATACATTATGTCATTTAGCATACCGCACTCATTGGAAAGTAAAAGATAGCAATTTTAGATCACAAACTGTTTCACGAGACTCTTTTGAGACACGTTCATCTTTGCCTTCTTCTTCTTCTGACTCCCTCTTGTATTTATGTCACAATTGCAGATACCTCCTGAAGTAGATATAATACAATTGGAGATAGTGATACCTTATCATTAGCATACAGCACTCACAGGAAAGCAAAAAGGTCCAACAATTCTAGATCACAAACTGTCTTAAGAGTCTCTCTTGAGGCACTTACATCTCTGCCCATGTCTCCTTCTGTCTCATCTACTTGTATTTATGTTGCAATTTCATGTAACTCCTGAAGTAGGTCTAGTACAATTCAGTGCATTGTGCAGTTTCAATCAGCTAGAATAGCAGATGATAGCACCCGGAAGCTCAAGTCAACAACCAATCATTCTTCCGCTACATTTGCTGAAGAGGATGGTCCCGAGCATATCCCCCACTCACTGTAAACAAAAGTCCCCAACAACCTGTCTGAAGAGTCTACGCATGCGACTCCTGGGGCACCTCCATCTCGGCCTGTATCTCCTCCTGACTCCTCAAATCGATGGCGAACTTCCTAGGGGGCGGTAGCCCCTTGACAGTCCTGCTGTAGTCCTGGAAAGCCTTGGCCAAAGTGAGGGTCAAGGACCTCGCGTTCTGCCGACTGTCGCACACGAACGCGTGGCAGTGGAAGGGGTGCTTCTCCAGGACACTGCTTCCCCCGTCCCTCACCACGATCATGGCGAACACCCTGGTGTACACCAGGTCCTGCACGCCGTACGATATGGACTCGATGGGGTACAGACCGGGCTCGTAGTTCTGGTTCTGGTTTTGCGGCATGGCGGAGAGGTGTACCCCTTTGCCGGACACTTCTAGGCGCAGGTAGGGGAGGGTGGTGCCTGGGTTGAGGGCTCGAGCGGCCGAGACCAGTTCGTCCACAGGGTGGCGGGTGTGCTTGATGCCCCAGAGACCCCTGGCGTCGCGGCTGCCCAGGTACTTGACGATGTAGGTTTGCGGAAGCTCGATGTCGATGGCCTGTCCTGCAAGAAGAATGGGGTTAGTTCGATTCTATAAAATGATCACTATAATATGCAGAGGCGGATCCAGGATTTAGTTTTTTTTAGGGGGCTAAGAATTTTCATAATCCATTTGAATCTTCTTGATGATCTTAATATGTAAAAAGTATTCTGCTCCAACTAGGGGGATAATAAAAGGGGGATCTGGGGGTACTTCCCCCAAAGTTTTTTGAAAATTTAAGTAAAAAAACACCACTTTTTCAACTCGTTTTGGTACGCCTCATCCGAATTTCGAATACTGATTTTATGGTAGAATTTTTGCGTTTGGACAAACTTAATATAAAATTGAGTAATAATAGAGTTACAAGTACCAAGTTGGTATGGGGGGGCCTCCCCGAGAAAATTTTGAAAATTTGACCTTAAAATAACAGGGTTTTAACTCATTTTGGAGCATAAAATACCTAAAACTTCCCCCAGTGATTATATGTATATGATTATATTAGAAAGTTTTCATCTTAAACTATCTATATACAGTGGTTTTTCTAATTCAAAAGTGCCTGAGGGCCGCATTCTAAAGCACCTGTCATCCTGTCAATTGGAGAGTCACAAAAAATACACTGCAAATGCGTGAAACGCTTTTCTAGTTGATCTCATTGATAAAGAAGAGGTTTTAAGAGTTTGTGCCATTTTTTCAATCTATCTCCATTTTCCCCCAGGTTTTGAGTAAAATGGCCATAAAAAACCTAAAAAAAGCAATTAAACTGTTTTTTTTTCATCTAAAAAGAAGCGCAAGAAAAGTCGAGGCGATTTTTGAATGATGTATGTATATTTGCCTCAAAAGTGTAATTATTTCATTAAGTTTTAAATACAGTTTTGAAAAGTTCAAAACAGTCAATTTTGTAACTAATACACCCCACCTTACCCTACATAATAATTATCTGAAAGTAAACCTAAGCAAGCAATAAAAGTTAGTAAAGATGCAACACGATTCTCTCTTTTAAAAGTATAAAATAAATTGTAGTTATATAAAAGAGAAAGAGAAAATAAAATCGAATGATTTTGTCACAAAGGGCTGGGTTTTCCTGAACCACCTGGTTTATCCTTTGTAACCTTGATGTCCTACTTTGTTGGATTGAACGAACTTTCGAATAAGGGTGAGGCAGAAGTCAAGGCTGTTACTCAAATGAGTATGAATCAAATAACTTTTACAAAAAATGGATGGAGTTACATTACCTCTCATAAAAAATCTATTCATTATAATGTTTTCATTAAAGTTTATTTCAAAGCGATTCAGCAAGTCAAAACTTTTATCTTGAAGATTTCTTTTCATAAAAATGAATTGAATTAAGATTGTAGTACGAATAAATGGCTAATTAACATAAGCGCAAGCCTAAAAAATTTTTGAATGAGAAAATGATGCATGATTTTGAATGTAATTGTTTTGTGTTCAAGTATATTTGAGTTTTTTATATGTTAACCTTAATTTTTAACAAATTTAATTATATCTACTTGTTATTTCTTTTTCTTGTTTAGGGCAATAGAGACGAAAAGAAAATTATTGTTTACTAAAAATGAAAAGTAATTCTGTTGCTCCAAATAACATTTCGTTTTTTAGGTAATTAGTATTGCTTACAAGATTCGGATCACTTCTTCTAAAGGGGGTAAAGGAGAGTTTCCACTTATTTGTTACGTTACGGCCATTCGGCGAGGTCGATTGGACAGACGGTTAAACACAACTTCAGTTCTAATTCGCTGTTTTTCGGCCAAAAAAGCGTCAGATTAATCACGTCTTATTAAAAACCGAACCTTATTAGATACAACATCCGAAACATCTTCGAGAAACAAACAAACTCAAACAAACAACCCACTCATTCCAATCTCGATTTATAAGCCTTGCTGAGCGTAGTTCCCACAGATCAGCAGAAAAAAAACTAGTTTACTTCCAAGCGGACACAGGATGGAGGAGATCCATGCGAGGCAAAGTATGCGATGCTCTACTGGCTGAATCAAGCGAGAACACACCGGGTGACTTAGTTTCGCTAAACATTGGCCAACAATCGTTAAAACTTCGCATCCCTTTTTAAACGCATCTTTTCTGCCCGCATAAACGCTCCATCTGCAGCTTATGAACGGACACGATTCGAATACCAACGAGAAGAGTCATTTGGGGAGTTTCTGGACCGAAAAAATATGATATGATATCCTAACGGGTAGAGTGATCCTGGGTTCGATCAGAATAAAAAACATCGTTATTTTTATTTTGGCGGTGCATCAGGGTCAATTGCTCCTAATTCTAATAACCGAAGGGTGTGTCTTTTGGTATCTGTCCAAGAGTGTTATGGTATCTGCTTATGGGTTATGGGAGTATGTTGCTATTGCTCGCTGAAAAACGAGCCTACGTTTTCTACTCGTTCGATTTCCAAATTTAATCAGTTCTCTGATGGGAGAAAAAGTGTTTTCTTTTGTATTTTTAATTCATTTTTGGAAAATTTCAGTGGTATGATAAATACAAAATATGATATGATAGCTTTTAAATTAAAAAGCATTTGCCGAAGCAGCACAAAAGCGTTCATGATTCGTCCGATTTTAGTCATTTAGTCCAATTTAGTCTGAATATTCCATTTTAATTTGTTAAAAATTCTCTCCTGATTCCGAAAATATGCTTGTCTTTTCCCACAAATTTTTTTTCAGTTAATTATGAGATTATTTATTTACAGAAAGCGCCTAAACAGTGTGACGTCGCATGTGCCTTTTGGAAATGTGGGAAACACCGTTTTCATCGAAACACTAGGCTCTAAAAAAACTAGAGCTCAGTATTTTAAAGCGGAATGATAGTAAACAAGGCACATCTGACGTCACAAGGTGTATCAGCTCAGACAGAAAAGAAGCATTTTTTAATTGAAAGTAAACTTAAAATTTTGGGCTTTGAAAGGTAAATTAAAATGTTTTTTGGAGGTTTTAAGTGTAACGTTTTTAAAAACGGCATAAAAACTTTCCAATAAGAATAAAAAAAACTTAAAACCGTTCAATTTTAAAAAATGAAAATGACGCGTTTAAATAGAAAAGACAGAGCCTTATTCATTTTTCTGAGTATTTCATACTTGAAATTAAATGGAAACCAGACAGAATAAAACAATTTGCTTGGTTACCTTGAAAACTTAAACAACTAGATTCGATTCGTTGCATACCTTTTAGAAGATTTATACAATCCAAAATCAATAGGCAATATCTGAAATGACTAATCTATAATTAGGTTTCTATAGTTCACAAATGCATCTGTTTATTTGAAACACGAATGAAGAGCGAGGTTTCATCAAAAACATCCATAAAACAGGAATTCTTAAGAGATTTATAATGTAACAAAGGATATGAAATCATAGACTATTAAGCGGTATAAGCGTTTGAAGAATGCTTCCCGAGTTGAATTTAAAGTAAAAATTGCAAAATAAGTTTACAAAGAGTTCTAGAACATTCTTCGACGTCTCCAAGAAACCATCTCCATCTTCTTTAATATTCTTTATATTCTCTCCAGCTCCTTTAGTAATTCTTAAAATACTATTTTCTTTGTGAATTTCCATTGTTTGAAAACTTGTTCAGAACAGATTAGCTAAACGTAAAAATTTTCAGGTCAGGGTTAACATTGAAAATTTCTCGAACGTATCTTCTTGGTAGGGTAGCGTCTGGGGATAGATCTCAGACTCAAAATATTTACCTCCTAAACTTCTGTGTTTGTTTGGTGTAGCGTGTTTTGGTGCATAAAAAAGTTAATGAATAAACTTAAAAGGTTTAGATTTTAAAAGAACATAATTTAATTGTTATAAAAAGGAGAGTGATACGTTCTCTTATATTTAAAATTTTTCCAATTTTAGTGAAAGTTGACATTTACTTGCCTTTTTTTTATCAATTTATGTGTTTTCCAGATTTTGTGTATTATTTAGAAGGAACACAAAGTGAATGCATAACTAATCATTTCTGAGTTATAATCTTTATTTGAAAAGTGTTATTTTCTATTTTTAAGAGTTATACTTCAGAACACTTTTTTTCCACAGTGTAAGAACATAAAGAGGATAGTGTTTGAATGTAATATTGAGCGAGAGGTTATGATTATATTTGTAATAAATTCAAAAATTTTAATTCAATTATTTGCTAAGGATTTTATGATTAGATCCACCAGATCCGCATAGGATTTACAAAAAAGGACAGGGGATCCCAACATTTATATCATGAATGTTCTACTTCAGTACTCTTTGAGATTAAGTCTTATCGATTTATTTTAACGAATAGATGACAGATGGAAGGATAAACAATTTCAATGCATATGAACAGATGCCACTCTCAGTAGATTGCAATGAAATACCTATCTTAGCGATATCAATTTATTTGAATGGCATTTTGTCATGTTTTAGAAATATTTTGATCTTGAGATTCTTATGCTAATAAAATAATTTTTTTTCAGATGACACTCAAAACTCCCTTCGCATATATAAATGTTTTCCCCCTCATTGCTCTGTGATACTTAATTAGAGAATTTATTTTAACCACTACTGAATATTTATTGTAATAATGGGCAATTCCAAAACTTTATTTTTTTCTTCTAATATAGAGATATCCAACTAAGTAATATGAGTAGAAAATTTTTTAATTATGATGATGATTAGTTATTTTTAAATTCAATTTCAATTTTTGACTTTTAAAAGGGCGCAAAATAAAGTACGTGACGTCATTTTATCCGAAACATTGGATGCAAAAGATATTAGGTTTCAAATCAATTGTCGATTTTTACTTTAAAATAGAGAACTAACCTTTTTTGAAACTTTTATTGTATCAAGTTTTGAATTTAAAACAATTTTAGTACTGAATTTTTTTTAATACGGAAATAACCCCTTGTAATTACAGGATTAGGTAAAATACGGGAATAGCCCCCTTCTCCTTGATAGCAAATGGAAATTATAGGTACTAAAAATGGTAACTGAGATAAATAATAACTAGGAGACAATTTCTTCTAGAGGAAAAAAGTTTTTAATTAAAGGAACGTCACCCTTCTAAACGTACATTCAAAGTGAAAGACGTGGAAATTCAGGTCAAATTCAAATTTGATTATAAGAGTAGAGGGTACATAACACTGACGTAACTACATCACATATTAATTAACTCCTGTTTGTGATAGACCGGCTGAATGCCGACATCTTTGTGGAACTTTTTTTTCTCTGCTGTTTCCTAATCCACGTGAGAAGGAAATTCGGACACTCCTTTGAAACATCAAAAGCCAACTTCCCACTCGACTAGTGGAGCATGTGACGGATATGTCCTTCTCTTTTATGTTGCGCATTTCTACGTTCACATTATCTGAGCTTCTTAAAAGGGTTGGGGATTTTTTTCTCGAAAGGATACTGCTCAAAATGGTTCTCAAGCAGCTTTTTCTTGAGTTCCTCCGGAAATTTATGATAAATTCGTTGCTGGATTGCACTGACATAGGCAGAGGCCGAGAGTTTTCCTAGAGATCGATGTTTCTGCATCAGTTATAGATTTTTAAATTCTACAAACTTAATATAATTATTAAATGTCAGGCTGAATTTCTACTATTATGATTTACATGGGAAAAATTCACGTTTCAATCAGTTTCTCAATTCAGAACTACGCTACGTTTTCCTTTGAAACATATTTAAACTGAAACTAAATAATTATAATGTTGTTTTATTATAAATTTATTTACTGTAACATTATACTATACTATTTAAAATGCACTTTATCATACATTATATGTATATTTATTCTGGTTATGTCCAAGTCCATCATTCAACTCACTACTTTGCATTTAAAGTCATTCCCTTTTGGCATACTTGCTTATAATATTTGAGGAGTTATTGCATTTTAGCTGTGTGTGAGGACTCTTTTTTCCCACTTTCTTACATCCCATCATTATAGGAAATGGAAAAGGTGGTGGGGCTGCATGTTTGAAAAAGAGCTGCTCACTGTAGAAAAACACCTTTTTGGAACTTTGATTACAATTTGGAGGATTCCAATTTTGGTGATTACAATTTGGTTCCCTTTTAGATAAGGACCATTTTACATGTAATTTACTCAATGGTCCATCCACAAATTACGTAACGCAATTTTCAGGAAATTTACTTTCCCCCATTTGTGCACATTTCGCTGACCCTCCAGCCCAATAATGTGATGTCACGCATCTGAAACTAAAAACAAACCCAAATTAAACATAATTTAAAAATCTTACTTCCCTGTAACTGTTTTTGTTACTTGATAATTAGTAAGTCTTTTATTGTGATGATAAATCAAAATCTGCAGCTAAAGAAATTCCGCATCTGTTATGAATAAAAGTTCTTAAAGTGAGGTGTCATAAATCCTTGAACCCTTGTCGCATTGTGACACCCACAAGTACTGGATCCGTCCTCTCCCTAAATTTTTGACTACGCAGTTGTAGTTTGTGAATGGGCTAAAAGAGGACCCAAAATCAGCCCCAAATCTATCAGTAGTAAAAATAGGGTCTCAAAGATGACCCACACAAATTCCCGATTTCGAATCAAAATTAATTTACAATGCTAAAAAAGTGCAGATCAATAACACATTCACGACTTTAGATAACATGCAGAGCATCCATTTCATTACACTCTTAAAACGATTGTATCAAAATTGAGTAAAAAGTACTCAAAAAGGCTCCGATCCAATAAGTACTCAAATTTGAATACATGAATATACTCATTCTGAAATGTGCATACTCAAAAATGAAACACCATGAGCTCATTTTTGAGTTCAAGCTCAAGATGTATCATTTTTGAGTATGCACATTTTCAAAAATGAGTATATTCATGTATTCAAATTTGAGTACTTATTGGATCGGAGCCTTTTTGAGTACTTTTTACTCAATTTTGATACTATCGTTTTAAGAGTGTACCCGCCAATGACAAAAATCAAAACCCTTTGTTTACACGCTTACATCTCCATCAAAACGAATCACTTCCAACATCCCTCCATCCGCCCGACCGACCACCTTGCACACTCGACAACCCTTTCCACGCACGACTCGTGACTCAACCCCCGGACTAATTGCGACCAAAGGTCCACGAACTGCGACACTCGTGCATGACAGGGCAACTTAATAGCCACCGGGGAAATTAATCAACGGGGTCTTAATGTCTGCTGTCAAGGAGCGGGCGTGAATTCAGGTATTACATAATTTCGAGTTTAGGATGCCATTCATTTTCGAAAGTTGTTGTAAATCACGATGGAAGAGTTTACGAAAGCTGCTACTGGGGATTCGCCTTGACATTGTTGCGTCTGTAGTTTAGTGTTAAGGTTGCACAGCGGTGGTAATGATCTGAGTATTGGAAATTCATAAGGTAATGGGTTTAAGGTTTTTCGTAATGGATAATCGTTAACGACTTTGCGGTGTGTGATTAATTGGAATAGTGTTGGGATAGATAGGTGGTAAATTTTATTCAAGGGATAGTTGGATATATGTTTTTATATTGTTTTTACGACGCAAGGCCCATATCAGGTCAATAGGCACCAAATAAATATTTCAAGGATTTATTCAACCCCTTAGGATACACTTTCTTCTCTTGGTGGGAGTATGAGTTAGATAACCAATCAGCGATCATTCCTTCAATCAAAACAGTTTTCCTACATACAGTAGGGAAATTTGAAATATGAAGTGGCCTGTTTCAATAACATTTTTATGGCATTAAAGGCACAATATGTATAAAGGTAAACGAAGGGGCTAACTTGAAGGAGTGCCTAGGTCGTTAGACCTTCAAACTCTAGTATAACCAGCCCCGGGAGATATACAATGAGCAGAGCTGTTACAGAACGTATTAGTTAGGTTAGCTGAGGTAAAGACCATTGTTTACCAAGTTAACTTGGTCCTCATTTTATACATGCATACTCTGCCTTCCCCAACTCGGGAAAAAAACTCGGGCCTGTGGGGGTGGCAACGAGCTGCACTACGCCACTTGGCTTAAGGTAAGTAATGAAAGATTAAAGCAATCTAGATTTTGTTATTCCATGAAAGTTATTAACTTCCATCTAAAAATTAAAAAAAAATTATATCGCCTTATAGTTTTGAGTTCAAGAATTTTTATGTATAGATTAAATTATTTACTTTAACAGAAAATTATCACTGATATAAAATTTATCTACTTAACCAATTAACATAATTAAACAAAGTCTTGAATTAAACTAACGTATTGTACGAAATAAGCAGTGTTAAATATTATAAGATAATTTTACCCCAAAAATAATTGTATGTATGCTTAAATATGTTTGTTGAACTCCTGTTTAAAGAGAGTAACTCAATATGCCCGCGCGCTTAGAATGATTCTATTAACGAACTTCTACTTAATATTGAGCCACCAGTATTTAAGTAAAAATGGTTAAAGGAAATAGTGGTCTTGAGAAAAATTATTGATTTCAAGCGGGCCCTACGTAAAGAACTCTCCTCGGCATTTCTCTTTGTGGCGAAAGTGTTTTAAATCAAGAGGACCCACACATCTTTGAAGCATGGGAAGTAAGTAATATTCATTTTTTAGTTGATTTATTTGGTCGAGGACTGCTTTGAATCGTACCAAAAAGTTTAAACCAGATCGTTGCAATGTTACTGATCACCGAATTGATTTCTGCATAATTTAAGTAGATATTCGAGTTTTATTGAAATTTGTGGAAACAGGTGTGGGGGAGAATTTCCAGGTGTGTATAAAGCATAAAATGTCTGATGAAAGATTGTATTCTTGGGAAAAGCCATGACGAAGGAATTCCCAAATCCTTTCTATAATAGACAGCAACTTAAGTTGAACCTACTACGTCACTAACAAACAAAGTATAGTTCCCATCGCGGTGTCTGAATTTCGAGTGAAACAAAGAACGTCCATTTCACAATAGGATTATTTCGTAAAATCCATGTATAAACAGTGTCTTTTTATCACAATTCGCGTATCGAAATTCTTCCTATCAACCCAACAGGCTTTGTGTTTACTCACTTTCTCCGTCCGCGTAGTGACGTATTGGGTTCAAGAAACGTTGCTGTGAAGTATAGGGATTAATTTAAAGCATTGTTCATCATACTATTTTTTTATGCAAACTTAAGATTACGATCAGGAAATAGACCAATCAAGGGATAATTTTTCTAGATGTGGAAGAGACCTTCCCGCGTTTTAAAGGGTATGAATGGATTTCTCAAACTCGTTTTTTTAACAATCCGACTGTTTTCCCAGGGATACGCATCTCTTGAGAAAACGCGTGATCACGTCAGGCCCGTAGCCAGGAAGTTCCCTTTGGTGGGGCGCCCACTTTTTCAGGGGGGCAAGGGGGTTTTCAGGAGGTATCATAGGCGTATCATATTAAAAAGTTTTATCATGGAAGTATTATTTGTAGAAACTAGAAAATAAGTTTCTACTGTTGAACCCGTTTATATTGGTGTCGTGTTGTGAGCGGACATTGATAAAAAATCGAGATCGAATCGATTCATAATTGGAAATTTAATGCTCTTTTTGTGTGACATTATAGAGTATCGAGCCCCCTTTTTTCTGAATCGTCACTGTTACTGATTACACCCAAAACGAGTTTGGTTATAGGTAGGGCAGGGGGGTCTGGCTGGGCAGTAGCCCCCCCAATTACAATAAACTTTTTATAGTTCTTTTGATGTTGGAAATAGCATATAAAATCGCTAACCGATTCGATCCCGATTTTTTATAAATGTCCGCTCACAACGCGATTTTTAGATGTCCGCTCACAACATGGCACCTTTATATTATTACAGGATTGTATGTTACAATAAGAACCTAATTTTACCCTAAAGAAAATAATCACTGGGTTGGTCAGATGTAGAACGTTGGAAGCACAATCCCTTTTTATAGAAACAAAACCTTGATTCAACGAGCAATAATTTTTAGACTCTACCTCGTATTCTTTTTTTAACTTCCTTACACTTATGCTATACGAATAAAAAAAGACTAATGATTTTCTTGTACCAGAGAAAAATAATAACCCAATAATTTATCCGTTAAGATGACCCTAATTGAAAACGCGTCTCAAAATGATATTTTCAAGTGCGTTTAAAATCATAGGATATGCGATAAAATACATACATACTCTAACTAGTTCTTTAATAACCAGGGAGCTACCGCCCCCTGCTCGCTATCGCTCGCCAACCCCCGTAAACTGCTAACGCAGGACCTTTTGGAATTGCTTCGCAATTCCCACAAATTCCAACTCGCTGAAATTAATACACTTTATAAAACAATTAAACAATTTACAGAAAAAACGTCAACCAACTTTTCAAAAATACGTCACCAAATCCCCTCCATGAATAAATCTCCCTTAAAAGTTTGAATATGTATTAACTCGAACTTATCAAAAATTTAAACGAAACGTTTTTAAAAATATTCATCTTCATTATTTTTAATCTATGATCATAAAAATAACTAATTCTAATTGTTCATCAATATTCGGACCAAACAAAAACCATTATTTATATTAAAGTAACTCGTTAGTATAATATGCCTAGTGTTTATCATTCATATTTTTTTAACCCAGACTTGTTAAAGAATACTGTTTAAGCAATTGAAAATAATAAGAGACAAAACATCACTCTATGTTTACAATTTCGATAAAATCAGACTAAAATTTATAAATATTGGACAAAAAGTAAGAAGTTTTAGTATAAAATGGCGTACATGTAAGTTTTTAAAATATGTTTTTATCAGTCTTTGAGTGATATTTCATCAAGAAAGTACTTTTTTAAAAAGTGAAAAAACATGTTTCATCTTAAATTATAGCGTCAATCGGTCATTGTGATTAGATGCATAATAATTTGATTGACAGTACTTGCTTTATAACTGCGACCTTATCCGTCATCTAAAAAAATGGAAATATTTTAAAATTGAGAATTTTTTTGAAAAATCGAAGGGCCTACTCGGAAATCCGGAAAGAATCCGGACATTTTGATACCATATATGTGTCATTCGGTTCAGCAATTAAAAAGTCTTTCTCTGGAAACCGTTCACCAAAAACTTTTTTTAGAATAGAGAGATACTACGTAGCTATATATTTGTTCTGATTTGCAGTAATGAAAAAATATCTTCTCCCCTTTGAAAGTTTCGAGTAATTTTTATTTTGGTATTCAAGTCATAAAAGAGGAACTGTACAATTATTGTATATGGTTAATACAACCTATGCAATTCTTTTTATTCTAAAACCACTGGAACCGTAGAGGAGGAACAGATTTAAAAATGTTTGTTCAACTGTGTCTCTCAACAATGGGCTACTAATATAATAAGGTCAATTGTACAGAGAATCACGTGATGCCATTTTTCAGAATAAAAGTGACAAGAATGTCGTCCGTTTGCGTGGATTTGCAAGTATAATTCACACTAGTCATCGTGGTTCCCTTTATGCTATTTGTTTCAGAGCCGTATCATATAAGAGACAAAAGCTTGTGTAGTCCCCATATAGAGCATTTTCAATCACATGATTCGGACCTAGCAACGGCTTTTGCAACATATTGTTTTACCTACAGCAGTTAACAGTTAAAGAAAATAACTGGTCATGAAATGCTTCTATTGGAGCATTTGCAATCGCATGACAACAACAGATACCGCCGCACCTAGCAACGGCCTTAGCAACAGATTTTTTTGACCTACAGCAAGGAAGAAAATAAATGGTCGTGACGTCACCTGAAAACACTCTATTAGTTCCGCGGGACATTAAAGAAAAATTTAATATCCCAATCATGAGTTTTTAGTAACCGAAATCTTCAAAGAAGGATAAGATTAAAACACTTTTATCGATGCTGATTTTATTTATTTGACAATTTTTTTGAATTTATCCGGCCTTTTATAGGTATTTTCATAGAGGACGTCTATGCAGGATGTCATGCTTGAAGGGGATGGAGGGGGGTTTGGAAATATATGGGAATTTTTTTTGACAAGAGGAGAGGGGATTACAAGATTTGTGACACATTGAAAATTCGCAAAAAAAAGCAGAATAAGATTTTTTGGGGGCTTACTCGGTATAAATATAATAGTAATAAATATAATCGCATTTGGTTCAATTCCATGAACATTCCTGCTAAATACCGCTATGCTCTTTTGGACACCAAAAAAGTAGAAATATTGCTAGATGATTTCAAACTAATATAGATTAAAATGTTTAGTTAGATCAATAACTGTTTAGTTTATCAATAAAAATCAGAAAAAAATGTAGATAATTAAATATATGGGGTTCAAAAAAGCTTGGTGATATTTTTGGGAAACATTAACGTAATTAAACCCAGCATTTTTATAAAAATTATTCATCGAAATGAAAGTTAATTTTGAAACTATGAAATTAAGGTGGGGTACACTTGTTTCAAGTCTATTCCAACCTTGTGCCAGACATTTTGTCGGTAGGAAAGTGTAACATGTGTCAAAGAGGGGTATGGTGAAGTGTGACATAAGGGAGGGAAGGGGGTCAAATAGGGGGAAACAAAAGTATGCCATTTATGGATGGCATAATTTATTTTGTCTTTCAGTCAAAAGGTTTAGAGATTCATGAGTTATGAGTTATTAGCTTTTCTCAAACTTTGCTTTAAAATAATTTACCGAATTTACCAAAGCAATCCACACTGCAAAAAACAATCGTCAAGAAACCTAAAAGCTTTCCTTTCCACACGGGATTTATCTGTTGACTGAACTTTTTCTGTATGCTACGATCTTTTTGAAATTTCAGGGAACTTTTCATTCCAAAGTATTGTGGTCACAAAAGTCAGTAGGTAAATCTTCTAAGTTGGGAAAAAATGAGACACCGGTCTTTAGAGAGGCAATATGCAGTTAAATAATTCTGATGGATAAGCTCCCTAAAGTTGTGGAAATATAGCAGCATACAGAAAACATTCTGTCGATAGAGAAATCCCGTGGAAAGAAAAGCTTTGGTAGCTTTTATGTTTTTCGACGATTATTTTTTGCAGTGCAGATACAATCACAACAACCACCTGATGCGCTCTTCACGATCGAAGCGGAAAAAGATTCTCATCCTTTCTGTACACAAACACTCAACAGTGATCGTATCATCTGCTCGATGGCTATCATCACCTTTTGTTGGGGTGTTCCGCCCACACTAATAGGACAACTTGACCCAGTGGCCATATTCTCACCACCACCCACCGGTCAGCGATGTGGGTCAAGGTGTCAAGCGTGCACCCGGCGATCTTTACCGCTCCGATCATTCCCCGCGGAAGAGATCCCCCCCTTTATTATCTACTGCATCATGATTTTCTTCTATTTTCTTCGTGCAAATATTTTTTTGAGTCACTTAATTGAAAATTCAGGGATACACATAAGGGGCCATTCATTAATTACGTAAGGATGATTTTGGCAATTTTTGACCCCCCTACCCCCATGTAAGGGTACGTAAGATTTTTCAAACCCCTCCCCCCCCTATTCTTACGTAAGATTCCATTTCGTTTTTCAAAATAATAAAATGTTAGAAAAGGATTAGTTTTAAACGGTCGACTTTTGACGACTGGAAGATGGATTCAACAGTTTTATTTTTTATCTTAACTTAATGCTACTCCAATAAAAAAGATGCATCTGATATCCCTTCATTTAAAAAAAAATTAAAGATTCGATAATATACCGAGATCGTCAGAATTTTTAAGTTTTTCTGGGGTTATTCAATAGTAATTTGTTAGAATAATTGGAATTTGTTTACATTAACTTGGAAAATCTTACGTAAGAATAGGTTTGACCCCCCTCTACCCCTCAAGTAAGGGTATGTAGAGATTAGACCCCCTCCCCTTCGGGACCCTTACGTAATTAATGAATGGCCCCTAAGTAAAATATTTATCCTTGGAAAATTCAATCCGCTAGAGCTGATTAATTAATTTTATACTTTTGAGCACCGTCAGTACACAGAGTGCTAAAATATTACCACAATACTAAAAAAATCCATGGATTTTTTTTATCGCAGTTTTAAGTTTTTAAAAAGTAATACACTGACTGACTTTTGACTGACTGACTACTTTTGAGCGAACAAAAATGACAATCATGGGAATCCGATCAAAATGGCAGCTGAAAGCACAACTTCAATGCCCATTTCCCGCTAAAATACTCATCATAGAACCCGTGCCGTATTTTATCCTGGAAAAGAAACTGAAAGAGTGTTTCCGTGCAAAGTATCTTCAGTATATTCTAGTGATGGGCAGGTATCGATACCAAATACTTAAGTACTCGATACCTATAGGTATCGAGTGTATTCGATACCCACAAAAGTATCGATACTTTATTGACATATTTCGTTTTAAATTTTTCAATGAAGTAATCTTTATAATACCTACTGTAGATCAAACGCAGCCTGTTTCCGTTTTCATTTTGCAACGCTCAAACCCAAGTCGTTATCATCCGCGAGAGAAATTTGACGCGGCTAGGTTTTCCCCCCGCCAAATCCTTCGCCTCTATCCACCTCCAGGCCCGTAGCTACGAGGCTTTTTGATGGATCGCTTTCAGTTTTTTGAATATTAGTCTGATTATGGATAGGCCCTAAAAAAATTGTCCCTTCAGGTTCATTTCCCGACATTGAAAAAAAGTACTCGATACCTAAAAGTATTCGATACCAAAGTATTCGATACCTATAAGTATTCGATACCAAAGTATTCGATACCTATAAGTATTCGATACCAAAGTATTCGATACCTAAAATTATCGATTTTGCCCATCACTAGTATATTCGTAAGGATGGTTATTCTACGTAATTTTAAAGCTGGTGGGACTTGTAAGTACCATCAGTAGATAAAGGGTTGATAAGAGAAAGATGTGGAAAATACTCTCGGTGATTATTTCACCTCATAGTGCTTGATTCCCAATGATTCCTAGATGGGAAATGCTTTTACTTATTAACATAGTTAAAAACAGCGTGTATCTATACTATTTGGTGCCCTATTATTAGGACAATTTATACGGTATCGTCGATTGGCAATCAGCCTGACAGCTTAATGATGGAGAAAGTCGATATTTTTATTAGGGATTCATAGCTTTGGGAAGTATCGAATATTCAATTCCATTCGTAAGTAACGTTTGGATCATTAAAATATTTTAACCAAGACCGATTTCAAAATTAATTTGGTTCAATTCCGTCAAAGGTCCCCCTAAATGTCACCAAGTTTTTATGAGCGCCATATATTCAAATATCGAAAAAATTTTCTGATAACACTAGTCGACAAATTTCAACTTTTTTTCGCTAACAAAAGTGAGATTAGGTATTTCCGACTAATTTCAGGGTATAGAATTCAGAAATAGTTGTGAAAAAGGTGTAGCACGTACAGTTTTTTGGTTACAAATATTGCACTAGTATTGTAAGAAACAGACAAAAGCGTTGAAAACACTCCTTTTTAACAATTAATCTCATTATTTTACCATAAAATACTATCATAATTAAGATTATATACATGTTTCAGACAAAATAAAACTAAAAATCATAAAACATTCATTAAATACGATGCAATTTTATCACGTTTTGTCTCTTAAGTGGCGCTAAATCTCCTCTTTCAATGAACCAAGAGCTGTAGCCCAAAATTGCTATTTCGCAGGGACCTATGTATCGAGTAAATGTCCTAAGGGAATCTTTATCCTTGTTTATGATTGACTACAGTGATAATTTCCGGAAATAAGTTCAAACGTGGATGTAAAATATGAATTTTGGGTGATGCTCAACATTCTATGGCTTGGTAAGACTAAAGAGGACCTTCTATTGGGATTAAAACATTTTAATCGGTCCTATTTTCTAAAAATCATTTTACCACTCTCCTAAAAACCGTTTTCAAGCTGATAATGCATTTTTATTAAAATTTCCTTCATAAGCAGGGTCATGAATTCTTTTTTAATCAGAGGTTCATACTGACTTTGAGTTTGCCTTCACTTAATGGCGAAAAAAGTCCTTTTAAATACTGTTTGAAATGTTTTTTCTGTATTTGTCATTGATATTAAATAACTAAGATAATTTGAATGTCTTCCCCATACTATGAGGATAGTAATTTGCATAGAACTACTGTTGACTCTTACGCACTTAAAAAGAGCCACATTCTAACTTCTGCAACACACGTGAGGAGCTCAGATTTCATTTTAGTCACCGATTTGGACACAAATCGGTGGGGAAAAACCTTTTTCCACTTTTTCTGTTAAATATTACCGTTTAATTGTAATTTAAACCGTACCCAAATTTAGCAAAACGAATTGTGCATAAAAGTGCAAAATCTACACTGAAAACTCGTCAATTTTCAAAATGAACTGCAGTACAAAAACATCGCCACACTTTTAAAAGAATGTCTACATACTGGGATACTAGAATTAAATTAATTGGATGGGATTTCAGGGTTGCTATTGGACAAAAATGACGCTTAAAACGCAAAAATTAAGAAAAAAAAAGCAGAAAATCGAAAATTTTTGTTACGCAAAAATGGGACGTAGTGGAACTTTTTTACCTGCAGATATTTAAATAACTACATCAGTTAGTAACAAAAAGAGTAATTTGGTTGTTGTTAGGAAACCACTGTCGACTTGTGTAATCAAAGTGTGAAAATACACCTTGCTAGTTTTTAACGCTCGCAGAGAAAATATATCTGGTTATTTCTGTAGAAGCTAGACCAGTGAATGGTCATAAAATTGCAAACTCACTTTAGATGAAGAAGAGCAATTTATTTATGGGATGACCCGTGCTTAGATGATAAATACGGACATTTTCTTGTCCTCATCCACCTTAATGTTTCCACGCTTGAGCTTCCTTCTTATAAAGAGGGGATATCCCCACTTTCTTTTGAGAAGGAATTCGCGTGGGATTTTCGGTAGCTTCCGTTCCACTCGGAGGGAAGAGGTAATGACCAATGAACTGGCGGAAAAGTGCCATTGAATATATCGATGAGTGTCGATAGAAAACTCAAATCGTTTGGTGATGAGCAATTTCTGGGTCTTGTTACGTCGCGCTTCGTCGTGTATAAGAGTCTGCCCACAATGTATCGACAAAAGTCGCGGAAACCATTTAGATCTTTATCAAACGGGGTGGAAAGAAAACGGTGGGATCTATCCCTCTCATACATATACAAATTTACAAAACGTTTCTGGAGGATGACCCCGGATCCCCTTTTGTTTTTAGAACTTTTTTTTCTTGTGTGCACTCCTTCCTAGTTATTTTTATGAGCCTCATATGAGGCAATATTTTTTTTCATTTTAACAGAAAACACTTGGTTTAGAACTTATTAAAAGACATGGTCCTAATATTAGATGATTACGAAGCAAGAAAATATCTACCAACCTCTATAAAAAATGTTCTACAGAAGCTAGTATCTAGCTAGTATTTTCTCTTCACAAGCATCACAGCTCAAAATGTACACATTGAGGTATAAATCATCTTGCTGCCATTTAGGAACGAATTCAGAAACCATGTAGAAGTCTCATATGTGATCTACATGAATCAGTGAAGTCACTGATGAAAAGAAAATAAATTTGCGTGTTTACATCATAACAAAATTGAGCTCATAAGTAGGAGCCTCATATGAGGCACAGGGTGGCGAGAGGGTTAAAATACAAATCTTGCCTAACAATTTATATCCAAAATTCTAACTAGGGGACTAGTTAAAACCAGACTAGTTAAAAACATGTTTTCTAGAGTCGAATTTCCAAAAATTTGCAGGGGTAGGACCCCCGGACTCCCCTTGGGTAGTTAGACCTTCATTCCTCATAACTTTTTTATATTGTCCTCTAGACTCTTGTAGCGGAGGAAAATGGGTATTCATCCTTTCCTCTTCCAACCGCATCTAGTGCATCTCACCAACTCCGCTTGATAAGGATCTTAATGGTTTCCGCGACTATTGTGGCTCCAGTGTGCGCAGACTCTTAACAGGAGTGATTTGGGGACGGTGATGACGGTTGATTAGCTGTTTTTCGATTTTTTCCCCTTGCGTAATGTAGCATAATAGTTACTGATTTGTGCTCAAATACATACTGAAGGCTATGCTTTTTTTTGGAGAAGGTTGGTTTGGTCAAAGCACTGCAGAAATGTCTTTAAAAAATCCATTTTTTGCATTACGTGTTGCAGAAAAAGTTGACGTTTTGTGAGGTGTACCCTAATATTTTTGCAAAATTATTTGTTCCTTCAAGTTCATTGAATAAGTTTTGAATTTGTGTTTGGGGGTAATCTTAGCCGTTAGATTTATCCATACACCATTAAAGACAAAATAGGCAATTCTGTATTTTATGATTTTCAGTTTTTCGCTGAAATTAACTGGCAAGTAAAGTAAACCAGGTTGTCAAGAAAAGAAATTATTACTATATCTGTTCCGTTATTCTAAAAACTGTATTTTGAATAGAATTTTAAGAGAAGCATCTTCAGAAAATGTTGTAGCGAAAGGAATTTATGTCTTTGAAGAATTAAGGAAAACTATAACAGTACAATAACCATAATGTAGGAATAAAAATAACGCAATTGTCTTTCTCCTTTAAAAATGAGGCCTATTGGGAGAATTTGACTTTATAGTCTTGACGTAGAGCTTGGATAAAAAATTACTTTCAGCAATATGAAGAGAACTGCAACCCCCTTAATAATGTGTTGTATAAACCCTTCACACTAGAATTTGTTCATTTTAAACAATCTTCTTATGTATGGTTCTTGTTGATCTTTGAAAGTCAAAATGCTGGTCTTCAGAGAATTGAATTTTTCCCAGTTAACTTTCTTTTGTCAAATTTAACTTTCGTATGCAAGGATTTTTTTCAATCAAATGAAGTGTTTTTAATATCTTACGTAAGCAATATTCGTATCCCCTCCCCCTTTTAAAGCAAAAAATAAGCGACATTCCCTATTAAGTGCTTGCATAATATTTGAACGTCCCCCTCAGATTTTTAGCTAAACTAATTACTTGAGTTTTCATTATGCAGAATTAACTTAAGATATTTTTAGGTTTCTTTTCTTTTAAAGAGATAAATATAGCTATAAAATTTCTTCGAAAAAAGTTAAGATGTAAAAAAATACTTAAAATTTAGGAGGGAGAAATGAGAATTTAATACTATTTTCCTTCTCAAATACAAATTCTATTCCAAAAACCAAATGGTACAAGATTTCATTTTATAACGCAAGAAGAAGCACAATCTCTAGGAAAATTACCAAATGCCTTTGCTTCAAAGAACTTCAAATTTACTTTATCCGAGAAAATTCAAAAACAAGCTAAGCTGTTTGAAATAGATTTGGAGAGGAAATGCGCGTTTTGAAAAACAGGAAAGATATCTCTTTGATAGGCGATCTAATTGTAATCCCGAAAGAAATCGATACAGATTTTAAGATAAAATTGCATTCTTTTGGGGAGGAAGAGAATAACGTCTTCAATCGATTTAGAAGCCGTTGAATTCCTCATAAAATATTCAAATCCAAGTCGTTTAGCTGTGTGTTATAGTATGCATTTAGATTAGATGACTTTGAGATAGGATTACGATAGGGAAGAAAAGGCTGCATAGTTTGAATCAAATTGAATATCCGATTAATTTATGTGACTTTACTAGAATCTTTCGAACATTTTCAAATGAATGGCTAGGTTGCTTATGTTAAACATAGCAAGCGAAAGTTTCTATTTGAATTACTTTACGCATTGGGTCATCCTTATTATGAAAAGATCAAAAATACCTATTTTTATCAAGGTTACTAAAATTTACGGTACTTCTCTAGAAAGCCGGCGCAAATCTCGCCAAACAATCTAGCAAATCTCACCGCATTAAAATAGCTTTATTTCTGCTCAAAAAGAGATCTGCTTACCCAATTGATACAAAAAAAACATAATGTAAATATCAAGTTATTAAAAGAAAAACTATATATAAGTCTATTTAAAAATCATATTTATAATCTTAAAATATATTTCAACGAAATTTAAAATTTTAAAACTGGTAAGTCTAGTTTAAAATATTTTTATTTGAATTTTTAATTTTTAAATAAAAAGTTTCATGAAATTGCATTGTTTTTATTTTTTACAAGCAAAGATAAGGATTACAAGCGGTGATTTTCCGTTTGGAGATATGTAGGCAAGTATTCTAGAGTTTTAGCCATTAAAAATTTCAAGCGAAGTTTAATTGAATCAGGTTAAGAAATTTCTAGTTTTAAATCCTAATCACGTATGAAAGAGGTCATATATTGACTAAAAATGAATATCTTATCGAAATGATTTGGTGATGAATGTATTTAAAAATTTGAAAAAGTTGCAAATTCTCAACTGTTGATTCTAAATGCAGAGCTCCATAGGTTATTAATTGTTTTCTCTCTCAGTTTATGAACTTCTCAGGTTTTGAGATGTAATTTATTAATGTGTCATAAACTATTAAGGCAAATATTAATGTAGAATCGATATAATATGGCAATCAATAAATACTATCTTCAATTTATAATCCATCGAAAATGTGTCATGGACGAATTAACTGACGTCGTTAGAAGAAACAGTGGATGTTTCCTTTCAACTAAGTATTCCTGACTAGTCTATGAAAACTAAAAAAGTGGATTGGAGTAATTTTTTAGTTTTCTTAGTAAATTGTATCAAGAAATTCGTGCAGTTACTGATGATGTTTCCAAGGTGGCTGTCCTTGTGAATCGAGATTCATAAACTGTATACAGTTTACCCCGAATGCTAACCAGTATTCCACAGTAATTACTCCAGTTAAAAGCATTTAGATACTTTATGGTAATTTATTCAGAGATAATACTTTTTTCGTTTACTTACTATAACTTGTATTTATTGTTAAGGCAACCAAGTCTGAGTAGTAGTTGACCTATTTTAACATGGTCCATATAGAACATTTCACTGAACAGGATTCGTTAGTTGAACATGCTGTTCAATTTAAAAAAAGAAATCTTCTTACTTATCCGTCTGATTTGAATCAGATCCATGAGTTCATTCGCTTTGGGAAATATTTTTAAAAATAGAAACTTACAGTTTTCTCAATAAATTATAAATAATGCTATATAGTTTATTTTCCTTCATTAGCCCCCTTTTAATGTACAATATAAATCCCATGGTATTGAAATCTGTGACTTGTTTTCATGTTGTAGGTATTTCTTTCTAAAATATACTAAGCTAATGGTTTGAAAACTGATTAATGATTCCTTCTGATGACATTCTCTTTATTTTTCTATTGTTTTCGTCTAACTTCCACACAGCTTGAATATTTTTTTAAAAGAAATAATTAAATACGATACCCAAACACGTAATTGGTAAAGGAAGATATACTTAAAACCGAAGGATACAGAAGATATTTAAAACAAGACAGCAATAAGGAAAGAGTGCGAATAAGAAATAAAATTAAGGAGAAGCAAAATAAATGGTCATATGGAATATTCATATAGAGCAGACCTGTACGACAAACTGCCCAGCCAATTCTCTTTTTCGTGACTCGACTAGTCTTGGAAATTAAGTGAATGAAGAAGTATTATTAAAAATATATATTTATTTTGTAAAACCTTATGGATTTGCTTAAGAATATACCTTGAAAAAATGTTACGCTATTTAGTTCCTTATTACAAATGCAATTAAATGAAAAGAAGGTAAGAGTAATTTATGTGTAAGAGTAATAAACACTGGACGGTATCTTTTCCTAGACTATTAACTTATTTACAAACAGGGCCCGATTTAGAATATTTGTAACACGAGGCCCAACATTCAGGAAGGGGCCCCCACGTAACGCGGTACCTGTGTTATCACAACCCCGTGCAGTAGTTGGGTAAAGATTGTATTAATACAAACAAAAATATAAAAGTTTACTTGCATTAAAATGTATGTAGTATTATAATCACATGTTTGCATTACATTTAGACAACAAGTAATGAAAAAACCTTCTAGGAAGTATAAAAAGTTATTTCTACCATAAATTTTAATTTACTTTTCAAAATTAAGGGGCCCCCAAATTGTGGGGCACCTAGGCCCGGGCCTAGTAGGCCTAATGGTAAATCAGGCCCTGTTTACAAATAATCTTCCCATCACGAGAAAAAGTAGTTAATTATGATCAAAATTTTGCCCCGCAGCCCAGATAGGTATTTTGCCCCAAAGCAAGTTGTTGGAACTTATCCCACATCACAATATAAAAGTTGTTGCAGGCCTGATAAAAGTATCTTCAAGGACTTGGTATATCTAGCATCCCAATCTCTCTAAGCTCTTCTTAAACCATTTAAATCACTCAACCAAAACAATGACCAAAAGGATCAACGGTCTCTCCTCTAATAGAACCACATTCCTCCAACTAACGGAGAGGTGTCGATCATTATTATTATAACGATAAGACCATTACCCTATTCGACCACCTGTTCTTCATTAGAACAAGGGCAGCTCTCGACAGCTTCTGGCAAGGGCGAAGCTCTGACACAATGTCAAGGGAGTCAGCTGTCACGACTGCTTCTAAATTATTCATCAACTACGACGGCACGTGATTGGAGGATTGGGCTATTGTTGAGGTCCAGACTTTCATCGTGAGCTTAGTCTCGGAATTTGTTTGGTTTTTCAAGGCTGGCACCAATAGGACTTGACCCTTTATTACGAGGCTTATATTCTTCCGTGTAAAAGAAATCATTGCCTGTCACACACACAAATTGATACGTTATTTTCCCTGTTCGTCAAATTTCACCATCTATTGAAGCTCTGTAAAGACACGAGATATACGCTGAATCTTTGATGTTTCTTTTGAGCTCGTGTTTTTTGTTTGAGGTAACTTTTCCTTATGTGCAAATAACACTCGAGAATGTTTGCTGTGTTAGTTTAAATCCTGCAAATGAGGCAGATACGAGGTTAAAAGGTCAGCGAAATAACCACAGCGTAAAGTTGATGGATGGTACAAGGTGTATGGACCTTGCACATAGAATAAAATTTTTATAGCGATCAGATTAATATATTGTGTACACAAAGATTAAAGTTTTCATTTGTTATGGTGCCTTTGTCATTGTTTTATGACAGAAAAACTTATCGTTTTTATGATTTATTAGTATTCTTTTTCTAGATGCAATGTTGTGTTAGAATCCTATATCTTTTATTTTTTGTTGTAATGATTTTTATCATCTCTCAAGCTTTTATGGAGGGGGAGAAGGAATTTAATCTTTTAATTTAAACATCAAAAATGCGAAATTTCCTTTAGGGGACATCCATAAATTACGTGAGGTCGAAAAGGGGGGGGTTTGGAAAAATCTCGCCAAATCTCACCAAGGGGGGAGGGGGGTCGATTAAAATCTCACGTCAACTTTTTAAATTAGAAATTATACGATTTTCTTTCTTTTTCAAGTATGAGAAAGAAATATACAAGAAGGAAAGATAATAATTTTTTAAAAGGTTGTAGGTAAATCTCACGTGGGGGGGAGGGGGGTCCAGCAAAATCCCACTAAATCTCACCAAAGGGGGAGGGGGGTCCAGATTTTGGAAAAAACACCTCACGTAATTTATGGATGTCCCCTTATGGCAATGGAGGATAATGTTTTACACAAAAGTAGTAGACGATGTAGAATACGCGTTTTGTGTTTTTGAACTAAACATTAAATGCTACAAGTAAAAATTGCAGGACCTAATTTTTTAAGAATTTTATGACCCTCAAGTAATGATTTAAAAATTACTTCTTTCTAAACATTGGATTTATCAAAAAGTATTACTACGTTTTAATAGTTATACTAGACAGCAACTTAAGTTGAACCTACTACGTCACTAACAAACAAAGTAGTTCCCATCGCGGTGTCTGAATTTCGAGTGAAACGAAGAACGTCAATTTTAAAATATGATTATTTCGTTAAACCCATGCATAAATAGTGTCTTTTTATCACAATTCGCCTACCGAAATTCCTCCTATCAACCCAACAGGCTTTGTGCTTACTCATTTTCTCCTGGGGTTCAGGAAACGTATTGTGTTCGTTGAAGGAAACGTTGAGGAAACGTTGCTGTGAAGTATAGACATATTAACTTTTTTATCCACTAGACTTTTTACTACTGTACTCTTAAAAGACACAAAATGCTTAAACGTTAAAAATGAGCAAACATGGAACCTCAATGTCTGTTTTCTTCTGACATCGTTTCTTTTTTTACAGTGTCGGAAAAATTAAAGGGACCTAGTACGTGCAAACACGCTGTATTTTAAAAAAATACAAATGAGGAACGTGATCCCCAAAATGGGAAATGGAATTTTCTTATGCTTGAAATAGGTATGAGTTGAGTAACTTTATCTTTTCTGTCCACAGGAAG
This sequence comes from Tetragnatha versicolor, assembly GCA_024610705.1. Taxonomy (NCBI): domain Eukaryota; kingdom Metazoa; phylum Arthropoda; class Arachnida; order Araneae; family Tetragnathidae; genus Tetragnatha; species Tetragnatha versicolor. The sequence goes on along the minus strand of JANDEH010000007.1, from coordinate 3,722,837 downwards.
TCCGCTTTATACCCTGGCGCCATTACTTGCCTCTTTAATCTCGCTCCCAGATACGTGCTAGGAATTTTTATTATCTCTACACTGGTTTTATGTATTTAAAAATTGATACTTTAGAGTGAAGGGGCATTTACAGCTTTTCGGGACTGAAAAATTAAAAAACATCTGAGTGTGAAGGAAACTGGGATTATTTTACTGTCAGGTATAAATAAATGTAATCTGAGGTATGGAGTTTAGAAATAGTGAAAAGGTATGGTAAAAATAGAATGCTCTATATTGCTGTTTCTTTTCTGGATTTAGCTTTTAATTTTAGCTGGTCTTAAATCGTTATTGGTTCTTGTTATGTTATGTTCACGTCCAACTCAAATAATGTAGTCTAGTATTTAAGTATTTTAAGAGGTGTTATTTTAAGTTTCTATTTAATACAGATTAAAGAACAAAGATTTTTCTACAAAAGGAAGGTAAAAGGCAAGAATTTTCTTTTACTAGATTCTTTTTATTTTTAAGGAATATGTTGTACATTGCACTGTTTTAGAATATTTATGTGCATTAGGGTGGCCCATTTTTCTATGGGAAAAAACAAAGTGTTATGAAATTGCCACGGCACCCCCTTAATTTTTTAGACCTACAGAGAAAACTATTCAGGCAAAGTTTGGGCTCTGTACCTTAATTAGAAAGCGATGCCAAAGAGGAGTGAAAAAGTCCAAATTCGAAGATTTTTATACAAAACAACTAAAAAACCAAAGATAAAACCATCTAATTTAGTTCATGATTTTTTATAAGAAACTACTAACGTTATAGATATAATGTTCCAGGTTTTGTTTTTATCACCTTTATTTTGGTTGTAGTAATTTTCTAATGTCCAAAGAACTCTTGTAAAGTTGTTTTTCCTGCATTTTTAAACAGCTAATAACTCTAGAACTATACAACTTTAAAAAAAATGAAACCAGGCTCATTTTTTTAGTAATTTCATTTTCTTTCATTTGGTGTGCATCATAACCACCTTTTTCAAAAATTTAAAAAAAATGAGGCAAAAAAATGGCTATGAGCTTCTATTTGCTGTTCAAAAAAAGTAGAGGGTGCCCAGAACTCTACCTGGAAAAAAAAGTTTTTTGGGCCACCCTAATGTGCATTCATGAATTCGTATCTTGTTATAATCCAGACAAAATCATATTATGATTAAAAGGGAAATTGTATTCTTTGAGTTTTATAAACGTTTTTTAAAAAAGTTATAGAACGTAAGAAGTAAATGCATTTGCATGAAAATTATTTTACTTTGATAAAAAAAACTCAAGAGAAAACAGCTTTTTAAAGCCCGCTTAAGCAAGTTTGAATCGGGAAGAAGCCTTTATACTACACAGCATATATTATTTCAACTGTAATACTAAACCACCTAGTGTTTAGCAGGTCAATAAAAAAATCCGGTACACGCGACCTTGTAAAGAAGAATAAATTTGTGCTTTGCCTCGGAAGTCGTAAAATCGGATGGTCGGAAATTTTGCTTCGACCTCGAAATTTTATTGCTTGATCATAATATTCGCTCTTTGTGTTACTCTCGGGTTTACCTCTGTCATGGTTGTGTATCTTCTTGTTAGTTTCCTCTTTTCCCTAACGATGACCACAGCGACGCTTTTGTATTTTAACCTATTCCTACCTTGTCTCTAGGTTAGGGATAAGATTGTGTATAAGTGAGATATTTTTAAATTGTGCAAGTGCATAAAAAATTACATTGATATTTAAAAAATCAAGCTTAATGTGAAATGTAATGCAGTTTTTTGAGATAACCCTGTTTGACAAAACTAAAATCTATTTCAAAGTAACCTGGAGAAGGTGTTCAAGCCAGGAAAAAATTAAAAGAAAATTAGTTTAGATAGCAGAGATTAATAAAATTATTCTGCAGGTTGAGACATTCAAAAAAATTTTTAACCCCAAATCCCTGAAGCCCATCGAAGCATATTTTTGTGTTTGTCTTATTTTTCTCTAAAATGTCATTTAAATGATGAAAAAGAAACGAAATTAGCATTGTTTTATTATTTTTGAAGTAAAGATAAAATTTATGCCTAAAAATATTATCTCTCTATATCTATAGTTATATTAAAAATCTTAACCCTCTCGGCGCCAGAACATCAAAAAGTAAAAAAACATGTTTTTCTTCTCAATACATCCAAAATGTCCCTATAATTCGTCGGGAAAAATTTTTTTTTCTTGTGTGCACTCCTTCCTAGTTATTTTTATGAGCCTCATATGGGCCATATTTTTTTCACTTTAACAGAAAATACTTGGTTTAGAACTTATTAAAAGACATGGTCCTAATATTAGAAGATTACGAAATAAGAAAATATCTACTAACCTCTATAAAAAATGTTCTACAGAAGCTAGTATCTAGCTAGTATTTTCTCTTCACAAGCATCATAGCTTAAAATGTAAAAAATCATCATTCTGCCATTTAGGAACGAATTCAGAAACCATGTAGAAGACTTATATGGGATCTACATGAATCAGTGAAGTCACTGATGAAAAGAAAATAAATTTGCGTGTTTACATCATACCAAAATTGAGCTCATAAGTAGGAGCCTCATATGAGGCCCAGGGTGGTGGCGAGAGGGTTAAATATAAAGTCCGTCCTTTGAATTTCTTAAAGAAACACTGTTTAATACAATAAAAAAGTCCAATAACGTAATCAAAAATTTTCTCCGCAGTTTTTCCAACTTAAGAACGGGTAAACAAAGACGAAAAAAAAACTGAAAGTTATAAACAAACGGACAGAAACTGTTTCGAAAAAGCCGTTAAGAGAAACTTAAAACGCGCGAAGAAACCAGCATTATCCGATTTATGATGGGATTTCAGCATCCATTGTATACACCTAAGTAATCATTAACCCAATATCTTAACGTTATCTTAGATGGGGCGGGGAAGCGATTGGAAGATTCGTCCGATGGAAAGTAAAATCACAATGAGAGGAAAAAACAAAGGAGAACGTGGGAAAATCTCTGAACGATTTTCTTTTTGCTCTTCAGTGTTTTTAAATCTACTTCGCAAGTACTTTGTTTGCACACCTTTGTCTTATGTAGCTTAGGGGTTGTAATTAAGCTGCTATAACAACAAAACCTAACATTCTTTTATTTACATTCTTTGAGGCATTTTCTCTTAAGAAAATGATTATAAAATACTACACGATTTGTTTTTTGGATTGAGATTAAAATGATGATGTTAGACTTATACACTGTCTTCCATTTAAACAGTTTAACTTTATCTTCTATAGAGTTTTCTTCATATTTTAAGGGTCAGTTTGTTAAGTTAAAGGGAATCCTATCTCTAGGGAAACATGTTGAAAATATACATTTTGGTCATATGATAAACATATATTTTTTAAAAATTATTCTATTTAAATTAAAAAATTATTCTATTACACTGAAACTACAAAATTTAACGAATGGGAGTTTGACTGACTTAGTATGATTTCAACAGTTTTCTTTGAATTATGATATAAATTTGAACCAAAAATCAATGTCTTTACACCAGCGTTAGAAATTGGGAAAAAAATCCACTGGTCCCGCGGACCAGTGCTTTTCCAATCTTACTGGTCCGTAACAAAAATTACTGGTCCGACAAATAAAAAAGGACAATCAATACTTGCAATAATAAGTTACCAGCTGTTAATATAAAATTTGTATAAAATAATTAATAAAATGAAGTTATGAAAAGTAAGCAATAGCTCTAAATAATCAAATAATTTTGAAATACTTTTCTTGATTAAATAATATTTCACTAACTGACAAAATCCATTCAAAATCAACTGATAAATTCAAAAAATAAGAACATTTCTTAAATAAATGATATTGCACACAAATTAATACATAACTTAACTGGAGGGAGGGATATATTTTCACCACTGGTCCGGCGGACCAGTGAATTTCTGATTCCACTGGTCCGAACCGTTTTTTAGTTGTCCCGGACCAGCAATCCAGTACAATTTCGAACGCTGCTTTACACTAAAAATAGAAAGTTTTATAAAATCAAATGTTACTTCTCAACACTGTAACTTTTTTATGCAAATAACTATTCTAATGATCATTTGTCCTTAAATAATTTGGTCACAGTAATAAACTTAAGAATAAGTACTATTACCTTATTTTCTCCTTTTTGAAAAGAAAAAAAAATATTTATTTTATTTGTTTAAAATTGCATAAACTTAAACAATTTAATCACTTTCCCTTTTTTATTTTTCTGAGCTAATATCCTTTCATAGAATATAATTAATAAGTTATATTTTACCTCTTTTATTTCACTACTATATTTTCTTACATTACTAGATTTAGGTTAGCAATGTCAGTATAAAGTAACAAAGGTTGTTCAGTTTTAAAGTTGTTAAAAAAACTTAATCCGAGCGTTTACATTTTCATAACAACTCAAAAAAGAACAGTTGAAGTCTAGTCTCCGTTACATAGCATGACAAAAGCTCATAATCTTTATAGCATCTCGTAAGTACACCTGAGTCTAAAAAACCGCTCACGGCTATTTTTAACCAAAAATCAATTGCAGACCTTTCCTTTTAAAGATTTCTAAGAAGACTGATCGAAGCGCGGTGTGATTCAACAGGATTAGCTCCTATTTGGACCGGCTTTATCCGTTTTAAACCCGAGACGATTACATAATGTGGAGGAGTCGAGTATTTTTAGGTGAAAGTTTTAGAGACGAATGCCGATTCAGTACGAACTTGAAAGTTAATAGGCGTGGTGCTCTCCAATTAACCTTGTTTTATGTTATTTTAGTTGAAGTATCATAAAGTAAGAAAGCGAATTGAAATCAAGTTTATTTTTAACAAGGCTGTGTCTTTGTATCTGCTGTAACATCATATTTTTTTTATGTCAAATGGAAATTTTGCTAAAAAAATAATTTTGAAAGTAAATACGGCTTATTTATTGGGATTCTTTTCTAAGAAAATAAAATAATTATACGAATATTATTACTTATATAAATTAATTATTATAACTTATATTCATAACAATAATATTAATATAAGTATTATAATTTCTAATAAAAGAATTGATTTCATGAAATTTATCTTTTAAGACCGACTTAAATCTAAGAATTCAAAATTTTTTAAGTAGTTTAAATAAATTTGCATATAAATTAGAAATTTGGGTCTTTTGGCCATATTCTAATTCCCTCGCAAGTAACTCATTTTCTACTTGTTAGCTGTAAAAGCATAAATATGTGCTTTTATGAAAGTAATTTAGATTATTTATTAGGGTTTAGTTACTTTATACATCAAAATTAATAATATATTGATATTGAAGCATTTATTCATGTGAACTCTATTTTAATTTATTAATTTATCAAATGCATCAACGGGTTTTTACACAATTTTGAGTTTCTAAAAGAAAATAAGCTGAAGAAATTCCTTTGTTTTATGAAAATAAAATCAAAACTCCATGCTTAAAGAGCTTCTTGGAAGGAGTTGAAAAAATGCATCCATTAAAGAGACAAAACGTGATTTTCTAAAGATAGATGAGTCAAGAGTTTTGAATAAAAAGCAAGAAAATAGTTTTTTTAAATGAAGCAAAGATTTATCATAAAATATTTTTTTCTCTGAAGTTTATATTCGTATGAAGATATTAAAGACCATGGTTTTTACATTGAGGTTTAAAAACAATGAAGGTAAATAATCAATACTTTCAAGCGAAGTATTTTTCTCTTGTTTTTTTAAAGATAAAATAAATAATTAAATTTAAAATAAATTTAACAAATTCTCAAAATAAATGCTGTTTGAATTTAGAATTTCTTGTTGATTTCATTTCTTAAATTGTATGCAAGTTTTAAAGATATTAGGACTGTACAGATATTTTGTATATTGAACCACTTTTTTGTATCGTTTTTTACAATCCCATTTGTATTAAAATGATCAATATTTAGGTGTTTAAGTTGGTTATACATGTTATTTGTAAAACATAGTTTCTACAATTTAAGTTAATTTGTATTACCAGAAAATATTTCAAGAATGTTTTAGATCAATAAACTTAGAAAAATAATATATAAAACCAGATAAACCATTGTATCGATACAATAAGGAAGTTGCATGTGTCAGGTTTTCAAAAACAAACAAGTGTTCTGTATGGTTTTTTGTATGGTAAAATGAAATATCTAGTCAGTTTTTCAAAAAAATGTACAGGTAATTTAATATTTTAATTTAAAAGTCGAGAAAAAAACACGTGACTGAAAACGTTTATTGTTTAAACTATAAGATGACGTCAACAATAATACCATCAACTCCATTGCTTTACAACAATGTTTAGTATAAGATGACGTCACATCCAAACTCTTGGCGTTTTCGCGCGCTTTTAAAAAGGGGATTTTTGTTAATTTTTTTGGCAATCAAAAAATTTCTCGATCGGCCTCAAATTTTGGGTAGTTGCTTATTTTTGCAAGAGGAATCGATAAAAAAAATAAAAAAAAATCATGCAACTTCCTCATTGCATTGATACAATAAACAAATTTTGTTGCGTATTGTCAGTTGTAACTTAAACAATTTTTGCTGTTTATATAACAAACTTTTTTCTTTTTGTAATTGCAAGTAAATCACGATTTAAGAGATTGCAACACTCGTGATTCTTTTTTAACATTTATGAAAAATAAAGTAATGAAAATGTAACAAACCATATAAAAAACAATCTAAATTTGAGTGAGAATGCTCACAAAAGACCTATTATTTCTTTTCTTAGAAAGTCGATGTTTTCTTTAAATCGTTTTATCACATTTTATTATTAAAGTACCTCATAATGTTTCTATTTTTTGTAATTAACAATACGTATATACCCACTTTTAAATAGACGGGTCAAAGGTTAAGTGGTCAATAACGTACAAATTTCCTCAAATAATAAAATGCATTATCAAGGGACCTTTTACTTTCAATAAATGGCCAAACATTAGAAGACCCAATAGTATGTTAAAAAAAAGCACTCAGAAAAAGATCATTAAGTAAGAAGTTAAATAACTATACTAAATAAGGGTGGGTTAAGGGGTAATTTTGCTCCCAAAACAAAATCCATCAACGCAGACCAGTACCAGTACAGGGAGAAAATCACTTCCTAGTGCTTCTGTAGAAATAATAATAGGACAGCTACGTGAAGTCAATGGTATTATGGTCCGTTGTAATTACATCTTCCTCAGCTCATTAACCGGGAGCTTTTAATGAAAGAGGAACGAATAGGGTTACAGAATTGGAATGCCCTTTCGTCGCATATATAAGGTTACGGCAAAGAGAAATCGTGAACTTCCATGCAATTAAATTCCACAGCAAAAGGAATGTTTTAAGCAAATAAAACTTTTAATAAGGGAAGCGAGAAAAGGGAGAGTTTGGTTCTTCTAAGAAGTCAAATAGTTCGGAATTGGATTGGGAAGTTTCATGAATACTACTGTGATTTAATGTTTCTCTTTGATGTTTTAGTTTTGTGTTTGAAAGTTTCAAGTTTCTGATTATTCTGGAATGTCGGATGTTTTGCTTAAGTGTAAATGAGTGTTGAATTTTAAATTGGGTAACAACAGTGGTTTGAAGTTTACTCGTTGGATAAAGTTTGGTTGGGGAGAATCGTTAATAAGTAGAAGAAAAAATTAATTTTCAAGTTGGTTTTGGAATTCATGTTTGAAATGATTTTACAAGCTGATTTGAAAAATTTTTGCTTTTGAGACGTTTAGCGATGCAAACGTTTAACGATGTGTAAAAATGAAATAGTAATAAAATTGGAAAGAGGTTTCAGTCGACTTTTCTGTATGTAGTATGAGTTCTCTGAATAACTCTGTGACTTTAGTTTCATTCAATCACAAATATTTCAAAAGTGTTACTAACCTAGCGGCGAAATAAAGAAGAAATTAAAAAAATAATTACAAAACTAAAGGGATCAATGAAAGTATTGTTGTCACCGTTATAAATAACTCACTTTAAAAAATTCATGAAAATATCGTGAATATTCACGGAGTGTTATACATGTGGAAATAGCCCTTTTCATGGCATCAAAAAAAGAAAGTTACAAGTTTTTTAAAAATTTTGATTAAATGTTGTCTTTATTTAACTAAAAAAAAACATAAAACAGCATAATACAACTGAAAAAAATTGCAAATTTTCAATTATTTTCTATTTTGATGCCTGAAGAAGTGCTGTTTTCACATCTCCGTGAAAAATTGCGATAATTTGATGAAATTTTTCTTCAGAGAGTTATTCATAACGGTGGCAACAATGCTCTCACTGAGGTTTTTATGCTGTATCTCCTTTTAGTTTTAAATTATTTTTTTAACTTTTTTTATTTCATCGCTAGGGGCGCTGTAAGTCATCTGAATGGATTCTCCAGGGTAACTTACCTAGGGGTAGGCCTTACTTCCGTGAGGGGCCGTTCAAATATTACGTAAGCACCTAAGGGGGGAGGGGGGGGGTTTGCTCTTTGCTTATTTTTGCTGACAAGGGGGGAGGGGGGATATGAGTGATGCTTACGTAAGATGGTGCATTTTCGAAAATCTCTTGTTTCTTGCATAAATAATTTCAAAATTCTACCAAAAATAAATGTAACAAAAAATGAATTAGAAAATCTGACGTAAGCACTTTTTCTGGAGATGGACCACCCTAACATTTTGAAATTGTAACCCCGAAAAGTAGTGTTTCGACTCCTTTTTGAACCCTTAGGGTTTCACCCAAAAAGGGCAGCTCCTTGTACGAGTCACCTAATTTTCAAGGAAAAAAAAACAGTACTTACTTATAGGGATGTCAAAATTTCGGGGGGGGGGTCCGGCAGTGTCTTACGTAATTATGGTGAGGGGGGTTGAGGTTTGCTTATTTTTGCTGACAAGGGGGGAGGGGGGGTTAAAAATGACCAAAAAAGTGCTTACGTAATATTTGAACGGCCCCTGACCCTAGGAGACTTTGTTTTCAAATAAAAGCCGCGAAACGGGCTATTGACCACTTAGCGCTACTCTCCCGATTCTCTTCCTTCGTTGAGTGCACGCGACAACGTTTTCACAAGTTTTCCCAAAAAACTTTTTCTGGAACTTTTCAAAGTGCTGACATTGAGGAATCGCCACTCTGAGGGCGGGGAGAGGAAAAAGAACTAACTCAAAATAATAACGATGAGAAAAGGATAAAACTTTGGGGAGCACGCCACTTTGCATTACCATCCTCGTCACGAAGCAAAAGGAAATTACTACGCTCGAACACTTTGCTCGTGTGTGTCAATTCTTTTTCAATGTTCCTCAGATATTTATTCGCTTATCATTTCTTTATCTCTTTCTTTCTGGGGAGAACGTTCGACAACATTTTTCAGATAGTTCTGTCAGAAAGGGAGAATGGTTTTCGTTCAGTTGCTCGAAGTGTGGAAAGCTACATGTTTTAGGGGGCTGCCTACCCAGTGGCGTAGCTAGCCTGGGTGTCACCCGGGGAGGAAGCTCTCGGTGTCACCCCCTTTTGGAGTTCGGTTACAAAAAATAATAAAATTTGCGACACCAGTCTAGAACTGAGGGTCTCAGGTGGAACCCCATTTTATATACAGGGTGATTCTGAAATGGACCGCCAAACTTTGAGGGGTGATAGTACTCATCAAGACGAACAAGAATTGATGCGGAAAGGGGGGTCGCAGTTACACCGTTAAAGAGCTAGGTCAAGGTCCTAATGTAGTGCGAGAGCGTTACAAAAGGACGTTTTGCCAAGGCCCGTTTAACGAAAAAAAAAACATAATGAAATGAAAAAATTTATTGCATGAGGTACAGCAGTATCCGTACTACTTACATCATAAATTTGATAGAAATTGAACCACTTTCTAAACCGCGGAGTTAGTTTCAAAAGTGCAATATTAATCTTTTAGTCAAAGAATCACATTCCTTAATGGTATTTAGAAAAATGATGATCGGGGAAGGAATTTTCAATGATCGTAACATGGATCATTGAAACTGTTTAATCATTGAAAATTCCTTCCCCGATCATCATTTTTCTAAATAGTACCATTAATGGAACTCCATTGTTTGACTAAGAGCACGTTTTAAAACTCACCCCACGGTTTAGAAAGTGGTCCAATTTCTATCAAATTTATGATGTAAGTAATACGGATACTGCTGTACCTCATGCAATAAATTTTTTCATTTCATTATGTTTTTTTTCGTTAAACGGGCCTTGGCAAAACGTCCTTTTGTAACGCTCTCGCACTACATTAGGACCTAGCTCTTTAACGGTGTAACTGCGACCCCCCTTTCTATACCAATTCTTGTTCGTCTTGATGAGTACTATCACCCCTCAAAGTTTGGCGGTCCATTTCAGAATCACCCTGTATATGTGTTATGGCATTTAATTTATCATATAAAATTTCAAAATTGAAGGTTTTAATTTACCATTGCCTTTAATTCCCAAACTTTGCAACAACGAGTTATGATGTAAGTTATTCTTCAGTCCAAACCGTATATAGAAATTTATTTTAGGAAGGGCCCAAAATTATTCCTCCAGCATCTCTCATGTAGGTTTAATGTAGCTTCTTAATACATTTTTGGCGGAATTTTCGTCATGAAGAAGTTCTAATTATAGGAAGAGCTGGGTAGAATAAATTTCGAACTACCAAAGGGGGGTCTGGGGGTTCTCCCCCAGAAAATTTTTGAAAAATGGACTCAAAAATCAAATTTTTATCTAGTTTTGAGGCCTTTAGCTCGAATTTCGGACACACATTTTTAGGTGGGATTTGCATTTTAACCTAAGTTCCAAGTACAAAAGAGGGCGTGGGGTCCTCTCCCAGGAAATTTTTGGAAATTTGACCCTAAAAACAGGATTTTAATTTGTTTTTGTAAACAAAGTAGTCCGAATTTCGGTCTCCCCCTTTTATACGCCCTCGGTCAACATATTCGGATAATTCAATCCATTGGCGTATGGGGAAATTTCTTTCGAGAGGGGCCTAAAATATTATTCCTAAAGCATTTTTAATAGGCTTAATCTAGCCAAAATTAGCATTTTTCGGAATTTAATATAAAAAATTGCATTTAATAGAGTTCCAAGTAATCAAAGGAGGGGGTCTGGGGGCCTTCCCCTAGAAAATTTTTTGAAATGTGATCTTTAAATATAGTATACAAACTTATGTTAGGGTATTTGTGACACTGGGTGACACCCCTGATAAAATCCTTCTCTTGTGGAAAAAATTTTCAAACGATGACTAGCGAAACCAGAAGATGAAACAGTTGGGGTATTCAGATTTTTCCTGAGGTAAAATGTGGATTTAAAATTTACTCATTAAAGATTTAAATAAATATCTGATGGACTTTTTTCTCTGCCAACCCTTTACCTTGGTTTTTAAAACTATTTAAACTAGAGTTTGAATTTGAATGACACCTCCCAGCTAGCTGAATGGGTGACACCCGGGTTGAAGGGATTATATCCTATAGTAGTTTTCAGTTGAATTTGTTTTGTTGAACTACTTGGTCCCTCTAGCCAAAGGGGTGACACCCCTCTCAAAATGGGTTGATAACTCATTTAATAATTATTAATTAATTTAATTTTTTTTTCGCTCAATAAAAACATTTATGTGTGATCGAGAAAATTTGTATCTTCTAAATAAAGCTCGTTGGGTGACACCCCAATTCATACCCCTAAAACTGTACATTTTTTATATCAATTCTTACACTTATATTTCATACGTTTACATTTAAAAGTACGTGCTAAATTTTTTAGCTTGGGTGGGTGTCACCCTCTTAGGTAGCCAGCCAAATGATTATTTTCCAAGATGATAATTTTTTCTGTTCAAGGAAGGCATATTTACCAACTTAGGGCAAAATTCGAAGACTTCGGTATCACTCTCCCAGATAGTTTGAGGGTGACAACCAATTTGCTTAACCCTAATTTATTTCATTGGTAGAGTGAATTCTAAATTTTTTTTTCAAGGAAAGCATACAACTTGAAAAAGGTGCGAAGTTCACTAGTTTGGGTGTCACCCCTTCGGGGGTGACACCCGGGGCGGACCGCCCCCCCCGCCCCCCCGTAGCTACGCCACTGTGCCTACCTATGAAATTATTTTGAATTACCTATTTATTTATACATTTTCTGGGACTGTTGATTGTGGCTTGGACATTTAATTCATACTTTTTGTTTCATTTCTATTGATGTATAAATTTTCAAGCAAGTAAAATTTATGCATCCTGGGCGCTTGCCTGTAGTTAGTCGACTTAATTTGTATTTGTATCTAATTTACCGCTACATTATTGTTGTACTTGAAAGTAGTAAAATGTTTCAGTGACAAAACTAGTTATTCTTTATTGTTTGAATTCTATCGAATGGTAATAAGTCCCTACATTTTCTAGAATATCATTATAGCTGACATATCAAAATGTTTTTTTAATGATTGAGGTTTCACTTTTTAGATTGACCTTCTTCAGTTATAAAAAGTTCTTATAAAGACCTTATAAAAAGTCCCGGTAGTATGAAGTTAAATATTTTCCCCGACCCGGAAGCTTTTTGAAATAAATAGGTAAAATGCTTTGACGTTTCCCAATTAAAGTTTGATAAATTTGTTATGCTACTTTGATGAGATTATTTACTGACGGTAATCTTACGTTTATGTTATAGTGACAATAATGTAAAGCAAAAAATCTTCCCTGGAATGAAACAGTTTTTCCCATTTGAGTAGATAAAATCACAGGGGCAATTTAAAATGATGGATGGTATATCCTTTTGAATCGTTTCACATGAATGCGTTTAAGAAAGCTGCATAAGTTTTTATTTTACTTTGAACACAGTATCTAGTTAAAAGTTTTCTTCCATTCAATTTGAAAGCTTCACAATACTACCTACTGGTTGTGGATTTTTTAGCTGAAAGCGATTCGTTCAAATATAGTTCATTAATGATAAGTGGAATTGGGGGGATAAGGGTAAAAATTAGGAAAAGTGGTTAGAAACATTTAAATTGTAAATAATCCAGTTCAGTGGCTTTCAAAGTGGGCGGTACCGCCCTTGGGGGGGAGCGTTGAAGAATTCTAGGGGGGAGATGATGAGTTGAAAGAAATTTGGGGGGCGTTATTAGGATAAAAGGGGGCGTTGAGAACTTTGTCATTTTCATGGGTAAAAAACATTAAAAACATTTAGGTAAGTGTAGTTTATAATCCCTTTTTAACATGTTAAAATTCAAAAGTGTTCATCTGCTAGTAGAAAGGCTGATAGGATATTGGGATACATTAAAAAAACTGTTTCTTCAAGGTCCGAGGATATTATTTTGCCACTATACAGAGGCTTGGTGAGACCTCATCTAGAGTATGCTGTTCAGTTTTGGTCTCCATACTTAAAAAAGATATTGATTCAATTGAAAGGGTTCAGCATAGGGCTACTAAAATGGTCAAGGGTATATCCAGTTTAAGTTATGAGGGAAGATTAAAGAAGCTAAATATGTTCACTCTAGAGAGAAGAAGGATTAGAGGGGATTTGATTCAACTTTTTAAAGTGGTAAAGCAAGGGGACACAGAGGGACTAGATTTCAATACGGGTAATAGAACAAGGGGTCACAATTTCAAATTGAATAAAGTAAAATTTAAGACGGATTGTAGAAAGGGCTTTATTTTTTAATAGGGTAGTGGATAGATGGAATGCGTTGCCTGAAACAATTGAAAATTCAAGTGGGGTAAACCAGTTCAAGTGGAAAATTGACAGATACTGGGATTCCGGTAGTTTGGGTTAAAAAGACTGGACCAACCTTGCTGGGCTTACGCCTGTAGTTGGTCGACTTAATTTGTATTTGTATTTATTTGTATAAAATTTTTCTTGGGGGAGGACCCCCATCCCACTCTTTTATATCTATGGATATAGATATCAATAATTTTGATAACTTTTAAGATGAACACTGGGAATTTTCTGTAGAATATACCAAAACGTAGACAAATATTTCAGTTCATTCAAAATTTGGTATAAAGCAAACTTTTAAAAAGGTAGTATTTTAAAGGAAGAATTAACTGATTATTTCAATTTCAATTTTAAGGTGCATCATAGAAAACTTACTTTTGAGTATTGTTCATATACTAGCTTTTGAATTTTTTTTATTTTGTTTTGTTATAAGTATTTTTATAACAAAATATTTGTATAAAATTCTCTAAAATATAAGTAAATTTAAAACAAAAATTTGTGAGGGAGCGGTGGGAAACTTTCTTCTTAAAAAGGTGGTCTTCGTAAGCTTTTTAAACTAACTTTTTAAGAGTAAACTTTTATGCGCTAGCTTTTAAAAGCTTTGTATAGTGCTTTTATCAGATATTGCTTTTATCAGATGAAATACTTAAACGCCTTTTTTTTGTATCCTTAAAGTCTAACAACATAAAATAATTTAAAGAATTGGAACCTTCTTGCGTAAAACCAAGAGTTTGAGTTAAGAGTTAAGTACTTCTCAAGTTTTTAGTCTGAACTTCAAAAAAATATATACACAAAAAGATTCAAAATGACTGCACAACAATTCAAAGAAATAGTTCTCTCCCTTTTCTTAAATGGGAAATAAAAGTTTTACGTTTGGGAGGTCCCTTTTCTTTCAATTTTCTAAAAGTTTAGCTTCCCACCAACATTGTTCAAATCAAGCAACAAGCATTGAACAAATCAAGCAACAAAAAAATGTTTTTCAAGCTAAAGTTGGGACATTGTTTAGTTTTAAGGGTATTTTTATGTCTGGTCTTCCAATCGAAAAATTTTTTTCGATTAAGAACAAAGGAACTCCTTTAGTAGGTTTATAATAGGGATACACGAAAAAAACTGTTCAATGCAAAAACCGTTCAATAAAAAAATTTATTACAAGTGTAAAGCTATGAGTTTTTTGTTTTTTGAACGGTTTTTGTCTGAACGGTTTTTTCTCAACACCGATAATAGATAACAATTTTCTAATGAGGTTAAATAAATTTATTCCTAAATAGTTTGAATTTCATAAAATATCACGGATAGTATTTAACTTAAAAACCATCAGAGATTACAACACTTGTTTCGTTACGTGTATAAAAAAAACTGCTAGATGTTGCACTCTATGAGAAGAATAAAACAGCTAGATAAATATTATACTACTAGCAATAAAAAGGGAAATGTTGATGTGTAAGCTCACATGAGGATTAAAGGTGAAAAAAGAAGTTCAGAGCATGGGAAAAAGTAGGTTAAGAATAATTGAACAATAGTCCATCCCATTCAAACGACGATTTTTCACTCGACTATTCTTAAGAACTATGCATCGGTCGAAGCAATACATTTTGGTTTATACGTTTAAATCTGCAGTAGCACTGAGGTTTTTCCTGGTCAGGAAATTTCGCAACGGGGTCACTTTGGATATTATGGAAGAAATGCTGTACACCAAGGACACGAGTAAGACAGTGGTGTCGAGCGAAAAAAAAAAGGTAATTCTCTCTAAAACAATGCACGTTCTTGTAGGCGATAGAGTGAATTGAAAAGGGTAGTAGCAGAGTTGCAACAATTGGGTTCATCCATTAATTCTCTCTGGTTTTGCTGAAAAACGTGAGATTATTACCGTCTTTTTTCAGTTTTGCTATCGGAGCGTATAATTCTTTTGAATTTTTCTATTGTTTCTTGGGTAATGAGTCGATTACTTTTAGTTATTTTAAAAGATTGCTTTGAGATCGTGCGGTTAATTGGAATAAAGAATTTGGAAAATGTATTGCCTAATTAAAATTATAGTTAACATTTCCCACTGAAAAATCTCGTTATTTTCTTCGGAAAAATTACCAATAAATTGAAAACAATATGTTTATGGTATTTCTCTTTAGCTGACCCAGTTTACTAGCTGTTTAAACTAAAAATTTTATCAAATTATCAGTATATTTCCTAACTTTCCATCAATGTTTAATATTAAGTAAAATATTTAGTTTTAAAAACATAAGTATTTAAGTATAAGTTTTTGAATATTGCCCTACTGTACTAAAACAAATAAGTTTATACACCCCCTGCTATAATACAAGAAAAAAATTCTATTAGTTAAAACTTTTCATTCAAAACAATACTTAGAAAATCAATCAATAACGCAGTTTATTAAAATAGTAAACAGCTTACTGGATCGCAGCGATATTTTCTATGATAATTTGGTTAAACTTTAAAAAGATTTTATTTCATTTTATATTTAACTTTAATTAGTGTGTTTGTATTGTGTGTATTTTATATTTTACTATGTGTGTTTTATATTGACCTACCATGTAAAGGGATTTTTTTTAAATCTGTATGGTGGATGAATCAATCAGTAAATAAATAAATTTGTAAGATGATAAGAAACAAAGACGAACTTATCAGTAACTATATGTAAAGTTGCAAATGAAAAAATTTTTTTTAAGTAAAAAGTTTTTGAGTATTTAATCTTTAATTTTGAATCACTACCCATTTCTTTCAGTTCAAACTTAATAAATAAAATGTAACAGATTTTAACTTTTTCAGTCGTTTTTGAATGTCCATGAAGGAGACTGGAAAGGAAAATATAAGATTGAGACTAACACGCATCATTAGGTAACAATAAATTCCTCGTATACCTAGTCTCAATGTGTGATATTAAACGTTGAAAATGAGTTGAAGAATGGTAGAAAATGAGTTTTATTTATGTCTCTAGTATGCAAATTACTTTCCCTCACATTCCATTAAACAAAAGCCATTTGTCAACACACAGGAGCCATAATTATGCCTGGCCGCCCGGAAATAATGGGATAACGTAAGTTCCCGTAGCCCGAATGAGTTTCCCAAACCGCCAAGTTATTTGCTAGAACTTGAGAGCGGGAAATTAAATTACCACACACAGTATAAGAAGTTATGTTGGCTCTAGTATTTCAATTGTTGGGGAAAATACTATTAATAACACGGTTTAAGCGATTACTTAAGAATTCAACTAAAATTCTAGTTTTCGTCTTAAAAAACAGTCGATGCAATTCGAAAATTCGTGATACTGAGGATCTGAATTAATACCAAGCTAAAAATTTTGTATTCATTTAATTTTGAAACAGAATTGCAACACTATATTTTTTATTAGAACTAATCAGTATAATTCAATATTCAGGCACAGTATATTACGTTATATGTAAACTTTAATAATTCTTTAGCTTAGAAAGAAAGAAAAGATATTCTTAAGACGGTTTTCGAAAAAAAATAATTTAATCAATCGAGTTAAAAACTTTCCTTTGCGTATAATTTCGTTCACTAGAACTGACCAATAAAAAATTTGCATTCGGGATATCAGAAAACAATCTAAAACTTTAAAGTTGCAGCGTCATTAAGCCGAAACACAATCCAAAGCAGTATTTAAAAGCAAAACAAGCCCACACCCATTGTTTGCAAGCGTAAAATAATCCTCTCCGATTACAATTCCGAAAAGAAATCCCCTCCCTAGTAGTAGAAAGTAGAAAGAAACAAAAACAGAGATATCCAAGTCATTGCCTTTTTCTACTGTCAAATCTATCGTAGGAGTTTTACACAATCGCTCCTTTTTTTTATCTGCCGTCCGATTTCGCCCGGTTTAAGACCCTCTAGAATTCGATATCTTCCGAAGACAAAACACACCGGCTACTACTATAACACTCCAGATGATGGCGAATTTTAAAATCCCTTGATTGGGGTTTTGTTCCACTTTGAATGGGGATTCTTCGTTGGCTTATATATATATTTGCCCCATTGTTGGAGTAGTGGTTCGTGGAGGCAGCAAGGCGTGGAAGACATTAACTTAATCTTCCCTATTAGGAGGCCAGAGACTATTATTGCTTCGTGGAGGATCCTTGCAACGCGTTTGTCCAGAATAGTTAATTATTACGTGCCTTTTTAGAGGATGGTTGAATGGTGAGCGAATGGAGTTAGTAGTTGCCTTTTAGGGAATGTAGGATTGATAATATTCCAGGGGAGACCTTGGTATTGTGTGTTTAGGGTGATATGTAAGTAGAGATGTTTTAAGTTGAAGCACAACATACCAGTATAACTTTCTATTGAATGCATTTAATGTTTAGAGCGGTTTAAAGTTTTACAACTCCATGGAGAAAATATGTCTTGGAGAAAAAGGGGAGATGAGAAAACACAAAGAAAAGGTCACTAAGGGTCAATTACAAACAAAATAAAAACGGAAGTACGGGAGGACACCCCCCCAAACCACACAAACAGCTCCCTTTGTTTTTTATTTTCTCTTTTTCTCTCAGATTGTCTCGGAATTGTATGTAGATTAATCTAAAGTCAGCTTGCACCATGGGTTCAGGTCTTCTGGAGATTATTTCCCTCCCCTTCAGAGTCATGGCAAAATTGTGGACGTGGTGATAGATGGGGGCGGCATCTATCTTCCTAGGCTTAAGTCGGACTCCTGCCATTCATAAGACTCACTTTCTCTGGAGCCGCACCTCCTTTGCCTTAAAATTCTGTACGCTTTGCGAATGAAGCTTGGATATTCCAAGTGGCATAACAAACAACAACAACAACACTCCTGAAAGAATCGCAATTCGCGGCTTTAAATACTTGCTTGTGGAATTTTCGATGGAAGATAATATCGGTTGGACTTGGGAAAAAATCAGGAAAAATGTGCAATGAAGTTTTGGCAATTACAATAAAATTAGTAGAATAACACTTAAAATTTGATACATAGTTCTAATAAAATGATTCAACTTTGGTAAAAGTCGAACAGTCTAAAGATGGGATAAAACGTATGAAAAACGCAATATTGTTAAACGTAAAATATGAAAAATGTAAGCGTGATATGAAAAACAACACAGAAAATACGTAAGTTTACTTGCGTTGTAAAGTGTTTTCAAGATATTTTTGGTTTTAAAGCTAAAAAAAGTAATCATGTTTTTATTTTATACATGATTCATGTAAGGAATGAATCTTGCTAATTTTATCTCTTAATTGATATGCTCGAAGATAGATTATAATAAAAAAGTTGGATACATCAACATTTTTTTAGAGTGGGTATCTAGATTTCTGATCCTTTCATTTATTATTAACACTTCTTAATTAAAATATTTTAAATATTCTTACCGCATTCCATTTCGAATACAGACAAAAAACAGAATGGTCATGTTCGTGCCAAACTCCGAAACAGGGTAATTATGGTTGTTTTGTTATGGTGGGATGAAAAGAAGTCTCATGATTGTTATGAAATGTTTCCCCAAATTATTTATGAAACTAGTTCCAGATAATTTTACCATCATTATTATTTACATTCGATTTTTGAACGTATAAAACAATTTCGAGTCACGTATATTCTTTATAGGATGGGATAATTTAACAAGGAAAAAGTTGAATGGAACTATTTAATGATTTGGTAATGTTCCATAGTTGTTAAATAAGGATAAATGTTTAACACTTAAAAACCTTTTAATGACACATTGGTTACTTCCATATCAATATTTAACATTTTATTTATCACGATAGGAAAGAGGTTTGAAGTTGAGAATAGTTAAGGATGATGGTTAAGCAAGTATAATGAAACAATCGGTATATATTAGGTCATCGCAATTAGTTTAAACAATTCATGAGATGTTAACAAATAAACATAATTTGATTACAAAGCGAACTATTCATAACGTGCATTCAATTATTATTGAATTACATGAAAGAATAATACTGCTGATAAATATGTCCATAAATAAAGAGAATAACTATTTAAATATTAAAAAATAAAAAAAAATTAACAAACTTCCTAACTTTTCATGTTTGTAAATTCTAAGAAATCGAAAAATTTAAAAGGTACAAAGTGTGTTTATATAATAAATAAGAAATATTACTTAACTTTGAAATATGCTTCCTTTAAATACTATCTACAAATACTTCTATTATAGATCTTACAAACACACTTTTTGTTAAATAGTAAGTAGATCCTAAAAATAAGACATTAAACCCTTGGTATTTCCTTGGGAGCGATCAAAATGACTTATTCTTCTTCATCATTCTTATTCTAAATTACTCTTCTCAATCCATGTTTTACAGAAAATAACACATACTATTAAAATAAATAATAAAAAACTAAACTTAATCAAAATATGCAATTCATTGAAATAATATAAAACATAATTTTCAATAAGGGGAAATTTTAAAAGTTTAAATTTTCTTACTTGAAACACAGTCTGGGTAAATTAATAGAGTTCTGGACTACATTTGAATTAAAAAATTGATTTCTTTCATAATGCAACATTTAAAAAACCTTAAGTATTTGGAAAAATATTTTTGGTGTAACATGTTAATTTTCCGAAAAATAAAAACGTTATTAAGAGTTATAAGTTAAATAAGACGATTTTTTATTATCATTGTGAGAAACACTTTAGTACAGAAAGTTGTCTTTCAATAATAGATAAGGGAGTGAATATGTTAATACTATTTTAAATTATAAACTGAATTTTTTAAATTTGAATTCAATCGGACAATTTGATGTTGAATAATAAACATTCGAGAAACTTTGATTTACGAAACTTTGCTAGAGTTTAGGATTTGAAATTAAAGTACATGTCCACTGCCGGCAATTTAATTCAGTTCTATTTTTAAACTTACTAAACAATACTAAAATGGAAAGTTTCAAACTAAAAAAAGTTTGGAAAATAAAATTTTCTGTATTAACGAAGGGAATATATTTTTATTCCAATACAAGTGTTTTTTTTTCTTTTTTTGAAGTTGCGAATAAACGAGTAAAATAAAATTCTATAATGATCCTTTGTGTGAAATTACGGAAACTATGTAAATAAATTTATCCTATCAAGTTATTATCCTACTATTAAGTTATAGTACAGCCCAAATTTTAAAGTTTTTTGGGTACTTACGTATTAACGCCACCGCAGCTTCAGATTTGGTGGTTTTAATTAAGGTTATAAGATATATTTATAAGATAAGATTATAAGGTTTTATTATTATTATTAGATTATAAGGTTTATTATTATTATTATTATTATTATTATTATTATTAGATTATAAGGTATTTTTAAGGCCAAATCTGTAGCTGCGGGGGCGTTAATACGTAAGTACCGTCTTTTGTTAATCCTCCACGAATAATTTAGTTTCAAAGTTTACTAATTTATCGACAAAAAAAATGTAAATATTTAACTCCAACACCGCAAACATTTTCACCCTTTTCTTTAGCAGAAAATAATAATAATAATCTTAAGACAAAAACAACTTTCTCCAAGAAGATGTTGAAAGATCATCTCCTTACCTTTATCGGAAGACATCGCGCTGGCTCAGGTAAATATCCGCGTGTCTCTGGTTTGTTTGGGATTTGAATACTCCTCTCTCTCGCTCAGCATCTGGACGATGGGGAGAGAGGATTTGCGCATGCGCTCTGGAGCGTCCTCTGACGGAGGAGGAGAGAAACAATTGAGATAATTTCATTTGTTTTTGTAGAAAACTTTTCCCTCTGTTTTAATCTCTTTGGAAAGGGATGCTCTTTATTGAGGAATCTTATAAAAATTAGGTTGTATCGATTAATTTTTTTCTCTTCATTCTATAATTTGAAGTAAATGAGTTGATACGTATAAACTGTAAAATGTGAACTTTCTTATACTCTCTGTTCATTTAGAATTGGCACCTGAGACATATTGTATTAGAAGCAGTTACTACTGTAATAATCATCGAAAAAATTTTCTTGTGCAATAACAAGGAAGCCGAAACAGAAGTATTTAAATTACTGTAAAAAAATCGGTCCCTGAAGTTGTGTGAGGAGCATTATTAAGCGTTTTTGAGCGTTTTGGATCCTATTTCAGGCGCCAATTCTAAATGAACAGACTATAGCATCCCATTAGTTCACTTATGGTCTTTATTTTTTCCAACCTCAATTGAATCGTCAGTTTGAAGAAGGGAATAAGTCCAAAAAATGACAAATTGACTTTTTGTGCTCAAAACAATCTTCAAGCTTTGCCCTACACATGGGTGAAAAGAGGGGGAAAATAACTAACCCCTATGGGGAGATATCGCCCCTTGAAGTTGTGAAATCGATGTCCATTCATTGTATTTTTCAAGTTAATTTGGAGTTAAAGTTAATTTGTCTTTCTTTTCCTATTCTTTGAGCTGTAAACTAAGTTAAAATGAAATTTTCTTTTAATTTAAAATTTTTTCAAACTTTTTTTATGCAGGGAATGTTTAACTTCATTCATATTCACTCACTCCATTGATACTGCTCTAATAACTCAGTTTCACTATAATTTTGAATTTTATTTGTCTTATTCCTTTTATTTCACCCTTTTGTGGTGTAAACTAAGGAGAAATGGCGCAAGTTTAGTCTGTTCCCTGTGCCAAATTTATGGCGATAAATATACCATTATGGACTAGAAAAAGCCAGGCGATAGCTACAATATCGCTAATTTTGTGTATATTGGCGACGTATTGGCGACAGCAGGGAACAGACTAAACTTGCACCGGAGAAATATAATTTAAATGTGAATTTAAGGGTTTTTTAGGATTTTTTCATCAGAAAAATTTCATAAGGTTGAAGAAGGGAATAAGTCCATCAACTTATTTTGACTGTAAAATATTTTTAAATATACTTATATTTGTTTCGATGGTTGCTCTGTTTTCTAAATAGGGTTGTGAACTTCCAGTAAAAATTTTGTGATTATACAATGAAAATTCTATTACTTATACAGTTTTTTTCGATTTTCTCAGAACTTGGTTTTTGGACTTATTCCCTTCTTCAAACTGACGATTCAATTAGAGTTGATAGAAATAAATTTAACCTTTAATGTTCATTTACCTGAGGCGGGTCGTATTACGAAATACATATGAATACGAATTTCATTATCTGACTTTTTTCTAATAAACAAACTAGAAGCGTAAAAGATATGTCAGATTCACGATGCTAATACTATTATATGACAACTCATGCATTTTCTGACAAAACTTCTTCAAGAACTACTATGTTGAGCTTATTAAATTGTATGACATCTGCACTTTTGAATAGTCTCTTACTGAGATACTATAACAAAAAACATTCAGCATAATCACTAGGTGTAAGGTGTAACTAAAGCCCTAGATCCTCTACCTTAAGTAGCGACATCACGCTCAATTGGCCGCCATTGTAGGGAGAACTCACTACTAGTGACGATAAGCAAGACTATCCAGACTAGTAGTGAGTTCTCCCCACAATGGCGGCCGATTGAGCGTGATGTCGCTACTTAAGGTAGAGTATCCAGGGCTTTAGGTGTAACAAAGGATAGTTCAAATATTTATATGTGGCGTAATTAAACCTTCATTTTCAATTAAATACTAGTACGAAATAAGATTATACTTATATACTGTTTCATCAATTTAGTGTTAATTATGTTGTTTTCTTTATGTAACATTAGACTATAAAAATCCGATAATGTTTTACTCGTATTTATCAAGATTTAGTACATGAATTTTGTATGAAAAATATTTAATTTTAAAATTAATTATACTAGGGAAACTTTTCTCGAAAAAAAAAGCAGTTGGGTAACATTCTTTAAACGTTCATATGTTTCAATTTTATTCCGTAAGATATTTTTTTGGAGAACGTTAAACTTCCATTTAAATTATCCTGTTAAAGTAAGGCAGGATTTCTTAAAAGTTTTAGAACATATCCTTGTTTTGTATGGTTATTTATTGAGTTTAGAAAAGAGCTAGAATAAAAATGTTTACGATAGTATTGATATTTTGAAATCAATAAATCGTAGATGTTGATACATAGGAGGTTGTAAGAAATACGTTTAGTGGAAGCAAACTTGGAAAAAACATCATAAAAAGGAAATAAAATGTCTCTTGATGGGAAAAGGTTTGAGAATCTAGAAACCGCTGAAACGGTTGATCTCTTTGGAAGGAAGATATTAGGATTTGTGTTTTTATTGAATTTAGACAGACGATCTTTTATACGTTTTTACGTATTGTTTTCCCTTAACGCATTTTTAAAATAGAATAAACATTAATGTTGTCCAGCCTTCGAGCATTTAAATGCAATCATTACAATACATTATAATCATGTATTACAGGTAACAATAGAATGAAAAACAAAATGAGTATTTTATAGAATGTTTTGAAAAGCAAAAATAAACCCATTATAAACACATTCCAGAACACTTGTTTGTGCACAAATTAATGACATTAACTATGTCGTTAGGTAAAACACTTTAAGCCCTTTATTGTATTGTAATAGTGATGTTCTTTATACGTGTTAGAAAAGTATTAGAAATATGCTCAAAAAATTGTGTTGTCTGTTTAGATCCTGAAAGTGTTCTTAAATTTGGCTTGAAACACCAAAACTAAATAACAAATTTTCTTTCTCTTTAATCTTTTTGCAACACTTTTACAACTCACTACCTTTTTCTCACACAACCAAAATGCTTTCGATTAGAAATGTTCCAAATTGGGAAGTTAAATACCTATTGAAATTAGCGATTTTGACTATTGTATATCAATCATCACACAGGCTCTAAATAACCAGTTTTTAATTTTTTCAGATTATTGGCAATCCTCATTTAAAATTTCCAAAGGAGAAAAACCGGGCATGATGTCACAGCTGCCGATGAGCTACTAATACATAGGAGCCGCCGCTCGCTTGAACTTCTCTAACCAATCAAATCCTCGAATTTCCCCTATCTGCTTTCGAACGATGACGTAATTCAGCAACCCTGACGTAATGCACTGAGCTACTGCGCATGTAGTTTTATTTATTTAAAAATTAACTAACGATCGGATTTGAAAAATTTCTTCACCGATGATCTTCTTTTATGAGAATCCGTTAGGAAAAATTAAATTTGAAAAAGTGTTTACTAGCCAATTATTGCGTTTTCTTAGCTTTCCAAAACTGTTTCAACGCATTTTCAGCGTATGCATCTACTCAATTATGCGTAAACGACACAATATGACCCGAAGATCCGTCATCATCGTCATTCATCACAAATGAATGAACGAAACCAATAAGAAAAGACATAAAACGTAACAAGGAGGTAAAATTGCGGGCGTGTCCGTTCTTAAACCTCACCATCTCAGACCCATATAAAAGAAAAGCGACCGTTCGTACATATTTTATAGCGTTCGCAAAATTCCGTTCGAGAGACACTTTTGACAGAACAAAGGGAGACGACTATTTGAACATCGAGGTCAGCGTCAACATTGACCTGGCTGCTGAGGGATTTCTATAGGAAAGCTCAAAATGTATTCCAATGCTTCACTTTTCAATTCTATTCAAAAGGAACATTTTTTGACGCATTCTAACCACTGAGATTCGAATTTCGTTTTGCTCCGGCTTTGAGATGGAACAGAAAAGGTATTCTGGAAAAATGTGGGGATTGGTGTACATCTTTTGCTTTACTAGACAGCAGCTTAAGTTGAACCTACTACGTCACTAACAAAGTAGTTAGCATCGCGGTGTCTGAATTTCGAGTGAAACACAGAACGTCAATTTTGAAATATGATTACTTCGTTAAACCCATGTATAAATCGGTATAAATACTTTTTATCACGATTCAAGTATCGAATTTTCTCCTATCAACCCAACAGGCTTTGTGTTTACTCACTTTCTCTACCGCGTAGTGACGTACTGGGTTCTGGAAACGTTGTTGTGTAGTATAGGGATATTTTATACATCGTATACAGGGTGTATCTGAAATGGTGCAACAAACTTTCAGGGATGATAGTACTCATCAAGACGAACAAGAATTGGTGTAGAAAGGGGGGTCTCAAATGAGTTCTAAGGGGTGAAACCCCGGGGTGAAAATCAGCAAAAAAACTTGCATATTTGTGCAGAAACAGATACAATTGTTCGATTCCGGCATTTATTACATTCAACCAATTCCAATACTTTGCATAAAAGTATTATGAAAATGTTAATTTCATTAAAAACAGATCAATAAATGCAACAGGCATGCGTTCTAGGTAGATAGACTGCTAAAGAAAATGTCACGACTAAAACCTTTTAATACTAGAGTCAGAGTCTAGTTGGTTGGTTGGTTGTTTTATGGCACAAGGAACAAGAGTCTGACCAGGGAACAATTTTAACTTTAATCTACCTATAACGCATGCCTATTGCATTTATTGGTCTGTTTTTTAATGAAATTAACATTTTCATAATACTTTTATACAAAGTATTAGAACCTCCTTGGAATATTCACCCCTTAGAACTCATTTGGACCCCCCTTTCTCAATTCTTGTTCGTTTTGATGATTACTATCATCCCTGAAAGTTTGTTGCACCATTTCAGATACACCCTGCCTGTATGTGTATCTCTTAGTTAGAACGTACAGTGTTCTAGTCAAAATTTGTTCATCCATGAATTTATTCCTTTATAATGCATTAAATCCAAATGGCTGCACCATTATGAGTTTAAATAATAATCATCCAAGTTCGGGTTTGCCATGTTTTTGAAGATTTTATTAACACCTTTTAACTTAAGAGAGGGTATAAAATAATTAAAGTTTCTCTTGAATTTTAGAAAATCATAACTTAAAACTCAATCATAAATTTTACATACCTTTTGAAAACCGTTATGCATTTTAAATTAATAGATTGTGAATAAAATGTAATATTTTCCCACATTCTATCTTTTGTATGCAGAAGAGGATGTAGAACCAGAATATTTGAGTAACATTTCATTTCTAAAATTTCTCGAACATTTCATTTCTTGAGAATATTTCATTTCTCCCATCCTTACCACCAACAATTTTTCATCGGCGATTAACCAGGGCCAAATTCTAAACATATTTTGATCCCAACACATTTTCTCCTGAATTTCCAATACCTCTCCCTGAAATTTCCTTTTTGTTATGTCACAGTCACACTGTCGAGGGTCAAATGTCGAGGGTGTTATTTCAAATACAACACGACTAAATACCAATTGGGCGGAAAAAACCCACCCACCTAACAGTTCATTTAACCCTAACCATAACCGACCTTCACTGTCCTTTTACTTAAGCCACATTTCCACAAACAGAAATCAATATTATAAAAGCATGGAAAACCATCTGTCGCATGATTTAGCTATTACTCTCTCATACCCGAAAGGACGTCGTCGCGCTATTATCGTTCGAAAAAACAGCACGAGTACTTCCTAAGCGGACGATATATAGAAGAGAAAAAAGGGCCGGGGTCATCCATGCGTGGCGGAACTCTTTGTGTCGCGGCATTGTTTGCGGGGGCGTGCGAGGAACAGCTGATGTCGCTTCCGCCGTGGTGTGACTGGTGTCTGTTTGGACTGATCTTGAGAGGTGTTTGTGGTTTGAGGGAAATTTTCTTCTTCAAGGAGGGGGTAAGAATGAGCCAGTGGTTCCAAAAACCGCCGAATTCTCTTAATGTGTAGAATCTTTAGAACAATATTCAATCATATACGCAAAACCATCTTTTGCTATACTTAATTTTTATGGCCTTTTATTATCAAATTTCTTTTCCCCCCACATGATTACTCTGCTTATGCAAGGTGTCGCCTGTCCACTCGTAATGTAAACCTATATTGCTCACTTCACTCTTAAAGCGACAGTCTTAAAAATGAGTAAAAATAACTCAAATGCACAAAGAAGAATGTCATGCACTCAAACAGGCTCCGATCCAAATTTACTCAAATTGGAAAACATGCATGTACTCATTTTTGAAAATGTGCAGATACTCAAAAATAAAGCATCATGTACTCATTTTTAGTTCGTTCATGACATTCTTATGTATTTTTACAATGGGAAAAATTTCTTGGAATGAAGTAAAGAATCATATTTAAAAGCTCATTTGATCGAAATAAAATTTTAATTTTTATGAGGTTTCCTGGTCTTACCAATCATATTCAGTTGAAACATCTCTAATCCTCTCCCAATCTGGAACCTAGAACAAAATTCCATCTAATATTCCTTATATTTTTCTACTACTAAATGCCTACGGTCTTTAGATAGAACCCACAATATCTAGAGAACAAGTCATTATACAGAGGATGCATAAGAATGAAAAACAACTATAAGTCTTCCAATGCAGCCCTACAATCTTTGGAGAGGATGCAAAGTAGAAAGAGAAATTCTCGGATGGAGCACTCCCTGCATTCATTAGAAATGATGCAGAAGAGCAAGATAAATTACCAGATTGATAGCATTGTCCCTAGATAGAATGGAGAAGAGTAAGAAAAGTCTTTGGATGGAGTCCTTACTCAGAATGACAGGATACAGAAGAGCAAGAGAAGTTCCAGGTGGAAAGTTACCTACGATTTTAGAGAGGTTACAAAAGAGCAACAGAAATCTTCGAATAGAGCCCTCTCTACGATCTTAGAAAGAATGCAGAACAAGAGGAATTTTTTACGATCCTCGGAGATGAAGCAGAAGAGCAAGAGAAATAACCCAATTTATAGCATTCTTGTGTCCTTAGAGAGGATGGAGAAGAGTAAGGGATTTCCTTGGATGGAGTCCTTACTCAGAATGATATTAATATAATGACCCTAGGCAGGATATAGAAGAGCAAGAGAAGTTACAGGTGGAACGTTACCTATGATTTTAGAGAGGATACAAAAGATCAAAAGAAATCTTCGAATAGAGCCCTCTCTACCATCTTGGAAAGGATGAAGAATAGGGAGACTTTTTACGATCCTCAGAGATGACGTCGAAGAGCAAAAGAAGACCTCGGCGGATGAATTGCTTACGACGGTTTTGCCATAAAATAAATACTTATAAATAAATTTTAATGGAAAAGATGTTGAACAACAAGAGGCCCTGGATTGAGCTCTTTAGTATAAATTTGAACAGCGTCTCTAGATCCTTTTTTGTATATGTTGCGTTTTTTAATATTAAATGCTTTTTAGATAGATATATTTATTTTACAGGCTCATCTTCCAGATAAAGTATTAATTGATGTAGATATTTCAATGAAACCCCTTTTTTAAAATTGAGTAGTCCTTTAAGAACATGGCGTTAAATCTATGGCTATAATTTTGCCAAAACTGATTCCAGTGTATTTTTTAGAATAATTCGAAATAAAAAAAAATACTTATTACTCTTAAAAATTCAACATGATCATACCAGTTTGCATCATTTCAAAGTTCCCCCTTTCAAATAAACAAGAAGTTATTATCCTCTTTGTAATAAATAACCGTTTAAGTCGTTAAAATAACTTTTCTCATAAAAACGTACAGGTGCTAAATACCTATTTATAACTTTCCTATTCCTTCATCTTCAGAAATATTCTTCACGGGGTGTCTGTCACTGCTCCCCGCTTACGATTGCACCATTTTGGCGTTGTAGTGCAGAATGTTCCAATTAACGACTAGCGAGAAAGGCTTAATACGTGAAAATAATGATACGGAAGTATAGCTAAAACTATGTTGATCTTATACATATGCGAGGTCAAACACAGAGAAATTCGAATTCAAAAAGCTGTAGGGGGTTACTTATGAAAACCTAATATACCTTTTTAATAAGATTTCTTCCAGTTAGCTTGGAATATGTTGTTCTAGTATTTCCAATGAGTAAAACTTCTTCACCTCATTTGATAGGATGTTTTGGAATTATTTGCTCTCATTTTATTGCTGAATGGGTCGAAAGAAATTGCGCCGAGTCAATGTTGTAGATTCGTACATGACAAACTCAAATTTTATTTGAATAACTTTGTACTTTAATTTATGACGCATTTCTTGAATCATTTAAGATAAAAACTTAAACTAAGAATTTTTTTTGTATTTTCTATAAGGTTTCTCAAAACGAAGAACTGCCTGGAAAAATGGCATGTCCATCCAAACATGCGAATTATGAACAACCTCACTTGGGTTAGAAATTCGATATTATTTCATAGTTGAGTGATATAAATAATATTAGTATGAGTGATCATAATTTAATTTAATCTAATATACGTCATACTCATACTTTAATGTTTATTTATAAAATCTTGTTAAATTTCAACTATCATTAAGAAGTTGAAGATGGAGTACTCATATGATATTATCTATGATTTAAAAAACTATTGTAAATGCTTCCTAAATGTTTCAATCTTTATGAACATTTTAGCTACGGAACATTTATTATTACTTTATTGAGAGAAACAATCGTTGAGCTAATGAAAAATAGTACGTTGTGCTGCCATCTTCTAATGTTTGAAATGTCTAATTTAAAATGGGAATTCCTATTTTTTTCCTAATTTTTTGTTTCAATTTTTCAAACTAATGTTAAGATAATTCTGAAAAATAATTATCTGTTATTTTTAGGTGCGTAAAATGTCTGGTATTATGTTGTTTTTTATTTC
This sequence comes from Tetragnatha versicolor, assembly GCA_024610705.1. NCBI lineage: Eukaryota > Metazoa > Arthropoda > Arachnida > Araneae > Tetragnathidae > Tetragnatha > Tetragnatha versicolor. The sequence goes on along the minus strand of JANDEH010000007.1, from coordinate 3,692,719 downwards.
TTATCACTTTAAAAACAATTCAATAGTTTACTAAATTAGATATTTGGGAACTTATTACTACTAACATTTATTGCATGCGAAATTTAAAAAGCTCATTTTTTTGCAAAAGCAACTTTTTAAAAATGAAAAGCAAGGTAGTCATTTAAAAAAGACTTACCTACATCAAAATATACGTGCTGCCATCTTCTTTCTAATACTCATTTCACCTATGCGACTATCTATTTACTACGTATTTGTTGGAAAGATATCGAAATTACCAAAACTAAAAAAATTATTTATGAATTAATTCCACTATGTCCCCCCCATTTAGTTCAAAAGTGAAAATTCAAAGTTAAACTAATGCATTCATTTATTAATTTTCTGATATAAAAGCTTTCATGTATTGCGAAGGGCTTACAGCAACGACGAGCCGGGGGGGCAGGGCCCCTTCGCCCCCCCCCTTATATACGCCTCTGAGCAGGAATATATTTGAGCTATCTGCAAGTATCTCAATTGCTGTCCCATTATTCAACTTAATTTAAACACATTTCTCCTAAAATAGTCAGTGGCGGCTCGAAGGTAAAATTATAAGGGGTGCTGCTCCGGAGGTACCAAGTTGGCAACGCATTTTAAGTGATATAATGCCAAATAGTATTTATATTAAAAACGTGGGAAAAACCAAATGGAAACAATATAAAATTTCGATTTCACACTTAATAAGCATTTAAAAACTGTCTCTTACCTTTATTTAGCTGATTATTAAGAAGATAAAGATTATCAAGCGAATTTGATCTAATTAATATCTACATTTCAAATTCATTTGTTCATTATAAAAAGAAATAAAAACTTGGCTACAAAAAAGTAAACATAAATCTTTAACTTGCCGAAACATCCGAAACTATTTTTTTCACTTTGTTGAAAGAAAAAAAAAAGCTATAAATAAAAAATTTAAACAGTGTTGGAGTGAGAAAAGCTAAAAAGCCGTGATTTATTAGTAGTAGTAGAAATCGTATATTTCTTCTTCCCGCAGTTTTTTTCACAGCCCTCTCAATAGAAAAAGTTATCATTCTTTTGGTCAGGGCTGCTGAAAAGCAGCCCCTTTTCTCCTAACAGATTCGCATGCTAAATTCTTGATATTTTGATTTGATATGATGAGCTAGGGTTTTATACCACGATTTGTATATCTGCGGGGGCTGATCGACCGCGAAAAGAAATCTGTTGGCGATACGGCATAGCAGAGAATTATTAATTGAAAAAGGATTATTCAGTACAAAGATTAAAGGGGGAAATGGATAATTTTTTTAAATATTATTGTAAAGCAAATAAAATTGGAATTTCGGGAAATTTTGGTTGGGGGTGCTGCAGCCCCGCAGCCCCTATGGACGAGCCGCCACTGAAAATAGTTATTTTTTGGTTTATTAAGTAACGCAGGTTACATCATAGTTTAAGCAAAATGATATTTCATATAGAAACTAAAAAACGTAAACTATCTCAATTGGAATAAAATTAAAAGACAACACACTAGTAAATATTCGTGATCGTCTGAATTGTAAAATTTCTCGTCAGGCAAAATAAATTGAGTTAAATCGAGTAGATGAGACATGACAAAATACTATACTTTAATAGTATATGCAGAATCTGTGACTTGTTAAATTTAATTAATCTGAATTATTTTTGGTTCAAAAAGTGATACTTTATGAACTACTAGATTAAAGAGACTTTAAACTGTTATTTGAGATTCTAAAAAACAGTGTATTTTTTACTCCGTTTTTATTATTAAATTACGTTTTATTTAAAGTCTGAAATTCATTTAACTTTTATGTCTTGAACTAAAGTTATCTTGTATATAGTTTATTCTAAATCTAATAAGTTTAAATGATTCAAGTCTATGTTCATATCTTCTGCTGGAGAATTAACTAATAATTCTGTTATCATTTTTTGTTATGACTGGCACGTTATGTTATGTATAAAGATTTGAACTTTTCAGAGAGAGAATTAGCCCGGCTAATTATGTTTTCTGTAAGTAGTTTTGTTTGACGAAAATATTGTTTATTTTCAAAAATGAAGCAGTTCATTGTTTTCTCATTCAAACATACGATATAGGTTTTATTGCTGTCAAAATAATGAAAAAAAAACAGTCTCCAACTCGCAATGGAATGATAACTTTAATACAGTCAGTCATAAAACAGAGAACACAAATAAGACTATAAATAGAATATTATTGAAGATAACACCCTGATTAGAAAGAAGCTTAGTGCAAAAGGTTATCTACACCAAAATTTCTGAAACTATCTTATTAGCTCTGACACATATTTATAAATAATGACCGTCACCATCAATTAACACCTGATGACGTAGGTAGATTGTATGAGACTACAATAAATGACTTATTGACTGTATCAAAGCAAATACGTTAAAAGTATCTTTAATAGGAAAAATTAATTAGTAATTATTGATCAGTATGACGATTTTGTTTAGAGAGGGAGATTCTTATCTTATCGTTAGAAACAGGGCTTTCCAAAGACATTTTTGTTACAGTTATCCTCCAACGTACGTATAAATAATACAGGGTGTTTCAAAATTGCGTTGCACGGCTTTTATTCGGAACCAACGCCTCCTAGGGTCACGGAAGTAAGGTCTACCCTATAGGTGAGCCGCACTGAAATGACTTACAGCGCCCCTAGCGGCGAAATTAAAAAATTTAAAAAATTAATTTAAAAACTAATAGAGATAGAGCAAAAACAGTCAAAGTATTGTTGCCAACGTAATGAAGAACTCACTGAAAGAAATTTATTAAAATATCTTGAATATTCGCCTAGATATTAGCATGTGAAAATAGCACTTTTTCAGGGGTCAAAAAAGAAAAAGTTCGCATGTTTGCAAATTTTTTTGATGTTTTGATTAAGTTTTGTGTTCTTTAAACTAAAAAAACACAAAACTACAAAATAACACTGAAAAATTTGCAAATTTATGAACTTTTTCTTTTTTGACTCCTGAAAAAGTGCTATTTTCACATGCTAATATCTCCGCGAATATTCAAGATATTTTGATCACATTTTTTCGGTGAGTTCTTCATGACGTTGACAACAATACTCTCCTTGAGGTTTTTGCTCTATCTTCTTTAGTTTTTTTAATAAATTTTTTTAACTTTTTGATTTCGCCGCTAGGGGCGCTGTAAGTCCTCTCAAAGGATTCCCAGGCTCACTTACCTAGGGGTAGACCTTACTTCCGTGAACCTAGGAGGCGTTGGTTGCAAATAAAAGCCGTGCAACGTGTCGGGTGGCTCTACTAGTTCTTAGGGAACTGTATTATCATCACCCTAGCCGTTATAATGTATAGTGGTTAGTGTATATTGACTGCGTTGGAACAAAATAGAACGAAACAATTCGGTTGATTTGTTTAAAAATACACACATTTATTCTTGATTATGTATATATAATAATACATTCCATTAATTGAATAATTAGTTTTCTTAGTGGATATCAAATAGTACATATCCTTCGCATGCATTAGCGTTCTAATTCGAGCCTTATTGGCTAAATTATTCAAATAAAATATGATCACACATCAAAACATATCAATGATTAAATAATATTATAAGTATATGTATACATACATAGGCACTTGGCACATACTTAACATGCACATATTCAACACATTATACAATTATTATCCCAGGCATTGTTCCCACTCATGGTCCGCAATATCATTTTTAATGAGGATTCTCTTATCATTACTTTCTAATTCTTCCTATTCATCCCTACGAAGTAACTTCCCAATCCTCCAATACACTAATTCCTATCCTTTACTTTTACCCTAAAGTTTAAGCTGGGATAAAACCCGCTGAATTAATGCTTACATTAGTTCACTTAATATGCAATACATTGCAAATTACTAATATCATTAGTAGACCGAGAAAGAATGCCTGAGAGCAATATCATGCGATAAACCATGCGCCTTATGGACGCATAAATTGAACACAAAATTTACAATACACATTTATGCAATAATATACTCATTATATTTAATGCTTGTGATGATCTGGACTGAGAGGAGAATTGGGGAAATTGCACCTACCTAAGAGAAGCAGCCTAGAGCTCCTCATTGTCCTCTGCTAAGTCAATCCGAGAGTGATATAGTGTTCACAATTGGGTTTCGCACCCGAGAATAGTTATTCTTGAACGATTAGTAATTCTTGATGATCACTTAAACAAAGTGCACATTTTCTTACGAACTTAATCGCGCACTCGGGAAAAGATATCTTCTTGGATGCTAAGGGGTGTCCGATTATCTCGGGCCGTTGGCCAAAATCTTCGGGAGCCCAGCTCCGGAGGGGTAAGGAGTTTGTAATTCTTAATCACCGGAAGGTAAAGATTTCATGAGAGGTTTTCCGTCGTTCCTGACTTTAAATACGGCGCCGCCCACCTTTGGGTGGTGCTACCTTTGACCACTCGTGAGGGACCACCTACGCCCCCTGGGACTGTCCTGGACTCCTCACCCAATCTCCACGTTCCTTATTGTGTTGACCCTAGCCTATGGCAGAGTTCTTAGTGTTCCCCAGTGTATTCTATGTGGCCTATGGCGAGGCACTCTTCCAGCTTTGTTAGCCTCGAATTTATGGGTGACCATCGCCCTGCTTGCCGCTTGCCCCAGGTGTGCATACCAAATTTCTCTTTATTTCATCTAGCTTTGCCCTTGTGCCTCCCAGACCCTTTGTAACCCCCTTCTTGTTCCGGCGGTCTACCTGTCTCGTAAATTCGTCATCGTGTTTTCGCGCAGCTCTCCTTTCTCTTTTATTCCCGCTGTGGTGCGCTTTTTTTTTGCCCCCTTTTCCACGGGGAACTTGTGTGGTCTTTCCGGAGGGAGGTGATGCAGGTGGCCGATGGAATGTGTTTTGATTCCAGCTGGCCAACAGAATCTACCCTACTCCCGCCAAAAAAAAGGGTTATGCAAAGGCAGAAACCTTTTTTTTTTCTTACGAGAAGGAAATGAATTTTAGAGAGGGTTACAAGTGCCTGAGGTTCACCCCCTCCTGCTCAGTCCAGTGGTTTGCACATAACATCCAGAAAATGCTAAATAATTGAACGGGTAGTGAATAGAGTAAATCAAAGCTTACTGGAAACCAACCAGAAAGAAAAATATAACATAGGGATAACATAAAGATAGTATAATAACATAGGAAAGACATATAAATGATCCTTACGTTTAATTACTCCTTGCTGCGATGCTAATTGCCAGGAAGTGAAGTTAGTGCGGTAACATCCGGGAGCAACTTATCATTTAAATGTGTATGCCCCATATGATGGCCACGCATACGTCAAGCGTCCTTGGCGATGCGTCCCCATCCATGGAAATGATGTTATTCCATCAGGAATAAGGAAGCATTGGATTGCTCCGAAATGTATGTGCACCCCAGAGTCAAGTGCTCGGGCACCCCACCTCCTGGAAAATAATGCATCTTGCATGGTTATATATTAGCCCGAATTAGCATGCAGGAAAGTAAAGAGAAATATGTAGAATATGCATATAAGAGAAAAAAAAAAACTAGATAAAAGAAGTTAATTAGTAAAATTCACTAAATAAAAGTGAGTTCATAATTGAGAGTTCACTAAATAAAAGTGAGTCCATAAGTGAGAGTTCACTAAATAAAAGTGAGTCCATAAGTGAGAGTTCACTAAATAAAAGTGAGTCCATAGGTGACAGCTTATCTCTGTTTGCAGCAGCAGGTGATGAGGGTAGAGACGATCGTGATGGTAAGTCCAATGGCTAAAAGTGCTGCTCCGGCGAATTTTAGAATAAAGAATGCCGAGTTAAGGCTGGGAAAGTAGACCCACTCGAACAATGAGCCTTGGGTGCTGGTGGCTGTTTGTTCCATCGTTTTGCCCTGCATTTTTAACAGTTCAATGGAAGGCTCGTCCAGGCAAAATGATATTTGGCGACACTGAATGTTCGAGGACGATTGTAGGCAAATCTTGTCCTCGAAGCACTTTGTTTCAGCCAGGAGCTTCACTGTGATGGTGGAGGGCGCGACTGAGAGCTCGACTGCCTTAGTATGTACCTGGATGCTCTCGAAGGTGACGGAAACTAGTCCCGCCTTGCATGATGATTTAGCCGTGAGAGTGAGCTCGGCCAAAATCCCGCACTTGTAGCATCCGGATACCTCGTAATTTGAGCCCTCAATAACGGGGCAGACTGCGTCCCGCTGGACGGATATTTCATAATTGGAGAAGTGCAGCTGAAGCTTGATGGCCGACGATGCGAGAAGTTTTGATCGCAACCGTCCCTGGTGCAGGTGCAGGCTGTGAAGTTCCCTGGTGATTGGAAGGCGGCCTTCCTGCGTTTCCACCATGGTGTTTACTGCCTGAGTGTTCTCTATGCATCGTAGCTGGTCCTCGAAGAAGGCACAGTCGGCGAGGTCCTTGGCGAAGAGGAAGGTCTTTGTGTAAGACGTATTGGCCTGCACCGCTCCGATGAGGTTCGCCACTGGATCGTTCTTTTCACTCCCCATCACCAGGTAGCCTTCGGAGGGGTTGTCGACGCTGGTGACCAATTTCTCTGGGATGAGCATTGTAGATTGGTCATACGCCCCCAGAAGCTTCACTTTTATTCCGTCGATCGCTATTGTTTTGTCTCTTAGGGTGGCCCGGGAGGTTGTTCCATTTCTGGAATGCTCTAATGCCACTTTGTAGCCGCATTTGTAACCAGTTATTTTGGAGACCTCATAAGACTTTTCCAGCTGTGGCACGAAGTACACGCGCTTGAACGCGCAGGCCGGTGTGTGGCTTATTATGCAGCCGTTTCCGCGGTTGCTCGGCTCACACGTTGAGTATCCGCTGTACGATCTGGCCTCCATCGTCTTCCGATGTTTCGTTCCCCGTCGGTTGTGCTCCTGGGCTAGTATTTGGGGAGTGGGGTAAGGCGTGTGCCTTAGGGATTCCCTCCCCGTTTGGATTGTCGGATTGCGTACCTTTGACGGGTTTTGCGGGGATTGATGCTTGTGAACGATACCTGTTCCGGGTGAGCGCGTAGTATGCCAGTGGGATGTCTTCGTCCCAATCGTCTTCGGGGGGAAGGGTTGGTTTTATGTTAGCTTCTATATTCCGGTCTATGTATTTGGGTGTGGTGTCTTGTGCCCCGTGTGCTAATTTAAGTGTGTTTTTCCTTTCTGTGAATGGCAGTAATCTTTCAACGTGTACTCGTTGAAGTTTTGCATTCGGGCGTTCAGCGTTCCGAATTGTGTAATTTACGTCCGTGTGTTTTTTTTCAATTATATACGGACCGTCGAAAAGGGGTTTTTTTATAGAGTCTTTATTCCTTTCCAGATTTGGAGTGTGTAAATATACCTTTTGGCCGATTTCAAAAGATCTGTGTTTCGCGCCCTTGCTTAATCTGTATTCCTGTTGTTTTTTTGCTGCCTGTTTGAAATTTTCCTCAACTGCCTTTTGCGCCTGTGCGTATATTTTTAGTCGATTTTCTACATATTCGGGTATGGAGTTATGTTCCTCGTCGGATAAATTTGGTTTAATGGTGTAAGGAACTTTTGGTTCAAGACCGAACATTAAGTAGTATGGGCTGTAGTTTGTTGTGCTATGTCGTTGCGCATTATACATTAATTGGTAGAACTCAATACCTTTTACCCAATTATGGTTATCCCTAGCAAAAATAGCTAGGGAAATTTTTAATTGTTTGTGAGATGCCTCGTTCATCCCATTTGTAGAGGGTCTGTAACTAGTGGTTTTGAGTTTATTTATGCCTAATTTTTCCGCTAGAGAGGTTAAGATGGTTCCTACAAAGTTTGATGCACAGTCCGATAGTAGATTCTCAAAAAGTCCAAAAATGGATATGAAATTAAGCAATTTGTCTGCAACTTCGGTTGCTTTTTGTGTCTTCAGAGGGTAAATTTGCATGTAACGGGTAAAGTAGTCATTTACACAGAGAATGTATTTGTGTCCACATGGACTTTCATTTAGGGGTCCTACTATATCAATACTTATATATTCAAGGGGCTTCTTAGCCAAGATATTACTTTGTAAAGGTGCAGGAGGATATCTATTGGGAGATTTGTAATGTGAGCAGTCTGTACATGACTGAACAAAATTTTCTGCATCGCTGTACATTCCAGGCCAATAAAAGTATCTAGTTAGATTATCGTAGGTTTTAACATGTCCCGCATGATTCGCGTGTGTGAGATGTAAAATGTTTGGTCGGTAGCATTTGGGGATTACCATTTGTTTGGTTTGTAGTTTACCGTGACCCGGTTTGCTGGTTATACGCAGCAATAAATCGTCCTCGATTGCGTAGAAGCGTTCTGACCGTGTTAGTGTTTGGGGGTTGCTTTTTATTTTGTTTATTATTTTATTAAGTTCGGGGTCTTTGTGTTGTTCTGTGCGAATTTGGTGAACTGATGGCATTTCTATTGTTACCGCGCTTATGTTATTTGTATTTATGTCGTTAATTGGGTATCTGCTGAGAATGTCCGGAACTATGTTTTCCTTAGATTTTATTAGTTTGAATTCGATGTCGTATTCTTGCAATTTAAGTATTTGTCTAGTTACCCGGTTTGCTGGGTTCTCAAGCGTTTTTATTTGTGACAGGGCTTTGTTGTCACATTCGACTATTATTTTTCTACCGTATACATAGTACTTGAAAGCACGCAAGTTCTCGGTTAAGGCATATAGTTCTAGCTCGTAAATTGGATATTTAATTTGATTGTCATTTAATTTTTTTGAGTAATAGGCTATTGGTCTTTTGACACCCGTTCTTTCGTCCAGTTGACTAAGGCAACCACCGATAGCTTTAGTGCTAGAATCGGTCGATAGGACGAACTGTTTCGCAAAATCCGGGTGTATTAAGATGGGAGCCTTATCCAGCGCGTCTTTTAATATTTCAAAGGCCTCTTGAGCCTCGGAATTCCATTTAAATTTCCCTTTTAATTTCAAGATATCCGTTAGAGGAACGGAAATTTTGGAGTAGTTTTTAATGTATCTGCGGTAATAACCCGTGAGTCCCAAAAATCCTCTGACTTGCTTTAAATTCCTTGGGGGTTTAAAGTTATTTATTTTTATTAGATTTTCATTTGATGGTTTAGAACCATATTGATCAATATTATGACCTAAAAAGGTTATATGTTGAGTGATAAAGGAACATTTTTTTGGGTTTATTGTGAGGTTATGTTTCCTCAATTGTTGGAAGAAACTTCCTAATGTTGAAAGCATTTCGTCGATAGTTTGGGCTCCAATTGCGAAGTCGTCTATAAAATTTGCAATTCTTAGCTGTCTTAAGGGGGCAAGTATTTTATCTGATAGTTTTTGAAGGGTAGCGCTGCTGAAGCTTGAACCCATGGGCATGGTTTTAAATTGAAATGCACCAAATGGGGATTGAAAGGCTGTGTATTGCTTTTGCTCGTTTTTTAATTCAATTTGGAAAAAGGATTGATTTAGATCAATTGTGGTGAATAATTTGGAACCGCTTAATTTATCTATTTCCGCGTTCATTAAGGGTAAAGGGTGATTAGTGTAGGTTACTAGTTTATTGAGTGCTCGAAAGTCCACGCATGTTCTATAGGACTGTGGCGCTCCAGGGGTATTTTTTTTCTTTACCATTACTAAGGGGAAAGTTACATAGCTGTTGGAAGGTTCAATTATTCCCGCCTCTAGCATTTCTTCCAGGTGATCCCTTAGAATGTCTTTAAGGGCGTGCGGCACCGGGAAATATTTTGCTGTTTTAAGTTCGTCGCTTTTAACCGAGAACTCTGGCTGAACTAAATTTGTGCGCCCCAGCGTTCCCAATCGTTTGCTGAAAACATCCGCGTATTTCATGAGTAGTTTCAGCAACTTAGACTTCGTGGGATTATCTAAGTGTTCCAATTTAAAGTCCGATTCGTTTAGTTCTTCCCTACGGATTTTCCTAATGCTCTTTATGTCGGCGTCTTCTGTGTCAGTGTCTACTGTCGCGATTCTTGTGTTTTTGTTTAGGATTATGTTGTTAGCAGTTAAATTGGTGATTAATAGATGTGTAGTTCTGTTCTTACCGATAGATACTACTGCCGGGGTTACTTCAATATTTTTATTGTTTAGCGAGGGGTTTAAAATTACGTCTTGATTAAGATCGAAATTCGGTCCTATTTGTAAAGTAATCATGGCCGTTTCATGTGGGCTAAGATTACACTTATTTATTAATTTTGCATATGTATGGATGCGTAAGTTGTTTATATCTCCGCTATCTTTGCCCGATATTTCTAACTTTTGTTTGTTGTTTATTAACACATTACGGCCAAAATCTAAAGTAACATTATTTTTTTTTAAGAAGTCATAACCCAGTATCATAGAATAATGGGAGAACCGTTGGTTTACAATGTAGAAAGGGTGTTTAATTATCATGTCCGCAATATTTATGGTTATCTCATAACACCCGTGAATTTTAAGAGGCTCGTCATTTACTGACTTGATAGTTACCCATGAAGGGACCCGTTTTATGCTAACCTCATTTTTTATTTCTTCAAATTTCACCCTAGTGAGCAATGAACATGCTGCTCCGCTGTCTAGTAGGGATAGAATGGGTGTTTTTCCGATATTGAGAGTTACTACCGGCAGTAGATTCTTTGTGGCGAATTCTGTGCCATGTTGTGTTGTGTTGATGAATGTGACCGATTTCTTATTCGCATTAGGTGTGTGTAGGTTTTGCGTACGGTGTGTGTTCGGAATATTTTGTGAGTGCTCCCCGTGTACGCGTGTATATTTCGTATGTGTGTGGGTAGTGTTTTTAGTTTCCATAGACTTGTCGTGGGATTTCTCATCCAAACGGGGGGGTTGTTGGAAATCCCTTTTTAGTTTAAAGGTCTGTTTGACCTTCCTCTTCCCCTGTCCCCTCTGGGAACGAAACCTTGGCTCTCGTTATTGTATGTGCCGTTCCTCCCTCCATTCCATGTCTGTCTCCTATCGTTTTGGTAGTAGGTGCCCCTTCTAATTTCCCCTCTACCTCTATCGTTACATCTCCACCTTTGCTCCGTGGAGCGCTCCCCCCTTTGCTCCCCGTAATAAGTCCTAGGGTAATAGCTTGAGTATTGGGGCGGTTCTCGATAGGAGGGGGGTGGTCTGGCGAATGCCGGACGGTATTGTTGCGGGGCGCGGGGGACCTGGGGATATCCCATTGGGGTCGTATGTCTTTGACAGTTGAAATTATGGCATTGGCTACATTTCCTCCCTCTTGGGAATTGGTTGTCCCCTGCCCTGCCTATGTTGTCTAGTTTCTGTTTGAATTGGTTATTCTCCAATCGTAAATTCGCGATTTCTTTAGCTAGGTCAGTGACGTCATCCCTTATTTTGGTGTCACCTTGAGGGGGGTTTTCTGGCTTCCCTGACTCTATCGCGTTTATTGACGGAGATTGTAAGATTAATTGATTTGCTTGAAGTAGCTGGATGAATTTGATGGCCTCATCAAAGGAGGAAACATCCTTCGTTAGTAATTGGGGTTTATATTGGGGCAATACGCCTTCTAGTAATCTGGCCAATCTCGATTTATCATAAATTAACTTCATGTCTGGGGAATCGAAGTCCACTGCCCCAAAAAAGTCTCTAGTAGCCCTCGTGAGTCGAGCTGCAAAGATTTTTATATCTTCCTCTGGCTTTTGCCGACATGAGGCTAGGTTTTGTTGGCGTAGTGCCAAGCTTTGGGTTTTCCCAAAAAAATCTAGGAATTTGGCCTTAAAGGCCTTTAAGTCCGTTTCGTGGACTAATTCCGAATTACTAATATAACTCGTAAGCGCATCTCCTTTGATTTTTGCTTTTATTATGTGGATCTTTTGCGCGTCCGGTATGTTTAGACCCTCTGTTAATTTATTTACAGTGTCTATGAAGTAGTCTGGGGTTATCGCGGAATTACCATCATATGTGGGGATCCAATTTTGAATTATAGCTAGACTTGGTAAGTCAGTGCTATGCCCGTTCATGCCCGAATTTTCTACAGTGTCGTTTTGTTCGGTATGAGACATTTTGGTATATATTTATGATTTACTTATTTAAAATTAAAAAAAGAAAAGGATCTTTCAATTCAAATTTCTTACTTATACCCTCAAAGCTTTGTGTGTGGAGTGTGATACTTCAATTATCTTATACTATGGTGTATGGTATACATATACTTTTCTGTTCCATTTCGTTTCTCTACAGTCAATCAATTAGTATTAACATAAATTTTGAAAATTGTGGTTCGTGAATGGTCACGGTACCACTTGTCGGGTGGCTCTACTAGTTCTTAGGGAACTGTATTATCATCACCCTAGCCGTTATAATGTATAGTGGTTAGTGTATATTGACTGCGTTGGAACAAAATAGAACGAAACAATTCGGTTGATTTGTTTAAAAATACACACATTTATTCTTGATTATGTATATATAATAATACATTCCATTAATTGAATAATTAGTTTTCTTAGTGGATATCAAATAGTACATATCCTTCGCATGCATTAGCGTTCTAATTCGAGCCTTATTGGCTAAATTATTCAAATAAAATATGATCACACATCAAAACATATCAATGATTAAATAATATTATAAGTATATGTATACATACATAGGCACTTGGCACATACTTAACATGCACATATTCAACACATTATACAATTATTATCCCAGGCATTGTTCCCACTCATGGTCCGCAATATCATTTTTAATGAGGATTCTCTTATCATTACTTTCTAATTCTTCCTATTCATCCCTACGAAGTAACTTCCCAATCCTCCAATACACTAATTCCTATCCTTTACTTTTACCCTAAAGTTTAAGCTGGGATAAAACCCGCTGAATTAATGCTTACATTAGTTCACTTAATATGCAATACATTGCAAATTACTAATATCATTAGTAGACCGAGAAAGAATGCCTGAGAGCAATATCATGCGATAAACCATGCGCCTTATGGACGCATAAATTGAACACAAAATTTACAATACACATTTATGCAATAATATACTCATTATATTTAATGCTTGTGATGATCTGGACTGAGAGGAGAATTGGGGAAATTGCACCTACCTAAGAGAAGCAGCCTAGAGCTCCTCATTGTCCTCTGCTAAGTCAATCCGAGAGTGATATAGTGTTCACAATTGGGTTTCGCACCCGAGAATAGTTATTCTTGAACGATTAGTAATTCTTGATGATCACTTAAACAAAGTGCACATTTTCTTACGAACTTAATCGCGCACTCGGGAAAAGATATCTTCTTGGATGCTAAGGGGTGTCCGATTATCTCGGGCCGTTGGCCAAAATCTTCGGGAGCCCAGCTCCGGAGGGGTAAGGAGTTTGTAATTCTTAATCACCGGAAGGTAAAGATTTCATGAGAGGTTTTCCGTCGTTCCTGACTTTAAATACGGCGCCGCCCACCTTTGGGTGGTGCTACCTTTGACCACTCGTGAGGGACCACCTACGCCCCCTGGGACTGTCCTGGACTCCTCACCCAATCTCCACGTTCCTTATTGTGTTGACCCTAGCCTATGGCAGAGTTCTTAGTGTTCCCCAGTGTATTCTATGTGGCCTATGGCGAGGCACTCTTCCAGCTTTGTTAGCCTCGAATTTATGGGTGACCATCGCCCTGCTTGCCGCTTGCCCCAGGTGTGCATACCAAATTTCTCTTTATTTCATCTAGCTTTGCCCTTGTGCCTCCCAGACCCTTTGTAACCCCCTTCTTGTTCCGGCGGTCTACCTGTCTCGTAAATTCGTCATCGTGTTTTCGCGCAGCTCTCCTTTCTCTTTTATTCCCGCTGTGGTGCGCTTTTTTTTTGCCCCCTTTTCCACGGGGAACTTGTGTGGTCTTTCCGGAGGGAGGTGATGCAGGTGGCCGATGGAATGTGTTTTGATTCCAGCTGGCCAACAAACGCAATTTTGAAACACCCTGTATGTAAACAGAGTTGTAAAATTTGGAACATTTTCTCAATTAAAGGGGACAATATCTAAAAGATTAGTTAAACAAAAGTTACTCAATCATGGGAGATCATAATTTCCATACCTCTTAATTTTAAGTTCTCCCATTTTACTACTAAACAAACTTATATATTATGATTATTTGGCCCTCAAATTTCGTAAGTGAGTTTCAGTCTGCTCCGGGGGGACATTTTCGAATAGCATAATCCTCATCCAAACTCTTTGAAGCTCCTTGGTTTAAGACGCTATTCATATAATCGTGCAATTTTCATCAATTTAGGCCATCTAAAGACCCGCGGCTAATGCAGGCCAATTGGGCTAATGTGTAGGATATTTTTTAAAGTTATTTTATCTGAGTAAAAAGTTGTGGGTTTTGAAATAGTTTTTAAATTTTTTTTGGGAAAAAATAAACTGGTGTGGTTGTAACTAATTTATTCGTGATACTCAGTAAAAAAAGTATAGCGTAAATATTTTATACAACTAAAATGTTTGGTTAACTTTGTGGTTTTCAGCCACAAATACTATATTTCCTACCTATAAATTTTGCCCAAACATATAATTTCGTGTACACCTTTTTAATGCATTGTATGAACACGATGAAAACCGAGGGTACCTATAGTAAACAGTAATTTCCCCGTATCTCATATGATCCTAAAGACGTAATCGCAATAGATTGCAAGACTAGTTTGATTTTCAAACCGCTACTTATATTTGAGGTTAATATTACCCTCATATAACCTCTGATGTCAGATTTTAGTTACCTAAATGGGACCGTACAGAAAGTGCATCAGTAGCCAAAGTGGAAGGGAACAGCAAGTAACAATACTTGGTAAGCTTAGTACATAAGAAGGCTTACACATAGCAATTGCCAAGCTTACCCTGTGTTGACTTTTCAAGTGTTTACAGAAATATAATTGCAAGGTCTGAACTAAATCGATTCAACAGTGGATCGATGCAGTTCAGCATCAGGGTCTGTCATTCATTCTAAATGACATCGCCATCAATTCATTCGAATTCGCTGTCCGAATAAGAAGGTGGATGTTCGTACAGCGGCGGAGTGTCGTCCGAATCAGTCCCGTATGGGTCGTCGTACGTCGCACCCATGTCCAGGGACAAATTCGTGTAGTTTGAATCGTCGCTGGGTACATCGCTGTCCTCCATCGTCATGTCCACTACTTGGTTCAGTTCTCCATCAGGTCCGTTCTGCGAGAAGAAGAATTCTTGCTCGTCTGGGTATTTCGGAGGACAGAATGCGCTTCTGAGACGATTGAACAGGATGACGATGACGATGAGGAGCACGAATAGGATGATGGCTGCGTAGATTCCGATGATGGTGTACATGTACTCTTGGGATATACTGCCCGAGGACGTACTGTTGGCTGCTGGAGTAGTCTGTACTTCCAATGGATCTGTAAGAGAGAAAAGATCATGTTTCTCCAATGGGATACTTTCACCCGAAGAAAACGACGACAACTGTCGTAGGAGATTTATTATAACGTCGCCTTAGAATCAAAAACTACTATCTCTGAAAATTCACGCAGCTTAGTCGTTCATTCTGCTCGTGTTGTTGGCGGTTTTGGCGTTGTTAAAGGGTTGCTGCTATCCATTGTTAATTCACTTCAGTTCTAGAAAGGGAAAATATTGAAACTTTGAATCTTAATAATTCTAAAACTAATTCGAATTTAAAAAAAAACGAAACGACAATATTTTTAAAAAAAATAATTGTATATGTGTTTAAAATATTGTACTTCTACCATGATTAGTTTTTCTTTTATAACGAAAAAAGAGTTCCAATTATTTCATTGGCTGCTGCGAAACGAGCTAGATTCAATGTTAATCTTGGCGGTCTGATATCGTAAGCAGGTTGCCATATCATGGGCAATATTTTCTTCATCTTAAAATCAAATAATGCTGCCTTCTGGTCTGATTCGGAAATATTCGGAATTGCAAGCGAGAAAGCTTATTTCATTGGTTCGTAAGCGTGACATCATCGAGCTGGCAAAGTGCCAAACCAATCAAATGAGCGCCTGCAACGATCTGAAGTAATTATCATTATTTTTGATTTGGTGGTATTTAATTGGGGGATTTTTTATGGGTAGTGGTTTGAATTGGCGTCTGATTTTAAGTAGCCAAGGATCGGGATCCCCGAAGTTTGCCGAACGGAGATAGTAGTTTTTGATTCTATAAGGCGACGATAAGAGAGCGTTGATTGGTTTGTCGATTGAATTTTCAATGATCAAACAGTTTCAATGATCAATGTAGGATCATTGAAAATTCCTTCCCCGATCATCATCATTTTTCTAAATACTATTGCACTAACACTAAGGGAACTCCATTCTTTGGATTAATATTGCACGTTTTATACATAACGCGGTTTAGCAAGTGGTCCAATTTCTATCAAATTTGTGGTGAAAGTAGTACGGATACAGCTGTACCTCATGTAATAAATTTTTTTCATTTTGTTATGTTTTGTTTCGTTAAACGGGCCTTGGATCAATTCTGAATCACCCTGTAGTAATCAATTGAATCGTCACTTGGAAGAAGGGAATAAGTCCAAAAACCAAATTTTGAGAAAATTGAAAAAAAAAACTGTGTAAGTAATGGAATTTTCATTGTATAACCACCAAATTATTACTGAAAGTTCAGAACCCTATTTAGAAAACAGAGCAATCATCAAAACAAATATAAGTTTATTCAAAAATATTTTACAGTAAAAAAAGATTGATGGACTTATCCCCATCTTCCACCTTATAAAATTTTTCTGATGAAAAAATCTTTAAAAAACCCTTAAACTTACATTTAAATTATGTTTCTGCTTAGTTTACACCACAAAAGGGTGAAATAAAAAGAATAAGACAAATACAATTCAAAATTATAGTGAAACTGGGTTATTAAAGCAGTATCAATGGAGTGAGTGAATATGAATGGAGTCAAAGATTCCCTGCATAAAATATAGTTTGAAAAAAATTGAAATCAAGAGAAAATTTTATTTTAACTTAGTTTACAGCACAAAGACTATGAAAAGAAAGACAAATTAACTCTAATTCCAAATTGAATAAAAAATACAATGAATGGACATCGATTTCGCGACTTCAAGGGGCGATATCTCCCTATAGAAGTTAGTTAGCAAAGCTTGGAGATTGTTTTGAGCACCAAAAATAAATTTGTCATTTTTTTGGACTTATTCCCATCTTCAAACTGACGATTCAATTGCAACATGGGATATTTGCAATGACTGTTTATTTTATTTTTTATAGACGGCTTTAGATTCTACAAATGTTGGGAAAAAAATAAAATATTACTTTGATGAAGTATTGATTAGCACATGAATATATTTATTTCTAGAATTTCAGATTTTCCCATTGTGGGGGGACTAATGGGTATCATTGTAGTGTTTGTTTGACTTTGCATAAATACCTAATTAACATAATGTAAAACTAAAAAGAACTATAAATACTTTTTTAATTGGACAAATTTTAGCATCTCAGAAAAACAAATTAGTTATTTTATATATCCTGCAATTTTTTGCCTATATATGTAAATTAATCCTATACAGGATTATCCTATTTAGAATAATTCTAATTAGTGAAAATTTATTTAGGATTAGTGACATCGTGGAATTAAAATGTTCAAGGCTGAAATTTGATCCACAATAATTTTTGCATACTCAATAAAGTAGATTATAATAATAAAAAAAGACATTTAAAACTCATTAACTTTTATTTTTAAATTCTATTGCTTGTCCCACTAGCCCTTTACTGTCTCCCGATAGACCCCAAGTGTTAGGACTAATGGTAAAATAATTTTAAATTACAAAAGCTGATAAAATTAACAGTGTTTAATGTCTACTGTAAATTTATTTATATTTTTCTACTCGAACTTAACTCCATCTATCGTTGTCGATTAATTGTTTCTAAACAAGATAGATGTTTTTTTAGAGTTTGGAAAATATAGTTAAATGGTTTGAAATTGGAAAAAATATTATTGAATATTAAATTATATGAATATTTCATCTTTTTAAATTTTAAATCCCTTTTTCTTTTAGAACTTGTCTGCAAATAAAATTCTGCTGTTTTCCTTCAGTATAGAACGCTTGGAATGGAAATTTGTGAAAATGGTAAGTTATATTCTTTTATCAATTGGAGGGCTCAGAATTAAAATGGACCAAGTCCATTTTTTGTCATTTTTGAGTTAGCAACGCTATAACATGCACCAACTATGTAAAATTTCAGTGCAATGGTGAACCAAGTCCTAGTTCTGATAATATCCACTTGGCAGCAGCAAGTTCTGTTGCATTAACATGTAATTTGCTATGAAGCTTTAACTTTAAACGTTTGTAGCTCAAAAGTAGCTAAAGTGGACTTGGTTCATTTCTATTCTGAACCCTCCAATTAAGACTGGACCAATCTTGCTGGGATTACGGCTGTAGTTGGTCAAAAGTAAAAAGTTCGCATATTTGCAAATTCTTCAGTGTTATTGTGTAGTTTTGTGTTTTTTTAGTTGAAAGAACACAAAATTTAATCAAAAAATCAAAAAAATTTGCAAATATGCGAACATTTTACTTTTTGACCCCCGAAAAAGTGCTATTTTCACATGCTAATATCTCCGCGAATATTCAAGATATTTTTATCAAATTTTTTTCAATGCGTTCTTCTAGACGTTGGCAACAATACTCTCACTGAGGTTTTTGCTCTATCTCCTTTAGTTTTTAAATTAATTTTTTTAACTTTTTAATTTCGCCGCTAGGGGTGCTGTAAGTCATCTCAATGGATTCTCCAGGGTCACTTACCTAGGGGTAGACCTTACTTCCATGACCCTAGGAGGCGCTGGTTCCGAATAAAAGCCGTGCAACGCAATTTTGAAACACCCTGTATATGGCAAAGAGGGATAAAACTTTAAATTATTAATCTCACAGGTTTATAAAACTGAGAAGGCAGATGAAAACCAAAAACTATCAAAAATACGAGCAGCAGATTCAGCGAAATTATAAAATTATTAGTATGTTTTAAATATGCAAAATATGTATTTCAATTCCTCCAATTTTCAATTACTCATTGATTAATTTAATCGATAATTAATCTTTAGTCGAATATACATCTTTGCCCGTAAATTCAAACCAGATTTTCTTATTTACCCACGCCGTGCAAGTTCTCATAATTTAAAATTAATTATAAAATTATATCACAGTTCAAAGTTGTGCAGCCCTTTATACAATTTTACACACACAAACTTGGAACGTTAGTACTACATTGAGATCAAAATCAGCTTGAAAAATTTCCGACTGCTTTTAGCAAACGCCTTAAATTCATTTGTGTAGTTCAAACACTCAAAACATCACTACTTACCATTATCAGAATTCAAGGTATCCATTGGTGCAATTGATGATATCAAACACTAAATTGACTTGTTCTTGTGGCGGATTTACTTCAGTTGGTAAGTGCCTGTCATTTCCATTGCCTCGTGTAACACTTCACGAGAAATGTTTCTGAGAGTGAGTCAGTAATTCGAACTGATAATTTTGCTTTTGTTTACGCCGAAGAATGATTGGCCTTCTCTCTCCCGTGACCGCCTGATAATGATTTAACTGATTAAAGGAGATCTGCATCTTTTATCGACCGGTCCGTGAATATGAAAAGAAATTGCATTGAGAGAAAAGTAAACGGAATTAACGAATTTTTAAAGGCAAGGAAAGTATGCTAAATGGAAGGGCCTGTTTGGCGTAGTTGTAGCGTTTTATATTCTTTTCTGTTGTATTTTGAAATAATTGTCTACGGTGATAAGTTTTTGAAAGATAAGATGCTGATGATTATTAGCAACAAAAGCTCGTGTCATTTTTATAAGCAGGGAAAAAGTAGTAGTAAAAAGTTGCGTAGACAGTTACTATAAAAATTAATGTATTCTCCTTTTGAAAAAGTTTCCTTGCCACATTCAGACAATCATTTCATGAGCTAAAACAAAAATACTTAAAAGGACCCAGTGTTGCTAGATTTTGTGAACAAGTATAACTTTAATATTGTGGCTCGCTCTTCTAATTGATTTTGGTATATTTTTGGCTACGGGATCAAGTATCCCCAGTCTCCACTATATAAGGTAAATGTGGGTATAGTGGACACTTTAAGGAAAATTTTGGCTTAAATTCTCAATAACTACCCTCTCTCAATAACTCTCTATAGTGGACACCTCTCTTTTTCTGCATATATGAGGGGTTTATGCATGAAATTGATGGGTTTTTTTGGTATAGTAGTTTATTTCTAATTAAATCTTCCTTCCCAACGAAAAGTATTTTATATCAAATCAAATTAGCTTTGTTTAAAAAAATACTTGATAGTTTCCGGCCCAAAGCCTAAGCTGTAGCTGATTTGAGAGGAGTTAAGCATGTAATTCAATGTTTTGGAAACTTTGGTTCCCGAAGCCAGTATGAAACCAAATTCATACAACACTCATTTTAAAGCACAATCAACAGTTTATGAAGAAAAACTGATCCAAATTCAATGTTATTTTTGTTTCTATTAGAAGCCATTGCTGTGGCCACTATTGGAAAATCTAAGATTTTGTGTTGGTAAAGTGGCCACCCCCATAAATCCTCGTAAAGTCAAAATTTTCAAATAAATTTTATTCGCTATCATTTTATACACTCTTCTTTATCTTAATATAAATTTAAAAGTCCATCAAACGGTAATAAATACAAAAAAATCAGTTCCGTAATACCCGTTACCTTACGCTATTCAATAAGCAAAATCAAATTTCAGTCACTCGGCCGATGTTGTTATTTTCAAATATTTAAATATCCTTCCCATGCTGATCTGTGGTATTGGTGGTAATTTACCAGCTTACCTGATTGTACTATCTACTATGCCTATGAATTTGGACGCTGTTTGATGCCTCTAACTCGCTTTATTTAAAATTAATCAGCTATGTGGCCACTATTGGTACAGTGTCCACTATACCCACATTTACCTTATAACCTAAGAAGGTTTAAACTGAGAGACGGCTAAAATACTTTTCAACTCAATCTGAATGACACTTATAAGACTCGCGCCTTGTATTTTTTACTAATTTTTAATCCTACAAAGGCAAGGCGTGCTTATATTAAAAGAAAGGCTAAAAAAGTTGATGTAGTAAAATTGTTGAAGTATCCAACAAAAATTAAAATGCATTGAATGTAGTTGTCTTTTTTTTCATTTGTATTCCATAAATTCTTTTGATAAATTTGACTTTAAATTACCATGAAAGATTCCGATGTTTTATTAAGTAAGAAAGCAGACTAAAATCAAACAGTTTTATTTTTATACATATACTTTGTATAACATTGTCATAAAAAAACCCTAAAACACATGACACATGAAAAATTCATTGAAGAGAAGTACCTTTTGATATTTATGATGATTGTGTAAAATCCAAAGCACAATATTTCAAGTATATAATTTTTTACTCAAATGAAGTATTACGTGAATTCGTATTGAATGAGTTCAAAATATTACTTAACAACTGAAATAGAGTAACAAAGTTACTACACATTATTACATTATTTTGGTTTGTTCTATAGTTGTAAAAATATGTTTGTGTTTTGTATTTATATAAAAGCTACATTTGAAAGACCTTATTCGAATAGTTGAAACAGATTATCAAAAGTGCAGTTAATATCCTCAGATTTACCCCTGTGACTTGAAATAATCACCCAAGATCACATTTTATCCTCTTGACGGAATTAAACCCCGGTAGGATATAAGTGGAACCGTGGAACCTATAACAAGAAGCTTCTAGATACATGTTCCATTTTGCTCGCTCTTTCCCATGAGCAGAGCCCTGCACGAGCTCGCTATAGCGCGTCTAACTCGCGATTTAAAAAATAAGCCCGTAAGTAACATTTTGTTTGTACGAGCGCGGCGGGCTGGGGAAAAAGCGGCGGGCCTGGAAAAACTCGGCAAGCTGAAAAAAGCTCGCCGGGTTTTTAGAAGCGCGGCGACTTTTCCCCGAATCGTCTCCGGCTGTTAAACGGTTTCCGAGCAGTTAGATTAGATGCGCGGTTTGCGGGTTTTCAGTAAATAGAAATACTCATGGTTTTGTTCATTATAAATTCATTTATTTTCAAGAAGTACTGGAAACAGGATTTAAATTTAATTTAAAGGAAGCAGTTTACTTCGAAACCGATATTAATTAACCGTTATTCAAAGTTTTATCCTAGTAACTTCTCAATCTGATGACTTAAACAAGAAGAAAAAATCTTGAAATGTTAACTAATCTATACATCAGTGATAATTTTTATCAAAATGTTACAGTAAGATAAAATATTTTCTCATTTCATTAAGACGTAAATGCATTATGACTTGATATACTGCGATTCCTACTTAAGGGAAGCGCGCAAGCTTCAGACCGGCGAGTTACGTGGAGAGCGGTGCGCTTGAAAAAACCCGGCGGGCTTTTAAAAGCGCGGCGAGTTTTTTCCGGATCGCCGAATCTAATCGAGCTCGTGGTGCCTCGGCGCGCTGGTTTTTCAGAGGCGAGCTAGACGCGCTAAATCGAGCTCGTGCAGGGCTCTGCCCATGAGTACTATACTCTGTTCATTTTGAACTGGTGCTTGAAAATATTTCCTTCCCCCACCACCGATCGGTAACCACAGCAACTATCTACGTCAAAGTGATGAAGAAGGCTTACTATTGGCTGCTCGAAGAGCGTAAGTATGGTTACGCTTCTAGCGTGGGGGAAAGCACTATTTCTGAAGCGCCAATTCTAAATGAATAGAGTATAACTACAGTCATTTCCTTTTAGATAATTGTTGCAAGAAAAATTACTGTGAAAATTTCTCTGCATATCTCTTCTTTGTTAGTCTTTTAAATGACAAATTACTCAAATCTTCGCGTTATTGTTTGTTCGAGGATAATAGTTTCTCCTAATCTGTACTCGATGACCTTTCCCCAACAAAAACAACTCTTTTATCCATGTCCATATACTCAAAGCTCATCGTTGGTCCTTGATATTTCTTATACTCAGAGCTGGTCCTTGGTATTATCTTTTGAGGTCGTTATCGGAGAAGAAATTGTCGTTGATGGAGTACAGACCGTCTGCGGACGCGCAGTCCACGTTGTAAGGGTGGTCGCATACTAGATAGGCTTGGTTGAAGACCGTTTGGTTGGGGCACAGGAAGGAATAGTGACCCACACCGTAGGCTCCGGGGCATATGTGGAACACTTGGCAGTTTACTTCGGGGTCCGCGTAGTAGCCGTAGACGCGGTTGTCGCATGTGAAAGAGGTTTTAGGGACCACGTCGTATACTGGAAGGACTTGGCACTGAAAAGAGATTGGGGAAATATATTAGTTCTGTTGCACTCTCACGTTTAACTATTAATAAAGCAGGATCATAAAATGGGAAAGATGTCAACGATGTCCATAAACTTATTCTCTTAATTTTGAAATTTCAACAAAAAGACTCAGTAGATTTTGCAATTTGCTGATTTTACAATTTTACAGTCACACTATATATTTATGAAATTGTATTAGGGGACATCCATTAATTACGGGAGGTGTTTTTTCAAAAATCTGGACCCCCCTCCCCCCCAAGTGAGATTTACCTACAAATTTTAAAAATAATTTTCTATCCAATTCGTTAGCATTTTGTGTTTCACAGCACCTAAAACTTTTCCATTATTAATGATGTGGGGGAAAAGGACATTATTCCGCCTAAATATCACCACAGTATCTTACCTGTGGGTATTATTCCTTTCACAAACTTAAAAAAATCGTTTAATTTTTAACTTAAAAAGTTGACGTGAGATTTTAATCGACCCCCCCTCCCCCCTTGGTGAGATTTGGTGAGATTTTTCCAAACCCCTCCCCCCCCTTTTTGACCTCACGTAATTTATGGATGACCCCTTACGTAAAAAATTTGATATAATTGCTAAAACCTATTATCAACATCGCCACCAAAGTTTGATTCTGAGCTACCAAAATACAATTTCTATCTTCCATTAATATTTGGCGTTACTTAATATTCAAAATCAGCTTAGTTTGACACTAAGTTTTCTAATGCAATTAAGTTCTGTTAAGTACATTATTTAGTACTTTGACACCTCGAGAAATATTATTGAAAAGAAAACTTACGTGAATGTTCTTCATGAGAACAGCACCTAAAACATAGAATCACAATTAATCTCTGGTAAATCATTGAATTTCACTTTACAACTTGGTTTACCTTAT
This sequence comes from Tetragnatha versicolor, assembly GCA_024610705.1. Classification (NCBI taxonomy): domain Eukaryota; kingdom Metazoa; phylum Arthropoda; class Arachnida; order Araneae; family Tetragnathidae; genus Tetragnatha; species Tetragnatha versicolor. The sequence goes on along the minus strand of JANDEH010000007.1, from coordinate 3,668,630 downwards.
GATATTAAGAGAATTGTATGTTAGTAATTTATTTCACTAACATTTTTTATAAACATATTATACATATAAATTATCCCAAACTCAAATGTTTTAATCACTGTGTTTGTAACTTAAAGAAATAATTTAGTTTTTTATTACACCTAAGAAAAATGTTTCTTTTTAAGAATTATCTCAAACTTTTTACATGAGGGGAAAAAACTATATACTAAAAATAACGAGAGGTGTCAGTGAAGGAAAAGATTGAAAATTACTTTAAACAATCAATTTTACCCTTAAATGTACATCTCAACATCTATTTGTCTTTCTTTCAAGAAGTTGTTTCATCCTTGGATTAAATAACCAAGGAGAGATTAAGGCTAAGCGCGCACTAGAGACTTTTGTCTCGGCGACAGAGACAAAATTGTTTCCCTGGCTATTGCAAGAAGCTAGAGAGCGCGCACATGGCGACAGATCACTAGGCCAAGAATTTCCTAATAGAAATGCATTGCTCTCGAGTGACTAGTGTTACAGTCACCGGCGACATAAGTCTCTAGTGCGCGCTTAGCCTAACAACCCACGAAGACAGCAACAAACGGATATCATGTCTTTTCCCAAAAACTCTCATCTTTTAATCAATTAACAGAACTTTCTTCCTCTTCCGATTTGGCAAAATAACAGTAATTCCAAACAATGAAACACTTCTTTTTTCCGAGACAGCCGCAAATGAAATCACATTGTCTTCTGCTGTGTCGCAATAGTGAGGAGAGGGTTAGCCTGAGATCCGGGTCGAAGGGGAGAGACTGACCATTCTCTTTTATCAGATTATATACTGATTTCTCAAGTGCTCTTTTCTCCCTTTTCTTTGTGTCAAATGTTAACCGTTTTCGCTGGGAAACGGTTTGTTTCTGTTCTGTTGGCGTGATAGAGTTAGTGCAATGGTGATTCTTGTAGCTTGAAATACTAGTTAAAATTGGTTTTAGCTGGTTTATTCTTAAAGCCGTGATGGTTAAAATAATCTAAACGCCGTATGTAGTTTGAAATTGTTCAATGCCGTCTTTTTTTTATCGTATTTTTTAACTTTAACATGCCAAAGCGCAACTAAATAAAGTAATAATGCAACTGACGAAATTATGAAACTAACAAAAATGCTCTTCTCAAGTATATAGGTGAAAAATACGACTGGAGGAAGGAAGTAGAAAAAGGTACAAAAAGAAACAAAACAATGAAAGGAAATATTATAATTTTTTTTAACAAATACTAAAAGAATAGATGAATGGATAAAGTTTGAACAAAACTAGTGATGGGCAGGTATCGATACCAAATACTTAAGTACTCGATACCTATAGGTATCGAGTGTATTCGATACCCACAAAAGTATCGATACTTTATTGACATATTTCGTTTTAAATTTTTCAATGAAGTAATCTTTATAATACCTACTGTAGATCAAACGCAGCCTGTTTCCGTTTTCATTTTGCAACGCTCAAACTCAAGTCGTTATCATCCGCGAGAGAAATTTGACGCGGCTAGGTTTTTCCCCCGCCAAATCCTTCGCCTCTATCCACCTCCAGGCCCGTAGCTACGGGGCTTTTTGATGGATCGCTTTCAGTTTTTTGAATATTAGTCTGATTATGGATAGGCCCTAAAAAAATTGTCCCTTCAGGTTCATTTCCCGACATTGAAAAAAGTACTCGATACCTAAAATTACTCGATACCTATAAGTATTCGATACCAAAGTATTCGATACCTATAAGTATTCGATACCTAAAATTATCGATTTTGCCCATCACTAAACAAAACGAGCGGGAATATCTGAAACATTTATTAATGCCCCAAAGATATCTTTACTAGATAAGGGATGGAATTTCCTTATTCAAGTATCTTGAATCATAGATAAAAACCCTTGATAGGGGAGATATTTATTTCCACGTATTTTATCAAATTTAATGAATTCTGAGTTACCTTTTATGAATAAAATTCTTAAATATTCTTATAAGCTTCGTTGACTTTTTTTAGTAGAAGCTTTAATGAAATTTGAAGATAAATATTTAATTTTTACTACTGCTTATACATTTTTCAATTTTGTAAGTGAGGTAATTAAGGGATTTGCCAATTTTCCTATTTGTAATACATATTACTTTCATGGAAAAATATTAAATAAGCAATACTTTGTTATATCAAATAGAAAAACATTACCTATGCAACTGTGTCTAATTAGTTTTAATATTTATTTATTTATTTTTCTGATTTTGTGAAGAGGGCAATACTTAAAAATTAATGTTCTATAAAAATATATTTTTTTGTTATTTAGTTGGGATTTTGTGAGTCAGCCTAAATTTTAGAAAGTAATCTAAGTTGGTAATTTTTAATAATTTTGAGTTTATAGAGTGTTTTCAGGTGACGCCACGACCATTTATTTTCTGTTGCTAAGGCCGTTGCTAAGGGCGGCGGTATCTGTTGCTGTCATGTGATTGCAAATGCTCCAATAGAAGCATTCCATGACCAGTTATTTTCTTTTAACTGTTAACTGCTCTAAGTCAAACAATCTGTTGCTAAGGCCGTTGCTAGGTCCGGGTCATGTGACTGAAAATGCTCTATGGAAGTTTTTTTATTTCAATTTGTAAAAACTTAATTGTGTAAATACTAATTGTACTTTTTATTTACTGGCGTCCGCAAGTTTTTTGAAAGTAGTGAGTGACAAAAAAGGGTTATTTTGTTGCTACATATTTTTTTAAATCGATTCTCTACACAAAAAAATGCTTTTAGAAATCGCATCAGCCAGAGTGATATAGAAACCATAGTCAACTATGAATTACTTAAGTTTTGTTTAGTAAAAAAATAATTTAAAAGCGCTTTATTAGTGCTAAAGAACTTTATTTTCTGCATTCCCGAAATTTTTTGTGCTGGGAAGATACCTAAAATTGTTTGACTGTAAAAGAAAAAATGTTATCCCAACTGAATATTATTGATAACTTTCTTTTCATCAAATATCATCTTAGAGTAAAGCCACCTAAAAGTCTGTGAAAGCCTTAGCTTAGAAGACTCACAATGAATGCAATACTTAGTAAAGAGGTTATCATATGAAGATGAAACTCACAAAAAACTAACATGTTCCTCTTACAGAAATTGCAACATTGTCGGAGAGCCAGACCTCCGATTGGATTTGCTCTCTTTGTAGCACAACCGATTTTGTTACAGTTTGATCCAGTTGACATCTACGATTACAGCAAGGCTTCGTGCGACACACTTTTCGCGAGCCTCTTCAGGTAATGACAGCTTAGAATCATCCTATGAGACTAATCTGCCTTCATAGAAGAGGCTCCACATCCTTTTGTTTCTATACGTCATCGGATGACCCTTAAGGTCCTAAACCCACTCACGCAGTTTTACTTTCGACCGTTTGAAAAAACGATAAGAGAAAATATCATTTCCTATGGTATCGATTTTGTAGCAAACATTGTGCATTGTCTCCAATCGGTAAAAGTAATTGCTGAGATGATTTTAAACTCTCACTTCGTCGAAGATACAGCCAATTCTCGTCTAAGAGCAGAGCGAAAAGTGGTAGTTATGGGAATCGAATGATATTGAATCGTGCTGTATACATTGAGTATAACTGGAGAAATGAGTTCGATTTTTTTTTCGTTCCCGTTCTTCCGAGTGGTTTTTCCACGCATCGGTGATCGCGGATGGTAGCACGTCGGTGATGATGGGTCATTATGACCTTTCGCCCGAGAATGAAGATTGTGACACCTTAGGAGCCTAATGACAAACGTTTCAACAAATGGTTTATGTTATTAGGAGGGGGAGAATATATTGCGCAAGCGATTGAAGAGAAAGTCGTGGGAAAAATTGAGGAGAAAGTATTTCGAACTGAATAGGAAAAAATTTTTTTCCTTTCGTAGGTTTTGTACTTATTTAAGTAGATCGAAGATTTTGATTTTTGTTTAGAAAAAAAATAATTTCCTGTGTTGAGACTTGAATTTAAAGTTTTAAAACAGCTTTTATAAAATAGTGAAAATAATACTATTTTTTACCCATACTATTTTGTTATTTATACATTCCATGACAAAACTTATCTCTTTCAACAGCATTTTAGAAACTTCAATTTTTTTAATGTTAAAAATAAAAGATGCTTAAAAAATGGCTATGAAACATAACACATTAAATTAGAGTCTGTTAAACAAACTATATATTGAACTACAGTCTTGAAATTGATTATCCTGATTTTTTAAGTAGAAAGACATTAAGTTAATAGATAAAAAGTGTTTAACAAGATTTAAAAAAAATCCCTTTACATGGTAGGTCAATATAAAACACACACACAGTAAAATATAAAATACACACAATACAAACACACAAATTGAAGATAGATATAAATTTAAGTAATTAAGATAAGATTAAATTAAGATTTAAGTAAGAATTAAAATTCAAGTAACGAATATTATAATGATATAACCTTACATAACATATTCTATACATCATTCTGAATGATAGAACTCAACTTACATAGTAGTATCGTCCAAGTTAAAATATTGCGCAGCATGGCTGTCCGAAGCACTGAGTGGTATTTGAAGTCTGGTCTGTGAAAGATATGATGAAAAAGTATGTGATTTAAGTTATTATATACGCGTAAAACTATGATTGGCATCAGACACATTAAACAAAAATCGGCAAAAATGATGTTTGATGGGAAAGAGCACATGCTTTTGATTGTCAATGATAATTACTTATTTGAATTAACTTTTTATTTATTTTGATTGCATGTTATAAATGACATTGCAGCTGTTTGAAAACTCACTCTAGTTTGTATTGTTGATAGTTAATGGTTGTCAGAAAAACAAAGGAAATATTCAGGTGCACGAAGGTACATGATTCACCTCATGAACATTCAGGTGCATGAGGTGGTTTTCAAACGCAATTCATTTTAAAATATTTATATTTTAAACCCTTAAAAGTCTTCATTAGTCATACATGAGTAAAAAGTTATTTATAAATGTATGGTTAAAATATATGCGTATGGGTATTCAATGTTAATGTGTGGGTATTTCAATAACCCTTGTATTTTTTTAGATCCAAACAATTCTTTGAGGGATATTTTCAAATAATAGGCACTACTTTATTAGATTCTAAAAGATTGTTATAAACATTTTTATCAAACCCGTATTGCACGTTTTCAATGTCTATCGAAAGATTTAAAAACATAAGAATTTAAATAGGGGAAAGCTTTGTACCTCAGACCTAACTGTACCTTGGTCTTGCACGGTATTTCTAGCTAAACATTTTGTTGTATGGCGACACAAGATCTATGTAGTTTACCTCCTTACAACCAGATCCCTCAGTCTTGCTAAATATTTATTTAATAAGTTTACAATTTAAGATAATATAGGGGAAAAACTGATTTTGCCCATCAAAAGTAAATTTTCTAAGTTGGCTTCTAAGCAATAGTTAAAAAATAGGATTCTGTTTTTCAATGAGTTTTAATTATTATACTTTAGTGCAGCGGTTCTTAAACTGTGTTCCACGGACCCCCGGGAGTCCGCAGCGCCTTCTTAGGGGTCCGGGATTGACTTTGGGGAACACTCAAGTTACCTTTAAGTGTTTCCCGAAGATTTTCAAAATTAGATAAACCCTCTAGTTGCCTAGTTTAAAGGGGAAAAATTTCAAAAAATTTCTGGGGGAGGACCCTTACCCCCTCTAAATTTTAACTTTTATATTTACAATTTTTTCCTTGAAAAGTCTTTGGTTTATAAGGAGCTGATCTCTTTGGGTGTAACCAAAAATGTCTCTAACCTCTACTTTTTGACGCAAATTTTCAAAAATTTTCAAAAGGTTTTGCTTTTTGCTGTATAACTTTTTTATAAGATTTAAAGAGATTCTGGTTAAATGCTGTGTATAGGTTAACCATCAGGCTAAAAATATTCATAATTTAAGTACGAATTACATCTGTCCAAATAAAAGCAGAATTCCAACTTATCCCGGTCTCCCTATATTGCATATAAAATATATTTATCTTTTATCTTTACTTATGACTTACCTTGAACTTATGACTTTAACGGATGATTTGAATTTTTTTAAATACTAGGGAGCTACCGCCCCCGGCTCGCTATCGCTAAACCAACCCCCGTTAACTGCTGACGCAGGACCTATTGGAATTGCTACGCAATTCCCACAAATTTCAACTCGCCGAACTTAATACACTTTATAAAACATATTAATAAAAAATAGCAGAAGAAACGTCAACTAATTTTCTAAAAATACGTCACAAGTTATCTCCATGAATAACTCTCTTAAAAATTTGAATATTTATTGACTCCAATAATAATTTAATCAAAATGTTTTCCTCAAAAAATATCCAGCACGTCTATTAATAATTATTATTAATCAACATTCTGAAAAACCTTACTCTACAGTGAATCTTATAAATTCAATATTGTACCCACTGAGCTATAAAACAAACTCTTAGTTTGTGAAAACTCCAGCTCTCAAGCGTCGCCTCCAACCGTGGACCGGTTTCGCCCTTGTTAGGGCTCATCAGCACGGTATATAGGAAGGTAACGCAAGAGAGCGGAGGGAGAGCTTTTAGAAAATTACAATTTACAGAAAAAAATTCAACCAACTTTCCAAAAATACATCACCAAATCTAATCCCCTCCATGAATAAATCTCCCTTAAAAGTTTGAATATAGATTACCTCGACTCGAACTTATAAAAAATTTAAACGAAATGTTTTTAAAAATATTAATCTTAATTATTTTTAATCTATGATTAAAAAAATATCTAATTCTAATTGTTTATCAATATTCGGACCAAACAAAAACCATTATTTTAAAGTAACTCGTTAGTATAATATGCCTAGTGTTTATCATTCATATTTTTGTTTAAACCCAGACTTGTTAAACAATACCGTTTGAGAAATTGAAAATACTAATAAGAGACAAAACATCACTCTATGTTTACAAGGAATTTCGATAAAATAAGACTAAAAATTATAAATATTGGACAAAAAGTGTGAAATATTAGTATTAAATGGCGTACATGTAAGTTTTTAGAATATGTTTTTATCAGTCTTTGAGTGATATTTCATCAAGAAAGTACTTTTTTAAATGGTGAAAAAACATGTTTCATCTTCAAATATAGCGTCAATCAATAGTTGTGATTGGATGCATAATAATTTGATTGACAGTACTTGCTTTGTAACTGCGACCTTATCCGTTATCTAAAAAATGGAAATATTTTAAAATTGAGAATTTTTTTGAAAAATCGAAGGGCCTACTAGGAAATACGAAAAGAATCCAGACATTTTGATACCATATATGTGTCATTCGGTACAGTAATTAAAAAGCCTTTCTCTGGAAACCGTTCACCAAAAACTTTTTTTTAGAATAGAGAGATTATGCTTATAATCTAAAAACATTGCGATTCAGTTTTTCAAACAAACATCTTGTACTTAGTAAGTTATAATAAACTAATTCGAACAAAACTTACCTTTAATCTCTGTTTTTGAAATCTCCTTGATTAGGAAAGTAACGTGTCACAAACTTTCCTTAGCTTAGCACCTCATCTGTAAAAAAGTATTCTTTTTCCTTAAAAAAAAACCCGCAACAAATATAGAGAGATAGCAGAGAGAGTAGTCACAGAGCATTCAAAGAAACAAAGCACGAAAGATGCTCAATATTCTCAAGCCTGGACACTAGTGACCATTTTCCTTCTGTGTTTAATGGGGTTAAATAAGCACTCGGACCACGTGATTTTTGTCTTCCACCCACACGGTCAGCGCCGGACAATACTCGCGGTTCAAAAAGTAGGTTTGGACTTCTCAACTCTTCAAAGGGGCTTAAGAGCCCGATGGGGCTACTATTTTGGGTCCAGTATTAATTGTTTTTTTGAGCAGTAAAAAGTGTTGCGTTTAAAAGTTGAGCAAGTTCTTTCATGAATGAATAGTGTATTTTCATTGTACAGTCGTAGAAAAAAAAAGTGAGACAGTTCGCATTGTAAGCGAACTACTGGGGTTAGAAAGATACTGTAAACGCCAATTTTCATTATTTAACGTCTACTTTAAAAAAAGCTATAGTTTATGTCATTAGGGGGCCGTCTACATATTAAACGAAGCACAAACTTTCGTTTTTCCTATGGGCGACATCAAAGATTATTCCGGATTCTGAAAGAGCACTCTCTAAAACCCCCCAAAACCAATTTTCATGTCATTTGGTCCCCAAATAAAGCCAGGAGTGGGGGTTGAAGTTCGTCGAATTTACGTTGAAATCTCGTTCTTTACGTTGAATTCTCGATTTTGATCCTTTTAACCATCAACCCCGCACGAGAATTCAACGTAAAAAACGAGATTTCAACGTAAATTCGACGAACTTCAATCCCCACTCCTGGCTTTATTTGGGGACCAAATGACATGAAAATTGGTTTTGGGGGGTTTTAGAGGGTGCTCTTTCAGAATCCGGAATAATCTTTGATGTCGCCCATAGGAAAAACGAAAGTTTGTGCTTCGTTTAATATGTAGACGGCCCCCTAAGGACATAAACTATAGCTCTTTTTAAAGTAGACGTTAAATAATGAAAATTGGCGTCTACAGTATCTTTCTAACCCCAGTAGCTCGCTTACAATGCGAACTGTCTCACTTTTTTTTTCTACGACTGTACCTATTAGGTTTGTGTGAGAGTTTGAAGAGGTCATGGAATGTTTCGTGAGAGGTATTTTTAATTTTAATAGGAATTATACTTTAAATCAGGGGTCCCCAACCTTTTTGTACCTAAGAGCACATACCAGAATATCAGTCAAATGGGGGGCACCATTTATTTTTTCAAGATAAATTTATAGTTGGTGGACATAGTTAATAATACACACTACATATAATGCACAAAAAATTTAATTAAAAAAAATTAATTTAACATAATGAATATAGTTGGTAGTAATTTAACTTACAAAAGAATATTAATACTAAATTGCTTGCAAAATATATAAAATACATTGCATTTCACTGGCCAGCGCTTCATAATTGGGAGATTATGATGAAATTCTTGCCCGCAAGCTATCGTCAAGGTGTTCATCTGTACGTCGTGATCTATATATTTTTATTTTATTATATTCATAGTTGAAAATGATTCACATAATTGTGTGGAACCAAAGAACTACTTTATTTTATATGCTGCTCTTTTTAAGAATGGAAATTTATTTCTATCAACTATATTCCAGAATTTCTCATCTCATCTGATAATAGTTTTGAGAATAATGTCATTCTGAAGATCCAAAATTTCTATTCTCGCCTTACCTGAAGAAATTCTGAAATGTATGTTGCGATTTCATTTCTAGAATTTTATGGGATAGTGGAAAACAGAAATATTTTATCGTTGGGCACAAGCAGCGGGCGTACCTAGACCGATCGACGGGCGCCATGGTGCCCGCGGGCATAGGGTTGGGGACCCCTCCTTTAAATTTACAGGCTGTCCCATGAAAAGTGGCCACACTCTTTAACTTTTGAACCCCCTACAGTTATAGTCATGGAAATGGGGCCTAGGTATACTGTGCCCTATCTGATGCAAACAACTCTCAACACTCTCTAGCGAAAATTTTAGGTGTTTATTTTAAAGACTATTAGAGATATGCTAAATTAGTCAGTTACTAAGTTGTAGATCGATTTAGTAGGAAAGACAACTTAAGTAGAAAGATATCTTGAATAAAACACCTAAAATGCACGCTGAAAGAAACTAACTTAAAAGAAAAATACGAAACATTCTAATACTAGTTTTAGTCTCTTTTACATAAAAAGCTAGTCGAGATATTGCACATTTTTCGGTAGTACTTATTCACTGCAAAAATTTTTAAAGATAATGCATAATAGACAATGCAAATTTTCAACTAACAGAAACCGAATTGATTATCCTGGTTTGTCAAGTTAACTCTTAAAACATCTGTAAAAATAGATAATAAACTATTACTTTGCGACATACAAATCGCATTTTCTCAATGAAAGTATAATCTCTCTACTAAATATAGACTTCTTATTGTTTACTGTATCAACTTGACAAAGAGGTGAAAGTAGAAAGACCGAAAAAAAAAGCGGTTCAACATATTGCCCCCGTGAACTATAGAATTGTCACCTTATCAAAAGATGCACAAAGATGAATAACGTGCCGTGGTGATGCCATTCCTTCGTGACAAATTTACTTTCTCCCTTAGAATGTGAAGTCGTCTCTAATTTTAACTACGCATTGTTGGGGTTTGACATTTAGACGGTCGATTACTGTTCGATCAAGATCAAACCGACTGTTGTTGAGTATAGATGCTGACCGATAAAAAAAAGAGAGATCTATTTGAAGGGCTCCGTTATACGATTATGGAGCACTGTTGCAAAAAATGTCAAACTAAAAACAAATTTGTAGTGTATGGTCACACATTTATTTATTATACATATTTTTTTATCTATAGTCGAGTTGGGGGAGATTCAATCGAACAAATAAAACAGACTCTTATGAAGGATGCATCAATAGTCCTAAAAATTAAGCATACAGGTCCCTGAATAGGAAACAGTATTTTAATGGATTTTTACAGTAAAAAGAAGTTCTCGGAAAATTGTATCATAAAGATGTGTTAAACTATCATATAATAATTTAAATTCACAATTAACATTAAATTTTTTCTTCCTTTTTCTTAGTAATTCCAGTCGTTAAATTTAAGCTGTAAAACTTTATAAAGAAACTTATTCTATAAAATATGGTTTTATTGGAGAATTAACTTTATTTTGCTGTTAATTGCTGTTTGTTTTGTTGTTTATTTGCTATTTTACTACATATTAGAGATTGAAAACAGAATGATGCATGAATACCAATGCTATTATGCAAACCTATACTCTGTTCATTTTGAACTGGCGCTTGAAAATATTTCCTTCCCCCACCAACTATCCACGTCAAAGTGACGAAGAAGGCTTACTATTGGCTGTTTGAAGATCGTAACTATGGTTACGCTTCTAGCGTGGGGGAAAGCACTATTTCTCAAGCGCCAATTCTAAATGAATAGAGTATAAACTGTTATAGAATGTGTCTCAGATATACTTGACAAGCTTTGAATCTGAAAACATGACACACATAAAAACATAAATGTGAACCACATTTTTAAGTGATTGTAAGTCGAAATAAATGTGACACTAAAAAAAGTCCAGAAAAAAAGCGTGCAAAAAGTCATTAAAAGTAACACAATAGAGAAGTAAGCAATAAAAGATCTTGTTCTTCATTTGAAGCAGTTGGGCACGTATGTTTTATATCAATCATGAAAACATTAAGGTCAAGATTAATGTTTTTTTGGTTGCATCATCACTTGGGGGAAAAAACTGCAATTCGTGTTTTCTGCTCTCTATTGCGGTTTGTAAATAACAACGGTTTCGTAACAGTTCCTGATATGGAAACGTGCTCCCACATTTAATCCAAATATAAATACTACCTTAATTTTTTATTAGTTTACAGATTTTTAGGCAGAAATCGTTTATTTGAAATACGGAAGACAAGTTTATTGTAGTTAAATTTCCTTCTCATTATCCCGATTTGGAATCTTTAATGTTTTAAAAGTGTTTTAAATAAGCAATAAAATAAAAAGAACTTGTAACACGAAAAACGTAGGGATCATGCATTAGGTATTTAATTATTTAGCTGTTCCAGGCAATCGTTGTGATTCTTATTTCATATTTTTGATAGATAGGTAAATAGAGGGCCGATAGAAGTGGCTAAGAAATTATCTATCGCATGATCCCCACGTTTATAGATTCAATATTTTCTTAAAATGTGGCTTGAATGAAAAATAAGATTTTTGAGCTTGACGCATTCGTAATCTAATAAAGTTTACAAAATTAATTTTCTAAATTATTGTGATTATTAGACTTAGAATACCATCCATATAATCTTGTTATATTTAGAAGGATTGCTTATGAATGTCAACATCTAATCGTGCACGTTGTGTATGACTCTTGCTGGATGTATGTGACTTGATGGCTTCTTAGATACATTAATTTCTACTAAGCGAAGACAAAGCCCTTTGTTTCCGACCGGAGGTTTTCAATTATAGTTTCGAAATAAAAGCGAATGTCTTCTTTCTTAACTGGTTTGAACCGCTCTTTGACATTTCACCATTCCTAAAACGGTGACTTTTCCCACCTTTCCTAACTTGTCAATCATTGTGGGCTTGGAGATTGAGGGAATGATGGGATTTTCTTTTGAAAGTCTCAGATATATTTCAAATGGTTATGTAACCATGGTGATGATTGGGTAACAATTTGTTTAAACGCATTTCTAAAGCTGAGAATTAGGTGAAAGAGAATGAAAATTACACACTAATGATTACTTCTTTATGTGTTTTGTAATTTTTAGCGATTTATTGTGCGTTGTAATGAGCTATTGCCTTTACGATTACGAACCAAGAGTACCGTTTCTAAATAGGCGAGGAACAATTTTCTTTTTGGGTGAAAACTATTTGCTTTAAGTCTGGGGTCTCGGAAAGGTTACTTCGGGAAGAGCCCCAATATTCTCTAATGATAATTAAGTCATTATCTGGTCTAAATATATATTTTTGCATCGGGGAGGAGACCTAAAATTCTCTCTAAGCCCCCTTATGCTCCGTGTGTAAAACATTGTTTAAAAACGACGTTCTAAAAAATATAGTTTTTATTGTATTGGATGCTTTGGTTTTTCTTAGTTTTAAAACTGTCTCCACAACATAAATCATAAATTTATTTTACCCGTTGCTATTAAAAATACCTCGATCCAATAAAGGAATCTGAGTTTATCAATAAAAACAGGTGAAAGGGTTTTCGATTACACATACCTCCTAGGAGTTTAACTAGATTCCGGATACAGTCTCCTTCGTGTTCAAAACTTGGCGTTTGATAACTTTCACTACAAACTATTCTGTCAAATAGTAAAATGTCAATTGTTTTATGCATTATTCTATAGGGTTTTAGTATCTAAATTGTTCACATGGTTGTATTTAATGAGTTGTGGATGGATAGTAAAGGCAGCCAAATTGTTCCGTGTCTGATAACAATAAGTAGACATCTAAATTCCTAGTTTAGAGATCGCAGTCTATCCTTAAATGCGTGTTGGAACAGTCTCCTCAGTTTTGTAACAATAGAGACGACCAAATAAGTCCGCTTTTCTCAGGAACATTTTCCTTTTTTGTTCTTTAAGAAAAGCTGTTTTGTATTTTTGTTTCATTCAAGCATTGAACCAGGGATAACTAGTATGCATTCAAAGTAAAATAGCGAGTTTTGCTATAAATTTCATCATATTAAAATAGAAGAAAACTGATAACTACTGATAACTATATTCATACCTGAAATATCTTCGAAATTCAATATTTTAGGATGACTTTGTGGGTTTTTTAGCTAAAAAATCAAATTCCATGTTGTCTATTGCTTTATTAAGTATTATTCCCTTCATAAGATATATTATGAAGGGTGTATTAAGTTTGTGATGTCAACATATACAAAATAAACTAAAATTCTAAAAGATGGTTTTATTTAAAACTCACTGTTAGTGCAATAAACACATAAAATAAAACCATAGAGAAAGGCCCTCAGCACCACAAAAGAAGCTTTGTGATCGAATAACAAGAAAACGTACAAATCGTATATAATTCGTTAAACGGTAAAAATAACCATTCATTCTCCATTAACATGAGAAAATCCATTACGATAATCCAAACTTATTTAATGTATGAAAAAGGAAAAAGCATTAATTCCAAAGGTTCTTAAGACTTTCAAACAATGGTTATTAGAAATAAAGTGCCTGAAATGGTTAAAAGCTTTTTGATCAAAAGAAACAAATCTATAGATGAATTTTAATAGTATTAAACCATCAAATTAATTTGATTTCCCCCACAGACAAATTTTACGAAGAATAATGCATTTTATAAGTACAGTCCATAATAGTATCTCAGTATAAGCTACGTGAGCCGTTTACAAGACAAATTATTGATTCCATGTAAAAATTATAATTGCTTGGTGCAAAAACTGAATTAAAAATTTAATATGATCGCTGAAATGATTTATGTTATTAAACACGTAGATAACAAAAGTGTAAAAAAGACAACTTTTTAAAATGTTAACTTCTCAATATGACTAGTGGACCATTGATTCCGCAAGTAAACAGCTTGTTTTCTCAATACAGAAACAAAGACATGAATAGAATCAAGAAATTAAAAATATGGCCATCCAACGGTATTCCGGCAAGAAAAATATTCTTTAGAACATATTTTTTCATTCTTTCCAGTAGGTTAGATTCATTTGGGGAAGATCATCACAACGAACTATTGGATTCCTAAAAAAAAATACAAATGAAGTTTCTTGAGTAAAATGTTTAAGGTGAAGAATGTAAAAATTAATTTTAAGACCTAAATTACTACATTAAGCTTGAGTGAAAAAAATAGAATTAAATAATTAAGCTTGAGTGAGTTTTAATATTTGTGGACCAAAAGTTACCAAATAATCCCCGAACACGTTTCACAATTCTTTGGGCATCATTAAAATATTGAAATACCTCGTTGAGGGAAGAGTTTTTTTATTTCTATATAGCAGAAAATTTCCATTTACAGAAGACTCCACATAATGTAATTGCTTTTGGCCAATATTAAACTATGATTGATAATTATTGGTAAAAAGTATTTGCAAAACACATGTTTTGCTTTTATCCAATAATTAAAGTATTTAATAACGATTCTATAGTATATATTTATTGAATTTATTGAATGAAAAGGTTTGAGGCATTTACGATTACGTATATATATTTTGCAACAACTTAAAACTGTTTTAGAAAATATAAGGAGAGTACAATTAATTTTGATGAATATTCACTTTCTTTAGCTCATTACTTTTAATTAGTCTCTTTAATTGGCTAAATTTATCAAAGCCATCTTATATCAATTTTCTGAATTTAAACTTCAACATCGATATCACAAAGAAGACATAACTGCAAAGAGCTCTAGTCTTCCCTTTTACTATAAAATTCTCGTTCTATTGTGAGATTCTATTGTGAGACATGTTTTCTTTATCCTAAATGCAGTGCGATGCATCCATAATGCAACTGATTTTCAAAGAAAAAAAATCGGCTGACGATACGATTACTTGACATTTTTTCAAGATGATATGGATAAATTTTTATAACATTAAACTAAAATTATACATTTGAGTTAAATTAGATAGGAATGATCGAGACCTGCAAATTTTTATAGCATTATATTGATTACATTAAACGGTATCTATTGTGTAAAAAATGTATGTAAAAAGGAAATGTTTTTAACTTAAAAGGTTATTGAATAAAAGAAATAAAATTGACATACTCTTCAGATGTTTTCAAAAAAGAGTATCTTGGAATGGATTTCAAATCGTCCGATGTATTGCAGAGAAATCGAGCAGTACTAACTTTGTAGATTTCCTTCAATTGATCTAAAGCAAAGAAAATTATATAACTAAGTGTCAATTAAAAATATTTTCATAAAAAATACTCGTATTAAGACCAACAACCTTATATATATATATTTCTTTCTTCGATTATGGTTTATGTAAATGCTTGAAAAACACAATTTTTTTATTGAATTTAATAGCCACCTGAACTTTTTTAAGAACACACACACCGCTTATATTAAACTCCCATAAACATTTGTCTCAGATCAAGACAACCTTTATATCTAAACACACAAGCTTTGGAATCGACTATTTTATATATTTTTATATACTAATATTTTATTTTATCATTAATTTTTTATTTATGAACTTATATATTTTATGGCATAAAACATTTCTGAAGAAAATAATAAAAATGAGAAAATATCTTACAACATATATGCTTTAATAACACATTTTCAAATTTAAGAATACCTATTTGAAAAACCTCTTAAAGTCAATTAACAGAATAACCATCAAAACTTTAAAAAAATCTTAATTTTGAATGGAAGAATCAGCATATTTTAAACGCTTGAACATAACTTATAAATGCATAATTGGAATTAAAGAACTTAAACCTCAGTGTTTATTTACATCATTAGTTTTCTACAAGAACGTCATTGAACACCTTTTAAGCAAGTTCTTCTCACAAGATGATGTGATGAGTTAATCCCTTTTAATTCAAAATAGATGATTGTTTAACATACTTCGTGTAAAAGAGCCTGGCTGGTTAGGGTCCTCAAACCAAAAGCGATCTCCTACTCGCAAAGCTCGAAATTGTTTTCCTAAAAGACACTGATACGTCGGTCCAGTAAGAGCATTGTCTACTGGTTTCTCTCCTAATCCTCCTGCCATTAGATCTATATCTTCCACAGATCTGGAAAAAAAAGGATTATAAAATATCATAACATTAATGAATGACTCTTAGTAAATTTATATTTTTAGTTTCATTAAACGAACTGAAAATAAGAAATGAATAATAAAATGAATAAAATAATTTTTTATTTATTTATTTTATTTTTTTATTTTAAAGTTGTAAAAATGTGATGGTCGAGAATGACATATTTTTTGTATTCCATATAAGTTTTCTTATTGTGTTTTATATGCTCATTAAATTTATTTTATTTTTCTATGTTAAATAATATTAGGAAATCTGTAACCCCATATCCTTTTCTTTCCTGTTCTTGTGTGTTGTGTGAATTTTGAGCTTGTAGTACCAGTAGTTAAGATTTAACTTTTACAGTCCGGTTTCAGCACCAACGATTACAGTATGGCAATAAACTTTTTTGAGTAGTACCTATTCAGGTCTAATTGACGTTTTGATGCTATAATTCCTTAAGATATAAAAAACTTTAAAAGCACCACCTGTATTAATGTTTGGACTCCTCATTTTTAAAAGTGATATTTTCAAATTAGAAAAAAGTTAGATGGTCTAGAGATATTTGTTCCCTTCAAAATCCTTTGTTCATTCCATCCATTTTTCCAATTGGTAATGTATAGTTGGGGCAAATTCTTCCACCTTCGCTTCACACACACAGTAAAGGTTAAAGGTCTACTTTTAAACACAAATTTCTAAAGACTTAATATTTATTTCGCTTTCATCCCGCGATTTTTTCATAAAATTATAAAGCAATTAGTAAAGATATACAGGGTGTTTCAAAATTGCGTTGCACGGCTTTTATTCGGAACCAGCACCTCCTAGGGTCATGGAAGTAATATCTACCCCTAGGTAAGTAATCCTGGAGAATCCATTGAGAGGACTTACAGCGCCCCTAGCGGCTAAATTAAAAAGTTAAAAATATTTATTTAAAAACTAAAGGAGATAGAGCAAAAACCTCAATGAGAGTATTGTTGCCAACGTCAAGAAAAACTCAATGAAAAAAGTTTGATCAAAATATCTTGAATATTCGCGGAGATATTAGCATGTGAAAATAGCACTTTTTCAAGGGTCAAAAAGTAAAAAGTTCGCATATTTGCAAATTTTTTTGATTTTTTGATTAAATTTTGTGTTCTTTCAACTAAAAAAACACAAAAATACACAATTTCACTGAAAAATTTGCAAATATGCGAACTTTTTACTTTTTGACCCCTGAAAAAGTGCTATTTTCACATGCTAATATCTCCGCGAATATTCAAGATATTTTGATCAAATTTTTTTCAGTGAGTTCTTCTTGACGTTGGCAACAATACTCTGACTGAGGTTTTTGCTCTATCTCCCTTAGTTTTTAAATTAATTTTTTTAACTTTTTAATTTTGCCGCTAGGGGCGCTGTAAGTCATCTCAATGGATTCTCCAGGGTCACTTACCTAGGGGTAGACATTACTTCCATGACCCTAGGAGGCGTTGGTTCCGAATAAAAGCCGTACAACGCAATTTTGAAACACCCTGTCTGTATACCTACTTTCCTAAGATGTAAAACAAACCTTAAAAACTTTTCGAATTTTGAAAATGCCCGGAACCATACACTTCTTTTATCTTAGCTTAATTTTACCTCATCTTATAGTAGTTTCATTTCTATTACCTTAAAGACATCCTGAAGACGCTTTTTCAGAACAATATACAGTCGATTTAAAAAATTAAAGTTTTTTTTGTTGATTTGCAGGATGTGATGTCACAACTTTTGAAGCCCCCTCCCCCTTATCACAAACTGTCACATATTTATTAATCTCCTCCCCCCACTGAGCAAGACGTCATTTAGGGACGGCCCCTATTAAGCCTTAAGCCAGTGGTTCCCAACCGTTTGTAGGCCATCGCCCCCTTTCTAGGGGTTGACTAACACCTATCGCCCCCTTGATAATTCTCATTGTATGTCTTATTTTAATTTGAAGTAAAGTGGAAATAGAAAAGCAATTTTAGGTCCGGGGGTCCTCCCCCAGAAAATTTTTGGAAATAAAACTCCAAAAAACCGGTTTTTAACTAGTTATGGTACACTTTTTCCAAATTTTGGACGTATATTTTAGGTAGGATTTTGATGAACTAGTATTTATAAAGAAGTTTTGAAAAATTAAGTTCCAAGTACAAAAGGGGGTTTGTGGGGCCAGAAAATTTTTGGAAAGTTGACCCTAAGAAACAGGGTTTTAACTTATTTGGGTACATTAAGTCTGAATACAGTCTGTCATACAGTGCTATTTTATTTCCCTATTTTATTTATACCCATCGCCCCCCAATCGCCCCTCCCTTATTTATCGCCCCCTTGATAACACAAATCGCCCCCAGGTTGGGAACCACTGCCTTAAGCCATCAAACTCCAACCAACCCACCTATTACATGTTTAACTCAACACCTATTTACGATAATACATTTGTATGCCAATGCATCCCACTTACTCTGAAAAAATTTAAATGAATCTGACAATTACTTACATTTTATTCAAATTTTTTAAATTACAGTTCCCCACGCATTACATTGAAATCTCCAGCAACGTTTAAATGTCTTATATAACCTATAATTGCATCGAGTCGTACTTATCAGGGCCGTAACTAGACTTTTTTTCGGGGGGGTGGTAAAAAAATTTCTTGAAACTTTAGTTTTGGTGGTTAAATAGACAGCGGCGGATCCAGGATTTGGTTATTTAGGGGGGTGGCTAAGAGTTTTCAATATCAAAATCATCTTCTAATGTCCTAAAGGGGGGGGGTCTGGGGGTTCTTCCCCAGAAAATTTTTGAAAATTTAAGTCCAAAAAGCAGATTTTCAACACGTTTTTGTACACCTGTTATGGATTTTGGACATACATTTTCAAGAATTTAATTTCCATTTCGATTGGAGTTTTGCATTTTGACGAACTTTTTTTTAAAGTTGTAAATAATAGAGTTCCAAAGGGGGTTCTGGGGTTCCCCAAAAAAATTCTGGAGATTTGACCCTAAAAACATGATTTTAAGATTTTAACTCGTTTTGGAGTCGCTTTTCTTTTTTTTCCACCCCCTAGTTCCTACTTCCCCTCTTTCTCACTGTTAGTGCTTATTCCTATTGGGGGGTTAAAGCAACCCGAAGAGGACTACTCCTTGTAAATCCTAAAATTTTCAAAGAAAGACTGTAATAATAGATTTTAAAATATCAAGGGGGGTTGGGGCTCCAAGAAAAATCCTGAATTTTAAACCTTAAAAGTAGGGCCACCCCCCCTTGGATACGGCCCTGTTTTATGGCATTTAAAATACGTTTTTCAGGTCTAAGTCGGATTTTTATTTTTCACTTAGCTCGTTTTTAACGTCCAATCTTCAATTTCTTAAAAAAAATATGTTTTGATTGAAAATGATGAGCTAGATACTTGTAGTACTACCTCACATGTTGTTTAAAAAATGTAATGCTAATTTCGACTAACACTTAGAATAATCTAAATAATTCAAACCTGATACCCCAAACTTTAAAAAATAAAGTACAACTTTCTATCAAAGTGTCACAAATATTGTTAAAAATGGAAGATATTTATGACCATCTAAATATTTTTCTCAGACTAAAGACATTGTAAAATTTTTACTTATAGGGTCTCTGTTAAAAATATGAAAACATCTTTTTATTACCTTTCTTTGAATCTGCCAATCGATTTATCAACAAAATCCTTAGCTTAATATTCAATTAATAACTTAAGCCAACTTCGTCTAGTTTCACCAAGACCTTTTCAAATCTAGTCATCTCACTTGACCTTGAGTATAGATATTTACTTGATAAAGAAGTTTCTCTTGATTTTAAATAGTTACTTTTAGGAAGGATTATGGTAATTAAGCGGAAAAAATTAATTGGTATGCTCTATAGAAACCTTTCTGGAAGGTTTACGGATGGAAGTTATGTGTTAAGGTAACTAACTATATTTATGATCATGAAAAAGACTTTCCTATATGTTTTTATCTTAAATTATTTTTCTTTACTTGACAAACTTTCTAATCTTTCTGTAATTTATTTAATTGAGTTGTTAGTCTTTTCGTAAGACGTGTTTTTCCCGGCATATTCTAATCTGACGAAAAGAAACCATTGCAGTTAAAAATAGGTTATACAGGGTATTTCATAACTTCTAGGGAAGGTAGGGTACATCAAGACGAACAAGAATTGGTATATGTTAAGGGGTCTCCAGTGGGGTTCAAGGGGGGAATTCACGGGAGAAAATTAACAAAAAATCCCTGGTATCTGGCCAGAAAGAGATACAATTGTTCGACTCCGGCATTTATAACATTTAACCAATGGTTCTTGTAAAAATTTAGATGCAAGAGTTTATTCTTATCAAAAACAGACCAATAAATGAAACAGGCATGCGTTGTAGAGAAAGACTGCAATAGAATGTGTCACGACGAAAACATCTTAATACTAGAATCTGGTTGGTTGGTTGGTTGGTTGGTTGGTTGGTTGGTTGGTTGGTTGGTTGGTTGGTTGGTTGGTTGGTTGGTTGGTTGGTTGGTTGGTTGGTTGGTTGGTTGGTTGGTTGGTTGGTTGGTTGGTTGGTTGGTTGGTTGGTTGGTTGGTTGGTTGGTTGGTTGGTTGGTTGGTTGGTTGGTTGGTTGGTTGGTTGGTTGAAGTTATATGGCGCAGGGAAGTCTGTTTTTGATTACAATAAACACTTGCATCTGATTTTTACAGGAACCATTTTAACACAGGATAATTTAAAAACATAATATTGGACCCCAAAAATGTCTTTCTATCATTAAAAGAACCGAAAATTGGCCTGCGGGCGGCTCAGGCGCCTATTCTAAATGAATAGAGTACAGTTAGTACAGCAAAAGTGTTTCACGCATTCGTAGTGCATATTACTTACTGGTAAAAAGTTTTCAATTCTTCAACGTATTCTCCCGGCAAGATGCTCTTCAGATCTTCCCACGAATTTGCAGTTGGAAGATTACAGAACTTCCTCCACTCTAGGTAAGGGGGAAGACCGTGATCTCTACCTCTTTGAATAGTTATGGAAGTTAAATCCAGACCATACGTTTGATAAAAATGCTGTAATAAGTGACCGCGGATCTAAAAAAATAAGGAGGCTGTTTTATTCATAATCAGGGGTACGCAAAAAAGGAATCAAGTTTTAAGAAGGATATTATGTGAACCGTATTATTGCATCGATAACTAAAAATTTGGTTACGATTCCAATATGATTCTTTGTGCGATCAAAATTACAGAAGAGAGAAAAAAAGTTCTCTGAATCTTCCACTGGATTGAGGAATACCTAGTACCCTGTAGTTTTCTTTTTATTAGTTTTTTTAATAAATTTTTAATATACAGGGTGTTTCAAATAAGTGTTTCATAACTTATACCAGGGGTAGCATACACTTAAACGACTCAGAATCACCTATGAATGGGGGTTCAAAAATGCACCCCTAATGAGATAGGGTTTTTATAAGAGGGAAGTTGTAAAATTGCCAGAGGAAATTGGCGAGTGACCTTTTAAGATCGAATTAAAAGCATCGATTCAGGTATTATTTGCATAAAACCAATTAAAGAGCTGAAATTTGAGCTCATAAAGAGGTTTTTTCGTAACAAATAGCGGAATCGAAAGAGTTTGCTGGTTTTAATCCAATCATAAAAGGTCCACTGTGGCTTATGCAACCTCCCATGCCGGCTTATAAAAACCCCTAGAGGTGCATTTCCCCATTCCTAGGTGATTCTGAGTATAGCTTAGGTGTGTCAAACCACTTCTAAAAGTTATGAAACACTTAGCTGAAACACCCTGTATATGCCATCAAATAAATTCCAGACCTTTTTAATTGATATTTTCCCTTTAAGAAATGATGGAAATGTGCAAAGATTGGATGTGGTATTGAAGCTTAAATTAATTAATTATTTTTTTTGATTAAAATAGTGTTGCGAACAGTTTTTTTGTCTCAATAAATTTTTTCTTTAATGAATTCCTCTTTAAAATTACGCACCCCCAACTATTTTCAAAAAATCATCTATAAAACATCACTATCAATCATTATTTTAAGTATCCCTATAATAGCAGTCTATTAGGTACTTTAATTTTAAAGTGATCGAATCCATCTAAATTTCTATTTTCCAAAAAGGAAAGAGGAAACTTTTTTATTTATTTTAATTGTATATATACGTATATGCATTAACTGTGGATCGCATAGAATATAACTATTTAGCTCCACCAATCGTTTTTTAGTTTTCATCAGTTCATTTAGCAAACGTTCACGATTTAAAAAAAACACGAATAATGTGTTTAAGTGAGGTATTTAAAACATAAACAATAAGAATAAAGGGATTTGTTCTCTTACTTCTTCAGTAGTGTAAGGTTCCACTTGATGAGTATTTAGAGATACCATACCTCGCAAAACGCTGTCTAAATTGTGATCATATAAAGCATCAGGGTTCATGTAAGTTTCGTGCAATGGAATTTTATTCTGAATCTTATAATCTTCATCCACAAAGTAAAGCTTATTCTAAAAAAAAACAAATTTGCCAGATATTATATGGTATACGACGAAATGTCATAAGTAAGATAATCTATATGTATAAAAATGAATATGTTGTATCTGTCTGTCTGTATGTAAAGTTTCCCCCCTACATTAACTTTTAAACTTTACCCCGTTGCTCTACTCACTCCCGGGAAGGTTTCTGAATAAAAATAATTTAAAATCGAAGCATCCTAACAACTTTTTGGTCAATTCTATACTTAAAAACCAATATTTCATGCCTAAATTCATGTTAAAACCACATTGTTGTAAAATTGAAGGTGTACCATTAATTTTTGTAGTCATTATTATCGATTCTTGTAGATTAGGGTGTATCGAAAAAAACTTTTTTTCGATTTTGATGACGTAATAGTGCGGAAAAGTTGTCTAAGGTGCCAGAGAGCACCTGTGAATTTTTTCAGAATTTTTGGATAATTTCTTAATGTGCCACATTGGCCCTGAAGTTCCCCATGTTAATCCAATGGGGCGCGCCGCCAAAAAGGCCGAAAATCGGTTTTTCGCCCCTCATTTCTGCCCTAATCACACGAGGAATGTCTTCTCTCAAGTTATGGACCCTATATGATCTAGGCTATCCGACAAACCTTGAATAATAGCCTAAATATCTATATTACGTTTTTTTGTATGCTCAAATTTCGTCGAAAATCGCGTATTTCCATGTTCAAATCAGAGCCCACAATCAACATAATATAGAGATTTAAGTTATTATTCAAGTTTTGTCGGGTAGCATACATCATATAGAGTCCATAACTTGAGACGAGACATTCGTCGTGTGATTAGGGTAGAAATGAGGGGCGAAAAACCGATTTTCGGCCTTTTTGGCGGCGCGCCCCATTGGATTAACATGGGGAACTTCAGGGCCAATGTGGCACATTAAGAAATTATCCAAAAATTCTGAAAAAATTCACAGGTACTCTCTGGCACCTTAGACAACTTTTCCGCACTATTACGTCATCAAAATCGGAAAAAAGTTTTTTTCGATACACCCTATTGTAGATGTAACATCGATTGTTGTAGTTTAAAATAAATTGTTGTTGCATAAACATAAAAATCCATCCATTATTTAATTATGTGTCACTCTGCCGGTCATTCATGTGTCATTCAAAAATTCCCAACTGCAATTTGTATATTTTAAGAATAGACGGCTTAGACTTGACTCAAATTAAGTAATTTATGGGGAGAAAACTTAGAGGTAAAAACCTAGCATCCCATTTTAGCATACATTCCAATGTCTAATTCGTTATTGTTGAAATGTGTGGCACTCAAGCAGTGATAATTTTAACGCCTCTGAGAGCGTATTTCACGCATTGAAAATATTAAATACGCTTTAAAAACTAGTCAGGCGTATTTTCACGCTTTGAATTTTTAACAATTGTTTTGCTTAAAAATGCATGGCACCCCACCGAAATCAAAAAAATTTTCCACTCAAATTTGTAACATTAAATAAATATTTCATTTATAATGTTTAATGTAAAATAAATTATATTATTTATAATATTTAATATTTTCTACTTATATTAACAAATGCTATAATTGTTAAAAACCAAAATAGCATCCTCATTTTTTCTATTTCAGTTTGTCCTTTAAGAAAAACGTTTTTGTAAAAAATTAGTCTCTTTATATGTAGTTTACGATATTTCCGTATTTCCCTCCTCATAAATGAATTTCACGCCTCCTAAAAAAGTCAAGGAGTATTTTTACTCCTCCAAAAAAATCCTAAGAATAACACTGCACTCAAGTAATAAATGTTAACATTATGCGTCATTACTACTTGTAAAATTTGTTATCTTCTCTAAATTCCGGCTCAAATAGGCGATATTTTAGTACTTGAAGTAAGATTAATATTCATATATTCAAGATTCTAACTTTTTTCTCTTACTTTTCGGAGTTAGGAAAGGATTTCAAAGTTATGTAAGCGTACGTGATGATTTTTACGTTAGTAAGAGTACGTGATTATTTTAATAATTCTTTACTTCAATCCATGTGGTGGTTAGTTTTAATCTTGAAAATGTGGGCCTTTTCCCAAATATACAACTAGGTTAAGAAACTTTTACCAAAACGTAAGTTAATAGTTAAAATAGAATGAAGTAGATTAGCGAAAAAATAGAAAATTTAAAAAAAATTATCATACAATTGACGAACTAAATCTGGTTCACTTAACGTCATCATCTTTATCAGATTAAAATATTATATAACCAAATTATTATTCCAATCACGCTTCTTTTTTTCCCGCTCTTTTAATTTCTGGACAGTTCAAGAGCATAAATAACCCTTTGATGTGATCCAGTGGTTCAAAACTCAAATATGTCCGCGGACCACTTCCCTTAAATTTGAACCATCCCTATCCCCATTTTTATCATTAAAATATCAACTTTTTTGAATGCATTCATCCTTCACAGAGGGTCTAAAGTTTGACTTTTTTCTAAAGAGAGGGAAACTGAGTTTGAAATGTATGCTTCTCAATTGAGCTGAAAATCAAATAGTAATATATATTTAATAGGAAAAATAACATTATTTTAATTTATATCCAATAATTAAAAAATATAAATTTTGTGAAAGACATTTAACCATTCCTATCAAGCTCTCACTAAATTCAACAAATAAAATAGAATACACTACTAGCTACGGTTGTTTATTTAATTCAGTAAAATTAAATTAAGAAATTTTATAAAAAGATGCTTTTTTTCAGTAATATTCACACCCTACAAATAAAAATTTCAACACATCTTATAAAAGAGGCTTAACTAAGTACACTCTTAATAAAATTTCTTTCTCAAATCTTAAGGACCCTATTGATACGGGTAATAAAGGGGGTATTTACAGGATTTTTTGCAGTTGTGGTTTGTCCTATATTGGACAAACAAGACGTGCACTGAAATTTAGACTAAAAGAACATTCAAATTACATTAAAAAACAAGAATTTTATAAATCGTCTATAGCCAAACATGTTTGGGATAATGACCATTGTTTTGATTTTTCTTCCGCTAGTATCATAAAAACTTGTAATTCAACCCTTGACCTTGATTTTTTCGAGAGTTATTTAATCAATAAATTTGCATCTGTCTTAGTTAATGACCTAACCAGTACACCTTTTCTTTCCCCGATTTGGAGCGAATAATTGTTTTTGATGTTGCATTTTAGTGATTTTCTTGTATTTTTGTCATTTGACCTTTTGTGCATATTTTTCTCCTTTGCATTTTGGCAACGCTTGTTTTGTTGTGGGTTATATAAGCTGACTTTTCTTGTTATGTCAACCACCACTGACGAAGGGGATCCAAAGAATCCCCGAAACGCCGTATGGCTTTTAATAAATTTGTTTTAAATATGTTCAATTATTTTCGTTGCTTGTTTTAAATACACTCTTTAATCTTTTACATATGAATAAGAGTGAATAAACATAAGAATAAGAGTGATAAAACATATTTATATATATAATTTTTAATTTCCCCGTTTTTTTAAGTTTAAAAATCTTCTCACTGACCAATTCCAATGGCCTCGTGAACCACCTATTGGGAACCCCTTGATGTAGGCGAAAGAAAACCCTATATAATTTTTTATTGGTCATCTTACTTGGACTAGGGTGTGACCGAATCTAAACGCAGCTGTTGAGAAAGCACTTCGTAGCGTAGGATCTACAGTGGGGTCGTAGTCATCATAGATTTCGTCTTCCTCAATAAGTATTCCATATTCCTTCATCTTTCTGTTAGATCCTGTGGGAAAATATAATAACAATGAAAAGAAGAATATTTATAATCATTGAAATGTTGTTAAAAGTCATATTAAAATACTAGGGAGCTACTGTCCCCTGCTTGGTATCGCTCACCAACTCCCAGGAACTGCTGACGCAGTTCCCCTAGAATTGCTTCGCAATCTTGCTCGTTTTGCTCGCTAAGCGGTTTCTAACTTCGCTTGTCTATTGTTTAGGAAATAAAACTGAAACGAATTTCTGTTTTCTTTAAGTTCATTAAAAATTAATTCCTTTATTGATTTATTGGATATTTATTTGTATCACAAAATAGCAATTTTTTAGTAAGGTGCAATTCAAATAAAATGTTTTAAGCTGTGAAACAACAAGAAACTATCACAAAACGCGCAAGGGAGAATCATAGGTGTTTAGAAATGCCAGTGACTAAAGAAATTAAGCCTCACACAGAAGACACTAGAATGCCTTACTATCTCATGAGAAAGAATGTCTTTTTGCATATTCATAAACATACGTTTGCTTGCTATATTTTTCCCTGTTTTGTTTTTTACCTCCTAGACGATAACACGAGGAATAAAAAAAGAGACAACTTATTAAAATTTTGAGCATGCAGGGCATGACACGTTTGGTTAAGAAATTTTAACTCTTAGGCTAAGAGCGCACTAGAGACTTCTGTCGCGGAGGCTTATAACACTAGTCACTCGAGAGAATTGCATCTCTAAGGCGAGATTCTTGGCAATCGGCCACGAGTCTCGTCGGTTGGGCGCGCGCTCTAGCTTCTTGCAATAGCCAGGGTGATAATCTTGTCTCTGTCGCCGTGACGAAAGTTTCTAGTGCGCGCTTAGCCTTAATCTACATGCTACATATTATAGAGTAGGGCTCCACAATCTTAATCAATCATACTTACCAAATATTAATGGTAAGAACTCTTTGTAAGTGATGTATTGCAGCTCGGCAATCAAGATTCTGCGAGCTTCTTGGAACAATTTCTCATCATTCCATTTAGGGTTTATTTTTTGCAATTCGTCCGCCAGTCGATTATGTTCTCTGGCCCAAATGGTGTGAAGTACCATTAGAGGTAGAAGCATATTCGTTCGAATATCGCCTGAAAGAAGAGAAACGTATTTTTAAGCTTAAAACTAAAAGTATGATAGTTATTATAGTCACGGGCGACACAAGCGGGGGTATTAGGAACTTGGTTTAGAAAAACTTAACTTTTAACTATTGAAGAAAGACCGAAAATTTTCTGAATGTGTTTTTCCCGACCTCTCATCATAAAGGATGGCGCCAATTTCCAATGGCACCTAACATAAGAGGCGCATATAAGAGGGGGACGGACTCCCTATGATTTAAAACACGAATAGGTTGAATCCAGTGCTGAGTTTGGAGGATATCATTTCAACAAAAAAATTTTGTTTCGAGCAAAAAAAGAACGTAATAATAAGGCGAGCCCTTCTCCCAGAAAAAAATTCAGCTATAGCACTGATTGAAGCATAGAAATTTGCTTTTGAAATTGTTAAGCATATAACCCTAAAAATGAGTTTGACTCTGTCTTAAAAGGTCAAATTTCAAAATATTTTCTGGGGGAGAACTCCCAGACCCCCCTTTTTAGTTGAAAGTTAAAAGCAATTGCCAAAAACTTGAAGTGAAAGCCTAATTGATTCAAAAAACCCTTTTAAAATCACTGGGCGGGGCTTAAGCGAAATAAAAGAATTTTTTAAAGGGTGGATAATCATGGTGTTGTAAAATCCCTCTCTGGAGGAATCCCAAATCCTTTGGTCGTCGTCCCCATTCAGGATCCGGCGACGCCAATGATAACTGTTAGATAACATTTCATGATTTCCGTCTAAATGGAATGATTTCAAATTCTATTTTTTACCGCAAGAAATGTAGTTTTTAATGGAAGGTAATACTATCTAAGAAACCAGCCAGTAATAAATAAATTTAGAGAATAATATATTTGAAGGTATCCTGTTATGAAAATTGCAGAAATTCTTTGCAAAAACAGTTAATCTTGTAGAAAGTATCCATTTGTTCCTTTAAACACGAGATATTTTTTTACATTCCCTTTATACAGTCAAAATTTTGTTATTAAGAGCTTACCTGATGAAAAGCATTGATGCTGTGCTTGACCAGAATAGCAGGAATTTCCGGCGCTTTCTCTGACAGGTAGTAACACCGTGTTGTTGAATATTGAGACCCGTAGCTTTCCTGAAAAGGGATATGTAATTTTACCATCTTAAATATTATAACATTATTATTATTAGGAATAAAATTAAAAAGTTGAACTAAGGTCATAAAAAGATTAATGTCAAGTCATTAAGGACAAATGTTAAGTCATTTAGATTTGTTGTTGTTTGCTTATCTCCTTGGTTTAGGCACCCCTAAACAAAGTCCAAAAGATCATGTCGCAGCAGCATAGGGGCCGTTCAAATATTACGCAAGCACCTAACGGGGGGGGGTTTGCTCTTTGCTTATTTTTCCTGACAAAGGGGGAGGGGGGATTTGAGTGATGCTTACGTAAGGTACTGCATTTTCGAAAATCTCTTGTTTCTTGCATAAATAATTTCAAAACTCAACCAAAAATAAATTGAACAAAAAATAGAATTGGGAAATCTGACGTAAGCACTTTTTTGGGGGATGGACCCCCTCAAATATTTTGAAATTTTAACCCCGAGAAGTAGTGTTTCGACTCTTTTTGAACCCTTAGGGTTACACCCAAACAGGACAGCTCCTTGTATAAGTCACCTAATTTTCAAGGAGAAAAAAACAGTACTTACTAAAAGGGATGTCAAAATTTCGGGGAAGGGGGGGTCCAGCAGTTTCTTACGTAATTTTGGTAAGGGGGTTGATGTTTGCTTATCTTTGCTTACAAGGGGGGAGGGCGGGGTTAAAAATGACCAAAAAAGTGCTTACGTAATATTTAAACGGCCCCATATCGTAGATAGCCTCTCCCTCTGTCATCAGGTGAACCAATGAGGCACCAATACAATCAAAGATGCGAGAGGGAAACGCGATAAGGTATTTTCTTTCTCCATGAATTTCAAACTTTTATATGACCTGTGAATAGAGCCTTTTGGGCAAATATTGGGCAGGAACATTGCAGAGACAGACCAGATTGAATTTGTTCTTTCAATATCCGCACTCTTTAGATGGAAGCATTAATCAAATACAAATTAAGTCGACCAACTACAGGCGTAAGCCCAGCAAGGTTGGTCCAGTCTTTTTAACCCAAACTACCGGAATCCCAGTATCTGTCAATTTTCCTCTTGAACTCGTTTACCCCACTTGAATTTACAATTGTTTCAGGCAACGCATTCCATCTATCCACTACCCTATCAAAAAATACTGGCATGGGCGTAGCCAAGAGGGGGCAGGGAGGGGCAGCTGCTCCCCTACTGTTAGTTGAGTTAAAATCCAGTATTTTAGGGTCAATTTTCAAAATTTTTCTGGGGGAGGGCCCCCATGGCCCCTTTAGTGTTTTAACCTGTATTAATCAAAGTTTTTTGTAATAAGTTCATTAAATCAAAATTCTACCTAAAAATGTATGTCCAAATTTGGGTTTACGTGTACCAAAAGAACAAATTAAAACCATGTTCTTGGGGTCATATTTCCATAAATTTTCTCTGGAGGACCCCCAGACCCCCTGTTGAAACTAAACAGGTCTCTCCCACGGGGCTTTAAAAAAAGTCAACCCTGCTTGCCCCCCCCCCTTTAAGTTGAACCCTGGCTAAGCCCATGAATACTGGTCTCAAGGATTTTTCTTATTATATATGATTTTTGAATAATCCCTAGCTTAGCTAAATTCTTACCATTTTTGAAGGACCTTAGCTCTCTGCTCTCTTTAATCGTTGGTCCATACGTATCTGAGGAATCTAAGAAAGATGTCATGAGGTTTTTTTGTTCTCTCCTCCCTGCAATAACAAAGGAAATAAAAATTTTAGAAGCTTAAAAAACTACATTGAACGATTCGTTATTTAAACTTCATACTAAACTAAAGTAAGGTTTTTAAACTTTTCTAAATGTTATCCAATATTCTGAAAACTTACCTGGACATTTACCTATAGAAGGTACGTTTCTCAAAAATCCCAAGCATTTCACATTAAAATGGCCATAAAAGTAATCTTGTGATGACACATCTATTGGTAAGCAAGCTGGATCATAAAAGTCCTTTTCGCAGCACTTATTCAGACTTCCTAAGGAAAAAAAAGAAAACTGTCAATTTCTAGTACAACATTTATCGAGGAAGGAGAGTAGTGTATGAAATAAAGTTTTTCTCTGTGCGATATTACTACATTTTCAAGTTTTGTATGTTACTTCAAGAAACAAGTAGAAAAATTTGCGATTAATCTTTATACTGGAACCTTAGAAGGACGTCATATCTGATGCTAACGACTGTACTGTATGGAAACAACATGTTTGCCATTTTTTAAATGGAAAACCCTAAAACAGTTCAACGTCTAATCCCTTCCTTACTCTATAGATAGAAATAAAATATTATAAAATGTATTCAGTAGAACGGTTAATACTGATACATACTTGCTATGATTGTATAGGGTGTATCTGAAATGGTGCAACAAACTTTCAGGGATGATAGTACTCATCAAGACAAACAAGAATCGCTATAGAAAGGGGGTCCCAGACCAAATCCCAGGGAGTTAAAAATGGCGCGACACCCCAAAAAAATCATTGACAAATTTAATTTGTAGAAGAACTACTATTGGTAAAAACTTAATTATGGTCTCAAAAATTGTGGTTTAATATGATCTTTAAAATTACCTCAAAAGTCTTCACTTTAAAATTTGTTTTATTATGAAAAAGTTAAAAAAGACAAAAAAGTTTGAAAAATCAGCCAAAACCTTATTTTGTATTTCGAAATCCTTTCTTTTGATTTGATAATCTGAAAGATCATAATTGAAAAACCTTAAGTCCAAAGTTTCACGTAAATACAATCAATATTAAACGCATGAGATCCTGTTAAAGAGCTGGTTTTTGTGCGCGCAAATAGTTTTCTTGGGCTATTTCCAGAACAGCTGTCTGCGCACGCAAAAAACAAACTTTAACAGGATCTCATGCGTTTAATATTGATTGTAGTATTTACGTGAAACTTTGGACTTAAGGTTTTTCAATCATGATCTTTTAGATTATCAAATCAAAAGAAAGGATTTCGAAATACAAAATAAGGTTTTGGCTGATTTTTCACATTTTTTTGTGTTTTTTAACTTTTTTCATAATAAAACAAATTTATTTTAAAGTGAAGACTTTTGAGGTAATTTTAAAGATCATATTAAACCACAATTTTTGAGACCATAATTAAGTTCTTACCAATTGTAGTTCTTCTACAAATTAAATTTTTCAATGATTTTTTTGGGGTGTCGCTCCATTTTTAACTCCCTGGGATTTGGTCTGGGACCCCCTTTCTATACCGATTCTTGTTCGTCTTGATGAGTACTATCATCCCTGAAAGTTTGTTGCACCATTTCAGATACACCCTGTATATGCAGGGTGTGTGTGTTCGTGATATTCTTTTCTTATATATTTATTAACAATTGTTTTTAAATTTATCGTATAATTTTTCCCTCTTCTAACCGGGATATTTTTCCTGTTGTTGGGAGAAACGTCAACTTTTAACAAAAGGGAGCTGCCTTGCTCGCTATTGCTCACCAACCCCGTAAGCTGCCCTTTTGGAACGCTTCGCAATCATCACAAAACCTTGCTCACTGAACTTACTCAATTTATAAAATATTCGTAAAAACAATTAGCAGAAGAAATGTCAACCAACTTTCAAACAATAGTCACAGGTCTCGTCTCCTTATATAACACTCTCTTAAAAGTTAGGCTATTTATTGAACTTATCAATAATTTAATCAAAATGTTTTCCTTTAAAATATCCAGCAAGTTTACAAATAACTCTTGCTAATTAACATTCTCAACAATAAAAACAATGCATCATTTAAATTCGATATTGTATACCAAGTAACTCGTTAGTATTTCTAGTGTTTTATCATTCATATTTTTGACCCAGACTTGTTGAACATTACATTTAACGCCTTTGAAAATAATAGGAGACAAAACCAACAAGACACTCAATGTTTACTATTGATTTCTATTTTCAAACTAAAAATTATAAATTTTTAGACAAAATGTGTTAAATTTTAGCATGAAATATCATACCTGTAAGTTTTTATTAATTTATACTCACTTCCACAAGTTAAGCACGGAACTGTTTTTTCAACCTAATACCTAGCAGAATTATTTTTCATGCATTAAAATCATACCACAAGATGTTCAACTAGGGGGAATATAGGGCCCGAGAACAAATTTTCCCTACCAATAATTTAAGGGTGTAAATGGGCCCTCCATTGATAATGGAGTTTCATTACACATTTGGAGCAGTGACAGAAACGTCTATGTGAGAGGTATTTAACGGAAAATTTTATGTTTTTTCTAAAGAATATTGTTATTCCTGGCTGAGGGGAGCCTAGTGGTTAAGGCATCGGCCTTGGGATCGGAGGATCCCGGGTTCGATTCCCGACACCGCTGAAGACCCATCGAGTATATGCGGAGTACGTGCTCGTTAAATCTGTGGGTCCGAAAGTCCGGAGGTCGGTCATGGCGCAGTTTACCTTGGGTCCAGGTGTCTGGAGACTATTTCCCTCCCCTTCAGATGCATGGCAAAATTGTGGAGGTGGCGATAGATAGTGGCAGCATCTATCATCTCATGAGGCAGAAGTCGGACTCTTGCCATTTTATGGGCCTCACTTTCTCAGGAGCCGCACTCCCTTTGCCTTGAATCCTTGTGGACCTTGGGTATTCCAAGTGGCACACGACAACAACAACAACATTGTTATCCTTAACTCGACGCATGTTTTCAAACGTGGGTGCTAACTTTAAATGCCTTTTTTAAGGTTTTATTGGGAGATATCGGTCTAATCATCATTTTTGGAAAGTTTTAGCCTCTGGGACATTTTAGGCAAGTGGTATCAGACCGTCAACCATGTTATTTAGTAGCTCTCACATGTGCTTGAATGCGTTTAGGTCTGCGAACCCAGAGAGTACCCTTATTCTTTCAATATCGTTACTTATCAAAAACTTTAAGATAGCCAAATTGTGATTTTTTGCAGCTTTTTCACTCTTAAAGATAAATATTCGACCCGATACGTGTTCATAACATAGTTGATGCCAAAAATGATGATCAGACCGATATCTCTCAATAAAACCTTAAAAATGCCATTTAAAGGTAGCACACACGTTTGAAAACAAGCGTTGAGTTGAGGAATAACAATATTCTTTAGAAAAAACATAAAATTTTCCATTAAATACCTCTTACATAGACGTTTCTGTCACTGCTCCAAATGTATAATGGAACTCCATTATTAATGGAGGGCCCATTTACCCCCTTAAGTTATTGGTGGGGGAAATTTCTTCTCAGGCCCTGTATTCCCACTAGTTGAACATCTTGTGGTATGATTTTCATGTATGAAAAATAACTTTACTATAGGTGTTAGGTTGAAAAGACAGTTCCGCACTTAACTTTTGGAAGTGAGTGTATTTAGTAACCTAAACAGACGGTATGTCCAGTTACATGGGGACAACCTTTATCAATCTTTGAACACCTTTATCAATCTTTGATTGATATTAAATTTGGAAAGTACTCTAAATTACGTTTTTAAAACGTGAAAAAATTTGTTTCTTTACAAAATATGGCGTTAATTGGATGCAAATTAAGTTGTTTGACAGTACTCGTGATCTCCTGTTTACTAGACAGGATATCACGAGTTCGAATCTCGTCGGTGACTCCAAAAAAATGTTGCAGAGACCCGACCTTTCTCTCTGAAATCTAAATCGAATCTGAAATATGTAAAGAACTAATTCCAATTAACACACCGATAGAAAAGAAAAAGTGGACGCCGGCTGCCTCATAAAATACAACTGACAGCTCAAGTGGATGGGAAGAGCAGAACAGGTCACAAGTAAAACAAGGAAATGGTTGTTTATTAATTTAAATCAAACTAGTCATGTTGGATCTTGAAATTAAACCTTGGTTAAAACCCCATTAATTAGTTTTTATTTACCAATTCACCTTAAAGAATAACGAACTGAAATACTAATTTTACCTTTAGTCTGTCCAGCTCTTACCATGTCATGATCTATAAATAGACCAAAGTAAGCAAATAGCATGGTAATATTGGATTCTGGCCTGGTCCTGTGCGAAAATAGCACACTGGATAGATGCCTTGCATTCGGAAGTGGTATTCCTGTAACAGACACTCGCGGCAAAGACACGTCTGAAACGAAAAAAGAACGACCTTGAGTCAAAATAAATATGTATATTTTTCTCAGGGTCATTATGCCTTATTTACATTCCATAACTGTTTTTTTCTAATGCTTATAAATAAACGAAAGTAATTAATAATTGTTGAAGTTTAAACTTTTTCAGGTAGTCAATGTCGTTCTCGTTAGTCCGCATTAAGAAAGGTCTCCGTGCGTTGGAGGTAGGGGACAAAGACTAATTACGTCGCACCATTTTTGCTTTTTTAAAACATCTTTTTCCTCATACATTACAAGTTGTTCAGCATCCATCATGTGTCTAACCACATTAATAATGTATATCAATTTGCGGTATTTTTAATGTTGTCGATATTGGCCGATATATGAGAAGGAGTTGTTTTTCAAAGGCCAATATTGACCGAAAGATATTGGCCGGTGGGTTTTTTTGTGGTAAGACCAACATTTCTCGCTTCTGAAAAAAAAATACGAAAAAAATTCCTTAATAAAATAGCAGGGGTTCTCAACCTTTTTGACTCCTCGACCCCCTTTTCAGGGAAAATATTTTGGCGACCCCCTCAGACCTAAAATGTTAAAACACTTCGTCTCTCTCCTCTCCCTACTCATCTCATCTCATCTTGAAGCCTTGACTGAATAATTTAAAGATGATATTCGAGCAAAGAATATGTATGGATATTTATGGGTATAAATCCGTTTTTAATGAGCAAGCCGTTCAAAATGCTGAATTAAGTATTCATCTGCATAATGATTTAATAGAATTATCTTGTGATCAGAGTATGAACTTTAACAATGCTTGTGTTGAAAAATTCTGGATAGGTGTTAAAAAAGAATATCCAGAACTATTCAAAGCAGCGATAAATGTATTAACACCATTTTCAATATCCTACAGGTGTGAACAAGGGTTCTCTAAAATTGTGCACTTAAAATCAAAGGCAAGAAATCGTTTGACACTTGAAAACGACACCTTCCTATGTGTTACTGACATTAATCCGGACATACAAAGACATATTATAATTCCAATCATGCTCAAATTTCTCATTAATTTAATTGTTAAGATCTATAAGTTTTGAAAATTGTTGTGTCTGTACAAAAAATAACTCTGTAAATATGACTGTTTTTAATTTTTGTCTCGCGACCCCCCCGGGGGTCACGACCCACCGGTTGAGAGCCCTGAAATAGAGTATCGATAATCCTTTGGAACAAGCAGAGAAGAAAAAATAATCATTTACCAAGTTCCAAATTATCAAAACTAACTATAAAAATTACATTTCCTTAGAATAGAAAGAAAAAATATGGTCAGGATCTGTAGAGTAGAAAAAAAAACAACGAAGTTGTAAAACTTTTACG
The DNA here is from genome assembly GCA_024610705.1 of Tetragnatha versicolor. Classification (NCBI taxonomy): domain Eukaryota; kingdom Metazoa; phylum Arthropoda; class Arachnida; order Araneae; family Tetragnathidae; genus Tetragnatha; species Tetragnatha versicolor. The sequence goes on along the minus strand of JANDEH010000007.1, from coordinate 3,632,490 downwards.
ATAAGATTTTTGTTGCAGGTCTAGAAAGGTAGATAAAGCTGGTAAGCAAGTGGTCTGATAATCCAAAGAGTCGGTTAGTCCAAGGTCGGATAATCTAGATTCTACTGTACTATGTAAAATCCAACAACTTTCAATAGAACTGCAGAAATGATTGTTTTACACGTGTTTAATTTCCGGTCAGATGTGAAGACTTTTTTCTGAGCATTCAGCATTGTAAGCACTTTCCAAAGACTCTTTCTAATGAGGAACTATACAACGAAATTATGCTCTTGCAAATATCTTTTCTTTTAGATGTATTTTGTTCAGCGGACATTAAAAAAATTCACCAGGTCACTACATAGAGCCCCCTAAACGTGCGACGAAATTTGTGTTTGTCCCCTCCTCCTCGTACGGCAGGTGAGAGTAAGTTCGCTTTGCTTCGAGTTACGTAACGTAAGACGTGGTCAAACGAGTCTGTTTTTAAGGATCCCATCTCTTTCGAAATGAATTCACGTTTCTTTTTTTTCTCCTTTATCCTTTTCACTTCCTAACTAATTTGTTTAGCCTTGCTCGATGTAAAAAAATTTTCAGATAGGATCTTCTTGTTTGGCATAAGGTATAACAGCAGCAAAATGTTGCGGAAAACATGTAGGTATTCTGGGCAATGTAACGATTGGTTCAAATGTGTGTTCAAAAATCAGTAGGTTTTTTATAGAATGACCAATTGGCAATGACCCAATTATCTTCTTTTCAGTTTTATAAAATTAATCACTTTTTATGTATGTTGAAATATATTTCTTTTTATCAAGTGTCCTCGTTAAACATGTTTTTTATTACAAAGAAGGTTAATCAGATTGGGATACACTTAAATGAGTAAAGTCAAATTCGAAGTGAAATATTTTTCTTTAATGTATGTACTTCGATTAAGAAGTTAAGAAAAGGATTTGCCAAAACCTTATTTTAGTGAATGCATACCTATAAAACCAAAATGTAATACATTCAGTTTGTATTAAAAGATTAATATTAAGTGCAATTCCATATCTTTCAAAAGATAAAGTTTAGTAAAAAGAGTATAAAGGTCGCATCAATGTATAGGTAACTTGCATCAATGTATAGGTATCAATGCTATATAAATTTCATGACTTAGGACAAAATATCACCTAAATTTCGAAGAGAAGTTTGCATAAATATTAGTGGCTGCTTAGACTAGACATCGTTTTAAGTTCTTATCTATGGATATTTATTCAAAGCTTGGATTCTTCTCAATCTTTTTTTTATCAAATTATATTTAAATCTCTTTTAAGATTTCTTTAAAATCACTGATATTTCATAGCTAAGTTAGCATATACTTAATACAAAACCTCACAACTCTAAATACTCACTGGCTTACTTTACTTTGTTTTGAACTTGGCTTTTTTTTAAAAATTTGGGTTACGATTCCATTGCTCCTTTTAAAAATATCAGTCATAAATTGAGACTTTGTAAGTTTTAATGAAAAAAAAAGAAGTACCATCGCTGAATGCAGCCTGTAACCACCTTCCGTTTGCTGAGCTTCCCATTCCCCAAGTAGGGTGATCCAAATTGTTACAGCTTCCATCTATTGTTCTGTATTTGCTCGAAGGAGAACACTGTATTTTCTTGTGAATCAGTTTTTGGCACTTTCTTGGAAGCACATTAGTATTCATACTGAACAAAAAATAATAATTACTTTTACACAATTGGGAAGTAAACACTTATTGAAATTAGCGATTTTGACTATTGTGTATCATCACACAGGCTCTAATAAATAACCAGTTTTTAATTTTTTTTCAGAATTTTTTAAAAACACTAATTAATTGGCAATCCTCATTTAAAATTTCCAAAGGAGAAAAACCGAGCGTGTCGTCACAGCAGCCGATGAGCTTCTAATGCAAAGGAGCCGCCGCTCGTTAAAAGTGCTCTAACCAATCGAGTGCTCGAATTTCCCATCTCTGCTTCCGAACGATGACGTGTTTGTCACCACTGACGTAATGCGCTGAGCTACTTCACATGTAGTTTTTATTTATTCAAAAATTAACTAACAATCGGATTGGAAAAATTTCTCCACCGATGATTTTCTTTTACTAGATTCTGTCAGGAAAAATTTTATTTGAAAAAGTGTTTACTAGCCAATTCTGTGACAACTTTTTGAACGTATGAAAGCAAAACCAAGAGGTTTTTTTATGTACTGAGTAATTTCTTTATAAGGATACATCGTATACCTGTATATTAGTATCCGGTAAAGCCGTGGTGTACGTAATTGTATTTCGATGATGGCCAATTCCATTATTTAAGTAGATATATTCAAAAGAGATTATACGCGCAAAAATTTTAAAAGGCGAGCGAAAGCAGTATAGGACATCATTTATCCTAAACAATGGTATTTAAATTCATATTTTTAAACTTTTAGTGTCAGTTTTTGAATTTAGAAAATTTTTACTGGAAAATTGCATTTTCCTGTTTTTGAAAAAAAAAGGGAAATAATTGCCCATTTCAAAAAGAATTGCCATGAATTTATCCCAATTTCTTTTCATAAAATTTAAAACGTTAGTTTTAAACAAAGATAGTTGAAAAAAAAATTTATGTTTAAAAATTGAAATTTAGAGTTAATTTTACTCATTTTGTTCACACTTAAAAAAGTTAAATACAAATTTTTTAATTCAACCTATATTATTTGTAAAAATATCTGTTCCAAATCAAATTATTTTTTAACAAAAATTTTAACCTGCAATAATATTAAGGTATAAGAAGGCGTATTCCAAACTTTGCACACAAATTTAATTGAACATAATTGGTTAATTTCATGCACGAGTCCTCTCCTTTTACAAATGAGCTAAATTTTAATCTAAAAATCACTAAATGATTAAACTAAAAGGATTATTATTCTATTAAGTTAGATATACCTTTGGATTTTCTTTTGTTGATGGTCAGTTTAAAGTTACAAGTTGCTAAATTTAATTTATTTCACTATAGTTTTTCTGTACTTTGTAAAATATGAGTTGTGTCTCACACTATAGTCTGTGTAATTAAAATTGGCGGCTCGTCACCATAGCAACGCAATAGAAATGCAATGGGAATGATATGCATAAACTGTTCTAAAAAAAAGGGAAACCAAAGGTAGATTTAATTTAATAGAGTAATAATCCTTCAGTTGTGGTTTTAAGATTTAAATTTTGCTCATATTGTTGTGTGAGTCACGCATAAAATTATACCCAATTTGTAAAAAAATTAAAACTAAATGATAATTATTAAATTGTTTTCATGGAGAAAATGTTTTTTTAAAAAAGGGTATAGATACCATTTTTTCAAAGCTAGTTTTAGGCTTTCCAAAAGTAAAGCACATATGATCAGAATATCAGAGTCGGTATCTTTCATTGAAATTCCAAGCCAAAATTTCTCTTTTTCCTGCGGAGCTAGAATAAAAAAAATTAATCAAAAATTAATCTGTTCAAATGTTCTAAAATTTTAAAAAATGGGAATTTTAAGAGATGCTTACTGTTTCCTTGAAGTAATATCAATAGCTCTTTCAAATTCAATATCTTGGGGTTTTGTGTTTTCAATTCTGCTAGTAAGAACCTTCTGTCTGAAGGATCTTGAAAATAAATGATTTATTGTATTAAGTCTTTAACCTCGAATTGATACCACAAATGTTACATAATTGGTGCGGTTCTTTGTCAAATTAGAACATTTCAAATAAAGTTTGTGGTTTTCCTTCAAAAGTTTTCATTTACAATTTAAATTGAATTTAAACTTAAGTTTTTAAAGGGTATTTGTATTTACTATTCATACATTGATTTACTGATCTGAAGATGAACTTAGATTCAGTTTCTAAAAATCTTTGTATAAATTTCTGTTGTACATATATGGCTTAATTTTAATATACCTCAATTTTGATTTATTTAAAACCTAAATAAATATCTTCCTAAAAGCAAAAAAATATTCAAAAAATATTTACCTTTAAAATTTTATCTTTTAAAAAACAACTGGAAGCCTTTTACCGACAATTAAAGTTTAAAATCGGTATCTTTAGGTTTAGTCACAGACAATAAGAGACAGACCGGTCAATGGGCGGCCTACGACACGAACGCCCTCAACCCGCGGCACCTGCACTAAAACTGTGGTTACAGTTAAGCTTTTAGGTCTGGCAACCATGGAGACGTTTTGCGAAGACGTAATCCATCGACCATATGATCACCAGGATCGCGATCCATGGCGATCACATAAGTACATTAAATGGTTTTTAAAATTAAAAAATATCTTTTTTTTTCAACAATTTTTTAAAATTTGCTATTATAATAGAAAATTTAAATTAAATCATTAAGGTTTGTTCAACAAAATTTCGTGATCGCATATGATGAAAAACGCGATTGTAAAAATATAAACTTAAATATAAAGTAATCAAGAATCACACAAGTAAATAATGAATCTAAATGATTTTATTAAATCTCATATTTCAATAACTACAAATATTTGTTATAATCCCTTGGCCTTTTAAGACAAACATGATGTGTAAATGAAGTTGCAATCCTCGTGAATCTAAACGAACACATCTTTTGCAAATACGAATCCCAGATCCCAGGCACATTCGAAATGAATTCTTGACAATAAAAATATATAATACTATTATTAATAGAATTAAATACATACGCTTATAATTAACGCGACTTATACTGAAAGCTTAGGGGAATTATACTGATACTATAGCTGACGTTTAGAAATCATGTTCAAGAATGCAACACAGATTTTCCAATACATTGCAAAATAGAGAAGAAACGAGATAAAATGTGCCTTAATGCAATAAGACACTGTTAAAATGATTTATAAATCTTGAAAACAATTTAAAAGAGTTCGATTAAACGATTTACACAAACTTCATGTTTACTTTCGACATCGAATATTGCAAGTTTCGTCAACAAAAAAATGTATAAGGATTTCGATTAAAAAATATTAAATTAATCGATTAATGCCGGTACCGCTTGTCGCAGGCGCCACTTGAGCTCTCTGGATAAGCCCCGCCTATTGACCGGTCTGTCTCTTATTGTCTGTGGGTTTAGTAATCTTTAGGTTCCCAGTGTCCCTTAAGTAGTAGATTACTCTTCAAAAGTACTTTGCAGTGTTGGTTAACCAGAATAAAAGACTTTCACCTCACAAAAAAAATATACTTTTATGTTTTTAGAGAAAATTTTGCCAATGCACTTACAAAAATCCGGCCACTCACACATAACCAAAGAAAAAATTATGAAAACTCATCAAAGCTTATCTTTTTTTTTTTTTTAAAGAAGAATTATTTATTGAACTAGAAATAAAAAAAGAAGAAAATTTACAAGTTCACATAGTCACCTGGGATCTCATGGTCCATGTAGGTGACCGTAATTAGGAATAACAAAAATTTAAAATACAAACTAGGAGAAAAAAAACACAGGAAATACATACATGAGATGGATATGGTGGCAAACAGGGCGCCAATAAATTATATTTTTGCCATAATGATGAGTTAAAGTGCTTAAAATAATTATAAATCATACATTAAACAGAACAAAAGAAATCATCAATATCCTCAATAGTAAACAGATATTCTTTAATTGCTTTTTGAATAAATGTTTTGAAGGGCTATTTTGAATATGTATAGGTAACTTATTAAAACACTTAGGGGCTATGTAAAAAAAATTTTTACAGAATATGGATTTATTAGGTTTAGGAATAAAGTATAATATGTTTGGTCTTCGTAGGTTTACGACATTGCGTTTTTGACAAATGTTGGGGTTTAGATAGAGATGGAGGCAAATTTTAAAATAAAAAAGATGGCGAATTGGAAGTATATTTAAGGAATTGGAAGTAGTTTATATTATTTGTGTGTAAGTGCGCTTCATTATTTAAAAACCTCAGGAATCTCTTTTGCAGCCTCTCAATTCTTTTTAAGTTGATCATGTAATCTCCTCCCCACACAACTAAACCGTAATTAAGTTGTGAATGAACCCAAGAATAATATAAATTGATTAGTAATTTATTATTTAACTTTTGTTTTAGGTAATAAAAGTTACACAGTACATACCTTAGTTTGTCTGATATATATTTTGTATGGGATTTCCATTTCAAATTTGAGTCTATGTGCAGTCCGAGGTATTTTATTAAGGATACGTTATCTAAGGGTTTACAGGTGCAATTGCTATGAGTATTGCAGTATTTTTCATGATATTTTATAGAGAGATAATTTGCTTGGTTTTGCGTAAGGGAAAATACCATATATTTAGTTTTATCAACATTTAAATTTAAATCATTATGAAAAAACCAGTCGCGAATTTTTATAAGGTCATCATTTATCACAAAATTAAGGTCTTCCACTGAATTTTCTGAGTAAAGTAAAACTGTGTCGTCGGCGAAACTTATCAATTTACCATATAGTTTAAGGTTGCACAGATCGTTAATGAAGATTAAAAACAAAAGGGGACCTAAAGTAGATCCCTGGAAGACACCACATTTTATTGGGAGACATCCGCTAAGGGTATTATGTACTTTAACAATCTGAAAGCGGTTTGATAAATATGACTTTATGAAATTGTGAAAAGGACCTCTAATGCCAATCAAAAATAATTTTTCTAGTAAAATATTATGTTGTACTGAATCGAAAGCCTTGGAGATGTCTAAATAAAGACCAACAGTTTTTTTATCATTGTTAACACTATTATAGATAAATTTGGTAAACTCTAGCAAAGCTTTTTCAGTGTTTGAGTTGGGCAGAAATCCATACTGATTATTTGAAAAAAAATATATATGATTCAAGTACGAAAGCAATCGATCCTTGATAATTTGTTCAAATACCTTTGAAAGCAATGGTAAGACGGAGATTGGTCTATAATTAGAATAGTCATTTTTATTTCCTTTTTTATAAATGGGAGTTATGATAGAAATTTTTAATGATTTTGGGAAAGTGCTTTCATTTACAAGATCATTAAATAGTTTGGTCAAAATACTTAGATTTGTGCATGATAGAATTTTTAAATATTTCGCGTCAATTTCATCAGAGCCAGGACTTTTTTTAGAGTTTAGGTTGCGTATGCATCTTTTGATGTCTACCTCTTCTATAGAAAACCATTGAAAGGAATTAACGGAGGGGACTATGTAATTCTTGAATTCGTTATTATGATGAAATATATGATCGTTGATGGATGAGAAAAATTTATTTAAATCATTAGCTAATAGGCCGCAATCTTTATGTTCTGGTAAGGTAGGATTTCTTTCTTTTCCTAAGATATTATTTACTAGTTTCCATTGCTTTCGACTCGAATCGCATTCACTCAGTTTAGTTTCATAGTAGTTATTTTTTGCTACTCTAATTTTATTTCTTAATAATTTAACTGTAGTTTTGTAAGCAGTTTTGTAAAAAATATCTCCCGGGTAACGTAAAGTTTTCTTAGAAAGGGTTTGTTTAGATTTTATGATATTATAAATTTCTAGATTATCTATAGCAAGCATCACCTAAACTTATTTTATTAGTATTAAAATCAACATTCTCTATTTTCTTTAGTCTACTCGATAAATCGTCTTAAAGAGATAAATACTATTCGTTTTGAAGCTTCTGGTTCTCAACCACATTTACATTTACTATTACGATACTAGGAACGAAGTGCCTGAAGGCACTTTGATAGTATACTTTGAAACCGTATTTAACATTCAGGAAGTGAATCTCTTCTTAACGAGTCCTGGCTGCTTTAACCACTTAAATTGTACATTTCTAAATTAATAAAACTTAGGAGGGAAAAGTTAAAGAACTTTATAGCAGAAGCTAATTTCTTAAGTTACTTAAGAAGGATATTTTTCAACAAAATATTTATAACATAGGAAGTTCTTGCATGGACATTATTAATTGTGACGTGACAAAGCTAAAATCAAATCCTTTCATAAGTATTTTTTTAAAAATATTTTTCTTTAATTCAAGAAAAAACCTATTAGGTATGTTATCTACATTTAAACATAGACAAAAGAAATCGAATTTTATGTAAATCCTATACCATAAATAGCATATTTTTAATAAAGAACTAAGATTGAAAAAATAGTAAAACTTACCATTTAAATAGTTATTATTAACAGACTTACTAAGGATTTAAAGTAACAAAAGAGGACTTAAGTTGTTTTATTTACTTACCTAAAGCTGTCATATTAATTTCACTTTGATGGATGATTTCATTAAATTCAACTTCTGAGCTACTGAGGTTGACGTAAATAAGAGTAGCAGTAATAGTTAGTAATCTGAAATTTAATTTTAAAAATATGAATTCCGCAGTTTTATTATTAGTAAAATAATGTTTTTGCTATAACAATAACCAACTTGAATATTAATCTTAAACTAATATAATATTTGTGGATGTAAAATACCATTTTTACAGTCTAATTCAGCGGTTCCCAAAGTGGTCCATATGGACCCCCAAGGGACCACAGCGACTTCTAGGGGGTCCACAGGCATGAAAATGAAAATTAGGGGTCCACTGCAGCTTCTAGGGGGTCCATAGCCACTTTCAGAGGTCCACAGGATATTAATTTTTAAACTAATTTTTAAAATTTAAGTATCAGTTTGTTAATATTTTAAAGTTAATAACAGCTTTTTAAAATTTAATATTTTCATAATGATTCTACTTTGGTGAAACTTAACTATTAGTATTTTTTTCTGCTATGGAAAAACTCATAAAGTTACTTTCAAAATTTATGTATGCTTTTCAACGTCATATGTAGATGCACATATTTTTTAATGTACGTTAAAACACATATTTTTCTATTGCAAAAACCTTTTTTCAGTTCATAAATTAAAACTTAATTTCTGTAACGAATAATTTCTTTTCATAGTTGAACTTATATAAAAGTTGTTTGTTAACATGCCATATATTAATTATAATTATTTCTGAAATTTTATGATTTTGGGAATGAATAACTCACTCATAAGCCATTAAATTTGACATGCTTGCGACCAAAACTTATTGTTAAAATTAAATTTGTGTGTCTTGAAATGCAGTGAAAGATTTTAAAAGTTTAGATTTGTTTTTATTTCCAACTTTTTAAATGTTTGATTGTTATAATTTCCTTAAAAATATTGTGTAACCATAGGAATGGCCAAAATAATTATAAAAGTGTGAAATCAAATGCTTTTCAATGCACGACGAAAACACTTAAAAAAATTACAAAATTTATGCTTGGTTTAAAAACATGTAGGGAAGAGTCGTGTAATGGCATGATAAACATTAGATTTTCAGCTACTTTTAGAACAGTCCCTAAGGCAGGGGGTCCACGGGGTACGAAAAATGTCGTCTGGGGGTCCACGAGCCAAAAAAGTTTGGGAACCCCTGGTCTAATTCCTCAGAAGAATTCCAACTATAGTCCGTGTAAATAAAATGGGCGGCTCGTTACCATGGCAACGCAATAGAAATGCACATAGCGCTCTCTCCTTTCAACAACGTCATACCTCAAAAATCAACGATTTTTAGTTATGACTAGTGATGGGCAGGTATCGATACCAAATACTTAAGTACTCGATACCTATAGGTATCTAGTGTATTCGATACCCACAAAAGTATCGATACTTTATTGACATATTTCGTTTTAAATTTTTCAATGAAGTAATCTTTATAATACCTACTGTAGATCTGTACTGTTTCCGTTTTCATTTTGCAACGCTCAAACCCAAGTCGTTATCATCCGCGAGAGAAATTTGACGCGGCTAGGTTTTTCCCCCGCCAAATCCTTCGCCTCTATCCACCTCCAGGCCCGTAGCTACGGGGCTTTTTGATTCAGTTTTTTGAATATTAGTCTGATTATGGATAGGCCCTAAAAAAATTGTCCCTTCAAGTTCATTTCCCGACATTGAAAAAAGTACTCGATACCTAAAAGTACTCGATACCTATAAGTATTCGATACCTATAAGTATTCGATACCTATAAGTATTCGATACCAAAGTATTCGATACCTAAAATTATCGATTTTGCCCATCACTAGATGACTGTTTTTAGGAAGCCCTGAAAAAGTAGTATAGCTTTGCAAAATCGCCATATCTTTAGGCAGTATAGTAAAAAAATTTAGTAGGTTGTTTAATATTTATTTTTAATGAATTTCAATCTAATTTTTAACTTTCAAATCACTCTCCTGAGTTATGACGTTTTTGAAAGGAGTGATCGATAGGTAAATGACTAGCAGTGAGCCGCCAAATTTTATTTACACAGACTATAGATGAGTTTAAAAGCTATATTTAAGCATACTACGTAACTGGACTGAATATAAATTCAAGAACTCTAACGTCATTTTTTATCAAGATTAACTTTTTTTCAAATTTTCTTTACAAATGACGACATAATACATCATAATTACACGTGTATTGATACTTCTGATTCTTTGCACGCACATCGCTTGGTGTTTTAAATTTAGAAACGTCTTAAATGATAAATTACATCACTGATTAAAACCGCTTCTCTCGGGAAAAAAAGGAAAAACTGCGCCACTAAAAAAAGTGCACTGAGAACTCAGTGGCGCAAATAGAATTTAAAAAAAAATAGGGATGTATATTGGAATTTTTTTTTAGGGGGGCACACAGGAAAGGAAGGATCCAGGGTTGGTTTCTGTGGAGGCGCCAGGATTTTAAAAACACCTCTAGCAGCGAAAACTGCAATGTTTTCGAAAATATATTAAAGAATAATATAATTTTTCGCCCATAAAGCTAAGCATTAACCACTTTACAGTGTCGCCCGAACTGAGCTCGGGTTGGAGAAAAATTAACGTTTCCGTTTTGTGAAGCCCAAAATGAGTTCGTTTCGATGATGATAGTGATTTTTCTTCGTTTAGTTAGAGATTGGGAGACATTATGTTTGGATAAACTTCCTTCTAATTGAATAAGATGTGTGTGTAATACAATAATTTTTTATGTGTATGTTAAAATAATTAATACGCTTGTAATTTCATTTGAATTTTGATTTTTGTTAAAAAAAATTTCTAACACTAATAATAAAATATAAAGAACAAAATTAAACAGTCGAAAAAAAATTCCATTTTTGGTAATTTTTTCTGAAATAAATGTCACTGTTATAAAGGGTTAATCATTTAAGGCACGATATTAAAACTAATGAACTATCAACTCTAATGAATTTCGCTAATACTTTAGCAAAGGAAATAGACACTTCGATGAAAGCTTCAAAATTACGATTATTTTTTTAGAAATTATCTTCTGGAGTCATTTTATCCAATTTACCCTTCTGCAGGGGGGCTAGGCCCCCGTAACACTCCCCTGGATCCTCTACTGGATATAAGATAAATTCAACAATTGCTCTATGATGGTGAAAAGAAAATTTCTAATTTCGGAGGAGATATACGAAAATCCTCCTCTATGCTTACTTCCTTCTGGTAATATCTCAGTATTGTGAGGGGGGTTTGTATACTGATATCCCCGGCCTTGCACGAATAGAAGCAATGAATGACATGGCTCTTCACAAATTTTAAATTTCTTTTATACCATAATCACATTTATAATAAATAGTTCCTTAAAAATCTAGAGAGCTAGGATCGATTTATATATACTATATCATTCGATTATAAAACTGTTAATGTAACCAAAATTTATTGAAATGTAATTTGAGACAAATAAGGTCTTGGTAAAAATATAACAAGGTCTTGGTAATAATGTAATAAGGTCATTAATAAGGTCTTGGTTTGGTAAATGTAACCTTTCCCCTGGCCATTGCAACAATATATAGCTTATTAAAAAATTTAACAGTATAAAAAATACTCTTTTAATACTATTATGTAATATTAATGCATATGTTTAAATATAGCATGCATAACTTTATTTTTTAATTTAAAGTTTCATTAAAAGAACAGTTACTGCGAAACTTTCCTAATTTATTACTTTCAGTGGTTCCCAAAGTGGGTTCCGCGGAACCCTGGGGTTCCACGAAAAACTTTAGGGGTTCCATGGGAAAAACTTTATTTCTTTTAAACAAAATTTGAATGAGGTGTAAAAAAAATAAGAATGGACAGCGCCACCCCCCTTGGACCCTAAGATGTTCTCAAAAGTAGTTAAAACCATACTTTTACCAGTCGAATTTAAAAAAATTTTCTGGGGGAGGACCCCCAGACCCCCCCCCACGGTATCACAATGGGATCTTGCGCGATACTTTTTGGAAAATCCACAACATTTTGACCATTTTTGTCAAAACATAAAGGTTATGGTCTGGAAAATTTCCCTCTTGGCCCCCAAAAGCTTCTTAAAATGAGTTAAAACTCTACTTTTACTAGTCAAATTTCGAAATTTTTCTGGGGAAGGACCCCCATACCCCCCAGCGGTACCAGAAGGGGATCTTGCGTGTTACTTTTATAAAATCCCCAAGAATGTGACATTTTTGCCAAAAGGTAAAGGTGATTGTCTGGAAAAGAGCCCCCCTGGTTTCATTTAATATCATATATTAAATTTTTAAAAGTCGTTGATTAAAATATATTCAGGGTTCCGCAATCATTGGTAACAAATTTGGGGGTTCCACGACCAAAATAGTTTGGGAACCACTGATCACTTTGTTTCCATCTCTACACTGATCAAATAAAACCCACATAAATATAGCAAACAAAAATTAAAATTAGACTTAAAATGTTATACTCTCATTCATATTTCTGGGTTTATCATCTCTAACAAGATTTCAACATTTAATTTCTCTATTTAACTCCAAAATGAGACTAATTTTACCCTATCTATTAATGATCTATGAATGACTATTATTGATAAAGATGTTCAAATTTTAAGAAACTATAAACCCTGTATATTAAGGATAAGGATGTAATAAGAATGTGCCAAATCAAAATTTTTTAACAAACTCAAAACATATCTTTTCTCATTGTAAATCCAATAATGAGAAGAATTATAATACCTCTTTTATATATTTTTATTTTAGAGATGGGATAGAATAATAAACTGAACTAAATTAGAATAAATTAATAAAACTCACATACTACTTTCTTCAAAATCATTTCGAAATTAACAACTTACACAAGAAGGGATATTCCCATTTTCAGTTCTATGGGTGTATTTTTCCAAGCTTGTTTAATTCTTCCAAGAAATGATGTTTTTGTTCTCTTAGGTAAAAGGTAAATGCATTCTCCTATGCTATCTTCCATCAGCACTATTACCTACACAGAGGATAATCAGTTATAAAATGGAAATGTGTCCAAAAACAAAGTTTTGAGAAAATTTGAAAACTGAACAAGTAATAGAATTTTCACCTCCAAATTTTTATTGGAAATTCTGGACCCTATTTAGTGTAAATAACATAAGTATATTAAAAACATATAATACAGTTGTAAAAATAATTCTTGTTAAAAGTTGAAAAATCATAAAAACCACTTAAATTGACAATTTAATTAGGGGAAAGTAGTGTACCTCGGTCCTACCAGGGCCGGACTGGGAAGAAATTTCGGCCCGGGCATTTTAAGTCTGAATCGGCCCACCGCATAATTTTTATGGAAAATATAACTTCATAGAATTGAAAATTTCGGGGGGGGGGAATCGTGGTACCTCCACCAAGAAATTCTTTTGAAAATTGACCCCTAAGAAATAGTCTAAAATCAACCTTGAAGTCCTTAATTGGATACGTAATAAACTCAATATAGACTTTTAATTCTTTGTTGGTAAATTCAGTGGGTAAAAAGAATTTCCAACTTGACGAACTTAATATTAAAAGAATTTGTGAATAATGTAGCTGAAAATAGAAAGGGGGGTCTGGGGGTCCTCCCCCAGAAAAACTTTGTAAATTTTACTCTTAAAAGTACTGTTTTAACTCATTTGGGACACTTTTCGGTGACATCCGAAAAGGTTCGCTCCTTTTATGCTGTAGAATTTTTGAAGATGAAACCAGGAAAATTCTTTCATAAAAATATTTTAAATAATATAATATGTTTTTGAATTCAGTAATTTATGCCATCATTAATGAATTTAATTGCTGGTAAATTAATGGTTTGGTGGCCGCACAAAAAGAATTAGTGGGCCGCTAGTTGGAAAATCCTGCGGAGTGCGGATTCATTTTTAAAGGATCTTTTTCATTCATACCACTGTAAAATATTTTGGTTGTAGGCGGCCCACAAACGGCCCTCGATGAGTAGTGGCCCACCGGGCATTTGCCCAAATGCCCGCATGGCCAGTCCGAGCCTGGGTCCTACACTGTTTCTAGCTGAACTTTTTGTAGTATTGGAACACTAGACACGTAGCTAGCATCCTTACAACCATCAGAGCTCTTATTTTAACTAAATTCTTTTTTAAAAAGTTTAAAATTTGAGATACTAAACTAAACTCATTGGCACAACAGCCCAAGTGGACCAAGGCCTACGATGCCCATCTTCGTTTTCGTGACCGTGTGGCCCTGGGGTGCAAGTTGTTAGGCATGTGTCCCAGTTAGGTGGTCATTCTAACGCGAGACCCCCAGTGTTTACTTCCCAAGCAAGCTTGGTCCTCATTTTATCGACCCACTGAAGGGATGAAAGGCTGAGTGGACCTTGCCCAGCCCGGGATTTGAACCCCGGGCCTGTGGTGTGGAAGCGCGAAGCACTACCACTGAGCCACTGGGCATCTATTTTTTTAATTCTATTTATCAGTGAATTTTATATCTTTAAGTGTATTGTTTCAGCTATAACATTATGTGTTTGAAATGGGGCTGGAGGTAAACTGAACATGAAGCGCGGACATTTTTCAGTAAATGATCAAGCGATGTACCTTGGACCTACCCAAAATACACTTTAATACCTTGAGTTATTGACAAAATCACTCTGCTGACTCTTATAACATTTTTATATTTATTTTAAAAGCTGGTTAGGATTTAGTTCCATGACTAAAGCTAATTATAGGTGAAATCGACGTTTTTTGTGATCAAAATCAATATTTAAAAAAGTTAATGCTAAAAAGTGCTCCAGGATCTGTAAGAGTATTCCAATTAGACTTCACACAATTAGATCTCATCTGGTAATTCCGAATTTCTTAAAAAGAAGGATTATACCCATTAAATAAGAAATAAACTAAAAATTTTTGACATAGGTCTAAGGTACATTACCTTTGAAACCAAGGTACCCCTTGGAAGGTTTTTCCCTGGAATTTCAATTTTTGAGTCATTGAAATTATATACTAATCAATAAACCAAATTATAATTTTTTTCCTGATTAGCAAATATTTTTCTCTGTAGTGTTCTAAATATAGCGTTGTAAAATAAGTTTAGAATCTGAGAGTATTCTTAAATTTAGATCGAAAAACATAATAAAAACATTTTTATTCGTCTCTGCAACTTTTAGAAACACCTTTTTCTCATTTTTCTTACAATGCAATCAAAAACGCGATTTGTTAGAAGCGTCCATTATAATAGTGTTTGAATTGTTCATTATAGTGAAGTGTTATTGGTTAGAAGTGATCATTATAAATTGGAAAAAGGGTTTTTCATGCATTTGCAACCTTTTCCATAGAAAAATAGTATAATTAAACTAAATTAAAGTTATCCTGGTTCTGCTTTGAGTCATTAAGGAATATTAAATTCTACCTCATGTTTCCACCTTCTTCTTTTTAACACATCTGTTCTCATTCAGTAGACAATTAAATCCTCCAGTATGGAATTTTCAAATAGTAAATTCCAAACATCTAATCAGTGAACTACTTACATCCATGTATGAAAGAGCAGAAAAATCATTCATTCCATAAAATTTCCAAACGTATGTGAAAGTTATTTGTACTCACCAAACCGAGAAATCCCTCAGCTCGTCTTCTCTTCTGTCAGTCCACAGATCTGCTTCTCCAAGTAATTCGAAAAGGTATTAACATCGCCGGTTTTTTTCGGCTGCCCTTCATGTAATACCTGCTGAATAGGAATATATGCTCTCAAGGTTGGGCGAGCGTTCACGTAACAGACTGTCCAATCACGACGGAATGAAGAAAAGTCGGATGTGTGTGGTGAGGAAACATACAATAAAAATATTGTCTTTCAGTCGCGGTTTTATATTCATTCCACTCATTTAGATACTTGTAATTGGGATGGGTGGCTTGATAACAACTTTCTGAGGGTGATAATTTTTTTCTACACTTTTTAGGTTTGTTACCCCTATACTCTGTTCATTTTGAACTGGCGCCCGAAAATATTTCCTTCCCCACCACCGAATCAGTAACCATGGCAACTATCAATTCACAGCGACGAAGAAGGCTTACTATTGGCAGCGCGAAGAGCGTAGCCATGGTTACGCTTCTAACGAGGGGGAAAGAACTATTCTTCAGGCGCCAGTTCAAAATGAACAGAGTATAACAAGTTTCGATATGATGACTTAGAGGTAGCTTTAGCATCCAATGCATCATCTTCGAGAAAATTTAAGCACTTTTCAAACTGAGTGTTTAATGGTTTCGGCGGCCAACTCGCAGTCAGCAATGAAATGTGATGGCTTGAAATCCTATTAAAGCTTCTGGCAAACGTTTGACTATCGTTTTGAAATTTCTCTCTACCATAAATGAATGTCTTAGGGCAGTGGTGCCCAACCTTTTTTTTCACGAGGGCCAATTTGCCTATGAAAATTTACTTCACGGGCCACATAAAAAAACTTTTAAGGATTTTTCTAAACATAAAGACAAATAACACTTATACTTAAGACTATACTTATATATAATTATAACTTATATAATAATATATATTATATATTATATAATATATATTATATAATAATAACTTATATATAATTATACTTAAGACTGAATTAAGTCGAGATCGATTTGTAAGTTTAGATCGAGCACTAGTTTTTGTTCTTTTCAGAACAAATAATCTTTGTTCTCAAACACTCAGTTTGTTAACAGTCTCATTACATATAAGCCGCAACGGTTTATTTTCTCGCTAAATAAAGAAATATGAATTCGTCCACTTTTCTTGAAAGTTTCAGCATTCCGAGTGAATCTTGAATTTTTTACGATCAGACATCTTTTCGAAGTTGGGTTCTAAAAAGATCCTTATAAACTGAATTCAAATGGCTAACCGCTAACTGATACTGAAAAATATTTATCAAATGGTAAATTCTTGTGCAAATTCCCCGTATCTAGAAAAAAAGGAGAAGTAAAGAAAAAAAATTTTACTGGATGTTGAAGAATTCCTTTTTATATCATATTTTTTTAGATGAAAGTGCCATAATGTCTCGCACGATTTCGTGGTTTTCTTGGAAGATTTCTGAAAGTGGTTTTAGTTTTTAAAATTTAACGAGTCCGCGGGCCACATGGATCAGCCTCGCGGGCCACATTTGGCCCGCGGGCCGTAGGTTGGGCACCACTGTCTTAGGGAATTCTTTGGTGTTTTCAAAATGTTAAATCTTTTTTTAAGTTTGTAATCAAAGTATTTCATAAATTACTTAACCCTCTCAGTCCTATAAAAGCCACTCCAAATTTTCCATTAACAATCTCGGATGGCTTTAGGATTGAAATGGTTAAAGTAAACGATAATTTATTTAATTGCTCTAAAAAAAATCCCTTTCACAATACTACGTCCGCCGAGAGATATTTTTTTTCGCGCCTACTAAATACTCACCACTTTTTTTTCTTTTTTCCTACTTTTTTCAGGGCTATAGAAATGTAATATTATACTCCGTTCATTTTGAACTGGCGCTTGAAAATATTTCTTTCTCCCACCACCAGTCGGTAACTATAGCAACTATTCCCGTCAAAGGGACGAAGAAGGCTTACTATTGGCTGCTAGAAGGGCGTAACTATGGTTACCCTTCTAGCGTGGGGGAAAGCACTATTTCTCAAGCGCCAATTCTAAATGAATAGAGTATAATCTGTCTGTGAAATGTCGTCTATCTCTTAAGTTTAACTTCCCGAATGTTAAAAAACAGCACCTCAAGAATTTGTCGATCACTTGGTAACTTAGATCCAGTTAGGGAACGTACTCCCAAATAGCATTGTAAGGATGCAGCAACCTTAATACAATGTTGCCTCCTTTCAGGTTTATCCAAGGTTGTTTTGAAAACCTGCTAACAGTGTAACAACCTAATGCGAAGGTTCCCTAGTTTACATACATAAGGCTGTTCATTAGGGTGGAGCGAAAAACACGAATTTCGGAAATTGAAAACTCCTATGGTGGGAATAGCTGTGGACAACCATGCCTATTAATAATCCAAAATATGAGCTCAATCAATTAATATCTTCAGATGCCCCTTTCACTTTGAAATTTCGAAATTTTTCAAATTTTTTCATATAAATGACAATAACGCATCCATAAAAAATTAATTCCCCCTATTACGAGGCATGGGAGATAAAATGAACGTCCCTGAATGTATAAAAAAAGTTTCAGCCTTGAAATAAATTTTTGAGATTAAAATTTGGCCTCTTTTTTAAAGCATCTAACGCGCGCCTCCACGCTTCCTCCCAAAGCGTACCTCGTGGAATGCGCGCACTTCCCTTGCAGCTCTTCGCTTGTTTTCATTATGAAAAGAACCCAAAACTCATCACGAGGAGGTGGCTGCATATCGAGTTCCACCCCCCACCCCCCTCCCACTAAAATTAAAATTTAACTGTGTTTACCCCTCCAAAAATTTAAGTCACTGGTTTAAAAGTGGTTTATATTGGCTTTTCGTTTCAAACCTTGGCAAAGAAACTCTGGATGCAATTCTCGCTCGTATAAACCCATCCCGTGCCTCTGTTCCACAGACTGCACCTGATGCTTCAGTAACTATCTTAACACACCTTTCCACAGCTTGGGAATGACATGGAAAGTTAAAAAGATCACTATATCTTGGAACGTCTAGAATTAAAGACTGAATCTCATCATTTGAAAGAGACATAGTAAGTGGTGGTTCAGTGATGTAGTCTGATTGCCAATCAATCAGATTTATATAATCATCTGCCTCAAAGTTTAACTTGGGTGTTCTAAACTCTCAAATATTATTTGGAGCTTCATTTTCTTGCCTCAATTTTAAAATTAGTTTAAGATGGGCATAGTAAGCATTTCTTTGCAAAGTTAGATCAATTACCTTCTTAAAATCCTCCGGCAAAAATTTCGATTTGGTTACGATATTGTAAAAATGAACACTTCCATACTGACACGATGGTTGACTTTTAATTTTGAACCACATAGAGGCATATACCTTCATACGTGTTTTTACTCTTTCTCTTCAAATTTTGCTCCTATCAACTATGTTTGACATATCTGTTGAAATCATTCCCATATCTTTTAGTGCAGCACTAATCAAAATTGCCGCAGATCTGTCTGAAACACCAGTTCTGTCGCAGACCTGAGCTACACTAGGGAGTTTAGTTCTCATTTGAGATGTAGATGGTAAATCAATATCACTACTACTGTTTGTCGTGTCATCTGATAAATTAGAACTTAAAATATTGACTCCCATAGCAAAAGAAGGTTGTATTTTTAATTTTTCACTTTCAGAAACTTTGAATAGAGTATCTTGACTTTCGACTTCCCTTCCTTTCTATCAAATCGTTTTACGAGCATTTTAGTAGTTTTAATATCTACATTTCCTATGACCATTTCCTAACCGTTCTTTGATCGGTTAAGGAGGACCTTTCAGCAAGAGGAACTTTTGTTTTACAAACACATTTCGAAAAATCTTTACATTTGCAAATACAATTATCAAACAATTTTTTTTTCAGCTGTTCCCTGCAAGATACACCTTTTTTTGAGAAATCCAGTTTTCCTGTATTTTTAAGTTTTCTGTTAATATTTCTATACCTCAATAGTATTTTTCTATCATATTTATAATATGTTGATTTGTTACAGTTGGAATTGAACTTTTTCCCTTAACCCTGCTCTTTAATTAAAGTTGAACTTACTTCAGCAATGCTAGCTTTTTTTTACAATTTTTTTGCAAATAGAGGTAATACCTCATTACATCTGCATAAGAAGGAAGCATATTAGGCTTCAACGTTTCAGCCATTCCAAACACGGGACACACATCTACAGATCGCGTCCGAGGCATTTCGACTTTTTCACACAAAATCAAAACAACACTTAACTCCCATTACAATTCTACAAAAAAAGAACAAAAGTATGTAAAACTAAGTAAGAAAATACGCACCAAAAACAAATGCGAGTCGATTAACACAAAGTATCAATGAAAGGGGAGCGCGCACGTGTACCACCGCCCGCACTTGCAAGGAACACATTGGTCCTTCAGAAGCGTGGTCGCGCGCGTTAGATGCTTTAAAAAAGAGGCCAAATTTTAAACTCAAAAATTTTAGTTCAAGGCTGAAACTTTTTTTATACATTCAGGGAAGTTCATTTCATCTCCCATGCCTCGTAATAGGGGGAATAAATTTTTTATGTATGCGTTATTGTCAATGAAAAAATTGGAAAATTTTCGAAATTTCAAAGTGAAAGGGGCATCTGAAGATATTAATTGATTGAGCTCATATTTTGGATTATTAATAGGCATGGTTGTCCACAGCTATTCCCACCATAGGCGTTTTCAATTTCCGAAATTCGTGTTTTTCGCTCCACCCTACTGTTCATACCTTAAAACAAGGTTAAGCGAACATTGTTTTAAGCTTTACGTAAGCTTGATACAAGCATAGGGATTAGGTTTTCGTAAGGTTAGCGAAAACACGTTTTAGAAATGTTAAGATCCAACATTGAAAGGAGGTTAATTTCAGGCTGTTTTTAGGTTATTTCAGGTTGTTATAAGGTATGAGGAACCTTTAGGCAAGGTTAACTAATCATTGTCTGGAAATGGTTTTTTTTGAGGTTTATGAATCACTTTTTATTATTATTTCCAGGAATACTTTTCACAACAGATTCTTCGAGACTTAAAAACTGTTTTAAAATATTCCTGTTAGTTGTATAAATTGCATATTTTTAGCAATATTTTTATTCATACACAAAAAAACTGCAGTTAGGTATAACAATTTTTATACCTAGCAGCAGTTTTTTTGTGTATGATAAAAAATACTGCTAAAAATATGCATTTTATACAACAAACAGGAATATTTTAAAACAGTTCTCAAGTCTCAAAGAATCTGTTGTGAAAAGTATTCCTGGAAATAATATCAATGTATTACACTAATATAATTACCAGGTGTTCCTTTTAGAAATATTATTCCTATAGGTTGTAAAAATGTACATTTTCCGCTATTATTTTTTAACATACAAAAAAAACTACTAGCATTAAGCGATTCTAAAAAACATTAGATCAGGTTTGAATAAATGGCAAGAAAAGCTTTTAAATATTAAGGATCCATATAAAGACTGAACAGTTATTGTTTATATAGTTCGTGATTATATATACAAAAAAAGTTTTTTTAATATGAATACACATAAATATTTTTTTATTTTCTATACACATCTTCACCAATGATAAAGAAAACCCTTACCTTTGAAATATTCTTCTTTCAGCTAAAAGAGATACTGGCAAACTTAATTATTTCTTATTAGTTATTTCAAATGAAAGAAAACTCATTGAATGAGACACAACGGGATTTTTTTAGCAATTTATTTAAACAGAAAATGCAAAAGTAAATACAATATTTTTTATTTAAAATTTATTTTACAACTCATCATGCTCCACATGGTATAAGAAGAGGTTTTCAGATAAGTGCGCTAAGTACAAAATACATTTTAAAAAAAGAAGCAGAGCAAGATTTAAAATATTAAACTGTAATCAAACTGCACAGAACATTTAGATTTTTGGTATACTTTAAACAATGGCAAAACAGGTAAGCAGTACACAAGAAAAACCGAAATTTCTCAAATCCTTTTAAAACTTTTTTTTGCTAAAATATAAATTATACAATAAATATAAAATATAATGTGTTCTACAGTTTCATTGTCTTGACCACAGGTACAAAGATTATTATTTACTTAATTAAACCTAAATAAGTAGCTATTAAAATTTCCATGTCGTGAAAAACACTGAGGTACCTAACGAACGATGAAGTTTTTTTTTACACTTTTGTAAAATAGATGATAAAAAAGGCACAGTCTTGATAAGTCTACCAGCCGCATGTCTGACAACCATAGAGATTTAATTATTAATATCATCCCCCCCATTATTAGATCCTAAAATATACCAAACAGGGTTGTTTGGTTTAAATCACTTGATTTTTCATAAAAAAACCATTGATATAAATAAAAAATGTTTAACTGACAATTTAAATAAAAATTAGTTGTGTGCTTTACAATGGTTTGCAAGATTATTTGCATTACAATTTTTTTTAAATTTTGCTAAATATGTAAAACTGAGATATTTCAAGAACAAATTTTACAACCAACAAAAATCCTTATGACGAAAAGGGGTAAATAGCAGGGTTTGGAATCAATAATTGTGATAAACTGAATAAGAATTAAGATATTTTAATTTTTTTATCTGGTACATCAATATTTTAAAATACAACCATGTGAATGATTTTTATCGTAAGCTTGCTTTTATAGTTAGTCATGTTTTCCAAACTATTGTTTTCTTTTACATAACTACAGTGAATATAGCTCTATTCTCTATATGCACCATGACTGTCAGTAAGTTGCTTTATTTGATTTTATTTTTATTACTAATTATTATTTTAAAGAAATAAGTATAAATAATACTGTTAGTAAAATTAATTTAACTGACACCAAAATGAGGCGTAGGTTTTATTTTAGAAATCAGTCACAATTTCTTAAGCTAATATTGATTTCACAATTGGGCAAAAATAGATACATAGAAAAGATAAAAATTTTAGTAACGGATAGTATAATTGGTCATTCACCATTAGGATGGTGTGGTAATACTGTTTTATGCTTATTATTAAATACTAAAATTATATACTTATTATGGTAAAAATTAATGATGCTTAACAAAATAAGGTAATACAAAATTATTATTCAAATGGTTAAGTTAAATTACTAATTAAATTTGAAGAAGAGGGAAATAGTTAAGTTAATGGTGCCGGAGAATAAAGACAAAATTGCACTGGTTATAGTTAATGTTGTGGCCGATAAAAATAAGAAATGAAATGATCGTAAGTAGTGGGGTCACCCAAAGTACAATCTCATACTAAATATTAAAAATAATTATATTCTATAATTAAAAACTCTTAGTCAAAAAATACCTGCAGATGAAATCGATGAATGCACCCAAATCGAAGAATTTGTTGACGTAGATGATGGAGAAAAAGGCCATACACACACTAAGAATTAGTTTCATTTATTTTGTAGAAGGCACTGCAGATGACACACATGTAGAAAGAAATCGCGATAACGACACAATAACGATGCACTGCAGATGACACACATGTAGAAAGAAATCGCGAGAATGACACAATAACGATGCACTGCAGATGACACACATGTAGAAAGAAATCGCGAGAATGACACAATAACGATGCACTGCAGATGACACACATGTAGAAAGAAATCACGAGAACGACACAATAACGATGAAGAAGATATATGTAGAAATGTAGTCGCAATGAATAATTGGCACAAGCACTAGAAATTTTGTGACACTGTCGCTGAACGTATTTTTGGGGATATCTGAATGAAGCGGAATGGGATGAGAAGATACTGATGACTATATTGTGACACTGTCGCAGGACGTATTTGTGGGGATATCTGATCTGAAGCGGAATGGGATGAGAAGATACTGATGACTATTGCATATGTTTGACAGGATGAGGTCGCGGACAGTACCGCGCGAGCACCTCACATTGGATTCCTCGGCTGACCCGCGTGGGTCTTTTCGGCGAGCAGAGCAGCAAAGGTTTTGGGGAAAAATGGGAGAGAGCGGAGAGTGTCTAAAAAAATGATGTGCAGCAGGTTAAATACCACAACATAATCAAGGATGGCGATCGCCATAAAAACCACAATTAGCCAAGCGCTAATTAAAGAAAAGGCAAGAGAGGTTACCGAATGGTGAAGTTATCTCTACTTAATTTTAAATATTTGGCGATAGTAAGATTACGTTGGAATGGAAAAGTTATGTCTCGGCCGGCGACAGAGAGAAGAAAAGCATGGGAATGTTGACAGAATTATAATCTAACGGCCGCAGCAATCCACTAATTACGATTCAGAAATATTCATGAATGCGCGTGATGCAAAAAGCGAACCGTTGCGATGGGAAAAGAGAAAGGAGTGTCTTTAAGCAAGAAGAATTAAAGCGGTAATTTTAAAAGTTAGAAAGGTACGAATATCGTTGAAACATACCTTAGATATTCCAGTTTTCATTATCAGGTCGAAATCACAGCCATCAATATCAGAACTGAAGCTGAAAGAGATGGTATACATAGATTAAAATAAATAAATAATAAATGAATTTTGCTTCCAAAATTGAAACATTTGCTGAAAAGGAATTCTAACAACCGAAAACATATAAAACAAGGCCTAACAACCTAAACACATAACTAGAACATATACCGGAATAATGCAGATAAAGAACGTCTGATAATCATACAAAACATATCAAATCGGGATCATATGTGTTCTAGAGCTGAAAAAAAATAAACTTTAAAATAAAAAGAGGAATATTTCAGTCAAAATGTCGGTTGAAAACGAACACTCTTTCTGAAAAGGAATTTTTAGAACAACAAAGATAGATAACGTAAACAAATCAATGCCCATCATGCATCAAACGAAACGCTAGAAAAAAAGCACACAGCATTACGACATGGTGTAAGTAAATAATTGAAAATGAATAAAATGTTAACAATTATTACTCACTTAAAACGCCGCTCATTTTTCCCATGTTCTGATGTCCTCGTAGCCCATAGCTTTGAACTCAGTGATTGAGTGATTTTCGCAGCCTTTTTCCAGTATTGCGCATGCGTCAGTAAGTCATTCGCGCCAATAGGAGCACACTCAACATTTAGTTAACGATATACTCGTTAGATGGCACTGATAGTTGTTGTGAGAAGAATATGTGAACAGTATTGTAAGGTTACGTTAGTTATATTTGAAAAAGTAACCTTGATGCAATAACAGTTCTGAGGTTTTTGAGGCAAACGTTCATTTTTAAAGCCTATACCAATTCAAATTAAATGTTCTCGTAAGGTTACATGCTGACTGGGCTCATACTACGTGACCCATTTTTTACTCTTCTTGACCCCCCTCCCCCCCCTTGGTGACCATCCGTAGTATATGCCAAGACCCCCCTCTAGTTTTCACCTACTAAATCATAAATATCATAAATACGGTTTTCAATCATTTTTTGCAAACCGAAAGTTTTAAAAAAATAATTTGGCTTGATTTGTATAATTTTAATAAATAATTTGGCTTACTTTGTCTTAATTTGGCTAATTTCACTAATTAATTTGGCCTAATTCTCTCGTAATGACTAGAGGAAATTGACTACGTAACAAAACCCTAAGCCCCCCCTGTGACCAAGCATGGTATTTTGAAGACCCCCCTCCCTCCCCTGAACGGGTCACGTAGTATGGGTACGTTCCCTTATCTGGTGACTAGAATCGCCAACTATAAGAAAACTGTGTACCTTCACTTCGCTAACTTCTTTTAAAAGCGGTAGACGACATTTCAGACGGATTAGCTCTAAGCACAGTACTATGATGTCCCCTCTGTAAGTATTTCTGAAACCAGAACCAACCCAGAAATTTTATGGTGATATTCGTTTTTAGCACATCAAAATCAATAGGAAATTTCTTCTTTTATTATTCTTAAACAAACTGCATCAAAAATTGATGCCCAGTTAAATTGATATTTCTATAAATTTTTATAATATAAATAAGCATGTAGTTCACTCCTGCTCAAAAATATTCAGCTGGGACGAATGAAAATGTTTTTTTCTTGAAATAATTTCGTTTTACTAGCTGAAATGATCTAATAGAGTCGGGTCTCATTAACCTGATAACAGCTTCGTCCGTTACTACACCCCTTACCATAAAATGTCAATTCCATTTTGTGACAGACATGACATCGGACAACATTTTGGCTTCAAAAAAGTACTTAATATTAACTTATCTTAATTTTTTTGGTGTGCTGGTGCATATATACATGAAAGGTTCCTAAATGGCAAAAAATAGTTATTCTGAACACTTTTAGTTTATGAGAGAAAAATACTCCGTGACAGACATGACACGAAAAGGACACGAGTTTGAGAGACCCTTAATTATTTCTCAATTGCTCTGATTTGGCATGTATTTCATGTCCAAAATATTTTTTACAACTTTATATAAAGGTGAAGTTCAGTAAAAAGCACTGAAATTTCCAAATTTTATGGAAGACTTTTCTATAATAATTTTTAAAATGGTGACAGACATGACAAAGTGACATATATCGATATTTCATTTTCAATTTTAGCCAAAGTAATTAACTATAAAAACTATATGAACTCAAAATATTTAATTTATTTTGTTATTTTTTAAAATTTGGTCAGTGTCTATCGGTTAGAACCAAGAAACATTTATTTAAATGAAATTTTAAAAACACTCTCATATCCACTTTTGCGTGGAATTGACTAAAACGGTTTTCAAATAAATTTTACACTTCTGTGTAATTTAATGATAAATTGCAAAAATACATTTTGATTTTCCTTTTATTTTGAAACAAAAGGTTGGGTAGGAATCTTTTAATTTTCCTAGGTAAAATTTCCGTTATTTTGTTAAACATATTTGAAAGCCTAATAAGTCATTCGCTATCAGAAGAGGAAGCCACGGGAACAAGTGGCTGAAACAACCAACAAACAAACCTTTCCCTACACCCACCATGTCTGGACAAAAACAACAATAGGGACTGAAGCTAATATGAAATCTTGTAGAATATTAGGCGGCCCACTCCAGTAGAAAAGGAAGAACTGTGTTAATACTAGAGAACAATCGGGAGATACTGGAAATTCCGAAAGGAACAGTTGGATGTATTTAAAAAAGACTTCCGTAGTTTCCCCCTAAAATTAAAAAAATAAGTAAAACTTACTCTTGCTTTACTTAAGAACCCAATCTTGTCAAAAAAAAATTCGAAATTCAGACTGGGTGTACCAAAACAAGTTAAAACCATGTGCATGTGCAGTCAAATGTCCAAAACTTTTCCGTGGAAGGACCCCCAGTTCACCTTTTGTATTTGGAACTCTATTATACAACTTTTTTACATTTTAACATCCTAAAAATGCAAATCCTACCTGAAAATATATTGAATTCCTAAAAATGTATGTCCGAAATTTGGACTAGGTGTACGAAGAAGTTAACACCCTATTTTTTAGAGTTAAATTTCCAAACATTTTACACCCTTTGTTACTTGAAACTATTATTACTCATAACTTTTCGTATAGTATAAAGTTCTTTAATAAAAATGTTTTTATGTAATGTTCTTTGATATTAGTCAGGTTTTTATGCATTTATTTTTCTAAACCCTTTTGAAATTAAGTAAAATATATTTTGTTTATCAGTACCAATTAGTAAAATTTTTAAACTAAATTTTATCTAATTTACAAAATATATCAGTGATTCTTTACCTGTAATTTTCACATAAGTACATATAAATGGATTTATTTTCTTGTTAGGTAACTTAAAGCTTTGCAATAAAGCTATCAGTTAAATGAATAATTTTTATGTTATGATTTTAAAACGCGGTTTAGAACAAAGCAAAAAAATCCGAAAAAAAATATCCTTTACCTATTTACCATAATATTCTGCAAAAGCATATTTAAACCATCATTTTTAGGTGTTGGGTAATGAGTTTCTAGCTATCTCTCTTTCCTTAAATGCTGAAAACTATTTTTTTAATGTATTCTCATTAATTTCCTCTAACTCTTTTCCTAATCAAAAACTTAATCTTAACAAAAATTTCGTTTGTCTAAGTAAGAAGAAGAAAAAAACATTAGTGCCAAATATACAACTTAATTGATTGCTATAAATGTAAACTTTATGTGCAATGAATTTGGAAGCTTCTAAAAATGGATTTTGTGCTATTTATACATCAAGCGTTCAAATGTACGCAAGTGCGTTCAAATGTACCCCTCCACAGGGCAGGGTTGGCAAAAACCCGGGTTTTTTTGAAAAAACCCAAGTGGGTTGGGTTTTTTCGGGTTTTTTCAATAAAACCCTGAAAAAACCCATATAAAACTGGGTTTTTTCGGTAAAAGTGTGGGTTTTTCAAAATTAAGTGGTTTTCTCCTATAATGTAAGTGGGTTTTTTCAAATTTTAGTGAGTTCTTTCTATGTTAAATGTGTTCTGTCAAAATAATGTCAGTTTTTCCACAGTTAAGTGGGTTTTTTCAAAGTTTTTATACTTTGAAAAACCCACTGAAATTGTAAAAACTCCCTTATTTACTGAAACCTGGTTTAAATTTTGAAAAAACCCACTAAAATTTAAAAAATATGCTAAACTTTGAAAAAACCCACTGAAATTTTAAAAATCTTCCTTATGTTTTATATCTAGTTTGAACTTTAAACGTCCTAAATTTTGAAAAACCCCATTCAATAATGAAAAAACCCACTGAGAATGAAAGAAACTATTTAACTTTAAAAAAAACTCCCTGAAATTGAAAAACACCATTTAATTTTTTAAACCTAGTTTAAATGTTGAAAAAACCCATCCAAATTTTAAAAATATCCTAAACTTTAAAAAAAACACATTAAGTTTTGAGGGAACTGCCAAAATCTTGATTTTTCTTGAAAAAACCCAAAAATGGGTCCAACCCAATTGGGTCCAATCCAGCCAACCCTGCCACTGGGGCACATTTGAACAGAATTTTTCAATTTTTAGAATGCGGATTCGAAGAGGAAATTTTTAATGTTTTTTTTAATGATTTGAAATGGTACCAAACCTTCAGAAATGTTGTAAACTTATGAATGGATCAGTTTTTGTTTCAATGTGTTAAAAATATGTTGAGAAATAATCAAAAATGTACATTTTGTTCAAATGTGCCCCTCTCCCTTAAAAGGTTCTACGGTCGTTTCGCCTACTGGGAAATTTCTTTCTCCCATTTCTTCTTTTTTGTATGTGGGTTTTTGTTAGGGAATTTGTTATCAAGGGGGGGGGTAATAAATTTTCCAGTAGGCGAAACGTCCGTGACACCCCTTAAAATACACAAGAAAATCTTTATAATGACTAAGTTGGAAAAAAGGGATAAAACAGTGTGTATACTAAAGCACCAAAAGTGTTCTACTCGTGTAATTTTTATTAAAAATATTTAATCCAACATAACACACAATTTCACACAAAGACAAATGAATAATAATATTTTATTTTCCATAATGTACAAAGTAAAATCAACATAAATATTTGAACAGATAAAGACTACATTATGGATAAACCACCACTTTAGCAATCTGCTGTATATAGTGGCGGTGGTGCCGTGTTGGCAACAAACAATTAAAACAATTAAAAAACACTTGGGAGAGACGACTTGGTCACTTTTCACTTTACAATTTTAATGTCGATTCGATCTGGTGAAAAATTTTCTTCCTAAACAAGAATTATAGCCCACACATTCCCGTAGAACCTTCTGTAAAAAATAATCAACTCACAATTAAAAAGATAAGTTATATTTTAAGTTTTTCCCCCCCATTTCAAACTCCTTCCTAAAGTAAACCTTAATTTTAGATATAAAGGCAGTCATCCAAAGTTTCAAAGACTATCAAATATTTCATCCGGTTGAACTTGTGCGATTAGTCTATTTTTAGTATGTCTATTTTTAGTCGATCTAGTCTATTTTTAGTAAAATTTATATAAGCAGAAGAAATATGCGAGTAATTTAGTTTCTACCAGTGTTAGGGGCAAGTTTTAATAAAATCTTAATCTATATTCCACTCAATATTCTTAAATTAACAATATTCTTAATGAAATTAACTCTGAAAATGTGGGAATTTTCCCCAAGATAATTTAGTATATAGGTACTTCAAAATTACCAAGTGCAACTGGACTGATAGGATCTTCTTTCCTGTGACATACATTTCAAATAATTATATCCTCATAAATGTTTAATGTGGGACTTCTGTAAAAGAATAAAAGGTGTTTACGCAAATAAAGGTTTTAACTACTATAAAAACTTTATATAACTATAACTTTGCATTTTAAGTAGCGTTTAGAAATCATTATAAAGTTCTAATGCAGCTAATGAGACTCCTCTTCAGAATAAGATATCAGTAAATAGAGTTTAGTATTCTTGGGATATTCTAGTTTATAAAACCTATCTTTAGACTTGATAAAGTCCACTTTTGCTATTTATACTCCCACTTCACACTTTCATTGAAAGATAATTCTAGAAATTCCCTAAAATAGAAACTAGCAAGTGGAAAATTTCATTAAGGTGTGAGCTGTGTTATTATTATCTTTAAAATTATTTATATATCTTTGATTATCTTAATTATCTCTGTAGTTAAAACACAGGTTTACGATTTTTTAGCTAAGTTAACTTAAGTTGAACCTACTACGTCACTAACAAACAAAGTAGTTCCCATCGCAGTGTCTGAATTTCGAGTGAAACGAAGAGCGTCAATTTTAAAATATGATTATTTCGTTAAACCCATGTATAAACAGTGTCTTTTTATCACAATTCACGTATCGAAATTCCTCCCATCAACCTAACAGGCTTTGTGTTTACTCACTTTCTCCTTCCGCGTAGGGACGTACTGGGTTCAGGAAACGTTGCTGTGAAGTATAACTGCTTTTTAGCTCTAGAGAATTTCTTTAACGCCAATAAACCTTTATTTTTTAATTGGAAGGCCTTACTTTAAAAATGTTTCTAGTTCACTGGAAATAGAATATAGGTACAAAAAATAAGAATTTATATTTAAAAAATTTTTTTCATCGGGATGGAAAAGAAAACCGTAAAATGGAAAAAATTTGGCCTTACGGGAAACTTTTTCCCAACCATCCGAAAGAGATTCCACGTGCTGTATGAAAGAACGAATTATCACTTATTCAAAGCTAGGGCGAACAGGTAAAAATTGTAGCCATGACATCCTCAAAGTGGTGATTTACTATACCCCCTTTCCTTTAGTTACATCCCTTTCTTCCATAGCTGTGTGTTCTATACCGACCCTGGCCGCTAAAAATGTCAGCTATTGAGGGGTTTGGAATAAGAGCATTGGCAATGCACTGGCGTATACAGGGTGTTCGGAAACACCGTGGACAAACTTTGAGGGGTGGTAGAGGAGACAAGTATATTTTGAATAGGAATGGGGTGCACCGTTAAAGAGCTAGAACCCCTAATGTAGCGCGAGGGCGTCACAAAAGGCGGTTTTCCTAAGGCCCGTTTTACGAAACAAAACATAATAGAATTTTAAAAAAAATATTGCATGAGGTACAGCAATATCCATACTTCCACCATAAATTTAAACAAAATTGGACCACTTGTTAACCCGTGGGGTGAGTTATAAAACTTGCAATATTTGTTCCCTTAGTGTAATGGTATTTGTTATAGAAGTTAGTTTAAAAAATATCATTACACTTGGTGGAAGTAGTATGGATACTACTGTACCTCATGCAATAATGTTTTTCATTCTATTATGTTTTGTTTCGTAAAACGGGCCTTGGGAAACCCCCCTTTTGTAACGCCCTCGCACAACATTTAGGGGTTCTAGCTCTTTAAGGCCCAAGTCAGACCTAGCGACCATAAGACGCAACAGCGATCATTCTCCATAAAAAAGCATGGAGAAAGCCTAGTCCCCTATCTTGACAGGAATCTTCATTCCTGTCAATATAGGGGGAGTCTCAGGCTCAACTTCATGCTTTTTTCCCCTCTTTGATTGATCGCTGTCGCGACTTATGGTCGCTAGGTCTGACTTGGGCCTTTCGGTGCATCTGCAATCCCCCATCCTGCGATCCCCCCATTAATGCCGAATATCAACAAGATTCGCTGTTTTTTAGGAGATTTAGGGTTACACTTGACAATAAGAAGTGTCAAAAGTGTCCCACTCCTGAATAGTCCTGAAGTGCCTCCCTCCCTATCTTATTAAAATTTGACATATATTATATTTTCATCACATAGACTCGGGGTGACATTGAAGCCATTTATGAAAATGTCATCTGTGGAAAATGAAACACACAAAATGGTATAGAACAGGGGTTCTCAAACTTCTTAACATCGCGACCCACTTTTGAGAAACAAAATCTAACGCGACCCACTGACTTCAGTTAGTTATAATTAACTGAACTGAGATAATTATACAATGCACCCCCCACAGAATTTTAACTTCTCTTACTCTTCTGTTCACCAACTTTTTGTTACAACAATAAATTATTACATGCACGTATAAGAAGAGAAATTAACTTTTTAGAAAATGAAAAGCAAATTTTGAAATTTGACCCTTAAAAACATGGTTTTAACTTGTTTTCGTAGCAATCTATATACAGGGTGTTTCAAAATTGCGTTGCACGGCTTTTATTCGGAACCAGTTCCTCCTAGGGTCATGGAAGTAAGGTCTAACCCTAGGTAAGTGACCCTGGAGAACCCATTGAGAGGACTTACAGCGCCCCTAGCGGCGAAATTAAAAAGTTAAAAAAATTAATTTAAAAACTAAAGGAGATAGAGCAAAAACCTCAGTGAGAGTATTGTTGCCAACGTCAAGAAGAACTCATTGAAAAAAATTTCATCAAAATATCTTGAATATTCGCGGAGATATTAGCATGTGAAAAGAGCACTTTTTCAGGGGTCAAAAAGTAAAAAGTTCGCATATTTGCAAATTTTTTAATTTTTTTATTAAATTTTGTGTTCTTTCAACTAAAAAAACACAAAACTGCACAATTTCACTGAAAATTTTGCAAATATGCGAACTTTTTACTTTTTGACCCCTGAAAAAGTGCTCTTTTCACATGCTAATATCTCCGCGAATATTCAAGATATTTTGATGAAATTTTTTTCAATGAGTTCTTCTTGACGTTGGCAACAATACTCTCATTGAGGTTTTTGCTCTATCTCCTTTAGTGTTTAAATTAATTTTTTTAACTTTTTAATTTCGCCGCTAGGGGCGCTGTAAGTCCTCTCAATGGGTTCTCCAGGGTCACTTACCTAATGGTAGACCTTACTTCCATGACCCTAGGAGGCACTGGTTCCGAATAAAAGCCGTGCAACGCAATTTTGAAACACCCTGTATATAAAATCCAAATACCATTCATTCATTCATTCATTCATTCATAACACTCATCACGAAATCTCCAAAACTGCCGGACCGATAGGCTTGAAATTTGACAGAGACCTTCCTCTCAGCCACTTGACGCGCACTAAGAAACGATTTTAAAATCGAACGACTCCTTCCCTGTTTTTCGGCGCTTTTTCGACTCCGTTTTACCCATTGAAATAACATTATACATTGTTGAAATGCATAAAATGCAGGGTTTACTTCTCTATCTTAAGACGACGTCTTGCCTCACTTGATAAAATATAATTTGAAAACAATTTATAATTTACAATGAAATTTAAGAAGAAAACAGTGTGAATATCTGTATTTAAATATTATAACAGTAATCAGAACGCCGAAATATATTAAAATAATTAATTACTTTCTTAAAGATTTTAATTTTCTTAAATTTATGGATCAAAAATTGAAAAGTTTCCATGAAAACAGAGCTAAAATTTCACAGAGCATGGTTTACTAGACTATAATCACTAGATTTTTTTATTATAACTAGCAATCTGTTTTTACTTTTTAAGTAGCTTTTAAAGAAGTTGGTTATTTTAAGTAGAAGGCACGATTTTAATAGTTTTTTACTTGACTAGGGGGCTCTGCCCCCTGCTCGCTATCGCTCACCAACCCCCGGAACTGCTTCGCAGTTCTTTGAAGATCGCTTCGCGATCTTAGCGTTTCATCTCAACTATCAAGTACAACCTGGAACTTGTCTGATTATAGCCTGTTCCTTTAGAATAAGCGCCTGAAACAGGATCAAAAACGCTCAATAATTCTTAATAACGCTCATCAGACAACTTCAGTGACCGATTTGTTTTACAGTATTTTGACTACTTCTGCTTAGGCTGCCTTGCCATTGCAGAAGAAATATTTTTCGATGATAATTAGAATAATAACTTCTTCTAATACATTACGTCTCAGGCGCTAATTCTAAATGAACAGAGTATAGATAATGATCATTTAATATCGAAACTTTTTATCTCTCAATCTTTTCAATAATTTAATTCGTATCATTACCACGAAACTATCAAAATAAAACTCTTACTGAAGTATTCCTTTTTAAATTATCAATAATTTAATGGATAGGGGGCTACCGCCCCCTGCTTGCTTACGCTCACCAACTCCCGTAACTGCTATGCAGCTCTTTACAGATAGCTTCGCGAACTGCAATATCTGCAATCGATCTTTAGCAGAGTAAAACAAACTTCCCGAAAATCCTCTTCCTTTCATCGGCACAAATAACACTAAAAAGAGCTAAATTATTTACAATTATCAACAATTTCTCTAGTAGTTCAAAAAATATCTAAGTATCTTTAAAAGATTATTAACCAAGTCTATACTATATCGCTAGCAAACTTAGAGCAAAAATGTGCACCTCAAAACTTTTAAATTTAAATATCCGTGCTCGCGACAATCTAGTGAACAGGCAAATATAAAATTTAAAAACGTTAACACGTCTGATAAAGACCTACTAAAACTATGAAAAAAATAAAACTTTGATGCTTAATAATTCCAAAACTAATTAGAATTTTTTAAAGAATCAAACGCCAATCTCTTTCTAAAAACTAAGAATATAAGTGTTTAAAAAATTATATTGATACCGTGATTAGTTTTCATTTTAGATAGAAAAAACCGAAAAAGTGTAAAAAATTTCGAAAATTAAAAAATTAATTACTCTAAACCAAGTTCGAAATTCGAAAAAAGGGCGACGTAGTGCACATCTTCATACTTCAGAGAATTAGGCTGCAAAAAAACATAGTTCTGCTACTAATAGATTTGGCTGAACTGGATTACGCGGCGAAAAAAGAAAAACTTCAACTTTGACCTTAAAAATACCCCAGAACTAATTATCACATCAGTTAGCTTTTTGTTCGAGAGTGTACCCCAAATATTCCTCTACAAACTATTCAAATTTCATAAATATATATCAAGTAGTTTTTGCGTTATGAGGGTTCAAAGAGTTGAAAAATAAAATTTTCTGAAACAGCGGCGGCAGCGGCGGCAGCGGTGACAGTAACTTTTTTTTAATATAGAGAGATAACTTTTTATCGAGGGATTTTTGAAATTTATTTTATTTTGAAATTGAATTTTTGAGGAATTTTGAAAGGGAAGCGGGAATACTTCATGAAAATTCTGTTTCAGACTTTAAACACTAAATTTCAAATGACTGAGATGATTTCAAAGATTGTTTTCATCACATAGAAAGGATAAATGTTTAATAGGCAAAAAATCGGGATGGAATGAGTTATCACATTTGGAACTGGGATGGAAAAAGGCACCGGGAATACCGGGATGAAAATTTTTTGGGAACACCAGGATATGAAAATTATCGGGAACACCGCCGGTATATGAAAATTATCGGGAAAACTGGGATATGAAAATTATCGGGAACACCGGGTTATGAAAAAGTACCGGGAACAACGGGTCATGGAAAAGTACCAGGAACACCGGAATATGAAAATTATCGGGAAAACCCGGATAAAAATTATCCGGAAAACCGGAATATAAAAAGGTACAGGGAAAACTGGGATATAAAAATTATCGGGAAAATCGGGGTATCAAAAGGTACCGGAAACGCCAGGATATGAAAAAGTACCGGGAACACTGGGATGTGAAAAAGTACCGGGGACACCGGGATATGAAAAGGTGCCGGTAAAACCGGGATATGAATATTACCAGGAACACGGGGATATGAAAAGAGTAGGGGACACTGGGGTGATTGGTGATACGAAAAATCGGACATAAACTTGGGAGAACTTAAAAAAAGGAATAAATACACTCCACCCGTGCAAGGCCGGGCAAATCAGCTAGAAGGGAATAAATTGCAGTTGTATCATTTCCTAAAAAAATTCTTAAAATTCACATTGCTCCCCCGAAGTGGATGGGGAGAAACCATGAATATTTTTTTCAAATCTTATTTTTATAACCGACTAGATTTGCATCATCGGCGCATTAAAGTGACACACATAGTACGTATTTACATAAATTGCAAGTAGACACCAAGAAGTGTAGTTTTCCTCAAATTTTTATTCTTTTTACTATATGGTAATTTGATAAATTTCAAAAGTAGAAGTAATAGTTTGATTATTCAAAAGTCAATAACACGTTTGTAAAAATTATAAAAAGATACTTCATTTTCAGAAAAATTAAAAATCTTCTCGCGACCCACCAAAAACTGACAGGCGACCCACCAGTGGGTCGCGACCCATAGTTTGAGAAACTCTGGTATAGAACACACAGCTGTGGGAGAAAAGGTAAAATACACAATGACAAAAATGAGCCACCACTAAATATTACCACCTAATATCATTTGGCTTAGGTTTGGGAATTATATTTTCATAACGCACAGACTCGGGGCGACATTGATCATTGGCATAGCCAGAAAAAAATTATATAGAGAGTAGAGAGGGATATTGGAATTTCGCGAGGAGATATGGGGTAAATTTATGAATTTTCTATATTTCTATGGTGGAAAACTATAATTCGGGGGAAATATCCCCAAATCCCCTTTCAGGCTATTCCCCTTACATGCATTCCGTATTAGAATCACTCCATTTGGGCAAAATGAAATAAATACCTTAATTGTAATTGTCCGTTTGTGATGAAACCGAAACCTGGGGGCGCACGCGAAAATTAGTGCTGCCATCTACAATAAAAAAATAAATTAATTTTCAAGTAGATCATGGGATGCGAGAGACTAAGGTGGTTTTTTTTTAACGAAAGTCCGAATTTTTTTTCGGGGCACCGCCTCAAAAGGTGTCATTTGGTATAAAACTAATATTCTGAAAGTTTCAGCTTAAAAAAATTATATTTAGACCCCTACCCGAGCGTCAAAGTTAAAAAAAATGCACGTTTTTAGCTATAAAATCCGAACTAATGGTTTTAAAAATATAAAGGGGTCTCATTTTTGTATACAATTTTAATTAGCTTCAACTTTCATAATTGAAACTTGTTTGTAAAACTTACAGATCATAAGATACGAGGGGTATCATTAACTCCCCACGCAATATTTTTTTAAGGAGTGTCGGGAAATTTCTTAAAATTTGTGAGCTACCGTAAAAATGGTTCAATAACATACACTGGCTTCCAAAACTAAAGCAAGAACAGTTTTTTCCACATAACACCTAGTAGAATTTTTTTTCCATGAAATTCATACCAAAAGAGTGGGAATAACCTGAGACTGAGAACAAATTTTCCCCACCAATATTTTAAGGGGGTAAATGGGCCCTCCATTGATAATGGAGTCTCCTTACACATCTAGAAAAGTGACAGAAACGTCTGTGTGAGAGGTATTTTAAAGAAAAAGTAATGTTTTTTGTAAGGAATATGTTTATTCCTGAACTCAATGCATGTTTTTAAATTCCACCTGAAATAAAATTTTATTGAGTGCATTATACCAAATCTTGTTAGGTGCCCAAGCTTTTTTCACAGTTTTCAAAAATAAAATTTGTTGTTTTTTTAGAGTTTTGGAATTTTGGACCAATTACTTATCATTTACTTACCCCCATAGGCTTTTAATTCTGAAAAAAAAAATCATAACCCTAACGTTGGTAGGATGTTCTAAATCAGGCAGACCTCACCGCATTCATTCTAGTGCTTCCATCTAAAAAATTTTCTATCTAAATTATCTTTTTTCGTTATTTTACCAAGATTTAGCCGCAAACATAAAATACCGAATTCC
The DNA here is from genome assembly GCA_024610705.1 of Tetragnatha versicolor. Lineage (NCBI taxonomy): Eukaryota > Metazoa > Arthropoda > Arachnida > Araneae > Tetragnathidae > Tetragnatha > Tetragnatha versicolor. The sequence goes on along the minus strand of JANDEH010000007.1, from coordinate 3,594,793 downwards.
TCTCTGCTAAAAATTATTTGAATTTTAAACGAGCACGCCTAATAATTTCTAAACAACGTACACAACTGCACCCGCAATATACTACTACATAGTTTAAAAAATTTAGGGGATCTATAGATTTTTAAGTAAGTAAATTTTACGTTAAGGGTCTTCCTGGAGAAATTTTTTGTAAATTTCAATCCTAAAACACATCCTCCTTTTGGGATACTGCTGATAATGTTGATATGAGTCCCCCCAAGGGGGAATTTCAGGATATACAACTTCCCCGAAAACGTAATTTTTTTTACATAGAAAATGTTTTTAATGATGTATATATACTTTTTAAATCTATCTCTTTATTTGTTTTTTTGAAAGAAAAGTAGTTCAATATCTTCCTTTAACGAATTCTAAGGAAAACACAACAAAAAAAATCTGATATTTTCAATTAATCTTTTCCGAAATATTTTATAATCACCCTGCTCGCTATTGCTCGTCAACCCCCGTTAACTGCTTGCACAGAAACTTTTGGACCGCTTCGCAATGCTCAGAAAACCCAGCTCACTGCACTTACTCACTTTATAAAACATTCTTACAACAGAGGTAGTACTTCTCCGGGGTATTCTTTCAAAAATGACGGATATTTATTCAGTGGTGGAATTTTAACAGTTCAACCTTTTTCAAGCTACCGCCCCCCTAAAGGTGCAAAAAATTTTCAACGCCCCCCCCACTATAAAATTTAGAGTATGGGGAAGGGCGATTACTTATAACTAAAATAATATTAACTGCATCTTAATAGAATACACTTAGGCAGCAAATTTGTCGAAATCTGAACTTGGCGACCCGCTGATACCCTTCCAAGTGAAAATAATTATTTTTACCCATTCATATGTACTTTTTATTCTTTTTTGTGTTGTCTTTTTCCATACTATATAAAACTGATATTGCATTGTGGGTAGCTTAAAATAGCGAAAGTTATAACTTCTTTTCAATTGCAGACTACTTCCGAAGCTCTCAGTGATCATATGTGGTCTGAGGTCCACCAATTTGAAACTATTGAATAGTAAGGGATTTCGGGGGGTTCTCCCCCGGAAAATTTACGATTTTTGGCATGAAAAGAGTGCATAACTTATAGACCCCCTCTTGATCCACCACTGCCCAATGCTTATCTCCCCCTTACAGCCCAAAATTGACCCACCACCCCCCTACTGCCCACTACTGGTTCACCGCCCCTAAACAATCTCTCACCCCTAAACAAGCTCCCCCGTTGAGAACCACTACTGTATGGTAACATGAATTGGCGGATCGCCCTATATAATTCCAATAAAATTAACAGCATATCAATGTAAACATTCTTTTACCATTTCCCATGTAATGTTTTTTCACAGATCCATATTAAGAAGGACTGAGACATCTCAGGAATAAATTTATTTTCTTAAAATTTGAAATGCTTTTTATTGATTGGCTGTGAAAAATGTAGTAATTATCGTAAACATTGCGAAAATTTAGAATTTTATCTTCATGAGAACAAGCAAACACGAATGTCTAGACTTCAAACATTTTTATTTTTATCTTTATTTCTGGTTCTCTTCTAAAACATTCACTCGTGTTATCTAGATTTTTGCGTTTTGGCATTATGAAATAAAAAGTCACATTTTGCTACCTTAAAATACATACTTGCAAAAGGATATAAAAAATAATTATTATTGTAAAAAATAAATGCAAAAATTCAAGTTCAAGTTCTATAACAGATCAAAAATTCAAAATTTCAGAAAGCGAGTTTATATTTTATTGTAAAACTAGCGTTGACACGCTAGACCCGGGCTTCGCCGGTTTGAGTTTCTTAATAAATATCACTTGGTGGGTTACAGATGGGCTTCGGCAGTCCATTTAAAAAAAATTATTTGGTGTGTTACAGATGGTCTTCGCCAGTCCAAATGGGGAAATAGTTAAATAAAGGATCCATTTTTATGTTTATGCTACAACAATGGATTTTAAACTACAACAATCGATATCATGCCTACAACAATGTGGTTTTGCCCTGAAGTTAGGCATGAAATATGGGTTTTTAGGCATAAAATGGACCAAAAAAGTTATTAGGACGCTTCGATTTTAAATTCTTTTTATTCAGAAACCTTCCCTGGAGCGAGTAGATCAACGTGGTATAGTTTAATAGTTAATGTAGGTTCAAAAAGTTTAAAACTATAAAGGACATACATACAGACATTGATTTTTATATATATAGATATAGTAATTAGGTTGCCATAACTACAAAAATAATTTTAAAAAATATCAATTTATTATTTAAAAAACAAAATATAAAATAATTATACACTCACTTCCAAAAGTTAAGCACGGAACTGTCTTTTCAACCTAACACCTATAGTAAAGTTATTTTTCATACATGAAAATCATACCACAAGATGTTCAACTAGTGGGAATACAGGGCCTGAGAAGAAATTTCCCCCACCAATAACTTAAGGGGGTAAATGGGCCCTCCATTAATAATGGAGTTCCATTATACATTTGGAGCAGTGACAGAAACGTCTATGTAAGAGGTATTTAATGGAAAAATTTATGTTTTTTCTAAAAAATATTGTTATTCCTCAACTCAACGCATGTTTTCAAACGTGTGTGCTACCTTTAAATGGCATTTTTAAGGTTTTATTGAGAGATATCGGTCTGATCATCATTTTTGGCATCAACTATGTTATGAACACGTATCGGGTCGAATATTTATCTTTAAGAGTGAAAAAGCTGCAAAAAATCACAATTTGGCTATCTTAAAGTTTTTGATAAGTAACGATATTGAAAGAATAAGGGTACTCTCTGGGTTCGCAGACCTAAATGCATTCAAGCACATGTGAGAGCTACTAAATAACATGGTTGACGGTCTGATACCACTTGCCTAAAATGACCCAGAGGCTAAAACTTTCCAAAAATGATGATTAGACCGATATCTCCCAATAAAACCTTAAAAAAGGCATTTAAAGTTAGCACACACGTTTGAAAACGTGCGTCGAGTTTAGGAATAACAATGTTGCTGTTGTTGTTGTTGTTGTCGTGTGCCACTTGGAATACCCAAGCTCCACAAGGATTCATGGCAAAGGGAGTGCGGCTCCTGAGAAAGTGAGGCCCATAAAATGGCAGGAGTCCGACTTCTGCCTCATGAGATGATAGATGCTGCCACTATCTATCGCCACCTCCACAATTTTGCCATGCATCTGAAGGGGAGGGAAATAGTCTCCAGACACCTGGACCCAAGGTAAACTGCGCCATGACCGTTTCGGACCCACAGATTTAACGAGCACGTACTCCGCATATACTCGATGGGTCTTCAGCGGTGTCGGGAATCGAACCCGGGATCCTCCGATCCCAAGGCCGATGCCTTAACCACTAGGCTCCCCTCAGCCAGGAATAACAATATTCTTTAGAAAAAACATAAAATTTTCCGTTAAATACCTCTTACATAGACGTTTCTGTCACGGCACTGTATATTTGGACGGCTTTTTTCAACTAAACTCTACTCTAATTTCCACGGCTAGGCTACAGCTCGGCGTTTCATTGGTTCAATCACTAAGCGCAGAGACTGCTACGTAATTACGAGACCTACAGCGCATGCGCCACTGGCCGTTTTGGCCGTCCAAATATACACTTCGTTCTGTCACTGCTCCAAATGTGTAATGAAACTCCATTATCAATGGAGGGCCCATTTACACCCTTAAATTATTGGTAGGGAAAATTTGTTCTCGGGCCCTATATTCCCCCTAGTTGAACATCTTGTGGTATGATTTTCATGCATGAAAAATAATTCTGCTAGGTATTAGGTTGAAAAAACAGTTCCGTGCTTAACTTGTGGAAGTGAGTGTAAATTAGTTTTATATATAATTAAAACAGTTTGAACAACAAAAATATAAATAATGTTAAAAATAACCCAAAATATATTTTTTAAATTCGTGTTATTAATAGAAAGATAATTATTTAATCTATTTGAATATTAAAAACCAGTGAAATATGTTTTCAATTGTTTTAAAATTCATTGTTACTTCACTCACTGCGACCTTATCCGAAATCTAAAAAAATGAAAATATTTTAAAATTGAGAATATTTTTAAAAAAATCCAATAGCCTACTCGAAAATCCGAAAGGAATCCGGACATTTTAATACCAGATATCAGTCATTCGGTTCAGTAATTAAAAAGCCTTTCTCTGGAAACCGTTAGCCAAAAACTTTTTTTTAGAATAGAGATATTAAAGACTTCGAGGGAGTGCATAAAATGGGGTGGCGGACCACAAGCGGTCCGTATGCTTTGCTTATTTAAGCATTAAGTTACATAAGAACCAGGGTTGGCTGGATTGCACCCAATTGGGTGGACCCAATGTGTTTTTTCAATAAAAAAACCATGTGAAAAAACCCACATTTTGGACCCATTTTTGGGTTTTTTCAAGAAAAATCAAGATTTTGGCAGTTCCTTCAAAATTTAATGTTTTTTTCAAGGTTTAGGATATTTTTAAAATTTTAATGGGTTTTTTCAAAATTTAAACAAGGTTTTAAAAATTAAATGGCGTTTTTTCAATTTCAGGGAGTTTTTTTAAAGTTAAATAGGTTCTTTCATTATTCAGTGTGTTTTTTCATTATTGAATGTTTTTTTTTCAAAATTTAGGACGTTTAAAGTTCAAACTAGATATAAAAGATAAAGAAATTTTTTTTTAAAATTTCAGTTGGTTTTTTCAAAGTTGAATAATTTCTTTCAATATTGAATGGGTTTTTTCAAAGTTTAGGATATGTTTTAAATTTAAGTGGGGTTTTTCAAAATTTAAACCAGGTTTCAGTAAATAAGGGGTGTTTTTACAATTTCAGTGGGTTTTTTTCAAAATATAAAAACTTTGAAAAACCCACTTAACTGTGAAAAAACTGACATTACTTTGACAGAACACATTTAAAAGAACTCACTAAAATTTGAAAAACCCACTTACTATGAAGGAGAAAACCACTTAATTTTGAAAAAACCCACACTTCTTCCGAAAAAACCCAGTTTTATGTGGGTTTTTTCAGGGTTTTATTGAAAAAACCCGAAAAAACCCGGGTTTTTGCCAACCCTGATAAGAACCCTGTGACTGAAGAAATAAATAAATATTTTCCCCCTTCAACACACAGTGCGCATTGTATTCATTCATTCATCAAATTGTTATCAAGATCGGATATCAGGCATTTCACTCGTGTGCCGAGAAAATTTTCACCCTATCAGAAAAAAAACCCTCTCAAATTCGGAGTGATATCTCGTTCACATCACGCTTACGCAACAGGTTGCAGTTGAAGAGAAACACCGTTCTAGCTTTGAGCTTTGATATTTAGGCATGACAAAAAAAAATTAAACGGATTATTTTTTTATCTACAATTTTGATTCGAAATATGCAATTCACTTATCAAATGAATGTGTCGTTTAATAATGTGTTTAATAACAATGCCTATGATGGATAAATGTTTAGTGTTTTTTTTTCAACTAAATTTAATGGAAGTTTAGGGCGGTTTAGAGTTGAAAGGCTTAAAATGAGTTTACCCACGTGTGGGGTGAAAGTTTAGGAAGGAAGATGACAAAAAATCAATTAAATAAGTTAGTAATGCTTTTTAAAAAAGCATGCTTTTAGCAAAATCATATGAATGTTTTTTAAGGTTTGTAAAAAGTATAGGCTTAACTAAAAATTCGCCCTTCGGGGTCATTTTTATAAAAAACATTTTGATCAAGATGTTTGAAATTGCGTTGTTTTACTTTTTCTTGTGTCCCAATTAATCCATAACTTTGGAATTTTGGGATAAAGTTAAGTCAAAAAAAATTTTTTGAAGTTTATGTTTGATATTTTTTACTTTGAATGTTTTTTTACTGAGTTCTTGATGTATGTATATGGTATTTATTTCCTCTGATTTATGGTGTTTATTTGGCCTGAGAAAAGGGCGCAGAGGGATACGTTCCCATGTCCCCCCTGGCCAGAAAGGGCCTGAACCTGAATGCACCTTGTTTAAAAAGAGAATCTTTGTTTTCTGGTTTTATCCTGATTAGATTAGAGATTGCCGAAAATTGAAATCAACCAAAGAGCTCAATCTACGGAAGGTTATTCAGCGAATTTTGGTTAAGATAAAATTCATTTCATAAGGTTATACACATCCTTTTCAACTATTGACAACATCACAATCAAAGAGTGATTATTCCAAACTCTTCACGTGAATTATTTGGAAGGGAAATTTAAAACAATAAGGAATATGCATGTGTCAGAGTTTCATGAACATTCAAGTCTTCCGTATGGTTTTTTGTATGGTAAAATGAAATATCTAGTCAATTTTTCAACAAAAAAAATCTATAAGTAATTAAATATTTTAATCATACCATCAACTTCTCTGCTTTCCAACAATGGTCACCTAACGATGACGTCACATCCCAAACTCTCAGTGTTTTCGCGCGCTTTGAAAAAGGGGATTTTTTTCTTTTTTTTTTTTTTGTTTGCAATCAAAAAAATTTCTCGATCGGCCTCAAATTTTGGGTAGTTATTATTTTTGCATGAAGAATCGATTGAAAGAATTTAAAAAATCATGCAACTTCCTCATTGCACCTTTTTCCCAATATCTAAATTTTTAGATGCAATTCTCAAACTAGAAAAAGGTAGAAGTTTCAATAAATCAAAATCTTGGCCTTGAAAGAGGAAACAAAAACTAGTTCTTTTTGTTAAAACTTTTTTAGCAAATTTTTTCTACAAAATGAAACGTTTATATCCTATTACACGGAAAAACCGAAAACCATATTGTTTTTTTACACTATTGCCAGTTTTCACTACATCATATACAAATCAAATTATTCGAAAACGTAAATGATGAAACAGTTTGATGTTTACTCAAAATATCTTAAACGCAACAACACATCAAGGAATGAAGAGTGAGAGGTGACAAAGTATAAAATCACGAAGAAATCTAATTTTTCCATACGAGATGAAAAGTGTCCATTCTATTCTAAACAATTTCTCCCATCGGAGTGGGCAATGGTAGAAAAATTAGGTCATTCGGTTTCCTGGGTTTCCTCCACCAATCGCATTCTTTGTTGATATTTGAAAGAGTCGCACAAAATAATCTTACTAATCTTCGCCATGTGTTGCGTTCTTCAATTTACTTCCTGTATTATACTGGAGCACAGAAATAAGAGGAGGCAAGTTGAATTAAAATTAAACGAGCATTCTCTGACTTCTAATTATGGTTCCCTAAAACGATATCGTTTGATAACGCTATCGAAGTCGTGTTACATCTCGTGACGTAGGATAATGCTATGTGACTTAAAAAGGGGTAAATTGGAATTTGATAAACCCTTACTATTCTATCCGACGGATGAGTTGCTTCCAGTTCTGACTCCTTAACATGTGGAAGAAAATGTGGAGAACTGTTTTGCTTTGTGTAATTGCATGTGCCCATCTTGGCTCTTGTCAATTAGTATCTAACCACCACTATGATTTTCCCAACATGATGCAGAATATTGGATCCCGTATGAAATACTCAAGAAATCTACAGAGTTCCAACAACAATACTGATTTAATTTCAACTATTGATCTATTTAAAAATATGTCACCATTTGATCAGTTTGTTAAGTTTCTGGAAAATTCATTGGAAATGATGGAAGACAGTAAGTGTAAGCAAGATGTTGGATATCTGCTCAAAAATATTAAGGCAAAAGAAATGTGGGGAGTCAAAAGTAAGTAAATTACATGATTTCTACTCAAACACAGTTTTGTAAGCATTTTAATTGTGTTTATATTTTTTATGATACATTTATGCTCAGCCTATTCTTTAGTGTTCATGTTAAAATGTTTCAAGATGTTATTTTGAAAGTTTCAAATTTATACAAGGAGAACTGAATTTTTTAAAAAAATATTCTTGTAAAAAATGTCCCATCCCTCCCCGATCTCCCCTATGTTTTTTTAACTTATTTAGACTGCATAAATTATTCATACTTATAAACTGTATCTCCTAAAACCTTTTTCTAATTTTTTATGCTGTTTCTTTGGAAAATTAAGAAAATTTAGCTACTATAATTCTTGAGGCTGAAAATATGGAATTTTAGAGAAGAAGGGAGGGCATTCTATCCCTGATTGCCTAAAAAACATAGCAAATTGAACTATTAAAAATGGATTTTCCTGAAAAAGTTGGCGGGTTTCATTGCCTCTTTGAAGCCCCACTATTTCTATGGCCTCTAAATCCATGTAAGGAATTTGGGCAACATTTTCAAATTATTTACAACTTTTAAAAAAATTAAAAGCAACATTGCAAGTTGGTATATTAGATATCTCAATGTTTGAATTTTTTATTTATTATTTTTATTTTTTTTGAAAACTTGACATTTGCACCCAGCTAGTCCTGAAGTACTGTGCTCATTAAACTATATTAATGATTAAATTGAAAATACATATTTATATCCATAACTTCAATTTTAATTTAAAAACAAATGGATTTTTTGTGTCAAATTTTAGTGCTGGATGCTATGGGAAAACCTGAGAGTGGAATTCTTGAAGGAAAATTCAAGTGGCTTGGTGATTACTATGAATGCACCAGTATAGTGGTTCCTAGTGAAGACTATGGAAAAGCTGGAAACTTCAATGGACAGTACTGCTCTTTGGATATTGGCTTATCTGTTTCAAACATGGTAAAGCATAAAATTGCGAAATTTAAAAAAAATTTTCCTTTGATTGTGTGTTTACATGTTTTGTGAAAGCGTATTTTTTTCTTTTTAGACTTTGCCATTGACTGTAGGTATATGCATCCCAGATTCTTGTGAGGCTGAGTTGGGTAACCTGGGTGAAGGTATGATATTTTATTTTTCATATTGCATTAGGGACCACCCATAAAGGATGCCACCCTTAGAGAGAAGGGGGACTTTAAAAATTTGTGACACTAGACTAGACCAGCTCAAATAAAAATGTCCCAAGTTTTTTCCATCCCTTAGGTGGAAACAAATTGGAGCCGAGCGGCGAAACGAACAGCCACGAACAAGCTCTGCGCACGCGCAACTCGGAGGCGCTAAGAGCGGCGCTTGCGCAGAGCGTGTTCGTGGCTGTTCGTTTCGCCGCTCGGCTCCAATTTGTTTCCACCTTTATGCTAGACATAACTTAAACTGACATAACTTTACTTGACACATTGCCACACTAGGAAAGTGTGACATGTGACAAAGGGGAGAAGGGGTAAAAAATGTTGAAAAAAAAGTGACATCATTTATGAATGGCCCCTTAGATAACTAACAAGTACCTAATAAATATAACAGTATTTAACATCTGTGAATTTTCTATTCAATATCCAAAAGTTTAAAATAAATTAACGTTGAATCTTAAGTTTTACCTTAATCCTTTTATCAAAAATTAATTATTTTTATTTAAATCAGCTTAACTTTATATCAGTCATAACTGATAAGTAAATATACTTAATCGTTTCTTAGTATTTTATTTTCCACACCTTTTCTGCAATTTTTTACTGTTATGGGAAACATTGTTCAATTTTGATCAAATGAAACTCTTTTTTTTAGCCTTGTTTTACAAAACTTATCCCACTCTGAAGTCTGTTGTTAAAGTAAATAAGCACACTTGCCAAGCCACTTCAAGAAAACTAACTTCAGCTGCAATAGGTTTTATGTGAGTAGTTTTGATTTGTTTCTAATCCTTCTACTGTTTCGAGCATTTGAATAAGCATGGATAATTTCATTACTGCTATACCGAACACACCAAAATATTTAGAACAAATGAAATTACGTTTTTTGTAAAAGACATCTGAAATGAATGGTCAATTGGTCATAATACATGAAATATGAAATAGAAGTGTCTCATTGAAGATCTACCTAGTACATAACATACATCACTATCTTCGTGCCTAAGTGGCACATAATGCCTTTAGCCTAACCTGCCATCCTCCTCAGTCCGCTGCAGCAGTCCTTGCCTGGGACCAGCTTGTCTGCCTGGCCTCTCTCTTCTTCTGCCATTCCTCTCCAGGTCAAGGCTGGTCTCCCCATCTCCTCTTGCCTCAGGTGAGGGCAACCGATAGAATTTTGGCTCCTCAAAATATAGCCAATCCATCTCCACCTTCGTCTTTTTATTGTAATTGGTTCCTGTTTTGTTCTTTCGTTTATAATAATGTGTTAGTAATGGTTTGTGGCCAGAAAATTCCCAAAATTTTTCTTAAACATTTGTTTTGCCACCTATTTAACTTATTGCTTTGTTGTTTAGTTATTTTCCATGTTTCTGTTCCTTATAAAAGTACACTTTTGACCATTGAATTGAATATATTGATTTCCGTCCATCAAATAACTTGATCTCCAAACTTTATTTAATTTTCCAAAAGAATTTTGGGCTTTTGCAATTCTTATCTGTATTTCAGCATTAGTTCCTCCTTTCTTATCAATGTTAGCTCAACATCTTCTATTTTGCTACTTTTCAGTTTATCTCTTCTACCTAGTAGTCCAAGAAAGTTAGCTCAAAAAAGGGGTTGAGGTGGAACAAATTGTAAAAGAAAGTTTGATGGGTGATTCTTATAGGAAATTTTCCGTAGAAAACGATGGTGAAACGTATACCAAAATTAACCTCGTCCTTTAGCCAATATGGCGGATTTTCCAAAATGGCGGACAATCGTTTTTAACATTAACTTCCTAAAAAATGTTAATAAAATTATAAATTTTGCAGTAAATGATTAGAATTTAGTAGCAAAAACAATGGGACACTGTTTTTTTCTCTTACGATTTGTCATTTACCCAATATGGCGGATTTTCCAAAATGGCGTCCACTAATGTTTATAATAAAAAAATTATGATGATAAATTCGTAATTTTTTCAGGATATGGTAAGAATTAAGTCATAATAATATTCATATCAATTTCCTTTCCTCAATGTATCAAATGTGGCGGATTTTTCAAAATGGCGGACAATCGTGTTTTACTAATATGCTAAAATTCGTTAATAAAATAAAACTTTTGCTGTAAATTATTAGAATTGAGTAGCAAAAATAATGTGGAACTGTTTTTTGTCTCTTACGATAAGTCATTTATCCAATATGGCGAATTTTCCAAAATGGCGTCCACCTAATGTTTAAAATAAATAAATTATGATAATTAATTCGTAATTTTTACAGGATATGGTAAGAATTAAGTCATAATAATATTCATATCAGTTTCCTTCCCCTCAATGTAAAAAATATGGCGGATTTTCCAAAATGGTGGCCACATATTTAGAGCCTTTTTATTTTTAACGTTTTTACATATAAATAAATTTTATTTTGGCATAACATAAGTATTTATATATTAAATAAAATAGTATATTAACCAAGATTTTGCGATACATAGAAATGATTTCCAAAAAGCCGGCCCCATATTTCAAACTTAGTGGTAAATGGTAATTTTTGAATTTCTACCTACCTTAAACATTATTTACCAGTAAATTTTAGTAAAATATAAGTATTCTGCTTATATTTTACCAAATAACATTTAATATTACTAATTATTAAGACAAAAAATTAAAAAGGCTCTAAATAAGTGGCCGCCATTTTGGAAAAATCCGCCATATTTTATACATTGAGGGGGAGGAAACTGATATGAATATTATTATGACTTAATTCTTACCATATCCTGTAAAAATTACGAATTAATTATCATAATTTATTTATTTTAAACATTAGGTGGACGCCATTTTGGAAAATCCGCCATATTGGATAAATGACTTATCGTAAGAGACAAAAAACAGTTCCACATTATTTTTGCTACTAAATTCTAATAATTTACAGCAAAAGTTTTATTTTATTAACGAATTTTAGCATATTAGTAAAACACGATTGTCTGCCATTTTGAAAAATCCTCCATATTTTATACATTGAGGGGGAGGAAATTGATATGAATATTATTATGACTTAATTCTTACCATATCCTGAAAAAATTACGAATTTATCATCATAATTTTTTTTATTATAAACATTAGTGGACGCCATTTTGGAAAATCCGCCATATTGGATAAATGACAAATCGTAAGAGAAAAAAACAGTGTCCCATTGTTTTTGCTACTAAATTCTAATCATTTACTGCAAAATTTATAATTTTATTAACATTTTTTAGGAAGTAATAAGTTAAAAACGATTGTCCGCCATTTTGGAAAATCCGCCATATTGGCTAAAGGACGAGGTTAATTTTGGTATACGTTTCACCATCGTTTTCTTCGGAAAATTTCCTATAAGAATCACCCATCAAACTTTCTTTTACAATTTGTTCCACCTCAACCCTTAACTTTCTTGGACTATAGTTAGTAGCAGATAATATAGGTATCAATATTAGGATTCAACTATTTATATAATATTAATGAAATGCACTTAACATAGAATATCTAGAGGCTTCGATAAAACCATTTTGATCTGAAATACACTTTGACATTTTGAGCCATGGATTTAAATTTTCCTTGCTCAAAAACTTAAAATCACTCTATAATTTTTCACAAGCCGATTGTTTACATTTTCTAATACATAATCTTTAAAATATAGCTCCAAGAATATTTGCTTTTATTTTTCAACAAAGGGTTTCCTTAGACATTTACCCTGATATAAAGTTCTCGGATTATTTAAAAAAGATGAATTTATAATATATCCTTAGGAAATCACATATACTCCATAAAATTCAAGAATAGAAATGATAAAAAAACTATATAAAAGGCTGCTAGAAACAAAGGTTACAAACAATATTCTTTATTAAAATGTTAATTTTTGCTCAGTTCAGTGCCACAAATTTTTTTAAAGAAATTCATAAAATTTTGGGATAATTAAAAATTTTATAATTGACTTATTCAATTTGAACTACTCTTCTACTCTACTACTAATTAATTCTTGTTTCAAAGAGAAAAAATGTTTGGTTTGAATACATTTCATTATTTTTCAGTTGTCTGTTAGCTTTTTTCCTTCTTTTATCTCTCATCGGAACTGTGATGACAGTGTATGAATACCTCAGTAAGCTCTCCAAGAAAGATGATCAATGCCTTGGACTTCAAAGTGATGTGAGGATAAATGGGGATGTTGAAAAACAAGACAAAAGATCTTGTTCTGAAATTCCTTTGGTTCCTGCTGATGAATCTAAAGGTTATTTTCACTGTTTTTATATATTCTGTTTTTACCAATTTTTTGAGATAACTTATGTTCTAAGTATTCAGTTCGATGTTCTGAATTGGCCTATAAAGTTACAATGTTTTTCACTTCTAAAAATTAAATTAAATGGTTATTCATAATATCCCGAAAGTAAATGAGGTGCCCAAGTGTTATTTGAAATTCTAAAAGGGTAAACTATATTGTTTTCATCTATTAACATCATATACCCCCCTTAAAAATAGGGGTATAAAGTTGAAATTAGGGTAAATCTAAAAATTGTTTTTTTAGGGGAAAGCAGTCTGTTGTCCAGAGCTAGGTAATTTACTCTCTAAATCAGGGTTGGATTTTTCCCGTCCAAAACTAGTTTTTCCCATACCACTGGGAAAAGTGGGAAAAACTTCCAATTGACAAAATAATGGAAGTATTAGGTTATGGCCTTTTTAAACATATTATAAAAACTTTTAGTTAAAAATGACTTTTTTTTGGGGGGGGGTTAAAATTATTAGGTGGGAAAAATATAAGTAAGCAAGAGAATTATGACATTAAACATAAAATTTGCATATGTTTTTTAATATTAATGAATTTCTCAAAATAGAGAATATTTTAAAACAAATTTACTTATGATATCTGTGTCTTTAAGAGAAGCATTATATATAGTTTTTTAAATGTAAATAAAAAGGAAATTTAAATCAAATAAAACGTAAATGTAAATCTTGATTGCAAGATAACTTTTTTGAAGTAACAAGGTATGATAATCCGATGAAAAGGGCATAACCATCAAAAGATGACATTCCCTCAGACAATGATAAAATCCATATTCATAACATAGGATAAAGCTTATTTAAGGTCATTTTCTAAAAAAAGGCTATAAAAACTTTTAAAACATTCATTTTTAACAGAATAAATTCAATAAATAATCAGCTTTTCCCACTTTTTCCCAGGGCGGTAAATACCGGTTTTTACCATGGTATTTACCGGGGGTGGGAAAAACCTTGCCAACCCCTGCTCTAAATCCAGGATACTTTTATTAGCCTTTTTCATTACCCTGAACCATGTAAAGTCCACATGACCTCTCATTATACTGCCTGGTATATCTTCTAAATAACTGAGTTATCTTATAAATATCTTACACAACTTTATTCTCAATCTAATTTACACTGGGTCACAAATTTAAATATTCTCTCTACAAACAAAAATATCTATTGTCTTCTCTCCTATTATAATTTATTGTAGGACTTCTTAAAACAACTAACATTTTACCGTGTTACCCAAAATAAATGTTAACTGTGTTTCGAAAAAAGTCACTGTATACTTATTAAATTACATAAATATTTTAATTTTAGGGTTGTACAGCTCTTGTCAGCCTTTTTTCAATTGCTTTTGTGTGATAACCAATGGAGCTAGGATTTTGAATACTGAAAGTTCAGAAGGAGAACTGTTGTGTCTTCATGGGATTCGATTCTTAAGCATGTGTTGGGTTATAGTGTGTCATACCTATGCATTCAGTTTTGCTGCAGTTGGTGAGAAGTTTTCTTTCAAACATTTTTAACAAATACATTCTTAAAACTATAGGGTTTTTTTTAGATTTCATCAATACTATAATTATCCCTTTAAAATAAGTTAATTTCATTCTATGGTATGTCTCTCCACTATTCAGAATCAACAACCAAACTAATTAGTATTTTAAAACGAATGTGAGTATCAAAATAACTGTTATATGCAGTGATAATTTTAACGCCTTTGGTAGCGTATTTCACGCATTGAAAATGAGTAATACGCTTTTAAAAACTTGCCATGCTTATTCTCACGCTTTGAATTTTCAACAAAGGTTTTGCTTAAAATTCATGGCGCCCCACTGAAATCGAAAAATATTTTTTTCTACTCAAATTTGTAAAATTTAAGAACTATTCCATTTAGAATGTTTTTGTGAAATATAGTTTTATATATTTATAATGTTTAATATTTTCTACTAACACTTAACAGATGCTGTTATTGACTCCAAAATAGCATCCTTATTTTTTTTCATTTTGTCCATTAAAAAAAAAGATTTTTTAAAAAACGCTTTTATTGAAGTGTTCTAAAAGGTCAAAAATAATTTTTTCGGTTTGACAAATAATTTATTGGGAAGTAGAAAATAACTTTTTGGTAAGTAAAAAAAACTGATTTTCTAATCACTAAAAATAAAAGCGTGGGCGCTAGTAATTTTTAATATTTTTTAAATTTAATTTTTTTTACAGGACAGTGACACTAACATCCTTGCCAAACGGGGATTCGAACCCCAGACGTACGGCTTTGCATCAGTCAGATGCTCTAACGACCAGGCCATTACGTCGGCATTTATGTATAATTTTATATAAATAAAAATACCTAACAGAGAATTTAAAGTGAATCCATCCCACTCAAAACTCATGAATGAGAAATTTGTAAATCTAACGTCATAGAACATAGAATAAAGAAGTTAGAATATATAGTGAATTAAGAATGACTAGAGCCCACGCTTTTATTTTTAGTGATTAGAAAATCAGTTTTTTTTACTTACCAAAAAGTTATTTTCTACTTCCCAATAAATTATTTGTCAAACCGAAAAAATTATTTTTGACCTTTTAGAACACTTCAATAAAAGCGTTTTTTAAAAAATCTTTTTTTTACTTATTTTATTTTCTACTTTTTAGTCATGGTACTTTTTAACAATAACTCACAAGAAAAAATGTTTTTATTTCAACCATATTTAATGTTATGTTAGGATGGAATTTTAGTTTCATGTATAACAAAAAATTTTCACATATCTGACAAATTAGAACAATCCTCTGACGACTCAGCAGGACAATCAACTCCAAAGTTAATTTTAAAATCTATTTAATTTTGCTGGGTACGTTATAATAACAGAGCTGAGCAAGAAAAATACCTCGCACAAAGAATATATTCCTCGCATCCGCTCAATCACCGATGAAATCCATCGATATCAAAAAGATTCACAATAAAAAGAAAGCATTCAATAAAATAAAAAAACAATCGTAAGAAACTCAGAATTAGTGTGTGTGTATCAAGGAGCAAACAGTACCATCCAGTCTTTTCAGTAGTCAATAAATTATAAAAGAACATATTTTTCTTCTCGGCGATATTTTCGGCGATTTCTCGCTCTTCTGGCGATTTCTTTCTCACGGTTATTATCTTAAATCGCTAATTATCTTAATTGTTAATTGGAAGGTAAAAAATCACGTTTTGAAGATTAAATCTTGTAGTTATATACTTAGTATATTATCTTACAGGTTTTGGGAGCCATTGGCTTCACGGAATGTCTCAAATATGAATTAAAAGGATAACTAAAAACACTCGTTAATTACCTAAATTACGGAGGTTTTGACTAGTTGATGATTGAATATTGCATTGTCATCGAGTTTCCACCACGGTGCAAAGTTTCAGAACTTTATATCGTTTGGAAGTGCCTGAAATATTATGTACAAGCATCCAGAAAGAAAAAAGTGATTATTCGTCTATAATTATCGTAATTACTGGGCAATTCTCGTTTTGACTTTTGAATATGATGAAGTTATGCCTTATAAACAATTGTGCACGGTTTAGGGAGAATAGCCCCTTGGGAAAGGTATCAAATTCTGGTTTTTCTGTTAATTAAAAATACTCGTTAATTAACTTAATCCTTTGGTTGTTTGACTAGATAATGGTTGGATATTGGAGTGTCATGAGGGTTACACCGATGTGTAAAGTTTCGGGGCCCTGACATATCGGGAAGTGCCCGAAAATCGAGTTTTAAAATTCCACGCGTAAAACGCCGCCAAAAGCAAGTAGAATAAAAGCGTTTAAAAAAGAAAGCATTTTTGTAAAAAAAATTGTCTGTATATGCAGTTAGTTTATGCTATTTCCGTATTTTACTCCTCATAAATGAATTTCACGCCTCCTAAAAAAGTCAAGGAGTATTTTTACTCCTCCAAAAAAGTCCTAAGAATAACACTGGTTATATGTATTAGAATTTAAAATTTATTTTCAAGCTTAAATTGCTTTTTCTTTTAGCGATTTTTTATTTAAGTAGCTTAATATAGAACCTTTAATTTTTCCTTACTTTTTTCTGGTTTTAGGAAACTTATTAGAAGGACTCTCTACTACTGACAGCTGGTTGTTTCAAATTATTTTGAATGGATTTTTTTCTGTTGATTCATTTTTTGTTTTAAGGTCAGTTTAGATTTTTCTTACTTTTAACTTTATTGAACCTTAATAATTTAAAATTTAATTGGTTTAAAAATATTGAGGGGAGTAATTTTTTTGTTAGTTTTTTAAAATTTATTTTAATAAGTAAATTGTGATATATTGGTAAGTTAGAGTAATAATTAATCTCCTTTGATTTTAGTATAAGGTGTATGAATGTAATATTTAATCCCAAAGGAAGCAAATGTTTTAAATGTAATATATTTTCTTTTTCAGTGGATTACTTCTAGCTTATTTATTTTTCAAACAAGCTGAAAAATCAAATGGAAACTTTCCATGGGTTTATGCTTATGTCCATAGATATATCAGGTATAATTGCTTAACTTTCTCTTTTAAGCTTTACTACATCTTTCAATATTTCCTTTTATTTATATGAAGTGTTTATAATTCCACTGGAATGTTAACATTATTATACCAAACTGATGTGCTAGATTTTATCTGTGGGAGAGATCATTAAAAAAATTCTATGGTCAAAGCCATCACTAGATAGATTGCAAAATTTTCTAACTGGACAATCTATCATAGTTTAGAAGTACTTTTTGTTATAATTCGGTGTTTGTAGTGTATTTTGAACACCCGTTAAGTGCTAAAATGATCTATTTAAAGGTAACATTACTGATCTTTAACTCTGCAGAACTAACTTAATCAAGTTCATGTGGGTTTTCTACTTCCTTACTTTGACCAAATAGCTTTCATAATTTTTAGCTTTTGATTGTTACATACTTCCAAGTACAGAGTTATTTATTTAAATTTAGGAAAATACTCATTCTCATCTTATTGTTTAAAATTATTTATCTAAAAAGTAATTCAATAATTTTGTGTCATATTGAAAATTCCATGTAAAACAGAAGAAACCCAATATTTTGACCTGAAAACTAAGTGTTTTTTTTACATAATTTTTTTTTCAATATCAAGTCCTGTAACTGTGTCAGATTTTTAAGTCAATACATTCGGGCTTTTTTTTGTTTTAAATATTAATGAACTTGGAGTATTATAAATAAGAGGGGAGTGGACACTACTAATCTGAATTAACAATGGCTGTGACCATCCCAGCATTAAGAAATTACTAATTACTAAAATACATATAATTCTGTAGGTTGACTTTTGTGTACATGATAGCAGTGGGAATTTATACAACTCTGTGGTATTACTTTGGATCTGGACCCTTGTGGACTACTGCTAAAGTTGAAGCCGTTTGTCAAAAAAATTGGTGGTACAATATCTTATACATCAACAACTTTGCTAGCCAAGATAAACAGGTATGACAGTGAAACTTAGGTTTTTTTTCAGTAGATATTTTTTAACTTTTGAAAGACTTAAAGAAAAAAAATATTTTTGAAGTATTTTTCTTGTTAGTTTTAAATATATTAACTGTAAAATATGCATTAATTTTTTTTTCAATATCTTTTTATTTAATATTACTGAAATTTTTTTATGTGTTGAAAGAATCTTGTTTTTCATGCAGTGCTTTGGATGGTCTTGGTATTTAGCTAATGACATGCAGTTTTTCTGGATCAGTCCCATATTCCTTATTCCACTGTTGAAGTAAGATAATATTTGTACTACTGAAAAAGTTTCAGACAGTAATATTTGCTTTAACTTTTAGTACTTAGGATTTTAAGTATTTTTCTACATTCCTACGCCTTCTTGTCATTTTAGAATTACCTAGTAGCGCAAAAAAATGTGTTTCTGCTAGTATCAAAGCGTAATATTTCCAAAAAAATTTTAGATAGAGTAGTCCTAAACTCCCTTTTTATTCTTGTAAAAAGCAAAATTATTTATGTAACTTTTTTGCGTTAGTAAGTACAGTAGACAGTTTCTGGGAAAAATTTTTAACTGGGTTTTTAATGAAATTAAAGTGGACATATATGGAGGCTTTTAAATAGAACCTTCTTGTTTTGACTCATCCTATTGAAAAGCAAAACAGTGCTTTTTATTAGCTTTCATTCACTTCAGCTTATATATCTATTTTACAGATGGCCTGCAATTGGACTTTCTCTTCTGGGTGTGTTTTTGACAGCTTCAATGTGCGCAAGTTTCGGTATCACTTACCACTATGACTTGTTTGCTGGAATTGGCAATGTCTCTTCCAAAGGTCCAGATATTGCCATTTTTTTGGAAAAGTAATGCATTTTGTTTCTTTTTAAATCGTTTCTACTTGAAATTTCATATTTGGTTTTACCTTAGTAGTATTTCATTCAATTATGTATATTTTATAGTTAAAATGATACAATTGAACCTTAATTATATATGATTATGACCAAAAAATTATTAGTTTGCTTTTTTTCCAGTTTATGAGGAAGTTACCTTTTAGCTCAACAACATACTTAAACTAACTTACCACTGTATTAATCAGCTTTGTCATGAATATTTTATATTATTGCATATCTTTTAGCTTCAATGAAATTATTCTTAAGGTAAAGATAGGATTGCTTAGTGCTCACCTAAGTCGATGCTCTGTTTACTTTTAGGTTTGCAGAGTTTTTCGATAAGCTGTACATCAAACCCTATATCAGGATTGGTCCATATTTAATTGGAATTGCACTTGCATACTACCTGACAAAGAGGTTGAAAAGCGATAGAGTAAAAATAGGTTTTGTAAGTCTGATTTATTTGTCTATTTTATACCCATAGGCATTACAGGGTATTTGTATTTGGGACATTTTGTTAGAGGCTATAATTTATAAATTTAGTCTCAGAATGTTAGATGAATTTTATTATTTCAAAGTTTTCTATGTTATGTTTAATGTTAAAACCTATTATACTCTATTCATTTAGAATTGGCGCTTGAGAAATAGTGCTTTCCCCCATGCTAGACGCGTAACCATAGTTACGCTCTTCGAGCAGCCAATAGTAAGCCTTCTTCGTCACTTTGACGAAGGTAATTGCTATGGTTACCGATCGGTGGTGGGGGAAGGAAATATTTTCAAGCGCCAGTTCAAAATGAACAGAGTATAGTAAGATGCTATACTAGCATAAAAACTTCAAATTTACTAAACAGTTAAAGTCAGGTTGCAGACTCAAAAGTCACAAGTTACAGTGAAATGCCTCACTTAATGATTAGGTTCATTTTGGGTTTCATTTCATTTTTGAAAAAAAAATCCAACCTTTTGGATTATTTTGTCAGGTACAAAATATATATATATATTCCATCAGACATATTAGAGCTGTATACGAGCCAAAAAGTTTTTAATTTAAAATTTATAGAGTGATAGAATATGATTAAGCTGTCAGTAAGCAAAACTTCCATGGCATAGTACCAAACAAAATAAAAACTCTGCCCAAAACATATTAAGTAAAATACAATAGAATGACACCTTCTGGGACTAACAATATATTATGTGTGTTACTGATCCCCAGCCAATCTTATTACAATGAGGTATTTGCTTGAGTGAGGGATTTTCTTGATTTTATACTTTTTCGATACATTATGGTTTAAAACTCCCAAATTTCTGATTTTTAAGTTCAAAAATGCGTTTTGAATAATTTAAAATTCAATTTTATTTTTGCCAAAACGTCAGAAAAGTCACGTTATCAGAAAACGGGCTTCTATTGGATGTGACATCACAGCGCATGAAAACCATTGTGTTTTCTGTTTTCACGTGATCATAAAACGGGCTCCTATTGGATGTGACCTCACAGCGCATGATTTGTGGTTCGAAAGTGTTTTCACGCCCAAACAAAAAACGAAATTTCAAAAATTGATATCTCAGAAACTAGGCTACGAAAATACTTGATGTAAACGTCCTTCTTCATGGTATTTTATCTACTATTTTAATAAAATTTTAATCTCAAAACGTGAGAATACCTCATTAGACCATCTCCACAAGTCCAAATACCTCAGTTGTTTTACATTTGTTCAGGGATCATTTTAGGTTCTTCTGTACTTGTTGTCATTTTGTTTAAAATTGGCCCGCTTAATCTCTAATGAATTTATTTTCAGATTCCCTTGTGCTGTGGGTGGATTCTGTCAACTGCTGTCACTCTTACATCCCTGTTTGTTCTTTACTCCAATGACCTGACCAAAATTGAAAACAGTTTTTACAATGCTCTCAACCATTCTTTATTTGCCATGAGTTTAGCGTGGGTGATTTTTGTGTGCTTGATAGGGCAAGCAGGTAAATAATTTCTCATTCGTTATATTATATTTGTACATTCAGACTACTAAACTAAAGGGGGGTTCTATGCAATTATCATTGATTTTAGGAAACATTTTCAAACTTATTTTGAATAGTTAAAAGAAATTAAAATTTTTTCCACGAATAACAGAGCAATTAACTAATATTGTCTGAAGCTAAAACACATTAGTTGTAAATTCCAACTCTTATGTAATTAATATTACTTTTAACTGCCCTTTGTGGAAGAAATAGCTTCCAAATCAAGAATATATGTTATTTAAATATTCCAAATAACTTTCCTGTTACCATTCTAAAGAATGATTAAAAAATCCAATATTCCTGATTTATTTCATAATCTGTCTAATTAAAACTTAGCATGAGGTATCTATTAGTAGTAGTCAGGGTTGGCCGGTTTAAACCATTTGGTTTAAACCATGGTTTTTTTACCAAAAAAACCACTTGGTTTTTTTGGTTTTTTTAGAAATTATAAAATATTTTCAGGATTTTTTAAAGAAAGTGTTATTAAGTATAATCTTTTGCACAAAATTAAAAGGTCAGATTTATAAAAAAATTGACAGTTTAAGGTGATTAAAAATCAGAAATCTTTTAATTTAATGGTTTTAATTATTGAATTCTCTCAAAACTTAACCTTAAATGCTTAAGTTAAACTTATTATATTTTGCAAGAGATAGTTCATTTATTAATTTCCTTTAAAATGAAGCATTATTTCAAAGAGTAACTAAACATACACAAAAATTATCTGTTTTTCACTGATAAAATATGGCTTGGATTTTAATTAATTAATAAAACCAATTTGTCTTATTTGTCAGTCATTAAAACCAGTTGTTTTTTTTAGTAAATTAATCAAAACCGTTGATTTCTTTAATGATAAAAACTATAAACCAGTTGGTTTGTTTATAAACAGATAAAAACCAGTTGGGTTTTTTACTAAATTAATAAAAACCGTTAATTTCCTTAATTGGATTAATTATCTCAATCATTTATCCAATTTCAATTAACATTAGTTGCTTACACTTCCCTTTTATTTATTAAAAAAGTTAAATTTTCTCTTTCTAAAGAAATTTCTTAAGTTCATAAATAATCCATATAATTAATTTGATTATTTTACCATTTAATAATTAATCAAATTAATTATCTTTATCAATTATCCAATTTAAATTAACATTAGTTGTTTACATTTCACTTTTACTTCTCATTTAAAAAATAAAATTTTCTCTTTCTAAAGAAATTTCTTAAGTTCATAAATTAATCCATATATAATTAAGATAAATAATTTGATTATTTCAGCCATTTATCCAAGATAAATTAACACTGATTTTTATTCACTACAATAATATTAGATATTCAAATTGGAATATTTTAGAAACAAAATTATTTTTAAAACAAATTAATTTAATTTTAATTAATTAATTGAAATATACGAGTACAAATCATTTATCAATTATAAACAACCCCTGAAATAAATGTCTCATTTACAACTCAATTTCAAACATCAATGCTAAAATAACTTATTCTGATAAAGAAATTCCAAAAAAACTTGGTTTAAACCAAAAAAACCTGGTTTAAACCAAAAAAACCAAATAAACCAGTTTTTTTTGTTTTTTTTAAAAAAAACCCGGTTTTTTGCCAACCCTGGTAGTAGTACTTAACTTCAGTATAAACTTGCCAATTCAGAGTATGATTGAAAGATTTGATGATATAAAGTTTGCATTCATTTTTCTGTTTTTTCAAGCGGTTAATTTTAATACATGTTTCTATAAAATCCCCTAGATTTAGTGGTTTATCAGGCAGTGGCTATCAATGCATGTTTGCTGATACAAATTTAACGAATCGGTTAATCCTTCGCATCTATAACTGTCCAATCCTATTCTTGTCAGCTGCTCATAGTTTTCTGCCCATTATCTTCCAGGACCTGTTAACACCATTCTCTCCTTCAAGTTATTCATACCTTTGAGTAGACTGACATACTGCGCGTATCTGATACATCCCATGTTTCTGATTGGCTATTTCTCTGCCCTTAAAACACCCTTTGCTTTCAGCCATATGTCTTTGGTAAGTACCCTTTTTTATTTCAGTATTGGTCCAAAAATAATAGTTATGAAATTTGCATTTGTATAAAATCTTGGGTTAGTAAAATTTTAGGTAACATACTTCTCCCATTCAGAGTACTGTAGATCAGTCTCTTTTTGAAACTTGTCTTGCGAGTTGAAAATTGCTAGTTGAAGGTGGGTAGAAAGGGACATTTTTGGACTCTGCTTCCCCTATAGAGGAAAAAAAATGCTGGTTGATCCATTATAGTTCTATACAGATCGATACCCTTGATGGCTTTCTTACCTTTCACTAGGGTCATTGAGTTTGGGCATTGAACATAGTTATTCAGTCTAACAATGATTGCTCTGTGAAAAAATGGGCAATTCCCATATATTTTATTTTTATATTTGATAGATACAATTTTTTAAATTGCAAAAATTTAATTTAAAAAAGCTGGGCTTTTAAAAAGGGTATGTTATGTCATTCAATCCAAAATATTGGCTTTTAAAGAATGGTTTGGGTTTTTAAAAAGAATATTTTTTATTGAAAAAAGACAGAAAAAGCAGATGAGACATCATTCAATCTGAAACAATGGTCTTAAAGAGATTGCCATGTTTTATTTGAAAGATGTTGAATAAACTGATTTTTTTGGAACTTTTCATTAGGGTGGTCCTTATTTTTTAAGTTTGGAAATCTTAACGCGACGCCCCCCCAAATTGTTCCATCATACAAATAAATAGTTTTTGCAAAATATCAGCTCATTCGAATAATAAACACCCGTGCACAGTTGCCTTGAAGTTTCAAAAAAATACTGATTTTTTCACAAAACATCCCAAAAACCATAGATTAAACCCTCCAAACTTCTTCTTGATTTTTTAATGAGAATCTAATATAGTTATAGTTATAATGTTCCAGATTCCATTCTTCTATCACCCCTCTTTCGGTAGTAAAAATGTTTTAAAGTTAAAATAACTCTTGTAAAGTTGTTTTTCTTGCATTTTAAAAAAGCTAATAACTCCAGAACCATACAACTTAAAAACCTGAAATTTGTGCCATTTTGTTTTTAATTTTATTACCTTTCATTTGATGTGCAACATAACTGCCTTTTAAAAAAAAATTTTCTTCAAAATAAAAAAATGGAGAAAAAATTAAATAAAAAATTTTTTGAAAAAAAAATGTTATTAAATAAATTTTAAGTTTTTCCACTCCCAAAATGAACATTTCTGCTAAATTTCAAGTTGAAATTAAAATTTGATCATGAAGAAAAAAAATAAAAGTTTGCGAAATTTTGGCAAGTCCCTAAACATTCCATGTAATTTAACAAAAAAAGGTGTTTTACTCATGGAGATTCCAAAAACTCCCTTGAGGGTGTTCATACGATTTGTACCATGCAAAAAAATTTACTTAAATATCAGAAAATACAGCTATTAGCCGATTCGGTACAAAATCCTACAGAG
This sequence comes from Tetragnatha versicolor, assembly GCA_024610705.1. Taxonomy (NCBI): domain Eukaryota; kingdom Metazoa; phylum Arthropoda; class Arachnida; order Araneae; family Tetragnathidae; genus Tetragnatha; species Tetragnatha versicolor. The sequence goes on along the minus strand of JANDEH010000007.1, from coordinate 3,569,842 downwards.
CTAGTTTCCAACCTAATTCAATGTGCCTATATTTTACCTGAATTTCCCTTAGAATTAAATTTTTACGTTATTTTTTCACTTCCAACATGTCAAATCAAATGAAATTAAAACTGTTTAAAGATAAAAGAATAAAATAAAATCATACCCCGATGACTACGCACAACGCAGTCTACCATTTGGTACCCGACAGGGCTCTGTAAGATTTTGTACCGAATTGGCTAGTAGTTGTATTTTCTGATATTTATGTGAATTTTTATGCATGGTAAAAATCGTATGAACACCCTCAAGGGAGTTTTTGGAATCCCCATGAGTGAAACACCTTTTTTTGTTAAATTACATGAAACGTTTAGGGACCTGCCAAAATTTCGGAAATTTTTATTTTTTTCTACATGATCAAATTTTAATTTCAACTTGAAATTTGGCAGATATGTTCATTTTGGGAGTGGAAAAACTTTATATAATAAAAAAAATTTTAAATTAATTTTTAAATTTATTTAATAAAATTTTTTCTCAAAAATTTTTTTTATTTAATTTTTTCTCCATTTTTTTTATTTTGAAGAAAATTTTTTAAAGAAAGGCAGTTATGTTGCACATCAAATGAAAGGTAATAAAATTACAAACAAAATGGCACAAATTTCAGGTTTTTAAGTTGTATGGTTCTGGAGTTATTAGCTTTTTTAAAATGCAGGAAAAACAACTTTACAGGAGTTATTTTAACTTTAAAAAATTTTTACTACCGAAATAGGGGTGATAGAAGAATGGAATCTGGAACATTATAACAATAATTGTATTGGATTCTCATTAAAAAATCAAGAAGAAGATGGGAGGGTTTAATCTATGGTTTTTGGGATGTTTTGTGAAAAAATCAGTATTTTTTTGAAACTTCAAGGCAACTGCGCACGGGTGTTTATTATTCGAATGAGCTGATATTTTGCATACATTATTATTTTATATAGTGACACAAAACTAGGGGGCGTCACCACCGGAATTCCCAAAAAAAATTTTTACCATACAAATAAGGACCACCCTACTTTTCATTTAGATTATTAAATTAAGAACCTCATTATTTGCTGGATTTTTTTCTGTTATCAAAAAATGTGGGAATTGTCCATTAAAATTGTCGTGGTAGTAAAGGCACATTTATGCATCCCTTATTGTCAACAGAATATTTCTGGACCCTTAATTCAAATAATTTTACTTACAATGGACTAATATGAGTAACATTTTTTTAGAAAGCCCACCTTGTTTAATAATTTCAGTATGGAAACAAATTTTGTAATGCATCATATAATTATATTTTTCTCTCTAAAATTATGCCAGAAACTAACCATAATCCTCTACTAAACTTTAAAAATATACTAACTTCCTTTTTTTTAATTCCAGGTTATATCTTTCTTAGGCCTCCTGGTTATTACTTACTTCTTTGCCTTCCTACTTTCTATTTTATTTGAGTCTCCCGTTATAAAACTGGAAAAACTGATTAGGTCCAAGTTTAGGAAATAAGTCTTCATCATCGATTAGGAAAATAATCATTAGACCATGGCAGCTATTTTATAACCTAATTTTAACAACATGTTTTATTTAAACTGTGACTTTTCATGAATTGTGCTTTGAAGATGGATTTCCATTGTTTTGTAAAGAAGTCATCATATGATATAGCAACTGTAAACTGGGTATGAATGGATGGTTAGTAGAAATATCACCATTTTCTCCCATGAAAAATGCATGTTACTGTGCCATCTTTCATTGTTTATACATATCTCTCTGTTGCCACTCAATTATATTTATTTCATATCACTATTTTTGAATTTTAAAACTTTTAATAATGTTTAAGTCATTGTATTGTATACAAGTTAAATGTAAATGTTTTTAATATACTTATTTTGGTATTCACCTTGAAAGAGAGTGTTTTTTTAGAAATTTTAACAAATGTTGAATTTAGAAAATTTTAATGATGGAGAAAACATGTTCAATAGGGTGTCTCAAAAAGTGCGTTTTTTTGGAAAAGTTTGAAAAGTGATCGGGCCGTTAGCTAAAAAGTTTCCTTTTGGTGTTAGAAGGTCAGTTGCAAAATTAAAACTTATTCTGTTCACTCTAACTATTGCCTCAACGAGAGCGAAATCTCTATAATGAGAGGCAAGCAACCTCTACCTCTAAAACACTTACGCATCGCAATGACCTTGAAAAGCTGTCACTGTTGACCAAATTTTCAACTTAAAACATCAAACTTAGCAAATAAAAGATTTAGATTTCATGGGAATACCCCAAAACCAGAGGTTAACATTCCAATAATGACATTAAGATCCAAACGAAACGTTGAAAAAGTAATAAAACAACTTCTGAAAGAAAACTCTTAATTAGACATCTACTGCATGATAAATAAAATTCTTTTTTCTACGGTATCATATTTTATTCGTATCTTGAATGTAAACATTCCATAACACCAGGGGAAAGTAGGAGTGGGTTGCTTCTCTGCGAGAGTGAGACATTAAGGTGTTTCAAAAGTCTATGGGGAATTCTTTTTGTAAAATTTCCCAGATACATTATTACCTGTAAATGTTTAGGTCTCTAGGACAATTTTTGACCCCCACGCCCTTCATAAGTAGGTTTCCCATGTTAAAGTATAGGGAAAATATTGAAAATATCGTCATTTTTGGATCTTTTCAATTTTATGAGCCTGAACGCACTCAATATCGAATTAAATCCCATACATCATGTTTGGGACATCATTGTCTCAAGATCCTATTGGAAAAACATTCAATAGAACCTACTGGGGGACGTTCCATGGGGGTTAAAAGCGCGCTTTGACCGAAAAAAGAGAATGCTTGCCGGCGCTTGCGGCGGGAGCTGGATGAAGGCCTCACATAGGGTTTTACTTCCCAAAACTGAGATACAAGACTATCAGATGATGCCAGCTGAAGTAAAATAGGAAAAATATTCAATAAAACCTCCATGTGAGGCCTTCATCCACTCCCGACGCAAGCGCTGGCGAGCGCCTGCGAGCATTCTCCTTTTTCGGTCAAAGCGAGCTTTTAACCCCCCCATGGAACAACTTAACTTTGAATTTATTTCAAAGATTTGGATTGGATTACCTATAAGTTTCATTTTAAAGTCTCCTACTGAATGGGAAAGCTTAGACGAATTCAAGTGGTGCCGAGATTTTTTCAACAACTTGGCGGTCACCTATGATGTCGCAGAGCTAGGAGTGGCCCTAACCACGGCTAAACTTGATCGCGACCGTAGGTTATACGGCTTATCCACTTTCCAAAAGATCAAAAGAGCCGACGCACGGCCGACGGCGCCGGAAGTTTCCAGTTTTTACCGCTTGAGGGGGTACCGCGCGTAATGGCTCGTTAGGGTTGGTTGGTTGGTTTGCTTCGGCTCTTCAAAATACGCAGTACACAGAAAAATCCTAACACAGGTTCCAAAACGATATTTTCAAATTCTGGAAGGATTGGAGGGCGTATTATTTTTTTTATAATATATAATTATATTATATATATTTTTTGTCGTATAATTTTTGTTTTTATGTTCTAAGAACACTTTTAGTCATTTACCTAAGTCATAAAAATACAAATTTATGATTTTTCATGATTGTGATTCATTATCGTGATCATGAAATTTATGATTTTTTTTATTCTTCACCATACTACCAACCCTGTGAACTAGCCACGAAAAATAATCAACCCGGTTGATGACCAAGTTGCTCGTCTGTGACTCCTTTTAAGCATATTTATCTTTGAATCGTATGAAATCAACCAACCAATAATTATTTTCCAGTGGAATGCCATGAATGACAGATAGATGGCGCTAACATCGTACATCCCAGTTTCTTGAACCTACCTTTTCGCGTAATTGCGCAAGCCGTATATAAACACAGTTAATCCAGTCTAGCCGTGCCCTAACATAAGAGTATACCTCCCTAGATTGAAAACTGAAGCACAGAGGAAAAATCTCCAACAAACTGTCAATAAATATCGCGCTAAGTTTTCTAAGACAGATAAGACTACTTTAGTTCACGAATTTTAAAATTATCATGGAGCATAAACATAGAAAGTGTATATTTTAGTGCAATAAAAAACTGACATAATAAAGGCATGTATTATATGAATATTATTATTACATTGTCTCAATAAAAACAGTCTAAAAATGGCATAAAAAGGTAAGCAAAAGCAAGTAGTTGCGTAATAGGTCTCGTTATGAAGTAAAGCTAGAGCTGCAGCCTAGACCAGGCTTTTCTCGTAACTTCAACCGCTTTGAGGCAATAGTTAGGGTTGTACCACAACTTTAAAAATTTCAGGGAAGTTTATTGGTGCCAAAAGGAAACTTTTTGGGACACGGCCCGATAAGATTTCCAAAGTTCGAAAAAATGAGACACCCTAATGTTCAATTGAAATAATTTTTCAAATCTGTAACATTACTCAGGAAGACAATCTAATGTGATACTTTTATTTCGTACTTGTTTCTTTAGCATAAGAAATATAGCTTAGAACTTGTATTTGAAAAAAATACAGTAAAACCCATCTATAACAATACGGTAGGGACCTAGAAAAATATTGATACAGAAAGGTTGCCAAATATAATCAGTTTGCTATTGCTGGCTTTAACTCAGCCAAGATGTGTTGTTGTAAAGACTGGACAGTTTACTTAGGTTTCATTGTATTATCCTTTACTTTATTAATTTGGACAGATTATCTCTAGAAGTATTTGTAAATTCTGTAGTTGCTTTAGTTCTTAGAGGTTTTCTTTCTTTTTTAAAAATTTAGTTTCAAACATTAATACATTTAATTTTCATGATAAAATGAAATCCAAGATAATTTTGGAACTCGTTAGGACTACTTAATTTCTAATTAAAGAAGGCATATTAGCTAAAATCGATTATTTAAATTAATTTCACCTAGCTGGAGATTTCTAATGTTGTACCAACTCTTTTATCATGAAAGACATTTTTATTGATGAATATATCTTCTCCCAATCAACTGTTGTTTTCTTAAAGGTTTTCTGGGTTTGGTATTTTACACTGAAAGAAATTATCTATATTTTTATAATAAATAAAAGCATGATTTTCTTCCATCCTGATTTTTGTTTGACTAAATATTTTTAGTGTTGATATTAAAAGTATATTAGTTAGTGTTAATTTAAAGCTACTCTTAACCAAGTGGATTATTAAGAGATGCAAATATTTATTATGTACAGTGTTGTAAGTAGACCTGTTTTGAAAGGGTTTTTGGCCTGAATTCACTTCTAATGCCTCCTTTAAATGAATATATTATAGATCAAGTTTGAACCTCCATGTGGAAAAACCTTTTATAAATTGTGAGTACAGTGGATTCCACTCAATAGAAACCCATTGGGACTGGGGGTATGCCTTTTAAGCGGATTTCCAAATTAAATGCAGTGCTCATATTATCAAATAACTTAGACATTTTTACAATACTTGCTTTCATAAATTAATGGGTTTTAAGATGAAGCTAGACTCAAAAAATAATACAACTATACAATATACTTGGCAACTATACGAGATTCCTTTAAAAAGATTCAAAAGAATGAATTTACAAAAGTAATTTAAATAGTAAGCACTGTTTATATTTGAACAGAAGATAATGTCTTAATTTCTTTTCATTGGATAAAAGATAAACTTTAAAGTTTAGAATAAAAAATAACCTGAAATTTTTACAAAAAAGAAGTGACATTTCACACACACAGCCATAATTAAGGCTGCAAAAAAGCAATTACATTAGTGATAGATTTTCCTTGACAAAATTATGCAACTCAAAAATATTTTTCAACTTGGGCAAAAATAACTCTGAAACTAACTTCAATAATAATTTTTAATGAGCAAGTCTCCTAACAAAAATTTTTTAAAGAACTTGTCAAATATTTCATTATTTCCCCATTTAAAAATTTCGTGTCATAATAGTTTGAAGGGTAAGCTACTGTCAAATTTTTTTTGTATCAGGGGCTTAGCAAGTGTTTTTTTAGGGATCCAATGAAAAAAAAACTTGTAATGTTTTTGGAGTTTAACAATTAAGTATTTTATTAGCATACTACAATTAAGCTTAAGTATTTGTTAAATCTTTAATTTGATTCATGTTCTGATTAATAACAAAAATATTTTTTTCACAAGTACAGTGATGAGTTCCGTACTAGAAGAGTGGTCTTGGAGGTCTTCCCTAGAAAATTTTTGTTATTTTTTAAAAATATCGTGTTTGAAACTCATGAGGTATTTTTTTCAAGGTTATTTTATTTCCCTGCAAAAATTTTAGTTAATTAGTTTGACAACAAGAAAATATAATACATGGTTGAATCATTAGTTAATTAAAATTACTCTAATAAATTGAAAATCCAGGAAATTATTTCAAACAATATGAAAAGTAAGTACTTGAACAGCAATTTGATAATGGATAATCTTTATTTTCAATTTATAGCCCCCCTATGTATTACAGAAGTCTGCACCTATGCAGGAGAAATCTACTTCCTTCCCTGTTTTTAGCAGGAAGAAATTTCATTAAATACGACTCTGTGTGAAGTTATTAACTTTTTTACAAGAAAGCCGCCAAATGGGAAAACAAATCAAGCGTCAACCAGCTCAAAAAATTATTATAGAAAATGCAAATAAGACAATTGGTATTTGAATATAGATCAGCGGGTTCTTAAACTGTGGTCCGCAGCTCTTTCCTAGAGGGTCCGCGAGTAACTTTGGGGAACAACTTGGCTTATAGTTGTAACTTGAGTGTTTACACCAAATATTTTCAAAATGAGATAAAAAAACTAGTTTAAAGGGGCAAATTTCATTTACCTTTATTTTGAAGCGAAGATGGAAGAATTTGCTTTTAGAAGAAATTTAAAAAATACAAAAATCTGAAAAATTCTTAATTTCAAACGAATTTCACCCCATTTATCCTCAGTATACATAGCAGCACCCTTTTCTACTACAACTTTGACTGTTTGTCACCTAAAATTTCGACTGACTTTCGCCAAATGTTTACGTGCTCCTTCAGGCGACCGTACTGCCACCTAGCGGTGCTCTAGCCGCGACCTTTTGTGAAGATAGGGAAGACGCTCCCCCCACCCGACTTGGCTCTCGGCGAGCATGATCACACTCATGAGTACGTATGAAACTAAGTTTCTGTCATCCCTATCTACTGCATTCACACTAGCAAATCTGCAGTTTAAATATTCAACTATTTCAGTGCGATTTAGTTTTTCTGCAATTCTAAGCGCTGTATCACCCCAATTATCCTCAGCATCCACAGCAGCACCTTTTTCTACTAAAACTTTGACTATTTGGAAACACCCATACCTCGCTGCTTCATGAAGCGGGGTACTTCTCCTATAGTTTTTAGCATTTAATTCTGCACCTTTGCTGATGAGCAGCTCAACTATTTCTATTCGACCGCATAAAGCTGCGACGTGAAGTGGGGTTACACCTGTCTTTGTACGCACGTTTACATCAGAAGCACCACTTTCTACTAACACTTTTAAACTATCTAAAGATTTACAAAGGACAGCTAAATACATCGGAGTGAAGCCTTCATAGTTTTTCACGTTCACATCCATGCCTTGCTAATTAATATTTCTAAAGAATCACCTCGGTCGAGGATAGCGGCATCGTGAAGCGCTGTATTACCATTGTAATCCTCAGCATATAAATCAGCACCGAATTCTACTAAAATTTTTACCGATTCCCAACCCCCCTCCCTCACTGCTGAATGAAGTGGGGTGCATCCAGTACTATTTTTAGCATTCACATCCGCACCTTTGTTGATCAGGAGCTCAAATATATCAACTTCATCGAGATGGATAGCGGCAACGTGAAGTGCTGTATTTCCATTATCATCCTCAGCCTCTACATTAGCACCACATTCTAATAAAACGTTGACTGCTTCCAAACTCCCATGCTTCACTGCTTCGTGAAGTGGGGTGCTTCCATTTTCATTTTCAACATCTAAATAGGCACCTTTGCTGATTAGGAGCTCTAGTATATCAGTTTGATTGTGAATAGCGGCATCGTGAAGTGCTGTGTTACCATACCTATCACCAGCCAGTTCAGAAGCATCATATTCCAATAAAACTTCGACTGCTTCCAAACACCCATAACTCGTTGCTTTATGAAGTGGGGTACTTCCATAATAATTTCCAGCATTCTCATCCGCACCTTTGCCGATTAGGAGCTTAATCATATCAATTCGATTGTGAACAGCGGAATAGTGAAGTGCTGTATCATTAAAAGAATCCACAGCATCTACATCTGCACCATATTCTAGTAAAACTTCGACTATTTCCAAATTCTCTTCTTCTTTTGCAGCCATATCAAGCTGGGCATAATTGTTTTTAGCATTTGAAAGTGCGCTTTTCAAATAATATCCAGTAGCTGCTAAATGCAAGGCAGTTCCTTCCTCCTTTCCATCCCAACATATGGCATCAACATCGACGGTTGGAAGGCACGACAGCAACATCTTGACCATGAAAGAGTTTCGCTTCATCACGGCCAGATGAAGAGCAGTGAATCCATCTTTGTTCCTTTCATTCACCCGGGCAGCAGGAAAGGACCGAAGTGTACAGCGAATGTAGCCTTCACTTAGCTGCTCACAATAGTTGAGCACAAACTCATGAAACAAGTAGTTTCCATTTGGATACTTAACGTCCCAAACCAAGAGTTTGAGAGACTTGGGTTGATGCAGTTGGTCACAGGATGCAGAAGCCATACCTGCAAAGTACAGAGAAAATCTTTCACTTAACTTCAAAAATATTGTACTTGACTCATCATCAATATGGTGTATCGAAAAAACTTTTATTTTTTTATTTTGAAGATGCATTAGTGCGGAAAAGTTGTCTAAGGTGACAGAGAGTGCCTGTAAATTTTTCAGAATTTTCGGATAATATCTTAAGGTGCCGCAAAAGCCCTGAAGGTCCCCCATGTTAATCCTATGGAGCGCGCAAGCCAAAAAGGCCGAAAATTGGTTTTCACCCCTCGTTTCTACCCTAATCACACGACGAATTTCTTCACTCGAGTTATGAACCCTATCCCTATATGATCTAGTCTAGGATATCCGACAAAACTTGAATAATAACCTAAATCTCTTGATTGCGGACTCTGATTTGAACGAGGAAATACGCGATTTTCGACGAAATTGGAGCATACAAAAAAAACGTAATATAGAGATTTAGGCTATTATTCAAGTTTCGTCGGATAGCCTGCCTAGATCATATAGGGTCCATAACTCGAGTGAATACATTCGTCGTGTGATAAGGGTAGAAATGAGGGGCGAAAAACCAATTTTCGGCCTTTTTGGCTTGCGCGCTCCATAGGATTAACATGGGGGACCTTCAGGGCCTTTGCGGCACCTCAAGATATTATCCGAAAATTCTGAAAAAATTCACAGGTACTCTCTGTCACCTTAGACAATTTTTCCGTACTAATGCATCATCAAAATAAAAAAAGGTTTTTTTCGATACACCCTTATGATCAATGTATTCAATGGTTGTTATTAATTTTTAGTTCAATTCCGTTAACGGTCTCGCTAAAAATCGCCATGTTCTTTTCTACATGAAAAAGGAGAGGTTTTGCCAAATATTTTCAAATTCATAGATTAAAATCAAGGGGGCCCCATTAGACACTGCTACCGGTGACGTCACTGCAGCGGAAAAGGTTGCTTCGATGACACTTCTCTTCCTCGAGCCAATCAGGTTTTATGGGGGGGAATTATATAAAAAGGGAAATGTGTAGATTGTATTGACATTTTCTTCTTTGTCTTTTCGGTAGCAAATAATATTTAAAAAGGTTATTTACGAAGATATTTGAGAATCACGGTTTGAAATTAATGGTGTTTTTTAAAATAATGTTTAGTAAAAGGGCCACAGAAAAGGAGGTTATTAAAACAGTGCAGAGCTTAACAGAGATGCCAAACGGCCGTTTTCCTCCTAAGGTAATAATTTAATTCAGCTCGCAGATTATAATTCAGTTCAGCAGCCAATCAGAAAAATCTAAATGCGATTGATTAAGCAAATGGTTTTGAGTGACAGCTTCAGTGAGTGAATGAAGTGGGTGAGTGACAGGTGGAGCTACAGGAGGCGGGTCCGGTCCGGTCCGTTTGGCCAGAGGTTTGTCTATGGGAAAAGCCCTGTTAAAAAAGTTGCCATTACCGTCTATGGAGATGAACACTCTGTTAAGCTCTATACTCTGTGGTTATTAATTAGTTCTTGGTTAAAAAAGGGTTTTGAAACCAGCTATTTGCCTATTTGAAACCAACCAAGCAAGCAATCAAATATCCTTCCTCATGAATAAAAAAAATCCCCCCGCTACCTGTATCTTTCCTTTCCCTAACTCCACCTTATCCAACTTAAGTGAAAGTTATTGGTTGTTCAAATAGTAAGAAGGCGTGGAGAATGACGTCACTGGGAGCGGAAACGAGACGTCACGAAGAAGTTCGAAATAAAAAACTTAATTTAATAATAATTTTAACTTAATTAATGATTTGCAGGGTAAGAATTCAAAATAACAAGCTGAGAATTGGTGAAAACGTACAAGATAGTGCCCTGATTGATATTCCAAAATTCCCTCCAGGGGGGGAAATCCACCACTTTGAAAAAACCACCGTCATCTTGGACTCTCAATTTAAGCATAGTGATAATGGAGTTTTCTCTTTCCACAACACGAAATTCCCCCAAAAAGGCATTAATAAAGCTGAAAAAAAACTACTCTTAAAGTCGATTATTTCAAGAACTATTCGAGTGATTCAAGTAAATTTAGTCTTAAAACGTAGTTATTTTATTCAATAAAAACATGCAATTCGTGCATGGTCAAAAATATCCCCATTTGGCTGAAACTAAATCAAATAGAATGTAGACAAAACGGTCAAATTAAAGAAAACAAACTATGCTCCAACGATATAGCAAACACGGTCCAATATTTTACCATGCACATTGAAAGAAATTAGATCTTCTAACCAAAATAAATTAACCCTAGATCCTTTCTTCCAAAATACGCAGGGAAGCATCACACCAAAAAGGTTCTAACAAAATCCTTTATTAGGCCAACAACATCAAATTAAGCAAGAAGAAGCCTTTAGAATGATAAAATCAGTGGTATTACATGTTTTTATTGAATAAATTAACTACATTTTAAGCCTAAATTTATTTAAATCGCTCGAACAGTTTTTGAAATTTTCGACTTTAAAATTGCAGTTTAGCCGGAAAAAAAACTGGAAATTTTCAAAAACTATTCAAGTGATTTAATTAAATTTAGGCTTAAAATGTAGTTAATTTATTTAATAAAAATATGCAATTAAAAATTAATTGCATATTGTCTAGTTTAAAATTATATCTTTAATCTAAAAACATAATTAAATGAAATTTAAAACATGTAATTAAGTATATTTTAAAATATTTTTATTTGAAAGTTGATCTAGCTTTTAAATAAAAAGTTTCATGAAATAGCATTTTTGTTAAAAATAGTCTCCATGGAAGCGAAAATGTAAATCAAAAGATGATCATATTGTAGCTTTAAGAAAGTTGATTTACTAAAAAAAACCTATGAAAAATGTTAAAGCCCTCTCAACTAGAATTATTGATTTTTTCTCAAATTAAAATTGCAAATGGGATATGCTCTAATTATTGAATAATTTCACAGAAAAAAATTAAAATCCCGATCACGGGTTCTAAATTTGCATATTTAATTTTAAGTAATTTTAGGATTTTTTTCTTCAATTTTTTCTGTTATTTTTTATGGGGATCATGCGGTTAAATGCAAAAATCATTCAAGAATATTAATGCTTTACAAGCGGATAGATTTTAATACCTTTCATCCGGTAAAATAAGTAAAATGGATTGAATGGATAAATAAAATGGATTGAAAATTTTAAAAAGAAAGCTATAACTCCACCCGGGCATATCAGCTATAACCCAGGAAAACGGTGCTAAAAAGTGACGTTTTAAAAATTTTCATATAGAAGTTTTTTTTTCGACGGTTTTATATGTTTTCGAGGGCGCTGATTACGAATATGAAGTTTGCTCCCACGTGGGGGGTCGGCTTCATATCGAAAATCGCAAAAAATCGATAATTTTTTGCTCTTTTTTCGATTCTTCGCTTTTATTCGAAAAACTATAAATTTCTCGAAGGTAATTTCAATTACAAAGTTGAAGTAAACAAAATTTCCTACAAAATGCACTATTCAACTTTGATTTTTTGAAGAGTGGTTTTGCCGCTAGAGCGCGCTGAAAAACATCGATTTTTTTGCCTTTCCACAAAAATGAGGAAAACGCGCGCTTCTACCCTCTACAAAATAAAAACTATTCACGTTATCAACAAAAATTTTATACCACGTGAAAGAGCATTTAATTTTCTATAAATAACGTGCTTTACATTATAATTTTTTTTAGAAGAGGGGAGGGAGTGAAGGAAAGATCGATAACAAAACTGTTGAGCCTCGCAGACCAAACAGACTTTTGCGGTTGTTAATCTGCAATTTTCTCTTTATTTCCGGTATATTACCAATTAATTGGGTTGTTTTGGATTCATTGATGAATAACCATGCTCAAAAAAATAAGTTTTTAAATTTATTTATGAAATATTGGGTGTTTTAGGCGGAATTTCAATAAATTTTTTAAATTCATATATTAAATTATTGGAGTGTTTTAATGAACGAATTTATATGTTTTTTTGCATCGTTTAATCCGAATTTCAAGTTTATTTTAATTTTAAAAGTCATCTTCGCATCAAAAATTGGAAAAAATATTAAAATTTTGCTCTTTTGTTAGGTTTTTCATCGATTTTCTAAACAAATATTCATTTTAGGAAAAATAGCTCAAAACCAAATTAATTTACGTAAAATTTCCTATAAGATGCACTGGTTCATTTTTATTTTGCGTGGAGTGGTGTACGTTTTATAGCGTTTTGAAGAAAAGCAATTTTCATGTTTTTCTACAAAAAAGTGATGAATGCTCGATTTCTCCCACTACAGCTCTAAATAAATTCAAGTTATCGACAAATAGTTTATGCCAAATGAAAGTACATTTAATTTCCTACAAAATGCCGTATTTAACTTTAATTTTATAATGAGAGGTATTTACGCTAGAGCGCGCTGAATTACAGCTGTTTCCTGACTTAACACAAAAACATGAAAATTGCTTTTCTTCAAAACGCTATAAAACGTACACCGCTCCACGCAAAATAAAAATAAACCAGTGCATCTTATAGGAAATTTTACGTACATTAATTTGGTTTTGAGGTACTTTACCTAAAATGAATATTTGTTTAAAAAATTGATGAAAATCCTAACAAAAGAGTAAAATTTTAATATTTTTTCCAATTTTTGATGCGAAGATGACTTTTAAAATTAAAATAAACTTGAAATTCAGATTAAGCGATGCAAAAAACATATAAATTCGTTCATTAAAACACTCGAATAATTTAATATATGAATTTAAAAAAACTATTGAAATTCCGCCTAAAACACCCAATATTTCATATATAAATTTAAAAACTTATTTTTTTGAGCATGGTTATTCATCAATGAATCCAAAACAACCCATTTAATTGGTAATATACAGGAAATAAAGAGAAAATTGCAGATTAACAACCGCAAAAGTCTGTTTGGTCTGCGAGGCTCAACAGTTTTGTTATCGATCTTTCCTTCACTCCCTCCCCCCTTCTAAAAAAATTATAATGTAAAGCACGTTATTTATAGAAAATTAAATGCTCTTTCACGTGGTATAAAATTTTTGTTGATAACGTGAATAGTTTTCATTTTGTAGAGGGTAGAAGCGCGCGTTTTCCTCATTTTTGTGGAAAGGCAAAAAAATCGATGTTTTTCAGCGCGCTCTAGCGGCAAAACCACTCTTCAGAAAATCAAAGTTGAATAGTGCATTTTGTAGGAAATTTTGTTTACTTCAACTTTGTAATTGAAATTATCTTCGAGAAATTTATAGTTTTTCGAATAAAAGCGAAGAATCGAAAAAAGAGCAAAAAATTATCGATTTTTTGCGATTTTCGATATGAAGCCGACCCCCCACGTGGGAGCAAACTTCATATTCGTAATCAGCGCCCTCGAAAACATATAAAACCGTCGAAAAAAAAACTTCTATATGAAAATTTTTAAAACGTCACTTTTTAGCACCGTTTTCCTGGGTTACTAGTAAAGTATAAAAATAAAACACTGGAATTGTTCAAGATGTCAGGTGCTTAATAATGGACATGTGTTTAAATCATGGTTGCATTAGAAAAAATTCAAAACGTGTCCCACCTTTTCAAAAAATCCATTTCGAGTTGTGACCTTTTTTTAAAAAAAAGGAAGAGTTTTTTCATTTTACAAATGCCACAACGCGTTGTGGTCGGGAAGCGAATTTGGTCCTTGATACCCTCTAACACAGGGGTTCTCAAACTTTTTAACATCGCGACCCACTTTTGAGAAAGAATTCTAACGCGACCCACCGACTTCAGCTATTTATAATTAACTGAACTGAGATAATTATCTCATGCCCCCTCCCCACAGAATTTTAACTTCTCTTTTAACAGACTGGGGGGTGTTCATCAACTATTTAGTTACAAGGATATGAAATAGTTTAATTGTGGTCTAACAATGATCCCTACAGTAAAAAGGGGGTTCTGGGGGTACTCCCCCAGAGAAAATTTTAAAATTTGACCCTTAAAAACATGGTTTTAACTTGTTTTTTTGCAATATGGGATAAATTATATCAGTTGCATCATTTCCCAAGAAAATTCTTAAAATTTGCATTGACCAACCCAGTGTGGATGGGGAGAAACACTAAATATTTTTTTCAAATCTTATTTGAATAACCGACCAGATTTGCATTATCGGCACATTAAAGTGACACACATAGTACGTATTTACATTAATACAGTCGAATCCGCTTAATGTGATCACGGTTAATGTTATCAATCGGATAATGTTATCGAAATCGACAGGTCCCGATCATTTCTATTAAATTTAATGTAAAATACATCGTTTAATGTGATCAACTATGAATCATCACTCCGCTTTATGTTATCAAAATTTTTCCATATCCCCTTTCAAACGACCGCTTTTAATTCGAGTTTTTTTAGAGGTAAATTTTTATAAGTCAACATATGCTCCATGAGAACATCTGGCGCTTCTTTTTTCTGAAACTCAGTATGAATGAGTAAGAAAAATAAAACATTCCCCATATTACACTAGCGGAAATAAAAATCCCAACACCAAGAAGGAAGGGAGATAACAAAGTCAAATTTATTTCTATGATTGCACATAGTATTAATGTGAATTGATTAGAAAATCAGCCTTCCTGGATGTTAGGGGGCCGAGAAAATCGGTGAGGAGTGTTGTCTCCATAGGTGTCCATTACCGCCGTCACACGTCATGGTATTGAGTGACAGGGGATCTAAATGACTTTTGAGGGATTGGATGACCATGTTGCCTCCTCAGGTAGTCCAAATTCATATGGTGCACCAGCGGACGTTGCATACCGGGCTAGGTGATTTCTCCTCTTTCTCCAGACATGTTTTGTGAGTGTTGGTTTTTACGAACGGATAGGCCAGGGTAAAAATGCAACATAGGGGGTTAAGAAGAAAGCTTGGACATTGCGTAAAACATGTGTTTGTGCCTTTTTCTCTTGAAATTTGTCCCAAGGACAGGTCTGAAGGTAAGGACGGACAACCGGCTAAAAAACCTCAATGAAGCAGCTTTGGTTGGCCAAAATACCGGTAGATCATACTGAGGACAAGCGGCAGTGGGATGGATGTCGTTTGCAGTACTGCGGATCGTCCGTTCGGTCCGCATAGCTTCTTACATCTTTGTCTATAAACAAGGGGCTTAAAATGGGCATTTCTGTTTCCAATAGTGCACGAAATAAGGAAATGAAGTTCCCAATTTCATGACATTGTGTTTATGAGAGAATCCTGATTAGGTTTGGAGTACCACGACGGTTGGGTATGAGTTTGAAGACACAATGGAGAGAGCGCACTCAGCTGATGATTTTCTAATCGTTCCACGGAGTGGTGATGCAGGGTAACGGAGTGGGGATGCATTGGATTCCATTTCTGCAACTCCTGAGTATGATTCACCAGTACTTTTTCCAACTAGAGCTGCGTCATTGAGATTTTGCAGCCGGTAGACCGTCCTTACCTTCAGACCTGTCCTGGGGACAAATTTCAAGAGAAACATGCACAACCACATGTTGTGTGCAATGTCCAAGCTTTCTTCTTAACCCCCTAGTTTGCATTTTTTCCCCGTCTTTCCCGTTCTCTAGAACCAACACCCACAAAACAAGTCCGGTCAATGAGGAGAAATCACCTAGCCCGGTATGCAACGTCCGCTGGTGCACCATATGAATTTGGACTACCTGAGGAGGCAACATGGTCCTCCAATCCCTCAAAAGTCATTTAGATCCCTGTCATTCAATACCATGACGTGTGACGGCGGTAATGGACACCTATGGAGACAACACTCCTCACCGATTTTCTCGGCCCCCTAACATCCAGGAAGGCTGATTTTCTAATCAATTCACATTAATACTATGTGCAATCATAGAAATAAAATTTACTTTGATATCTCCTTTCCTTCTTGGTGTTGGGATTTTTATTTCCGCTAGTGTATATTGAAAGAAAACGGTTATAGGGAGGGAGGGGAGTCCGAATCCATACTTGTGATTGGTTAAAGAAACACCCAAGATCCACGCTTTGCTGATGTTTCTGATAAGAGATTTTGATTTTCCCTTGCTTACTGGAATTCAGATTATGTAATTAATAAGTGGTTTATTGGAGTGGATAGCTATAATGGAGCGGAAAAAAGAGACCTTCCTATAAAAATACAAAGCAAGCGATTATTTTAATTTTATTAACTGAACTACTCTTATATTTTCCCCTTAAAATTTTACCTGGTGTAAAAATAGTTTTCAATACATTTATTACGATTACATTATTTTGATTTTAAAGGAAACAATCTAGTTACACTGTGTGCTGTTTTTTATATGAAATCGCTTATTGTTATCGATCGGATAATGTTATCAGTTTAGTCTCGGACAATTGCGATCACATTAAGCGGACTCGACTGTAATTGCCTTTTCCGTTCCACTCCAAGTAGTGTAGTTATTCCTCAAATTTTTATTCTTTTTACTTTAGTATGGTAATTTGATAATTTCAGAAGTTCAACTAATAGTTTGATAATTCAAAAGTCAATAACACCGTTTGTGAAAAATTAAAAATCTTCTCGCGACCCACCAAAAACTGACTGGCGACCCACCAGTGGGTCGCGACCCACAGTTTGAGAAACTCTGCTCTAACATATGCAAAACACGTGTTTGAAAAAAAATTTGAATGAATACGATAGTAATGGGGATGAAACTTGAAAAAAGGATTTACAAAATAGAGAGAATAAACAAATGTTGCCCACCTACCTCGTGGTTGGGGTCTTCCTACGAAGCAAATTAACTCTACGTGCTCGCTCCGCGAAAAATCTACAAACCAACAACTGACCTCTGCCCGCGTGCGAAATGCGAATCCTGTCTCCCCAGACCTTCTGGGGGGAGGTAAGAATCCCTATCTTATGCGCATGCGTCTATGTCTCCATCTGATGCCACCCTACTGCGACAAAGCGTTGGGCTCGCGTGTAAACAGACGAAAAAAAGGCGAAATAAGTTCGCAAAATTTCGCATAGAGCTGAAAATTGGTACAGACGTAGATGACATCATTATAAGTGATGTACCAAATGTCCCCATTGATCCGATGTGTGCGATTTTTTTATATGAAGGTTTTAATTTCGCTTCGCATTCGCCTGCGGGAGAACCGGCCGTGACAGTGGCGCCGCCCGCTCGTTCAACCGTAGGATGTCAAAGCTATGAAGAGAGGGAGATCGTGAAAACAGCCTCATTGTGATGATATTCGCCTTTGAAATGATTGTAAAGCGAAATCCTTTTGTGAAAATGATCGCAAAGAGGATATGTTGAACATCAATGCGATTAGCGAAATTCCATTTATTCGAGTTTAAATTAGGAAAATATCTTCTCCTTTTCTTTCCCTTGCTAAAATTTAAGAGAAATATTTCGTAGTAAGTTTATAGCAATTGGAATTCTTCAGTAGAAAATTGAGTGATTGCTTTTTTTTTGAATGAATTTGAGTTTCTGGGGTTCAAAAAATTGAGTTCTAGGGAAAATAACTGCGCCTTTTTTACGTGGTATGCCGTTTGAACCTAATTTTTTAGTTAAAATTATAATACCTATTTTTGTACTGATAAAAAACAGTATTTAAAATTTTTTTTGAAGAAATTGCAAGATGAATGGCTGAATTGGCTCCTAATTATTAACGTTTTTCCTTAATATCTTGTTTAAAAATAGTTGAATTATACTATTTTAGTCAGTCAATTTTGGAAACATTTTACATAATTTAATTGTATTTAGCAAGGTATCTATAATGAATATATAATTATTTTATACCCCATATTGATTCAAACTACCATAGAAAACTACACCAACTATTTTGATGCGCAGCCAGTAGGGACGTAGATGACATCATTATAAGGTATGTACCAAAAGTCCCCATTTCATATCACTATATCTAAATTTTTTAAGTTAACTATTATTTCAAGTCATTGTGTTTTGTATTTTGGCCGTATCCAAGGGGGGGGGTTGGGGATTCACCCCCCCCCCCCGAAATTTTGACATCAATTTTTTACTTAACCCTTTCAGCCATGACTGCCCCAATTCTACCATAGGTTTCAATGTAAATTGGGGCGGTCAGGATTGAAAGGGTTAATGTTTTTTCTTAAAAATTCGCCTTAAAATGCATAAAACCCCTACTTTTAATGTTCAAAATTCAAAGTTTTTCTTGGGGAGAACCCCCAATCCCCCTTGAAATTTGGAAATCCATTATAACAGTCGTTTCTTGAAAATTTAACTTATAAGGAGTGTTCCTTTTCGGGTTATAGTAAAAAAAGGAGTGAAATCATAAAGGGCTGTATCCAAGGTGAGTTAGGAGTTCTACTAATCACACTAGCGCCGTGGTTCCCAAAGTGGGTTCCGCGGAACCCTGGGGTTCCACGAAAAAATTTAGGGGTTCCATGGGACAAACTTTAATTCATTAAAAAAATAGAATGGACAGCGCCACCCCCTTTTACCCAAAAATGATCTCAAAATGAGTTAAAACCTTACTTTTACCATAAGTCGAATTTCAAAATTTTTTTGGGTGGAGGACCCCCAGACCCCCCACTGTATAACAAGGGGATCTTGGGCGATACTTTTTGGAAAATCCCTAACATTTTCACATTTTTTTGTCAAAAGATAAAGGTTATGGTCTGGAAAATTCTCCCCCTGGCCCCAAAAAGCTTCTTAAAATGAGTTAAAACTCTACTTTTACTAGTCAAATTTCAAAATTTTTCTGGGGGAGGACCCCCATACCCCCCAGCGGTACTAGAAGGGGATCTTGCGTGATACTTTTAGAAAATCCCCGAGAATTTGACATTTTAGCCAAAAGGTAACTAGGTGATTGTCTGGAAAAGTGCCCCCCCTGGACTCGTGCTGGACCCGCGCCTGGTTTCATTCAATATCATATAAAATTTTGAAAAGTCGTTGATTAAAAAGTATTCAGGGTTCCGCGATCATTGGTAGCATATTTGGGGGTTCCACGACCAAAATAGTTTGGGAACCACTGCACTAGCGGATCAAGGGTAGTTAGGGGAATTTAGCTCCCCTCCCCAAAAGGAATAAGAACTAATAGTGAGAGGGAGGGGAAGTGGGAACTCAGGGGTGTAAAAAAAGGGCGACTCTAAAACGAGTTAAAATTCTGTTTTTAGGGTCAAATTCCAGAATTTTTCTGGGGGAGGACCCCCCTTTGGAATTTGGAACCCTATTATTTGCCACTTTTCTGTAAAAAGTTCGTTGAAATGTAAAAATTCTACCAAAATGTAAATTAAATTCTTGAAAATGTATGTCCGAAATCCGGATTAGGTGTACCAAAACGAATTGAAAATCTGCTTTTTAGACTTAAATTTCCAAAAATTTTCTAGGGGAGGACCCCCAGACCCACCTTTTAGGATAATAGGAGACCACTTTGATTTTTTAAATTTTTAGCCCCCCAAAAACCAAATCATGAATCCGACGCTGTCTTCTTACCTAGGTCATAAAATGGAACTAAACTTTCTAGAAAATTTTCTGACAACCCCCCCCTGAAAAAAAGTCTAGCTATGGCCCTGAATTCTATATGAATGTTTTTATTTTGGATAAAAAAAAACTTTAAAACGCTCTGATAAAAATATGCATTTTGCTGATATGCCAGTCCTGGCGGTATGACAATGGAATATTTTAAATAAGTTCGCAGGATCAGTACGGGAGTACACATGAGTACGGGACCACCCCTGCCGCGTTTTGTGTCCTTCCTCAAGGCAATCCTTTGTTTTCCGAACACTTCCTCTTGAACGGGACGCATCACGAGTGACTGAATTCATTGTGATTATTAAGTATTCAGTCGCCTCTCTGCACTGACACTCCAGTTGCCTGACCATCATTCCACCACAGAGTTATATGGAAAAAGTATCAGTCAACATTTCGATTGTTTTTTTTTCAAAACTAACAACATGAATGCTATCCCGTGTTGTAGATGGGATAAGATGAGTTTTCAGACCCAGCTGATGAGTTGCATTGTGATGGTGTAACGATAATGTTATCGGTCTTTTAGATTGCGTGACAAATTTAATTAAACCTGACATCGGGTGAACAGGTAGATAGCGCACTTCCCCTTTGAGCACGCGGGAGAAAGTGTCGAAACGGCGTTGAAATAGCTCCCATTGTGTTAAGTGGAACTCTACCATTCAGTTTCAGCTCATTCAGTTTTTTTATTGCTGCTAAAGATGAAGCTTTGGGTTCTTCTGTTTGTTGTGACGCTGAAAAGCGCGTTTGGTCAGCACTACCCTCCTTTTTTCAACTTGCCGAAGAGTTTGTCGAAAGTCGCCGCCGCTCTCAGCTCTCCTCAAGTCGGGTTGAGCGACTTGTCTCCGCCGAGTGTTGTCAAACAGTACACGGATTTTCTTTCTTATGGATTCAGGGATCGGATTTTGGAGTATTTAGAGGACAACAATGGCAGCAGATGCAATCAGGATTTGCTTTACCTGTATCAGAATCTACGGTCGAAAGACATGTGGGGATTGAAAAGTAAGTCCTGATCAGTACAATTTACTTAAACCTTGTTAACTAATTCCAAACAATTTTCTTAGAACTTTGTAAAGTAAAATTTTGTTAGTGTGTGGAGAAAATGTATACAGCTCCAAAAGGGTTCTCAAATTAAAGAAGTATGCCCTATCTAAAGTGTTCTAAAAGGTCTTGGGTTTTTTTTGAAATTTCAGCTACCCTATATTTAAACGTCTAAAATGCATTGTTTTTCAACTTTTGTTTTACGAACGAAGTGAATAAAAGAGGCCCAAAAATATCTTCATGGCGAAATTTAGAAAATTATGTGAAAAAATAACGAAACGCGTTAAAATTACTTACATAAATTGAAAAATAAAATAAGACGACGGCACCAGTGCAGCAAAGCCAGAAAAAATTTTGAGAGGTTGATATTCTGAAGTTTTAGTTGTTTATTTCTTTCAAAAATGAAAATTTCCGAGTTTTGGGTAATATATCCCCTAATCCCTCCTCTAGATATGTCACTATACCAGATGTTCACCAATCCTTCACAAGTATCAAAAAGAGATCACAAGGAGAAAATAAATAAATGGTGAACCACTGAGGAAGTCTGAAAGAAACCTATTTCGATTGAAGCTGTATGAAGATACCTGAACCCGTTAAGAATTATAAGACATTTGGATTTTAATTTTTAAATATAAATATGATTCATTTAAGTTACAGCAGTCAAACATTTTTGAGAAGTTACGGATAATGTACAGTAAAGCACCGTTTATACGTCTTTCAAGGGACCGACGTAAAGCGGCGTATAAATGAAAAGACGTATAATTGAAAACAATTTTGATTATTTGAATGAATTGGGACTTAGCGAAAAAGACGTATAAATGTAAAAGACGTATAAATGAGAGATGTATAAACGGTGCTTTACAATGAATTTACTTCATGAACTTTCAAATAAAATTTAACTAGCTTAAAGTTGCTCGTAATTATTTTTAAAGTTCATGAAACTCACATTCACTCTTGAAAGTTTTCAGGAATAGATAGTCAATCGAACGAAACTGGGCAATAATCAATTCAAAAGCAACTGAATATTTTAATGTTCCTTTTTAAGTGTTGGACGCATTCGGGAAACCCAGTAACGGAATTCTGGATGGCAACCTCAAGTGGATAGGTAACTACCACGAATGTACCAACATCTATGTTCCTCTCAACTCCAGTACCAACGTTGGAGGGTTCCACGGGCAGTACTGCAATCTGGACCTCAGTGTTGGAGCTTTTGAAAACGTAAGACACGC
The DNA here is from genome assembly GCA_024610705.1 of Tetragnatha versicolor. Taxonomy (NCBI): domain Eukaryota; kingdom Metazoa; phylum Arthropoda; class Arachnida; order Araneae; family Tetragnathidae; genus Tetragnatha; species Tetragnatha versicolor. The sequence goes on along the minus strand of JANDEH010000007.1, from coordinate 3,547,439 downwards.
TTTATCCACCGATTCCATACATTCTATCCCACATAAGAAAAATTGTAACAGTAATTGGCATAGAATGCAAGTGAATTGGTCATTGTGACTCAAACTATTTGATAGTGGTTTTGGCCGGCCAAAGTAAAGTACTGTTGTTGTACAAAGTAATATTTACAGTTTTATTCCCCAGTAGCTTTTGACACAAGTTTAATTTAATCCAGAATCATGCCTTTTTCGACAAGCCCGATTGGCTTAAAACTGGTTTCCCTTTTTCAACTGCCTATCAGTAAGTGTAATCTCACAACTCTCAAGCGTCACCTCCAACCGTGGACCGGTTTCGTCCATGTTAGGACTCATCAGCACGGTATAGGAGGGTAACGCAAGAGAGCCGAAGGGCAAGTACTGGTCTAGCCGACTATAGCTGAAAAAGGGGTGACCATTGATTAGTCCTCCATTCATCTGCTGGAATGACAATGAGGAAGTTGCATGATTTTTTTTTATTTTTTTTATCGATTCCTCTTGCAAAAATAAGCAACTACCCAAAATTTGAGGCCGATCAAGAAATTTTTTGATTGTCAAAAAAATTAACAAAAATCACCTTTTTAAAAGCGCGCGAAAACGCCAAGAGTTTGGATGTGACGTCATCTTATACTAAACATTGTTGTAAGGCAATGGAGTTTATGGTATTATTGTTGACGTCATCTTATAGTTTAAACAATAAACGTTTTCAGTCACGTGTTTTTTTCTCGACTTTTAAATTAAAATATTTAATTACCTGTACATTTTTTTGAAAAACTGACTAGATATTTCATTTTACCATACAAAAAACCATACGGAACACTTGTTTGTTTTTGAAAATCTGACACATGCAACTTCCTTATTGCATTCCTAGGACAAAAAATCAGTTATAGTCGGCTAGACTACGGTTGGAGGTGACGCTTGAGAGTTGTGAGATTACACTTATTGTCCGCTTAACCAGCGATAAATGGTGAATTCTCCTTTCAATTACCTATTAGTAGTTAACTTTATGTTAGGTAAGCAGTGAATTAGCTGGCATAATTAACTGAATTTAATATTGTTAAACTAATTTAAAAATTGAATTTTAAAAACAAAGCTTAAGAAGCAGGCCCGTACCTACACATCAAGATTGTCTCTAGGACCATCGTGCACGTACTAGCTAAACGAAGACAATTAGCCAATACCCAATTTTGTTCTCCATCAAATCTCATCTACTGATAATTTGAAATTTTTAAGTGCAATGTTTTTTCCTGAAAGCAGTCGGGTTGACTGCTGACTGATTATTCCATATTATTTTCGAGAGGGGTTTTAACGCCCTCCCCCTCTCGAGATAACCTCTCGATCTTGAGAGATCGAGAGATTCTTGAGAGAGATATATGGATCTCTCAAGAAGGGATTATTCAATCACATGAACAAATTCTTTGACCTCATCATTTTGAAGAGCAAGCTCTAAAAACTTAAAATTCCCCTTTTACACTCATTTTCCTACTCTTCAATTATATTTTTTTAATATTACTACATACATGTAGGAATTTCTAAATACTTTCTCTATTTCATTAAAATATTTAACATTTTCACCGCAGTATAGCTTTTCAATTCATTTTCCCCTACAGGTAATATTACCATTAAGTATGGGAATATGTATTCCAGAATCTTGCAGTTCCTTACCGTTGGATAGTTTCCAAGGTAAATAAATAAACCCACTAGTCTTTCAATAAACCTATTAGGAGTTTATTATGAAAATTAAAGCCTTTTATCTTCCCACTTTTCTTTCAGATGCATTTTCTGCGCTTTCTGAAACAAGTTCTAACTTGAACGTTACGAAGAAAACTTGTCAACCAGTTTCCAAGAAATTGACAGATGCGGCTGTAACAGTGATGTAATTATTTTTAAAAATATGAAGTAGTTCAAAAATGAGCACTACTATTATATTTTAAGACGGTTTTTACCCCCACCTTATCCATTTAAAGTATCTATCAATTAGATTAAACGATTAATTCAATAAACTCTCTCATTCCTATATGATGAATCAGTTTTAAAGTAAATGAAATGACAGCTTAAAACACATTGAAATTTGTGCATCTAGGATTTTAAAATCACTTATTTTGAAGAAAAATAAAGCAAACAAAAAACCTAAACGGAGCTGAAACTTCGCCACATTACGAAATAACCCCGATAAAGTTTGGAAAATGAACGACAAAGACTATTGTGATACTTTAAAGGGCAATTCCACCGTAACTCACGCTACATTTTTTTCAAAATTGCAATTTCAAATAATTTTTTAATATAAGTGGGGTAAACGAGTTCAAGAGGAAAATTGACAGATACTGGGATTACGGTAGTGTGGGTTAAAAGACTGGACCAACCTTGCTGGGCTTACGCCTGTAGTTGGTCGACTTAATTAGTATTTGTATTTGTATAGAAATAGCTATTATTTTCTTTCTAAAAAAATCATGCATATTGAAATTTATGCTATTAATTTAAAATAAGTATTGCGAATCTTTAAAATTAAATAGAGAATTAAATAGAATTAAAATAGAGTCGTTACTCACGCTACAAGATCTTGTAGCGTGAGTTACGACTCTATTTTAATTAATGTTTAAAAAACTAAAATTCTTTAAAGATTCGCAATACTTATTTTAAATTAATAGCATAAATTTCAGTATGCATGATTTTTTTAGAAAGAAAATAATAGTTATTTCTATATTAAAAAATTATTTGAAATTGCAATTTTGAAAAAAATGTAGCGTGAGTTATGGTGGAATTGCCCTAAATAGTGGAGACGCTTATGTCGAAAAAAAGGCTCTTGTAAAAATTTCTTGTAAATTTTGTAAACTCATGTTTTTCTGTTAACTTATAGTATAAGGAACTAAAAAAGTTTTGGTGCCAATTTTTTAATTCACATTTAGGTGTAATTAAGCTAATTATAAGATGAAATAATGACTTTTAAGAAATGGGGATTTTTTAGCATAATATGTTTACTTATTAACATAAAAATGTGAAATTTGGAATATAAAAAGAAGACTTAATAAGAACTTAAAATATATTTTGAATTTCCGTTTAAAAATTTTTAATTTTAATGTATTTTAAAAAATAAATTTTTTAATAAAAAGTGGATATTTAATTTTTTGACCGATATTTTTTAGATTTTCTTATTATTTACTGATATGCTATCTGAAAACACTTATTGAACAAAATTTTTAATGCGTTAATGAATTTAATTAGTAGTAAAATTAGTAGTAATTAGGCATTATAGTGGAGTTGCTTATGTCAAAAAAAGGATCTTAAAAAACTATTTGAAAATCATGTAAATTAATGTTTTTTTGTTAACTAATAGTATAAGGAACTTAAAAAGGTGTGGTGCCAAGTTTTAAATTCACATTTAGGTTTAATTTAGGTAATTATCAGATGAAATAATGATTTTTGAGAAATGGGAATTTTTTAACATTATGTTTATTTATTAATATAAAAATGAGAAATTTAGAATATAAAAGCAAGACTAAATAAGTACTTAAAATAGATTTCGAATTTTTATTTAATTTAAGTTATTTTATTAAGTTTTAATTTAATTAAAAAATAATTAATTTTTTTAATAAAAATTCGAGGTTTTTTGTCTCATATTTTTATTTACATTTTCTTATTTACTAATTATCTAAAAACACTTAAAACTTTATTGATTAAATTTTTGAATTTAATAAAGTAGTAATTATAAGGATTAACTCATTAAAAACTTCCATTAGTCAGGAAATGAACAATTTAAGGTATTCCTTTCTAGAAAATATTGTCTAAAATAATGTAAATTATTAGTCAAATATTTATTAGTATTTCATATTTACCCTGAAAAAAAGTCTTCATCACCTTTTAATAATAATTAAAAAACATCTCCTTTGTCTTCTATATCCAGTCTATTTCAAAACCTTACTTAAAGATACTTTTCAAGGTCCACTCTCTCGGTAAAAGATTTTCATTAAAATTATTAATTTAAGTCGTAAATTACACATTGATTTCACCCTAAAAGGATAAGAATATGTTTCAATTCATTTACAGCATGCAGATATAGCAGTACTGGGAACATTTGCCCCTTTGACATTTACTTGTGTCACAACCACAGGATGCGAGTTCTATTACACCTTTAGGAGCCGGGGGTGGAATAAAACAATAATTTTCTTTTTTCCAACCAAGCAATTCAGATGTAGGAATAATTTGCGCTGATTCAACATCTTTGGCCCAAACTAGAGCTATATGCTCTCTGATTCAGCTAGCAGTCTTTTGAAAAGGTACTAAAGTAGATCCTTAGTATTCTTTGCAAACAAATTCTTCCAAAGCAATGAAGTGTCTATCCACTAACTGTTCTTCTTTCCCAGTGATATAAAGCCTTAGCTTTGAACGACGTGAAATAAACCTCTTTAAAAGCTCTACAGCACATAATAATTTTCCTTTACCATCTGTATCTGTTGACTAAATGTGAACCCCCAAATTTGAAGCATAGATATTTTTCATGGTAAATATAACTTGTGTCAGCTTCCTTTATGGTTGGTTTTTAAATTGTTATAAATCTTGTTATTTGATAGAACTGCTGTTTCTGTGGATGCAATTATTTCTTTCTCTAATTCTTTGTAATAATGGAGTATTTCTATTGAAAGATATTCAGTAAGGCTTGCTTTAGTTTTAGGGTTACGTAAGAGAGTCCTATTTTAATTGGACTTATATCTGTACGAATAAATGCTCTGTTGACAATTTTCTTTCCTTGACGGCGAAGATACGAGGGGCTCTTTGCTGCTTTTAGTAATGTATCTTTAGAATAATGATCAGAAACTAGGTGAATGGTGTCATAATTTTCAAAATTACTAATTCGAAATATTATTTACTTTTATTTAAGATTTTAAATGAGCTGGTCAACTAGTAATCGGAGTTTTCAGCTTAAAGCGGAAGTTAGACCTAAATCAGTGACTGGTGACCCCTTGACACCTCTCATAGATTGTAATTCTTTAACTTTACTGTTAATAACCATTGTAAACAGCTTTTCTAGTTGAATTCCATGATAGTTTAATTTTTGTTAATTTAGACAGTACAGTTTGTATTATTTTTTTATTCTATCGCTCACAAAATTCGCCAAAGCTTTCTTCCCTTCATCATCTCGTCTACATTCATCATGTTTTACATTATCAGGCATTATTATGGGATGTGTGACGACTTTCACAAGTTCTCCACTTTCTTCTCTGAATGGATTACTCGTTTGTACAACTGGTATAAGCTTTCTAATCATATCCTCATGATTCTTTACAGCGGCTTCCGTTAAGTGATGGTGCTCAGATTTTCCCTTTAAACACATTATTTCTAATTTATCTAGTCTGTATTTTTAAGGAAATTTAAAACTTTTCTATATGAAATTTCTTTTTTAAGGTCTACTGTGAATTTTCCTACTGCAACAAACTAACGCCGCTGACTGAGATTGACCCTTTCGTTCTGGCGGGGTGGCGCGGCGTCCGCTATTAACTCTTTCGTCTTATCTCGCGACAAAGTAAACAATATTTTAAAATAAAACCAACTGTTTAATAATTTATCTTTACTTTAACCTCAAAGGGAGAAAATTGGCAGTACTTAATACCAAATTATATTTCTCTACATAACAAAACACTAAGGATATCGAAATTTGACCTTAGGGTCTAAAAATGACTATTAAAACTGTTTTAGAATTTTTTTCAATACTTATATGCTTAAAAACCTGCTTATCTTTCTTTTTACCAACTTAAATAGGTAAATTACTGAATTAAACCAGCTCAAAACTCAAAATATTGAAATTCTATATTTGACCTTTGACGTGACCTCTAGATCAGGAAAGTGAAAAGAAAAATTGGCACCAAAGATTTTCTGATTCTCCATACTCTAAAGAACCAAAATAACCTTGGTGCCAAAAATTTACACGAACTTTTTACAGATTTACATAAGCGCCTCCACTAAAAACGATTCCGTTTGGTTCACCTATATAACAAGTTTACACCTACTCTTAAATTCTTTGGCTTTCCTGCAATAAAAGAACCCTAACAGTGAAGCAACTTCTACAAGTTCATAAGAGTAACTCAAGAAAACAAACATTACAAATGTGCAAAAAAGTTGAATAGTATACAAAAACAGACTCTAATTCGACTACTTTTTTTAAAAAAAGAAATTAAAAATATTTTCAAACATTTTGTGTAACATAACATTCAGCATAAATATTGGTATTAAGTTTAAAAAATAAAGCAGTTTTGAGGGATATTTTTGTCTTTTCAAAACTAGGATCGGTTGTTGATATATCTATGGCCTTTTTTAGTATTCCATGAATGAATTCGAGATGTTTTATTTCAGAGTTTTGATTTCATTCTTCGTAATGCTAGCATTGATAGGAAGTTCTATAACCGCATTTGAGTATTTTTCTAAGAGAAGGTTGGACGGGAGCTGCGGAAACATTCAGACGCGTCAAGCTGGAGATACGGAAAACCATCTGGATTCCTCAAGTACAGCTCTTATGCCCGATGAAAATGAAAACAACAGTATGGGTTTTTTTCTAATATGTATAAAAAATAAATGTAATACTCAGTCACCAAAACATTAATTTAAAACATAGAAACAATTTTCATGAACAAAATAATATGCCGTTTAATCTTACGTAAAGTAGAATTCCGTTTTTAGCACAGATATAAACAATATCAAATATTTTGTATTTGTGTGTTTGTAAATGCTTTCTACCGGCATACATTGCATGTTAATTAGTCTTGTAGTTTTTTTGTTAGGAAATAGTAGTTAAGTGAAAGCTTTATAAACATTATTTAAATTAAGAAAACTCGCTTGGTGAAAAGTTATCATTTTTTAATGTTTGAAATCACTTACACGTATATTTAATTATTTCCGAATAATTGCAAACTCTTTCGATGTTATTAGTTTCCAAATGTTTTATTGTACTAAACGTTGTATTCCAATATAAAAATACTTATTATAGGTTTTATTAACGCTGTTGTAAGCTATCGAATTTGAAATTAAGTGTAAAAAATGTCCATGATAATATATTATAATAGTTCTGTAATTATGCTTTTTTTCGTATTAGTAAAATAAAATTTGTATGACTAGTGATCCTTTATCTCCTGACAGCCTTGATCCCTCTTAAAATAGCACACAATGCTAAGTTATCATACAATTATTTTTTAGGGCATCGTGATATCAAAGAGTTCTTGAAGTGCTTTTGCGTCTTCTCCAACGGAGAGAAGCTGTTGAACACTGACCATAGCACAGAGGGTCAGCTCCTCTGTCTGCACGGAATTCGCTTTCTCAGCATGGCATGGGTCATTCTCGGCCACACCTATTTGGCCACGATATATACCGTAGGTAGGATGCATATTTTTTTACCCGATTTGATGAAACTCATATTTTGAGATGGCAATAAAAAGACACGAATCTCCGAGATCGCATTTAATGCATGCACGTTCCATAGATTGCTATAGTCTGTACATTTAGAATAGGCGGCTGAAACAGGATCAAAAACGCCTAATAACGCTCATCGCGCAACTTCAGTGACCGATTCTTTACAGTATTTTAACTACTTCTGTTTAGGTTGCATTGCACAAGAAAAAATTTTCCATGATAAATACCATCATTTTTTGAAAACCGAAAAAAATGCCCTTTTCCAGTTTAGGAAATAGATCTAAATCCAAAAATCCACATGAAAAGTTTCAAAAAAATTTAGCTAATTAAATATTTAAAATTAAAATCGCCAAGCCCTTTGTCTTTGTTTAGGGCATGGCTTACTGCGATATGGTAATTGAAACACGTAGCGGCTGTACCAATCCTGCAAAAACCGCGTACAGAGAAAGTTTCTCATTCTCGCCACTACGAGCGCGCATTACCGACCGTCTCAATAGAAAAGACGCTTATTAACGATGTTTTTCCCGGTTTTTCCAACGTATAAGGATCGGGGGAAAGGAATTAGATATACGTATATATATATATATATATGCTAAATTGGTTCTTTATTTCCCTTACAATATACATCGACTGATTTACTTAATGTTAATACGTTTATGCTCCGAGACCACCGATATCTCCGAAATACGTCTGAATATCTTTTAAGTTTTTTCAAAGCACTTTAAAGTGAAAATCCATTTTAAAATTAGTTTGTTCATGGAAATTTTTAAGAAATATTATGAAAATAATCGTTACATTAAAGCGAACGCTAATGTTTTTAATTCCCACTCTTTTTCCTATAACTAAAAAGGAAAATTCAAAGTTATATCAGTAGGAAATAGAAATACATGCAATGTTAACTTTCATAATTTCTTGGATTATAAAAACTAGCTCACTATTATGATTCAGAAATAGTGCTAATTCATCTATAATTCAGCCCACTTTTTTGCCATAAGTATTAAATTGCCTACAGCTTAATATTTTATGAAAATGAGTTATTAATGAACAACAGATTCAATTAATGAGGAAATGAACAACAAGATTCAACAGAAAATGAGAAACAATGTTTATTTTTCAAATTTCTATAAACATAAAAACCTTTTTCACTTGAATTCAGATTTGAGAATTTTGATTCAGATTAATCAACTTATCTATCAAGCCCATTTTTTAAATAATAAATTTCACAGTTTTATGTTTTTTAAAGTAAGATTACAACATTATAATCTTTATTAAGCAACATTAGACAAGTCAACAGGGAAATTAATAAGTAAAATTTTCAGTTTGACAACCTTTGATGCAATTAAATTGATTTAATAATGAATTTACTAAAAAGCAAAAATACCATTGAAAAAACATTAAAATTGATAGGTATTATTTCAACTGTTTGACAACCAAAACTATATATTTTGAAGTAATAAACAGGTTTCATTGAAATATAAAAATGAATACACAAAAAGAAAAAATTTGGTAACAACAGCTTTTTAGCACAAATGTTTTTGCTTTCAGCCTACTTTATGAATTTTACGAATAGAAGGTTAGTTCTGAATTCTTTTACTGAGATAACTTTCACTGACTTTCTTGGCAAAATTTTTCAAAACTATAGGGATAAATGTTTTACAAATGAAATCTCTCAGCTGTAGATGAATTGTGGTCAGCGTTTGAACACATCATCAGTGTAAACAACACGGTAAACAAACGGTCGGTATTACGCCACCTAGCGGCCTACAGGTGAACTTTTTCTTGTACGCAAAATTCAATAGACTTGAAGGAAACTGGAACAGCCGCTACGTGTTTCAATTACCGTATCGCAGTAAGCCATGTTTAGGGTAAAAGTTCGTCACAACTGACTCATACAGACTTTAACGAGAAACCCAACAATGACTTTGATTTGTTTAAACAACTAGGGGGCTCTGTCCCCTGCTCGCTATCGCTCACCAACCCCCGGAACTGCTTCGCAGTTCTTTGAAGATCGCTTCTCGATCTTAGCGAGCAGAGCTCGCTTGTTTCATCTTAACTATCCGGTAAAACCTGGAACTTGGCTGCTTAGTTAATCATCATTTAATATCGAAACTTTTTATCTCTCTAACCCTATCAATAACTTAATTCGGACCATTACTACAAAAATATCAAAATAAAACTGCAACTGAAATATCCTTTTCAATAATCCTTGTTTAACTTGTCAATAATTTAATCGAAATGTTTTTAAAAACTATCCAGCAAGTCTACTAATTATCATCAACCATCTTAGAGAAAAAAAGCATGCCATTAAAATCTTTTAAATTTATAAAATGCACGTGTATCTAGTGAATCGTCGGAAGTAAAAGAAATCAAGAAATCAGACTCATAAAAATCGGCTGTTTCTCTAGTGAACGACCAGAAAGAGATGAAAAAATTGAAACTTTGAATCTTAATAATTCTAAAAATAATTCGAATTTTTTAAAAAACAAAACGCCAATCTTTTTATAAAAAATAATTGTATGTGCGTTTAAAATATCATAGTTTTACTGTGATTAGTTTTTCTGTTATAACGAAAAAACAGAAAAAGGGTAAAAAATTTCGAAACTTTAGAATTTAATTTCTCCAAAAATAATTCGAAATTCGAAAAAAGGGCGAAGAGGTGCAAAACTTCATACCTAAGGGTATGTGTCTGCAAAAAATCATGTTTCTGCTGTAAATAGATTTTGCTGGGGGAGAACTCGCAGCCGAAAAAAATAATTTTCGACTTTGACACCAGAACTAATTATCAGGTTTGGAAACTGAAATGACCCTCATACATTTGTCTACCAATGGTCAAAATTTCATAATATTAAAATAAAATTTTCAAAATCAGCGGTGACGGCGGCGGCGGTGACGGCGGCGGTCACTGTTACTTTTTTTTAATATAGAGAGATTAAAGCATTGTATCAATGTATAGGGTAAAAGTACGTCTTATTAGGAAATTGGACGATTTAACGCCCTTTTTTAAAGTCGAAATTTGAAATTACATAAAAAATAAATAATCATCGTAATTAAAAAATATATTCCACAATATATTATAAAAAATTTATCGTGTATATTCCTCTCTAGGGTACCTCTATCGAATAAAAAAATAAATAGTGGTATTGCCCATTACAATAGTAACGGCTTTTCTAATCCGATCTAGCCTCAACTGCCTATTCTAAATGAACATAGTTTAATTTGAGTGTTTGAAGTCTAAAGACGAAGAAATGAGTCAAAACTTTTTGCCTTGTATCTTTTGACTGTTTATACTTTTATAGGATGTCGTGCAAAATCAAAAACTAAAATTTCAGTTATGGCAAGATTTTGTGTTTGATCAATTTGCAGATTTAAGTACGGGCTCTTCTTTCTTATTGACATTTCCTTCTCCGTGTGTATTTTTGAACTAATTTTTTTACCGTAAACAAAATCTCATAGCTTTTGACATCTCACCCAAGTTAAAAAACATTTTTCCAGTAGTTTTCTTTACCTTAAGAATAAGTTTAATTAAAACCCCATTGTACTTAAACTAGTGGTTAACTAATTTTCACTGAACCCCGTTTGATTAACTTTCCGTTTTTCAGGTAACATAATGGAAGCGATTGGAGCGGTGGACAATTGGCCTTTTCAAATAGTTCTGAATGGATTCTATTCGGTCGACTCGTTCTTTCTCCTTAGGTGAGATAACAGTGTTATCTTTTTGACCCTCTCATGAAAAGTTATACTTGCGACGTAATTATAATTTAAATTATAAAAACTAAACATGTTCTTTCTTTCAGTGGTTTTCTTGTTTCTCATCTCTATTTTCAGCAGGCTGCCAAGACGAAAGGGAAAATTCCTTGGCTATATTTTTACATCCACCGGTTTGTCAGGTAGTGCCTATTTTTTCATTTAAGATTTTGTTAATTTTTTGGTGTTTATATAATATTTACTTAATTACAGAAATATTAAAATGAAAAAGAAAATAATAAAATAGTGTACATCCTACTACTATTATAATTGTGAATGTTTGTCTGGATGTTTGTTACTCTTTCACGCAAAAACTACTGAATGGATTTTAATGAAATTCTACCATAATGTAGCTGATACATCAGAATAGGACATGGGCTATATTTTATAAAGAGAAAATCAGTCCTTCATTCTTTTTTTTCCCGTTTTTTCTGCTTTTTTTCACTTATTTTTCCGTGTTTGAAAACCTGTTTTAACAGTCATACAACGAGTTAAAAATAAAACATTGTTTCAAATGAGACAGATCACTAGACTTTTTCATTTACTAGATCTTTTATTTTAGTTTTAAACACTGGTTTTAAATTCGTTAATTTGTTCACTAGACTTACTAATTTACTAGACTTTTTACTATGGTTTCAAATTTGTTATTTTATAAAGGCACCAAGATATTAAACATTATCAGGAACATCGGGATTGTAAAAAGTCACAAGAACACCGGGATTAGAAAATTAGCGAGAACATCGGGATGGAAAAATTACCGGGTTATAAAAATTACCGAGAACACAGGGATAGGAAATTTACCATAAAGACACCCAGAATACCGGAATATAAAAAATTACCGGGAACGCCGGGATTAGAAAAATTACCGTGACCACCGGGATAAGATTACCGGGAACACTGGGATAGGAAAGAGGCGCCTGGGATACCGGGATGATTTGTAACATTGCTAATTTACAAAATTATAAATGTATTTTAAGAAATATTTAAAAAAAATAAATTTATACACCCCACCCGTGCAAGGCCGGGTATAACAGCTAGTATAATAATAATAGATGTAATCTCTCAAATCCCCTTCCTTTGGCTACAGTTTCCTATGTCAAGAAAATGTTTTTTTAAACTTTTGAGGGATGTTTAAATTCCCTTTTTGACTACGCCCTCGGTCCTCAAATGAAATTTAAAATCAAGTTTATAAATTAATCATTGATGGTTTAAGAAAACTATAAAATAAAAATTTCTTATAAATATAATTTTTCCATTTTCTTCTTAACCCTTTATTTATCGACGGTACTTACAAGTACCGCCAACTTTAAAATTACGTAGAATAACCATCCTTGCGAATATATTGACGATAATTTGCAGGAACACTCTTTCAGTTATCCTCTTCCAGGATAAAAAGCAGCGAAGGTTCTATGATGAGTATTTTAGCGGGAAATGCGAATAGATTTAACTGAAGTTGTAAGTTTAGCTGCCATTTCGATCGGATTCACATGATTGTAATTTTTGTTCCCACAAAAAAATAGTTAAAGTCAAAAGTTAAGTGTATTATTTTTAAGACTTATTGCTGCGATAAAAAAACTATGTTTTTCTTGTATTGTGAGAATATTTTAGCACTCCGTGTACTGACAGTGCCCAAAAGTATCAATTTAAGTAATTGGCTCTAGCGGATTCAATTTTCCAAAGATGATTATTTTATTTATGTATATCCCTGAATTTTCAATTTAGTGACTCAAAAAAAGCACGAAAAAAATTGCAGCGAATCATAATGCGGTAAATAAAGGGTTAAGGAAGATGGATGGTGCACAAAATAATTGAATTTCAGATTCATACAGCGAAAACCATGTTGAAAGAGCAGAATATCATGCTGACATAAGAGAAATTGAGTGGAGGACTAATCAATGGTCACCACTTTTCCAGTTATAGTCGGCTAGACTAGTACTTGCCCTCCGCTCTCTTGCGTTACCTTCCTATACCGTGCTGATGAGCCCTAACAAGGGCGAAACCGGTCATCGGTTGGAGGCGACGCTTGAGAGTTGTGAGTTTACACAAGAGAAATTATTTGAAATGATTTCTGTAAAGGAGATGGTTTGCTCAAGATGTCACCCAAGAGTCCCAGATGTCTGAAATTGAGCCTAAGCACTATTTTATGAAATTTTCTGGTGGAGATCCCACAGACCCCCTCTATTTTATTACACAGTTCTGAGGTGTCTCAGCTTCAAAATTTACATATTTGAAGCTACACGCCTCAAATCCTGTTAACGGATCCACAAAAGGCCCAAATTTACTTACATTAACCTCCAACCTTAAGGTTTGAGAATCCATGGACTAGGCCCCTGGTTGTATTACTAATTGACTCGTATAAACGCATTTTTTTTTCAGGTTGACGCCAGTTTACATGGTAGTCCTGTTATTCGTAACCTCCATGACGTATTACCTAGGATCTGGTCCCTTTTGGACCCTGGACAAAGTGGACCCAGTCTGTCCGGACAACTGGTGGTACAACCTCCTGTACATCAATAACTTCGCTCCACAAGCGAATCAAGTGAGTTGAGAGTAAAATATACTTAATAAAAGTGTTAATTTTTCAAAAATAAATTAACAACAGAACTTAAAAATGAGAACTCCAGCTCTCAAGCGTTGCCTCCAGCCATGAACCGGTTTCGTCCTTGTTTAGGACTCACCAGCGCGGCATAGGAAGGCAACGCAAGAGAGCGGAGGGAGAGCTTTTAGTCTATCCGACTATATCGGCAAAAGTGGTGACCGCATTGATTAGTACTCCACTATCTGCCGGAATTAACTGTGCAGTGCATTTCTAAGAACAGATTCAATTCCCGAAAGTCAAGGCTCCCTCCTCGTTGCCTTCCTATGCCGTGCTGATGAGTCCTAAAAAGGACAAAACCGGTCCATGGCTGGAGGTGACGCTTGAGAGCTGGCGTTTTCTCACACAATCATCTAACCAGAGGTACTGGTGAAGAACTCTTCTTTTCAGAACTTAAAAATGTTTTTAAATCTTGAAGTATGCCTATGAATATACAGAATAAGAACTAACGAACTTATTACCATTTAGTGTATGGCTTGGACCTGGTACCTAGCGAACGACATGCAGTTTTTCATAGTTAGTCCACTGATTTTGATAGCTTTATGGAGGTATAGTATACGTTTCATATGTTTTAGTTGATTCAATAAATCTTGATGCTTGATAAATTCAAATGAAAATTCCAAATTTTAGATAAAGGTAGGACGAATAAATTACCTGTAGTTAAGGTTTCCCATACTGCTATTTAATAACCCCCTTTGCTATTAAATGGCAGAATGGGAAACCACGTATTATTATTATCTTTGGTAAAATGGTAGGATTTTGGTAAATGGCTTACTTGTTAACTTTTTTTCCATTCTATTCAATTTCATTAAATATAGTTTCTATGTTCATTCACATTATTTAGCAGTATATATGTTACGGGAAATTTGATAAATCGGGCATTATTAATAATGCCCGAAATGGAGGAGGGCAATGTGATTAATTCAATGGCATTTATCAATGAAATTTATCGCTTTCCCCGCCTCCACTCTGGGCATTATTAATAATGCCTAATTAATCACTTTGCCCGTAACATATATATATTTTCTTACATAAAGAATATTTTGCATGGTTCAAATTCTTTAAATTTTATGAAATAGAGCTTTTAAGAAAATAAATTTTGCTGTAACCTCAAAGTGACTTGTTTTATTTTGCAATGTATTTTCTCTCTTTAATTATTCGTACAGTGTGTTTCAATATATCCGCCTAAACTCTGCACAGCCACATCTTTCCAGGGAACGCATAAAAAATCTCCACCATGACCCATAGTTTTTGATAAAATCATGACAGAAATGGTGCGAGGTCACATCTGGTTTACTCTAAAAAATGGTTTATGAGAAACAATAAAATGTTTTTTTTTTCGGATATAAGCACACTAAGTTGTCTAACATATCCATTGCCCCAAGCATTCGCGCCCAGTGGAATAAAAAAGTTATCTTAGGATATGACGTAACATTTCAAAATAGTCATCTTCGAGGTATAGTTCTTTGGGCAAATTTATCTTCTCCCCACAAGGAATCATCCTACGTAGAGTACTTGATGGAACACCTTGTATATGGTATTTTTTTTAAACAGGTGGCCTCCTGTTGGTTATTCTGTACTGGGCATATTCATGAGTGCAACAGTTGCAGCCAATTTTGGCATAACATACCATAACGAATTGCGGTCTGGTTACGGCACCATAGCAGCAACAAGTGTTGATCTACAGCAGCTAGAAACCACGTAAGAAATACTTACATTTATGTGTTTTCCATAGAAACAACTGTATTTAAAAAAAATTATGGACGAAAAGATTTGATACTCGTACATTTGTCTTGGATTTTAGGCAATCTGTTTTCTTTCAAGAGATATACATCAAGCCTTACACACGCATGAGCCCTTATTTAGTTGGAATTTTCTTGGCTTATTACATATTTAAGAGAAAACACAGTAATCAAGGAAAACTGCATTGGGTAAGCCAATATATTTTTCATTCTCTGACTGAGATACTTAAAAGAGGTGCTACTCACCTCACCTCAAAGTCAAAAACTTTTAAACTAACGAACCTTTGTGGAATTCCGAATTTCAGGTAGCTCCAAAATCCAGATCGTCTAAAGATTTTTTGCTATAAAGTTATATTTACCAAATACTGTGCGCCCGATGAGACAAAATGGTCCGGAATATTTTAACTACACAGCGTATTTGATAGCTACTTAAGAATCACGTCTAGAACCAAAAGTGGGACCAGATTCTTCATAAAAGATATCGTTATTCCTACACCTGTTTTTTTTATTTTGCTTTAAGTTCGCGTTTTCTTTGTTAAGCTTAAAATTTTCGAAAAATGTTATAAAACCCTTAATTCCGGGATTCATGCTACTAAAAAAAGTAACTGGGTTCACGAGGTTACCCTTAAAAAGTAGCACCCTCGACTTTACCCCCCTTTTTGATATTGTTCCACAATTCACTCTTTTTTCAAAACTTTCTATAGATTGCCTTGAGCATCGGATGGATCATCGCCTCAGTGGCTAGCCTCTTTTGTGTCTTCTGCCTCTACCACAGTATTCTCTCGCTAGTCGAAAGTGGATTCTACAACGCTTTCGGCCATGCCTTATTCACGGGTGGTTTGGGGTGGGTCATATTCACCTGCCTCAATGGACAAGCAGGCAAGTGGTTTGGTTTATTTTTAAACATCGAGCATGAAAAAACTAGTGATGGGCAGGTATCGATACCAAATACTTAAGTACTCGATACCTATAGGTATCGAGTGTATTCGATACCCACAAAAGTATCGATTCTTTATTCACATATTTCGTTTTAAATTTTTCAATGAAGTAATCTTTATAATACCTACTGTAGATCAAACGCAGCCTGTTTCTGTTTTCATTTTGCAACGCTCAAACCCAAGTCGTTATCATCCGCGAGAGAAATTTGACGCGGCTAGGTTTTTCCCCCGCCAAATCCTTCGCCTCTCCAGGCCCGTAGCTACGGGGCTTTTTGATGGATCGCTTTCAGTTTTTTGAATATTAGTCTGATTATGGATAGGCCCTAAAAAAATTGTCCCTTCAGGTTCATTTCCCGACATTGAAAAAAAGTACTCGATACCTATAAGTATTCGATACCAAAGTATTCGATACCTATAAGTATTCGATACCAAAGTATTCGATACCTAAAATTATCGATTTTGCCCATCACTAGAAAAAACCAATTAAAATCTGAACACTAGATATTTTAGTTCTACGGTCGTATCGCCTACTGGGAAATTTCCTTCCCCCATTTCTACTTTTTTATAGGTAGGTTTTTGTTAGGCAATTTTTATCAAGAGGGGGGTAAAAAATTTTCCAGATGGCGAAACGTTCGTGGCACCGATATTTTAGTGCCGAATGTGTAATTTTAATGTTGTGAAAGCATTCAGTGTTGTCATACTATCAGAGTTGCTAAATTGGGGTAACAATTTATTGCGAAGACGCAAAAAAAGCAACTCTAGTGGTTCCCTTAAAATGAAAAAAAATAATAATGGAAATTTTGAGAAACAACATTATTAAAGCTATATACAACCAGCAATTTTCTTAATACAATGGGGAATAGAAGAAATATGTGCAAAACATATTATCGACAAAATATTAAGTCCAAATTAATAATTGGCCACAAAGGACAAAAAGAAGTATTGCATATTTTCTCTCTCTTAATGTTTAAAATCCACTACTACTACTGTACCACGACCAGGGTTTTTTCCAAAGTAATTCGTGGTATGGTGCAATATGCGATTCAGAGCAAGTCGTTATATATATTTTTTCCTATATTTAATTTAATTGAAGATCCGAAAGGTGAGCTACTCTGTCCAGCTTGCCTTTTATTATTATTTCAAAAGCAGTTTCTGGCAGTTGTATCCAATGTCTTTTACTGAATAGGAAACCCCGGAGAAAATATAATTTTCTTAAACTGCTTGCAAAACTGAAAAAAAGGAGGGGAAACTTCCTATAAACTAGACGAAATGTCAACAGAGCAGATTCTCATAGCAGTAATAGATTTGAAGTCTCTAGAAAATGTTATCGTTTAAATCTAACACACGATGTTCTATTTAACGGAGAAATCTTTCTACTTTTGAAGTAGAAAATGTGTAATCTTTTTTTTTGTTACAGGGCCTGTCAACAGCATCCTGTCCTTCAAGCTTTTCATTCCTTTGAGCAGGTTGACGTACTGTGCCTACCTAATACATCCCATTATCATAAATGCCTACTTCGGATCTCTCAAAGTCCCTTTTCAATTTACTCACATGACAATGGTGCGTATTTTCAGAATTTTTGTTTTTGCAAAACTATAATTATAAATTTTATATGCATAACTTATATATGAATAAATATAATATGTATTATGTACACTAGTTATATATAACTTTTTATTAACTATAAATCAACCTCGATGGTCGAGTGGTTATAGTAAAAGCCTACTAACCCAGAGGTCCGTTCGAATCCTAGGAATCACTTTTGTTAATTATGCTTTTATTTAGCTTTTATTAGTGAAATTAGTTAGAGTTTAGTTGTTACTTTCATGGAAATGACCAGTGCCAAAGAGTATACCTAACTACTTTACTCTGTTCATTTAGAATAGGCTCCTGAAACAGGACCAAGTTACTCAATAATTAATTATAAAGTTAGATCCTTAGATGTTAAAAAATTTTAATCCAGTGACTCACTAAATAATTTCCAAGTTCAGTAATTGTTTTGAATAAAGTTCTCTAATTCCGTTTAAAGAATTTACTTTCCCTGAAAAATTAAGACACAACCCCCATTCTCTATCTCTTCATTGAATTTTGAATAAATGAATGAGTTGTAGAAAAATCTTGGGGCAATAAAGGATGTTATTACTTTAAAAATTATGCTGAATTTAAATGGAATCTCAAAAATTAATTATGGTATATTTTCTTTTTCAGGTTACTTTGTTTTTAGGTTTATTAGTGATAACATATTCTCTAGCATTTGTTGTATCAGTACTTTTTGAGTCTCCTGTAATAAGACTGGACAAATTAATCAGAACAAAATTTACTTCTTAATCTGCAGTATTTAATGAATGAAGAGGATGTAAAAATCAGATTATGTTCATGAGTAAAAATATGAAGACAATATTCAAATCAGAAGAACAATGATGTTTTTTTTCAATCTAAAAGTAGATAAATGAAAGATAAGAGCATAAAATTAGTGCTTTTGAGGCAAACCAACATAAAATTTTTTACATCCATTTAAAATGTATTCAAATGCAAGGGTTCCGCAAGGATTCCATTGTTCATTCTTTATACATACCGCACTGTTGCCACTCAATTATATTTATTTCATATCACTATTGCTAAATTTTAGAAAATTTATTATTTTGTCAGGTCTTTGTATATTGTATATAAATTCCATACAAATATTTTTTTGGATAGAATTATTTTTGTCCTCTGCCTTTAACCCTTTAATTACCGACGGTACTTGTAAGTACCACTGGCGCAAGTTTAGAACTGCTGATGGTTGGCGAGTTTTGGCTATTTGGCGCCATATTTAGAAGCCACATAATTCACTTAACATTAGTTGGGGTAACTATGTAGTGATTTGTATCGCTAAAAACTTGTCGCATCAGCTGTTCTAACAATGCGCCAAAAATAATTTGGTAAATAAAGAGTTAAAAGAGTTTTTGTTTTATGAATTTTAACAAATGTTGAATGTGTAGAACTTGGATTGTGTAACATTTGGTAATAAGTCATCTAAACCAGCGGTTCTAAAACTGTGGTCCGTGGCCCCCCGGGGGTCCGCGAGTAACCTTCGGAAACACTCAAGTTGAGTGTTTCCAAAAGATTTTCAAAAATGAGTTAGAACCCTAGTTTAAAGGGACAAATTTCTAAGGGCTAATTTCTCAAACCCCCTCCCCTCAATATTAATTGATTCCCCTCAATAATTAAATTTTAACATTAGGGGGCACCTTAAGAATAACGTTGAGTCAACCCCCCCTCTCTGAAACAAGTCTGGTTACTGCTCTGGATGTTCGAAATCTTGGGGGAGCCGCGATGTCTGGCTGTTATGGGGGAGGGGCAGCGATCGAAGGTTTCACATCCGCTGATCTAAACTATAGATTCCCAAACTTTTTGGGACCGTCACAGCCTCCTTTTCAAAAGAAAGTTCTCACCTCTAATTTCCTTATATTTTTCATAATTTTACACAAACACATTCCGGAAAAAAAACATTAATTTAATAAAGCCAAAAAAAAAATTAAAAAGCTAGTCATGTGGACAATATTCAAAAGTTAAGTTTTCTAAGCACCTTAAAATTTAATTTGAAATAGTTAAGTTATTTTAAGTAGTAATTAATTCTAGAATCTAGCTTCTAGCAGTTGGTAATTCTACCTTTTATAAAACTAAAGCTTTGATTTAAAAATAATTATTTACCTAATTCTATATGAACTGGAATCTGTCTACTGTATCTTCGGTATATCCCCCCCAACTGGAAAAATTCCTGTATTCATTTTAAAATTTTTCAAAATTATTGATATCTCAATCCATTGATAAAAGGGGTTCTGGGGGTCCTCCCCCAGGAAAACTTTCTTATTTTAACATGCTAAAAAGGAATTTTAACTACTTTTACCTGGATTTTTTAAATGTTTTTTACCCATAAAAACGACATTAAGCAATAGTTTAAAGATAGTCAACGCCACCTTTAACTCTAATAACACCCCCCAATTCCCTTTCAACTCATCATCTCCCAACGTTAGGAAGCACTAATAAAAAAAATAAGTAAATTTCAAAAAGACATAAAATATTTTTTTAAAAATTAAATTGTAAGCAATTTATAAATAGGAATTATTTTTGCTATTTTCCAGTCGTCAGGCAAGGATGCAGTTTTTAAGGAAATATTGAATATAATTTTAATATAATTAGAAAGTACATTCGAACATTTTTTACAACAATGATTGGTATATAAAGGGGGGGATATACTTGAGGGAGTACCTAGGTCGGTGGGCCTTCAAATTCCAGTATGAGCAGAGCTGTTACGGAACGTATGACTGAATTTCAGGATCAGCTGAGTGCGCTAGCTTGATGGCTAACACCCTCTTGATTTCCCCCAGTAAACTTGGTACTCATTTTATTGACCCCAGAGGGATGAAGGGCTGAGTCTGCCATGCCCGTATGCACTTATTGAAAGATAATATTTGATTTAATAAAGTCATTTACTTTCATCGTTTACTTGTGTGATTCTTGATTTATTTTATTTGAGCTTATTTTTAAGTTCGAGTTTTTCATTTGCAATCGTGAAATATTAATAATGCCTAATTCAATTGAATGATTAGTGATTTTTATCTTATCAATTAAATATAATTCAATCAATATCAATGATTCAAGTTCAATTAAATATAATTCAATCAATATCAATGATTCAAGTTCAATTAAATATAATTCGGTACATTCGTATTAGCTCGTCCATTCGCCAACAGGGGCGATAAGTCGCCAAGTCTGGTAAACCCCGCAACACTACCGTTGATTCTGGTAACCCTGGAAAACGTAGCGAAATCGCGCTAGTTCCGATCACTGGCGCATGCGCGCGCAATTTAAATTGGTAAGCCCATGGGTGAAATAATGTGTGCGCACCGCGCAGGTTGTTTTGAACGTAAATTCAACAGTGTTTACAAGGTAAGAACGAAGACTGCATCTGAAAGGTAGGAGTCTAAATGCTTTCGTGTCGTTCCACGGTGAACTTTGTTGCGCCATTTTGCCGAGCCCCAGAGTATTTCAATGTTTTGCGTATGCACGCCGGTGGTAGAATCGACAAAGGATCGCCGGCGGTAGGATCGACCATTTTGCAAGTAAGTTAGTGCTAAAAAAGTTATTTTTATGCTCTTACCGAGTGATATCCGTAGTTTTGGTTCATTCAAGAATACTGATTCCCATTTTTCTGAATCCTTACTGTGTCTGATTACCCCCACAACGAGTTTGGTTATAGATAGGGCAGGGGGGGTTTGGGGGGGGCGGCAGCCCCCCCCCAACCACATGAAACTTTTATTTTTTATTTTCTGATGTTATAAAGATGTTTCTGATGTTAAAAAATGTGTTTTTCGGCGATTCTGATGAAATCCCGTATTTTGGCGCGTTTTGGCGAAGTTGGCGAAAACGATGGACGGGCTAATACGAAAGTACCGAAAATTCAAATTAAATCATCAAGGTTTGTTCATTAACAAAATAAAACTCATAAATAATTAATATTGATTGAATTGTATTTAATTGAACTTGAATCATTGATATTGATTGAATTATAGGTACTTTCGTATTAGCCCGTCCATCGTTTTCGCCAACTTCGCCAAATTTCGCCAAAACGCGCCAAAATACGGGATTTCATCAGAATCGCCGAAAAACACATTTTTTAACATCAGAAACATCTTTATAACATCAGAAAATAAAAAATAAAAGTTTCATGTGGTTGGGGGGGGGCTGCCGCCCCCCCCAAACCCCCCCCTGCCCTATCTATAACCAAACTCGTTGTGGGGGTAATCAGACACAGTAAGGATTCAGAAAAATGGGAATCAGTATTCTTGAATGAACCAAAACTACGGATATCACTCGGTAAGAGCATAAAAATAACTTTTTTAGCACTAACTTACTTGCAAAATGGTCGATCCTACCGCCGGCGATCCTTTGTCGATTCTACCACCGGCGTGCATACGCAAAACATTGAAATACTCTGGGGCTCGGCAAAATGGCGCAACAAAGTTCACCGTGGAACGACACGAAAGCATTTAGACTCCTACCTTTCAGATGCAGTCTTCGTTCTTACCTTGTAAACACTGTTGAATTTACGTTCAAAACAACCTGCGCGGTGCGCACACATTATTTCACCCATGGGCTTACCAATTTAAATTGCGCGCGCATGCGCCAGTGATCGGAACTAGCGCGATTTCGCTACGTTTTCCAGGGTTACCAGAATCAACGGTAGTGTTGCGGGGTTTACCAGACTTGGCGACTTATCGCCCCTGTTGGCGAATGGACGAGCTAATACGAATGTACCGAATTTTCTATTACAATAGCAAATTTAAACACTTAGTTGAAAGAAAACCAAGAATTTCCCAAATTGGGAATCCTAGAAGATCAAGATCCTGGTGATCACGTAGTCGATGCAAAACGTCTCCATGGTCACATGACCTAAAAGCTCAACTGTAACCACAGTTAGTAACCACAGGGCGTTAGTGTCTGAGACCACTCAGTGACTAATGTCTAATATTGTCTGTATTCCACACTATACACTTGGACCAGAAGCAGCTTTCAAAACGTCCAAGACGGCTTAGTCGGTAGGGTCACTTAGCTGGTGTAAAGAAGGTACCCGGTTCAAACCCCAGTGACTTAACATCTTGTTTTAGTGCATATTAAGGTAATATTAAATTTAAAAACTGACCGTTCCACTATGCACTATGACAATCAGCTGGTTTCAAAACGTCCTTGATGGCTCAGTTCGTGGAGTCACTTAGCTGGTATACAGAAGGTACCCGGTTAAAACCCCAAAAACTTAACATCCTGTTTTAGTGCATTTTACAGTAATATTAAATTTAAAAAACTCACGATTACACTTTGAACTATGACAATTAGCTGGTTATAAAACGTCCTTGATAGCTCAGTTGGTAGAGTCACTTTGCTGGTGTACTGAAGGTACCCGGTTCAAACCCCGGTAAATCAACATCCTGTTTTTGTGCATTTTACAGTAATATTAAATTTAAAAAAAACTGACAGTTCCACTATGCACTATGACAGTTAGCAGGTTACAGAACGTCCTTGTGGCTCAGTTGGTAGAGTCACTTTGCTGGTGTACTGAAGGTACCCGGTTCAAACCCCGGTAAATCAACATCCTGTTTTAGTGCATTTTACAGTAATAGTAAATTTTAAAAACTTACAGTTCCACTATGCACTATGACAATTAGCTGACTATGAAACGTCCTTGATGGCTCAGTTGGTAGAGTCACTTTGGTGGTGTACAGAAGGGGTACCCGTTTCAAACCCCAGTAACATAACATCCTGTTTTAGTGCATTTTACAGTAATAATAAATTTAAAAAACTGACAGTTCCACTATGCACTACAACAAAATTGGCTGGGTACAAAACGTCCTTAATAGCTGAGTTGGTAAAATCACTCTGCAGGTGTACCGATGGTACCGGGTTCAAACCCCAGTAACTAAACATCCTGTTTTAGTGCATTTTACAGTAATATTAAATTTAAAAAACTGACAGTTCCACTATGCACTACAACAAAATTAGCTGGTTACAAAACGTCCTTAATGGCTGAGTTGGTAGAATCACTCTGCAGGTGTACCGAAGGTACCTGGTTCAAACCCCAGAAACCTAACATTCTGTTTTAGTGCATTTTACAGTAATATTAAATTTAAAAAACTGACCGTTCCACTATGCACTCTGACAATTTGCTGGTTACGAAACGTCCCTGATGGCTCTGTTGGTAGAGTCACTTTGCTGGTGTACAGAAGGTACCCAGTTCAAACCCCAGTAACTTACCATCCTGCTTTTATACATTTTACAGTAATATTAAATTTAAAGAACTGACAGTTCCACTATACACTATGACAATTAGCTGGCTATGAGACGTACTTAATGGCTCAGTTGGTAGAGTCGTGGTCTAGCTGTGCAGAAGGTTCTGGGTTCAAACCCTACTATCCTCTTTCTCTCTCTACTCTCCCTCTACCTGATGCATGTGACCTAAGGCACTGGTGACCGAGTCGAGTTCGTTCACCCGTCGAAGATGGCGGGGCTCGGACGAGAGGAGGTCGTCCTGGTGGACCTGATCTGCTCCCCGGGGGGTCGCGGGCCTAGGGGGTTCTTCGGATAACCCCCGAAAGCCCCTTCGCCCTGGGGGCCAGCGGAGAAAGGTCCGTCAGGAAGCCAGTTTTGCCAAAAATTTTACTTCCAGGGGACAATCCGCAATTTGTGGACGGTCCCCTATAAGGAGTGCAATATAGGGATAGTCCCCCAAGTTGTTGGATTGCAAAATTTTAACTCCATTACCCGTCTTTCGCCACTGGTTCAGAGGAGAAATTTTATGGGGTTGCAAATTTTTGACTCCATTACCCGTCTTTAGCCCCCCGCCCAAATATAACATCCCACTGCCAGATATGTTTAACTGTGACTGTAACTGCCACGGTTAACTGTGACCGTAACTGTATCAGTAAAAAATTAACTGTATCAGTAAAAACGGAGGATCGATCTCAAAACCCCTCCAGGGTTTGATCTGGGAACCTTCTGCACTGAAGACTGACACTTAACCAACCAGGCCACTGGATACACGTCAGTTGGTAGGCAATGGATGACATGTATTTCATTTTAAAACTTTCTTTAAAGTAGAAAACTTTAGTAAATTTATTTAAACCCCGCCAGGGTTTGAACTGGGAACCTTCTGCACTGAAGACCGACACTTAACCAACCAGGCCACTGGATACACATCAGTTGGTAGGCAATGGATGAAATGTATTTCATTTTAAAAGTTTCTTTAAAGTAGAAAACTTTAGTAAATTTATTTAAATCCCGCCAGGGTTTGAACTGGGAACCTTCTGCACTGAAGACTGACAATTAACCAACCAGGCCACTGGATACACGGCAGTTGGTAGGCAATGGATGAAATGTATTTCTTTTTAAAAGTTTCTTTAACGTAAAAACTTTAGTAAATTTATTAAAATCCCACCAGGGTTTGATCTGAGAACCTTCTGCACTGAAGACTGACACTTAACCAACCAGGCCACTGGATACACGTCAGTTGGTACGCAATGGATGAAATGTATTTCATTTTAAAAGTTTCTTTAAAGTAGAAAACTTTAGTAAATTTATTAAAATCCCACCAGGGTTTGATCTGGGAACCTTCTGCACTGAAGACTGACACTTAACCAACCAGGCCACTGGATACACGTCAGTTGGTAGGCAATGGATGAAATGTATTTCATTTTAAAAGCTTCTTTAAAGTAGAAAACTTTAGTAAATTTATTAAAATCCCACCAGGGTTTGATCTGGGAACCTTCTGCACTGCAGACTGACACTTAACCAACCAGGCCACTGGATACACGTCAGTTGGTAGGCAATGGATGAAATGTATTTCATTTTAAAACTTTCTTTAAAGTAGAAAACTTTAGTGAATTTATTTAAACCCCGCCAGGGTTTGAACTGGGAACCTTCTGCACTGAAGACGGACACTTAACCAACCAGGCCACTGGATACACATCAGTTGGTAGGCAATGGATGAAATGTATTTCATTTTAAAAGTTTCTTTAAAGTAGAAAACTTTAGTAAATTTATTTAAATCCCGCCAGGGTTTGAACTGGGAACCTTCTGCACTGAAGACTGACAATTAACCAACCAGGCCACTGGATACACGTCAGTTGGTAGGCAATGGATGAAATGTATTTCATTTTAAAAGTTTCTTTAACGTAAAAACTTTAGTAAATTTATTAAGATCCCACCAGGGTTTGATCTTGGAACCTTCTGCACTGAAGACTGACACTTAACCAACCAGGCCACTGCATACACGTCAGTTGGTAGGCAATGGATGAAATGTATTTCATTTTAAAAGTTTCTTTAAAGTAGAAAACTTTAGTAAATTTATTAAAATCCCGCCAGGGTTTGACTGGGAACCTTCTGCACTGAAGACTGACACTTAACTAACCAGGCCACTGGATACACGTCAGCAGGAAGGCAATGGATGAAATGTATTTCATTTTAAAACTTTCTTTAAAGTAGAAAACTTTAGTGAATTTATTTAAACCCCGCCAGGGTTTGAACTGGGAACCTTCTGCACTGAAGACGGACACTTAACCAACCAGGCCACTGGATACACATCAGTTGGTAGGCAATGGATGAAATGTATTTCATTTTAAAAGTTTCTTTAAAGTAGAAAACTTTAGTAAATTTATTTAAATCCCGCCAGGGTTTGAACTGGGAACCTTCTGCACTGAAGACTGACAATTAACCAACCAGGCCACTGGATACACGTCAGTTGGTAGGCAATGGATGAAATGTATTTCATTTTAAAAGTTTCTTTAAAGTATAAAACTTTAGTAAATTTATTAAAATCCCACCAGGGTTTGATCTGGGAACCTTCTGCACTGAAGACTGACACTTAACCAACCAGGCCACTGGATACACGTCAGTTGGTAGGCAATGGATGAAATGTATTTCATTTAAAAGTTTCTCTAAAGTAGAAAACTTTAGTAAATTTATTAAAATCCCGCCAGGGTTTGATCTGGGAACCTTCTGCACTGAAGACTGACACTTAACTAACCAGGCCACTGGATACACGTCAGCAGGAAGTCAATGGATGAAATGTATTTCATTTTAAAAGTTTCTTTAAAGTAGAAAACTTTAGTAAATTTATTTAAATCCCACCAGGGTTTGATCTGGGAACCTTCTGTACTGAAGACTGACACTTAACCAACCAGGCCATTGAATACACGTCAGCAGGAAGGCAAAGGATGAAATGTATTTATTTCATTTTAAAACTAAAATTAAACTAAATTACTCTTTATCCCCTCCCATGCATATGATTTAGTATCAATGTACCTGTTTATACATTTTGTGAAAGAATTTGCATCTTAAAAAACATAATATAAGAAAAGTTGTGAGTAACTAAGTTCCAAATACTAAAGTGGGGTTTTGAAAAATTTGAGTCTAAAAACAAAGTTTCAACTTGGTTTTGGTACCCGAATTTTGGATATTCTATTTTAGATAGGATTAGGTTTTGCTGAACTTAATAAACAAAATTGTTGAGTATTAAATTTTCAGGTACAAAAAGGTGGTTCAGGGTCCTCTCCCAGAAAAGTTTTGTAAATTTGACCCTAAAAAACAGGGTTTATTTTGTTTTGGTGTAAACCAAAATAGACCAAAGACAAAAACCAGAAAAAAAAACTCAAAACAACAGAGCTCACTTCATTGGTGGCTCCACACCAAATCCACTTAAATTTCAGGGTGATATTAGGGCTCTAAAAATTTGGGTAGGAAGGAGTAAAAATGAGTTTTATACAAGAAAAATCTTACAGAAAGTTTTTTATATAACATTTCAGAGCAAAGCAAATCAGAAAAAATAAAAAAATGTATATTTATTTCAAATTTCTTGGTGGAACACAGTTTGAGAACCGCTGCTCTAGCGCCCATGAAGACGGTAGTTAAAATTTGGTTCCAATCGAACAGACCAACAAGAAAAAAACCAGCTAGCTGATTAAATAAATGGTTAACAGGTTACACTGTTCTAACATAGAAAGAGCAGTTTTATGAAATCGAAAATAATTTATGTTTTATTACAATACAAGGGGATCTCTAAGGACCGAAAAGCAAAGCAAAATTCCAGGTAAATCGCCATCTCTATGAGGGGAAAATGACTTTTTTTGTTGCTTCAAAAAAATCCACATCCCTTAAAAACGTCCTGTCTTAAATTTCAGATTTTTTTTTACCAATACAGGGTTCCCACACTTTGAAAACATTGAAAATCAAGGACTTTCAAGGACTTTTCAAGGACCTCGAAAAAAAATTTCAAGGACCTTTTTTGCAGACATTTAAAAATAAGTCGTATTTCAAGACAAGTCATTTTTCCTGCATACAATCGGAACCAGAGGAGAAGTCACTCTTCACTGTCAGTTTGTAAAACTGGCCACAAGTTATGTTCATTTAGAGTAGTTTTAAAGAAAATTTCTAGAAAAAAACAAAGAAAGATCTGAAAAAAATTAAGTTCGATTAGTGGCTGAGTGAAAATTTAAGGACCTGAGTCATTTTTCCAGGACCTAGAACGTTTTTCAAGGACTTTCAAGTACCTAAATTTAGCCTAAAAAAATTAAAGGACTTTTAAGGACCGTGGGAACCCTGCAATAGTTTCGTTTGTAGAGAATTTTTAAGTAGGGTCGTGTTTTTATGATCAATGAGTTCCAAGACCCCTTACGGTGTCCTCAACAGTCCATCCATTGTTTTCCCCACTCTTTCTCGTGAACGGGACGCATGACCGACAATAACACATAGCAATCGCCTCATTGGGCTCACCGGTGGCCATTCCACAGAGTCATATGAAAAAAGTATCAGTCACCATTCCGACAGATATTACTATAAACATTGTATGAATGCTATCCCGTGTTGTGGACGGGATAAGAGGAATTTTCAGACCCAGCTGATGACTTGCATTGTGATGGTGTAACGATAAAGTCTTATCGGCCGTTTTGAATTGCGTGACGAATTTAATTAAGCCTGAAATCGGGTGAACAGGAAGATAGCATTCTTTCCCTTTGAGCACGCGGGAAAAAGTGTCGTGCAATATAAAATCACTCTGAAACAACATCATTGTATTAAGTGTAACTCTACCATTCAGTTTTTTTATTGCTCCTAAGGATGAAGCTTTGGGTTCTTCTGTTTGTTGTGACGCTGAAAAGCGTGTGGGGTCAGCAACTGGACCCCCTTAACCCTCCTTTCTACAATTTGCCGAAGAGTTTGTCGAAAGTCGCTCTCAGCTCTCCTCGAGTCCTCAGAACAGGGTTGGGCGACTCGTCTCCGCCGAGTGTTGTCAAACAGTACAGCACGGATCTTCTTTCTTATGGATTCAGGGATCGGATTTTGGAGTATTTAGAGGACAACAATGGCAGCAGATGCAATCAAGATTTGCTTTACCTGTATCAGAATCTACGGTCGAAAGACATGTGGGGATTGAAAAGTAAGTCCTGTGCATTTTTAACTTTTAAACATAAAGTACAGTTTACATGTACCTCGTGAACTTTACTTAGAATATTCCGAAAAAGGCTTAGAACTTTTTAAAGTGTAATTTTGTTAGCAAAAAGTAGAGAAAACTTGATCCGACAAAAGGGTTTTCAAATTAGAGAAGTCTGTCTTAGCTCAAGTTTTTTTGTGCAGGTCTAGAAAAATTTCCGTTATCAATTTTAACTTCTTAATAAAATAGTTACTAAACTTTTGGATTGGGAGGTGTATTAAAGAGGCTCAAAATAAAAAGAAAGGAGAAATTTTTAAAATGATGTGAAATATAACGAACCATTAAAATCCCAAGTATGTGGAAAATAAAAATATTAAACGATTACTCTAGAAATTAGTTGATCTCCTACAAATATAAAAAAGAGAATAACAAGGAGAAAAAGGTTGGGAATCACTGGGGTGACGAACATTTTGATTTGAGTTTCAAGTGCGACCATTTGACCTTGCACTGGGATCAAAATATATTTGGATTTTAATTTTTACAAATAATTTTGATTCATTAAAGATTCATCATTTTTATATTTTTTGAGAATTTAAGTGAATTTACAATGAATTTACTTCACGAACTTTAAAATAAAATTTTTGTATATATTTTTTGAGTTCGAGAAGCTGACAAGTTCAACCTTAAATGGTTTCAAGAACAGTTAGTCCATCACCAACTCTGGAATAATAAATTTAAAAAAAGGCACTAGCAGCTGAGTATTTTTATAATCCTTTTTTAATGTTGGACGCATTCGGGAAACCCGGTAACGGAATTCTGGATGGCAACCTCAAGTGGATCGGCAACTACCACGAATGTACCAACATCTATGTTCCTCTGAACTCCAGTGCCAACGTCGGAGGGTTCCGCGGGCAGTATTGCAATCTGGACCTCAGTGTCGAAGCGTTCCAAAAGGTTAGACACGCTTTATCAATCGAATATTCGACCCGGTTCGATCTAGCGTTCACAGCAATTGACAATGAATTCATAAACTTGAACCAAATTTGACTGTAATTTTGGCAGGCAATATAAAGCTTGTAGAATTAGCTTCACATTAAGCTGAATTTAGCACGATGGAATTAAACAATTAGTGTAAAAAGAAAAGAAATTGTAATTGAAAAATATGAACTTATGAACAAATATTCATTCATTTCAAAGAGAAACTAAAATTTTCCTTTTTGAGAAAACTAGTATTTTTTTTCAATTACATCAATAAATTTTGCTAAATGTAGAGTTATATCTAAATATCTTTGTAGTATTAATAAAACGTTCAACATTTTCATTAATTTATATCTATACTTTGTTCTATTTTTCCGCACAGACTATACCATTAACTGTGGGAATATGTATACCTGAATCTTGCAGTTCAGTACCATTGGACCACTTCCAAGGTAAATTTCAAAGCACCATTTACAATTGAATCGTCAGTTGGAAGAAGGGAATAAGTCCAAAAACCAAGTTTTGAGTTTAAGTTTGATCTTAAAAAACCCTTAAATTCACATTTAAATTATATTTCTCCTTAGTTTACACCACAAAAAGGCGAAATAAAAGGAATAAGACAAATAAAATTCAAAATTATAGTGAAACTGAGTTATTAGAGCATTATTAATGGAGTGAGTGAATATGAATGGAGTTAAACATTCCCTGCATAAAAAAAGTTTGAAAAATTTTTAGAAAATTTCATTTTAACATTTACAGCTCAAAGAATAGGAAAGGAAAGACAAATTAACTTTAACTCCAAATTAACTTGAAAAATACAATGAATGGACATCGATTTCACAACTTCAAGGGGCGATATCTCCCTATAGGGGTTAGTTATTTCCCCCCTCTTTTCACCCATGTGTAGAGCAAAGCTTGGAGATCGTTTTGAGCCCAAAAAGTCAATTTGTCATTTTTAGGACTTATTCCCTTCTTCAAACTGACGATTCAATTTATCTTAGAGTTAACACCATTATTAAAAGAGAAAAAAAACTTCTTATGCATAATTATTGCTTTAAAATCTTCAAACCTTTCTTTCAGATGCATTTTCTGCGCTTTCCGAAACGAAATCTAACGTGAACGTTACGAAGAAAACTTGTCAACCGGTTCCAAGAACAGATGCGGCTGTTACCGTGATGTAATTATTTTTAAAATATAAACTAGTTTAAGAATAAGCACAGTCATTATTACAAGGTAAAACTTTTTTGCCCATTTATAATATCTTTTTAAACTTGTATCTTTAAAATTGATAATATATATAATCCTTAAACTTGATTTAATTATTATTTAATTAATAATTGAGATGAAATAAGAGATTTATGAATCAAACTATTTAATCGTATCTGATACAACAGTTTTAAAATAAAACAAAAAAACTAAGAAATCTTAACAGCTTGAAACACATTTCATTGAAATTTGTGCTTCTATTTTGATGCAGAAAAAGGAATAAAAAGGCCCATTAAAAATAAGATTAAGTTTGGGAAATTAACGGCAAGGAATCTAGCAATATTTTAAAATGAAAAATAGAGGTTAATTTCGTTTGATTCGTAAGAACTAAGTTTGGTTTAGTATAACTCGGTTTGGTTATAACAAAAACCAAGTTTACACATGTGCTTTAAAAATTAAAGCTTATTTGCTTTTCTGCAACAAAAGGACCCTAGCAGTGAAACGAGTTTTACAAGCTCATAGTGTAACTCGGAAAAACAAACACTACAAATAGGCAAAAAGTTGAAATTGTATAAGAATAAGCATTAGTTTGACTTACTTACTTTAAGAAATTTAAAAACACTTTCAAGCATTTTGTATGAAATAACATTCTGCATCAATATTAGATCAATCAATTTGGAAGTAAATTTTATCCACTTTTTAAAACTAGGATAGGTTGTTCATATATCTATAACCTTTTTTACTATTGCATGAATGAATTCGAGATGTTTTATTTCAGAGTTTTGATTTCATTCTTCGTAATGCTAGCATTGATAGGAAGTTCCATAACCGTATTTGAGTATTTCTCTATGAGAAAGTTGGACGGGAGCTGCGGAAACATTCAGACGCGTCAAGCTGGAGATACGGAAAACCATCTGGATTCCTCAGTTACAGCTCTTATACCCGATGAAAATGAAAATAACAGTATGGGTTTTTTTTGCTACTATGAATAAAAAATAAATGTTATATTCAGTCACCAAAACATTAATTTAAAACTTGATTACACTCAATAAAAATTTTACACGAACAAAATATTTGACAGCTCATCATAAAATTATTTAGCTAAATTCAATGAAAGCTTTTAAATATTTCTTTTTTAAAACCTTAAAAAAATCACATTACTTGAAATTATTAGTTTTCATTGTGTTGAAATAATTTTTATCTCAGTTTGAAATCGTTTATCCATATTCCAAAGTATTTATTTCTGAATAATTGTATAAACACCGACTGTTTAATTAATTACCAATTAAAATTGTTTTTGAAGAAGTATTTAAAGTTTTTAATTATAGTACTTTAATTGTACTTTTGTTACATTTTTTAAAAAAGTTTTCCCTATTTTAGATGTTATTCGTATATTTCTTTTTTTGTGTTGCATTAGTAATGAAACTTATTGTAAGCCATCAAATTAGAGACGGGTTTAAAAAATATCCTTGATGATATTAAAAAATATTTTTTTCACAATAGTAGTGTTTGTATAACCATCGGACATTTCTTCTGGCAGCTTAAATGCCACTGGAAAAAGCACAAAATGCTAAGTTATCATACAATTATTTTTTTAGGGCATCGTGATATCAAAGAGTTCTTGAAGTGCTTTTGCGTCTTCTCCAACGGAGAGAAGCTGCTGAACACTGACCATAGCACAGAGGGTCAGCTCCTCTGTCTGCACGGCATTCGCTCATTTTTTATGTTATGATTATAAACTCGCACTTTGAGATGGATATAAATGAAATAAACAGAAATCTCTAACTTTCCCATTTGTTTTTCAGGTAACATGATAGAAGCAATGGAGGCGGTGGACCATTGGCCTTTTCAAATAATTTCGAATGGATTCTATTCTGTTGACTCGTTTTTTCTCCTTAGGTGAGACGGTACTCTCTCTCTCTCTCTCTAACTCATTAAAAGTTGTGTGCACAATGAACATAATTATTTGGATTATACAGGGTGCTTCAAAAGTCCGTTCCGCGGCTTTTATTTGGAACCAACGTGTATAAAAACAAAATGTTTTCTCTCTCTTTCAGTGGTTTTCTTCTCGCTTATCTGTATTTCCAGCAAGCCGCCAAGACAAAAGGGAAAACTCCGTGGTTATATTTTTACATCCACCGGTTTGTGAGGTAGTATAACTATTTTCTTTCCATTTATTTTGTTCACTCTTCGGTAGTACAATACTTAATAACAGAAAATGAAGGGGGAATAAAGGAAATACATCAAAAAAGTATAAATAATAACAACAGGTAATATAAAATCGCCCCTTCGGCTACACCCCAGTATTCTTAGATCTGAACATTCAGAACGTAGTAAAAGTAATTTTTTTTATCTCCTGTTACTTCCAATGATGACAATCGTTCTTTTTGATATTGTTATGAATACTCCTCTTTATCTATTTTCTCTGGCTAAAAAAATTTCATTTTTTTACCTTTTGGAGCAGCTTTCGTCAAATTTCCCTTTTTTGACTAGGCCCCCTAATTGACCCATACCAACACATTTTTTCAGGTTGACGCCAGTGTACATGGTAGTCCTATTGTTCCAAACCTCCCTGTCGTATTACATGGGATCTGGTCCCTTTTGGACCCTCGACAAAGTGGACCCAGTCTGTCAGGACAACTGGTGGTACAACCTCCTGTACATCAATAACTTCGCTCCACAAGCGAATCAAGTGAGTTAGGACACAACTACAGTTAATTTTTTTAAAACATAAATTTACAACAGGACTTAAAAATGTTTGATAAGTCCAGAAACATGCCCATGAAACTAACGAACTTATTCCAATTTAGTGTGTCTCTTGGACCTGGTACCTAGCAAATGACATGCAGTTCTTCATAGTCAGTCCACTGATTCTGATAGCTTTATGGAGGTATAGTACACCTTTTATTTTATCGGATATGCTATCACTTTTCTCAAGAAATAAAAACAGTCTTAAGGTAAAGTTCATAGAGGCAAATTGTATCCATTCCACGCAAGGCAGTGTAGAGTTTGAGAGGACTTGTTAAAACACCCTGTGTTACTTTTTAAACAGGTGGCCTCCTGTTGGATATTCTGTACTGGGCATAATCATGAGTGCAACAGTTGCAGCCAACTTTGGCATCACATACCACTATGAATTGCAGTCTGGTTACGGCACCGTGGATACAGCAAATGTAGATATACAGTTGGTAACAGCCAAGTAAGCCATCCATATCTTTTCTATAGAAACAATATTCAAAAATAATGGAAAAGATTTTATACTCATACATTTGTCATGAACTTCAGGCAATCCATTTACCTTCAAGAGATTTACATCAAGCCTTATACACGCATGAGCCCTTATTTAGTTGGAATTTTATTGGCCTATTTCATATTTAAGAGAAAACACAGTAATCAAGGAAAACTGCATTGGGTAAGCCAATATATTTTTCATTCTTTGACTGAGATACTTAAAAGAGATGCTACAAACTTCAACTAGAAATCCCGAAAAACTATTAGAGTAATGTTCTTTTTTTCTGGAATCCCAAAATACGGTATGTTTACAGATGTAAAAACAAATTTCTAGTTCTAAAGACTATATTTTCCCCAAAAAACTTACCACACGCCTAATGAGACAAATGTTTTTTACTACAGCTATTTATAGTAGTAGTAACTATGTAAACGGGACTCCATCATAGGTTTATTAGGAATGATGTAGCCACAATGAAAGCACACTTAAAACGATGGAAGGACCAGATTCTTCATAAAAAAATTATATTTAATGCTGAATTCCTCTGAGCTTATTTGATAATTGACCTTATTTTGAGCTTTCTTGTTAAGCTCAAAATTTTGGTAAAACCTGGAATTTCGGGATTCACACTGTTGAAAAGAAAAAACTGATATCTGGGTCTATCCATGAAAAGTAGCACCCTCTACTTTAACACCTTTTTGATATTGTTCCACAATTCACTCGTTTTTATATTTAGATTGCCTTGAGCATCGGATGGATTGCCGCCTCAGTGGTTAGCCTCTACTGTGTCTTTAGACTCTACCACAGTATTCTCTCGGTATTTGAGAGTGGATTCTACAACGCTTTCAGCCACGCCTTATTTGCAAGTGGTTTGGGGTGGGTCGTATTCACCTGCCTCAATGGACAAGCAGGCAAGTGGTTTTTGTTTATTTTTGAACATCAAACACGAAAAAACATACTAAATCTGAGTATTACATATTAGAGATTTATTTTCATATTAAAAAAACCCAGTAGTTCCCTTAAAATAAAAAAATGCATTACAATGTGGTTATCTTAAACTTTGATAACTCTAAACCTTTATACCTCAAAAAAATATCCCCTTGAAATAAAGGACCAATTAATTTTATATTTAGAGTAACCTAGTTATCTAGAAGAGTCATACCTAAAATTTATTTTCACGTCTGTTCGATTTTGAGGTTATACTTTACTGTAAATTTGAGCAGCCATATTATCAAAGCTATGTTGTCCCAAGGATTTTCTTAATGGAATTAGGAAAAAGAAATACAGGGTTCATACCATGTCTAACATTTCAGGAGTAATTCATTTCATAGTTTTTCAGGAGTAAATTACCAAAAAATCAGGAGTTCATGTGAATAGTTATTAACCTTAAACAACTTTGCATCTTACGAGTAGAATGAGTTAAGAATGAAGCATGGAATTGTAAAAGTGGTTAGATTTCACATTTCCACTGAATTTTATCAATTAAAAACTAATTATTTCCCCTAAATTGATAGTAAAACATCATTTTGCCCTTAGACATAAGCTTACCATATTTTCTTGGGTCCAACCCAGGACATATTTTTGAAACTTCTTATTAAGTACCATATCAAATCATCAAGGATTGAAAAATAAGAAAAAAACATTCAAACTAATAAACATTGAACAGAAATATCAAATTTTATTTCCTTATTCGACATTATTTTTTCAAAAATTGTTCGATTGACTTAATTTTGTTACAAAATTCACTGAAAGTAAGTTCAACAAATTAATACAGATATTAGAAACGCAATTTTAAAGAGTTTTGTCAGGATTTTTCATAAAAATGTCTGGAAAATCTTAAATCTAATTCCAGGAGATTTCCGCGGGCAGCTCTTAAATCCCTGAACGTATGGTAAGCCTACTTGTATAGATGTTTTTCAGGAGTCGGAGGGTAAAATCAAGAGAAAAACGAGAGACTTCTTTAGTAGGAAAAAGTAATCTTTTTATGTTACGGGACCTGTCAACAGCATCCTGTCCTTCAAGCTTTTCATTCCATTGAGCAGGTTGACATACTGTGCTTACCTAATTCATCCTATCGTCCTAAATGCCTACTTTGGATCTCTCGAAGTCCCTTTTCAATTTACTCACATGACAATGGTTAGTATTCTAAGTTTTTCAAAATTAGAGGCTAAGAGTTAGTTTGCTAAGGTTAAGATTAAGTTAAAGGCTAAGATATTTAAGAAGATATGTATTTTTTATCTAGTGGCACATCAAAAAATTTGACGGTATAGATATTGCCAAGTTAAGTAATTGCTGTGAATGAAGTGGTTTGGATCAGGTTCAAGATTTAACTGTCTCAAAAAAAGTTAAAAACTAAACCTGTTCTATAACGCCAGATTGAATAAATCAAAGAGTTGTTAAAAAATCAAGGTAGAATACAAAATAAAACTTTTAGTGTTTTAAAGTATAATGTTATTTAATCAACAGAATATAATGAATGCTTACCCTAAAAATAATGTTAAATAGATAATTATATAGAATTTCATCCAAATTAACAGGTATATTTCTCCTTTCAGGTTACTTTGTTTTTAGGTTTATTAGTGATAACATATTATCTTGCATTTGTTGTATCAGTACTCTTCGAGTCTCCCGTAATAAGGCTGGACAAATTAATCAGAACAAAATTATCTCCTTAATTAGAAGTATTTATTGAATGATGAGATTGTGAAAATCAGATAGTGTTCATGAGTGAAATTATAAGGACAATATTCAAATCAGAAGAACAACGAAAATGTGCTCGTGATAATTGAGAAACTTTCTTTTGGCCTGTTTTTATAAAGTTTTCTGTGATATGCGACTTCTAGCATTTTGATGTCAAATAGTTGTTTCATAAGATTACATATTAGTTATGATAATGAACCCCCTATGAATTTAACCCCCTGATGCCTACTACCAGAACTAACAGTGGAAAAAATCATGTTTTGCCCCATTCATATCGCTACCTCAGAGCAACAGTGGGACATCTACAAATGGTCTGGCTGAGAAAATCTTTTTTGTTATACGATTTTCATCCATTCTGCTTAGGTGCTGCTGTTGGGAGTCATATGCATATATCGCTACCTCAGAGCAACAGTGGGATATCTACAAAACATGCTACTTTTGCACTGAAATCCACAACTGCAATATACTTGAATACCATCATAACCTTAAAACACAAAAATGGAAGATGTCTCACTGTTGCTCTGAGGTAGCGATATATAGTTTGTGGTCAAATAAAATAAAAATGCCAAAAACTTATTTCCATTTTTTTTAAATTAAAAAATAACTTTTGAAATTGGGTGCTGAATCTAAACTTTATAAATTATAGCCCTTGAAGGTGCAATTATTACTGAAAAAACTTAAAACCATGCAGAAAATTGAAGCTTAACTTACATATTTACTACCATGGGCAGTAGAGGGTTAAAAGATATTTTCTTCTTTAGAAAATTCTGTTTTCTTATTATGTACAAAACTTTTAATTATACATATCTGTATTATACAACATTTGTTATTTTTAAGAACATATTTCAATAAAATGTTATAAAGATGTATAAAGGCAATGGTGTTGTTTAATAACTAAAACACTCTCCATGCAATGATTTATGGCGTTTTTTAAAAGTACTCCAATATTTCACTGAATAAAAGAAAAGATATAGTACTTATATTTTAACTGTTAATCAGATACAGTACTTATGTTTGGAAAATTAATCATTACATTATGAACAGAGTAGAGGATTTTAAATACAAAGTATAAAAAAAGTATAATCAACTGTATAAAAATATGCCCCAGAGCATAAAAAATTTTAACTTAAGAGTAATTCAACAAGAAAAATAAATTTATTTAACTTTACAAGAAAACCTTATCACACTGAACTGAGCTCAGTAAACAAATGTAAAATGTCGCAGGGATAAAAACAAACTCATTAAACAATGCTAAGAAATGCCAGCAAAGAGGTCAAGTAATTCTTTTTCCTTCTGTAAAGATAAAAAAAAACGTAAGGAAATGGAAAAAGGTTTAGCATTAAAAGGTGACTTCTTTCAGAAGTCTACTTACCTCAGATGACCTAGAAGGATTACTTTTGGACAAACTGTCATCTCTGTTCACTAAACTCTTGCGTCCTTCTTCAGTCCATACAGCTGTGCTTTTGGGATTTGCGCTCACTTGAACCTCTTTATCAATAGGTCTAAAAAACAAAGAAAAGCATGTAAGCCAGATGTTCTACATCAGGGGTCTCCAGTCTGAGGGTCATATTAACTATTAAACAGCAGTTCAGGGGTTGACTACAAACTCGAGTTTAAATTAGAATCAAAACCAGTGGCGGCTCGTGGGTAGTTCAAATGGAAGTTCAGAATCGTGCTTCGAAAGAACAATTATAACAACCTTACAATTAAATCACAATTATCATTTTCAAAAGAGAAAAATAAACATGGATTAATAGGTTTAATGTACCTTTTCAATACATCATAGCTGCCAACCTGAGCTATCAAGTACTCCAATTTTCATCTTTTCTCTGATAACCCGATGAAAGTACATTTACCTTTTTAATCCCAATTTCCTTTTTACACAATTTCAAAAAGATTGGAGTTTTAAGGGGGAAATATGGTCATTGGTGTAAAGATAAAAATTCGAAGTAACTCCGATAAAATCGGAGTACTTGGTAGCTATGATACATTTTTAGGCAGGATTCTTATTTTTCTAAACTGTATATGAAAATTATTGTGAGTAATTGAGTTCAAACCTCCAAAAGGGGGGTCTGGGGGTCCTTTCCCAGAAAATGTTTTGAAATTTGACCCTAAAAAACAGGGTTTTAACTCAATTTACTCTTAGTCCAAATTTCAGGGGGGGGAGGGGTCTTGGATCTTTTGAATACACCACATATTAGTCATATTTTTTGGGATAGAAAGGTA
This sequence comes from Tetragnatha versicolor, assembly GCA_024610705.1. Lineage (NCBI taxonomy): Eukaryota > Metazoa > Arthropoda > Arachnida > Araneae > Tetragnathidae > Tetragnatha > Tetragnatha versicolor. Next base: position 3,507,724 of record JANDEH010000007.1, on the reverse strand, counting down.
TCCGTGGCCGGATGAAAGGGCCTCGCGGGCCGTAGTTTGGAGAATATAATAGCGTTAAATATCACACAGACTCTTTCAAAAACACTTACTCAAGTTGTAATTTTTATAATCAAGAGCAAAACTTACAAACTTTGAAAGGAAGTACTTGGGGAACTGAATTCGCTGTAGGTAGGTGATTTACGAGATGGGCTTGGAACAGACTCTTGAGCAAACGATACATCGTTACATTCAAAACTATCAGCTTTGAAACTTCTAGTCGCTGGAAAAATAATTCAGAAATTCTATTTGCAAGTAAATAAATTATTTATGGATCAAGTTTATAAAAAATACTAATGCATGTTTTAAATTTGAGGAGAGTCTTAACATTCCTTTAATCTTTTCTTGTGCATTGAACATAAAGTCAAAGTAACTTTAAGAACAGTTCAATGGCATCAATCAATTTCTTTTAAGTGGTATTGTCATTACTAAGTTAACTAAGTACATTGCTAACATTTAATTTTTATAGAGATTTTAAAAATTTGAACAAAAGGTTACATAAAAATAATACACTTAACAATTTAACTGACTCAACTTTCATGATTTTATTTATCCTCATTTTTAAATGCACATAATTATTCTTGTGAGAGAAAAAGGAGAATTATATGATACATCAATATATTTTTTAAAAATTAACTACAAAAATGGACACATTATTTCCTATGGAAATCATCTCCCTAACCAAATGTTTGACATGCACATGTTACTTACATTCCTCAATATTAATAGCTTTTGTACGAAAACTGGGAGGTAAAAAACACGATTGGCTATTCTCCAAAGCTTGCACGACAAATCCATCTAAGAATGTGAGGGATGGGTCTACCTGCAAATCAACATATTTAAATTTAATTTATTAAAGGGCAATTCCACGGGTAACTGACTGACATTTTTTAAGAAAAACGCTTAGTATTTTGTTATTTTCTTCCCAAAAAATAAATGATAAAAAAATACTTTCCACCCAGTTTATTGTTTTCTTGTTAGCTTAATCTAATGGCACAATTAAATTTTCAAAATAGGTTTTTATTGATTTTTTAAAAATTTTAAACGACATGGTAACTGACTGACATTTGTGAAACATTTATGTCAGTCAGTTACCTTCTTGTTTAAAATTTTTAAAAAATCAATAAAAACCTATTTTGAAAATTTAGTTGTGCCATTAGATTAAGCTAACAAGAAAACAATAAACTGGGTGGAAAGTATTTTTTTATCATTTATTTTTGGGAAGAAAATAACAAAATACTAAGCGTTTTTCTTAAAAAATGTCAGTCAGTTACCCGTGGAATTGCCCTAAACTAAAACATTCTAACTGTAGTGCAATTTGGATAACCTGGAAACCTTTATTTCAAAGTTAAGAGTAATCCAGAGACTTCTTTCAGTTTCTTTAACTTCCTATTAATTGAAATTTACCTTTTAAAACTTAAGCTATGAAGTTATTTTTTCGGTAGTCCCTACATCTTTGAATTATGCAAGTGGCACTGCATAAAAAAATTCAAACTTATAATTGAGACTTTAAAATGTATGAACGTTGTTCAACATTAAAAGTATTTGAATAAAAAAAAGAAATAAATAAAAAGCTAAATGAGCTAGTAAGTGAGGTTTTTCTTGGCAGACACTATAAGTTAAAAACTAAACTTTTATTCTCACTTATAAAACTTAAACTAACCTTTTCATTTGAATAAAATGTTTGATCAGTAGACTTCATTTCCTGCATCTGTAATAACTGGTTTAAAATCTGGAATGTTAAAGAACAACTGGGTAAGAAAAACAGAAAGAAATGCTTCCATTCAAATGCCAGTTTGATAAAAATAACAATTACCTGAGAAGGATTTTCATGCTTTACTTTAAAATCCTTCAAAAACAATTCTAAGGCAGGAGGTAATTGCTTAGTTTTAAGAAAAGTTTCAACTAGAGATACTAAGAGCCAAGTTGTAGCTTCCTCGTCAGCATTTTTGAGGAGAAACGGCAGGTGTTCCTCGAATTCTGACGGAGTTGACAAAATCTAGAATCATGAAGCATTGGTTACATTTAAGATGGTTGAAAATTTTAATATTATTTCATTCATGTTATGATCTTTTATTAATCATCGTTTTAAAACCTGCTCTGATTAGTCACATGGCACTGTTGGAATGAAAAGAATATTTGTTTATCTTGTTTATTGTATACTCCTGAAATCCAAAACATGAGGTTATCATCTATTACAAGCAAAATGCTGGTTTTTAATTGATTAAAACCAGTCATCAAAACAAGTTGGTAACAAAAGGATATCAATATCAATACTATCAACATCAATGTGGTATCAATACTACCTCTGTTTCCGGTGTTAGGATTGGGTAACTGGTTGAAATATGGTTGAAATCTATTAAAACTGAGCTTTGAGAAAAATCCCAGATAATTTCTGCCACTCTTAATAATGATTGTTTTAGAAGTGAAAAAATTAACATTACTACATAACAAATAGTTGACAACATACTGCTGATATCAGCTTCAAAACACTTGGAGGTAGAAGTTTTTCCTTTTGACACAAGTCAAAGCATTTTCTTTTGGCAAATTCCTTGAGAGCTACATCTAAAAACAAATTTTAATGATAAAAAACCATCTAATTTTACCACACTTTTGAAACTTATTTATTTATGGTAATATAATTTTAAAATGCTATTTTGATTTCAAAAAATAAAAATTAGAGAGCATCACATTATTGTTCTTTAAATTTGATTAAGTTATCAATCAGTCAAGCTACACATTTTAAATTTTTTGTATCTATTTGGCACACTACACAATTCAAAATGGTTTAGAAAATAAATACAGAAAAAAGTTTTTGATGCCTACTCATGCAATTACCTTTAGAGATAGTGTCAATGACAGCATAAACATCAGAATTGGGAAGCAAATTCCCAGCCTCCATTAAAACTGATACACATACTGACACAACCCACTCTTGTCTCTCAAGATATCTTTCAAAAGTCAAGGATTTTTTCTTTTTCATTTGGAGCACGTATCACTTGTCAAGTATGAGAAGCAGGGGCCGCGCTAACCATTCGCCAATTCGCCAAATGCGAGTAAATCGCGAAAATGGCGAGAAAAAAGTAATTTTGGCGAAAGTACAGGCGAATACTTTTTCCGTTTTAGTGAACTTCCAAAAGTAATCGATAAATTTCAGAACTTAACTTTCGTTTTTAAAAGTCGCCCGTGTGCGATTACTTGCCAAAAATGGTTTGGCTGTACAGCCGCGAGCATTCGCGGAATGCGGTTGGCTTGAAATCGTATTTCCGCGTGCACCGCGCTACGAGCACCGAAACAACCGTTCGCGGCGTCGCTTACGCCGTTTGGCTCTAATTTATGTCTACCTTTAAAAAATAATCATAATTTTATGTTATTAAGATTCTCAGGTTTTAATACTCTTTTAATATTTAAATACTCCATTGAAAATTTCGACGATTAAAAAAGATTGCGAAAAAAAGAATTTTGTTTAACGAGCTGCCTCATATTGGAAGGCATGCATTTATTTCTGAGGGAGCATTATTATTATTTAAGTACTTGTTGATAATAAAAAAAATAATCAATCTTGAGCAAAAAGCTTGCTGTACAGACTATTATCTTAATGATTTAGAATTTTTTTACATAATTAATGAGCCGATTGACTTGGATTTAAAAAGTATCTTTTTAACTGATTTTGAGAATCGAAACCTGTCTAGTAGATAAGCGATAAATACAGCGCCATCTATATGATGGCGCTGTATTTATTAGCTGTTTTATGTAATGAAGCTACGTTAATATCGGTTTTACCCGATATCCGATTACGCCGGCGCCAGCCACGGACTGCCCGCGAACGCTTTAATTTTTGGATGGAGTAACTTAAAAAAATCATGCAATTAGATTTTACTCAAAAAAAAATATGGCTAATAGCTAATAAATTTGGCTAATAAAATTTATGATTTGGCTAATTCACTGGCGAATGTTTTGAACACCTTAGCGCGGCCCCTGGAGAAGATACGACTCTAAATCAAGGATTCCCAAACTTTTGAACATGATGACCAACTTTATATAAACAGAATCTAATGCAACCCATCACATCTTATCTTCATTTAAGAAATTAACCTAACAAGCAAAGAACATTTAAATCAGTATTTCTCAACCTTTCTTCTGTAAAGCCATCTAATTTTTCCATGACCCCATATAAGGCTGCGACAAAACAATTACATACAGATTAAATGTAGCTGTGTTTAGATACTAGCACATCAAATTTTGTGCAATTGTTATTTTTGAGATAAAAAGAGGGGTATGGAGGGATTCCAAAAAGAATTTTGAAATTTAATTAGTAAATACCAAAATTTGTAATTCCCCCCCACCCAAATTGATAATTAGTGCCCCCTGGTGGGGCATGAGCCTCACATTTAGAACCCCAGATAGATAAGGGGTCATCCATAAATTACGTGAGGTCAAAAAGGGGGGGAGGGGTTTGGAAAAATCTCACCAAATCTCACCAAGGGGGGAGGGGGGTCGATTAAAATCTCACGTCAACTTTTTTTTAACTTAATTATAACTTAATTATTTGCTATGAAGCACAAAATGCAAATAATTTTTAGAAAATAATTTTTAAAAGTTGTAGGTAAATCTCACGTGAAGGGAGGGGGGTCAAGAAAAATCTCACTAAATCTCACCAAGGGGGGAGGGGGGTCCAGATTTTGGAAAAAACACCTCACGTAATTTATGGATGACCCCTAAGTGGAATTTTTAATCTTTATAATTAGGAATGAATATTTTGCATCATAAGCACTTTAAAGAGGCAGAAGTTTTTTACTTGCCTTTATCCAGTGCTTTAATTGGAACTAAATATTTGGGGGGAGACTCAACTTTAGTTTGAATTCTTTTTCAACTTTTTAAAAATCAAATTTCAGTTGGGGGGCTAAAAAATTATGGAGGACGGTCCAAATATTTTGGGGGATGGCATCCCCTGTGTCCACCCCCAATATCAGCACTGTCTTAGACACTGAATTAAGTTTCTTAACTTATTATACTACTTATTCTTTATACTATGTGGTCTGATGATAAAAAAGTTTTAAGGCCTACATTACAATCTTAATAATTTTCAACAGACACATTTTAAACATTAATTCAAAACGTTGTAGCGACTCGCCAAAAAATAGCTTGCAACCCACAGTTTGGGAATCTGTGATCTACAATATTTTATGGTATTTCCATAATAAAAATAAATCCATTTAACTATAAATAAATAAGGGTTAAAAACAAGAGCAAGAAAGGATACTTCAGAGCCAACTGAATCACTTTCAGAGCGAGCTCTTTCTGTTTATCAGTGTTTGTAGATCCTATCAAAAACTCCATCAACTTTTTACAAATGGCTTGGACATTGGAGGGATTGGCCAAATAAAATAAAAGCTCTAATGTCTGAAAGTATCAAGCAAATAAAACTATTAAATATACAAACATACACTTCAATATATTTATGTGCTCAGCATAAATGATCTATGCATCATAAACATAGGGCATAACAGAGTATAACAGAACATTTTAATAATTAAAGTTTTTTGGTACAGATTTAAAACAGGTCCTACATGGCAAAAAGAGTGATAAGCCACCAAGAACAGGAGACCAGCTGATCAGCCGTAGTTGGTGGTTGCCATGAAGGACCTGTTTCAAATCTTTCCCAGTTTTTTTTATAATTAAGTGTAAGTTATTTTACATTGTTTTGTTTAAAAATAGGGGTGGATTTAAATAATTATAATACCTTGATCTCTTCTACTAGGTTTTAGATTGTCAAATGGAAAAAAAATGTTTTTTTAGGAACTAAGTCATTTAAAATATAAGTATGCTAGAAAGTTATAAGCATGAAAAATAACTGGAATATTATGGATTTATATTTCATAACCTTTTTTTAAAATTTGTATATAATACAAGTACTTATCACATTAAATCTATTTTTAAAAAATACATAATAAACCTTTAATTGCAAAGTTTCATCTTTTAACATCAGGCATTCCATTATAACTTCTTGTTGAGCAACTGTAATACTTGGCTTGAGTCGTTTCACGACCAAAATAAGTGCCTCGATACCTAAGGTAACACAAGAAAGGTTCATAAACGTATACCACATGGAAAAATAAAGTTTTAATGTTATCAGAAAATACATTTAATGTTTACCCATAAGCTTCAAGTTAATATTTTTGGCTTTCAGAAATGTAGACACTGATGCTAGCACCATTTCAATAACTTCATTACAAGGTTGGATGAATGTAACAGTTTCAATAACTTGGTGTATAATAGCTAAAACATGAAGACATTATTGAAGCATTATGCAAGATTAAAAACAATCAAAATAAAAACAATGAAAGTATACTCTATCATACCATAAGAAACTGTGTTTTGTAAGCCAACTTGTTGTAAGGTCTTTTTCAAAACTGGCATCACTTGTTCAAAGTGTCTAAAACAAAAAGTTAAAGATTAAAATAAATTTTAGCAGTTATTTTGTTTAATTATTCTTAGCATTTTCCAAAATACACAGAAATACCAATAAATTAAATAATTATACTTAAAATGAGGTTTCAAGCAGTTTTTGAGAGTTAAGGAACATAGTTTGCATATTACTAATTCAAAACAATGTTTACTAATACATAAAACACATAGTTTTAAAACTTGCAGTCTTAAAATAGTCCTGAATTAAATTAATTTTTCCAATACATTTATGATGTGTTTTTGGCAGTAGGTGAAGTAAAAATTTTAAGGAAGGTGATGGTATAAGTAAGAAGTTGCAATGGTATTGAAATCAATATATTTTAAAGACTTCAAACCTTCCAGTAGATTCCGGTAGTTTGGGTTAAAAAGACAGGACCAACCTTGCTGGGCTTACGCCTGTAGTTGGTCGAATTAATTTGTATTTGTTCAAACAAACCTCATACACTTCCCAGAACTTTGTTGGCATATTTACAAAGCATTATGCATTTTAAGTTAAACACATTATTAACAAAAGATTCTTACTCTGGCACAGTACATAGATGCTTCAGCAGTTTCAAAATATCTAGCTGCAACCAAGGGGCAGGAATATCACAATACACCATGCTACGAGGAACTCTTCGTAGTAAAATTTGATCTTGCAATTCTACCAAGCTCTTAATTAAATATGTAAAATCACAAGAAAGTTTCTATAACAAAAATATAATCATTATCAAATTGTAGTTTTTGTAAAAATACAGAGGGACTATTTACAGGGTTACAAGAACAATGTTTTCCCCCATACCAATAATAAAACTTTGTGTTGCTCTTAGGCAAATGTTTTTCAGGAGTCAGAAGGTAAATTTAGGAGAAAAAACATATTTTTCAGGAGTTATAAGGGCCCTTAGAAAAATAAAGCTAATTTCAGGAGGCGTATGAACCCTGTATTTAGGTATTCACACATTTTCTACCCCATAATATCCTCTTCACAATTATATTGTACTGAATTTGTTGTGTTGTATATTGCTTTTATTATGTTATATGCATTTATGTGGTAATGCATTGAAAATAAAAACCAATAACCAACAGATAGAACTGAGAAATAATTAGTTGAAATAAACATAAAAAAAACAAAGAGCTCACCAGTATAAATTTGTACATAGTACAAACAGCTGCAGATACCACTTCTAAATCAGAATCAGTCAAGGCCTTTTCTAATTTGGGTATTAACATTTGATAGGCGCTTTCACTGTTGATCAACTGGAGGCAGTGGCTTAGCGTAAGAATAGCAGATTTACGAACAGACGATCTACAAAAATAACATACAAGTTACATACAAGAACTACAACTGAATAACAAAACAAAAAGTTTACAACTTTTTTTAAACCATAAAGAAAACAGGGCATACTTTTCATGATTAAGTTTTCCTTCAACTAAGTGCAGCATGTTATGTACAGTATCTATATTGATTAGGTTACAGATGGATGTCAATGCTAATAATACTTCTACGTAATTTGAGCTTTGCAAATCCTGAAAAGTTTTCACACAATTACTTTTCACATTACAACAAGTACTTGGTATTTTTAAAGTTTCATAATATTTAAACATTTCTGGTACTTTTCCATTATACCGGTGCAGGCGATAAAGTCGCCAATAATGATGCAATGCCAACGGAAGTTGCTTCTTGTGATTTCTTCTGGCGACTATGTCATCATCATCATTCTTGGTGCGACAGCCCAGGGTGGGCCAAGGCCTTCTGAACTAGACGACTCCAGCCGCCCCTACTTGCAGCCAAACTTCTCTAATTTTTAGTTTTGAGGGTCAAACAGTTCCCCTCAACAGCATCCACCCAATGAAGCTTAGGTCTTCCTCTTCTTCGTGTGGTTACTGGCCTTGCTGTAAAAATTTCCTTTAAAACGCTATTGTTGTTCATGTGAAGGATATGTCCTGCCCAATTGAGACAGCTTATTTTTATGTGATGGACAACATCCGGTTCTTTGAACAATTCAATGTTGAATCTTCTACGCCAGACACCATTGTCTTGTATTCCTCCATAAATACTTCTTAATATCTTTCTATCAAAAGTTCCCAAAAACTTCTCCTCCTTCGTAGTCATAGTCCAAGTCTCTGAGGCGTCTGGCGATTATGTGCAGCCGCCAAAAGTAACAAACCAAAATGATCCAACACAATAAAAACCTACACCACTAAAAGAACAGTTATTTATTAAAACCTAAAACGAACATGTTAAGACCAGCTAAAAACCCAACGTGGCCAACACACAGACAGAGGGGAAAACAAAGGATCGGGGCCCAACAACAACTCCCGGGCCTTATATTCCTTCCAGGAAGGATGACGTAGTCAACGTGATCTTCTTCTTCTCTGAGGCGCAGTCATCCTCTTCTTCTCGCAGGATCGTCACATACTCCCCCTGCATTCAAAAAAAAGAAAACACCTTTTCCTTTTTTGCGTAGAACTGCTCAAGAGGACCAGAAGGGCCAATCTCACCAATGGTCGCATCGGACTCTAAAAGAGAAAGCCAAATCCAAAATTAGTATCTCCAACAAACGCCAAACGAAAACAAAAGGAAGTTACACACTAGACCTGAACCTATTACACCAAACGAAAACAAAAGAAAATGTACACTCTAGACCTGACCCTATTCCCCGACCACCTAAAACTAACTACAACAACACAACCACTAGGCGATCACAAGACAACACCACACAAACTACTTATATACCATAAGCTAAAACTCGTAAAATACAAAGACTTACCAAAACCACAAAGCCTAAAACTCCAAGTCTCCCCCCCGCGAACAAAACACAAATCCCATACCTCAAAACCAAACTACCGTACCAAAGCAGGACGCAAACCAGCCAGCTTTCTATAGTCCACGCGTGGCCTCACTCGCTGGGATCTTCTAGGTCCAGGACTCTGACCGCGGGACGTCGATGGATCCTCATCTGTAGTACCACGCTCCCTCGGGTGTAAACTTGCCTCCGGTTCCCCGTCCTCCTCCACTGACTCGACCTCGAAGGGGCCCTCCCCCAGAGAAAGAACATCCAAGTCCGTTGACTGTGGATCAACGGAGAGCTCCAATGGAGCATTCGCAGAATCAGGCGAGTCCCGCAGATCGGCTTCCTCCGGTGAAATTAAGTTCTCATCATCAGCAGGGCCCCGTTCTGAAAAAGTTTTCAAATCAACAATATTATGAGAACCAAGCATAGCTCCACCCTCTACCTCCTGCAATTCATAGACCAAGGGAGAAAACTTAACTATAATCCGACAGGGACCCCGCCATCGAGGCATAAACTTTGCTATTCGATGGTGATCTGCACTCGATATTGGCCTCAAACGCAACCAAACCAAATCTCCCACCTCAAACTCCCGGTTATCCCTGTGTTTATCATAGTTACGCTTTTGACGCGTCTGTGCCAGTTTCACCTTTGAATTCACCAAATCTGTCAAAACCCCATATTCGTCAGCCCGAGTCCAGACATCAGCTCCACACATGGCATCCCAGGGGAGGGCTATCTCACGACCCAGGAACAGGCGGGCCGGGGTCTGCCCAGTGGTCTCTGAAGCCGTTGTCCTCAAGGCGAATGCCAGAGCCTCCAAGTGGGTGTCCCATGTGCCATGCCGCTGGCCTACGTAACTTGCAATCATTCTGCCCAAGGTTCTATTTACCCTCTCTGTCAGATTAGTTTGGGGATGGTATGGACTGGTAAATTTCCTACGAATACCAAATAACCGGCAAACCTCCTCATAAATTTCTCCAACAAACTGAGGTCCATTATCCGACAACAATGACTTGGGACAGCCAAACCTAGAAAATACATCCCTCATTAAGCACCTAGCAATAGCTGGAGCCGTAGCACGGCGAAGTGGAAACAATTCCACCCATTTCGAATAATAATCCACCAATACCAGACAGAAGACATTACCTCTCTGGGAAACAGGCAAGGGCCCCATCAAATCAACCCCCATCATCTCGCCCGGCGCGGTCACCTCCGTGGACTTAAGCAACCCGTGTTTCCTCTTTTGACTAAATTTAAGACTCTGACATATTCGGCAGGACGCAACAAACCTCCGTATATCTTGCTTCTGACCTGGCCCTTGTAGCTAGATCCACCATCTTCTCCTCATCAATATCTCCCTGCCTAACCGGAGTGCAAGCGGAGATTTCTCTTCTTCCAAAATCTATCCTTACCTCCCAAGCGACCAGTGCATCGACACCCAGTAATATAGGAACAGGCAAACCTCGAACCACCAGAAACTCCTGCTCCCTTTTTATACCCTTCCACTCTAAAACGCCGCTTACCACGCCCTCAGCAGAAGTAGACTCCCCATTAATGTTCCAAAGCTCCCGACGCTCAGCTCTATAGCTCACCACTCCCGACCTCCTCAATTGGAGGGCCCAAGATTGGCCAATCAAAGAGCGGTCAGCCCCAGTATCCAATCGGGCCCCCAGCGACCGACCCCCAAATTTAACGCAAGGCATCAGAAAGTCAAGGAAAGGGGAAGCAATGCCCCCGAGGACCATCTCCCCTACTCTGGCCTCAGGCTGTTGTTTTCCGGATCACAAAATCTGGCAATATGACCCAATCCGCCACACCGATAGCACCGCACTCCAGCTCTACCGAAGCGATGTTCAGCTGACCGCTCGCCGAGTGTCCGCTGCCTCTCAGGATCCTGCCGGGGTGGTAAAGCCCCAGAATCCACCGGAGTCTCGCCACTATGCTCAGGAGGGGGGGGAAAGAACCGCTTTACATGAATCATAACTTCCCGCACAGACCGAAAATTTATCAGGCTCAGTGGAAGGCGCTGAGCGTCTGCCAACCGCTCGACTAGTGCCTCAGCCACCTCAGCCTCCGAGGCATCAGGCCTCCATTCCAAATACATATCCCTGAATCTCCAAGCGAATGCCTCAAAATCATCTCCAATTTTGAATCGTTCCCGGAGAAGGCGCTCTGCCCCACTCAATGGTGAACCCGAACAACGGTAGTGTTCCCGCAACCACCGCCTGAACGTAGGCCATGTAAGTTCCCCTGGAGCAAAAGCCATAAATTCGTACCATCTAGCCGCATTTCCACCCAAACTCTCGACGGCCAGCTGCACCGTAGCCCTATCACTCAAGTTTGAGAGAGAAGCCTCTACGTTCACCTTTCGAACAAATTCGTCCACGGACTCCCTCGGAGTACCGGTAAAAGTCAAAGGGGATTTATGCCGCAAGGGGCGATCGGGGCTAGCAAGACGATGGGGACTCCCGGGCTCATCCTTCCGAAGCGTTGACAAAAAGACGACCAAAAGTGACAAAATACCACCAAGCAACCCACAAACAACCAACTCGAACATCATAGCAGCAAAAGTTGGCTAAACCCAAAAGTCATAAAATTCCAATCAGCATCGCATCCTGGCTGGCTCGCCAAAAGTCACATGTGACGTAACAAATCCAAAATGATCCAACACAATAAAAACCTACACCACTAAAAGAACAGTTATTTATTAAAACCTAAAACGAACATGTTAAGACCAGCTAAAAACCCAACGTGGCCAACACACAGACAGAGGGGAAAACAAAGGATCGGGGCCCAACAACAACTCCCGGGCCTTATATTCCTTCCAGGAAGGATGACGTAGTCAACGTGATCTTCTTCTTCTCTGAGGCGCAGTCATCCTCTTCTTCTCGCAGGATCGTCACATGCTGCCGAGATTTGCCCCGGTATAACGGAAAAAAGTACCACATTTCCTTTAAAATAATGTAAAACACAAGATTACGTAGCACAGAGATTATTGATTAATTGAAAATTATTATCAATTTACCTTTTGCATGGTATTAATTAGAAGAATCACTAATTCATGATGAGGATTTAGAAAAAATGCTGCTGCAGAGTAACCTAAAATTAAAATAGAAAAAAAAATGACAATGCTACATGGATAAGGAACTATTTTTATGTTAAACATATCTTTAAAATCAATTAAATTATTCTGGGTGTCAAATATTCAAATATTGCTTAATTTTTTTGTTGTCATTAAAATAACAGTAATTTTTTTGGTTTTCCATTAACATCATCAATTTAATGTTTATAATGTTTGACATCCAAACCAGCTTGGAGATTTTCATATGGATTACTAAAACTTAGATTCCTTAAATTCAGATAATCAAAAATAATTTATTATATAATAATTATTTAATATTAAACAAAATGTATTCTACAAACATCTAACAAACCTGTGTGTTTTTCTTGTAAATTTCCTTTCTGTGCTAGTTTTAAACAGTGGACATAAATAAAGGGGGCAGGATATCCTATCGTTTCACAAGTCATACACATTTGAATCATGTCAGCAACTTCAGTCTAAGAAAATTACGTGTAAAACATAAAAACACGAAAAACATAAAAATATTCAGAACAGCTTTAGAAAAGGTCTGTTTTTGGCGATGGCTGAAAACCCGCCCGCCACGTTTACATACGATTTCCCAGCCGATCGGCCATGAAATACTGTCAACTCGGCGACTGCTCCAAAAGTGGACCTTTTCTAAAGCTGTACCAAATATTTCCATCAACTTAATTCTTCTTTTGGTACTTAGGTATTAACAACACCACAGCTAAAGATTTGGGCTTAGAAATACCTTATAATCTAACCTATTAATAATAATAAAACTTATAATCTTATCTTATCATCTAGGGGAGACGGGGGATGGATGGGACACCGGGTAGGATGGGACACCGGGTAGGATGGGACACTTTTAATAAATCTTTAAATAAATAAAATTAGTTTTTGAGTGTTCCACCAGGTAAAACCACCGTGGCTTTATACTTGTTGCTGTTTACTATTTTAGTTGCAAGCTCCTACAAGTTTCTGGATGAAAAAGATGGTTTCACTCATGGGCGTAGCCAGGGGGAGGCAGGGAGGGGCAGCTGCCCCCCCCCTAAGTCCTGAGGAATTTACTTTTACTTTACTGTTAGTTAAGTTAAAACTCAGTTTTTAAGGGTCAAATTTTAAAATTTTTCTGGGGGAGGGCCCCCAGGCCTCCCTTTAGTATTTATACCTTTAATATTTTAATAAGTTGTTCATTAAAATCAAAATTCTACCTAAAAATTTTAAAATGTCCAAATTTGGGTTTACGTGTACCAAAAAACAGTTTAAAACCCTGTTCTTAAGGTCAAATTTCCAAAAATTTTCTGGGGGTGAACCCCCAGACCCCCTTTGAAACTTGAACCTTTATTGCTAAAGACTTTTTTTTCCTGGAAGCAAATTCTACCTAAAAAAGTGTTAAAAATCTGCATTGAACCTATTAATATGGATAAAAGGGGATGAAAAACATTTTTAGGCCCCTCCCGAAATAGATTTCTATATACTCGCCAGCACTCATTCAAAACTTAATAAAAGTGCTACCGCTCCCACCAAGAGGGTAGAACAAAAAACTACTTTTAAGTGTCGGATTACAAAAACAAAAACCCCCATTGTTTCCACGCTACCCACAAAACTTTTACATTAATTTCATTAAAGGTCAAAAACCCCTTTAGAAACCATACTGTGTCTACGGCCCTCTCTCATGGCAAAAGTAACACTAAGTATTACACTTTTCAAAGTGAATTTTCAATCTGATTCTTGGTTGCTTTCTTAATGGTTTATATTGTTTTCTAAACAGAATAATGTATTCTATATGAATATATAGTTGAGTTAAGCCTAAAAGCCACTGTTCTTTAGTAAGAACCAATTTTTTAAAACTGTTGCTACCGGGGTGGGATGGGACACCATGCCCAATTCCTCTCAATACCTAAATACAAGCTATTGCATACAAATCTTTAGATACCTTTGTTTTGGAACTGTTAAGTATTGCAGTTGAAAACATATTTTTTAGGTTAAAGAAGAATTTTAGCTATTTTGTATTTTTCACTTAAGTTAGATTTTTCTAAGTAAATATGGGGTAAAATAACTGATGTTTTTGTAATAAATCTTTAAAATGTGTAAAATAATTCCATCTTTGTGGTTTTTAATCATATATTTAAAAAGTAATCATAAATTTTAATTTAAAAAGATGTGTCCCATCCCACACGGCCCAGGGTGGGATGGGACACTTTTAGAGGTTATTTTAATTCGTTCATAAATCCTAAGTTTTGTTTGCTGTCACTTTGGTTATATTTTTTAAACATGTTAAAATGTTCCAAGATGTTAGTTTGAAAGTTTCAAATTTATACAATGAAAACTAAATTTAAAAATAATTTCTTGGAAAAAGTGTCCCATCCCTCCCCGGTATCCCCTATCTTCTAAATATATCTTATAATCTTAATTAATACCTCCAAATCTATAGCTGCGGTGATGTAAAAAAGCAAGAACCCCTCTTTTTACAATACATGAACAACTTATTGTCAATAGTTACAGATCAAGATTTTAAGAAGTATTTCATTTCATATTAGTTAAACTTACATTTTTAGAAGTAAAGGATTCTGAAGATAACTCTTTATCGTTCCAGTATTAATGAGTTCAGTAATTATGAAATGAAACTATCAATATTACCTTATGATTGAGATCATAGTACTGAGTTCATTATTCACAACATTCACGATAAAAATTAATCAATTTTCCTCTTAACTTACACCAGGGACATCAGGTTCGGACAGTCGTTTTTCAATTGCTGATAAATATGATAAAACCACATCTTCTTCAGCCTAAACATGCAAGAGAGATTGTATAACATTTATTGTGAAATGGAAGTGATAAAAGTTACAATAACTACTGACTTAACTAGAGAACATTGTAAACAATAAAAAATTATTGATATTAAAACAAAGATTCACAATTTTATGCCCACCTTTTTAGAATCTGCGGATCTTAATTTTCTGAGAAAGGATTTTGAATCAGTACAAAAAGGATGAATTTTGTTAGATTTATCTTGATTACTCAAAAACAGTCCTGAATTATTAAGCATAGAATTGAGAGAGACAAATGTTTTTCCTACAAATCTTGCCATTGTAGATTTCAAAACATAGCATTTTACACTAAAAGAAATTTTGCAAAAGGTGTCAGTCCGTCATATTGATCGGGAGCAGGATGAAATGTTTTGTTGTGTTTTGATTTTGTGCGATTTCCGTTCGCTCCAGTCAGAGTAAACGAATTTCCGGTGTAAAAACCTCCAAGTCATGATTTTTTTTTAGAAAAACTCTTTTAAATAGTGTTTTTTAAATCTACAAGTGCATTCTGGATTTGTATTCATTATTGTTGTTTTTTCAAAAATAAATTATTGGCATTTTAATATAAAAAAATTTGAAGTCTTAAAAATTTTAGTTTAAAGTTTTGTTTTTTTGGTTGGCAGAACTGAAGCTTGATTTATTTTGTTGTTGTTGCGATTCTGTTTCGCTTCGCTGTTTTGCACTCGAATTATTTTTCGGCATCCAAAGCTACAAAATGAGTGCTTGAGAAACTGGATTTATAGACCAAATGTTAAAAAATTTGAGTAAAAAATTGATAAATATAAAGATATACTCTAAACTATGTTAAAAGTTTTAGGCACACTAAGCGAGTGAACCAAACAGAGCTGTGCCGCCGACAAGTTGACTTAGATAGTTTTTGTTACTTTTCTCTCTGCTTATTTACTGTGCAACAAGTTTAAATTAAATTTCTGTTAAGATGGTCGATCCAGCGATAGGGATTAATTTAGATGCCTTGCATGCCGGTCTAAAATCAGTGCGACTGCTGCGAAGCACTGTTTTGGAAGTGTTCAAATTCATGAGTGATGGGGCACCTTCGGCTTATGGAGATGCCGAGCGAGAAAAATTTATCGATGAAGTTCAAGGTACCTTGGCTAATGTCAGGGTTCGCATGAGGTGGGTGCTCTAAAAGAATCGCTGTATACCATAATTTGTGAGATATTCTAACTAGAGTTGTGTCTGTTAACTGCATGGTTCTAAAGAATTGCAATTCGTCCTATCAAGATGTTAAATAGGTTCAATTCTGTTGACGCTCCTGCTTAATATTGCCAACCTCTTTTGGGTAAAATTTTCGAGACGGGTGTCATTCTCCCCTACGGGATAACATAAGTACGGCAAACCTGCCAGAGAAGTAGGGTCATCAGATCAGGGGTTTCCAACTTCTAAGTACTCGCGGGCCGCAACCGAAAACACAAGTCAAGTGGCGGGCCGCAAAGTAATCTGGCTCCTTTTTTAACGATGATAATTTTTTGGGGTGAGAGTCTTCAATATGAAACTTTTCCAGCAAAAGAGGGACGAAGGTTGTTTACATATATGTATGCAGTACTGTATTTTCCAAAATTCCAGAGGATATATGAATTTTTTTACTCTTATACAACTCGTAAGAATACTGAATATATTTAATATTCTGAATATTATACTTAAATGAAAAGGTCTTCCTCAAGAAAATGTTTATAAATTTTCCTTAGAGGTTTGTTTTACTTAATTTTTGGTACTCCATTTTGTCCCTCCTCATGATAAAAGTTATATAAAAGCCTTCATACCCCCTTGCTACGCTCAGGGGGAATTTCAGGTTTTAAAAAACAACCTCTCGAAAATTCAAACTTTTAATTCTTGCACCATTGAAAACAATCGAAGCTATCCATAATCAAAGAGATATATGGGAGATCGGGGGTTCTCACCCGAAAAATTTTGAATTTTGTGTGCTAAAAAGTGTTTTGAAGCTACTTTTAGGAGAGTTTTCAGTTTTCAGAGAGCTTCGCGGGCCGCTCAAAATGTCCCGGCGGGCCGCCAGTTGGAAACCCCTGCTCTAGATACCCGAAATTATGCAAAAACATGTATTCCAATACTCGGTTCAATTTCGTTAGAGTCCCCGCTAAATACTGCCAATCTCTTCTCTTTTGAACGCTTAATTTTCAAATATAAACATTTTTTAAAACTTTTAGTGATAAACTGAACAGTTATACATCTAATTAAATATATTAATCCATGAATTTAAAATTATTTAGCAATATTTATACTTTATGGTGTTCAAAAGAGATAAGCGATATTTAGCGGGGACTCTAACGGAATTGAACCCAATAATCTATACCCAATATCAAGGTTCTGGTGAATTCCGTTCCTCCATATTGCAAATATCAACATTGTATTATACATCTTTTCCATGTTAGGTTGACCACTTTACCGGGACATATGCATCACACCCTAAGGTCAAGAAAACAATATGGGCATTGAAGGCCTTGGCCCACTAGGGCTGTTGCGCCAATGTTTAGTTATAATACATTTTATCTCACAAAGCAATACAGTAAAATACTTATTTAAGCATCCTTGCTGTCACATCCATACTAAACGCATATTTTTAGTAATAAAAAACAGTAATATACCTGTTGAGTCGCCTAAAAGTAATAGTAGTAGTAAACTTCAGTATCTTAAAAAGAACGCCATCTTTATTACTTACAAACGACTGAATAATATTAAAAGTTGCCATTATGAGATAACTAAAGTAAATTTAAAACACTAGTATTAACACAACAATTATTTTCTTCAAATAAATACTCCATGTGCTCCGGTTCACTAGTTACGGCGTGCAAGTATTTTAAACACTAGTCCCGGGCCATGCAACAATACCGAATCCCCGTACCAGCATCATCTACAACAGTGGTTCCCAAACTATTTTGGTCGTGGAACCCCCAAATTTGTTGCCAATGATCGCGGAACCCTGAATATTTTTTAATCAACGACATTTCAAAATTCAATATCTGATATTAAAGGAAACATGTATTATTTTGGTATTTCAGATTTTATTGAATTAAACAAAGCTAAAATAAATTCATCATAGATAGAAATAATTAATAAAAATACAAAACATTAATTAAAATAAATGAAAAAACTTTAATGTGAAGAATGCACCTGATTCTTTGATTCCAAGATTTCTTAAAATCGGGTGTTATTTCGTTTTTTGGTTGGGGGGCAAGGATTTTTTTAGTGGGTCTGGGCCACGCCGTAACTAGACTTTTTTTCGGGGGGTTGCCTCAACTTCATTTTTACGGTATCCCCTAACAAGCACGTTTATATGAGCACTGAAAAGTAGTATTTGAATGATATTAATTACAATGTCAAAATTTGACGTGAACTCCAAGAAAAAAGATGAATCTGGAGTTCACCCCCAGGAAATTTTTGAAATTTTGCCTGTGTTTCAACTCATTTTGAGACCCTTTGGGCTACATCCAAAGCGAACAGTTTCTTGTAAACCACAGAATTTTCTTGGGAAAAAGTTGTAAATAAACGTCTAAGTTACAAGGGGGCTAGGGATTCTCCTCCAGAAAATTTTTTGAAATTTCCCCTTTAAACTAGTGTTTTATCTCTTTTTCAAACTCTTTGGGGAGCTCCTAAAGGGAAAAGCTTCTTGTAAGTGGCATAATTCTAAAAGGAAAAACCCTGTATATCCGAGGTAAAAATTTTAGAGGGGGGCTGGGGGTCCTCCCCCGGAATTTTTTTTTGAAATTTCCTCTCTGAACTAGTGTTTTATTTCTTTTTCAAACTCTTTGGGAAGCACAAAAAGGAAAAAGCTTCTTGCAAGCGGCAGAATTTTCAAGGGGAAAAACACTGAATAACAGACATTAACATTTTAGAGGGGGGCTGGGGGTCTTCCCCCAGAAAAGTTTTTGAAATTTTTTCGTTTGAAAAGTTTTTGTAAACTTTCCGAGAAAAATGGGAATATATTAAACACCATTCTTATTTTTTAATGAAATAAAATTTGTCCCGAGGAACCCCTAAATTTTTTCGCGGAACCCACTTTGGGAACCACTGATCTACAACACTGCTCACTAAAACGAGAAATGTTTTTAAAATGCGCAGACATCACATCATTTGAAATTAATGTGTATCTTCTACGCAATGCTTTTGCCAGTCATCACTTTTCAATTGCCCATTTCAGAAGGTTACAATACTACGTGGAATACAAGACCACATTTTTATGTTCGTGCATTGTGTTGGTCATTCCACTCTCGATCACCAGACTTGGCAATCTATCTCTTGGCATAATCCACTGCTAAGGAGACCCATCAACTAGGATAAATCTTAAATTCAGTTTGAACCCTAAGAAGAGTTGACAAAATGATAACTGATGAAGGAATAATTTTTTTCCAGGGAACTTGAAACGGCCTGCACTCTGTTGGGATCTCCTTCCCCTCCTCTGAGTTTGGGCAACGCCGGATTGCTCAGCCAAGATCCAGCCTATGAGAAAACACCACTCTATTCAGAACTGATCAAATCACACAGGTGGTTTGATAAGGTAACTTGGCTTTCTGGGAAAATTTTCTTTCAGTTTAATAATGGAAAATATTTTTCCCACTGATAGAGCTTAGCTATTTCTAACATCCTGATACTCAATTCACTTGTGGTTTTACTAAAAATGTAAAATTTCTAATGGTCTTGGATCTAAGTCTTATTTTAACTCAGTTAATCCCCTCAACGAGTACAAAATCTGATGTTTATTAGAGATTTGGGGTTTTATTAAACAGCTATATATGATGGTACTTTTCCGTTAGCCAGGCGATATTGTTGCCAATTGTGAACCAAGTCGCCAAGCACAGCAAATTTGGCAGAGTTGTAAATTATTTCGCGATTTTTCGCTTACGCCTGGCTAACAGAAAAGTACTTAAATGCAGACCTGGAAAAAGTGCCCGAACCTGGTTCGGGGGAAGCCCCTGCCAGCTCCATAGGAGATATACATAAGGTTTGGGGAAATTCTATTACAACTTTTTCCAAGTCCACTTATATGAAATTCACTTCAAAAGTGAATGATGTTACCAAAGTAGCTATTCAATCAATGATCCTGATTTTCAAGGCAGATTATTGAGAAAATATAATAAGTAGGAAACCTGCAATTGAGGTGCTTGCAATGAGCTAACCCCATTGAAATTGCGGTTAACTTCTGGCAACAATTGATTTCTATTCATGTTTACTAACGGCCATATTCACTGGTAACCTGACCGGCGGTCAGGTCAGGAAACCATGGTTACAGCCTCTGATTGGTGGAATTTGGATTTCTGATTTGAATTCCACCAATCAGAGGCTGTAACCATGGTTTCCTGACCTGACCGCCGGTCAGGTTACCGGTGAATATGGCCGTTAATGTGACTGCATTTCTCCTCAATGTTGCTTTGTTATAAATTGCATTGCATTTACTGATATATGCCTTTATGTTCAACTAATCAGTTGAAATTAAGTGCTTAATCAGGCATAGCCAAGCAAAAATGAAAAAAAACCAGTTGGATACTTCTTTAAAATTGAAAAATTGGCAGGTCTGTATTCAGGATCCAAAATTGTAGGCTAAAAAGTACACACTAGTTATCATAACTGGCTCGCCTTGGCCTTGTTTAAAAGACCCAACTAGGCTGTTCTCCTAGTTAACTGAACATAATTTTTTCTCAATAATCTAGAAGTTGAAGGACAGTTGACAGAAAGGAATTAGTGGGGTTGGTCGTAAAAAATGGGTAATTTTACTGCCAATGATTTGTTATTGATTTTGATAGAAATCACATTATACTTCATGCTTACTTGTTATCACTATTTTAACCAATTTTATATTAATACTGTATTTCAGTACTTATCTGTAAATTTTAAATGTGTTGACATAGATTATATTTCCACAATTTAAAATTCTTAACCCAGTGGCAGCTTGTCCATAGAAGCACGTGAAATCCCAATTATAATGAAATAAATCAAAACAAGTCGATAATAAAATAAATTAAAATTAATAAAAATATTTTCGTACTTGTACCTTATTCAGGATTAGCCTCTACCCCTCCTCCAGTTCTAATTGTGCGATTTTTACTTAATTGTATTTTAAAAATGTAATTGTGAACCCCCATTTTAGCTACGTATGAGTCGCCTCTGACTTTACCTTTACAGAAATATCTCTGATAAAGGTCATAAGACTGAGAAAACTAATTGGATTTATTGATTCTATTCTAGATGTATGAACTCAGCAGCCATGCTTATTCCATTTTCAATCAAAATTCACTCAAAAGAGCTCCTTTCAATCCAGTTCCATATTCTAATAAACAGCCAATTAGATTGAAGCCAACTGGGCATAATCTTCCTGTACAGTAAGAATCTTCCTCTTTTTTATTAATTAAGAAGTTTGTGTTGAAAATTTATAATATTGATATCAATAACTTAAAATAGAAGCTTAATTGAAATTTTTACTTATATAAGATTAATTTGAATTCTAATTTATCCGAGTGAAATAATTGAGACCCTGAATAATTAGTTTTTTTATTGTTACAGAAATATAGATCATGCTGCAGCCCAGTTAAATAGGATGTTTCCAGATGTTCAAGTAGAAATGATGAGACCCTATGGATCGTCCACAGTTCTATTGGTATGATTTATGTATTTTACTCTAAATATCTGATAATATTATAGTTTATTTTTTTTATCACACTTATGTTATCTCTTTCTGTACTTACAAATAGTTATTTTTTCTACACCAAGGTTTATAGTTTTGTGTGAATACACATTTTTGGTAATTATCTATCTTAGTACTGCTGAACCAACGATAGTTAAAGGGTCACGTGATTTTGACAGCGCTGGAACTAGTATTTCGTAGGGGAGACAGGTGGAATTTGAAGGGTAGTTGATCGATAGAGGAAGAGACATTTGCTGGTATATAGAAGCAAGACCCCAACTATTACCGGTTACCCAACTATTGGCTGTGCAAAGTCTCTAAAAATCACGTGACCCTTTTACTATCGTTGGCTGATCAGTAGACACTCAATAATTACTCATGGTGATTTTTTTGTCTTGATAGGTTTTTTATTTATAATTCAATCCACAGGGGGTTTCAAAAGAGTCTGTTTCACTTCTTTTATTTGTAACCAACATCTTCCCTTGGGTCATGTAATTGAGATGGACCCTAGGGAAATGACTCTCCTGAATTCATTGAGATGGCTTACAGCCCCCCCTAGTGAAGGAATTAGAAAGCTTTAAAAGTTAATTAAAAACTAATTGTTTGCAGTATCAAAAGCTTCATTAAAGTATCTTAAATAATTTGAGGAAATATTGGCATTTAAAATTAGCACTTTTTCTGACTTAAAAAAAGTAAAAAAATTTGCAAATTTTTCAGTGTTATCATGTAGTTTTTAGATTTTTTTAGCTAAATAAAGACAAAAAAATTTATGGAAAAATCAAAGAAAGTTGAAAATTTGCAGACTATCTTTTTTGAGGCCTAAAAATGTACTATTTTCACATGCTAATATCTCCTCGAATATTTAAGATATTTTCATGAAACTTTTTTTCTGTGTGTTTGCCATGATATTGCCAACAATTTTTTTCCCTTAAAATTTTTGTTCCATCTCCTATACTTTTTGAATTAATGTTTTTAACTATCTTATTTCGCCACTTGGGGGCGCTGTAAGCCATCGACAGACTTGGCAAGGTCACTTACCAAGCGGTACACCTTACTTCCATTACCCTTTAACCCTTTATTTACCGCATTATGATTTGCTGCAATTTTTTTTGTGCAAATACTTTTTTTGAGTCACTAAATTGAAAATTAAGGGATATACATAAATAAAATAATCATCTTTGGAAAATTGAATCCGCTAGAGCCAATTACTTAAATTGATATTTTTGGGTACTGTCAGTACACGGAGTGCTAAAATATTCTCACAATACAAGAAAAACATAGCTTTTTTATCGCAGTAATAAGTCTTAAAAAATAATACGCTTAACTTTTGACTTAAACTACTTTTTTGCGGGAACAAAAAAGACAATCATGTGAATCTGATCGAAATGGCAGCTAAACTTACAACTTCAGTTAAATCTATTCGCATTTCCCGCTAAAATACTCATCATAGCTGCTTTTTATCCTGGGAGAGGATAACTGAAAGAGTGTTCCTGCAAATTATCATCAATATATTCGCAAGGATGGTTATTCTATGTAATTTTAAAGTTGCCGGTACTTGTAAGTATCGTCGGTAAAAAAAGGGTTAAAGATGTTGGTTCCAAATAAAAGCTCTGAAATGAACTTTTGAAGCACCCTGTGTAGTTTTAAAAATATTTCTTTATGTGGGAAAAGTCTTTGAAACCAAATGTCATAGAATTTTTTGAAATCAATTGCTCAGTATTATTCTTTTGCTTTAGATTTCTGTTGGCAGGACCTTGAAATCTTTAATACTGCTCAGGGGTTTGATCATAGACTGGGTTGTGGTGAAAGCTTTTCATGAAGATTTTTACTGTCAAAACAAAAAAGTACGTTTTCAAATTATTACCTTTGCTTTTTGCATCTAGTTGAATGTCATCACTCAATATCAAGTTTTATGAATCCAATATTTACTTTTATTATTTAGTGAATCTAATATATACCCATAAACTTTTAAGAGCACTAAAGGTGATTTTGAATACTCCTTTAAGTGTATTATGCAGGGTTGCTGATTTTTTTAAATTTATTTTATTTAAATCGGACTTTTTTGATTTAAATCAGATTTTTTTGATTTAAATGAATTACTAATCCTGAACTTCCTGAAACTGGTTAATGATATACTGATATTGAAATTTCAATGTGATATAATAATTTAGCATTACTAAATATCTCAATTTTGATCTATTTTATGCATTAATTAATCAAATTAATTAAGGGAAACAGTTCACTGCTATCTCACAGACAATATGCCCATCCTAAAAGGGCGATTGGCACATTATGATCAAAATTGATTCATGGGCCATAAAACAATAATCAAACCAAACCTAAAAGGGTGAATGAATAATTGTACCACCGGTTACTTAATATTGCAGGCTATTTTATGTAGAAGTAACTTAAACCTATCTCTCCCAGTTAATATCTAGAAGAGTTTTTAAAAAATGTAAGCAACTAATCTTGCAAACCATTTTTAAAGCATACAACCACTTAATTTTTTTATTTAAATTGTGCTACTTTAAAATTTTTGATTTAAATGAATGATTTTTTTAAAATCAAGTGATTTAAATTAAGTTGATTTATATCAAGCAACCCGGGTATTATGTTGAAGTATTTCGGTAGGATCTTCAATTCTTTGCATATTTTTTCTAAATTTTGAATTTTTTAACTGTGTGCTGCAAGAGTTATGTTACATATAAAAAAGATTTTAGGGTATATAATATTGTCTATTTACAGGCCCGTATTTTGGGTTTTTGCCGCCCTGTGCATTAGGGTGGGCCGAAAAAAACTTTTTATTTTATTTTGAAACGCTATACCGCGGAAAACTTGCCTCTGGGGTAGAGAAGTAAAATGCAAAAAAAATTTTTTAAATCGGTTAAAAATTGCAATAGCGCATTGCACCTAAAGTTTGAAAAAAATAGGCTATTTTCATTACTTTTCAAAAAAGTTAAATTAAATCAAATAACTTTTATAAAAGTATCTAAAGGCATATAATAGAATAAAAATGTAGAGAAAACATATTTAATTGAAAAAAGGTGGTATTTTACAATTAATTGGTATAATAACATCTAAAAATACACGTTTTTACCAGAAATCCACATATTTCGTATGAAACAAAAAAGTTATGAAAAACAATTTTTCATTAATATACTACCTTTCTAGCTATCACTCAGTAACCCCCTTAACAGTTAAAACATTTTTTACAGTTCGCTTCGCGATCGGAGCTCGCTCGTTGCACAACAAACCGCATCTCTAACTCTCGCCGAAATAAAAACTTATTTTATATTTTGAAACGCTATACCAAGGAAAACTTGCCTCTTGAGTAGAGAAGTAAAATGCAACACAAAAATTTTTAAAATCGGTTAAAAATTGCCTTTGTACATTGGTCCTAAAATTTGAAAAAATATGTTATTTTCATAACTCAGAAAAAATCAAATTAAATCAAATACCTTCTATAAAAAGTATCTAAAGGCATAAATTAGAAGAAAAATGTTAGAAATAATATATTCAATGAAAAGAAATATGGTATTTTACAATATAAGGTTGCAATATAAGGTTACACTTGGCATTTCGGGTTTTTTTTCTTCAAAAATCGCATTTTTCGATTGAATTAAAAATTTATTTTTCCTGATGGTGCATAGTTTGATTTGTAACAAAATGTAGTACTTTACTGGTTATTAACTTCTTTTGGTAGTTTGAAAGAATCTTATGTTCCTCTGTTGGATTATTTATCAGTACTATAACATAAATTGTATTTTAGTACTGATAATCCAACAGATGAACAAAATAATTTATTTTCTTTTATATTAAAATCAAATTAATTTGTCTGTATGATTCTTTATTTAGAAAAGTAAATGGTTCTAAATTTGACCTGGACACGTGTTTAAAGTGTTAAAAAAACATCTAGATTTTTGCCAGAAATGTTATTAGAAATCATTGATCCAATGATTAAACAAAAGGCCTTTTTGCTCATTTTGAAAACTTGCTTTTGGGCATAATCATTGATAAAAGGGATCATATATGAGGGAGTTTGGTTTAGATTTTAGAAGAACAATTAAGGCTAGAAACTCAGCTTCTAAAAGAAAGTCAGTTAGGCGTTTCCATCCCCCCAAACCTAATTTCCAAGCTACAGACCATATTGACCATATATCCCCACCTATACACCTAATACTACGAAGATTTGCCGATCAAGACATATAGTCTATGATAATGACTGGAACTTTGACAGATTCCCATGTCACACACAAACAGTCGAACGTTGTGTAAAATTAGTAACACAGAGGGCATCACGAAAAGTCATCGGTATGAATGCCAGGAGATGGGTTTATAAGAACTATTAATATTTCAAGATCTTCAATGCCAAATTTTTCAATCAAGTCTTCTTTAAAAATACCAAAAGAAGTTAATAACCAGTAAAGTACTACATTTTATTACAAATCATACTATGCACCATCAGGAATAATAACTTTTTACTTCAATCGAAAAATGCGATTTTAGAAGAAAAAAAACCGAAATGCCAAGTGTAACCTTATATTGTAAAATACCATCTTTCTTTTTATTAAATATATTATTTCTTATTATATTTCTTCTAATTTTGCCTTTAGATACTTTTTATAGAAGTTATTTGATTTAATTTGATTTTTTAAGAGTTATGAAAATAACATATTTTTCAAATTTTAGGACCAATGTACAAAGGCAATTTTTAACCGATTTTAAAAATTTTTGTGTGTTGTATTTTACTTCTCTACTCAAGAGGCAAGTTTTCCGTGGTATAGCGTGTAGAAATATAAAATAAGTTTTTATTTCGGCGAGAGATAGTGATGCGGTTTGTTGTGCAACGAGCGAGCTCCGATCGCGAAGCGAACTGTAAAAAATGTTTTAACTGTTAAGGAGGTTACTGAGTGATAGCTAGAAAGGTAGTATAGCATTGAAAAATTGCTTTTCATAATTTTTTTTGTTTCATACGAAATATGTGGATTTCTGGTAAAAACGTGTATTTTTAGATGTTATTATACTACCAATTAATTGTAAAATACCACCTTTTTTCAATTAAATATGTTTTCTCTACATTTTTATTCTATTATATGCCTTTAGATACTTTTTATAAAAGTTATTTGATTTAATTTGATTTTTTTGAAAAGTAATGAAAATAGCCTATTTTTTTCAAACTTTAGGTGCAATGCGCTATTGCAATTTTTAACCGATTTTAAAAATTTTTTTTGCATTTTACTTCTCTACCCCAGAGGCAAGTTTTCCGCGGTATAGCGTTTCAAAATAAAATAAAAAGTTTTTTTCGGCCCACCCTACTGTGCATATCCATTTATTGCCGCCCCTATTTCATTTTCTGTTTCAAGTAAATGCCCCCTCCCATTTGACTATCTTTTAACTCCCTTTGACTGTCACCATTTAACTCACCGTTCTCAGAAATGGTGGAATTTTCCTGAAGCTCAGTTC
This sequence comes from Tetragnatha versicolor, assembly GCA_024610705.1. NCBI lineage: Eukaryota > Metazoa > Arthropoda > Arachnida > Araneae > Tetragnathidae > Tetragnatha > Tetragnatha versicolor. The sequence goes on along the minus strand of JANDEH010000007.1, from coordinate 3,480,433 downwards.
AGGGCTGCCGAAAATTGATAAGAAGGTCCCCAGGAACATATAAACTACTCATTTCGAGGGAGGGGGCAAAACTTGTCTGTAGTACCTCCACACATGCATACTGGAATTAATGTAATTTAGAATATTTCTAGGCAAGATTTAAATTTCGTTCAACTTAAAAGTTTTGTTTTCTTGATACTTATACGATGAGTAACAAGCACTACAAAGGGGGTCTGGGGGAATCCCCAGAAAGTTTTTGGAAATTTGACCCATAAAAATGTTTGAAACTAATTTTTGGATATGGTTCACAATTGAGTGGCACCCAGGGATGGGCTTTTTTCTGAAATGAAGTTAAGCCCTTTAATTGATTTGTCTTTTAATTGATTGATTTATTAATTGATTAATTATTTAATTTTATAATTTTAATTTAATTGATTATTATTTTATTATTGATTTATCTTCTCATGCATGTATTTTTAGGGAATTTTTATTATTGTCCTCTCATAATAAATTATTTTGTGGGTTTGGGGGTACCCCCCGAAAGTATTTTAAAACATGCCCCTAGAAAACTGGGAATTGACTCATTTTTGGCCCTTCATGTGAAAACTGTGTGGTAAATTTTTTTTTCAAAACTGTATAGTGTGTAGCATTTTGAATTGTTGTAATTAGCCCCCCCCCCAAAATTTTGCCGCCCTTTGCTATAGTACATGTTGCACATGCCTAAATTAAATAAGGCCCTGTCTATTTACAGATAGATAGATAAAAAAGGAATACACTGTGTGAAACCTCTTGAGAGTAACCATCCTGTATCCAAATAACTTTAGGTCACTCATTACTGTTGTAGATAATTTTTATTAGTTTAACCAGCTGTTATTAATTATAAAAACTGGTTAAAGTAATTGATTTTCTTATTTTGTAAGCTTAAGAAAAAGAAATACCAACACACCTATTGGCATCATGTAAACATTAATACTTTGAAATGACCTTTATATTTTAAAACATAAATTTTGTGTAGTTACATGTTATGTATTAGATATTTTTTTTTATAAACTAAATCAGTTGATCTAATTTTGTTATTAAAATTTTCAGTTGGATATATGGTCTCAATCCCGTTACTTGGTTTTTCAAAAGGCAAGTCCATTAGATAATGATTTCTATAGCTTCTCTTATGTTGTTGTTTACTAACATTTAACACACTAACATTTACTAGCATTTTAGATACTTTCTTTTGGGGATATAAATTATTCTTTATTAAGTTTTATTTTAATCAATAACTCTAAGTGCATCTAAGTAATCTATATATATAAAATCCAAATACCATTCATTCATAACACTCATCACGAAATCTCCAAAACTGCCGGACCGATAGGCTTGAAATTTGACAGAGACCTTCCTGTCAGCCACTAGACGCGCACTAAGAAACGATTTTAAAATCGAACGACTCCTTCCCTGTTTTTCGGCGCTTTTTCGACTCCGTTTTACCCATTGAAATAACATTATACATTGTTGAAATGCATAAAATGCAGGGTTTACTTCTCTATCTTAAGGCGACGCTTGCCTCACTTGATAAAATATAATTTGAAAACAATTTATAATTTACGATGAAATTTAAGAAGAAAACAGTGTGAATATCTGTATTTAAATATTATAACAGTAATCAGAACGCAGAAATATATTAAAATAATTAATTACTTTCTTTAAGACTTTAATTTTCTTAAATTTATGGATCAAAAATTGAAAAGTTTCCATGAAAACAGAGCTAAAATTTCACAGAGCATGGTTTACTAGACTATAATCACTAGATTTTTTTTATTATAACTAGCAATCTGTTTTTACTTTTTAAGTAGCTTTTAAAGAAGTTGGTTATTTTAAGTAGAAGGCACGATTTTAATAGTTTTTTTACTTGATAACTTTTTATCGAGGGATTTTGAAATTTATTTTATTTTGATATTGAATTTTTGAGGAATTTTGAAAGGGAAGCGGGAATACTTCATGAAAATTCTGTTTAAGACTTTAAACACTAAATTTCAAATGACAGATGATTTCAATTAGATTGTTTTCATCACATAGAAAGGATAAATGTTTAATAGGCAAAAAATCGGGATGGAATGAGTTATCACATTTGGAACTGGGATGGAAAAAAGGCACCGGGAATATCGGGAGGAAAATTTTTGGGAACACCAGGATATGAAAATTATTGGGAACACCGCCGGTCTATGAAAATTATCGGGAAAACTGGGATATGAAATTTATCGGGAACACCGGGTCATGGAAATGTACCAGGAACACCGGAATATGAAAATTATGGGGAAAACCAGGATAAAAATTATCGGGAAAACCGGAATATAAAAAGGTACAGGGAAAACAGGGATATGAATATTACCAGGAACACGGGGATATGAAAAGAGTAGGGGACACCGGGGTGATTGGTGATACTGATTCGAAAAATCGGACATAAACTTGGGAGAACTTTAAAAAAGGAATAAATACACTGCTCCCGTGCAAGGCCGGGCAAATCAGCTAGTTAACCATAAATTGTTTCATTTAGTTTTCTTAGGTTACGGATCATTGTTATTCTGCCATGTTTCATTTCTCATCATCAAATCTTCCTGAACTTGCAGTTAGTTGGAAGGATTAACTTTATTTCTTATCTTTAATTCACATTAAGTCGCATTAAGAAATAATTGGGGACTAATTTAATTCCATTATTAAGTCTTTTTAATTTCCACTAAATTTCAAATCCTTCTCCATCTGCCTCAGTGCATTCAACTGAAATAAAACATGTGTTTTAGGTTACGGAACATTGTAACTCTGCCATGTTGCACTTCTATTCTCCAAACCTTCCAGATCTTGCCGTAAGATCGTACTTGGTGAGTATTAAACCATTTGTTAATCTTAGGATTTCTGCGATTCTTGGAGATTTAAATTGATGATTTAAATGTGTCGACATCTATGATTTTTCTAGATCCAGAAATAGTTTGCCGTTAAGTAATTATAGTGGTTATGGTTATGATTTTTTTCTGCAGCAGCTCCACTTTTTTAGCACTTTCTCCAACCAAAGCATTTTATATTTTAAACACTGCAACCTCTTGATTATCTATTCTTCAATCACGGCTTACTAGATACTATTACAGGCTGAACGAGATGCGGAAATCTTTAAAAATGTAGATGGCAATAGTTAACATCTAGCAAAGCAAATCCACAGAGTTGAAGGTGGGGCTTAATGGCTAACAGTCAGCAGTTACGTCTTGAAAACACACCTTTGGTTTTCCTTATTTTTCAGTGTGTTTATCCTATTGGTTTAGTAGACGTTATAGACCCGGTATGTGGCGATCATAGCGGGAAAAGTTGTCAAAAGTTTTAAATAATTCAAAACTCGGTCAGCCTGTAGTAGTATCTAGTAAGCCGTGCTTCAATTATTGAATTTAAAAACAGCATTATTCAATACTTTGTTTTGTATCTCAATATTCAGACGATTTTCAATAACCTTAAATCTCTCAAATTCATGTACAGCTGTATAATATAATTAAATAATTATTTTCCATAGCTTAATTTAATGCTAAAGGTAAATCATAAGTTTAAAAGTAATAAATTTACTGATATTAATATCGAATAACCATGATTGCAAGTTACAGTGAGTATAATATTTGAATAATAAGAAAATCTAGCTATATATTCTCCTTGTCAAAAATTTTCTCAAAATATTATATTTCAAATTCAATTGAATGTTACAGTAAACTGTTTTGTATTGTTTTCCCATGAAAGAACCACCAGTAGTTAACAATATTTCTCTATTGTCTTATCTCTGTGTTTAGTAATTACAGAATTTGTTATGTTTATTCTCTTAAAAGTTCATTTATGTTTTCTATAATTTCTATCTATTTTATCATAAAATCCTGCTAAGAACATTTTCTGTGAAATTTTATTCAGAAGTGACAGTCAGTATTTTGTAAAATTTGTATTTTGTTTAAGATGTCACTATTGAAGAACCAACAACAAACATCTATCATGAAACATATTTGGTATTATCTCTCTATGGTGATTATATCAAATGGCATCAAAATAAAATGCCAGGTTAAAACTGAGTCATCTAAACCAGTTTTCAAAAAGAGTTTATTTTACTACGTCTATTCCAAATGTTAGATGTGTGTGCTGCCTCTTTAACGGAGATGTATTAAATATTTGTATTTGGTTTTTCTCTTTAGACTTGGCTTCGTAGTTATAACACACTTTTTACTGCCCCTTGTCGTAAATGTGGGAATCGTCTTCATAACAGCATGCCTCCAACCTGGAGAGATGTTAGGAATCTGGATGTGTATCATGACTCATGCAAGCCCTGATTTTCTGGATAAACTTGGACTATATACTTTCATTTTGTTTTTGTCTATGTTAAGTGTTTGCTAATAGCAAACTTGTGTGCCTCAATTACTTCTGAATTAAAAAAAAACATTTCTGGATATTTTATACTAAGATTACCTAAAAATGCAATTTTGCATGGAAAGTGAATAATTTTGGATTTTTTTTAGTTATCTGTATATATGTAAAAATAAAATATATTTATCCAGTACATTTTTAATTATTTTTTGGAGTGGTTTTCCTAAAACATTATATACCAGCCAATGAATCTGCTGTGACAGTTGTTATGAAAAAAAAAGGAATCAAGTCTAAAATAAACGTGTGAAGTTTTAATTAAACCTGTGAAATGGTTTTAAGACTTGGGTAATAACCACTAATTCTATGGTCACACATGTAAAGTTAATCTAGTTTAACTTCAGAGAGAAGTTAAAATAGCTTATATTAATCTGTTTAAGAGCTTGTCTCTAAGCCTAAAACACTCCACTCTAAACATTTTTACTTTGGACTTGTATTGCAGATTACCAACTTTTCTTTTTGTGTTGTCCAGTTTGTTTATTGAAGTACATTTAATTTCGAAAATGTAATTAATTTAATAACGATTGTGCCAATGTAATATCAAAAAAAAAAGGTTGGTAGTTTGTAGTAGTTTTTCTTCTTAGTAAGTAGATGGCACCATGGTAACTTAAACTAGTTTAAAGACTTAGGAGAGTTCGGGAAACTAGCTTAGAGTTAAACTAGTTCTTTTTTGCTAAACCAGATTAAATCTAAGACAGTTTGTCCAGACATGTTCGACTTAAGATAGATTAGCACTTAAACTAGATTAACTCTTCATGTGTGAATGTAGTATTAGGTGACATTTTATGTAAAATACTCATATTTTAAACGCATGCCCCTGAATAAGTGGTTTAATCATTAACGCGTCTTCCCAGATAAGGACAAGGATACAAATTTATCTTTTTTGGAGGGATTTTAGTAGCTTTCTTTGTTGCAGTGAGAGAGTCCTCAGAGTTTAAGAATTATTAGCCAATTCTTTCTCTTTTTAGATCAATCAATTCAATTACCAGGTTACATCTATGTTTCTATTAAATTTTCAACAGTATCTTGTAACATATGGTTTATTTGCTTTTTGGGTTTATTTTTAACAGTGAGAAGTCCAAAATTCCTGGTTTGATCAAAACTTTGTGCTTGACCAAGAAGGCACAAAATTAAGCCCAATCAAAACAACTGTAAGGCTTCATCAGTAATAACATCTTTTACGGGGCCGTATCCAAGGGGAGGTTTTGAAGGTTCAATCACCCCCTGAAATTTTGACAATTTTTTACTTACTGTTTTTCCATAAAAATTCTTAAAATGCATAAAACCCCTACTTTTAAGGTTCAAAATTTTTCTTGGGGAGAACCCCCAATCCCCCATCTCATTAAATTCCGAAATAAATTCAATTGTACTTTAACTCCTTAACTCAGCGCCGTATCCAAGGGGGATTTAGGGTTCACCCCCCTGAAATTTTGTTATCAATTTTTATACTGTTATTTTCCATGAAAATTATGTGTCACAAGGAGTGGTCCTCTTCGAGTGTAACCCAAAGGGTCTCAAAATAAGTCAGAACCCTACTTTTAAGAGTAAAATTCCAAAATTTTTCTAGGGGAGGATCCCAAATCCCCTCGAAAGTAAGGCTTTTCCTTGAGACTTTAGGGATTTACAAGGAGTGGTTCTCTTTGATGTAACTCTCTTTGTGTCTCAAAAGGAGTTAAAATGCCACTTTTAGGGGCAAAATTCAAAAATTTTTCTGGAGTAGGAACTCTAAAACCATCTCGGAATTTTTCCATTCATAATTTTGTATACTTTCTTTCTTGAAAATTCTGCCGCTTACATTGAGCGGTGCTATTTGGGTGCAATCTAAAAGTGTTTTAAAATGAGCTAAAGCACTAATGTCGGGCAAACGTACCTGTCGGGATTTTGAACCAGACCCACTACGGATCGAGAGTCGCGTTGGTTAAACAGGTAAGGGGCCATTCATTAATTACGTAAGGGTCCCGAGGGGGAAGGGGAATTGGAAAAATCTCTACATACCCTTACTTGGGGGGGTGGGGGTCAAACAAATTCTTACGTAAGATTTTCCAAGTTAATGTAAACAAATTCCAATCAAATACCTATTGAATAACCCCAGAAAAACTTAAAAATGCTAATGATCTCGGTATATTATCGAAACTTTAATTTAAAAAAAATGAAGTTATATATCAGATGCATCTTTTTTAAGGAGTTTAAACTGATTAAACGAAATGGAATCTTACGTAAGAATAGGGGGGAGGGGTTTGAAAAATCTTACGTACCTTTACATGGGGGTAGGGGGGTCAAAAATTGCCAAAATCATCCTTACGTAATTAATGAATGGCCCATAAGGCGTTCTGTAAGTTTATGAAAATACCTTTAGAACCAGAAACTTTTTAAAGTTGTAAACATTCTGGAATTTAGAATTCTGGATAAAAGGTTCAATGTTCTAATAGTTTTCCGGGATTTCCGGAGTAATAATCACCCCCTCGTTCTAGGTTTTCTATAACCTAAAAAGTAATAGATAACCATACATTTTTTCACCTGTATTCGAACTTGTACATTTCTGTCATCTGAAAAGGATATGAAACTTAAAATAAAAATAGAAGTTTCACTCATTTTATTAAAGCAAAAAATCATTTGAAAAGCTATAACTTAAAAAAAGCATTCTTGAAACAATAACACAGGTCTGCAAAAAAAACTTTTTTCGAGCTGTTTTGAATATTTCACCTGAACTTTATGATTTTTGGTGCGCTGAATCCAAAAATGACCTCCATTCTGTCCTGGGACGTCACGTTTTTTGACAATTCAGGTTTTTAGGTTGGGAATGCCTTATAAAATTTTGAAAAATTAACTCTTTATACTAAATTTTTTATTGAAATTTTTCCACAAATGAATTTGAATTTTTTTTATGAGCTGAATCTTAATTTGACCTCCGTTTTATCATAGGACTTCACCTTTCTTCCCAATTTAAGTAAAAATGTCAATTTTTCAAGAAAATAAAAGTATATGTTTAAAAAAATTATTTTTCAACTCAAACTTTATTTGAAAATAATTTTTTATGTTTTTTGGTGTGCTGAATCCAAAAATGACCTCTTTTGATTTTTAAGACATCACATTTTGTAAGAAATTGAGCAAATATGGCAACATTTCACATAAAATGTAAGTACACATAAGAAGTAGATTTTTTAATCCAAATTTTTTATTAAAGTCTCATTAGTTTTAGTGTTTTTTTGTGCCCTGAGTTCAAAAAGGGTCCCTTTTTTGTCCTAGAATGTCATGTTTCCTGAAAATTTTGGTAAAATTGTAAAATAAAACATTATTTCAATTTTAATAAAAATAGGTTCATAAAATAAAATTTTTATTACACATTCTTCATGAAAATCATTATATAACTAAAATAAACTCATTTTACACATTCTGAAGCCAATTTTTCCTCCTTATGAAGCTCCCCTTGGTACATTTACCCTTGTGAGTAGCAACAAGAATGTTTCTTTGAACTATACAACAAATATCCTTCATTATTGTCCGATTAAATCTTCCCTAATATTTGCTTTCCATCTCTATAATGTCCTGATGAGATAGTTTACTATGTGCATCCTTCACAGCTCCTAATTTTTAAAAATAAAGGAGCTAGAAATGTACAAAAACTATGAAAAATGGGCAAACTCGAATATAATTTTGCAATTTGTGAGAAATACTGACGTATAGGATTTTTTTCGTTATAAGCACACCAAAATACATAGGAAATGGCTAAAATTATTCAAACAGCTTTTTCATTGCAGACCTGTGTAATTGTAAAAAGAATGCCGTGACCAGGATTCGAACCTGGGTTATTGCGGCCACAACGCAATGTACTAACCACTATACGATCACGGCGATACCCACTTGAGATATTTTTAGTTTTAAGTGTAAGAAAAATAACCCTTTCTCGCTTTGGGGGATAAGGGAACTGGAGCGTAAACTCGAATGGTTATAACAGACCCGATAGATGGCGACACCACCAAGTGGTGTTGGTTTCAGTCCCGCTATTTCTCCATTTGAAGAGAGATCCGGTCGATTTGCCCGCCCCGTACATGACAAAAACTTGGATGAATCTTGAATGCTTGGGATAGAAAGCATTAGACAGACATTTAATTTTTTAACCTCTTCCTTTTATTCTATTGAAAAAATTCTTCCTATTTTAATCAATTTAGTTTAAGTAAATAATATAAGGGTTTTTTTAAACAAAAAATTTTATTACCCTTTACCTTCTAAAATATACATTTTTACTAAATATCCAGTAGAAAATTGGATTTGATTACATTGGAAAAAATAATATTCACCCTACATTTGGTAAGAAAAAAATCCCGTAATTGCCTAATCTAAAGTAAAAGAATGCTAAAATCAAGAAAAGTTTGTAAGATCTCTTGAAATGTTTCATATGATTCAAAGACAAGCAACGCACATTAAATGAAATGCATTTTTAGCAAGCTTTCTTTAAAAAATTTTACCATTTAAAAATAGTTAAATTAATATAAGTGCCACCTAAATCCTAATATGTTTAAAACTAAATTAATTCTTTAATAGAATATATTTAATAGAATTGGTCAATTCATAATAAACAAAAGACCAGATTTGATGGGCTTTGAGCCTGTAGCTGGTCGACGATATTTGTATTTGTGTTAAAATATTAATACAACATGAATAAAAATTAATTTAAAAAAATAGTGTTACTATTTTTTAAGTTATTTTTTATTTTTGTTCAATTAACAATTATCTTAGCCTTGGTTTTTGAGAGGGGAACTAAGCTATACCGGAGGATCTTCAGAATTTTCATTCATCAATAAAAGACATTTTATTAAAAATAGTTGTGATTGTACTATATTAATGACAAAGATTTAGAGTAATATTTCATTATTTAATGGCTCAGTTCTTAGTTTTTTTATAAAGATTATTTTCTTATTATAATATCGACAATTTTAAAATTGGTATTTCAAATAACTTTCTTACTCTTTAAATGTATAAAAGCAATGTGATATGGCTATAAAAGGAATTGTGTAACCCTTGGTACATTTCGTTCTCAAAACTGTGCTTCAAAAAAAGAATCAGAAATAAAGATCAGCTGGTAAACTTTGAGTTTCCTTCGAATTTGGTAAATTTTCAACGAATCACCATCCCATACCTACGTCTTACAGTTGGCCACAATTTTTATTGTAATCTGCTTCCAACTTTTCCGTGTGTTTCCAGCCATGCTTGCTGTTGTATGTTTTTCCGGCAGCCAGAGTACCACCGCCGTAAAACAGGTTTTACAGGCGTGTCTGTAAATATTGTTTTTCTGTGAGGTCAACTTTGCAGGATGAGATTATCCAGACTTTTTTGAAGTTTTCTGACTTTTTTAATTTTTGAAAAGAGTGGTACAAAAACCAAATTTTTTTCTAAGAATTTCATCTTTCTAAAATCAAAGTGGTGTTCTTCTTTTGTACTGAATTTTCATGTTTGGGGAACTTACTACAAAAACTAAAGACTTTTATTTGACCTGGAATGAATTAAAATAGTCATTGGTTTATTTTTCCAGTTGGATTTTATAAATACTAGTTTCACGAATTTTGCAATAAAGAAGTTGCATATGTCAGATTTTCATAACCTTCAAGTGTTCCGTATGGTTTTTTGTATGGTAAAATGGAATATCTAGTCAATTTTTAAAAAAATGTACAAGTAATTTATTATTTTAATTTAAAAGTCGAGAAAAAAAGCACGTGACTGAAAACGCTTATTGTTTAAAGATGTCAACAATCATACCATCAACTCCATTGCTTTCCAACAATGGTCACTGTACGATGACGTCACATCCCAAATTGTTATTGTTTTCGCGCGCTTTGAAAATAGGGATTTTTGTTAATTTTTTTTGCAATCAAAAAATTTCTCAATGGGCCTCAAATTTTGGGTCGTTGCTTATTTTTGCATGAAGAATCGATTAAAAATTAAAAAAAAATCGTGCAACTTCCTTATTATATATGATATTCGAAAAATACGCTCTTTTAGTTATTTCTCTATATTAAAATGGTAAATTTTTTAAAACGAAATCTTAATTTTCTTTAGCGATTTTAATATAATTTACAAATCACTATGGGATCATTTCATTTTTAAAAATGGCATTGTTTTAATATTTTGGTTACATAAGATTACTTGATCTTAGGAGAAAAAAAAGTACTTGCTTTTATACCTTCACTTAGCATGCTGAAATTCAAAAAAAATTCTGGGGAGGACCCCCGAAACCACACTCCTTTTTATCTTTTAGGTAATGGAGTAGCTATGGTCGTTTTTTATGGCGAAAAATTTTAATTTTTAATCTTCGAAAAGGAGGTTGTAGAAAAAAAATCCCTAAAATTCCCTCTGGACGTAAGAAGGGTTCATGCCAACCATTATGTCGAGGAGGGGCAAAATGGAGTATCCAAAAATTAGATGAAACGCTTTTTTTAAAAACATTTACAAACATTTTCTTGAGGAAGACTATCCCAATTTAAGTGTTAAAAATTGTAAAAGATAAAAAATTAATATTTCCTCTGAAATTTTTGAAAATACAGAAGTATATTCACAATATGTAAACAGCCTTCGTCCCTCTTTCACAGGAAAAATTCCATATTAAAGACTCTCCCTCTGAAAAATCTATCATGGATAAAAATGAGTCAAATAATTACTTTGATTGACTTGTGATTTCGATTGCGGCCTTCGAGGACTTGAAAGTTGGAAACCCCCTGATATACATTATACAACCCCTGTTTAAAAGACGATACGATACAGTACGACGGACGATACGATGTTAAAAGACGGTACGACACAGTGCTCATGTTGCTAGATTAGTTTAATGTTACATTATGGAGACAGTGTGTATAATTTTAGATGTTTTGAAACTATTTTTAAACAGTGTTGGAAAATAAAGTATTAAGATCCTTTAGTAGTATTAATTTTCAGCACTATTTCATTTTACCTCTATTGCAAAAGGGGATGGTTTACAAATGAAGCCCGAAAACTTTCTTTACTAATGTTGCAGGGAATTTCTTCCACACTATTCGTTGTGATCTGACTCCGTAAAAATGTCCATCTAATAAAATACTGCAATCCAGAATTCGGGAAACATTTCAAAAAGATGGCATCGCTATGAGGGATCGGATCACTGAAATGTGACGAATGGGGACAAAACCCCTGAAAAATGTGTGACATAATTTGCAAATGGCCTTTGATGGTGAAAAAAAATCGCAAAAATGGTTCGTGCGTTTAATTTTCTATGAATAATAATAATATACGTAAGTGACCTTTTCTGGAGTTATGAAGGATTGAATCCCTCTCCGGGTTGATCTCTGGAGGCAAGTCTACAGTTTACCCTTCCGTGATCTCAAACTTTCCCAAAAATGCTCAGCAGCCTCGGCTTTTCAGGTGCATCCCCGAATCCATTTATAAAACCCCCGCAAAGTACTCCCCCAAAACGCATCTCGTGAACTCACTTCACTCCCGACAAGTGACTTACACACTCCTCGGCGAATTACGCGAATCCCCTTTTCGTGATGCGTGGTGGTGGAAAAGAATGCATAAATATATTTCTCCCTCCCCCATCTACAATTCCTCGTTCTATAAGTGTCCCCTTTAGGAAGGTATCAAGATCCCTCCCCCCCCCAAATCCCCGCAATTTTTTGGTGCTTATCATTTATTATTTCCTCTCTCTTAACTTCCAACCGCGCTGTGCGAACGGGCCAGGTGATACGCACCTGAGGAATTCTTAAAAGATCGGATTGAGCTCGAACGAAGTTTCTCTCTCGAGAGAGGGAGAGATCACGCAGCAGCTTAGGAAACCGCAGTTCGTTGCAGACGATTTTCGGGGAGGCTGTAAGCCAAAATATTATTCGGGAATGTTCGTTTCTTCTTTTGTGTGTGTGTGGGGGGTGAACTCTTGTCATGGAACGAGATTTACCGTTGTTCCCTGTTGTGGTTTGTTCCGTGCTCAGGTTTATCTCCGGTAACTTGCTCTGGGAAGAAGTTCGTCTAAAAGGCGATGCAAAAGGGGAGATGGTTATCCGGTTACGAAGTTTGAAGGAATTTTCACGAAATTCGTGATTTGGTCTCGGTTATTCGTGCGAAATGAAGAAAAGGCCCAGTAACCCTCGCTCTCAGGATTTTAAACATCTAGACACACAAAAATACAGCACATCACAGGGAGAGGATAGGGAAATCTAATTTTGAATGCATGATAGGGGACATTTTTTAAGCTTGAAACGTATAAAGACCTCTCACTAAAGATTTCTCTTCTTTTTTTCTTCTTCAATCATTTATCTCCAATACTTGAGAGGTAAAGGGGTGTTTTTTTTGGGGGGAGGGAATAGATGAAGGGTTGTACAGACAGCTGTCCCCTGAATCATAAGTAATTTCTTTTTATTAAGTTTTAACTAATTAATTTTCAAAAATAAACACTTTGGAAACATGGATCAGTGGAGTGTAGTTTACCTTCGTCTGGTCCCTTTTGTCACTCAAATGAGTCAAAAACTTTTTAAGTTAAATTATAAATATTTTTTGGGAGAGGACCCCCAGACACTTCTGTTACTTGGGGTTAAGTATTATATCCAAAACCTTTTTGCAATAATGCATTAATTGCATGAATAGTGCAAAACCCCTCTGGGGCCGTCCATAAATGATTCACACTTCATTTATGATTCTCACATGATTTCACACTTTTTTTGCCCATTTTTGACCCCCTCCCTCCCCTTTGTCACAAACTGTCACACTTTCCCATACCCCTCCCCCCTTTTTCAACAACTTAAACCAACAATATGCTCTTAAACCAACAATATGTCTAATACACGAATTTGTAAATGCCCGGAACAAACTTTTTATTTGAGCTTAATTTTACCCCTCCTGATAGTTTCATTTCTATCAACCTTTAAGAGGCCTTTTGAGAGAACAATAAAGTTACGCCGGTCGTTTTAACAATTAAAGGGTTTTTTCGTTGATTTTCAGCTGTAGGATGTGATGTTACGACTTTTAAAGCCCCCTTGTCACAAACTGTCACAAATTAAGTAGCCCCCTCCCCTCCTCTGAGGTCTGGTTAAGTCGTTGAAAATTATTCGGGGTTTAAAGAAGGGTCCTCCTCAAAAGACACACAAAACGTCCCACATGACCAAAGAGTAGGCAAAACTCTACCTTTAAAGGTCACAGACTATAAAACAATTTTCAGGGGGAGGACCCCCATTTCTTACTTGGGACTTACCCCAATATCGAGAATAAAATCACAACGATTTAAATCCCATCTCCAACTATTCTTGGGACAGAGGAATAGAACCCCTTATATTATCCAAAAAACCCTATTTTCCAACTATAAATAAGCAAAAACCTATGAAAACAGTCCTTTTCTTTATCGTCCCTAACTTCTTCTGACCCGAAGAAAATATTGTGCTGCCATCTAGTAATGTTTTATGGAAGCAGCGCATGGGATTAAATAGCTGAACTGAACGGGGGCAAACGATATTTATTCGTTTATTTGAATTAAACTCGTGTGCATTTTTCAATTTTTTTTGGAAAATTTGAGCTACATCAGTATAATAAACAATTATTTTCGTTGATTGGATGAAATTGATTTGACCTTTTGCTTTTGCAGAAAAACTACATTTGGATTTGTAATGCTGTTTATAAAATTTCTCTCCGATTGAGTGCAATGTTAAAAACTGCGTACCAAGTTGAGCCAAACCACAGAGTAGCCAAACATAGTCAATTTGTTGGTCAAGTCAACAAATAAAAAAAGAAGAATTAAAAAAAAAAGAAAAAATATTTTTTAAGAAAGGATAAATAAAAAATAAGTTTTTAAGAAAGGATAAATAAAAAATAAGATGAACGCCGTGAAAAATATTTAAATAGTCAATAAGAATTTAAATAACTCGTAAAATTTCTGAAAAGATTCATGATATAATTTTTATTTTTGTAAATAAAAGTGAAGTTTATCACAAATATGGCAACGGATTCAAAAATATTATGGAATACGAAGTGTATATTTGGACGGCCAAAACGGCCAGTGGCGCATGCGCTGTAGGTCTCGTGATGACGTAGCAGTCTCGGCGCTTAGTGATGGAACCAATGGTACGCCTAGCCGTGGAAGTTATAGTAGAGTTTAGTTGAAAAATAGCCGTGCAAATATACAGTGCCTTATGAATATTTAGATATCTCTCTATTCTAAAAAAAAGTTTTTGGTGAACGGTTTCCAGAGAAAGGCTTTTTAATTACTGAACCAAATGACACATATATGGTATCAAAATGTCCGAATTCTTTCCGGATTTCCGAGTAAGTCCTTCGATTTTTCAAAAAAATTCTTAATTTTAAAATATTTCCATTTTTTTAGATTTCGGATAAGGTCGCAGTTACAAAGCAAGAAACTATGAATTTTAAAACAATTGAAAATATATTTCACTGGTTTTTTAACATTCAAATACATTAAATAATCATCTTTCTATTTATCACACTAATTTAAAAAATATATATTGGATTCTTTTTAACAATATTTATATTTTTGCTGTTCAAACGATTTTAATTATATTTAAAACTAATGTATAATTAATTTATCTTTTATTTTTAAATAATTAATTCATATTTATATATTTATCTTTGTCGTTGTGGCAACCTAATCATTACTATATTTACAATAAAATATAAACTCGCTTTCAGAAATTTTGAACTTTTGCATTTATTTATTACAATAATAATTATTTTTATATCCTTTTGCAAGTTATATTATTTAAGGTAGTAAAAGGTAACTTTTTTTTATAATGCCAAAACGCAAAACTAGATATGGCGGGGGAATGTTTTAGAAATAAAGATAAAAATCGAAAGTCAGAACATTCGTGTCATTGCTATGAAACTGACACAATTTCGATGTTTATTTGTTCTCATGAAGCAAAATTCTAAATTTTCGTGATGTTTACGATAATTACTACATTTTTCACAGACAATCAATAAAAATCATTACAAATTTTAAGAAAGTAAAATTTATTCCGGAGATGTTTCAGTGCTTCTGAATGGAACTGTGTGAGAAAAACATTACCTTGGGGAAATGGTAAAAGAAAGTTTACACTGCTTTGTTACTAATTTTCTTGGAATTAAATGGCGATCCGCCAATTCATATTGCCATAAAGGAACTGTTAAAATTTCGCCACTGAATGAATATTCCCCTTTTTTGAAAGAATACCCCAGAGAAGTAGTTCCCCTGTTTTAAGAATGTTTTATAAAATGAGTAAGTGCTGTGAGCTGTGTTTTGTGAGGATGGCAAATAGATCCTTAAGTATCAGCGTCAGCAGTTAACGGGGGTTGGCGAGCGATAGCGAGCAGGGGGCGGTAGCTCCCTAGTTGAAAAAAAAAATAGAAAATTAATTCCATGATCATGAAAATAAGGCTAAGCGCGCACTAGAGACTTCTGTCTCGGCGACTTAAAACACTAGTCACTCGAGAGCAATGCATTTCTATGAGGAAATTCTTGGCCTAGTGATCTTGGTCTCGTCGCCATGTGCGCGCACTCTAGCTTCTTGCAATAGCCAGGGAAGCAATTTTGTCTTTGTCGCCGAGACAAAAGTCTCTAGTGCGCGCTTAGCCTAATTTTTATTTATAAAATAGAGAGGTAGCTAATATTGTTATGACTTATGTTTCTTAAAAGATTTCAAATAAGATAAAAAGAATATACATATAGATAGAAAATAATATTACACAGTAGAACACTTTTAGAAGAAGCTTTTTTATATCTGTTGATCAGAGACTTATAATGAAGTAAGTTGATTTTTACCAAATGTTTATTTTGCATTTGTAAGAAATTTTAAAATCTTATAATTTATGTGTAATTACACCTCTGAAAAAATGTGTGAAAGTATAGCTTTGAACGTAAATAGGAAGAAAAACAATACTATTAAGAAAACTCTAGTGCTAAAAATGTTAGAAACCTCTGCTGTATGTCCACAGAAAGGCAGTAGGTGTAAAAGAACAGTGATTTAATTGGCCTGTAACCTAGGTAATATTGTAATTTTCATCGTTTTTAAACGCTTTAATTATGTTTAAGTACGGATTAAGGGAAGGTTGACCTTTTGGGGAACGTAAGTAAAAGAATTTTGATAAATATATTTAGGTTATTAAATCCATCATTACATTTAAAAACATGGTTAAATGGGATTTTATTATTTTTTTATTCAAAAAACAGTAACGTTTTTTTAAACCTACGCCCTTCTCCCTATTAATTGAATTTGTAAAAGGGAATGAGTCCAAAAACCCAGTATCAAAAATCTGTATATGTAATGGAATTTCCACTGTATAACCACCAAACTGAAAATTCAGGGCCCTATTTAAAATACTGAAGCGAATCATCGCAAAAATATAAAGTAAATTCAAAAACATATTACAAATGAAAAAAGTGGCCCACTTTTCTATGGAAAAAAACAAAGTGTTATGAAATTGCCATGGCACCCCCTCAATTTTTTAGACCTACAGAGAAAACTATTCAGGCAAAGTTTGGGCTCTGTACCTTAATTAGAAAGCGATGACCAAGAGGAGTGAAAAGGTCCAAATTCGAAGATTTTTATACAAAACAACTAAAAAATCAAAGATAAAACCATCTAATTTTGTTCATGATTTTTTATAGGAAACTACTAACGTTATAGATATAATGTTCAAGGTTTTGTTTTTTTATCACCTTTATTTTGGTTGTAGTAATTGTCTAATGTCTAGAGAACTTCTGTAAAGTTGTTTTTCTTGTATTTTTAAACAGCTAATAACTCTAGAACTATATACAACTTAAAAACCTGAAATTAGGTCCAATTTCTATCAAATTTATGATGTAAGCAGTACGGATACTGCTGTACCTCATGCAATATATTTTTTCATTTCATTATGTTTTTTTTCGTTAAACGGGCCTTGGCAAAACGTCCTTTTGTAACGCTCTCGCACTACATTAGGACCTAGCTCTTTAACGGTGTAACTGCGACCCCCCTTTCCACATCAATTCTTGTTCGTCTTGATGAGTACTATCACCCCTCAAAGTTTGGCGGACCATTTCAGAATCACCCTGTATAGGGAGTAGTTATATTTGTTCCCTCTTTTCCCACTCACGTGTGTAGAGCGAAGCTTGGAGATTTTTTTTAAAGCACAAATTGTCAACTTGTCATTTTTTGGACCTATATCCCCTTTTTTAAACTGACGATTCAATTAATGCTACTTTAAAAAAAATTAAGTGTCAACAAGCATAAAACACTTTGACAAATTTCAACCTCATGAGAGCATCGCTACTTTCACTCCTAAGGGGTCAAAATCCCTCAAATTGCCGTTCTAATTCGAACGAGCGATCGAACGCGAATTTACGACCGCACAGGGGCGCTGCATGCATCCTCCTCATCCGAGTAATGGGGCTCGGAATAAAACGAAATAAAACGCCGGGCATCGGCGTCCAAGGTAAACACGGCCGGAGGTTTACGGACACTTAGTAAAATGAACTTCGTGCCAAATGCAATCTTCGTGACTTGAAAGATAAAGCATGATCCGATCCAGATGTGTATATTCTGCATTTTACAGCGCCATCCATCGCCCCCCCCGTTTGAAACTGACCAGAGATCACTCCCGTTAAAACGAAACCCACTCTCTCTCTAAAACTTTCGACCCGAAATTCGTTTTTGTTCCTCCCTATTTTTTATTAGCGTGCTCCTCTTCCTCCCTCTGACCTTTCTTTCGGAAAAATTTTTTTGTATTTATTTTCCACCCAGAAGTTGGTGGATTGCTTTTTAGGAGGGTTCCATTTAACTGATCAGGGGTGATGCGCCCCCTTATCGTTTGAAATGAGGAATTTATGGAGGGTATTAGCTACAACTTTTCTGTTTTTTCGGAGAAGGATGGAACAGTTTTCGAGTTTTGTTACAATCCAGAACGCTTTTAAAGATTCTTTTTGCATTGGGTTTCCTTAGGAGTTAGTGTTATATCGGTTATTTATTTTTTTTCGAGAGAATATCATGTTCACGAATTCTTTTACAGCTGACCCATTACAGACCTTATGCGAGAGCCAATGTAATCCACGTAATGGTCTTTATACAAAAACTAAACAAGAAAATGCGCTTTATCGGGCTGAACTGTACCTTAGCGTGAGCATGATGGGTAATCCTTCATCATGGCTCTAAATATACTGCAAACTTTTATTTATTAAAAAAGTTTCATGCTTTATAATTCAGAACTTATTTCAATCATACTGTATCCCGAAAGATTGGGTGGGGGCTTCTGGCCATGTTTAGAATTTTAAAATTACTAGCGTTCCTTAACATTTTAAAACTCAAGATCCTTACTGTATCGAGTCTGTTTCATCTTGCTTCGAGCAGAATGTCCATATAGAGACCTTGTGTCATAAAACTCTTAACCTCTACTACATTCAAAATAAAAAACTATTCAAATTTCTTCAATGTAAAAAATGTGCTCTCTTTTTAATCAGTTTAAATTTTTTTACATGTTATGTTGTAATATTTTGAAATTAAAATTAGTACATTACAAACAAATAATCAGAACTTACATTGGAATTTTAACTTATTTAAAACAAATTTTAAGATTTTAATTACTTAAATTTTGACAGTTTATGACGATTTTTCTTTTTAAAAAACACCTTTGTGTTAAGCTTTCACGAAAGCAACCAATGCAATTTCATCTATTTTCTATCGCCTTATTAAACTGGGAAAACAGAAACAAAATCGTTACAAACTGCTCCTCAAGAGCTCTTAAGAAACCCAAACAAAGATTTTTATCCGCTTCTAAAACAAACCATCCAAGATTCATGCCAATTTTCCTCGCTACCCTTCACTTTTTTAATGAGCCCTGGGGCATTTCGCTCGACTAGATTAATAGCGAACTTTTTTTTTCTCCTACCTGCCTCCCTCCCTGATAAGCTCTTCTTCTTCATCAAAGACCCCCGAGGTAGAAAAAATATTTAAAAAAAGTTAAGAGTATATAATAAACTTAAGTAAATAAACGTCTTAATTAAGCCAACAAAAAGTCCGTGATGATGTAAACTAGATAAAATGTGTTGACACTATACCGGGCCAATTAAATGCGCTCAAGTACATGGATGTAAATTACATAGATGCAAAAAAAATTGAAGGAAAAATGTTGGAAATAATGATTTGCTAATTTTTTTAGACGTGGGGTTTATTTGTTTTGCTAATGTGTTTTTGTTCGTTTCTGATTGAAAGCAAACTTTGCATGATGGGAAAGCATTAATTAGTTGTTAAATAGCTCTCGACATCATTAAATTCATTAAATATTTAGTTGTTGGAAATATTTTGTGAAGGCAATTACGACGTTATTGTAGTGTAGGTAAAAAAGGGAATATAAATATAAAATGTGCTTGCTTGGATAGAGCAATTGAACGAATGAATTCATTCATAAACTTTGACATCCCCTACACATTAAACAAAACCTGTTAATGAGGAAGTTGCATGATTTTTTTTTATTTTTTTAATCGATTCCTCTTGCAAAAATAAGCAACTACCCAAAATTTGAGGCCGATCGAGAAATTTTTTGATTGCCAAAAAAATTAACAAAAATCCCCTTTTTAAAAGCGCGCGAAAACGCCAAGAGTTTGGATGTGACGTCATCTTATACTAAACATTGTTGTAAAGCAATGGAGTTGATGGCATTATTGTTGACGTCATCTTATAGTTTAAACAATAAACGTTTTCAGTCACGTGTTTTTTTCTCGATTTTTAAATTAAAATATTTAATTACCTGTACATTTTTTTGAAAAACTGACTAGATATTTCATTTTACCATACAAAAAACCATACGGAACACTTGTTTGTTTTTGAAAATCTGACACATGCAACTTCCTTATTCAAAGTACCCAGTTTTTGTGATTATGTATTGAGAGTTTATGAGTGTACTTAAAAAAACAAATAGTGTAAATTGTTTTTAATAAAAGAGTTTTATAAATAAATTATAAATAGAAAGAAATATAAGTCCTCTCTATCACTACATTTAATTCGAGCTATCTAGCAGATTTTTAAAGATACAAGCTTTCAAGTTTGCATCATTCCGTCCATATTATGTAAAGAGTAAAGTTCTTATTAATCTGTGTGTTCATTGTGAATTAGGAATCTTTTTCATTTCAGGAGAGCAGAAACTTCATTATTACGTACCGACAACCGATGTTTCATGTCAAGCTTAAAACTTTGGAGGTAAGATTATGTATAAAAACTGATTTCGTTCTTTATAAAAGTTACAGATTAAAATAAGTTAAAATTGAATTGGATTTTTTAACCTCTGAAGAAGGAGGATGGCCGTATTCACCGATAACTTGACCGGCGGTTAACCGGGAATCTAACATCTGATTGGTTGAAAACTGGTTTTCCTTCTTAAACGGCCAATCAGAAGCTTGACTGTCGTTTAACGGCCGGTCAAGTTACCGGTGAATACTGGACAGCTGTCAGCTTAGTTTTTACAACTTTATTTGTGTCTTTTTCACGTTGTTTTTTCTCTTTTCAAGTTAGAATTATTCACATTAACGTTACGTGCAAAAAGTTCATAATTTACAAAGCTTATTAATAATGAATGAACACCTAAAAAACTACGCGTTCGGTACTTTCTTCGAGAGGTCATTCGAAGTTAATCTACAAAGATTACTAAAACTGTTAATATTTAATGCTCGTTCACTTCCACTTCTTCGTTCTTTCTTACTACCTCTCTCTCTCTCACTCTTATTTTCTTTTTCTCTATTCTATTTTCATCAATCTCTATTTCTTTTTCATATCTCATTTTTTAGAGGGATAGGATTAAAACAGATTTTAAGAAAAAAAAGCAATAAGGGTGCCATTTACCAATTCCCCACAACAATGTAGACCGAGAATCCTCAAGATAACCTTTTTGAGTCTCCAGTGAATGCTTACATAACAATCCCGATGATATGCGTTCAGTAGCAGATCCAAGGGGTGGCACGGAGCACGTTCTCCCCCCAAGAATGAAAAATTGTGATTGAAAAAAAATACATCTAATAGAGATAATTTCTAAATAAACGTAATTTTTTGAAGCTTTAAAATGGCCAAATGCTTTATGGCCAAAAATGTATTCAATATTCTTTTAAAATACCGGAGTTTTTTAAAACGGAAGACGTTTTAAAATTCCTGGTGCCCCCAGAACTCAAACCAGGATCTGCTCTTGTAACGTATCAGTATTATGTTTTTCTTTCACTAATTGACTACATTATTAAATTTTACTACTTTTGGCAGCAGATTTGAAAAGAAATAAAAATTTTTTGGTTAGTTCTTGTATTTTTTCTTTCAATGCCATGCATTAGGGGTTCAAATAATTTTAAATAAATTCTTTTTATTGTTGTTTTTTAAAAGGTAAAAAAATCCTTTAGTCACCCTATTGACCTCAACAACCTCTGACTTGATTTGGTGCTTCTAAGAAACTAAATCCCTGACAAACACCCCTCCTTCTCCCTCAACATCAATTTGTCAAACGACATCCCTAAATCAATCTCTTTTTTTTGTAGAAGGGTTGCATTGCCCCCATACACATTACAACACTGAAGCTACAAAAAAGAAAGGATACACATTAGCTTAATGAATATATACGTCTTTCCCTTTCGGCATCTTTTCCTTCAAATGCCTCTTAACTCCTCCTTTTCTGATTCCCTACGATTTGTTCTTCTTTTTTGTGGATAACCTTTTATCATAGGAAAGGGTTAATGCATTCAATCGTTTTTTCGGGGGGTGATATATCTAATGAACGCAATGCTGCTATTGTAAGATCTTAGCTAGAGTTTTGGTTGGTTTAAGGTTTAATGGCACTAGGTCCCGAAAACTAGAGTTTTGAATTCTATTCACTTCAGGCGCGGATCCAGCACGGCTCCAAGGGAGGACACTTTTCCAGACAAGATCCCCTTGCGGTACCATTGGGGGTATAGGGGTCCTCCCCCAGAAAAAAAATTGAAATTTGATGTGTAAAAGTAGGGTTTTAACTCATTTTTAGAAACGTTTTGAGTCTAAGGAAGCACTTTTCAATACTATTACCTTTACTTTTTGACCCAAAATGTCAAAATTTTGGTGATTTCCTAAAAATAAACACTGAATACCCCATTTTGATACTAATGGGGCTATGGGGGTCCTCTCCCATAAAAATTTTTTTAATTAGACCTGTAAAAGTTGGGTTTTTACTCATTTTGAGAACCTTTTTGGGTCTCCAAGGGGGGGCACTTTCGAGAGTGCCACCCCCTGGATCCCCCACTGATTCACACAGGGTGTCTCAAAAGAAGAAGAAGAACATTTTATTTTTAAAAAACAACAATTCATACAAAATTAGACACATAAAAAACAAGAGATAAATGACAATAAATACAGAAAAATTTTATATATGAGTTGCCCAGGAGTCAGAGACCTATATGGGCAGCTCATAGAGTTAAAAAAATATGGTTAAAAGTGTATGGACTTTTGGAAAAGTGAGGGAAAGTGTATGTGTGAGGAGTTAAGCAAAAAATATGTTGTTATAATTTTCATATTTAGTTCTTGTATACAATTTTGTATAGTGTCCTCCTTGTTGTTGTAGTAACCCTCATAAGGACAAAAAATAAATGATAATTCTTAACAACAGCTAGGATGCACTGAGGTAAATTATTAAAATTATGGTTCTACAAATGGAACTTGTAAAAAGGCCCTTCATAACCCAGAATTCACTATGGTTATCTATGGTCTACGCATAAGCAATCAATTATATTGTGTGTACACAATTATTCTTTAGTTTTCGATTCAAAATTTTGAATTCCCCAAGCTCTTATACGATGCCTTTTTACCACCCAATGGACAATTCCTGTATTTTTTATTATTTTTTATTCGAAAGAGATCGATGGAAAAGGAATTTTGGCGCAAAATTTTTTTTTAATTCCCATGTTTAGTAATTTTTTAATTTAATTTCAAAGTTTGTCTTTTTAAAAAGGCACGAAAACGGCTGCTTCGTCACAAACAGTTGTGTGACGTCAGTGGGCATGAATAACACTTTGGTCATCCAATCAGGTATATCCTTTCGGCAATTCTTGATGTTAGTTTTTGCCCAGTTACGTCACGCCTGTTTCGACGGCAACTCAAATTTAGCTATTTTTATTTTCAAATATCAAATTAAAGAAATTTTTTTGAAACTTTTAAAGCTGATTTTTGAAAGTAAAACCATTTGTTTTACTGGAGATATTGCTTTTTATCCAATTTTAAAAAATACGGGAATTGTCCCCATTAACCCTTCATCTCCATTACACCTCACCAGAACTTGAGAGTAGAAACAACTCTCCTCAAAAAACCCAAACCTCCATCTCCCCCGCTCCCAATTAAAAGACGACCCCTCTTTTTATCAAAACCCCCCCACTCTGTGTGTTTTCTTCCCTCTCACACAAGAAAAAAAAAGATATTCACCCAAAAAAGAATACATTAATGCACTTAATGCCGCCCCACCATACCACCGGTAATTGGCCGGCCACTTAAAAAGGGGAAAAGCCCCTGACGGAGGGGTGAGGGTCTAAGTGGACCCAAAGATCGATTCCTGCTCTTTATTTACGTCATGTTGTATATTTATTAAAGAGGAGTTTTCTTTTGATGGCGGGTAATGACTCGATCTCGGCTTGATGGATCGCTGAAGCCTTGTTGGCCCGTCTTTAACATGTAGATTTATCGATGATGATTGAGGATATCGGAGGACAGATTAATCGAAAGAGGAGCTGGGAATCGATTTCCGCTAAGAGCAGTTAATGGCGGGAGTTGTTGTCTTTTTGAAGTGTGTTTTGGGGAGAGGACAAGTACCTGCATGATGAAAGAAGGGTTTCGAATTAGGGAGGGTTGGAGCTCTCTCAAAAAACGTCTTCTGCTCTGTGTCCTTTGATGGATTAATTAATTCATTTGACGGTCCCTTTTGTGCCGTTTTGGTTTGGATTGCTGAATGCAGACGCTGGTTGGTAGTCGAATGTAGCTATTTTGTTCCTTGAGTTGTCATGGTACCGATACAAATACTTACGGATTGAATACATCTCTAGTTAACCTTTAAAGAGCTATATATGTAAATGTCCAAAAGGGATGAAACGTTCAAGATACGGTTGTTTTGGGTGACAAATAATAATGGAATTTGAGTAAGATTTCGAATGTTCCTAATTGGATACATCGAGATTCCTAAATAGAATAGTTGAGTGCATCCGATAAAGAAATGAATATCCATGTTCAAATGAAATTCGTCTTACCCCCTCCCCTCCCTTTATATTTCTCCTTGTTGGAATCCCTTGAAAATGTAGGAAATTATCTGTACTGATTATAAAAACATGTATCATAACGGCTTCGCTTATAATTGGTTGAATAATGTTATTGTTATTTCATTTTTGTAAATGTTATAAAAGTAAAGAGAATGGAAAACTCTTGTACTTTATTCATTTAGAATTGGCGCTTGAGAAATAAAATAGTGCTTTCCCCCCGCTAGAAGCGTAACCATAGTTACGATCTTCCAGCAGCCAATCGTAAGCCTTCTTCGTCACTTTGACGAGGATAGTTGCTATGGTTACCGATAGGTGGTGGGGGAAGGAAATATTTTCAAGCGCCAGTTCAAAATGAACAGAGTATAAACAGTGATCCTTATAGAAAAAAATTTAGATGTGTGTTTGAACTTGTATAGTACTATGGAACAATGGGGTAGCCGGGAAAAAAAATTCGAAGGGGTATATTGGAATTTGGGGGCGGGTTAGGAGATAATTTTAGTCCTTTTCTATAGTAAAAAAGGAAAAATTTCTAATTTTCGGGGGAATATATTCTTAAATCCTTCCCTTGGTGAAACTACTGCTATGGAATATTTATAAATAAAATAAACACTATAATATTAACTAATCTAAAAAATATTACTTTTAAGGAGGGATATAATCCAAAATTATGCATCACATATAACGCAAGATCATAATTTCAGTTTTCCCAAACAGGGTAATTATAAAATATCTGATGTAATTCTAGTAATAATCAACCTAGATGCCTGCTTTTTTTATGACGGGTGAATGTATTAGAAAAACAAATATTCCAAAGTCTCCGAATTTACATTTTAGCTCCAGCGAAAGAAAACAGGTTTACAGCCAGAGACTAATAAATGAAAAAAAAAAGGAATGAGCTATCCGCAAAATAGTCGAACTCGTTCCTTTTGCGACTATTGGATATAAGTTTACAGCTCACTTCAATAACACGCGCAAACGGACAGACGTTCTTTAGCAGTGCCGACGCGTTGCCAATTGCAAAACCTTAATTAGAAACTTTTAAAACTTTCGGAGAGAGAGAGAGAGAGAAGGAAAAATTACGTTTGTGCGGGACTCCGAAATCCGATTTCGGAATAAGGCAGGGGCGAGGTATCGGCAAAAAGCCGAAAAGAACGGGGACGCCTTTATTAATGCAATTTCACAGTGTTTTGCTGTCATCGCACCTGACATCCTAATTAAGTCTGCAGAAAAGGCCTAACGAAGTCGCGTTCAATACCACCGAATAAAGAAAAGGCAAAGAGCAAGCCACGGGTGGTAACGAACCACAAAACTTTTACGAGCACGCTTGTTGTGGCGGGTTAACTGTATCCGCGCCTTGTGCTCTTTGGCTAATTTGCTTTTTGTTGCGGCCAACACTTCTTCAGGGGGAGGGAAAAATTAAATAAAAATAAATTCCAAATCACATTCGGAGGCAAAAAGTTGGGGATCCCTGGAAGGAGCTCTCGTTCGCTAATAAAGCAGAAAGCAAAGTGAATCCTCGGAATACAAACTAGATCGGCCTCTCTTAAAAAGGATCGATCCCTCTGTGTGTTCTCTTTTCAAAAGTTATCAAGAAGAGCAAATAAATAAAGGTAAAATGAGAGAGTGAGGGTTTTCTCTCTTTTCCCCCGCCAACAACAAAATATTGTTTCGCCAAATTATTGCAATCAGAAGTTTGTTTTGCGGGCTTCTGTTGAGTGAGCCCCTTTCGTTAAGGAAATTTGTCCCAGGGACCTGGCAATAGGGGAACGAGGGTAATTTTGAGGTAAATCCGAGGAATCTCTGATTCTGTAAATTCGGTTGCCACTCTTCCGAGTAGAAGGCGGCCCAATTGCCTCTTCAAAGCCCCCCAAATCTTGTTTTTCGAAGTTCCATTTGACTAGTTATGAGGGAACTTCAATTCCATATCCTTGTTGTTTCGAATCAAATTTTGGCAGTCGACTGGGTTTATGATTCTGCGAGAGTTTTTTTGGAAGGGTTTTTTAAAAGTAATTTTCATTTACTAGGCAGAAAGTGATGATAGATTAAGTATCAAAGAGTAATATTCACCTCATAAAACCAGCTTTAGGATTTTGAATATTTAAAGAAAAGTCTCAGAATCACAACCCTAAACCACATGCATGAGTACTAATACAGTGAACCAAAAGGTCTCGGGGTTGAAAATGCTTAAGAGTAGAGCGAGGCTCAGGAGTAAAGGATGACAAAAAATAAAGATGTTAAATTTCAAAGTAATACTCAGTAGCAGAATGAAGCATATCGAAAAGATGCGCAGCTTCAATAGAACAACGAGATCCTAAAGATCAGATATTCTCAAAAGCAAAGAGACGCTGAAGAGCAAAGTGATGCTTAAGAATCTTTCACGACCATGTTCCCACTGGAAGGTCCACTGACCCATTGGGTCACTTTTGAAAGCGGCAGAAAACGTGCAGATTTCTGAAATCACTAAAAAAAATTTCTGTGTACTAATGAAATTGCACGGTGTAAAAGAAATCGAACAGATATCGGCAAATTTGGTGTAACTGCGCACAACGACGTTGAGTTGAAGATCGATTTGAGACATTTGCTGACAAAAATTTGTCGCTTTTTCTTCTCTTTACGTCTTCGGTACTAGTACTTCTTAATTACATATTAACTTGTGAATTCCTTAGGAGGGGGAGAAATCTTTTATTTTTTTGTAATTCTACTATTTCATTTAAGAATCTTGCTATTGCTTGGATTTTAGTTATTTTTTTATCTTTGATTATTTTCATTAGTTCTTGATCTTTCTCAGGAGCCGCACCCCCTTTGCCTTGAATCCTTGTGGAGCTTGGGTATTCCAAGTGGCACACGACAACAACAACAACAACATTAGCTCTTGATAATATAGCAACTTTAGTTGAAGTGCGTTGATTTACATTGCTCCCTTACTTACGTGTCTATTGCATTCAAATAGGAAATGATTAAAAGTGTCTTCTGTTTTACAAGTATCACATAACGGAACGACGTTGAGCCAGAAAATGTCTTTCTTCTTGTAAGCCGACGACGTGGTTCAATCTATAACACTGCGAATCATACTGTAGAATTTTAATGTTTAGAAAAACTTTTTTAAAATATTTTAAAAATCCAGTTATTCAAAGACCTGAATTTCTCTGCAATACTTGGACAATCCCTCGTTTGATGGAGATAGTTCAGATTTTTCGAACCTTCCCTGATGTGGATCGATGGAGGGTAAAAAATGTGAGAGCCCTTTTTGAAACTAAGCCGAAAAAAAAAGTGTCCGATAAGGAAAAATCTGCAATAAAAGCTTCATTACCAAATCCGCTCTTCGTCCTCTATTTTCGGTTTCTTTTACGGAACACAAACGAACTTTTCCACGTGAGAGGGGTCGATTCGAAATGGACTTGCATATTTATTACGCTGCGCGGGCATTGCTTTCACTTACCCTAATGGAACACTACGATAAATTCCTAACTACTGTGCATTTCCAAGTGGGGGAGGATGCATTCTAAATCATTTTACGAACCCCGATTTTGTTTGTTGTTGCAGTTATTATCATTCTTCCGGGCATCCTTCTCTTTATTCGCTGATTTATTTATGAAAAAAAAAAAAGAAATGACTTGCAGCGCCCTCTACCGGGCAAGAAATTTAATTCATCAAAATACGCTGATATTTAGCGTTACTTAAATGTAAGTTCCCTGTTTACGCGAGGGCTTTCAGGGAAAGTGGAAAAGCTTTCTCAAGGCCCTTACTTAGGTTTTTGCGCTGTAATGTAAGTTTCGCTCCCCTCTTTTTCTGATGCCGTTATTAAATGCTTTTAAAGCTTCCCCGAGAAAAATACGAGTTTTATTCCTGGAGGAGTACTTTTGAGAAGCAGTTTTCCATTAAGGCTTGAAGTATGATCACTTAACTCGGAATAGTGTTCGTGATTGGAAATAGGCATTCGCTGCCTCGTAAGCACTTTGAGCATATGGGCGCGAATGCATGTTACTTTTATGTCCCAAACGTATTTAGTTTTCACAGGTCGCTGCAGTTAATAATATATGTCGCCCCGCTCGCTGCCAAAAAAGCAATCATTTCTATTTAATTTCACTTTTTACTCTCCTAGAAATATTTTTTTTGTTTCTACACCAGCGTATAACTTAACTTCATTTCCTTAAAAAAAAAACTAGCTACTCCTGGAGTGGAACAACAACCCCCCCCCCTGTAGTGCTCATACTTAAGTAAGGGGCTTAAAGTGCTTTCCGGAACCATGGAGATAACCATGCATTAGGTTTTTAAGAGAAAAGAGCTTAATTACTAAAGGTTCAAATTTTCTTAAATTGAGATGGGAATGTTTTTTTATCCATTTTTTCTCTCTCTTTCTCTCATTCACTTTTGTGAATGCTAAGTAAGGGACGTTTCTTTTTTATACAGGAACAACATAGAATTATTATATCCAAGGACCCGCATAAGAACAAGGGTGAGCAACTGTTTTGGCTCAGCAGAAGCCGCTTCACGAAATAAGAGGTTATATGGGAGGGTACACTGTAAAAAAAACTGTAGAAAAACAGAAACAGCTTTTTTTAGTTTTTTTAGCTTATCTGTACTTAAACCAGGGTTGGCTGGATTGGACCCAATTGGGTTGGACCCAATGGGTTTTTTCAAAAAAACCCATGTGATAAAACCCACATTTTGGACCCATTTTGGGGTTTTTTCAAGAAAAATCGAGATTTTGGCAGTTCCTTCAAAACTTAGTGTTTTTTTTTCAAAGTTTAGAATATTTTTAAAATTTTGATGGGTTTTTTCAAAATTTAAACTAGGTTTTAAAAACTAAATGGTATTTTTTCAATTTCAGGGAGTTTCTTTTTAAAAGTTAAATAGGTTATTTCATTCTCAGTAGGTTTTTTCATTATTGAATGGGTTTTTTTTCAAAATTTAGGACGTTTAAAGTTCAAACTAGATATAGAAATAAAAAAAATAAGGAAGATTTTTTAAATTTCAGTGGGTTTTTTCAAAGTTTAGGATATTTTTTAAATTTTAGTGGGTTTTTTCAAAATTTAAACCAGGTTTCATTAAATAAGGGGTGTTTTTACAATTTCAGTGGGTTTTTTCAAAGTATAAAAACTTTGAAAAAAACCCACTTTATTGTTGAAAAACTGACATTATTTTGACAGAACACATTTAACATAGAAAGAACTCACTAAAATTTGAAAAACCCACTTACATTACAGGAGAAACCCACTTAATTTTGAAAAAACCCACACTTTTTCCGAAAAAACCCAGTTTTATATGAGTTTTTTCAGGGTTTTATTGAAAAAACCCGAAAAAAACCAACCTACTTGTTTTTTTTCAAAAAAACCCGGGTTTTTGCCAACCCTGACTTAAACAGAAACTTACTGCATCGAAAACCAATACAGCTATTGGCAACATAATACTGAATCTTCTTTGGAGCAGTGGTAGCGTGCACGCTTAGCATGCGGTAGGTCCTGCATGGGTTCTATCCCCGGATATTAATTGATTAAAATTTAAAAAAACTCAACTAAAATAAGTGCATGCGCACAAGCAGAAAATTACTGAGAGGCAACAGAAAAATCTGTAGCTCACTTGACAGAAAGTTCCTTTTTACAGCATTTACCTGTAGGTTACAGCTTTTTTCTGTTTACAGGATTTTTCGACTTACAAATTTTTTCTGGCAACTTTTGCTGCCAGAAATTTTCTGTTCTTTTTGCAGGATTATTTTTTACAGTGTAGCACATTTTGAAATGTTAGTTTCCATCAGCTAGCTATCTTTGGATTTTTAGATAAGTTGTACTAAACTATGAAAATTTAATGGCTACTAAAAGTCCTTTTAAGTACTTTTAGTCCTTTTAACCGATAATAGATAAACGTAGCTTTCTAAAGGGTGTAAAATTGGGTGAGATTAGCCCTTGGTTCACTGAATTTTGTGGGATATACCAAATTTTAGGCAAACGAGGGATCCTTAATTTCTTCCCGGAAAATTTTTGGGAATTTAACTTCTCAAATGGGGATTTATTTTTTATTTTCTCTATTTTTTCCCCTCTGGAATTCCTCTAAAGGGAAAGTTCGGGACATACCTACTAAACTCGAAATTTTCCGTTTTTCACTGCAGAAAAAGAAAATACAAAAACAATTCCATATTTTAAGCCCTATTGTAGCAAAATGTGGGCATGGGGTCCTCCTCATAAAATTTTTGTATTTTAGCATAACAGAAAGCGTTTTTAAGCTACTTTTGGGAGGTTTGAACCGTTTAATTCTGACTGTCTTAGCTCTTAAGTGTCATTTAGAACTTGATGCTTTCTCTACTCTAAAGCATATCTTTGTTTTTACAAGTGAACGCCGTCTACTGAAATATTTATAGGTCGTCCACCTAAAATAATGTGGTCATGGACCAAAAGTTTTTGTCAAAATTAAATTAAAAATTGGTATTGTTGATTTTTTGGAGATAAAATACTTCTCACTTTATGGAGTTTGAAGTTACTGAAATTTCTTTTTAAAGTTTGTTTTTAATATATCTTTTTAATGAATTGATTAGTTTAGGGCAGATTACTATTAATTTTTTCTTGAGTCAAGTTTTTTTTAGTGTAGATCAGCGGTTCCCAAAGTGGTCCATATGGACCCCCAGTGGTCCACAGCGACTCCCAGAGGGTCCACAGGCATGAAAATGAAAATTGGGGGTCCACAGCAACTTGTAGGGGGTCCACAGTGACTTTCAGAGGTTCACGGGGAAAATTTCATTAAAATGGAAAACTTTGATAAGTTTCAAAAATTCATCTTTTTTATAATCACATTTTAGTAACATGAAAAGTTGGTTACCACCGAATCTTCCCAACGCGAGCACGGGCGATGGAATCATTTCTCTTTATCGCGGTGGAGAGCCCCCGACGAGCCTCGCATAATTCAATTTAATAAATTAAAACTAAATTTCCGTAATGTTTGATTTTACTTCTTTTCATAGTTGAACTTAACCAAATATTGTTTGTTAACATGCCATATATTAATTGTAATTATTTCTGAAATTTTATGATTTGGTGAATGAATAACTCACTCATATTGGTTATAAATATCGTGAAACCATATGAAGGAAAAAAAGGGTTTTTAAAAAATATGTAAAAGTGTTTTTCAAATGCTTATCGATGCCAGAAAAAACACTTGAAAAAAATTGCAAAATTTATGCGTTGTTTGGAAGTTTATAAAAAAAACATAAGATTTTTAGCTACTTTTTGAATGGTCCCTAAGACGGGGTCCACAAGGTACGAAAAATGTCCTCAGGGGGTCCACGGGCCAAAAAAGTTTGGGAACCCCTGGTGTAGATAAACGCTGTCTTTATCAATTTTAACATTTAGTTCATCACGTTGTGATTAAACTTCTTTCTAATAGTTTGCTGAATTGACGGGAAATGAAAAGAACTATTTAAGTTATGATTGGAATTTTTACGGAATGAAAATAATTTTCTTCGGAACGCCATGTGCCGACCCCTGAAATATTTTGGCTGTTCTCCCCCTTAAAAAAATCCACTAGCTTTTTCTGATTTAAAGGCACCTTGTCATCAAGAAAGGGTAATAGATTGCTACGGCTAATAACAATGACAAAGGTACACTGGTGGATCCAGGGGGGCGGCGAGGGGGCTTTAGCACCCCCCAAAGATAAATATAAAAATATTAATTTGTTATTTAGAAAGTGAAAGATAAATTAATTAAACATAAGTTTTATTATAATTTAAACCGTTTGAACAACAAAAATATAAAAATTGTTAAAAATAACACAAAATATATTTTTAAATTCGTGTTATACATAGAAAGATGATTATTTAATCTATTTGAATTTTATAAAACCAGTGAAATATGTTTTCAATTGTTATAAAATTAATAGTTTCTTGCTTTGTAACTGCGACCTTATCCGAAATCTAAAAAAATGGAAATATTTTAAAATTGAGAATTTTTTTGAAAAATCGAAGGGCTTACTCGGAAATCCGGACATTTTGATACCATTCGGTTCAGTAATTAAAAAGCCTTTCTCTGGAAACCGTTCACCAAAAACTTTTTTTTAGAATTGAGAGATTTTTTGTGAAAGTATTTAAATTATATGCCTTTAAATAGCCCATAGCACAACTATAACTTCATTCAAACATCCCGTGAAAAATCAAAGTCTTTTTCTTTACAGTTTCCACGTTTTCAGGGCAAAGCGAGGTGCAATTTTCTCTGGGAGGCGTTTTAGAAGGTTTAAATAACGCGCCTTTTACGCAAAATAAAAAAATATAATTTGATAGTTAATACACTCCGCTCGAGCAAGACGAGGTGGCCGAGTGGTTAAGGCGATGGACTGCTAATCCATTGGGCTCTGCCCGCGTGGGTTCGAATCCCATCCTCGTCGTTAGTTATTCTTTTAAAAGTTTTTTTAGACTCATAAAATATCTGAAGTTAGAGGTTTTTTTTAAATTTAGCCACAATTATTAATGAAACAAATAGAAAGTATTTTATATTGTACTTTACAAATAATTTTTTTGTGAAGAGTACATAGGTAAGACATTAATAATTTTCCTTGAAAATAGTGCATGCTTTCGTAAAAAAAAATAAAATACTGACAACACCCTAAAAGAAAAGAAAACGGTCTGCCAATTAGTAAATAGAAAACAAAGAAATTTTACTGCCCAAGTCACAATAGTTATAGCATTTGTAAGATAAAATATCAAATGGAGATGTGGCCTGGTGGCGCAACGGTAGCGCGTCTGACTCCAGATCAGAAGGTTGCGTGTTCAAATCACGTCCGGGTCAATACATTTTTGTCCTATTCATAATCAGGGATAATATACGAAAATAATTTTTTTTAATTATCAATCGACTATGTTTTTTCTAAATTTTACGGGAGTGAAACTGAGGAAATAGTAATCTAACATTTGTTAGCATTTTAGTAATGAATAGAGTATATTTATTTTTTCCTTCTAAATTTTACACCTATCACATTGGTTTTTCACAGTGAGTGCACATTTTGATACTTTTTCAGTGAGCAATGTAGATGTAACAGGAATCTTCACATAAAAAATATTTATGAATTACCATAAAATTACATAAAAACTATCTAAAACTGATGTCTTAAAATTAAAAAATCATATTGGTGTAAAAATTATTTAACCCCCATATAAACAGAATTACGTAATTAGAAATTTTATAAAAACACATTTTATTCAATTAAATTTGTTTCAAAACGGTTAGCGCTCAGTTATATTATCTTTTTGCGTTATATTATATTTAAAGTTTTCCACGTTCCCAGCATTTTTAAAGCGTTACTTTTAATTTTTTAATGCTGAAAGTCAAATTATAACCGATAGATTGTTATAGTTTAACTTGACTTTTAAGTCATTAAAATTTTAGTACTTAAGCAAATAAAGTAAGTAATGTTAATGTTTTATAACAATGGAAGGAAGAGAGAAAGTTTTTTTTAGTGAGGCAAGTTTACCACGCAATGACACTTTTTTCGTAACAAAATAGCATTAATAAAATTACACATGTTTCTAAAAAAGCATAGACACATAAAATATATATATAAAGCTCAACACAAATTAAAGAGCTTATTTTCTGTATATGAGATTATTGTCGTTTATCATCCTCTATGGTTTTATCATCAAAGCGGAAAAAAATTCTTACGCTGATAAAAAAAATCAAGAAATTGGGTTATTACCAACACCCATGTTAAGGAAATTTCCATCAGAAAATCTGTTAAGCAAAAAATATTTCATTGGGTTCGGCCGGGATTTGAACCCGGGACCTCTCGCACCCTAAGCGAGAATCATACCCCTAGACCACCGAACCACACCAATGAAGAAGTTATTTTTAAACAGTTTCAAGGTCATATATAATCTTGTGAAGAATGACCTCTTTTTCTTCTGCGTGTGGCGAGGCGTTATCCGTGGTCAATTTGGTCCGTTTTTAAAAGATGGTAAAACGACTTGAGGCTGCAAAAATTATTCTTCACCTGCAAATGTCTCGTCTGAAATTTAAAAATAACAGTCAACAAAGAGTTTTAACACCTAAAATTATTACACATTACAGATTTTCGAATTTTTTAATCTTAGGCAATTAATTTCATTAATTCATAAAAATGACGAAAAGGCGTTTCCGAGTTTGAACTTACGCCCCTTCAGAAGTTGCGTTTCCCACTGGAGTTACTACTTAAACGGCTTAAATTCATCGACCATAATACCCGACAGCAATGATAAACTACGGATTAAAAGAGGCACTTTTTGAATCTTGTTTGGCGAATTTAACATACTTGTATTTTCTAGTTACGCTAACAGATGGCAGTACCAAAACTTAAATATGTATAGGGAGGAATCCTGGATGAAGTATCATTGAAGTATAGGGTTTTTTGGGGCAGCAAAACGCTGCAGCCTCCTGTATAAATTTCACCATTTTCAGGAGAAAAAAATTTGCGCCACTTTGAATTTTATATCGATGGGCTGACGAATTAATATTGAAAAATTTTGAATTAAAAGGAAATTATAATGAATTTATATTATTTTATTAACTTCTAATTTATTCATTTATTTAAATTAATTTAATTAATTGATTCATAAAACTGATTTGTTTGAAAAGTCGTTGCATTGTGACCGAAACTCAGCTATTCACGGATAAAAATCCTTGCTTTGCTGTATTCTGGGTAATGCACTTCATTTCTTCGATTTTTCTCTCCCTTCTATCTCATTCCTCTTTTTATTTTTTCTCATATCTCTTTCCCTTTCTCTCTCTTTCTTTTTCTACCTCTTTAAGGGACGTCCATAAATTACGTGAGGTCGGGTCTAGCAAAATCTCACCTTGGGGGAGGGGGAGTCACTTAAAATCTCACTTCAACTTTTAGTTTAGAAAATATAGTTTTTTTCTTTGATATTTTTTATGCGAAACTTCAGGAAAAATGCGCTGATTAGTCAGCAGAGTTTAAAACCATGTCTTTGATTTCAACACGTATTTGTATCGAAACTTTTGAAAGTGTAAAGCCGATAAAACGAAAAAAAAATACTTTTCAAAGAAATTTATTTGTTTAAAAGTGATTGAGAAAATCTCACGTGAGAATTTGAGGGGGCAGGGGGGTCAAGCAAAATCTCACCAAGGGGTAGGGAGGGGAGGGGTCCAGAATTTGGGAAAAACACCTAACGTAATTTATGGACGTCAAACAATAAAAGTTACCCCAAATAACCAAACAACGAGTTTAAACACTATTTTTTAGAGTGAAAAGTTTCATGAATCTTCCTAAACCAGGATTCCCAGACCATACACCTTCTTTTATACGTGGAACTGACTTTTATCTGAGTTGATGTATTATTCTGTACTCTAATTTACTCGAATAAAATTTGAAAAATCTCCAAAAGGAAACATTTAATAGCTCCAGAAACCCAGACTAAAATCTTTCTAAGAACGTATTGAGAAAAGTACAGAAATATTCTCATAAGAGATATCTTAAAATGTTAAATACGCTTTACATTCGCAAAAGACCAGGTATTTCTCAAAATTGGTCATGAAAGTTTATGTAACTGTTAATAATGAACATTTTGGGGCAAATTCTGTCTAAAAAATGTAATCTGAAATTTTTTTGTGTGGAGATATTGTGATAATATTTCTGATAAAACTTTTTTTCTTATAAGGTTTTGAAGAATTATAAGTAATTCATGTAACAAAAGTTTAAAAAAACATTTCATAATAGTAAAATAGTAGAGTTATTTAAAAGAGAAATTGTAATGCTCAAAAAAATTTTCATTATTGTATTCTGATGAATAACAAATGAAGTTTTTAATCTCAAAATAATGATTTTTTTATTTTCTAAGTGGGGAAATTAATAATACTAAGCTGTGGCATTTCTTTCTTTTATACGTTTTGAAGAAATGTTTTAATAAAGTTAACTATCCATAGCAACTAACTACTCAACACCACAACAACGGCATTAACGAAGCAGCTGTAGTAACTATACCCAAAGCTTAACCATTCGAATTGTTATTCCATGATGGCCAGCGTAATTACATATATTAAATTACCTCTCCAAACTCGCGCGAACAATCTTTCTCGAGTTTTAAAAGTCGGGAAACTTGTTTACAAGATTCTGAGGGGTCAGCAGCTCTAATCGCACGAACACGAAGCAATTGCCAACATGGCCGATGTCTGCTTCGTGACAACCAGGTTCGATTTTCGCCGAATAGATAAAAGTTCTGAGGTAATTAACGTGTTTTGTTATTTGCACTGCGCGCATATATATATAGAACGGGTCATATGGTTCTTTGCGTCGTAGCAGGTTATTTCAATTGATTCCTTTCCTTTCCTCTCCTTATGTGTGTTCTGCAGTATTCTCATTATAAAGCAGATTCGCACACAGCGTCAGAGTTCAATCGAATTTTCGGGAGATGTAATTAAACGCGTTTTTTCCCCTCCTTTTAAATGGTTATTCGATAATTTATTTTCCAGTTTAATTGAAGAAACTTCTCTTTGCCTTTAATTGCGTTCGTGACTAGAATTCAGTTTTGGTCTGAAGGGAAGAAACGAAATGGTATGAGGTATAATTGATTGTGATAAGTCATGGCAGAGTTGGATTGGTAGAAGAAGAAAGAAAGTTTCTCTTTTTTTTGCTTGATTGGTTCTAAATATCTTGTTCTCACTTGAACTTGTAGACCAAGCGAGTATAGGATACTGAGCCGGATTTGAACCGTGGCTGTCGGGCCCACTCACAAGTATCTATTTTTTGTTGTGAAGAATGGCAACGAAGTAGTTACGCGAGAAAGTTTTATTTTATTTTCAAAATTAAAAGAAAAATGTCAGTTCCTCTTTTTACATAGTATTTTAACCGTTATTAAATGTGCTGAGAATACCTCATCTCATATTGAATGTTTCGTCATTTTAGGCTAATGAAGGCTTAGGAATGTTTCGTCATCTCGGCCCCAATACAGGGGTCAGTATTGGGGCCACTTCTCTTTATAATTTTCATTAACGACATTGGCCAGGACATTAGGAACAAAATCAGCATCTTTGCTGACGACTTAAAAATTTGGGAGAGGGTACTCAGGAGCAGGTACAAAATTTACAAAGGGATCTCGATATTATATCACAATGGGCTGAAAAATGGGGTATGTCCTTTAACATAAATGTCAGGTACTTCATATGGGTCGGGGGAATGGTAGGGCAGAATTTTATCTGCAAGGGGACAAAGTTAAAGAAGGTAATATGATCAAAGATTTAGGGGTGATAGTAAATGAGGACTTTAAATAGGTTCATCAGTGTTCATCTGCTAGTAAAACGGCTAATAGGATTTTGGGATACATTAAAAAAACTGTTTCTTCAAGGTCCGAGGATATTATTTTGCCACTATACAGAGGATTGGTGAGACCTCATCTAGAGTATGCTGTTCAGTTTTGATCTCCATACTTAAAAAAAGATAATGATTCAATTGAAAGGGTTCATCATAGGGCTACTAAAATGGTCAAGGGTATATCCAGATTAAGTTAAGAGGCAAGATTGAAGAAGCTAAATATGTTCACTCTAGAGAAAAGAAGGATTAGAGGGGATTTGATATAACTTTTTAAAATGGTAAAGCAAGGGGACACAGAGGGACTAGATTTCAATACGGGTAATAGAACAAGGGGTCACAAATTCAAATTGAATAAAGGAAAATTTAAGACGGATTGTAGGAAGCATTATTTTTTAATAGGGTAGTGGATAGATGGAATGCGATGCCTGAAACAATTGTAAATTCAAGTGGGGTAAACGAGTTCAAGAGGAAAATTGACAGATACTGGGATTCCGGTAGTGTGGGTTAAAAAGACTGGACCAACCTTGCTGGGCTTACGCCTGTAGTTGGTCGACTTAATTTGTATTTGTATTTTGTATTAGAATACATCTGTTCAGTACAGCAGCCCATAAATTATGATAAAAAGGAAACAGTGGCCACTTAGACTCGAAAAGGCAAAGAGGCTCGAAATTGTGACGTGTGATAGTAGTCCACTCCACAGACGCCTGACATCAGTTTGATAGCTTTGAACACAACTCAACTTCACTCTGAATTAAATTAAAACATTAAAATTCCTTTTTTATAAAAGATTTAAAAGAATTTCAAATTAATAATAGCAGGGATATTTTTTAAGGGGAAATTGCTGTTTTTTTTAAACAAAAAAAATTCCGGTTATAAAAAGATTTTAAATTCAAAAATTGGCTCGAATAATTTTAAAAATAAAATCGACAAACGCTTTGATTCGTAAAACCATTGTTTCGGATTGAATGACGTCATAACTTAGTTTTCCCACATTTTTATAATAATTTAAAGTAAAAATCAACAATATCTTTGAATCCTAATCCATTGTTTAAAACAAATGTTTTGGATTAAGACGTCACATACTACATTCTTAAAACAACAGTTTCAAAACTAGTAAAAAATTACTCAAACTGGCTCCGAATCAAATTTACTCGAATTTGAAAACATGAATATACTCATTTCTGAAAATGTGCTGATACTCAAAAATGAAACATCTTGAGTTAGTGTATGGCATTCTCCTCATGAACGGGAGTGTGACGATAGTCACTGTTATTTTAAAACCTATCGTCGCACTCCGATTCATGAGGAGAATGTCATCCACTAACTCAAAAAGTTTCATTTTTGAGTATCAGCACATTTTCAGAAATGAGTAATATATTCATGTTTTCAAATTCGAGTAAATTTGATTCGGAGCTAGTTCGAGCAATTTTTACTCAGTTTTGAAACTGTCGTTTTAAGAGTGGATTTTCGTTCCTTTTTTGAAAGCCAAACTTTCAAATTAATTGAAAAAATAAACAAGCATAATAATTAAAAGAATTTTGTGCGTATACTATCGAATAAAAAATAAATTAAAAATGCGGATATTTCCCATTCCATATTGAACTTAAAACAAAAATTAAAGACAATTTTTATTGGAAACTAGAAAAATAAAATTCAACCTTAGGAAAGTTTTGAATGCTCATTTCTGTCACAAAAATACGAATACCTATCAAATTGAGTGGTAAATAGGCTTAACTCCATCTGAGGTCAAACTAGCATAGCTTCCTGATGCGTGTTCCTTGTAGCATGGGTGAAGTTAGCTCTTGGATTCAGTCTGTCAAAATGTTAAATCCATTACATTTTTGATTTCCTTAAAAAACAAATTTAGGAAGCACATTGCTGTGATTGAAAAGTAGTTTCATTACACTGAGCGAAATAAATGGAGAAAATATATTTCCTTTGATAAAGGCAAAAAGGGGCCTTAATTATTTTTCCTAATGGTTTAGTTTAGCTCTTTCCATAACTCCTATAAAAGCTCTCGTGTGTTTTGAATCCTACGGAACTTGATCATTCTCGTTCCGACGATTCACACAACATTATTTTCTCCAGAACCGTCGATTTAAGTTTTCATTTAAAAATCCCTCCTACGGCAAATTAAAAGCGATGACTAATTCAATCTTCCCTATTTCCTCTCCCCCTTCTTCTTCTTCTCAGGTGTACGGAATTAACCATAGACAACATTAAAAGCTAATCAGACGCCATTTTGAATTCATCCAACAAAAACGACGACGATAACTTTTGGGGGGGGGGAAAGCGAAATCAATTTCATGCAAAATCTTTGAAATCTCATTTGGCGAAAATGAGAGGAAAGAGATAAATTACATTCGCAGGAAAATGTTTTCAACGCACTCTCTCTCTCCGCTTTTTAATTACATTTTGTGTTTATCAATAAAATTTAATTTCGGCCGAGGATTCCATCAGGAACGTTCCGTGACGAAAAGGGCGCCATTCCAACAACCGCCGAAAACTTGGGTTTCGAATTGTACTGTTGCCATACCAACGCTGAGAAACTAACAGATTGGGCGGCGGGGGCTTGTTTGTGCCCCCCCCTCCTTCATTTCCAGATATACAGTTATTAGGTTCTCCTCTTCTTCTTGCTCGACGACTGTCGTCTGCACATTAGATTAGAGAGAGAAGGGGGAAAGGGAAATTCTTTTTCACCCTTTTCCCCGTTCGCCAATTAAATTAAATACGACTAAAATTAGATTTAATTACAAAACGACTGCAGCCTCTCATCGTCATTAATTAAACTAATATCTCTCTTTCAGTGCTAGGAGGTAGTTGGCGCGCTATCGGATTATTGGCCGCCGTAGCTTATTACGCGAGCAGCGCCCTCTAACGGGGAGTGTGAAACAACAAAACTTGGTTTAATTAACGCCGCCATGTTGCGAGGCAATTAAACTGGTATTACTCGTTGGATTAAATTAAACTTAATTATACAGGAGCCCGCAAAGGCAAATTGCGTTTGGGCGAGAATCAATCTCGACTCGTTAATAATTAATAACGGAATAAGATTGGGGCGAAAGAGTTGGCGGAACAAATGTAATGATCTTGAGCGAGGGAAGAACTCACTTTTGCGAAGGGGGGAGGGAGAGACATTCCTGGGAATCACATTTGCCGCTCCTGGTAATTAATACCCCGCGTGCCTGCTGCTGACGATAGTAACCAGAAACGACAATTAGAAGGATTCGGTGGCAACCGGGATGACGTTTTTGAGATTTTTCCCGTATGCTTTTTTCAAGCGAATGAATATTTAATCCTCCAATAAGAAGAAAGAAGCATTTTTATTTTCTATACAGGGTGTTTCAACAAGTCCCGCCCAAACGCTTACCAGAAAGATTCCCTTTACGTGGAGTACATAGTACACAAAAAAATCCCTAGAGAACTATACCTCTTCTATGACGACAATTTTTTTTCCTTAAAAATGTGACGCCTTATCGCATAAAAAGTTTTTATTTCACTCTACGGAGCGCGCATGCATGCGCAATGGATATTTTTAACATCTTTGTCCGCAAACCTGCAAAAATATACAAAACAAACTTAAGTTTTAACACGTTTTCCATTCACCTTTTTTAAAAAGTAAACCAAATATGACGTCATACCTTTTTTGGTTGAAATTTTCTCGAAAACCATGGATCGAAGGGGTACAATTCAATTTCATAATAGAGGTTTTTCTTCAGGCATTTTTTGTGTAATCCATTTAAAGAATATAGCTATAGGTTTTTTCGATCAACATATTTGAAACATTCTTTTCAAAAGAAGGAAGGGGAATCCGAACAAAAAATATTAGTCCCAACATCCCGTTCCAAACCACGTCTACCAGCACTACAAGTTTGGTAAATTTTGCGAGAAATTATATTTCGGGGCATCTTGTTTTCACTGCAATAATTTGCTTATAAAGGAAAAACACGTTTTACAGGTGTAACTTGTTTTCACTGCATTTTTTCTGTAAAACTTGAAGGAAAACGCCTTTAACATATACAACTTGTTTCCTCTGCTAAATACTTTTTATGGAAAAATGCTTTTTTAGTGTTAGTTTATCAAATGAAACAATAGGTCTTTGATGAAAGGATGGGAACCTATTTATTTTTATTTTGTTTAAAAGAAATATATAATTTTGGAGAAAAATCCTTGTTTGTAGCCTTTAGGTTTTCATAATAAGGTCTGTTAAGGTATAGAGTATTTTCGTTAGT
This sequence comes from Tetragnatha versicolor, assembly GCA_024610705.1. NCBI lineage: Eukaryota > Metazoa > Arthropoda > Arachnida > Araneae > Tetragnathidae > Tetragnatha > Tetragnatha versicolor. The sequence continues at coordinate 3,438,295 of JANDEH010000007.1, read as the reverse complement.
TAAAAGTTAAGATTAAAAGAAAATTGGTAGATTTTAAATATTTTCTAGTTCAATATGTATAACATGAAAGATTATGCTTTTAATATATATTTATGGAGAATTTCCTAATAACTAAAATTTATATCGTATGCTATATGGAATCCATAAACGTGTATCCTTACATCTTTAAATTATACATTACATACATTTTTTCTATCTTTACATTTTTGTATTGTGTTTTATTTTACTCCTAAAATAATTAATACTCGCAAAAATTTTATGAAATACATCACAGTATTAAAAAAGCTATAGGTATAAATAATCATACCCTGTTATATATGAAACTTTATAAAAGTACCAAATAACCTAACAAAATAAATTTTTTTAATGTTCATAAGTATGAAAAAAAACTTTCTATTATCAAAAAATACTGTACTAAGCTATCATACTCTAATTATAATTAAATTTCTTTAGTTTTGCTATAGATTTGTCTTCTTTCTGTAAAACTTGAAGGAAAACGCCTTTAACACGCCCTTTAACTGGTAAAAGTGTTTTACTCTGTAATATAAAATACTATAATATGTGTAAACACCTACTAACTAATAATGCAAATTATAAACATTTAATAGTTAACGTGAAAATAATCTAAATCATAAAAATGGCCATCAACAATGAAACCGTACCTCAAACATAACAGACTCTAAGATAATGGTAAAATCAAATTAACCTAATATGCTAAATCGATGTTCTATATGAATTCCACTTACCCTAACCGATTTTGACAGTTATCTAATCTACTTTGGGGACGCCATTTGGCTTTGCGCGATCTACTTATTAAAATATATTGATTCAGAGGTGACTCTCGTCACGGCCGTCATGTCCAATGTAATTACTTTTCCCATTAGCAGAAATTCCCAATTTGCAAAGCCGAATGACGCTCTGTGACAATAGCGAATCGGTGTAGACAAGAGTGATTGTGCGCAAAAACGTCCATATGAGAGAAGCTGCATGCGAATCGGTTCTCCTCGTTATAGGTTATGGTATTTATGAGTCTGCAAAAGAAGAATGTTTAGTACAGACTGGACGACGAACTAAAGGGAAAAAATGCTTTTGAGTCTCTTCAATAGAGCATTTTTAATCACATGACTCAGACCTAGCAACGGCCTTAGCAACAGATTGTTTGACCTATAGCAGTTAACGGTTAAAAGAAAATAACTGGTCATGGAATGCTTCTATTGGAGCATTTGCAATCACATGGCAGCAACAGATACCTAGCAACGGCCTTAGCAACAGACATTTTTGACCTACAGCAAGGAAGAAAATAAATGGTTGTGGTGTCACCTGAAAACACTGTATTTGAATGTCATAAATTATATCGCATAAAACTTGAATGTTTGAACATTTATACTCCTTTAGAAAAAAAAAGCAATTTTATTGCTAGATAAAGCATGGAAAATAGACCTCGAAATTTAATTTTGTCCAACACGATATTCGTTTGCTTTTTTTTTGCTCCTGGTACCTTTTTGCCACTCTAGTGTCCCATGATTGGATTGGATTGGATTTTGGACACGCTTTTCTGTGATTTGGACGTTTAGTTTATTGAACACATTAATAATCATTAACCCTTTAGGCGTCCTGCCTCAAAACCTCATCTACCCCAAGATCGGCCAGCAAAGGCTTTGGGTCCAAATGCCTCCCCCCTTCTACAGCAGTGAAGTTGTCAGTTATCGATAGCTGTGATTTATCGTTTGCGTTCCGAGCGATTAGCATATCCGGGCATTTGGTTACACTCTTTCCGGCGGCAGCTATGGATCCACGAGTGGTTTACTTTCGATCTCCATCTCCATACATTCGTATTCTTTAATTTCATGAAAATATACTGGACATAATTCTGGATACTTGACATAATTGTGAACTTTTAAAAAATTCTCTGTATTGACAGGAAGTTATAAAGGAATATTTAGTTTAATTTTTTGTTACGTAAATGAATATTTTTAGTAATTAGCCTATAGTATGGATGTAAACATTAGATAATAAAGATTGTAATTAATTCAGCATTTATATATAAAGTTTTTTTTTTCATTTAGAGAAGGGTAGAAAAATCCTCTATACACGGTTTCTTCATTTAAATTTTAAATTAGAAGATTCTTTCTCAGCAAAAAAATATCTTTCCTCGTGAGCTGAGATTATGGTTTTAAAATTAGTATAGTAAGAAGTTAGCAATCGGTAAACGATTATGAGTTTCATCGCATTTGTGTATCATAATGATAACAAGTAAGATTTTTTACTAAAGAAAAATTTAGATAAATCTCATATGCATCGTTTTAAATGAAATACATGTGATCGAATATGGTTATGAATTATTACACAAATCGAAATACATTATAAATATTAGCCAATATCTACCATAAAGAAAATTATAAACGTATCAGGTAATAAATGTTACTCGAATTTTCGTTAGGTATTTCTGTAGTATGGATGCGCTTTAAAAAATAAAAAAAATTGTATGATTATTTTGGTTATAAGAACATAAATTTTTTGATTATAGCTTAGCCTTTATAATGCCATTAAAATAATTTTTAAATTAGATCAGATTAGTTCACAATGGTCAATTACTGTACTTTCATTATCTCCCAAGAGGAACACATTGTGGGCATCCAAGTGCGCCCTTTATTCCAATTCGGTGAATGTAAAATTTAGTTCGATATTGTAATGTTAAAATCTACCTTCAATCTTATGACCATTTTAATCTGATAGAATGACGTCACATACTATTTTACCTCTCTTTTTAAAAGTCAGTTTGAAATTCAAATAAAACAATCATTGTAATTAAACAATATTTAGATTTTACATTTCTGTTTTGAATACCTCAATCAAATAAAAATACTTATTTTAAAAATGCAGGAATTACCCTTTACGTGTTTTTAAAATTCGGTTTTATTTGTTTTATTGATAAATATAGTTTTTCACTACGTAACCAAATACTGTGTATAATTAACTCTACATTAATAATCTTAAAACGGACAATATATTAATTAGAATTTTACACTTAAAAAATAATACTTTCAAACATCACCCTATTTGAGTCAGAATTCATTTGTTTCTATAAAGAACATGACCAAAAAATGAGGATTAAAACAAATTTTTATAAATCAGTGGCCTTTTTTACATTTGAGCCCTAAAAGAGTTCTCTCCCATTGCCTGAAAATAGTCATTATGACACTGAGGACATTCTGTTTACTGTGCTCAATCAACAAATACTATTACACTTTTGGGAAAATTCAGCTCTTCAAAGTTCGTTGTTGCATTTATTTGTACTATAAGCACAGTTGGGGCTGCAAAAGTATATTTCCTGGTGATGATTACGAGGATATTTCCTGTTCACTTCCGCTACTCCCTCAAACATGTTTACAAAACCCACCTTTGATGTCTTACCCACTGGTTCGATAATTGGTGTTTTTACAGTTATAGTGTTATTCAACCCGATAACTAATTTTCTACTTGATATTTTTCAAACATGTCCGTTATCGAAACATTCCTTACTTTTTTTTAAAGCAATCATTATAAACTTAAAATGAATGTTTTTAATATGCTGACAAAATAGTTGGAGTTTTATCAACATAATTATTGGTGAACGGTAAAGTATAATACGGAAAATAGCATTATGACAAAGAGGCCTTAAATTAAGATAAGAGACCTAAAATTATAAGGAGAAGACTGTTGATTAAGAATACTTAATTTTGAATTGAAATTATAGTATTGGGTCTATATTCAATATCTTAAATATAGGCACCCATATTAAATTAAGGAATAAACCCATAAAAAAGTTTTAAGAAGTGTAAACCTATTTTACTTTTGATGTGGTAGAGGTTGAATAAAATAAATTTTAATTTTTCCCCCAAATAAAAGATATGGGTTTTCCATTTCAGGTTTGAATATAAAATCCAAGATATTTGTAACTTCCTACTGATTGAAAAATATGACAATGACAGTTTTTAGTTCTACAAGATTAAGTTTAACATTTTTAATCAAAATTTAACTCACATTGTCTTAAACTGTAAAAAATGGACTTAGTTTTGTCAAGATTTAAAGAAAAATCCTTTTCATTAAACCAGGTTTAAATTCCTATTAAATCAGTTTCAATTTGAGTAATTAGATCAATAGTAATGGAGCTAAGAGTATAATAAAACTGAATCATCAGCGCTGACTGAAATCTTTTATAAAGGTTTCAGTTGACAAAAATAGTTTAAAAAATTGGGGAAAATAATGGACTTGAAATACATCCCTGATGAACTGAATTCACTAAATCAATTTCCCTTACTTTTTATTTGCTAGATACGAGATGAAAATTATTTTATTACCTCCCTCTAAAACCTGCTTTCTCTATATAGTAAATCAATAAAAGATTATAACATTATCAAAAACCTTCACTGAATGAAAGGGAAATACGCATGCTTTCATCCAATTATAAAGTTAATTTATACTTAACGTCTACAAGATAATTCTTTTGTTGTTAACTTCAAGGATAAATTACCACCTTAGCTTGGTAACTATATTTTTACAAAGTTTTTAAAATCCTTTAAATGTTTCAAACCGATAAAAATAATAGCATTGGACTCTCAAACCCCATGGCATAATACATTTCCCCCAGTTCCGAAGTATTGTACGAGTAGCAAGCCAACTGCTAATGACTTTTGACTCAGGTTTCTTCCCCTGGGTCCCCGGGAAACTGATAAAAACATCAAGAGGCGGAATCCAACTGTCAACCCACTCCTCCCAGCGCAGGGGAAAGCACACACGACACATGTCGCAGTGCCGATTTTAGACAGGAACTTGTGGACGACAGGGTCCGGGAAGGACGGCTGGTGGGTTAATGAATTTAGTTTATAATTAAATTTATTTGAATCGTTAGTTTAAGAAAGGGAATAATAAAAAAAATCTTACAAAAATTAACGTTTTGCGCTAAAAAAAATGGCAAAATCATCGAGATCCTTCATCCTTTAATTGTATTTTAATTTTAAATATAAATTATTTTATCTTTTTTTCCTTATTCTTTTTCCTGAAAGCTTTAATGTTTTTTATCTTTTTATTTTTAAGTGTTTTTACCCTTTTTTATCCTATTGTTCTTAATAACTCAGTTTAATAATAGAGTACTATTAAATTTTAGTCTAAGCGGACTCCACACAAGTTCCTTCGGTCTAGTTACCGATGCGTTCGTTCCCCCCTCAGCATTATTAAATTTTATTTCTCCAAAAGTCGTTGTATTTCTCATTCTAGGAATGTGAACTAATCATAAAATATAGTTTAATTGTCAATATGTGTGGTTTTTAGGATTTTTCCAGCTGAAGTTTAATAGCTTGAAAAAAAGGAAATAAGTACATCATCTTTAATTAACTGCATAATACTTTTTTCACATTTTGAAAATTCACATAAATTCATTTCCAGAACATATTTTTTAGGTTACTGTTCTGTATTCTAAATCACGGGTTCTGAATTTCTTGTAAAACTAGGTGGTTATATGAAAATAATTTTATTGAAACAGGCTTTTTACTTGATTTTTTTATTTATTTCATTTTTTAAACTCATAACTTCAAACTCATTTACTTCATTTTTCATTTTTCAAAAATCATTTGATCATTAATAAGTTTTAAGAGTTTTCTGATATTTTTTGCAAGACGTAAAAAAAAGAATAAAATAAAAGTGAAGTTAAAGAAGAAATGGATTAAAGCTTAAAGTCTGATGAATAATAAGTAACCAATAAGTTTGACCGAATAGAAATAATGATTCTTTTAAGATTATGAAATAAAACCGTTTTCATAGTAGATTATTTATAAAACAACTGTAAGGGATAGTTCTAGTTTTCTTTGAATTAAAATCAGACACCGTTGTTTAATATACGTACTGTCCTCAAATATCATTGTCATTTTCCGTCAATAGAAGAATAATCCATTTTAAATAATCATCAGATGCACTGAAACTATGTCCATCATTTATGAATCTCTGTATAAATAAAAGGCTAACGGGCGATGTGTGTGTGTATGTATGTATATATGTATGTATGTATGTCCGGGGTAATCTCTTGAAATAGGCCACGGACCGAAACCAAACTCGACGTATAGACGTATTCCGAGTCGGGGAGTAACTTAAGATAGTTTTCAAAGCTCGAAAATCGAATAATTACGAGTAATTAACGAATTTATAGTCGAAAACGCTTATTTCTCCATTTCTCTACCAGGCAGATCTGCTCGACTCACTATTGTAAACGAGATTAAAACCTCAAAAATTAAATATTTTAACAGGAAAAACTCGATAATTGTCCATTTAAAAACTATATCAGTTGTAAAAACACCAAAATAAATTCAAATAATTAATTTTGAAACGTTAGTTTCCCCTATTTTAAGATATTTTCCTTTAAAATTTAAATATTTATGGAAAAGTGTAAATTTTCTTCATGATGGAAAACGACTTAAAAATAAAACATTGTTTCAAATGAAGCGGTTCACTAGACTTTTCAATTTACTAGATCTTTTATTATTGTTTCAAATTTGTTATTTTTGTTCACTAGACTCATTAATTTACTAGGAAACATTGCCGAGAACACCGGGAAAAGGAAAATTACCGGGAACATCGGGATAGGAAAAAAAAGTACCGGGATTACCGGGACATAAAAATTACCTCGATCAGCGGGATAGGAAAATTATCGGGAACGTCGGGATAAGGAAAATGATCGGGAACATCGGGATAAGGAAAATAACCGGGAACATCGGGATATGAAAAATTACCGGGAACACCGGGATAGGAAAAAGGCGTCTGGGATACCGGGATGATTGGTAATTGCTGATTTAAAAATTATAAATATATTTTGAGAAAATTTAATTTAAAAAAAAAATTATACACTCCACCCGTGCAAGGCCGGGCATATCCGGGCAATACCGGGAAAAGAAAAATTACCGAGAACATCGGGATAGGAAAAAAGTACCGGGATTACCGGGACATAAAAATTACCTCGATCATAGGAATAGGAAAATTATCGGGAACATCGGGATAGGAAAATTATCGGGAACATCGGGATAGGAAAATTATCGGGAACATCGGGATAGGAAAATTATCGGGAACATCGGGATAGGAAAATTACCGGGAACACCGGGATAGGAAAACTATCGGGTGCGGGTATGAAAATTATCGGGAACACCGGGATGGGAAAATTATCGGGAACACGGGGATATGGAAATTACCGGGAACTCTGGGATAGGAAAATTACCGGGAACACCGGGATAGGAAAATTACCGGGAACACCGGGATAGGAAAATTACCGGGAACACCGGGATAGGAAAATTACCGGGAACACCGGGATAGGAAAATAACAGGGAACACCGGTGTAGGAAAATTACCGGGAACACCGGGATATGGAAATTACCAGGAACACTGGGTATGAAAATTATTGGGAACACAGGGATATGGAAATTACCGGGAACACCAGGATATGAAAATTATCGGGAGCACGGGGGTATGAAAAAAATACTGGGGACACACCGGAGTGATTGGTGATTGCTGATTCGAAAAATCAGACACGTAACTTGATAGAACTTTTAAAAAGGAATTAATACCTTCCTCCCGTGCAAGGCCGGGCAAATTAGCTAGTAAATTATAAAAAGACGGAGACGTAATAGTAACACGTGATTCAAACTTTAATGACTCGAGCACTCGATATATTTCATTTAACATCGATATACTCTAGTTAATGCTACATAATTTCATCTCCAACTGAATGTGTACGCCTCTCATCCTATTAAAATATCTCATTCCATAATAATAATCCAAAAATGAAATTTAAAATTTCTTCCCGATGTCATCTCCGAAAATAATAATTGAAATTTAATAATAAAATGAAATAATTAAATATCTGGGAAACTCACAGCGGGAGCTATGTTAGACATTTCGACCCATCTATCGCTGTAATAAGCGCGGTAAAAAGAAATTAATCAGAAATAATTTCCCTCTCCTCCGAAAAGTTTAATTAAAATCGAGACAATGACGAAACTCGGTGTCTTCAGTGCACCAGCCTCTTTCTTCGTTTTCCCCCCTTTATTAAAACGCGTAAATTTCATTAGGCAAAAGCGACAAAACAAGCAGCAAATATTGTTGCATTGATCTCGCAGTACAAACAAAGCAACGGTGGAGATTTCGCGCCATAATTCCTAGGGCAAATCGAATTTGCCCCGATAAATTCGTTTCCCTCCAATTATGCCGGATTTTTTTTACTCGCGTCTTTTCTTTCTTTTTGCGTGTTCGTGTCTGTTAATTGGTATTATTATTGCTAGTATGGCAGGAGCGTGAGGGGGCGAAAAAAGCGGGAACCGTTGGAACGATTCCTTAATTGTCGAGTTATTAGTCTGGATTGTGACTGATGCGACGTCGATCAGGAATCGCGTTGTCTGCATTTCTGTTATTGCGTTTCCCGTTATTCCGTATTACAGATAATTGGGATCACAGTTCAACTTAATTGAAGAAACGGGAATCTGGGTTTGGATATTTCCTCGGTCAAATTTTGTTCCTTCACTGATTGTTTTTTTTGTGCTTTCGATTGTTTTATTTTTTAGTAAGTATGAATCCTAAAGTAAGCAGTATAATTTTCTTTTAAGATTCTTTCAAGTAATGAGGAAGTTTCATATTTTTTTTTATTTTTTAAATCGATCCTACCTTACGAGAAAACCCTAAAACCGAGATATTTTTTAGTTCTGATCATTATTTATTTTTTTACTGCGGTTTAAAGTTTGCGCTCTGGAAAAGGCGGGAAAAACAGCGATTTCAGATTCGTGATGTCACTCGGCATGTCAAAACGACTACAACTCGCATCTCCTCCTCAACTATGCATCCGGCGTTGACAAAACTCGGTACATAGACGTATCTCGAGGCGAGGACGATCACTACCAAGTTTTCCAAGTTCGAAAATCGAATATTTACAAGTAATAAACGATTTTATGGCTAAAAACGCTTATTTCTCCATTTCTCTGCTAGAGTGGATCTGCTTGACTCACTATTTTAAATATGAAAACCTCAGGATTAAGTATTTTTAATAAGAAAAGCTCTATAATTGCCAATTTAAAAGTTAAATCAGCAATGAAAACACCAAAATAAAATCCAATAATTAATTTTAAAACATTACATTCTTATATTTTAAGATTTTCCCCCTTAAAATTCAAATATTTATGGAAAATGTATTATTAAATACTTTTTATTAAGTGGGACTAATCCCCATCTGGTCTAATGAAACTAGACCAGATCCAAGAGGTCATAAAGACCTCTTATTTTAATAATGAATAAACATCAACAATGTCTTTTGTTTGGTGTCGAGTGACGTCAAATTTGATTTTTGAGCGTTTGCGATTGCATCATTTGTTTACGACTTTTTTCAACTTTTATTTCTTCTATATCTCAGTAAATAAATTTTTGAGGAAAATTTGGATTGCAGATTTGGATTTTTCACATCCTATATTGTATTAATATTCCCCAAAATCGAAAATTTAAAAAATATGAAACTTCCTCATTGTTCCCACCAAATAACTTCCATCGATACAGCTTCTTCTGATGATGAGACTTGAATTATCAGACAGTACGCGTCAACCTATTTTTTAAACATGCAAAAACATTACACGTATATCATATGAATTTCATGATAAAAGTTTCGATCAACCTATTATAAGATTAAGCTTCACTCATTTTATATCTGTTGTAACCTTTTCTTCTCTTTGAACATCAAATTTCACTTTTTACGTTAGTTTAGTGGCTTATGATAGCATGAGTTTACCGTAAAAAGGTGTACTATTTCCCTCAATCTTAACTGCGCCTCCAAATAACCCCAAAAACCTATTTTCTATATTTATAACTTAATTTTATTACTTTATGTAAATTGTAGATATTTTAGAAGTAATTTTCTTGTATTTATACCATATATACATCAAATTAAATATCGTACTGTAAATTCAAAAAACTTTTTATACTAAAACTAATTTTCTAGTAAGAAATCTGCTGGAAAATTATAATTTTGCAAGAAACCATTTTTTTTATTTCACTTTTTTATCGTTAAATTTTCAGTCTCTTCAATCTAACCAAAGACGTGATGCTTATATTTTTATTTTCTCCTTCAAATACTGGTAAAAGAGCTGTTTTCAAATACAGCTTTGATTTAGAAAATATAAATGAAAAATTTCTAGGGTAATAAATGAATGCTTCGACAAATAATTTATGTACACTGTGGTAGAAATAGCCGTTGACTGATTTAGTAAAAAGTTCTAACAGTGAAAGAAATCTTGTATACATTGTATAGCTCTTTGTAATATAAGACCTAAAAACCTGTATTTCCTCTATTCTGAGAACTTTTAATTAAATTTAAAAAAAGTAGTATGGACGGTACTCTAGTTCCTACAGTTTATAATGATTATAAAAACATTTAAACTTGGCAGGGAACCAAAATCAGCTTGTTCTAATTAAATTTGTTATCAAAGTTCCGCAAATTGGCAGTCACGAAAACAGCCCCGCTAATTTCCCCATAGCCGCAAAAACATTTCCCGAAACTCAAAAACGCCGTAAAAAGTTGCGTCACCCAAAAAATAGTTTAATAACCAAGTGTGCGCCTAATAACACGGCCAAGCTGTCCGGTTCCCACCGGATCCTACTATAAAGCTTTCTCCGGCTAATTTAAATCTGCTCTAGTAGTAGTAATGGAGTTGCAAAATCAACAAGCCTCGGCGCAACAACAGGTCCAGGACTAGTAGCAGAGAGCTTCTTTTTGTTTGAGCTCGTTCTTGCTCTGCTGCTAATTATGAACCAAAGCTCTTCCCCGACTCTTTTAATAATAGGACTTTCACACGCTGTTTGATGGAGAAAAAAGGTTGCCGGGCTCGGATTTTCACCACTAATTGCATGCACTACAGGCGCTGCCTTCGCCGAGATCCGACGCCTAATTAGTTACTCATTGCGCTCGGTGATACCGAGGCGGCAATTTTTGCCCGGTCGCCGTGGGACTCTGATTAGGAGTTGCCTTGTTTTGACCCTGCAAAAAGCGCGCTAATAACAACAATAAAGGTATTACGCGGCGCCAAAAAATCGCGACAATGACTCTCTCCACTGAAAAATGTCGAAAGAATCATTTAGGTGTGGCAACGTGGCAAAAATCGGGCTTTTTCGGGTTCTCGGAACTTTGAAGGAGCGAGGAAAGTTTTTTCCACCCCCGGTTTTAGTAATTTGTTTTCCCGGGTTCAAAGCGAGTCGAGTCGAATCTTCCGACTGAAGATTTTTCTGCGGTGGTTTTTTAAGGGGTCGTGATTGCCGCGATCTTAAATGCTTTTGAGTTGGAGCAGGCTTAAGTTCAGCTCAAAGGAGAGAGGAGCAGGAGCAATTAAAAATTAGTGGAAAGATCTTCATCAGAGAGTTGGGGGTATAGGACTCAAATTACGAGAGGTGTGATACCTGGGTGATGGTACCTCAGCGCAAGCTAAATGATATTCCACTAGTTTTCAGTAAAAAAGTGGTTCTCCAGGAAGATGGGGTTTTTCTCACAAGTTTTCTCTTCCCTACCGCTTTCAGAATCAGAGTTCCACTAGATTTTTGCTTTGTGATTCATCTTCAAGCCAAAGAACCTTGACAGAGCAGCTTCAAAAGTAAACTTTTATGGTAAAAGAATGCATGTCTTACGACTCATTAAGAGAAGTTGTAAGTTAAATATCACTTTAAAAATGTTGAAGGTTAAAAGTAGAGAGTGCGTTTTCAATTGATGTTTCCCTGAACGAGTCGAATTCATTGTTAGTTACAGGCTTATCATAACTCGGGATTTTTCAAATATGCTCTGAAAATATTTCCTTTTTAAGGTCTAGAATCCATTTTTTACTATAATTTAGTGTGGAGGAGTTTTACAATTAATGTATGCCCTTTCATACGTTTTAATAAAAAATATTTCTACAGAAATTATTTTATTAAAACGTATGAAAGGGCATATTCATTGTAAAACTACTGCATGTCTACATTTTGAAGACTTTTTATTAAAGGCTAAAAAGGGGGTCTCTTCCTCCCCAGTAAGTACTTCCATGCTCCAAGTAAGACGTCTGCATGGAAGTACTTCAATCCCTTTAACCCCTTTTTCAATTTTAAATTTAATTCAGATTATAATTAACAGAACCACTGATGATTTTAAATACTCAAGTCGACTGTCGACTAACTAGTCGATATTGTACTAAACTAGATTAGAAAAAAAAGGAGTTTTTTAAGTTGAAAAAATTGAAAGCCGTTAGTAAACTCCAACAGACTCCTATTTTTTTAGAGAAAAATAGTTAAAAGGTCAGTTCTTTGGTTCATATTTAGCTACTTCCGATCATGCTACTCTTCAACAAATTAGAGCAGTGATTTTCAACTTGTGGTACGTTTTCAGATGGTCCCCGAAATATTCACCTTTTGAAATATACCTTAAATAAGGTAATTAGCTGTTTCTAGGTTTAGGTTAGGTGTATATGTTTGTCTGTAAAGAGAGGGAGAGAGTGTTTGACACTTTATTGATAGGTATTTATTAGAGGACAATATAGGTGTTATTATTTAGTGTATGTGGTCTGTTATTGATTTGATGAGACTTTCAGTGGTCCAGGTCGAAAATAACTGAATTGAATTAGAGAATGTCTCGAATTTAATGGATAAAATTTTCATCCAGACCATTGAGTCTTATAAAATAGGCTCTTAGGAATCAAAATCACTTTTCTGCAATGACGAATAAGATGCGTATATATTCATCATGTAAAGAAATTATTTCACAATCATCTGAACTGATTCCGTGCAATCTTTAAGAAGAGTTCAGTCGAGAATATGACATTGAGATGCATGCTTCCTTCGAACTTCAACTCTTTTCTATGGCCCAACCCTCTCAAATCTCAGGAGCACCAATTATATAGACAAGGCTATGGGTTTCGCAGAAGGTACCCGAGACAAATGTCATAATACACTGTGTCCCGCTTGCGTAATGACAGTCCGTGGTCTGTATTTATGCGAGAAACCATACAACTCTAAAACTCGTGGAATTACTTGATTGATAACGGGTGTGGTCAGCCCCTTCTTATACAACTGCCACGCGAGTTTTGAATCGGTCCGTCACGTTTTGTTTGGGAATAATATCAGGGTGGCCCCATCCTTCAGAGCTAATTCTTTTAGATATTGATGTGAATGCTTTCCAAGCTGTGTGAACCAGTTTTGGTCGGGTGAAGTGGTTTTTAATTGCCTTTTAAGTTGGACTGTTTCTCTCGGGCCACTCCCATTGGACGGATGGATGAGGGGGTCTTCCGCGCCTCATCATACCCGTGTGAGGTTCTTGGTGGGTAATTATAGTATGCTAGGAATTACTGCTGTTTTTTTTTTCTGCGTATTTGTTTTGTTTAGTGAGTAGGCCTATAACTAATGTATTATTAGATTGTTTCTCAAAGCTAGTTTTTATTCTGATGAGTTTTGACGGATCTGGTTTTCAAAAAAAACCTTTTGACGGATGTAGTGTATTAGAGTGTTTAAAATGAATTTCTTTTTTTAAATGAAAACGACTCATTAATATTTTTTATCCTTCAACAAGAAATAGCATAGCGGCTCTAAACCAAGGTTAAATTGAATAGGTTAATTATTGGTTAAAGTGAATCTTTAAGTAATAAAATGTTTCAACCCCTCCACGGCTCGACAGAATCGACAAATTTGCGATGATGCGTATAAAAAACAAGATAATACTTCTCAGAATTTACTCGAATTTACTGACTCCATACAGTATAGTGAGCATTTGTATTATCGCCTCTCCCGTGTAAGACTCACACAATTGCAAAAGTGGAAATTTTTACTCTACGGGAGCTTGGCGCGGAAAGACTTCTAGAAAGCGATATCAGACCGCCCAAGATTGTCATTGAATCTACTGAAAACGTGTCGCAGCAGCCAATAAAATAATCGGGACACTTTTTTCATTATTCAAAGTTCCAATTTTTTTCCTTTCTAGGATTGAAAGGGTTAACATAAGCATATATAAAACCGTTTTTGGCGATTTTTTCTAGCGCAAATGGAAATAATCCCCAAAGATTACACTTGATTCGACTTTTTCGATTTGGCGACCAATAAAGAAGTCTTTCCACGCCAAGCTCCCGTAAAGTAGACATTTCAATTTTTGCAATTGTGTGAGTCTTGCAAGGGAGAGGCGATATAAGTGTTATTTTATTCCAGAAATTATTGTCTTCTAGGAACCAATCATTTTATGAGGTGTTTTTTTAAACCTTTCAACCCACTTCCCTTTGGGGTGATGATGTAGTGAGATGTGGTGTCCCCTTGCTCTCATGTGAGATTTACTCCATCACTTTCAATTAAATTTCCTTTATATGTATGTACTTTGTTTTTAATTTCTTCAATAAAATAAAAAATTTTAATTTATTTTCATTTTAAGGAAATTAAAAGTAAAAATTCATAAACTGACTCATCCTCCCAAAAAAAGTATAAATTTGTTAATAATTTACTGTTATTTTAAAAATTGAAGGAAGTTATGTAAATCAAGAATGATATTTTCATTGGCCTCCATTGGCAAGATCTGGTGAGATTTTTCCAGACACCTCACGAGCTGATGGACTTCATCCTGACGATCGTTTTATAGAAATACTGTTGAGTGATAAGGCTAAAGCAATTTTACCTCTCTTGTCTAATTTACACAACAAGAAAAAATAATACGAACATCAGTCACATTTCACCCCTATTACATTCACCTCCACACACCGTCTTTATCTATGGTGTCGTCGGCTCCTGAAAATTGGGGGGGGGACGCCTCAAGGATTCGGGATCCTTCCAAAATGTTTTTTTTAAACTATTGAAAAACTACCCAAAAATTATCGTTTTTCTATTTCACCCTCGTTTACCAATTTTAAGGTGGTTTTGAATAAACTAATTAACAGCTGTCCCAATATTTTAAAAACAGTTTGTAACTTTTCACTAAAAGGGGGGGGTCTGGGGGCCCTCCCCCATAAAAATTTTAGAAATTCGACCTTTTAAATGCAGGTTTAAACTCATTTTAAATGATATAAGATTACAGTTTCAAAATCAAATTTTTTATGCTTTAACCAGTGCTGTAGCTGGATTTTTTTGAGGGGATCTCATTAAATTATTATAATTTTTTTTTAGCTAGACACATGATTTTTTGTTGGGTAAGTGTTTTCCTATTCTCACTTGCTTCAACTTACTCTAAATGAAATCGTGTTCTAAACACTGGGTGTCCGTCCCCCTCTTATTAGGCGCCTTTTAAATTAGGTGCCAATGGTATATGGACACTATCCTTTATGATTTAGAAACACACATTTAGTAAATTTTCTATCGTCCTTAAAAGTTGTAAAAACAGTTTTTTAGGAACTCAGTACCAAAAATTTAGTCAAAATTTCGAATTTGAGATTTTGCCATAAAAATGAAGATACTACTACCCTCAGAATTATAATGATATGAGGTTTTTAAATATAAGAATTGTGAGGTTTTCTGACCCCAAAATAGGCTTACTGAAGCATAGCTTTCAACCTTTAAACGGGTTTTTCGTAAAACAAGGTTTTTATCGTTTAAAATCCTATTCTTTTTTTTCTAATCGTCCAAATCACTTAAAACTTTGTAGTCAGTATCAGTAATGTATGTTAAACACCTTTACCTATGGATTTTAAAACATATTTATTACAAAGTTTACAAAGCAAGAAAGTAGAAACTTAGCATATTTTTTCAAAAAAAATGTCACATTTCAGATTTTCTTTTATTTTTCCGAAACCCTTGTAGATATTTAAATTTCCATACGTAGAGCTAACAATATATGGTGGATTTATGAGGAGTAGCATTTTGAAGTAGGGTAATTTTGGCCACTTTTTTAAATTTTTGAAATACATAAATTTTTGAATTTGCTTTTTGTGCTGAATATGAATTAGTACAAAGTAAATACATAATTTAACACCTAAAAAGATAATGAAATCCTGTTAATAGAGTAAAAAATGTTTTTGGTACCGAGTCCCCTTAACAATGTTCCCAATTATTGGGGGATGCGTCCCCCCCGGCGATGACGCCCGTGAGTCTTCATAACTTATTTACCCTAGCATGCACACACGGCACCCAGTAGTTTTAAATCATCCCCGAAAATCTTAAAAAATCCCACTTCGTTTGTCAACCCGAGGAGAGAGGAATATTCCTCCTCCTCAAAAAGGAACAATATTAAATTCGAATCCTCCCCCCAAACAAACCGATCCATAACGAATCCCCACAATGCCCACAAACGAAACTCTTCACTGTCTCAAGCGGGAGAAAAAAGCGCAACAAGGCCGGGTAACTAGGCTGGGACCTCATCAGGGGCGCATTCACGCGGCCACAATAACCAATAATGACTTAAACGAGCAAGAAAGCCTTGCCGGACGGCCGATGACAAACACACCTTTCTGGGGGTCGTTAGGACGCGATTTTTGGGACGGACGGTTAATTCGCCCCTTTTCTGATGGAGGTGCAGATGTTGTCCGGGTAATAAATACACAGGTGCGCGATTCGAATTTGGATTTGCTTGTGTGTACGAATGGTGGTTCATCAGTTAAAGTTGGGGATTCACACGAACTTTTCCGTGAGTGTTGAACTCGAGTTTACATCTCATCACTTCCATCAGGACTTCCAGCGTGCTTTATAAAATTAATAATAATGAGTTCAATTTTTTTGTTGAAAGATTAGTTTCCTCCTCATTTGTTATGAAATTAAAAATTGTAGAAGTGATAAGACTATAATGAGGAAGTTGCATGATTTTTTTATATTTTTTTAATCGATTCCTCTTGCAAAAATAAGCAATTACCCAAAATTTGAGGCCGATCGAGAAATTTTTTGATTGTCAAAAAAATGAACAAAAATCCCCTTTTTAAAAGCGCGCGAAAACGCCAAGAGTTTGGATGTGACGTCATCTTATACTAAACATTGTTGTAAAGCAATGGAGTTGATGGTATTATTGTTGACGTCATCTTATAGTTTAAAGAATAAACGTTTTCAGTCACGTGTTTTTTTCTCGACTTTTAAATTAAAATATTTAATTACCTGTACATTTTTTTGAAAAACTGACTAGATATTTCATTTTACCATACAAAAAAACCATACGAAACACTTGTTTGTTTTTGAAAATCTGACACATGCAACTTCCTTATTGGGAAGTAAACACATTGAAATTAAGGGTTTTGACTATATCATCACAAAGGCCCTAAATAAACAGTTTTTTATTTTTTTTTCAGATTTTTAGAACATTAATTAATTAGCAATCATCATTTAAAAATTCCAAAGGAGAAAAAACGTTCGTGCCGTCACAGTTGCGAAGTACAAAGAAGCCGCCGATCGCTCGGACTGCTCCAAACAAACGACTGCTTAAATTTCTCCCCATCTGCTTCCGAACCATGGCGTGTTCCGCAACCCTGACGTAATGTGTTGAGCTACTGCTCATGTTGGTTTTATTTATTTAAAAATTAACTAATAATCGGATTTGAAAAATTTCTTTACCGATGATCTCCTTTTATGAAAATCTGTTAGGAAAATTTAAATTTTAAAAAGTTTTTACTAGCCAATTAACCCCTTAACAGTGTCGCCCGAGCTCAGCTCGGGCAACTACTACGTGCAGAATTTGTGATACCACGTGTGATACTACGTGCAGAATTTGTGATTTGGAGAAAAAATTAAGTTCCCGTTTTGTTAAGCCCAAACTGAGTTCGTTTCGATGACGATAGTGATTTTTCGTTGTTCAGAGATTGTGAGACATCGTGTTTGGATAATCTTCTTCCTAATTTAATAAGATGTGTGCCTCATCCAATACTTTTTTATGTGTATGTTAAAATAATTAATATATTTGTAATTACATTTAAATTTGGATTTTTTTTATAAAAAAAACTATTTTTTAACACTCATAATAATATAATGAAGACAATTAAACAATCAAAAAATTTTTCCTTTTTTGGTCAATTTTTCTGAATTAAATGTCACTGTTAAGGGGTTAAAGGTCAAAAACATATCCCCTTATATTTTATTTACGAAATTTAGATTTGATTTACGTAGTTTATTGTTTATCCAGAAAAATATAATTTTCTGATAAACTCTTTTGTGCGGGTATATATTTACGGGGGAAATTGAATTTGTTTTTTTAAAAGTAAAGGAAATGTCCAGACAAATCTTGGATAGATTTACTCCAAGTCTGTAGCTTTAAAGTCTTTCTCCCCCTCCTTCATAATCCCCTTCCTAATAATATTCCATCTTGTATAAGACATCATTAATCATGTCAATATTGAGATAAACTCTTTAAAATAATCTTCACTCGTATCTCCTTAAAATTTTGGATTTATGGAGGTTTTGTTGAACAAACAGGATAAGAGCAATTAAAGTTCGAAACATTTCCAAAAGTTGAGAAATTCTCTCGATTCGAACTATTTTTACATACTAATTGCCTCATACAGCAATATAATCCCGAAAAATTCTCACGATAACCTTCTCTAAAGCTTGTAGGATATATCCTTCCTTCTAACTCCACTTCTAACCACTTTAAACTCTAAAACTTAAAAATATAGGTCCTAGCCCTACCGGCTTATAATCCGTCATTAATTCAGATTCCTCTAACACGCTGTTCTAATTAGAACTCACCTGTTCCAACCGCAGCGTTCGAATAGGAACGAGCTCCCTAGGGATCCGATCCAGAGTTCCAATCCCTCGGTAATTAGGCCTTATCCCGGCGGAATTCCAGAACACAACAACAGGTGGACGGACCCCTCCCGAAATCAGTGTTAATAAAAGAATGAAATAAACGGAATTTTTTTAAATGTGGGGCTATACGCTCGTTTTAATAGAGAAATCTGTGTATGAGGATTAGACTTTCGCTCACAGAAACGTTAAGAGCGTATAATTCAATTCGACTCCATTTAAATTGATCACATTTCCTCTTTAATTAAAACCGGGCGAATAAATAAGCTGTGAAAACTGAGCCGGAATGGAAGTGGGAAAGGATTAGAGCTGCGGCGAAAGGTGAACTCTTGTTTTGCGCCCCCTTCCCTCCTCGAGAGCTGAGCGGGCAATATAATTAACAGGGAGAAAACAGTGCTCTTAATTAGGTTATTAACTGAGCGCGCCCTTGCCTGCACAGGGGCGGCCCCGAATCTTTTCTAAACTAGAACTCGGTAATTAAACAACGCAGAAAAGGCGGGACTTCTAGCCAACGCAGCAGATTAGGAAGATTTAACCCCCTCCCCCTCCTTCTCTCACCCCTTCCCTTTTTGATCAATGCCATCCACTTCTCGCTCGTGATTTATTTTCGGTTTAATTTTTAGAACAGCAATATCGGCAGACGCCATTTTTCGACGCGTTTTTGTTTGGCGAGTAGTAGTATTTCCCGATTCCACTTCGGGAGAAGGGCGAGCGAGAGCTCTGATTGGTTCGTCGGATGATTGTCTTTTCCCGTTATGGTAACGACAGTCGCTCTGATTGGTCGAGGAAATCTTAACGGGGTGGAATCGGGAAACTGTGTGTGTTTTTGTTCCGTTTGAAAATCGCGAGTGCGGCGTTCGGATTTTTCGTTAATTGAGATGCGTGTAATTGTCTGTGGTTGTTGTCGGGGGGGGGAGAGGGATGGGGGAGAGAGCTTCCTTAATTAGATCCCACTCTTCGCTCCACTACACTTGCTCTTTTAAGTGAAAATTATGTTTTGTTGAGGAACAAGGGTCCTGTGGAACTTTCGATCGTATCAGCGGTTGTTGAATTTTCGCACCTGCGTCTCCCTCGATCGATCTGGAATGCGGTTTCCCTCCCCCTCGAATTCTCTCCCCCTGTTTGATATCGGGAAGTTATCGCAACCCCCAAATTGTTATGAAGAACTGCATCAGTTAAAACCCTCGATATTTCTTGCGAATATTTCTTGAAGCAGTGATTGCAGATTTTTAATCCGTGAGTTTGAAATTATTTAGCAATATTTCTACTTTTTGGTGTTCGGAAGAGCATGGCGATATTTAGGGGGAACGCTAACGGAATTGAACCAAATTATCATTACTATTATATCAAGTTAGCTTCAAAAAATATTTTAAAACATTAAAACGTAAAAAAGGTAAAAATTTAAACACACGCCACACATATAACAGTTTTAATTTTTACGAAATCCTAACTATATATCTGGACCATCCAACATTTTCTTAGATTCGAGTGGCTTAAAGTTCTCTTATTGCGGCATTTAAAAGAATTGCAACTACAGTTTGTAAAACCCCTATTTTTGAAAAAGCTGTTATTACAACGTACCAAAGATAAAGGAGAATATCATGAAGTTAAGTATCCTGTACCCTTGATTTCTCTTTCGAACTTTTTAGGATATCTTCTTTGGAGTTCGTTTGACCGCAATTCACATTCCCAAAATAACAGAAAATGTCAAGGTTCGAGACTTCCTCTATAAATTTAATTTAAAAAAAACTTCTAAAATTCCATTATTTTCCTTTGATTTTCAAAACCTTAAAATAATTTGTAAAACAATTCCCAATGGCGTTGTTAAAAATTCATAACGAGGAGCAATAATAATTGCCTGTCATCCTAACCACATGACAAAACGGAAAGCGGGTCTTTAAATTATGCACACTTTAAGTAATTGTGAAATCCTGATGTTTTCACGAAATATTGATTATTCAATCCTCGAACGTGGAAAATAAATTGAATCAAGTTGATTAATCCGAATGAATCGTCGTTTTTGTGTTCCCTAGGGTATGGGGACAAAAAGGAATAATCAGTGATTGATATTCTTCCTCTAGAACTGAGGGATATACAGTATGTGACTAACTTCCTACCCCTTATCTTTGGGCACCCTCTGCTTCCTTATTGTTATATCTATTATTCATTTTCAATCAGTTTTATTCAATGGAGAATTTTCGGTTCAGTCTTAACTATTATCTAAACTCGCTTTTAAAGGCATTTACAATGTATTGAAAAGGGAAGGCCTTGGAAGGGCAGTACCTTGGGATACATATAAAAAAGTACTCTTAAACCATATACTGGATTTGCACAGGTTTAAGTATCCCCTGAGTATACTAGTAGTACCTCTTGATAGAAGTGTGTGGAAAAATATTTTCAGAGATATACTTATTTTTTGCAACCGCCTTTTTTCTATGTTGAATGAAGAACAAAGGGTTTTACCAAAGGTTTATGATTATTCTCTGGTTATGGGAGGATACTAATCCTATCCATTAAGGTTTTCTTAATCACAACATAATAAAAAAAAAGATCGCGTGTGATACTAAATAAAAAAAGTTGTAAGTATTACACCTGGAAAATCTATCTATTGGTATACTACCTTTATTGTAAGAAAAGGTTTCATAAATTTATATGTTACGGGTAATGTGATATATCGGAGTGGAGGAAGGCAATGTGATAAATAAAATGGCATTTATCAATGAAAATTGAAGGGCTTGGTGGATGAAGGGGCTATGTTATAAGGCCTATCCCAAAAGTAACGAGACTGATTTCCAGTCAGATTTAGGGAATTCAGTCTCGTTACTTTCGGGACTGGCCTTGTAACATAGCCCCTTCATCCACCAAGTCCTTCAATTATCACTTTGCCCGCCTCCACTCTGGGCATTATTAAAAATCCCCAGTTAATCACTTTGCCCGTAACAAATACAAAACAAAGTACTATAATTATAAACTTAAATGTGTATGTGTTAGGTCCTCTATTTTCCCCTCTACCTAAATATTTCTTCTTTTTTAATACATACATAGATCATCAATGATCAATGCTGTGGATCAAAGAATAAATACTTAGATTTTCATGAAATAGGCACAAAAAAATTACTTTCTGAGTAAATAATACTTTATTTCTTTTAAAATTAACAATAGGGCAACGGATATACAATACAGGTTGTACTATGTTCTAAAACCTTTTTATTTACGATAAAATTTATTTATGTTAAATTAGCTTGTTATTTAAGCATCTCATGTTTCATGGGCTAATTCATATAAAAGTACTTGTACTTTCTTGAAGTTTTCCAACATTTACCTTTTCATATTTAGGTGGAAAGGTTTTCATGGAATCGCACATCATAAAAAAATATATTTTCTGAGTAAATAATAATACTTTTTTTTTTCAAATTTACAATAGGGTAACGTATATACAGGCTGTACTATGTTCTAAAAAACATTTTTATTTACAATAAAACTTATTTACGTTAATTTAACTTGTTATTTAACCCTCTCGTGTTGAATGGGTACATAAGTAGGCCTAATTCATATAAAAGTACTTGTACTTCCTTGAAGTTTCCCAACTTTTACCTCTTCATATTTAGGGTGGAGAGTGGTTATAAAATCTCTCACTATTTATCCTGAGGGGATTTTTCTGAAACCGATCGATTTAGATTCTATCAGATGTATTTGATGACGCAATCTTTTAATTCATTCTCTGATATTCAATATATTTTTGCGCCTAGAAATTAAACGAGCGCTTTAATTCTTCAGTGAACCGGTGGATGAGATAATTTTTCCATGGAAATCAATTTGCAGGGAAAGATTTTTTAATTTTTTAACATCGAATCCAATTATCTCAGTATTGTTCTTAAGTAAGTCATTACTTAGCCGAGAGATAATGAAAGATAAACAACTTTTTCCTCTCCACGATGGACTGATTTCAAAACTCGAGTTTGAGATCTCGCGTTTCTAACTACAAAATCTTCTTGAATTGAGTTGAGACCCTTAAAATTTAGCCCTCTTCTTCAACTGAAAATGTTTTCCTTGTGAAGTAATTAGGTACTTTCTGTGTTAAGACAAGTAAACATTAGTATAAATTCAAATGAATTTTTTTTACTCACAAGGAGAGAGGATCCCGACTTGTCATCACAGATTTGGTTCATTTTTGGTGTGTTAGTGGTGCAAGGCTAGGACATCAAATTGAGAAATTATTAAGAAGCACTTTTCAGAAATTTTGGAGAAAACCACGATTGAAAAATTTAACATGTGCTTATAATATGTGATAAGATTCACTGCTTGCAAGAAGATCGTGGTACAGCGGTAACAATAAGCAAAGGAAATGTCAACAAACTTTTCAAAAATACGTCACGGGTCCCCTCCATGAATATTCTTCTCCATTCTCTTTTAAAAGTTTGAATATTCATTTTCTCTAACTTATCAATAATTTAAACAAAGTGTTTCAGTTAAAAATATTTAGCACGTCTATTAATAAAAATTGTTAATCATCATTCTGAAAGAAAATGTGCACCAATAAATCTTAAAATTAATGTTGTGCCTAGTAACTCTCGTTAGTATACCTAGTGTTTTATCATTCATTTTTCCATTGCTAACCGAGACTAAAACTTGTCAAACAATACCTTTTAAACTATTGAAAAATATAAGAGACAAAACCAATATGCCATTCAATGTTTACAATTAATTTCGATTATCAGACTAAAAATTGTTTCAGACAAAATGTGTGAAAGTTTAGTGTGAAAAAGCGTATCTGCAAGTTTTTAGAATACTTTTATCAGTCTTTAAATGATACTTAATTTGGAAAGTATTTTAAAGTATATTTTTAAATGGCGGTCAAAGTTCTGGAGAGACTGTTGAGTTGTATCCCGCCTAATTACCTCTTAGTTACACAATTTTTCGACGTTTTCATTGGCTGCTGCTTTACGGCATTTGATTTATAGGTATAGATTTAGATAAGTATTTTAGCAGATGTAAATAACTTGAAGAATTTTCATAAAGATAAAAGTTTTTCAACTTTTATGTAATTAGACTGTGAACCCCATTTATTTTTCTAACAGAATTTTTTTTTTTAAATTTAAGCCGGCAAAGTAACCTAACCTAGTCATACTCTTACAAGAAGGTGTGTCCCTCCTCCAAATATTTTCTCCAATTCTACATCAATGCCGATATTGGCCTTTCGTCCAGTGCGGAGTTCTCAGGAGGCAAAAGTGAAGGGAAAACCGCGAAAACAGTGCTGGGCGTGCGCATTTCCCTCTATACCTGTTCCTCAAATTAAACCCTCGACAGGTCTGCACACACAGAGCAAAAGGCACAAGTATTTTGGCAGCCCGTTCCGGAGGCATTGACGGCCAAAGTTTAATAAATTCCTCCCAATTTCGGATGGCGCAAGAGCAAATGCAATATGCCGCAGCCATTCTCCCGGCCTGTATGGCATATTGACGGGCTACCACTTCACTGGAGATTTATAATGGAAGTTTCCCCTTTCCTCTCCTCTTTTTTCCCCCTGTGTATACCGAAAATAATAATACCGGTATTGACTAGCTTTCCAAAAAAGTGGCGTTTAATATGTCCCGTTTTGTGTCACAAAATAATCTTTGATATTGTTTGCCCCGGTTCCAGGCTTATATATCCGGGATTTGCATTGGTGTTTTTCTCCCCGCCGTGCGCGCTTCCCGGATTCGTGGGGGGGGGAGGGAGTGGTGAGTGAATTTTCGGGAACGGTCACTGGAAAACTCCGGAGTTTCAATAATGCTCCTGGTATTGGAGTGGGATCTGGTTCCTTTCGGGATTGCTTTCTTCCTTTTTCCCGAATTAGGTCGGAGTGATTGGACTCGAACTGACAAAAAAAATATATGGAGAAACGGTAGAAAGTTTGAGTGCATCAGTTTCGCCAGGATTAGACTCTGACGTAAACTCTCAATATAGTACCAGCTGGTCACTATTGGTTTTTAGATATGAATTAAATAAATTAAGATATAAATTAAATGTTGGTATAATTTAAAGGAGTATCAGAGTAAAACTTTCCGAATTGAGAGTGAATTTTATTTTGGATATACGACATCATTCATATGAAATTAATTGCATCGATGCATAGCAAGACGCTTACAAACCAGAATGAGATCAAGATGAATGCGTCAGGTTTTACAACGAATAATTTCATCTAGCCCAGTGTTTCCCAACCTTTTTCAGTCCATGCCCCACCAAAGCCTTTTTAAATTTTCCTTGCCCCCCCGGTCTCAGTGGCATATATTTTTTGAGAGGGAGCTAAAATTATTTCCTGGCCCCTCCCTCCTATGTATATTTAATAAGTATAATGAAGCTTTTCAGAACATTTTTAGGTAGAATTTGCATGCTAAAGAACTAAATCAAGTTATGAGTAATTAAGTTCTAAGTACCAAGGGCAAATACAAGTACCCAGCAAATTTTCGGAAATCTGACTAGGGAGCAGGTTTTTAACTAGTTTGGTACCTTTAGTTGGTAAATTTTGGATATAAATGTTTAGGTAAGATTTGCATTTTGATGAACCTAATGTAAAAAAGTTTTAAATATAAGCGTTCTAATTCAGAGATCTTGGGTCACCCCCCAGAAAAGGTTTGGAAATTATACTCTAAAAACAGGGTTTCAACTTGGTTTTGATACATACTGATTAGACATACATTCTCAGATAGGATAATAGTATCAGATTTTGATAACTTTTTTTAAAAAAGTTTTTTTAAATTTCCCCCTGGATTGGACCCACCTGGGGGGCAATTTGGTTGAATATTTTCAAATTGCCCCCCTAGAAAATGATATTGCCCCCTGGTGGGGCGTGCGCCCCATGTTGGGAAACACTGATCTAGCCCAATCCAAGAACAATATAAAAGGCGTTTCAACATGTCTACCCAAAATCTGTACAGCCAGTGAAGTTTATAAACCTGGAGGTGGGGGAGTACCCCGACTCCCTCTATCGTCCCCATGCCCCCCTCACTCGAACGAAAGCGATCGCGAGGTGTAGTAAAGCCTGACTTCTTAGGAACAGAGGGTAGTTCGCGACCGGGGACATAACCCATCCGGAGGTGGGCGAGTTCCCCGACCCACTCTATTGTCTCCATGCCCCCGGACTTAAACGGAAGTGATCACGCCGATGACAGTTCAGACTATCTGGTGAATCCTATGGAGGGTTTCGGGCGGTAAGAAATGAAAGGTTTAAAGTGAATATATTTTGTTTTACCTGACCTAGATTTAAATTCAAGTAATTTACAGTGAAACATATTCCTATTTTGATCATATCAGATTCTATTTGTAAAATACGTTCTTTGATATCCTTACATGAGTAACATAATACAGTCGTCAGCAAAGGTTATCATTTCAAATAATTTCAGTCCACACCGATCATTAATAAAAATAAGGAAAAACAAACCCAAAACTGAACCTTGAGCACCACTCATTGAGAAAACATGATCACTAAACTTTTTTATGAATTTTAAGGCGTTGTTAAAAAGATATAATTTGAACTAAGTATTAAGTGTTTCCCTTAAAACCTGCTATCCAATTTTTTATTAATACAGAAGGATTTACAATTTACATTATCGAAAGCTTTTTATAAGTCTATACTCGAGTGCAACTTAAGTTGAGCCTGACGTCACGGCCGCGTGTAAGGAAATCTGAGTAAACAGAAAGCTCGCTGGGATCTGTAAACTCCTATTGGCTGGCGAGTTTTATTCGAAAAAATGTACTATTACGCGCTGGTCCACTTGAAAAAATAATAATACTCAACATTTTGCAGATCGGGATGAAAATACTCTTAATACACGTGAATTTAAAAAACTAATCATGTTTTAAAATTGAATCTCTTAATTTCACTCAAAATTCCGACACCGCACGGGGAACTACTTTCTTTGGTGGCTCTCAGCATGTTTCTACAGGCTCAAATTAAGTTGCAACTGAGTATAGAAAGATTAACGTGAGTAATTATGTTATAAACCGTTCAACCACCATCCGGATTTTTGCGTAAAATTTACTTCATTCATCGAATTTAATAAACAATTAGAACTCAACATTAAAATTAACCCATGCATCTTAGCTTTTAAAAATAAGATCGTTTTAAAGCTAAATTTAATCCGCGTTGACATGACAGAAAGCAACATCGGAAGTATTTTTCAAATCCAAGATATTCAATGAAATTTTGATTCAGATTATACTAACAATGATCACATAATAATCAGCATAAGTTATACATGGTTCTAGTTGTTAGATGTCATAAAACCTCCAATATTCCAAATTGCGATCGCCGAATTTCAGCTTGTGCTTTTCATTTATTTTTTCTCGTGAATAAAAATTAATTCATTAAAGACGGTCCCTCAATCCATAGCTCACTTTTTTTTTGTTTTTTGGACGAAACTCGAAATCGAATCATCATTTTTAACCAATCAAAACGAAGGATAGCATGAAAGGATTAAACGTCACAATTAGCTCATCGGCAGACGATTCTCACCTGCCTTCTAATCTCCATTTTGTAAATTGGTTCTTCATGTTGAATTGCTGTTGTATTGTAGGGATTTTTTTAAATGTTTAATTGCCTTTAAATAAGATTTAGGCGAGAATTTTTCATCAAGTTTTGCACTTGTCATCGAACAGCTTCTTCACCGGAGTTCAGGTATGGTTAAGAGCTGTGGTTTTCGATCTGCTTTGATGTGTTAGAACATTGTTGACAATCAATAAGAATATGAACGATATGTTCTCGGTTGATTTTAAGTTTTCATTTGGTTGAAAACCACGGCTTTTAACGTGATATGTGTTTCGTTTTAATGTCTTTGCTTTACTCGTTTGATCAAGAAGTATGAGTAAATTCCTAATATTTTGTTACTAAAAATTTGTTATGTTATGCAATTACGTTGTGCAATTCTTTGCGTTAAGGTTTTTATTTAATTTCCGTAAATGCATTGTTGTTCTAACTCCTTCTAAATATAAAATTTCCTTTAGGTATGTTCGAGTCATGTTTGTTCGTAGTTAAAATCTATTTTATTTTTGAAAAATCATAGTTCTTGTTTGCAACACGTATTAACTTGGCCAGTGACCGATACTAGGCGGATTATACAGTTTTAAGTGGGATGATTGACCCTTACAGTTTAATATTATTTTTGCTACCTTGATATTTGATTGTGTTTATTACATATCAATTTGGTAAAAATCTAGAAGTGGGTTCGGGTTGGTGCCTCTCGACGAATTTTTAGTTGCCAACTTCACTTTGATACTTAGCCACACTTTGGTGTTTGAACCTACTTCTAGATTTAAGCCATCAATTTTAAATCGGAGATGCAGCTAATGCTAAATAAATATTGTGGTGACTGGGTGATAAAATGGTAGGGTGGATTGGGGTAAAAAGGGTCACTTTTAAGGTACTTTCACATTCTAAGTTTTATTTCATCAAAACTATTACTTTTAATTAATGATTTCTTTCAATTTGATCTTGACATTACAATCCTTCAGAACACCCCGTACCCGTATTGAAATCTAGTTCCTCTGTGTCCCCTTGCTTTACCATTTTAAAAAGTTGAATCAAATCCCCTCTAATCCTTCTTTTCTCTAGAGTGAACATATTTAGCTTCTTTAATCTTCCCTCATAACTTAAACTGGATATACCCTTGACCATTTTAGTAGCCCTATGCTGAATATCAGTTAGATTTGGTAATATAACTGATATTTAATTTTAAAATAGTATATTGCTGAACTTAATTTTTCTGCTAATTGTTATAAGGATTTGAAAGATGGGTATTAACCCAATAACTACTAACTATACATTAGAACACCCACCAACTTTGAAATAACATAGAATAACCATCTCAACGATTATAACGAATATAACTGAAGATACTTTGCACGGGAACACTCTTTCAGTTTTACTCTTCCAGGATAAAATACGCCACCGGTTCTACTATGATGAGTATTTTAGCGGCCAATAGATTGAGTTGAAGTTGTACTTTCTTCGGCCACTTGGATTCCATGATTGTCATTTTTGTTCCCTCAAAAGTAGTTAGTCATTCAATAGGGAAAGATTATTTTTAAAGACTAGGATAAAAAAGCAATGTTTTTTAAAAATATGTTAGCACTTCGTGTACTGAACTGATAGTTCTCAAAAGCATCAATTTAATAAATTAGCTCTATGGCATTGAATTTAAAAAGGAGATTATTTTATTTATATTTATCCCTTAATTTCCATTTTAGTTGCTAAAAAATATTTGCACGATAAAAATTGCAGGAAACCATAGGTAAAGGGTTAAGAGCTCACTTTTATAGGTTTTATTGAAAACCATAAAAAATCCATTATTGTTCATAATACTACATTTTTTATTTAACATTTACAGAGTACAGAAGTAAGTTAACTATGAAATAAGTAACAGTATTTTAAAAAAGCGTTACTGAAAACTAAATGTGTTTATTAAATGTGTCAATAAAAACTTGAATTTCTGAAAATGCTTTAAATTCCACAAATAACATAGCTGCCAACAGATTTCAAACGATTTTAAGTAAAAAATATAGCGAAAAGCTGATTCTATTAACTTTATAATTTTTTAATTCTATAAAATATCAACTGATTCTGTAAAGCTCTTTTTTTATAAGGAATGCATTTAAATTACATAAGAAACAAATTGAACAATGTAATTTATTTTAACAAAAAAAAATATTGTATTAGACAAAAAAATATCCTGTCCTATAAAGAACTGTCTGAGACGAAAGAAAACTACATTCAGAGAGAAATTGACATTTGGGATAAATTTAAATAACATGGTCCTTTTTCCAAATTTTATTCAATTTGCCACTAAGGCTAGGCTAGCATATTTCTTAAAGTCAGTCTTTTCATGCTTTTAAAGCATGCACTGTAGTCAAAATTTTTGAGTCTTCTCAGTTGAACCAAATATTTGTCAATTTCTCCCTGTAGGTTGTGTGATTGTGCACACCTTCTAAATATCAATTTTTTCTTTTTATAATAAAAAAGTATGAATATTATCCCCAAAAGGGAGAGCAGTTTTACTGCTGAGACAAAATTGTCTCTTTTAAATTAAAGATAGCTCTTTATGTCCGTATACCATTTCATTGATAAATTTTTTTGTATGTGATTGGAAAATTCCTATTACCCTTCACCAAAAATTGTCTTTTGACAAAAAAAATTATTATTCAGGGAGCAAATGATATCTAGGAGGATACATTTATAGATAATATGGTTCTTTTCCAAAATTTTATTGATTAGTCATTACTTTAGAATAGCATATTTCTAAAAATCAGTCTTCATGTTTTCAAAGCATGAATTGTAGTCAAAATTTTAGGGACATCTCAACTGAACCAAATCCTTTATAATTGCTCCCTGCATGTTGTGCACACCTCCTTAACTACCATTTATTTATTATTTTTCATACGAAAGTATAAGATTATCAGTTAAAAAAGTGTGCATTTTTACTGCTGAGCCAAATTGTCTTTTATTTAATTATTTCTTTTTAAGAACTTACCATTCCATTGATAAATATTCTTGTGTATGTTGAGGGAGAATTTCCAATTGAAAAAAAATCTTTTTGTCACTCATAAAAGCAGTTATCCTGCTGATACAAAAATTGTCTCTTTTAATTATAAAGATAGCTTTTTATGTGTATACTATCCCTAACTGAACATTATTTTATGTATGGGAGAAATTCCTATTACACCATAAAAACCTTAGGAAAGAAATTTATTATTCAGGGAGCAATTGATAACTGGGATGATAAAATTAATTTGGTCCTTTTTCCAAATTTTATTGAATCATTTTTCACTAAAGTTAGGATAGTATATTTCTTAAGTTATTTCTTCTCATACTTTGAAGGTATGAATTGTAGTCAAAATTTTAGGGCCTTCTCACCTGAACCAAATCCTTTTCAATTGCTCCCTGCAGGTTGTGCACACCTCCTTAAATATAAAAAAACTTCATACAAAAGTATGAATATTGTCATTAAAAAAGACTGCAGTTTTACTGCTGAGACATAAGTCTTTTGCTTAAAGATTGCTTTTTATGTGTTAATCATCCAAATGATGAATATTCTTTTATGTGTGGGAGAAATTCCCATTACACCTTAAAAACCTGTCTTTTGACAGAAATTTATTATTCAGGGAGCAATTGATAACTGGGATGATAAAATTAATTTGGTCCTTTTTCCAAATTTTATTGAATCATTTTTCACTAAAGTTAGGATAGTATATTTCTTAAATTATTTCTTTTCATACTTTGAAAGTATGAATTGAAGTCAAAATTTTAGGGCCTTCTCACCTGGACCAAATCCTTTTCAATTGCTCCCTGCAGGTTGTGCACACCTCCTTAAATATAAAAAAACTTCATACAAAAGTATGAATATTGTCATTAAAAAAAGACTGCAGTTTTACTGCTGAGACATAAGTCTTTTGCTTAAAGATTGCTTTTTATGTGTTAATCATCCAAATGATAAATATTCTTTTATGTGTGGGAGAAATTCCCATTACACCTTAAAAACCTGTCTTTTGACAGAAATTTTTCATTCAGGGAGCAGTTGATAACTGGGATGATAAAATTAATTTGGTCCTTTTTCCAAATTTTATTGAATCATTTTTCACTAAAGTTAGGATAGTATACTTCTTAAATTATTTCTTTTCATACTTTGAAAGTATGAATTGTAGTCAAAATTTTAGGGCCTTCTCACCTGGACCTAATCCTTTTCGATTGCTCCCTGCAGGTTGTGCACACCTCCTTAAATATAAAAAAACTTCATACAAAAGTATGAATATTGTCATTAAAAAAGACTGCAGTTTTACTGCTGAGATATAAGTCTTTTGCTTAAAGATTGCTTTTTATGTGTTAACTATGCAAATGATGAATATTCTTTTATGTGTGGGAGAAATTCCCATTACACCTTAAAAACCTGTCTTTTGACAGAAATTTATTATTCAGGGAGCAATTGATAACTGGGATGATAAAATTAATTTGGTCCTTTTTCCAAATTTTATTGAATCATTTTTCACTAAAGTTAGGATAGTATATTTCTTAAATTATTTCTTTTCATACTTTGAAAGTATGAATTGTAGTCAAAATTTTAGGGCCTTCTCACCTGGACCAAATCCTTTTCAATTTCTCCCTGCAGGTTGTGCACACCTCCTTAAATATAAAAAAACTTCATACAAAAGTATGAATATTGTCATTAAAAAAGACTGCAGTTTTACTGCTGAGACATAAGTCTTTTGCTTAAAGATTGCTTTTTATGTGTTAATCATCCAAATGATGAATATTCTTTTATGTGTGCGAGAAATTCCCATTACACCTTAAAAACCTGTCTTTTGACAGAAATTTATTATTCAGGGAGCAATTGATAACTGGGATGATAAAATTAATTTGGTCCTTTTTCCAAATTTTATTGAATCATTTTTCACTAAAGTTAGGATAGTATATTTCTTAAATTATTTCTTTTCATACTTTGAAAGTATGAATTGTAGTCAAAATTTTAGGGCCTTCTCACCTGGACCAAATCCTTTTCAATTGCTCCCTGCAGGTTGTGCACACCTCCTTAAATATAAAAAAACTTCATACAAAAGTATGAATATTGTCATTAAAAAAAGACTGCAGTTTTACTGCTGAGACATAAGTCTTTTGCTTAAAGATTGCTTTTTATGTGTTAATCATCCAAATGATGAATATTCTTTTATGTGTGGGAGAAATTCCCATTACACCTTAAAAACCTGTCTTTTGACAGAAATTTATTATTCAGGGAGCAATTGATAACTGGGATGATAAAATTAATTTGGTCCTTTTTCCAAATTTTATTGAATCATTTTTCACTAAAGTTAGGATAGTATATTTCTTAAATTATTTCTTTTCATACTTTGAAAGTATGAATTGTAGTCAAAATTTTAGGGCCTTCTCACCTGGACCAAATCCTTTTCAATTGCTCCCTGCAGGTTGTGCACACCTCCTTAAATATAAAAAAACTTCATACAAAATTATGAATATTGTCATTAAAAAAATACTGCAGTTTTACTGCTGAGACATAAGTCTTTTGCTTAAAGATTGCTTTTTATGTGTTAATCATCCAAATGATGAATATTCTTTTATGTGTGGGAGAAATTCCCATTACACATTAAAAACCTGTCTTTTGACAGAAATTTTTCATTCAGGGAGCAGTTGATAACTGGGATGATAAAATTAATTTGGTCCTTTTTCCAAATTTTATTGAATCATTTTTCACTAAAGTTAGGATAGTAAACTTCTTAAATTATTTATTTTCATACTTTGAAAGTATGAATTGTAGTCAAAATTTTAGGGCCTTCTCACCTGGACCTAATCCTTTTCAATTGCTCCCTGCAGGTTGTGCACACCTCCTTAAATATAAAAAACTTCATACAAAAGTATGAATATTGTCATTAAAAAAGACTGCAGTTTTACTGCTGAGATATAAGTCTTTTGCTTAAAGACTGCTTTTTATGTGTAATCTACGCAAATGATGAATATTCTTTAATGTGTGGGAGAAATTCCCATAGCACCTTAAAAACCTGTCTTTTGACAGAAATTTATTATTCAGGGAGAAATTGATAACTGGGATGATAAAATTAATTTGGTCCTTTTTCCAAATTTTATTGAATCATTTTTCACTAAAGTTAGGATATTATATTTCTTAAATTATTTCTTTTCATACTTTGAAAGTATGAATTGTAGTCAAAATTTTAGGGCCTTCTCACCTGGACCTAATCCTTTTCAATTGCTCCCTGCAGGTTGTGCACACCTCCTTAAATATAAAAAAACTTCATACAAAAGTATGAATATTGTCATTAAAAAAGACTGCAGTTTTACTGCTGAGATATAAGTTTTGCTTAAAGATTGCTTTTTATGTGTTAATCATCCAAATGATGAATATTCTTTTATGTGTGGGAGAAATTCCCATTACACCTTAAAAACCTGTCTTTTGACAGAAATTTATTATTCAATGAGCAATTGATAACTGGGATGATAAAATTAATATGGTCCTTTTTCCAAATTTTATTGAATCATTTTTCACTAAAGTTAGGATAGTATATTTCTTAAATTATTTCTTTTAGTAAGTATATAAGTTTAGTAGTAGTATATAAGAAATTGTCTCTCATTGTAAATTAGCAATCTTGCTGCTAGTAAATTGTAATAGATTGGTGTAAAACCCATTCAACCTTAGAATATAAGAAATTGCCTCTCATTGTAAATCAGCAATCTTGCTGCTATTAAATTGTAATAGTTTGGGGTAAAACCCATTCTACATTAGAATATAAGAAAATGTATCTCATTATTAATCAACATTGCTACTGCTGATAAATTGTAATAGATTGGGGTAAAACCCAATCTACCTTAGAATATAAGATATTGTCTCTCATTGTAAATTAGCAATCTTGCTGCTAGTAAATTGTAATAGATTGGTGTAAAACCCATTCAACCTTAGAATATAAGAAATTGCCTCTCATTGTAAATCAGCAATCTTGCTGCTAGTAAATTGTAATAGTTTGGGGTAAAACCCATTCTACATTAGAATATAAGAAAATGTATCTCATTATTAATCAGCATTGCTACTGCTGATAAATTGTAATAGATTGGGGCAAAACCCATTCTACCTTAGAATATAAGAAATTTTACCTGTCTAAATCACAGCATTGTTACTGATGATAAAGTGTAATAGATTTGGGCTAAACCCATTCTACCTTAGAATATATAGTATATTTCTTAAATTATTTCTTTTCATACTTTGAAAGTATGAATTGTAGTCAAAATTTTAGGGCCTTCTCACCTGGACCAAATCCTTTTCAATTTCTCCCTGCAGGTTGTGCACACCTCCTTAAATATAAAAAAACTTCATACAAAAGTATGAATATTGTCATTAAAAAAGACTGCAGTTTTACTGCTGAGACATAAGTCTTTTGCTTAAAGATTGCTTTTTATGTGTTAATCATCCAAATGATGAATATTCTTTTATGTGTGGGAGAAATTCCCATTACACCTTAAAAACCTGTCTTTTGACAGAAATTTTTTATTCAGGGAGCAATTGATAACTGGGATGATAAAATTAATTTGGTCCTTTTTCCAAATTTTATTGAATCATTTTTCACTAAAGTTAGGATAGTATATTTCTTAAATTATTTCTTTTCATACTTTGAAAGTATGAATTGTAGTCAAAATTTTAGGGTCTTCTCACCTGGACCAAATCCTTTTCAATTGCTCCCTGCAGGTTGTGCGCACCTCCTTAAATATAAAAAAAACTTCATACAAAAGTATGAATATTGTCATTAAAAAAGACTGCAGTTTTACTGCTGAGACATAAGTCTTTTGCTTAAAGATTGATTTTTATGTGTTAATCATCCAAATGATGAATATTCTTTAATGTGTGGGAGAAATTCCCATCATAGCACCTTAAAAACCTGTCTTTTGACAGAAATTTATTATTCAGGGAGAAATTGATAACTGGGATGATAAAATTAATTTGGTCCTTTTTCCAAATTTTATTGAATCATTTTTCACTAAAGTTAGGATATTATATTTCTTAAATTATTTCTTTTCATACTTTGAAAGTATGAATTGTAGTCAAAATTTTAGGGCCTTCTCACCTGGACCTAATCCTTTTCAATTGCTCCCTGCAGGTTGTGCACACCTCCTTAAATATAAAAAAACTTCATACAAAAGTATGAATATTGTCATTAAAAAAGACTGCAGTTTTACTGCTGAGATATAAGTTTTGCTTAAAGATTGCTTTTTATGTGTTAATCATCCAAATGATGAATATTCTTTTATGTGTGCGAGAAATTCCCATTACACCTTAAAAACCTGTCTTTTGACAGAAATTTATTATTCAGGGAGCAATTGATAACTGGGATGATAAAATTAATTTGGTCCTTTTTCCAAATTTTATTGAATCATTTTTCACTAAAGTTAGGATAGTATATTTCTTAAATTATTTCTTTTCATACTTTGAAAGTATGAATTGTAGTCAAAATTTTAGGGCCTTCTCACCTGGACCAAATCCTTTTCAATTGCTCCCTGCAGGTTGTGCACACCTCCTTAAATATAAAAAAACTTCATACAAAAGTATGAATATTGTCATTAAAAAAAGACTGCAGTTTTACTGCTGAGACATAAGTCTTTTGCTTAAAGATTGCTTTTTATGTGTTAATCATCCAAATGATGAATATTCTTTTATGTGTGGGAGAAATTCCCATTACACCTTAAAAACCTGTCTTTTGACAGAAATTTATTATTCAGGGAGCAATTGATAACTGGGATGATAAAATTAATTTGGTCCTTTTTCCAAATTTTATTGAATTATTTTTCACTAAAGTTAGGATAGTATATTTCTTAAATTATTTCTTTTCATACTTTGAAAGTATGAATTGTAGTCAAAATTTTAGGGCCTTCTCACCTGGACCAAATCCTTTTCAATTGCTCCCTGCAGGTTGTGCACACCTCCTTAAATATAAAAAAACTTCATACAAAAGTATGAATATTGTCATTAAAAAAATACTGCAGTTTTACTGCTGAGACATAAGTCTTTTGCTTAAAGATTGCTTTTTATGTGTTAATCATCCAAATGATGAATATTCTTTTATGTGTGGGAGAAATTCCCATTACACATTAAAAACCTGTCTTTTGACAGAAATTTTTCATTCAGGGAGCAGTTGATAACTGGGATGATAAAATTAATTTGGTCCTTTTTCCAAATTTTATTGAATCATTTTTCACTAAAGTTAGGATAGTATACTTCTTAAATTATTTCTTTTCATACTTTGAAAGTATGAATTGTAGTCAAAATTTTAGGGCCTTCTCACCTGGACCTAATCCTTTTCAATTGCTCCCTGCAGGTTGTGCACACCTCCTTAAATATAAAAAACTTCATACAAAAGTATGAATATTGTCATTAAAAAAGACTGCAGTTTTACTGCTGAGATATAAGTCTTTTGCTTAAAGACTGCTTTTTATGTGTAATCTACGCAAATGATGAATATTCTTTAATGTGTGGGAGAAATTCCCATAGCACCTTAAAAACCTGTCTTTTGACAGAAATTTATTATTCAGGGAGAAATTGATAACTGGGATGATAAAATTAATTTGGTCCTTTTTCCAAATTTTATTGAATCATTTTTCACTAAAGTTAGGATATTATATTTCTTAAATTATTTCTTTTCATACTTTGAAAGTATGAATTGTAGTCAAAATTTTAGGGCCTTCTCACCTGGACCTAATCCTTTTCAATTGCTCCCTGCAGGTTGTGCACACCTCCTTAAATATAAAAAAACTTCATACAAAAGTATGAATATTGTCATTAAAAAAATACTGCAGTTTTACTGCTGAGACATAAGTCTTTTGCTTAAAGATTGCTTTTTATGTGTTAATCATCCAAATGATGAATATTCTTTTATGTGTGGGAGAAATTCCCATTACACCTTAAAAACCTGTCTTTTGACAGAAATTTATTATTCAG
Source organism: Tetragnatha versicolor (assembly GCA_024610705.1). Classification (NCBI taxonomy): domain Eukaryota; kingdom Metazoa; phylum Arthropoda; class Arachnida; order Araneae; family Tetragnathidae; genus Tetragnatha; species Tetragnatha versicolor. The sequence goes on along the minus strand of JANDEH010000007.1, from coordinate 3,401,120 downwards.
GGAGCAATTGATAACTGGGATGATAAAATTAATTTGGTCCTTTTTCCAAATTTTATTGAATCATTTTTCACTAAAGTTAGGATAGTATATTTCTTAAATTATTTCTTTTCATACTTTGAAAGTATGAATTGTAGTCAAAATTTTAGGGCCTTCTCACCTGGACCAAATCCTTTTCAATTGCTCCCTGCAGGTTGTGCACACCTCCTTAAATATAAAAAAACTTCATACAAAAGTATGAATATTGTCATTAAAAAAATACTGCAGTTTTACTGCTGAGACATAAGTCTTTTGCTTAAAGATTGCTTTTTATGTGTTAATCATCCAAATGATGAATATTCTTTTATGTGTGGGAGAAATTCCCATTACACATTAAAAACCTGTCTTTTGACAGAAATTTTTCATTCAGGGAGCAGTTGATAACTGGGATGATAAAATTAATTTGGTCCTTTTTCCAAATTTTATTGAATCATTTTTCACTAAAGTTAGGATAGTATACTTCTTAAATTATTTCTTTTCATACTTTGAAAGTATGAATTGTAGTCAAAATTTTAGGGCCTTCTCACCTGGACCTAATCCTTTTCAATTGCTCCCTGCAGGTTGTGCACACCTCCTTAAATATAAAAAACTTCATACAAAAGTATGAATATTGTCATTAAAAAAGACTGCAGTTTTACTGCTGAGATATAAGTCTTTTGCTTAAAGACTGCTTTTTATGTGTAATCTACGCAAATGATGAATATTCTTTAATGTGTGGGAGAAATTCCCATAGCACCTTAAAAACCTGTCTTTTGACAGAAATTTATTATTCAGGGAGAAATTGATAACTGGGATGATAAAATTAATTTGGTCCTTTTTCCAAATTTTATTGAATCATTTTTCACTAAAGTTAGGATATTATATTTCTTAAATTATTTCTTTTCATACTTTGAAAGTATGAATTGTAGTCAAAATTTTAGGGCCTTCTCACCTGGACCTAATCCTTTTCAATTGCTCCCTGCAGGTTGTGCACACCTCCTTAAATATAAAAAAACTTCATACAAAAGTATGAATATTGTCATTAAAAAAGACTGCAGTTTTACTGCTGAGATATAAGTTTTGCTTAAAGATTGCTTTTTATGTGTTAATCATCCAAATGATGAATATTCTTTTATGTGTGGGAGAAATTCCCATTACACCTTAAAAACCTGTCTTTTGACAGAAATTTATTATTCAATGAGCAATTGATAACTGGGATGATAAAATTAATATGGTCCTTTTTCCAAATTTTATTGAATCATTTTTCACTAAAGTTAGGATAGTATATTTCTTAAATTATTTCTTTTAGTAAGTATATAAGTTTAGTAGTAGTATATAAGAAATTGTCTCTCATTGTAAATTAGCAATCTTGCTGCTAGTAAATTGTAATAGATTGGTGTAAAACCCATTCAACCTTAGAATATAAGAAATTGCCTCTCATTGTAAATCAGCAATCTTGCTGCTATTAAATTGTAATAGTTTGGGGTAAAACCCATTCTACATTAGAATATAAGAAAATGTATCTCATTATTAATCAACATTGCTACTGCTGATAAATTGTAATAGATTGGGGTAAAACCCAATCTACCTTAGAATATAAGATATTGTCTCTCATTGTAAATTAGCAATCTTGCTGCTAGTAAATTGTAATAGATTGGTGTAAAACCCATTCAACCTTAGAATATAAGAAATTGCCTCTCATTGTAAATCAGCAATCTTGCTGCTAGTAAATTGTAATAGTTTGGGGTAAAACCCATTCTACATTAGAATATAAGAAAATGTATCTCATTATTAATCAGCATTGCTACTGCTGATAAATTGTAATAGATTGGGGCAAAACCCATTCTACCTTAGAATATAAGAAATTTTACCTGTCTAAATCACAGCATTGTTACTGATGATAAAGTGTAATAGATTTGGGCTAAACCCATTCTACCTTAGAATATATAGTATATTTCTTAAATTATTTCTTTTCATACTTTGAAAGTATGAATTGTAGTCAAAATTTTAGGGCCTTCTCACCTGGACCAAATCCTTTTCAATTTCTCCCTGCAGGTTGTGCACACCTCCTTAAATATAAAAAACTTCATACAAAAGTATGAATATTGTCATTAAAAAAGACTGCAGTTTTACTGCTGAGACATAAGTCTTTTGCTTAAAGATTGCTTTTTATGTGTTAATCATCCAAATGATGAATATTCTTTTATGTGTGGGAGAAATTCCCATTACACCTTAAAAACCTGTCTTTTGACAGAAATTTTTTATTCAGGGAGCAATTGATAACTGGGATGATAAAATTAATTTGGTCCTTTTTCCAAATTTTATTGAATCATTTTTCACTAAAGTTAGGATAGTATATTTCTTAAATTATTTCTTTTCATACTTTGAAAGTATGAATTGTAGTCAAAATTTTAGGGTCTTCTCACCTGGACCAAATCCTTTTCAATTGCTCCCTGCAGGTTGTGCGCACCTCCTTAAATATAAAAAAAACTTCATACAAAAGTATGAATATTGTCATTAAAAAAGACTGCAGTTTTACTGCTGAGACATAAGTCTTTTGCTTAAAGATTGATTTTTATGTGTTAATCATCCAAATGATGAATATTCTTTAATGTGTGGGAGAAATTCCCATAGCACCTTAAAAACCTGTCTTTTGACAGAAATTTATTATTCAGGGAGAAATTGATAACTGGGATGATAAAATTAATTTGGTCCTTTTTCCAAATTTTATTGAATCATTTTTCACTAAAGTTAGGATATTATATTTCTTAAATTATTTCTTTTCATACTTTGAAAGTATGAATTGTAGTCAAAATTTTAGGGCCTTCTCACCTGGACCTAATCCTTTTCAATTGCTCCCTGCAGGTTGTGCACACCTCCTTAAATATAAAAAAACTTCATACAAAAGTATGAATATTGTCATTAAAAAAGACTGCAGTTTTACTGCTGAGATATAAGTCTTTTGCTTAAAGATTGCTTTTTATGTGTTAATCATCCAAATGATGAATATTCTTTAATGTGTGGGAGAAATTCCCATAACACCTTAAAAACCTGTCTTTTGACAGAAATTTATTATTCAGGGAGCAATTGATAACTGGGATGATAAAATTAATTTGGTCCTTTTTCCAAATTTTATTGAATCATTTTTCACTAAAGTTAGGATAGTATATTTCTTAAATTATTTCTTTTCATACTTTGAAAGTATGAATTGTAGTCAAAATTTTAGGGCCTTCTCACCTGGACCAAATCCTTTTCAATTTCTCCCTGCAGGTTGTGCACACCTCCTTAAATATAAAAAAACTTCATACAAAAGTATGAATATTGTCATTAAAAAAGACTGCAGTTTTACTGCTGAGATATAAGTCTTTTGCTTAAAGATTGCTTTTTATGTGTTAACTATGCAAATGATGAATATTCTTTTATGTGTGGGAGAAATTCCCATTACACCTTAAAAACCTGTCTTTTGACAGAAATTTATTATTCAGGGAGCAATTGATAACTGGGATGATAAAATTAATTTGGTCCTTTTTCCAAATTTTATTGAATCATTTTTCACTAAAGTTAGGATAGTATATTTCTTAAATTATTTCTTTTCATACTTTGAAAGTATGAATTGTAGTCAAAATTTTAGGGCCTTCTCACCTGGACCAAATCCTTTTCAATTGCTCCCTGCAGGTTGTGCACACCTCCTTAAATATAAAAAAACTTCATACAAAAGTATGAATATTGTCATTAAAAAAGACTGCAGTTTTACTGCTGAGATATAAGTCTTTCGCTTAAAGACTGCTTTTTATGTGTAATCTATGCAAATGATGAATATTCTTTAATGTGTGGGAGAAATTCCCATAACACCTTAAAAACCTGTCTTTTGACAGAAATTTATTATTCAGGGAGCCCTTTATGTTGCCAAGTGAAAGTGGCCCGTCTGAAGTACAATGAGGTATTAACTATCGTATACCATAAATTGTAGAAAATAAGAATTTTACCCTTAATAAATCAGTTCTTTCTGTTGGTAACTTGTCATAGTGTGAAACCCATTCTACCTTAGAATATAAGAAATTGTATATCATTATAAATCATCAAACGTTCTGCTTATGAATTGTAATAGATTGGTGTAAAACCCATTCTACCTTAGAATATAAGAAATTTTTCCTGTCTAAATCACAGCATTGCTACTGCTGATAAATTGTAATATATTGGGACAAAACCCATTCTACCTTAGAATATAAGAAATTGTATCTCATTGTAAATCAGCAATCTTGCTGCTAGTAAATTGTAATAGATTGGGGTAAAACCCATTCTACCTTAGAATATAAGAAATTGTATATCATTATAAATCAGCAAACTTGCTGCTTATGAATTGTAATAGATTGGTGTAAAACCCATTATTCCTTAGAATATAAGAAATTGTCTCTCATTGTAAATTAGCAATCTTGCTGCTAGTAAATTGTAATAGATTGGTGTAAAACCCATTCAACCTTAGAATATAAGAAATTGCCTCTCATTGTAAATCAGCAATCTTGCTGCAAGTAAATTGTAATAGTTTGGGGTAAAACCCATTCTACATTAGAATATAAGAAAATGTATCTCATTAAAATCAGCATTGCTACTGCTGATAAATTGTAATAGATTGGGGTAAAACCCATTCTACCTTAGAATATAAGAAATTGTCTCTCATTGTAAATTAGCAATCTTGCTGCTAGTAAATTGTAATAGATTGGTGTAAAACCCATTCAACCTTAGAATATAAGAAATTACCTCTCATTGTAAATCAGCAATCTTGCTGCTAGTAAATTGTAATAGTTTGGGGTAAAACCCATTCTACATTAGAATATAAGAAAATGTATCTCATTATTAATCAGCATTGCTACTGCTGATAAATTGTAATAGATTGGGGTAAAACCCATTCTACCTTAGAATATAAGAAATTGTCTCTCATTGTAAATTAGCAATCTTGCTGCTAGCAAATTGTAATAGATTGGTGTAAAACCCATTCAACCTTAGAATATAAGAAATTGCCTCTCATTGTAAATCAGCAATCTTGCTGCTAGTAAATTGTAATAGTTTGGGGTAAAACCCATTCTACATTAGAATATAAGAAAATGTATCTCATTATTAATCAGCATTGCTACTGCTGATAAATTGTAATAGATTGGGGTAAAACCCATTCTACCTTAGAATATAAGAAATTGTCTCTCATTGTAAATTAGCAATCTTGCTGCTAGTAAATTGTAATAGATTGGTGTAAAACCCATTCAACCTTAGAATATAAGAAATTGCCTCTCATTGTAAATCAGCAATCTTGCTGCTATTAAATTGTAATAGTTTGGGGTAAAACCCATTCTACATTAGAATATAAGAAAATGTATCTCATTATTAATCAACATTGCTACTGCTGATAAATTGTAATAGATTGGGGTAAAACCCAATCTACCTTAGAATATAAGATATTGTCTCTCATTGTAAATTAGCAATCTTGCTGCTAGTAAATTGTAATAGATTGGTGTAAAACCCATTCAACCTTAGAATATAAGAAATTGCCTCTCATTGTAAATCAGCAATCTTGCTGCTAGTAAATTGTAATAGTTTGGGGTAAAACCCATTCTACATTAGAATATAAGAAAATGTATCTCATTATTAATCAGCATTGCTACTGCTGATAAATTGTAATAGATTGGGGCAAAACCCATTCTACCTTAGAATATAAGAAATTTTACCTGTCTAAATCACAGCATTGTTACTGATGATAAAGTGTAATAGATTTGGGCTAAACCCATTCTACCTTAGAATATAAGAAATTGTCTCTCATTGTAAATCAGAAATCTTGCTGCTAGTAAATTGTAATAGATTGGGGTAAAATCCATTCTACCTTAGAATATAAGATATTTTCCCTGTCTAAATCACAGCATTGCTATTGCTGATAAATTGTAATAGATTGGGACAAAACCCATTCTACCTTAGAATAAAGGAAATTGTCTCTCTTTGTAAAATAGCAATCTTGCTGCTAGTAAATTGTATTAGATTGGGGTAAAACACATTGTACTTTAGAATATGATAAATTGACTCATTGTAATTTAGCAGTCTTGCTGGTGGTAAATTGTAATAGATTAGGGTAAAACCCATTTTACCTTTACCTTAGAATATATGAAATTGTCCCTATGTCTAAATCAGGATTATTCCTGATGATAAATTGTAAAGACTGGGGTAAATTATTATTATTATTATTATTGCTGAAACTATTATTTCTGAACATGTAAATGTACACTTATTAATTATTATTGAATTGATGGTAATAGAACTGGATAGGAATTATCCTTATAGACTGGACTAGATAGGACATAAAAACTCAATAGTGAATTACACAAAAATTCTTGTCTTTGCTTATTTAGGTGCCGCTGAAAGTAATTCTTTTTTAAACAGTTAAAGGACATTGATAAAAAATTTAACTTTTTAATAAACATCCAAAAAGTTGGCAGCTATAATATTTGCAGTTCAGGATACGCATAATATGTGTAGTTAATATATTTTGGTACTTCCTCAAAATATTTATTGATAAATATATATTTCATACAAGGGTTCAAAATTACGGGATTATTTTTTAGGCAGCTGGAGTGCTTTTGTATTTTGTAAAACTTTCTTATTTATTGAGAAAAATGTGGATTCATTAATTTAAACTTCCTATTTATTTTTTCAGCCTTTATACGATTCAATATTTACGATTACTAACCTTGCAATTTCTTCCTTATGATCCTTAGTTCTCCCACAGAGTATAGAGCTTAACAGACTGTTCATCTCCATAGACGATAATGGCAACTTTTTTTAACAGGGCCCTAGACTAACTTTAGGCCAAACGGACCCGCCTCCTTTAATACCACGTCATTCCTGTCATTCTGTTATTCGCCCACTGAAGCTGTCACTCAAATCCAAATCGGAACTGGACGGGAAAAAACAACACAGATGAAATTAAAATGCTGCTTGATAGAAGTTCCATGTCCAATTGGGAATCACTTTCGTATTTAGCTTTTTCTGATTGGCTGCTAGTGAACTGAATCATAATCTGCGTGCTGAATTAAATTAATTACCTAATGAGGAAAACGGTCGTTTGGCATCTCTGTTAAGCCCTATACTCTGTGAGTTCTCCTTATTATCTCATTTGGAATTCATTTAATCATCTTTTAAAGCCTTCCATAAGGAAATTCAAACTAAGAAATTGAACTTTTCAGGAAGTAAAAGGTATTCAAGCATTTTAAGAAATGCTTAGACATTTTCTCAAGCTGATAACAAACCGTTTGGACCTTATTAAATTTCTTCATTCACTTTTTTCTAAAAATATTTTGGTTTAAGATGGGATCTGATAAATAATTTCAATATTGACTTTAATACTCTCTTTTAGCAACAATTCAACTACGAAGAAAAAAATTGAAGGAATTAGTAGTAATGAATCAAACATTCAAAGTAATATGCAGACTTTCCTAAATTGATTCTCTCGCTATAAACAATAAAAACATTTTATTAAACATAAACTTAACAACGATGGATAGCAAAAAATATAAACGGTGTAGAAGGTGGTTGTACAGAACTGATGCCAGCTATTCAAAATTAATGTAAAATAAATTCGCAAATAATATAATATAATTTGTAAAGAGCTGAAATTTGTATTTAGAGGTGATGAGATGAAGAGGAAAGATAGTAGTTTCGCACAAGTTAATTCTAATTTTAAATTAATAAATAATTTTCTTCGATTTTTTTACCCCAACCCATAGAGAAATCTCCTTCCGCGTAGTGACGGACTTACAAAGACATACTATCTGCTCAGATATATCCCAATTAAAAAAATACGAGGTTCCAGAAAAACAGGGAAAAGAAAATGGGCGTTTAAATCTGTTGTGGCCCTCAATAGGGAATGCGGTCTGTAAAATTTTTAACCCTTTTAAACGTGCTTTGTGTTAGTTTTCTTTTCATGATCCTTTTATACCCCGGATGTTGTCAAAACTCCCGATGGAGGCGTCCAGGAACCTTAGAGTAGGCGCACACGGTGAACTTCTGTCACCGTAACTGTTTTGTCACAATTGTTCTGGCTATGAGTGAAAGGTAAGGACAGCACATGGTGCGACGCGACACATTCATGACAATTCTGTCCGTGGCTAACAAGATAGGGCCTAGGCGAAAGGATTTATCTGCCTTATAGATTCTATGGCCATGCGCACAATGCTGTAATTTTGGAAAATGTCACGTTCTCGTTTGCCCACTCACTTTTTCTCGGTGACAGCGACGTGACAATGATGCCTACTGTCATGGTGACAAAAGTTGTTCGTGTGCGCCTACCCTTACAAGAGAGTCTTGCCAACCTGTGTGACATGAGGAGATAGAAGAGAGTCAAGAATTGAATGAGTTGTAGTTTCTTTGATATTTTAATGAAAATTTTAATTCTTTTTTTTTTTAAGTTTTTTGCATTAGTTCTCTTTTCATGAACTTTTTCTCTCAAAAGTCGTCTAACTCCCAAAAGAATGCTCTCAAGAATTTCAATGAGACGACACTAACCTGAGAGTCTTGTCACCCTTTCGTTCATAAGGAAGTAGAAAGTCTTCAGATTAAGTGAGTTGTAGTTTCTTAGACGAAATTGTTAATTATCTTTTAATGTGTTTTGAAGTTATCTTTTCACTAGCTTTTTACACCGGATGTCGTGAAACTTCTAATGTGGTAGTCTAGGCATGGCGGTGCTAGGAAACTAACTTGTGTCTCGCAGCCGTTGTGAATTAGGAGCTAGAAAGTCGGGAAAAATCGACAAAAGTCTTCAGAATAAAGTGAGTTGTATAGTCTCTTTGGTATTTTTTTAGTGAAGTTTAAAATTATGTTTAATGTGTTTTGAAGTTAGTTCTCTTTTCACTAGATTTTTATACCGTATGTCGTGAAACTTCTGATGTAGGAGTCCAGGCATTGCAGTGCGAGGAAACTAACTTGTGTCTCGCAGCCGTTGTGAATTAGGAGCTAGAAAGTCGGGAAAATCGACAAAAGCCTTCAGAATAAAGTGAGTTGCATAGTCTCTTTGGTATTTTTTAGTGAAGTTTAAAATTATGTTTAATGTGTTTTGAAGTTCTCTTTACACTAGCTTTTTACACCGGATGTCGTGAAACTTCTAATGTGGTAGTCTAGGCATTGCAGTGCGAGGAAACTAACTTGTGTCTCGCAGCCGTTGTGAATTAGGAGCTAGAAAGTCGGGAAAATCGACAAAAGTCTTTAGAATAAAGTGAGTTGTATAGTCTCTTTGGTATTTTTTAGTGAAGTTTAAAATTATGTTTAATGTGTTTTGAAGTTCTCTTTACACTAGCTTTTTACACCGGATGTCGTGAAACTTCTAATGTGGTAGTCTAGGCATTGCAGTGCGAGGAAACTAACTTGTGTCTCGCAGCCGTTGTGAATTAGGAGCTAGAAAGTCGGGAAAATCGACAAAAGTCTTTAGAATAAAGTGAGTTGTATAGTCTCTTTGGTATTTTTTAGTGAAGTTTAAAATTATGTTTAATGTGTTTTGAAGTTCTCTTTACACTAGATTTTTATACCGGATGTCGTGAAACTTCTGATGTAGGAGTCCAGGCATTGCAGTGCGAGGAAACTAACTTGTGTCTCGCAGCCGTTGTGAATTAGGAGCTAGAAAGTCGGGAAAATCGACAAAAGTCTTCAGAATAAAGTGAGTTGCATAGTATCTTTGGTATTTTTAGTGAAGTTTTTAATTATATTTTAATGTGTTTTGTAGTTACCTGTTCATTATCTTTTTACACTGGAAGTCGTGGTCGTGGAACTTCTAATGGGGCCGTCCAGGGGCATTGCAGTGCGATGAGACTAAACTTTGTCTTGCCAGCCGTTGTGTCGTTAGGAGAGTCTACAGAATAAAGTGAGTGGTACTGTCGAACCAACGATATTAAAAGGGTCACGTGATCTTGACATACTCGGAGGGGAGAAAGGAAGAAGCTGAGGGGCAGTTGATCGAAAGAAGAAGATAAATTTACTCCCTCTAAACTTAGTTATACCCTCTATATACATAAAAAATCAGTATATTTTAAGTAAAATAACAAATACTGAAGCAAAAAAATCACGTGACCCTTTTACTATCGTTGGTTCAACAGATGTAGTCTCTTTGATATTTTTATAGTCTGTTCATTTAGAATCGGCACCTCTGAAACAGGATCAAAAACGCTCATCACACAACTTCAGTCACCGATTTTTTTAACAGTATTTTTACTTCTGTTTAGGCTGCCTTATCATTGCAGAAGAAAAATTTTCGATTATAATTACAACAGTAACTCCTTCCAATACATTCCGTCTCAGCCTTATTTCTGTCTATAGTGAGCTTTTTACCCCGGATGTCGTCAAACTATGTTCTAAAATACTTATACATTACTTATACATTTTATTTTCTGATACTTAACAAAAAAAATTAAAAAAAAGCATAGAACAATGTGAAAAGATGAAAAAAGCAAGTAACTTTAGCTTGTAAAATTCGGTTTCGTTGAATTGACAGAATTTTTTGTTTAAGTTTTTAAATTAAAATAGTTTTTTTGAAAAATCAAATGTGTTGATTTTGACAGAAAACTGGAATATTTAACTAGCTGCCGTTAAAGTACGCAACCGGTTTGCGCTAGCTAATTGCCCGAAATCCTCTCCGAAACCTATAGATTTTTATTTTCAATACCTTTTGTTACAGGGGAGCTTGGAGACTAATTTTTTTGTCATATTTAGGTTCCAAACATCCTTAGAAATATGACTGGTGTATGCTGCAGGGTCCAGGTCATTTAGAGTATATTTCCCCCCCCCCCTTCAGAGACATGGCAAAAATGTGGAGGAGGTGATAGATAGAAGCGACATTAATCATCCGAGGCTTGAGTCGAACTCCGGCCAGGATATGGGCCTTACCTTCTCAGGAGCCTTAAATCATGTACGCTTTGCGGAAGGAGCTTGGGTATTCCAAGTGGCATTAGAAAAAAACTACTAGTTCTTCATTTGCTTACGGTATGTGTACAATTCAGTAGACCATAACTTACTAACATTTATTTACTGGGGAGCCGATGCTAATTTATTCCTGTTTTACACGTTGTTACTTTTTGACACTTTAGCTAGGACATCAAGATTGGTGCTAATACACTACGAAATCTAGATTTTTATAAATATTAATAGCCATGTCATCTTTAAGATTAGTACCTGACTCTAAAGCCGTTTATCATTTAGTTGTAAGATCTTATTAATTGATAATTTTTGTATAGTCGAAATTGACTTTATTTTAATGATTTAAATTTCGGCTGGCAGGTTATAATTTTAAAGTTAGCTAAGATTTATAAGGCACCCATAGATATTGTAAATGGATGTCTATTGAGAAGGTGGCATGGCGCAAGCTAGGGATATATATTGTCAAGTTCTGTTTCTAAATAAAGAGAAGTTTGCAAGTAAAGTTGATTGGTCACACAACACAAACAGAGACACTTTAGATCAGGCTTGCACAACATTAATTATACAGTATTTCAACCTTCTTTTTCATTTTTTTAAATCATTGGACGATTCTAAAAATATAAAGTTATGGGTTATGTTGGATTAAAATTGTATAACTTTATTTTATTTATTAAAAATATTGGATTGTATAAAAAAATAATGATTTGTGGAAAAATTGAACTTATTGGTTCGAAAATTGAATTATTGAAGGAAAGATTAAAAAAGGCATATGAAAACTAATGACGGTTTGAAATAACAAATAAACTTTCTCAAAATTAAACTTTATTTGAAGTTTGTACAAATTGTGTCTGGCGCAGTATTTTTTTGAGAGAGGTGCCTTAGATATTAGCCAACCAATATAAATTTAGGTATGACGCTTAATGTGGTATATTTCTCTTGTTTAATTTTTTCCACTAATTTTCAAAGATTTAATTCAAATTATAGTAAAATTAATTTCAAACTTCAGCTATCGATATAGGATAGTAGACAATTTTTTTGCCCCGTGGAAGGGCAAGATGTTTTATTTTGGCTCGCATCACTATTAATGTTGTGCAGATCTGACCCATCGGCTTCCCCAATTAATGGTATGTCAATAGACAATACAGAAGGTGCAGGTACAGATAAAGGTCATTGACGAGATAGACGAGGGGTTCTTAAAATAATGCATAAATGACTAACACTAACATTTAACACGAAGAATTCTGAAGATGAATGAGGCAATTTGAATATGAAAAGAAATAGTCCAAGAAAGATAAGGTTTGAAGTGGAAAAAATTGTAAAAGAAAGTTTGATGGGTGATTCTTATAGGAAATTTTCCGTAGAAAACGATGGTGAAACTTATACCAAAATTAACCGTGTCCTTTAGCCAATATGGCGGATTTTCCAAAATGGCAGTCAATCGTTTTTAACTTATTACTTCCTAAAAATTGTTAATAAAATTATAAATTTTTCAGTAAATGATTAAAATTTAGTAGCAAAAACGATAAGTCATTTTTCCAATATGGCAGATTTTCCAAAAAGGTGTCCACTAATGTTCATAATACGTAAAATTCTGATGATAAATTCGTAATTTTTACAGGATATGGTTAGAATTAAGTCTTAATAATATTCATATCAGTTTCCTCTCCTCAATGTACCAAATATGGCGGATTTTTTAAAATGGCGGACAATCGTGTTTTACTTTTTTGCTAAAAATCGTTAATAAAACTTTTGCAGTAAATTATTAGAATTTAGTTACAAAAATAATGTGGAACTGTTTTTTTCTCTTACGATAAGTCATTTATTCAATATGGCGGATTTTCCAAAATGGCGTCCACCTAATGTTTAAAATACATAAATTATGATAATAAATTCGTAATTTGTACAGGATACACGGTTAGAATTAAGTCACAATAATATTGGTAAAAGTTTCCTCCCCCTCAATGTATCAAATATGGCGGATTTTCGAAAATGGCGGCCACTTATTTAGATCCTCATTTAGAAAAAGTGCTGATTTTCAAGGTTAAAGTTTAGTAGGGGAGAGGGATAAGGAGAAATACTGTAGAGGGCTTGTGTGTACAGGAAGTGGTTGAGATGGATAAGGAATAGGATTGGATTTTCAACCTTTTCAAATGTAGTGACCAAAAAATACCTTACCCAATCAGGATGCTTCAAATGTTAGACAATTAAGACAAGAATTTGGAAGCGGGTGTCGGTTAGGAGAAAAAAAATAAGGGCGCGGTAAAAGCTCATAATTGGGTTCGAAGTGTCTAAATCCACGAAAGTTGGCCCTTGCTAAAGTATTAGCGAAATTCGCTAGAGTTGAGTTGTTTTTTTGGGGATTTAAAACTGCCATAAGTTTCAATAGCAAAATTCACTAGAGTTGAGTTGTTACTTTCGTGGGATTGGACAGTGCCAATGCTATTTTCAAACGAAGTGTCTAAATCAGAGGTTCCCAACCTGGGGGCGATCGCCCCCAGATGGGCGATTTGTGTTATCAAGGGGGGCGATAAATAAGCTAGGGGCGATGAGTATTCAAAGGGGGAAAATAAAATAGTACTGTACAGACAGACTATCCACACTTAATGTATCAAAACAAGCTAAAACCCTGTTTCTTAGGGTAAAATTTCCAAAAACTTTCTGGGGGAGGACCCCCAAACCCCCTTTTTGTACTAAGAACTTAATTTTTCAAAACTTTTTTACAATTAGTTCACCAAAATCCAAATCTTCCGAAAAAATAAATGTCCAAAATTCCGAACCACAACTAGTTTAAACCTGTTTTTTGGAGTCTTATTTCCAAAACTTTTCTGGAGGTCAAACCCCGGACATAAAACTGCTTTATTAGACTCAAAACTAAAATTAGACATACAATGAGAAGAAAAAGGGGGCGATAGGTGTTAGTCAACGTCTAGAAAGGGGGCGATGGGCCACAAAAGGTTGGGAACCACTGGTCTAAATCCACAAAAGTTGGTCCATTATAAGGTGTATTGGCGAAATTCGTCTGAGTTGAGTTGTTACTTTCGAGGAGCTAGGCCAGGTTAGAGAGCCTGTATACGAGAGAGAGGCGACAATTCAGTATAGCGCGCGCAGATAGTAAACAGGTTTTCTGTACGCCACAAGCGGAGTCAGGTTTCCCTCCATAGGATTAGCATGGGACGCGAGACAAGCGGCAAGATACAGTTTGGACAGAATTGGATGCGCAGAGACGCTTTTAAGCGAGTTGTCGCCTCTCTCTCATACATAGGCTCTCTAGACCAGGTATGGCCAGCCCGCGGGCGGCAAGAGGCCCGTTTGAAATAGTTTTGCTTAATTTTTTTAGAAGTTTTAGGGTAAGTTAAGGTAGTTGCCTACCTATGGAGGCTTTTTCTTTAATAATTAAAATGTTGCACTAATTTGTGATGTATACAATTACATGCGTCTAAAAACAAAAAATAATTAAATTTAAATTTTCATATTATTGAAGAATTTATGCATAAAAATCACAACAAACAGCCTTTCCGCTAAACATCATAACTCAAATTTATATGAAGATATTTTTGTTTTGTTAACTTTATTATCCTCATAAAAACATATTTTAGGAGGCCTACTATTTTTATGTCTAAATTATTTTAATATCAAAAGTTATAGCACTAAACTTGGAAAAATAAAAAAAGACCCACCAAATTTCAGTAAAGTTTGAAGTTTTACTATTTAAAAAATATTACACACACAGCCAAAAAAAATAGGGCTCCTAAACCATATTATGTCAAGTATTTTGCCCAAGTTTCATAGAAATTCACTTATAATTTTTATAGTTATGTAGTTTTGCGGATAAGGAAAATAGCAAAAATGTGATTCTGAGAAAAACGCGAATTTCTATAGCTTTTCCTTAATAAAATGAATTTTTAGTTTCAAGTAAAATTTCTGTAACTTTGGTTCTAGGAAAGATAAAGACAAAATATAAACTGATTTGGTAAGCTAAAGATGTGGTTTTTGAAATAAGATGATAAATTTTTCTTGAATTTTTGGTCCGAAACGGTATTTTTAGGTAGGCAGGCACATTATTTAAAATCTCTTTAACTCAGTTGCAACTTAACTTGAGCCTATAGAAATATACTGAGAGCAACCAAAGAAAGTAGTTCCCCGCGAGGTGTCTGAATTTTGAGTGAAATTTAGAGCTTCTATTTTGAATAATGATTAGTTTTTTAAATCCACGTATATTAAGCATCTTTTCATCCCGATATGCATAAAATGTTCAGTTTTATTTTTTTTAAAGTGTCGTAACGCGTAGTAGTACCACTCGCTCTCAAACTCGCCAGTCAATAAGAGCTAGCAACTCAGCAGGCTTTCTGTTTACTCAGATTTTCTTCCGCGTGGCCATAACGTCAGGCTCAACTTAAGTTGCATTGTAGTGTCGAATTTCCTAGCAGACAACCCTTTAGTACTAGGAACTCTATTGTTCACAACTTTTTTAGAATATTATGTTCAGCCAGGTGCAAATCCTCCCTAAAAATATATTTTAATTTATGCATTGAACCTATTTGGGTACTTCCGAAATACATTTCTATAAGCGGCACAGGCTCCTTAGTTTCGAGTGATTCCAAGTGTTTTTAACGGCACCTCTTTAGTTCTTATACAGAAGGTATTCTTGGGGTTGCCTCTAAAGGTATATCTGTCAAACTAAGCAATACTACCTAATTTATCAATTTACTTAACTGTCATTCTGTAGACCTAATATCCTAAAATTTTATATGCGGCCCGCGAGAGTATTGTGGTTTTCCAAAGTGGCCCTCAACATCATTTTGGTTTGATCTCTGATGTCGATTCGGTTCCCGAGGATTTGATTAATTAATACTCTAGTGTGTAGTCAGATTCAAATGATAAAGTAGTTTTTCCTAGAGATGTAAAGGCTAGAAAAAACAGGGTTTATTCCCGGGAATAAACCCGGTTTTTTGGGATGGGAATTTTGAATATTCCCGTTTTGAGATTTAGGAGTGAAATTTTGGGAATTTTGATTCTTTAGCTTTTTGTAAAAGGTAAATGATTTCAACTATTTTTCATATGCCATAATACTATAATTTGTATAATTTTAGTTCTAAGACTTAGATTTCGGTTTAAGCTAAAAACAAAAGTAAGCGATATAATATTATAAACCTCCTGAAATAATCACTGAGCTATAAAAAAAACTTTGTTATATAGCTCAGTGGAAATAATCTAAATAGTTTAAACAAAGAACTATCAATTACTAGTGTTTGATCATGTTTAAAATTGTCTTTAACTCCTCAAAAGTCCAAGAAAATAAAAACTGATGGTGAAATATCGTTGTGTTTGTTTACGGTCAAAATTCCCAATATTCCCCTAAAATTCCCGGTTTATTCCCAAAAATCCCGGGTTTTTTCCCGCCTCCCAAAAAATGTGGGAATTTTACATCTCTAGTTTTTCCGCTATGAAATTTTAAATTAACCATACAATAAGAAAACTTTGAACGAATTCTAGGAATCGATTCTTTAAAGATCTAATTTCTTGGTATAGATTCCAAGGCATTCGATATCAGTTTTAAAAATCTTCAGATTTCTTAAGAATTTCTGTAGAAATAGAGGTTTTCTGAAGAACAATTGCAGATTATATTCTGTAGAGGATGTGTAGGTAAAGTGATAAGATTCTGTAAAAAGCTGTTTAATATATTTTGAAGATTCTGCTCAATTTGAAAAATTTCTGCATAACCGTCACCAAAATTTCTGAACATACATCTTGTCTTTAAAACATCTGTAAATGGTCTGCAAAAATACTGAAGAAAGTTTAAAGGAAAGGCTATGTCTGCAAAATGTCAGATGTCTTAAAAAATTCTGAAGAAAATTTAAAGACAAAGTAAAATATCTGTAGAAAGTGGCTTTTTCTGAAGAAAATCTTCAGATTATTTTTAAATTTAACTTCCGGAATGTCTGCTTCTCCCATTCATTTCTCCATCTTAAAAGGCACTGTCTAAGAAACCTTTTTGAACCTGCGGGCCGGACTCAAAGATTAAAATGATGTGGAGGGCCATAGAGTAGATAATGGGTATAATTTTGAAAAAAAAAAGAAGTTTAATAAACATTAAAATATTATAATTTAATTCAAATTTTGAGCATTGTTTACAGAAGCCAAATCATCAACAAAACTAATAGCAACAACTTTCATTTCCATTATTTTTAAAAGTTCACGAGCGCGTGAGTAAAATATATAAGACAAAGGGTTTAGTTGTAAACCAGCATTTTCATCTGTTACACACTTCCCCTCAACCTGCGGTCTAAACGTCCTCGGAAAGCAGGTTGGATAAGACGAAGAGATCGGATTCTCTATCTACTTTCGGGGCCGGCCGCGCCTTCGAATCGGAGCAACTGGGATGGCATCAGGTCGATTACAAGGCACCAGGGCAGACACATGATAATTTCCCAAAGGGGACGATAAGTCATTTGGAGAGGCGACAGTATAAGATGTTGCAGACCGTTGTGCCACTATGACATATGGACCATCACGCCTTGGCATGAACTTAGTGGTTAATCCCTTTTTAGCTTGGCTAATCGGATGCAAAGTCACCCACACGTGGTCACCTATTTTATATTGGAATGATGGCTTACGTCTTTTATCCGCATAAAATTTATGACGATCTTGCTTTTCTTCTACTCTATCTCTTATTTGTCTAGCATATTTGACAAATCTTTTCAAGTATGGAGTTATTTCTGGAACAAAATTGTCATTATCGATGATACTTCGAAGATCGTGGGACACATCATCGACTGTTCGCAATTCTCTTCCCAACTGCAAATACGCAGCTGTTTGACCAGTGGTGTCACATTTGGTGGTATTCAAAGCGAACCTAATGGCAGGTAACTTCTCACTCCATAATGTATGATCACCAGCAACTAAAATCGCTAACCGTGGCTTGAGATCACGGTTTTTCCTCTCAACAGGGTTGGCTTGAGGATGATAAACAGATGTCAAAGTCTGTTTTATGTTAAGTAAACAACAAACCTGTTGCATAACAGCGCTGACAAATTGTGGTCCATTATCACTAATGATTCTCCTTGGAAGTCCATACCTCATGAATATTTCCTGAATGAGAATTGTAGAGCATTCTTTGGCAGTTGCTCTTTTTAATGGAAAAAGTTCTATCCACTTAGTGGAACAATCTTCTACGATGAAAATCCATTTTTCTCCATCTTTTGTTTCAGGTAAAGGCCCAAAAAGATCTACAGCAATAGTTTCGAACCGCTGCGAATATATTGGTGTTTGAAGAAGTCCAGAAGGCTTTTGATTGCTTGGTTTAAATCGACAACAATCAGGGCAGTTCTTGACATAATCTGTTATGTATTTTCGCATACCGATCCAAAAATAACGCTTTGCAATCTTACTGTGAGTTCCTTCCACACCAAAATGTCCAGCTGTTGGACTGTCATGGTATTCTTTAAGAATTTTCTCTCGTTCATGGGAAGGTACAACTAATTGTGCTTCCTCGGTTTCTGCGTCTGGGGCATACCGGTATAAAACGCCCTGGTTCATTAGATAACCCCGTTCGGAATAATTTGCAGAATTTTCATTTTCGACAGCAATTTCAAGGGATTCGATAATTTTCTTGAGATTTTCATCCTTTAGTTGCTCTTCACGAACATCTCTAGGACTATCTGAAGGAATGTCAATAATTATGGAACAAATTTCACAAGTTCCGCTCTCATGATGGCATACCGGTCGAGACAACATATCAGCGACGACATTAGATTTTCCAGGTATATATTCCAACTTGAGGTTGAAAGATTGAACTTCTAAAGCCCATCGAGCTAAACGTCCAGTCGGAGACTTCAGACTCATCAACCACTTAAGAGGTTGATGGTCCGACATAACAGTAACCTCCTGTCCTTCTACGTAAGCCCGGAACTTTTTCAAAGCCCATACAACGGCTAACGCTTCTCGTTCCGTCGTTGAATAGTTCCTCTCAGCTGGTGTGAGTAGTCGACTGGCATATTCAATTGAGTGTTCGTTAGGTCCAGTCCCTTGTAAAAGAACCGCTCCCAAAGCAAAGTTACTTGCATCAGTTCGAAGAATGTAAGGTTTGGTGGGGTCACTTTGACTTAGAATGGGGGGATTAATCAAAAGTTGTTTCAATGTTTGAAAAGCTCCCTGTTCTTCTTTTTCCCATTTCCAACACGCATTCTTTTTAGTAAGGTTGCTAAGTGGTCTTGCCACTTCAGAAAAGTTTGCTATAAATCGTCTGTACCAGGAACAAGTCTGAAGAAAGGATTGAACCTGTTTTACAGTTTTGGGAGACGGCATTTTCTGAATGGCTTCAGTTTTCCCTGGATCCACCTCCAGACCAGTTTCAGTTATGTAGTGTCCAAGATATTTGACACGGTTGCAAGCAAATTGACATTTTTCTCGGTTAGCATGAAGTTTAAATTCTTGGAGTTTCATAAAAACAGCTTTTAAGTCAGTAAGATGACCTTGAAAGGTTTCAGAACAAATGATTATATCATCTAAATAAGAAAGAACCATTACCCCTTTTAGAGAATTTCGAAAATTGTCAATCAATCTCTGAAACGTTGCAGGGGCGTTTTTCAATCCGAAAGGCATTCTGCGATATCTGTAAGTTCCCAATGGACAAATAAATGCAGTCTTATCACGATCGGCAGGATTAACTTCAATTTGGTGATACCCTGATTTTAAATCAATTGTAGACATGAATGATGTGTGCTTAGCTTCATGGAGCAAATCATCAATCCTTGGCAGGGGGTAAGTATCAGTTGTTGTAATGGCATTCAATTTCCTATAATCAATGCATAACCGCATCGAACCATTAGGCTTAGGAACCAACACTATAGGGGAAGCGTATGGAGATTCACACTCCTCAATAACATTATTTGCTAATAGTTCATCTATTTCTTTTTTTAAAATTTCCTTCTTTGCAGGAGATATCCTATATGGAGGTACTGAAACTGGTGGATTATCTCCAGTATTAATGAAATGTTTAATCTTAGGGGTTGCTTCTTCCCCTAGACTGAAAATATGGGAGAAATCTTCCAACAATGCATTTAATTCAGCTCTTTGGGATTTACTGATGTGTTTCCCTTCATCGTCTCTTAAACAGATAGAATTGACATTAATACATGTTTTATCGTTGGGAGATGACCCCATAACCTTATCTTCGGAAAAGCTGAACCTCTTCCTAGGTCTTCTAGAAAAGAACCATTGTTGACGTGGAACATCTATCACAATTCCAGCTCTTTTCAGAAAATCCATCCCTAGAAGAGTTCGGTTGTTTTTAGGGGTTTTAAAGACAACCAATTCCGTTTTAACGAAACAATCTTCTATTCGGATTTGAACTTCTGTCTTATAAACTTCAGTTTCCCTTTCAAATCCATCAGCAAGAGTAAAACTCATTTTTGTAGCCTCAAACTTTACTCCATCTGCTTTTAAAAGATTATATAATTTGTTGCTAGCAATTGTATGAGTCGCTCCAGTATCAGCACATCCCGTCCCTTTCCTTCCATTGATGGATATCTCTAGAAGAGTGTTGTACGGTTGTTTACTTTTAAAAGAATTAAGCCTTATGGAGTTGCAGGTGGGACACTTAGGTTTGATAACTCCCTCTTTCCCACATCCATAGCAGGATACTTTGGGAAAATCCTTGCCATTTGCTACTCTATCAGAACGTTTTGTTCTAGAAAGATTTTTGTTATACCCCGAATCCACTTGGCATTTCGAAAATACATTTTTCTTTGGTTCCTCAGAATCATTTCTTAACTTCAGACATCTGACTTCTTCATACGAATCAAATTTGTCAGCTAACTCTTTTGGATCAACCAGCTCAGACCAGTGATCAATAAAGTGTTCTTTGTATTCGGGAGGGGCAATCATCTTCATCTGATCAGAAATAATTAAATTTTTAAGTTGATCGAATGAATTTATTTGCAGCTCGTTTACCCAACCTTCAAAAGAACATCTCAAATTAAAATAACAATCTCGCCAAGTATTTTTATAGTTTCGGCGGTGTTGAACAAAAAGATTGCGGAATTTCTCGGCACTTATTTTAAAGCGCTTCAAGAGAATTCGTTTGACGTGCTCATAATTATGGGCATCCTCAGCAGTTTCTTGGGCTATCAACCTAGTTATGTCACTTGGAAGAAGTCCTATCAAGTAAACAACCCATTTGGAACTAGGTACTTGGAGGAAATTTAGCTGCTTTTCAAATAAGTTCAAAAACAAACCAATATCATCAGTTGCTTGATTGAAACTGGGGATCAGCTTCTGTAATTCCAATTTAGGGATATCCGTGAAAGAAGACGATGAGCCTCTTGAGAGCATATTAGCAGAAAAGGTTTGAAGTTTTAACTTTTCTATTTCAAACCTCCTTTCTCTCTCTTTTTCCTCCATTTCTCTCTCTCTCTTTCCTCCCTTTCTATCTCTTTTTCAAGAGTTTCTTTATCCACTCTCTCAGTGATAATATTATTAAATAATTCTTTAGTGAATTCCTCATCATATTTATCACTTTTTATGATTTCATTCCTTACATTAATTCTAATCAAATTTTCATCAACGGTAATTCCAAGTTCTTCTGCCAAGAAGATTAAGTCTTGTTTTTTACCTTTAGCTAAGTAACTCATGTTAACTTTTAAATAACTTAACTGAATCTGCAATATTTTGATAAATATATATGCAGTTTAATGAACATATGTTCACATACTTGTATCGCAAAGATTGCTAGGCTTTGAAACTTCCACATCCGATTACTTGCTCAGCAACTTCATCCTGATGGGATCGTGTTTCGGCCACGAGTTAGGGCGCCAGTTTAATAAACATTAAAATATTATAATTTAATTCAAATTTTGAGCATTGTTTACAGAAGCCAAATCATCAACAAAACTAATAGCAACAACTTTCATTTCCATTATTTTTAAAAGTTCACGAGCGCGTGAGTAAAATATATAAGACAAAGGGTTTAGTTGTAAACCAGCATTTTCATCTGTTACAGAAGTTTATTTTTTATCAAAAAACAGTTATAGTACTAACTGGACTAGAATCATACACTGTAAAAAATAATCGTACAAAAACAGAAAATCTCTGGCAGCAAAAGTTGCCAGAGCTTTCCTTTCCACGGAATTTCTCTGTTGACTGAACTTTTTCCGTGTGCTACGACCGTTTCGAAACTTTTGGGAACTATTCTAACTGAAATATTCAATTTTTTTTAAATACATATTTTGTCTCTCTTCAGACTGGTCTCTTTTTTTTCCCAACTTCGGAAATTTTAGTGGGTTATTTTCCTAAATATTTTCACAGGAAAAATCGTTGTTTACAGAATAAGTTCAGTCAACAGAGAAATTCTGTGGAAAGGATAGCTCTGGCAACTTTTGCTGCCAGAGCTTTTCTGTTTATCTACGATTATTTTTTGCAGTGTATAATCTTGATTAAGAATTATTAAAAATATAATTCGTAAGTTAGATTAATCTCAGGGGTGAAAATAAAAATTCAATTTCGTGAGGGTCCCCTGATTATTCCTCAGCCCCTCCCATCTATATTTAATAGGTCTAATGTAGCACTACAGTACATTTTTGGGTAGAATTTGCGTCTTAAAGAATGTAGTAATAAGGTTTCAACTATCAAAGGGGGTCTGAGGGTCCTTCCCCGAAAATTTTTGGAAGATTTGATTCCAGAAAACAGGTTTTTAACTAGACTTGGAACACATAGTTCGAATGTTTTAGATTTGTATTAACTTTTTGTAAAATAGTTTTAAATTCCAAGTCCTAAGGGGAAGTCCAAGTCCTTTTGGAAATTATACCTTAAAAAACAGAGTTTTAACTTGTTCTGGTACTAAAATGTTCCGCGGGCCGGAGGTTGCCCAAAGGTGGTCTAAATCCACGAAAGTAACAACTCAACTCTGACGAATTTTGCTATTAAAACCTAAGGCATTGTCTAGCTCCTTGAAAATAACTCAACTCTAACGAATTTCGCTAATACTGTAGCATGGGTCAACTTTCTTGGATTTCAACACTTCGATCTTAAAATGACATCTTACTTCACTGATGATAAATTTATTTCAAAACGTCTTAAATTTACAACTAAATTTAACCCCCCTCCTCGCTTTAGCTCACCAACCCCTGCTGACGCTGAACCTTTCGAATTGCTTCGCAAAACCCAAATCACTGAACTTAACTCACTTTATAAAACTTTCGTTAAAACAATTTGCAGAATTAACAACAACCAACTTTCCAAATATACATCACAAGACCATCTCCATGAATAAATCTCCCTAAAAAGTTTGAATTTTACTATATTAATAATTTAATCAAAATGTTGTTTTAAATATCCAGCATAATTGATTTTATCTGTTATATTAATTAACTATTGCTAATAATAAAATTGTTAATCAACATTCTGAAAAAAAAAACAGTACTCCAATGAATATTTAATTGTACCTAGTACATCAGAACACCAGTGTTTTATCATTGATATTTATGTTTCAACCCAGACTTTGAAGACTTGTTAAACAACAATTTTTAATCCATTGAAAATAATATGGGACAAAACCTACACGACACTTAATGTTTACAATAAATTTCGATTATCAGACTAAAAATTATAAATTTAGAGAAAATGTGTGTACTGTCCGTCTATCACAAGAAGAGCTGTGGCTAGTTCACATGAGCGGTGGTATGGTGTCTAATGATAAATCGTAAATTTCGGGATCACATCATGAAAAATCATAAATTTGTATTTTTATGACTTAGGTAAATGACTAAAAATGTTCTTAGATCATAAAAATAGAAAAAATACTTATGACCGCTTATGTGAACTAGGGCTAAGATTCCGTATTCGGGCACCATCGCCAAGAAAAGTCGCCAAGATTTTTGACGACTTTTACAAAATCGCCCCAATCAAAATGGCTGCCGAGAATTGGGCAAAGGCAAACTCAAAAACCGAAAATCCTAATCTGAAAACGGCAAATAAAAACATGCCATATAAAGAATATCGATACAAAATGACCATCAAAAATCTGAAAATGGGCATTTAAAACATTCTTAAAAATATAAAAAATCATTCCTTCAAACCTAAACTTATACCTAAAAATAGCGAATGAGACCTATTTTGGTTTATTACTGAAATTAGTTAAATTACTGAAATTAATTAAATCATTTTAAAAATTAAGTAACGCTTGATATCCTGTTAAAGTTTGTTTTTTGCGTGCGCTAACAGCTGTTCTGGAAACAGCTCTAAAAAACGGCTTGCGCACCCAAAAAATAAACTTCAAAGGATCTCAAGCGTTTAATATTGATTGTATTTACGTGAAACTTTGGATTTAAGGGTTTTCAACTATGATCTTTCAGATTATCAAATCAAAATAAAGGATTTCGAAATACAAAATAAGGTTTTGGCAGAGTTTTCACATTTTTTTGTGTTTTTTAACTTTTTTCATAATAAAACAAATTTTAAAGTGAAGACTTTTGAGGTCATTTTAAAGATCATATTAAACCACAATTTTTGAGACCATAATTAAGTTTTTACCAATAGTAGTTCTTCTACAAATTGTATTTTTCAATGATTTTTTTGGGGTGTCGCTCCATTTTTAACTCCCTGGGATTTGGTCTGGGACCCCCTTTCTATACCGATTCTTGTTCGTCTTGATGAGTACTATCATCCCTGAAAGTTTGTTGCACCATTTCGGATACACCCTGTATAGTATAGTTCTTGATTCAAATTTTGAACATTTTAGACAAAAAATTAATTTAACATAATTTGGATAACTGGAATAGCTTTCCTGTTTGCGTACTGATGTTTTAGCACTTAAGACACTCAACTAAAGGCTGGGCTGGGCCTATATAGCTCACGTGAACTTAAATTTAAAAAGCAATGCGTTACCTCTTGAAGAAATATTAAGTTGAAAGCAAAACTGATAAAACCGTAAATTTCCTTGTAAGCAAACAGCTTGTTTGGTTAAAACATACTAAAAACCTTTACATACAATTTTCTTATCACAACAATACAAAATTAGCGAATAATTTCATTTAATTATGCGCTTCTTAATTACCTTAATTAATTAACATCCTCATACTTTCAAAAGCGCAGTTATTCGCACGAACTTGTCTTGAGTAAACACAGCGCATATCCAATGGGAAAATTGTCTGAGGAGTCCAAGTGGCAAAAACTTTTCATTCGTTCGCCCCCCTCAAACATTTCTCGAATTCCTCTCAGCCACCTTCCTCCCTCTCAAAGTTTTAAATTCGCCCAGGCACCCACCTCCTTATTTAACTTTGCCTCCCCAAATCTGGCCAAGTATAAACATTAATTAAAACTTTGCCCGTCCCTTTTAATTGTTTCCATTGAACCCCTCTCTCGCTATCGCCCGGATTAATATTTTCGCGGCCCGGGCAGATTTAGAGGGCAACTTGGTGCAGCAGGATGTTTAGCCCCTTATTGTGGTGGGGGAGGGTAAACACTCTGATGCTGCCCGGGTGTTAACGAGGCCCGACTGGTGCTTTTGGGAATTAGCTTTAAATATTTAGGGATGGTCTAATTTAGTTGAGTTTTGTGTAATTCGTTATTTATTTTTTTAAATAATGGTAGTTGCTTAACAAAAAAATGAAAAGAAAGTACCAATTTATAACTGGAAATTGCTACTTTTATTATTTTTACACGAATTTTGTCGAAAATTGTCACCCAATGCCCCCATACCAAATATCAGATTTAAAAAAACATTAAAACATCGCAACTAGCAGTGATGCTTTTAATTTTAATTACATTTTTATGTGTAATTTGTAAAACGTCACCAATTAAGTCCAATTGACTAGATTTGTGTCCGGCTTATCCTAAAGTAACCTTTTGACCCAATGAACTTTTTAATGAACTAGATTGAAAATACAATTTACCATCTTTTTTAACTGTTAGCCTATCCCCAATTAACGTAATCTGAAATACATTTACAATAATTAAAAAATATTAATTTGGTCACTTTTTTTGCAGTTTCTAAATTTCCCATTTCCATTAAAATTTTCGATCAGATTATCAGACGAAAAGGAAGTACGAGAGATACTTAAATGCGTATGATTTGAGGTATCGTTCCTGTCTTTTTTGTTCGTTTCACCCTTTTAAAATGCTTTCTTTAACCACAAGTGTTTCATTGTGCATGCATAATTAAGACAGGTATAACGTGATATTTTCTGGTTTACGTGGGATTAACTTTTTAGAAGTACATTCTTACCTTACCTCAGTTTTCAAGGGCAATGGCTGAAAATAACTTCTTGCGGACCTATTTCTCCAATCTGGACACAAATTAATTACTATTATTGTCTTGAAATTTATAGGGTCTAAAAGTTTATAAATATCTCTATTCTAAAAAAAGTTTTTAGTGAACGGTTTCAAGAGAAAGGCTTTTTAACTACTGATCTGTAGAACACAATTTTTAAAGTTATTATGAAATGCATCGATTTTAAATTATTTTTATTCAGAAACCCTCCCGGGAGCGAGTAGATCAACGTGGTAAAGTTTCTAAGTTAATGTAGGTTTGAAAACTTTAAAAATACAAAGGACATACAGACATTATATAGGGTCGCGCCCGTCTGCCCGAAATCCATCTTACCGAAGTGCCTCTTTCCCGAACGCCACAAGACCGAAAGACCTTTAGCCCGAACGGGACTTTTGACCGAACGGGACACTTGACCGACAGGACTTTTTACCGAATGGGACACTTTACCGAATGGACTTTTTACCGAATGGGACACTTGACCGAACGGGACACTTGACCGAACGGGACTTTTGACCGAACGGGACACTTGACCGAACGGGACACTTGACCGAACGGGACTTTTGACCGAACGGGACACTTGACCGAACGGGACACTTGACCGAATGGGACACTTGACCGAACGGGACTTTTGACCGAACGGGACTTTTGACCGAACGGGACACTTGACCGAACGGGACACTTGACCGAACGGGACTTTTGACCGAACGGGACACTTGGCCGAACGGGACTTTTGACCGAATGGGACACTTGACCGAACGGGACACTTGACCGAATGGGACACTTGACCGAACGGGACTTTTGACCGAATGGTGCGTTTGGCCAACAACTCACTATGGTCACTCATTTTAAATATGGGCTTTCGATTTAGGTGTCCTGTTGCTTGACCACTGGTCAAGATTGCCTCTATGGCTAAAATCATTATAAAATTAATTTTGGAGATGTTGATTGATATTTTGTAATCTTTACAGTTTTGACATGTGTTTTTGGTTCCAGCTGACCATTGGTCAGTCCGGTCCACTTTCTGTAACTTCTTTGCTTTGGCACTGAAGTAGGTCATGTGGGGGCTCAAACCAAATACCTTGAGACCTATAACATTTTCCGGTTGTCCACTGGTCAAGATGGTAGTTTCTGATTTTACCGAAAAATAGATAATAAATTACGTTTTAAAAAATGTATTAGGTTAATGAAATACTGATGTCTTCCATGCTTGAATCGGAAATATGCGTTTAATTTTTATGCAAAGAACTTTATCTTACTGTAAAAATAGGACATTCTAGTATCATTCATGCACCGGGAAAAAACTGATTAATTTTTTTATGTTTTGAAAATAGTTTAATACTTGTGCAAGTTTGTTGAAAGGTCAACAAACTTGCACAAGTATTAAACTATTTTCAAAACTTAAAAATTGTTGCCCGTTATAGAATACTATTACAAATATAAGCAATGAATAGTTGCAGTCTAATTTTTTGTTAATTCTTGTGTATTTAGAATAGCTGAAACCTCCAGAAAAACCTTAAGATTACCAAAGCCCTAAAATATAATTTATTTTCAATTTAAAGTAGCTTCTTTTCTGTGTAAGTTGAAGCAACGTGTGACGTCATGCGTGCATTGTTTATTATCATTCCTGTTTAAAAAGGCAAAGCTCTAAGGTTTTTTTTTTCACATCCTTATAGTGTTTCGATAATACGGTGCTTCCCCCATTTACAAGAGGCACGCGTAACGTCACCCAGTTAGGTGCTTTCTGTAATAAACTATCTCATAATTAACTGGGAAAAAAATTGTGTAAAAGCACAAAAATTTTTTGAATCAAGAGATATGTTTGATTGAATTAAAAGTATATTTAGAATTTTAAGAGATGCTGCAATTTTCCATTAGATTTTTAAACAGAAATAGTTTTTGTGGTTCAATTCACTCTAATAATACAGATATCATATTTTATTTTTTTTTTATTTAACACGTGAAACTAAGCATAACTTTTAATAAAATATAATTACACTGGAGCATATTTTTTGTTGAATTAAAAAAAACCAAATTCATTACTAGCATCGTAACATAAAGTATTCTTGAGTAATTATAATTTATTAGCACAAATATATATAGTGGTGTCCTTTAAAAAAAACCACTCCAAATTGTACCCTAAAAAAACCACCGAGGTATTTTAAATAAATAATTAAAATAACTTTAAAATCTAATGTCCCCCGTCTTACTTATTTATTTGAATAAGAAAACGTCGATTTTCGGCCCAAAAAGTAGCTTAGTTATACAGATTTTGATGCTCTAAAAATGAATGTTAATAGTATTTTAGAGCGATTTAAAGAGTTTTCGTGTTATATCGTTACTTTGAGAATAAAATATAAAAATTTTAGCTCAGTCCGCCAATTAGGAACCTTACGGTAGTCTTCGAAATGAAGGGTGAAAAAACCCATAGTGTGCCTAAAAAAACCTATTTTTCATTTTGTATTAAATAACAAAAAAAATAGAATTAAGACAAAATATTTTACAGTATTCATGATATACAACTAATTATGCAAATAGAATACTTGGTTCAGCAATTCTTGATTTTTTTTCGCTGTTTTTAATAAAAACTCAATGATACCAAAAACAGCTATTTTTCATGCAAAAATGGCACTTAACTGAGTTTTTCACGAAAATTGGTAATTGAAAATTGGCCAAACTCACCATTCGGTCAAAATCCCGTTCGGTCAAGTGTCCCATTCGGTAAAAAGTCCATTCGGTCAAGTGTCCCGTTCGGTCAAAAGTCCCGTTCGGTCAAGTGTCCCGTTCGGTCAAGTGTCCCGTTCGGTCAAGTGTCCCGTTCGGTCAAGTGTCCCGTTCGGTCAAAAGTCCCGTTCGGTCAAGTGTCCCGTTCGGTCAAAAGTCCCGTTCGGTCAAAAGTCCCGTTCGGTCAAGTGTCCCGTTCGGTCAAGTGTCCCGTTCGGTCAAAAGTCCCGTTCGGTCAAGTGTCCCGTTCGGTCAAAAGTCCCGTTCGGTCAAAAGTCCCGTTCGGTCAAGTGTCCCGTTCGGTCAAAAGTCCCGTTCGGTCAAGTGTCCCGTTCGGTAAAAAGTCCTGTCGGTCAAGTGTCCCGTTCGGTAAAAAGTCCTGTCGGGCAAGTGTCCCATTCGGTAAGAAGTCCTGTCGGGCAAGTGTCCCGTTCGGGCTTGTGGCGTTCGGGAAAGAGGCGCTTCGGTAAGATGGATTTCGGTCAATCGAGACACACCCTTTTAGAAGGTAGGCAGTAGACATAATGGATCTTTAATATGCGTTAAGTTAATTTAAAAATTGAATTTTTAAATGATTTTTTTCGTTTTTTAAATAAAGCTTTTTAAGCTTTGTTTTCGGTTTTGTAGATCAGTAATTCTACAAAAAAATTGCAAAAGCTGCAAAAAAATACCAGTGTTTTAGTTAAAGAATGCATATTTACTGTGCTAAATTTTTACCTACCATGTATTCGTGTTTTTTCGAACTAATTACTTCTTTTTAAATTACCTAAAGCTTTTTTAATGTTAAATTTTTAAAAATTTAGTATTAGTATTTGTTTTGAAAGATACTTAATAAAAATGTTCCCTCTCTTATATGGTTTAAGCAATTTTGAGACGTTTTGTAAAAAGAACAGTAACTTTAGAATCTGAGTGTAAAACGTAATTTTATAGTTATTCTTAACCTTTATACTCTTGAAAGGTATTTTAGTTTTTTCCCCCAAATAGTCAGCATTTTACACTACAAACGCTCACAGGACGTTTAAAAACTATTTTTTGTCTTCTAATGAACATCACTTTAGTATGTGTTATTAACTAGAACCTATGAATGATACACCAACACTCCATAGTGTTCTGAATAAAGTAACAGTTGACAAACATATTATACAATGTACCATTACAACCCAATGTAGTGTTAACGTGTTCTCTGCGAATGCTTGAAACACTTTTGCAACGCAAGTGAACACAATAATGAACACTTTTAAACGAAAGCGTTTTGATTTTATCGCGAATGTGTAGCGTGAGAAAGTGTTGTAAAATGGCTTTTTTTTTAAATAATTGCACACAGAATGTGAGTTATTTAAGTGTTTCGATTCATATTTTAGAGCACTTCCAGATGCTTAAGCTATTTCACAACTATTTTTAGAACACATTTCTAACACTTTTCGGAACACAATCGCCAAGAAGTTAAGTGTTCTGTATACTTTACAACACAACTAAAGTGTTGTTAATTTGAGGACAGTAAAAGTGTTATAAAAAGTGTTGTGAGAGTTTTTAATGTAACAAAACGGGAGTGATTCAATGCATGATGAACAGCGTCTCTTGAACCCAAACGCCAACACTGTTACAGAGATTGTTCCAGAGTCTTCGAAATCGCTCCATCCCATTCTATTCGACGGAACGACAGAAAGAAGCGCGGGAAAACGAAAAAAAAAGAGAGAGGGAGGGGAGGAGGGTGCAAATGAATTCCCGTCCGGACTAAGTAATTATTCGCTTGTATCCAAAAGGGGCTTGAAAGAAATTTGGAGAAGAGAGCAAATGCAGTAATTAACATTTTAATTAACTCCACTGGGGGGAGGGGAGGTGGTGGGTGAGGGAGGGGGGCGAGAGCGAAATCCAATATTTGAGAGCTTAATGGTGGAAAGTGGAGAAAAAGGCCCCGAATAACAGTAGAAAGAGAAGGTAGGGGAGAAAGAAAAAGGGTCTTTTCTAAGTGAGCGCCTTACTGAATCGGATGCCTATTGGTTTCAAGCGCGTTAGTTAGTGTCAGGTAGTATTAATTAATAAGTAGTTAATGATGGTGGTGTGTAGATGTAGAGCGGACCGCTTAAGCGATAATGTAATTTGCCCCGGTGGTGGCGCGAAGTCTGGGGACGGGAATTTCGGGGGGAGTTTAGTTAATTAGTTTTAAATTTTTGATTTGAATGTGTGGGTGATGTTATTTGCTGCTGGATTTTGTAGGGGGATAACGATTTCGGCGGTATGTTTTGATCTCTCAGTTACAAATCATCCTCTTATCATAATTACGTTAGAAAAGTTCCTCCTCCCAACATTCCCCCCCCAAAAAAAAAACAGTAATACGTACATAAAAATTTTAAAGAACTAAAGAATTAAATGAACCCTGCTTCTATTAAATTTTATATTAATTTTTTTGTTCGAGAAAATTTCTTGGTGTATCACTCTTTTCCTCCTTCCTTGCAAAAATACACTGAGAGAAATGACAGTTTCGAATTTGAGTAAATCGATGTTCTCATTTTGGTTCAAATATTTGTCATATTGAAACTTTTTGGTTCAAATATGACGACCCAATGCTTTCAATTTTGAAACAAAAGACATACTACTACTTAGTTTCAAACAATTTAATAGTCACCACTCAAATTATGCTTATTTTTTTAGTTTATATTTGAAAATTGAAATACTTGCAATATACATCGAAAGCAACATTAAGTTGGTGTGATGCTGATAACGTGTGTAACACAACATTGCGACGTCGCACTCACCTTACTGGTCTACTTCCCACGTCATAGTAGTAACGTGGCTATATGGTCATCATAACTGTAACACATTGCACCCTCTTTAAAAAAAATGCCATGGACGAATTAAAAAATGAGTACATGATGCTTTATTTGTGAGTATCTGCACATTTTCAAAAATGAGTACATGTATATTTACAAATTTGAGTAAATTTGGATCGGAGCCCGTGACATACTCAGATTTGAGTAAATTTTACTCAATTTCGAGACTGTCGTTTTAAGAGTGTAAGCAAATAGCAGCTACCTTTCTTAGGTGCTACGTAATATTGGAACGGTCCCATATTCATAATAGTGTAATAGTGGAACGCGATTTTAATGTAAAAGAAAGTATTTCCCCCTTTTGTGTAAAATTTAGAATTACTTACTTCCGTACTTAAATTTATAGGAGTACCTTCAGAATAAATATTTTCGTTTCTTCATTAAGAAAATAGCCGAAATTATCTCATGATCGTCATATTATTTCAAGAAACGCATTTGATCTTACTTCTTGAAAGGATATAGGATATTCTCAAACTCCAAAAAATTAAAACTCTTACGTCAATATTTTAATTACTCATGGTATTTTCTCTTTTGATTTCTTTTTCAAAAATTTCTCTTTTAACTTGCGATTAATTTTAATGTAATGAAAATTTTTCACGAATTTGTATCAGGTTAAGACAACAAGAAATCAATAAATCTAATTAATATTAATAAACGCGGGACGAATTAAACTTTTACTAAAAACACCAACGAATAGTTAATTAACTATGTTAATCTAATTAAGATATAAATAAAGCCATTAGGGTGTAATTAGGCGTCTTCAAGAAATACCCGATTAAAATATTTGTTTTAAAATATTTAAGTGTTATTATCAAAGAAAATATCATCATTCATTTAAGAGAGCAATTTTAGAGCAAAAAAGTTGCTGAGAAGAAATAACTTTCTTATTTTAAGCTTTATGTTTATGAAAAGTCTTTAAAGTAAAAAATTTAAACCAGATATTTGAAAATATAGTGCAAGTTTAAGACGATGTTTGGTGATCAGCCAATTTCTGGTAACCTTAACAGTATTTATTAAATTGCTATAATTGGCATCTTATCGCCAAAAATACTCTGCAAACTTGATGCATTAGCACAAGTCTGGACTTGCACCTTATTTATAATAAATACGATACCAAAAATGAATAAATAAAATGAAACTATTCATTTTTACTTGTTACTTTCTTACCGTGGTCTCACTCCTAAAACATTGTATCAAAATTGAGTAAAAAGTACTCAAAAAGGCTCCGATCCAATAAGTACTCAAATTTGAATACATGAATATACTCATTTCTGAAAATGTACATACTCAAAAATGAAACATCTTGAGCTTGAACTCAAAAATGAGCTGACGATGTTTCATTTTTGAGTATGCACATTTTCAGAATGAGTATATTCATGTATTCAAATTTGAGTACTTATTGGATCGGAGCCTTTTTGAGTACTTTTTACTCAATTTTTATACAATCGTTTTAAGAGTGCTTATTTACTATGAAAATATTCTTAATTGACATCACTTGGTTTTAAAATTTAAGTTTTCTCTGTCATCTAAAGAAAAGGTTACAATGTATACCCACATAAAACAAAGGACAAAAGGTTTCATGTCACACCAAAGCTGTAAGTAAATAATCTACTTATACACATTATTCAGATACAATCCTCCACGCCTGCAAAGACGCTATTAGAAAAATTTACTTCAATAGAAACGGCTTCTAGTTTTAAGTGAAGATTTTCGCAATAAAATGAAAAGGAAAACCCCAAATTAAGCTTTTAAGTACCTATTTTTTTAAAAATGGGGTTACATTATTTTAAATAATATAATAAATTTGGATACTTTATTAGAGCGTTGCATCGAGCAGTCGTGGGCTATGAAAGATGGGCTTGGTTTATATCCTTAATATATTTACTTTTAAGTAGATATTTCAGCTGAAAAAAATCTTATTTCAACTCAGATTAAACCAAGAATTCTTGTTTTTGAAGGTAAAATATTCAATAGACACCTTCCCCAAATTTGTAGATTTGGTAATACAAAAAAATATGAGTCTAGGTCTAGGGAACATGTATTTTACAAGCCATTCTTTGGAGAATTTATGAATATAGGAAATACAATATTGAACCTATTTCTTGTTGGAGGGTTTGTCAGAGAAATTTTCTGATTTTTGAAATTTACTTATTTGCACTTATTATTTATTGCACTGAATATTGTTTTTTTTGCAATTATTTAATTATTAACTAGTTAAAGATTTTGTTTTTCAAATCTTCAATTATTTACTTTTATTTATTAAAAAATTATTATTTTTTAATATCCGTTTATTGGTTTGTATTATTAAATTAATTGTTAATCATTGTACCACCCTTTGTTAGCGGGCTTCGTCCTGAAAGGCAAAAAAAATATTTACTGCTTAAGAAAAATTACATTTCATAATAATCTGTCTATTCTAAAAAAAGTTTTTGGTGAACGGTTTCACGAGAAAAAAATTTTGAATAACTGATCCGTATAACACATTTTTGGTATAAAAATGTTCGGATTCTTTTGAGGATTGCGAGTAAGCTACTGGAATTTCTAAAAAAAAAATTCTCAATTTTAAAATATATCCATTTTTTAGATTATGGATAAGGTCACAATAACAAAGCAAGCAACTGCCCAACAACTTTTCATCCATTCAATTACAACGACCAATTGACGCCATATTTTATGATGAAACAAATTTATTTCACCTTTTAAAAATTTACTTTAAAATAACATCTAAAATAAATACATTTCAAAGACTAATAAAGTGTTATAGAAACTTACAAATATTAATTACTATTTAATACTAGAATTTCAGACATTTTGCCTAAGGTTTGTAAATTTTAGTCTGATAACCGAAAACACAAATGTTAGTAAACATTGAGTGTCAGATAGATTTTGTCTCTCATTATTTTAAATAGATTTACTGTAAAGTTAAAAAACAATAAACATTCTTTGTGACGTATGTTTGAAAAGTTGGTCGATGTTTCTTCTGTTTAATGGTTTTGCGAATGTTAAATATGGCAGGGTTTGGAAATAGTTAGGATTGCGAAGCTATCCAAAAGGTTCCTTTGATCTGAAAGGGTGTTAAGTTAAGGGATGGGTGATAGTGAGTAGGGGGCAGAAGCTCCTTAGTAATTAAAAAACTTAATTTACAAGTACGGGTAAAATATTATATCATTATTTTAATTAGTTAACTGTGTTTAATTTATCAAATGCACTGAATTATGATAAAAAGTATTCATTTAAATAATTTTTACAAT
Source organism: Tetragnatha versicolor (assembly GCA_024610705.1). Classification (NCBI taxonomy): domain Eukaryota; kingdom Metazoa; phylum Arthropoda; class Arachnida; order Araneae; family Tetragnathidae; genus Tetragnatha; species Tetragnatha versicolor. The sequence goes on along the minus strand of JANDEH010000007.1, from coordinate 3,366,102 downwards.
ATCATATTCCAAATAGCTTTCATTTAGATTTTTAGTACAATTTTATATTAATGAAAAGAAATAATCTAAAGAAACATTTAGCCGATTTAAAATTAAAAATATCTGGATTATCCTAATGTTTAATGGCTATTTTTTAGTGATGGTGCCAGATATTAGGATGACTAAAAATTTTTTTTATGTTTAAATAAGGAAACATTAAACAAAAGTATATTCAATTTATTATATCAAGTGTATTTAAAGTATTAAACGTATATTCAACAATATTCTTTTTTGAAAAATGTTATTTAAATTGTATTTCTAGTAAGAATTTGAATACCAAAAAGGAACTGTTTACATTCAATAATGAATTAAATTCAAGCATCTCTCTATTCTATTTTTGGTGAACGGTTTCCAGAGAAAGGCATTTTAATTACTGATCCGTATATCCTTTTCTGGTATCAGACTGTTCGGATTCTTTTGAGGATGTGCAATAAGCCCTTAGAATTTCTAAAAAAATTCTCAATTTAAAAATATTTCCATTTTTTAGATTACGGATAAGGTCGCAGTTACAAAGCAAGTACTATCAAACAACTTATGCATCCAATCGCAACGAACAATGGACGCCATATTTTATAATGAAACCTGAAATAAGAAACCAAACCACAAATAAACACACATTTATATCCATTTTCCAGATAATTAATAAAATTGAAATATGGCAAAAGACAGCACAAATATAAATCAATCCTTTTTTTTGGCTCTATAACATTATTACATGACAGACCAATCTCTCCCTTTTTCATTACACAAAAAAATTAACCAGGTGGAAAATCAGGACTATACAATATAAATAAAAACAAATTTTTCTTAAAAAATATCTTGTTTGTACTTGAGGTTAAATAATATGGGAGTTGATTATAAAGAAGTGGACCTTGATAGAAAAAACTCTTGTGCATTATTTCCTTATGTGGTTTAGGAATTTTTAATAAAGGCGTTTTTCTCAAATTATAATGGGTAACATTACTTTCATATGAATTTATATTGTCATGAATAAAAATTAATAATCTAAAGCAATGCAGTTTTTTTAAAGATAGGAAATTATTTCGCTGATTATCATCAATATATTTGAATATTCGTTTTTGTAAATTTATTCATCTGCCCAAAAAATAATTCCATATTGTAACTTTGATTGAATCCATGAGCTGTATAAAATATTTAAAAAGGATCTGTCTACGTAATTTTTTAGATTATAAAATAAATATAAGTTATATCGAAGTTTATTCCTTAAATACTGGATATGTGTGTTAAATTTCAAATTTTGATCAATATTTAATCCCAGGTATTTAAAACTTTCCACTCTTTCAAGATTTAGACAATTGCAATTCAAAGTATTTAAACAATCATGATATTTAATATTCAGGTCTTGGCTATTCCTATGGATTAAACTAAAATTTATATATTTTGTTTTATAACTATTTATTGAAATATCATTACTTTGAAACCATCCTTTAGTTTTATTAAATCCGAGTTTATATTTCTTTCTAATGTAATATAATTTTGAGCTGAGTAAACCAAAACAGTATCATCAGCGTATGATATAATTTTTCCAAAAAGTCTTAACTCACATAAATCATTTATAAAAATTAAAAATAGCAAAGGGCCCAAAATGGACCCTTGTGACACTCCCTTTTTTATAAATTTAAAATCACTTAATCTGTCAAACAGTTTTACGTATTGTTTTCTATTATATAGGTACGATTTAAACCAATCAAGTTGAATTCCTCTAATACCTGCTCTTGACAATTTATAAAGTACTATATTATGATTTATTGAATCAAATGCTTTAGATACGTCAATAAAAATTGCAACACTTTTTTGGTTTTCAATTATACTACTATATATCAAAGTAAAAAATTCATTCAGTGCGTGTTCAGTACTATACCCCTTTTTAAAACCATATTGATTTCCTGCAATAAATTCAGAAGAATTTAAAAAGTTAGTAAGTCTATCCCTCATAATTTTCTCTAAAATTTTTGAGAAGATTGGTAATACCGAAATTAGTCAATAGTTAGTTAAATTTTCTCTATCACCGGATTTATAAATGGGAGTTACAACTGCTACTTTCAAGCTATCTGGAAAATCACTGGCCTTTAGCAAATTATTTATTAGGAAAAATGATTTTATCCATTTTCTAATGACGCGTCTTCAAATTCAAATTGAAAACTAATTTCAATAACGTATTTCACCATGCTCGTTACCATGGCAACGCAATAGAAATGCAATGGGAAATGACTAGTAGTCAGCCGCTGATTCAAATTACACAGACTGATACCATTAACACTAAAATTAGAAGACTTTTTTTTCTAATTGGAGCACAAAACTACTTCACATTTTTTAACGGGACTAATAACGGTATTGAACAAAAAACCCTACCTAAGAATCGAATCATATCCTTACTCCCAAGAAATATTTCAGTCGTTTGCTTGGCACATCCGCTCATTTGTGTCAAGCTAACGGCTGAATCTCCAAAATGATGTCCTTTTCGTAGTAGCAAACGCGAAATTGATTAAAATTCAATTTCTGAGCATTTCCCAAAATTATTGTTGAAACAATGTATTCAACAATGGAAAGAAATTTGTTAACTGAGAGTGATGCTATTCCTATAGTAGCTAAATTTTAAATTCCTACTTTATTGTTGCAAAACTGGTTTGGTTTATTTGTTGGTCCTAAGTTTAAAAAAAAAAGGATTTCTGAAGAGATATGAGTAAACCACAGAGTAGAGAGCTTAACAGAGATACCAAACCGCCGTTTAACTCTTAAGATCGTTAATTTAATTCAGCACGCATATTATAATTCAGTTCACTAGCAGCCAATCAGAGAACGCGAAATGTATTTGATTTGATTTTAACACTGATTATAGGCGATTTGGATTTGAGTGACAGCTTCAGTGGGCGAATGACAGAATTAGCAGGAATAGCGTGGAGGCGGGTCTTAAGGCCGGAAGTTTTTCAATGGGAAAAGCCCTGTTAAAAAAGTTGACATTAGCGTCTATGGAGATGAACACTCTGTTAAGCTCTATACTCTGTGGAGTAAACTTACACGGTTACAATAAGTTTTTAAAATCAGCTGGGATTTATAGGCAGATCCTGAATTGCGTTCCCTTCTAAGAATAAAAAGAATTGTGGAAATAAATTTTATTTATTTTTTAAAAAAATCTTAGCTTCTTTCACGAAATAATTAACTAAGAATTACGAAGGGGGAGAGTACCACAAAAATGAATGTCGCTAGAATTGCATTACATCCTTCTGATATTAAAAATTCAATTCTTACCCCTGGAGGTTTGGAAGTGAATGTAAAAAAGGGATATACTATTTCATTCTCTTATCCTTTCCTTCTCTTTTGCTCATTCTCTTATCTTTCTTTCCTTCTCTCCTTCCTTATTTTCTTTGTGTTTTCCGTCTCTCCTTTACATTTTTCTTTTACTCTCGTTTACACTTTCTTCTTTTTCTCTTCTTCCCACATTTACCCTTATTTTCTTCTCCATTTCCTCCCCCTTTTTCACTGTTCCAATTTTCCTGCTTCTCTTTCTCCATTTTCTCCTTCCTTTATTCCTACTTTCTTCTCCTGCTCTTCTTAATATTTTCTCGTTTTCCCCTATATTTTAAGTAAAAAAAAGAAATTGGCAAATTTAACCATTTCAGCACAGACGACCCTGAACTCTCCATAGGATTTAATAGAAATCTCTTGCATCTCTTAGGAATGAAAGGGTTAATATTAAAGAAACCAAAATTTATTATTTATATATTATGAAAACTTCAAATCTTTAACACAATTAAAGCTTCCAACAAAAACCAGAGGATGATAAACATGAAAAAGCTTATCTTTATTTATCGATACACTTGCACGAGACACTAATTACGATTTTAAGAGTGTGCTGATAAAATAAGAAAATACGAACTCGTTTAAACTAAGCCACGGCACATCTTTAAATTAACTATTTAATTATGGTAGCATATTTATAATTTATTACATATTTATCTCAATGTTTACTGAATAGTATATTTCTTTTAAACTTTTAAAAACAGTAGGTAATGAGGAAGTTGCATGATTTTTTTATATTTTTTTAATCGATTCCTCTTGCAAAAATAAGCAACTACCCAAAATTTGAGGCCGATCAAGAAATTTTTGGATTGTCAAAAAAATTAACAAAAATCCCCTTTTTAAAAGCGCACGAAAACGCCAAGAGTTTGGATGTGACGTCATCTTATACTAAACATTGTTGTAAAGCAATGGAGTTGATGGCATTATTGTTGACGTCATCTTATAGTTTAAACAATAAACGTTTTCAGTCACGTGTTTTTTTCTCGTTTTTTAAATTAAAATATTTAATTAACTGTACATTTTTTTGAAAAACTGACTAGATATTTCATTTTACCATACGGAACACATGTTTGTTTTTGAAAATCTGACACATGCAACTTCAATGGTCTTTTCAATGGAATTTGCTCTCAAGAAATTAAGACGGGGAAGACGAAATTAGTACACCGAAGAGAAGACCCTGAAAGAGAACCTAACTCTGTCTCCTCCCACCAGATGGCGACAAGAGCTCCTCCTCTCCGCGACCGAGTTCCGGGTGACGCCGCATCCATTTCCGGTGCGCAGGGCTGGCAGGCGCAGAGAAAAAACATCGAGGGTCGCCAGGCGAACATTTGTGTGAGTCTCGTCGATCAGTTCATTACAGAACTATTCATCGAATAGTTCCGGCGACGGTCGTCTGCTATCTCATCCCCACAACAAACGACACCGACATCTTTGCTGTCCCCTTCGCTGTGGTGGTGGTGGAAACCCAGACGATATATTTACGTTCTTCTTCGGTCTCTAGGCCTAGCTCGCCGTAGCGGGCTTACCATCGGATTTTGTGCGACTTTTGACTGAAAGCAAGGGAGCTGCCGATTCCATAGCTGCGTCGGAACCTCAGGTAAGGATTGCCCTTCCTTTGTTGTTGTCGTTTGTCTTGGGGGGTTGATTGTCCCTGGGCTATCGCGGCGATTGACAACCCGCCGATGTTGTGTTTACGATGACGCCGCTGCTGGGTTGGGTTCTTGAGGTTTTTACGACACCGGTCCTTACCGCAGATAAGGAATCTTTATGTGGTGCTTTGAGGGTTTGTACCAGGGTTGGCCGGTTTAAACCATTTGGTTTAAACCATTGGTTTAAACCATGGTTTTTTTACCATGGTTTTTTTACCAAAAAAACCACTTGGTTTTTTTGGTTTTTTTAGAAATTATAAAATATTTTCAGGATTTTTTAAAGAAAGTGTTATTAAGTATAATCTTTTGCACAAAATTAAAAGGTCAGATTTATAAAAAAATTGACATTTTAAGGTGATTAAAAATCAGAAATCTTTTAATTTAATGGTTTTAATTATTGAATTCTCTCTAAACTTAACCTTAAATGCTTAAGTTAAACTTATTATATTTTGCAAGAGATAGTTCATTTATTAATTTCCTTTAAAATGAAGCATTATTTCAAAGAGTAACTAAACATACACAAAAGTTATCTGTTTTTCACTGATAAAATATGGCTTGGATTTTAATTAATTAATAAAACCAATTTGTCTTATTTGTCAGTCATAAAAACCAGTTGGTTTTTTTAGTAAATTAATAAAAACCGTTGATTTCTTTAATGATAAAAACTAAAAACCAGTTGGTTTGTTTATAAACAGATAAAAACCAGTTGGGTTTTTTTACTAAATTAATAAAAACCTTTAATTTCCTTAATCGGATTAATTATCTCAATCATTTATCCAATTTCAATTAACATTAGTTGCTTACATTTCCCTTTTATTTATTAAAAAAGTTAAATTTTCTCTTTCTAAAGAAATTTCTTAAGTTCATAAATAATCCATATAATTAATTTGATTATTTTACCATTTAATAATTAATCAAATTAATTATCTTTATCAATTATCCAATTTCAATTAACATTAGTTGTTTACATTTCACTTTTACTTCTCATTTAAAAAATAAAAGTTTCTCTTTCTAAAGAAATTTCTTAAGTTCATAAATTAATCCATATATAATTAAGATAAATAATTTGATTATTTCAACCATTTATCCAAGATAAATTAATACTGATTTTTATTCACTACAATAATATTAGATATTCAAATTGGAATATTTTAGAAACAAAAATTATTTTTAAAACTAATTAATTTAATTTTAATTAATTAATTGAAATATACAAATCATTTATCAATTATAAACAACCCCTGAAATAAATGTCTCATTTACAACTCAATTTCAAACATCAATGCTAAAATAACTTATTCTGATAAAAAAATTCTAAAAAAACTTGGTTTAAACCAAAAAAACCAAATAAACCCGGTTTTTTTGGTTTTTTTAAAAAAACCCGGTTTTTTGCCAACCCTGGTTTGTACTACTTAACTATTGACAACGTTGACAGATATCTACCTGAAAATTAAACAGATAACCTATCGGATCTCTATTAATAAGTTGAAACATTTTTATCCTCTACTTTGCAATCTAATGAGATAAAATTGTCCTGTGTTTCTGCCATTATAATTGAAATTTATCGTATTAAGTTAACTAAAACCTACCCAAATTTCCTACCTTCACTTAAACTATGCTTTAAGGTTGCTCATGCTTTTAGGGAAATCTATGTGGATTTAATTGTAAATTCTTGAGTTTTTTTTAATATCATCTTAAATTTTCTTTGGAACAGTTTTGTGTTTCTTCTAGATATAGTGTAGAGAAAATATTTCTGTCCATATATTTCTATTTATTAATTTTAACTTTTTATTATCATATTTATAATTTTTCTGATTGTATTTGAATAACTATTTTGTTACAAGAGATGTGCTCAAGTAAATTACCTATCCTTTTTCAAGTTTTCTAATACATAAATTTAAAATTAACTCTCCACATTTTTCAAAATAAACATTTTCAAGTGTGATATGTTTTTGTTGATACATGTCTCCCTAATTCTTAAAGCTACAAAACTAATTTTTTCCCTTCTCAAAATATTTTATGTATAGTTCGTACTTTTTTATTGTTTTAACCCCTGTGCCATAAATTAATTTTAAAATGTTATTAAATCAGAAAAAACACCAAAATATACCACATTTTTTAAAGGTTTATTATTATTTGAGCTGCATAGATAAGTAAATGGAAATATGTGGAAAGAAAGTTAAGACCTCTCTCTGTATATTATTTAAAACTTCTTTTGGAAGCCAAATTTATTTTTAATCCAATGTTTTTACAAATTGTGATTGAATAACTTCTTTTTATGTTGAATCTCTAAAGGCATAAGCAGAAAAAAAAGTTTTAAACAAGAAAGAGTAACGTTGTAAAATGGGTTGATTTTAGAGCAGTATTTAGAACTTAGAAGAGATGTATCTCCGTATCCCCTCTTTCCTTATAATAGTAATTTTATATAAAGTTTCATTTTGTTTTCTTTTTTAAACATGCTCCAAAGCTATTAAAGATTTTAGCAGTGTTTTCATTTATTTCCCCTTTGAAAAATTAGAAAAAGGAGAGAGTCGTCCTTATGTGGCTTAAAAAACAATTTTCTGACGACTGATTTATTATAATTGGAATTTTCAGATTATTTTTATACTGTGGTAAAATTTATTTCTAAAAAAATTTTATTATGACCTTAGAAAGGTGGAAAAATAAAAAAAATTAGTTAATGGGTAAAAATTGTTCTGTAAAATTCAAACAGGAGTTAAAATTGAGGAAATGAAGGTTTATCTAACTGAAGTTTATTTTGAGCTAATCTGTTTGTTTTGATTTATAATTCAAACAAAAAGTTAAAGAAAGATTAATATAGAATCTGCTAATTCAATTGTGGTCAGTTCAATTTTTTATGATTAAGAAATGGAGAATGGAGTTTAAAAACTGAAGGAGACTCCCTAAATTGAATCGTCAGTTTGAAGAAGGGAATAAGTCCTAAAAATGACTAATTGACTTTTTGTGCACAAAACAATCTCCAAGCTTTGCTCTACACATGGGTGAAAAGAGGGGGGAAATAACTAACCCCTATAGGGAGATATCGCCCCTTGAAGTTGTGAAATCGATGTCCATTCATTGTATTTTTCAAGTTAATTTGGAGTTAAAGTTAATTTGTCTTTCTTTTCCTATTCTTTGAGCTGTAAACTAAGTTAAAATGAAATTTTCTTTTAATTAAAAATGTTTTCAAACTTTTTTTATGCAGGGAATGTTTAACTCCATTCATTTTCACTCACTCCATTGATACTGCTCTAATAACTCAGTTTCACTATAATTTTGAATTTATTTGTCTTATTCCTTTTATTATTTCACCCTTTTGTGGTGTAAACTAAGGAGTAATTAAATTAATATTAATTTGTTTACTATCTTATTCGTGTTTATTTTCAAGTTTTATGAAATTGTCTGTTTGAAATAGATGAATAGAATTCGTTTTAATACTTTGCTGCACATGGGTAGGAAAATACACGCCTATAGTGTCTGCCCTTTCCTCACCATATATTTTTCTCCCAGAGAACCTCAAAAAATCCTCAGGGGGAAAAGCCATGTGCGGAGCAGCAGTACTTAAATAATTGCTCAGGTGTTTCTAGAAAGAATAAATACAACAGTTTTCTGCAAACCTTTCGATAATATTTTATCTCCTCGTTATCACAACACAAAGGGGAGAGCCGCCGAATCATCGCGATCACGTTGTTCTCCCATTGCCCAACGTTTCTCCCGATCCCAAATATCTCCTTCTTTTTCAAGTGCTCGGCTTCCAGGGTCACGCTTGATTAAGTATTTGCATCCTTTTAAAAATGTTATTATGCAAGAATTTTGGATTTCGAACTCTGGGGAAGAGTCATTCCATTTTCCCGTGAATTCGTTGTGGTTTAAAAAAAAGAATGCTTCATGACTAATCGTGTGGTTTTTAATGGAATGCAGGCAACTGTTCTATTAAAACTTAAATAGTACTCGTAAAATATTAATACTTCTTAACACTCATGAAATATTTCGGAGCTTTTTTTTTCTTGTTCGTGCTGCATAGTATAAAATCATCCAAGATCATGGACAGGTCTTACAGTGATATTCCTCTTCAGCATAATGGTAAAGTACCGCTGCGAGATTTTATAAAACAGTAGTAGCAATTTGCGGCGTTTATCTTTAGACATAGCCCGTATTTTACATAGCGTTCCCAAGACTATAGGGGCAACTAATAGGCCAATTTTGGTACCGTTTATCGGCACTTTCACAAAAAATCTTACGAACAAAAACGACACCTTCACAAAAATTATTTTTAATGATATGGGAATTGCTTTTAGTTAATTAGGTATTCAAATTGCTATAAAACTTAAGAAATAAATAGTTTAACGATGATTTCATTAATTTAAAACAGTTTCCATTAAAACTAGCTTTAAAAATTTTAAAAAATCTTACTACTATTTTTTACAAAAAAAATAAAATGCTCGTAATTTTTTCACGAAAATGGGGGATAGGTTTAAAATCCTGGATTGGTTCCTGACTGACTATTATACACATTACTAATTTCGCTTTTCAACTATTGTACAAAATGATAGCTCCGATTGGGAAAGACTCGCGTTGTGAAACTCCCAGGCAACTCCTTTGTTCGCCTCACCTCCTTTTTTTGGCCAACGAAAAAACCAGTGTCTTTGACACCTCAGTTTACTGTAATTCTCTCAAGTTCAATTTGGAAAGGAGAAGAAAAAAAGGAGAACCGCCACTTTGGAGGGAGAGAGAGAGAGAAACAGGTTTTTCTCGTCATCGAGTTCTCTCTGTGCAAGGATTGTTTGTGTGTGCGCCTCCTCCTCCACCTCGTTGTATAATGGTTGTATCGGGGGGATTTGTTTTAAGGTTATTGGTTTTCACTCTTGTAACGACCCGAATGCTGATGAGCCACCGAAGTGGACGGTTAATCTTCGCAATTTCCTCGGTCATTGGTTCACAATAATGTTTGTCGCTCCGATTGACTGTTTTGGTCGCGTTAAAGGGGTTTTTGGAATAGTTGCTAAAGAGTACTGTAATAAGAAATATCAATTTTGGTTGATTAAAATAACAGTTATGTTTGATCTGAATTATGCTCAGGGCCACCATTTTAAAGGTGGCCCTAAAACGCTTAACAAAATAGGACTGGACTTCAAAAAGAAGCTAAGTGCCAAAAGTACAAAATATGACTTAAACCCCAAAAACCAATCTAATAATATAAGTACCATCGCCAACAACCTATAAAGTCGGCTTAGTGCCACAACAATTATTAGTACCTTAAAATTAGCCTGAAAGATGGCTTTTTATGTGTATTCCTATGGAGAATCAAATGGCACTTTTTGGCACTTAGATCGTTTTTGAAGTCCAGCCCTCAAATTAATAAAATGTGAAAGAGTGTAAAATAAATTTACTAACTAATTATTTTAAAATCAATATTTTAAGCTTATAAAACTTTCAAATAAATAATTTTTACGCAGTGTGATTGATTTTAGTATTTTAAGGTTTAATGAATTAAGGTTTTATTTCGAAACATGTCAGGGGCCCACAAATTGTTGTATTCCAAATTTGTAAGCCGGTCATTGCCAACAAGTATAGGGTCTTGTAGTATATCACATTTGATGAAATTGAGTGTTCGTGACTAACTAGCTTTAAAATATCAAGTTGCATAGACACGTGTATTATCTAAACCTGAACCTAACCACCTTGTACCTCGGCCTCAACCAACCAGATATGGACAGATTTTGGTACCTCACGAATAGTAGTTAGTCTGCTGGTGATTTTGTACTATCATCACTTGTCTTACTAATATCTTCTCCTCACCTCCGGCATTTCTCCTTTATCGAATTCGAACGAACCATCCCTTGCTAGAAAAGAACGCGAAGCGATTGACATATCGTTTTCTGGGAGAAATCTCAGCAGAGCGTGCCACTCTCTCATCAACAGGTCCGTCCTCTCCTTCAAGAAAATAGTTTCTATCACCTTTTCTTGATTGCGTTTGCGCCGGGAATGAAGAAAGGAAAAAAACTCGATGAAACGCTGAACTTGCAACCAACACACTCGAGAGCGAGTGGAGTTGAGGTGGTGGGCTTCCCCTGCTCGATTTGTCACCAGCGCGCGCGGCGTGTCACGTGCTAATGGCGGGATAAGCGATGGTTCTGTCTGGTGGGTCCGTTTCGCCTCGAGGAGACGATCCCATTGTCTAGAATTACCTGTTGCTGCTTTGGTGTTTGTGCGGCGATAGGTTTAGGTGTAGTCTTTGTTTTGACTTTGTATAACCCCAGCTCTCCTAAGTTATTTAGCCGGGGCGTAGGGATATATCCTCCCGAGAGTTAGGGTCAACTAACGTCGCGGTCTAAGAATATTTTCTTCTTCTTTGGTCGCCCTACAGCCCTTGAGGGGACTTGACCTGATGTGCTATTTTATTCCAGGTAACTCTATTACACGCCTTTTTCCAGTTGGTTATTTTCATTGTTCTAAAATCTTTAAGAGCATCGTCCAAACATCAATTTGCAGGCATGAGATTCTTCCGATTTTTGTCGGATTTTCCGACTTTTTCCCATTTGTCTGAGAATTTTCAGATTTTTTCCACAAATTTTTCACCGCAAAAAATTTGGACCAAGTGTGCTAAAACCTTGAATTTTAGGATCAAATTTCCAAAATTTTTCTGTGGGAATACCCCCAAACCCCCCTTTTAATACTTGGAATTCTATTTTTCAAATATTTTTTATATTAAGATCATTAAAATGCAAATTCTACCTAAAATATATTGGAAAACACTTTTGCAAATTGTCCGACTTTTTGCTTTCTTGTCAATCTCATCCCTGATTTTGGGTCTCCCTCTAGGTCTATTGCCCATTGGCTTCCAATTGAATGTCCTTTTAACTCTATTTCTATCGTCATCAATGTGGCCCAACCAAGCCAGTCTCCGTCCTTATAATAAAACGGGCTATAGTTTCATTTTTTACCAGGATCTCCAATTCTCTGTTTGTTACTAGATAAATTTCTTTCACAAGTCATTAGAAATATTTTATGTGTTGAAAATCACGTACGTAAGATTTTAAAAAACTGCTGTTCATGTAGAAAACATCCGACGGTTCGTAATTATTTGAAAATCTATTTTTAAGAAATAACCAAATCCGTCGAAACGACAGAACGTTTTTTTTGCAGCGTTTAAGGTTTTTATTGGCGCTTGAGTGTATCATTCGAAGCAAAAAAAAAAGAAACATTCGTTATTCACCCCCCACTGATTCAATTAGGTTAAATAGAAGTCCTGATTTTTACGAATTAAAAGAGGACTGCCGTTTCGAATTACGACGAGCTCCTGACGGTGAGCTTCAAAGCTTTTTACGCCGGCGAAGAAATAACAACGACGCTTTAAAAATAAGAGCTAGTTGAATTCATTTTTTTTGCCCTTAGTTGACATAAAAGAATTTAAATCCAATTTCTGAGATCACTCTTGACGGGAAATTTCGGGAAACACCTGACAATATTCTTGGGAAAAAACCCCATGACGCACATAATTTACGATTAAATTTTAATCTTTTCCTTCTCCAGAAAAAAATCCTCTCATCTCTCTCTATGCGACACTTTTTTTTATTCCCGGAGTTGTGACATCATTAAATATAATTTTTTTGCTCTTCCCTCTTTCGCAGCAATTATCTTGTTACGAGACATCAGTTTCGTTAAGTGGGAGGGGGGGGGAGAGAAGAGAGTTTGTTCTTTTTGCCGCGGAACCTTTTTCTGGCCTTGAGATATAAAAGCTTAATGGAGATTTATACGCAAAATATTAAAAGCCCATTTTTGAACTTCAATTGCACTTACCGAAGTCCGACAGGAACTTTTAAAAACTATTTGTCTATTCTCTGTGTTTAGTTTTTTCCTGCTCGCGCCTGTTTCCTCCCCCCTCTCTTTCTGCGTTCTCTTTCATCGGCTGCCGTTAAAAGCAGACGAACGAAAAAAAAATAAGTGATAACAATAAATAAAAAAAATAAAGGAACAAGATGGAAGATGCAAAAACAACAAAAAGCGGAATCCTTTTGCGGAAAAACAACGCGAGGGGGCGCTGCCGTCTTTTCGGAGTTAAAGTAGCAGTTAAGGAATATTCTTTTCCTGCCAAAGTTTTAAAATGGAGCGCCACTTTTAGAAAATACGTTTTTAGGCTTCTTCAAAATGGCATCAGCCAGAGTAACGGCTGTTAAGACTTGGGGTTTTCGGCTCTTTTTTTCCCCTCTCTGGCAGCAGAAAGGGAGGAAAGCCTAAGTGTTTTTCTTAAAAGCTAAATACGCGCACACACACATGTATTTCTTCTGGAAGAAAGGAACGAAATCAAATTCGGGAAGAAGCAAATGAACGAATTCCGCCCGACTTTTCAAAGATTTTTTTCTTGTGTCTCGAAATTTGAACAGATCACGAGTAAGATATCCTCTGATGATGTCTTAAAGAGCGACCAATTTAATGCTGCATCTCCTTTTTCGTGTGCCGCAAACTCTTTCTTTTATCCTGAAAAACTCGAATCGGTGGGTAGGTTTTTGCTCTGTGCGAAAACCCTTGAAGTTTCAAGAGGAAAAACCTGTTTCCGTTCTTTTCTTTGCTTCTCTTCCCCTCCTCCTCTGGCCACCTGTCGTCACCCTTTTAGTTCCAAAGAATAAATGCCGGACTCTGTAATCGTGATAAAACTTATTCCGCTCAGTAATGAGTTAGCATCTCAACATTTTTGCCGGGCAATAAAACTTAGGGAAAATTTTTTTTTAGTAGAGGTATACTTTTTATGGTCGTATCCACTTATACAATTAGCTCTTTTATAAACTGCGATTTTTACTTTGTAATATTTAAAGAAAAAAGTTGTTTCCTCTCTTAGTTACCTCTGATGTTAGTTTAAAGGAGATAATATGGAATTTAAAGTGTCGTTTTTACAGTCAATCTCGAAGAAAACGCGTTTGAGATAGCCGTTTTAGAAGATTGCAATAAGATATTCCATAACGAAAAAAAAAAGTATTTCAGTAGCAAAACTATCCATTGCATACTTTTTAATCTGGAGAGTTTTATTTTATTCCATGATTTTTAAATAGGACCTACTATGCTTTACTAATTGAGAAGTTTTCTCGAGGTTTACGGAAATAATGGCCTTTTAAGGGAAAAAAGGCTTAGAGATACTATTAATATGATACTATAGTATCTCTCATAAGAGAGACTTCTTCACTTACATACTACTGGAAAACCTTGCGGAAATTTAAAATTAGCCCTAACGGGTAATTTTATACTTCAATAATAAAATGTATTACATAATCTGCTTGTAAAAATAAATCGTAGGGTTCCGTTATATTGCAACACCAATCAAATCGAAATAGGTAGAACTAGGGTTAAAATAAAATAAGCCCAAAATTATAACGATAAAATAATGATGGATAAGTAAATAATTTAGTGATAGTTTTTTGAGGGCGTAGAGTTGATTTTATAAAATTTCCTTCAGCTAGATTTCATGCTTATTTGGCAAATTTCAAATGAAAGCCAATATTTGGCATAGCGTTATTCCGTTATTATATACACCCATAATAAATTAAGTCATTATCTAGCCCAAACCTAGATTTTTCCCGTTGTGGAGTGAACCCAAAATTGTCATAGTGATTCATCATAGTATATCCCCTGATAAGCCTTTCAAATATTACGCAAGCACCTTATAGTATCTTACGTAAACACCTTACGTAAGATACTGCATTTTCGAAAATATCTTGTTTCTTGCATAAATAATTTCAAAACTCAACCAAAAACAAATTTAACAAAAAATTGAATTAGGAAATCTGACGTAAGCATTTTTTTTCTGGGGATAGACCCCCCAAACATTTTGAAATTTTAACCTCGAAAAGTAGTGTTTCGACTCATTTTACAACGTTTTTATTAGGTCACTTTCAATCTTGTCTGTCTGTCTGTCTATCTGTCTGTTCGGGAGGAATTTAGTAATCAATTTTAAGCATACTTCCCCATGAGCTAGAGACTTGAAATTTTGAACATAGTTCAGATCTGGATGACAATACGATATTATCTCGTTAGTTCGGTTCAATTTGCTGTCCCTGAACCCCCAGGGGGACTTAAAGTTTAGAAGTTCAACTATAGGACCTTATTGTTAAAAAATCATTGTTGTGCAGTTTTCCTCCTCTCGTTATCAAGATGGCTTTAGAAGTGTTGTATAAAATATTAGTGAAATGAAAATCTGTAAAAATAAAAGTAATAAACAGTACATGCAGTACTTCATGCAAGTTTTGTATTTGTAATACATCTAAGGGACTGGACTGACTTTATTAATTAGTTACTGAAAAGTTTGTCACCAATATATTTTTTAAAACACTTTTTTATATTACTAGTGTTCCAAAAATTTCCAACGTCATCTGAATAATAGCTAGAGGCAAAAACTGTGCATTTGTTATCCAGGGCTTTAAGTAATGCCATGTGTGTGCTATAGTTAAAGTTCAGAAAAAAAACACTTTTTAGTTTTATTAAAAAGAGAAACGAATCAAATTCTTGGAAGGCGTTCAGGGGTTCAGGTCGCGAATTCTAAACTTTACACAACAAAACTAAAAACCAGAAAATAATCTCTCTATATTAAAAAAAAGTTACTGTCACCGCCGCTGCCGCTGCCGCTGCCGCCGCTGTTTCAGAAAATTTAATTTTTCAACTCTTTGAACTCTCATATCGCAAAAACTAATTGATAGAAATTTATGAAATTTGAAATGTTTGTAGAGGAATATTTGGGGCACATTCTCGAACAAAAAACTAACTGATGTGATAATTAGTACTGGGGTATTTTTAAGGTCAAAGTTGAAGTTTTTCTTTTTTAGCCGCGTAATCCAGTTCAGCGAAATCTATTAGTAGCAGAACTATGTTTTTTTGCAGCCTAATACTCTGAAGTATGAAGATGTGCACTACGTCGCCCTTTTTTCGAATTTCGAATTAGGTTTAGAGTAATTAATTTTTTAATTTTCGAAATTTTTGACACTTTTTCGTTTTTTTCTATCTAAAATGAAAACTAATCACGGTATCAATATGATTTTTTAAACACTTATATTCTTATTTTTTAGAAAGAGATTGACGTTGAATTCTTTAAAAAATTCTAATTAGTTTTGGAATTATTAAGCATCAAAGTTTCATTTTTTTCATAGTTTTAGTAGGTCTTTATCAGACGTGTTTAATGTTTTTAAATTTTATATTTGCCTGTTCACTAGATTGTCACAAGCACGGATATTTAAATTTAAAAGTTTTGAGGTGCACATTTTTGCTCTAAGTTTGCTAGCGATATAGTATAGACTTGGTTAATAATTATAAAATTTTAAAGATACTACGATATTTTTTGAACTACTAGAGAAATAAATAATTTAGCTTTTTTGAGTGTTATTTGTGCCGATGGAAGGAAGAGGATTTTCGGGAAGTTTGTTTTATTCTGCTAAAGATCGATTGCAGATATTACAGATCGCGAAGCGATCTGTAAAGAGTTGCATAGCAGTTACGGGGGTTGGTGAGCGTAAGCGAGCTGGGGGCGGTAGCCCCCTATCCATTAAATTATTGATAATTTAAAAAGGAATACTTCAGTAATAGTTTTATTTTGATATTTTCCAGGTAATGATCCGAATTAAATTATTGAAAAGTTTGAGAGAAAAAAAGTTTCGATATTAAATGATCATTAACTATACTCTGTTGATTTAGAATTAGCACCTGAGACGTAATGTATTAGAAGAAATTATTCTAATTATCGTCGAAAAAATTTTCATCTGCAATGACAAGGCAGCCTAAGCAGAAGTAGTTAAAATACTGTAAAAAATCGATCACTGGAGTTGTCTGATGAGCTTTATTAAGCATTATTGAGCATTTTTGATCCTGTTTCAGGCGCCTATTCTAAATGAACATACTATAAGCAGACAAGTTCCAGGTTGTACTGGATGGTTGAGATGAAACAAGCGAGCTCTGCTCGCTAAGATCGCGAAGCGATCTTCAAAGAACTGCGAAGCAGTTCCGGGGGTTGGTGAGCGATAGCGAGCAGGGGGCAGAGCCCCCTAGTTAATGAAAAAAACCTTTTTAAAGAACAACGTTTTTAAAATGCACTAAAAAGTATAAAATAATTTTTTGCAACTCCTTGTAAAACGAAAAACGTGGGGATCAATTAGGTAATTAATCCAACTTAATTTCATCATTCATTTAAATAATTTTTAACTGTGGATATAATGGTAAATGGAGTGACAAGAGTAGTGGCTGTAAATATTATTGCATGATCCCCACGTTTTTCGTTTTACAAGGAGTTGCAAAAAATTATTTTATACTTTTTAGTGCATTTTAAAAACGTTGTTCTTTAAAAAGGTTTTTTTCATTAATTATTTGAACCTTAGGGTTCCCAAAAAGGATAGATCCTTTTATAAATCACGTAATTTTCAAGGAGAAAAAAAACAGTACTTGGGGGGTTGAGGTTTGCTTATCTTTGCTGACAAGCGGGGTTAAAAATGACTGCTTACGTAATGTTTGATTTATGCTTTTGCCCGATTCTGGATTCCCTTCCTCTAAAAATGTTGAGAGTAATTGAAAACCCATTTGGGGAAGCCCCTATAAAAACCCCTCTCACAATCTACTAAAAGAAAAAAAAATGTTTTTGTCCCAAATGTCCAGAAATGGGGGTTGAAGAGGACCCAATAAAAACGCCATTCGAGAAACTCTACATTTGAGTGTGGCGACTTGGAAGAGACATGGAACGTTCCGATGGACGATCGGTGCTATGCAGCACCCCCATCAATCAATTCGCTGCCCACAACGACCCCCTCTCCTCTCCCCCATGCATTCCAGGGTTTTGTTCGAACAAACCATCTTCTCCATGTTTTCCAACTTTTTCTCAGGGTTTATAGCTGTAAGATGTCCTGTGTGGGATGCGATTTTGTCATGAAGCCAATGATTCAACATTATTTGATCAGTGTGAAAAGATATTTTATAATTTTAGGCGCAATCGTGTTATAGTTTCTGAATCTTAAATCCATCTGATTGTTGCCTTAAAATCGCGATTTCCTGAGTCGTATCCCCTGAACATTCGCCCATGTCCCTATTCTGAAAAAGCCCCTCAAAACGTGGCGTATAATTTAAAGACCCTCCCCACTGTGCTATTGTAAATCTATGATATAAGCCGCCATGTGAGCCTACCTTCCCAGGTCCCAATTTATCGGCATAGAGCCGCAAATCTCAACCTTTTGACGACACCCCACGAGATGGTCATTGGTCACGCCAATTTTCAAGCATCATAAGGGTTCTCCGAGCCCCCTCCATGGGAGTATGACCTCCGTTACTAAGGAGTTGTACATCCCCATAAGTCTTCCATTGTGTTTGTGGGAGGTTTGAAATCGGCTTAGCTAAAAGTTAATTGCTGTCAATCGGAGAATTGGCCACCTTGTTTGTCATCCTGGATTATGCCTGAGGCTCGAAACCTGTCACCTTTGTGAAAGTCTTGGAGGCTATCATGCCAATCTTCAAGCATTATAGATTCACAGAACCATCCATGGGGGGAGACACCTTCTATACTTAAAGGATCCCTCAAGTTGGAATTGAACATCCCCAAAAGCCTTCTACTTTCGGTGGGGGGTGAAACCGGATTAGCCAAAAAGTTAATTGCCTACAATCGAAGAATTTGTCATCCTGGATTACGCCTGCGGTTCGAAACCTACCACTCTTGCCGCTTTCAAAGCGACACCTGTAATACACCTGGGAGAGTCGTCACTGACCACCCACCCTTCCCCGAGGGTGGTCAGGAATGCCCCCTTCTCTGATTAAGGGGACTTGCAAAAAGTCCACCCCTTTGTGTCGCGAGAGAGGGGGGGGGGCGACA
The DNA here is from genome assembly GCA_024610705.1 of Tetragnatha versicolor. Classification (NCBI taxonomy): domain Eukaryota; kingdom Metazoa; phylum Arthropoda; class Arachnida; order Araneae; family Tetragnathidae; genus Tetragnatha; species Tetragnatha versicolor. Next base: position 3,347,268 of record JANDEH010000007.1, on the reverse strand, counting down.
GCGCAATAACTGGATGTCAGGCCATCGGCAATCGATCAGGGCGAGAGGGAAACAGCTGGTCCCATGTCGACAGTAAATAGAAATATCCAAATAACAGCGACTCCGCCATATTAAGGAAAAAGACGCGATGTTGGAAAAGTGCAGAGGGGGTAGGGGAGGAATGTAATATATAGGGGAGTATATATATTAGTTTCTGATTCCGGAATTGTTTCTAGATGGTTTAATTTAGCCGGAGAGTGCATTTATTGGACGTCCGGCCGGGGCAAAAACCCAATCGCTGTTTGAAATGCGGTTCCAGGGGGGGGGGAGGGCGTCTGGAATTATTTAATTAAAGAGGGCGGCCCTCGTTTTTCTTTTGTTCTCCCTCCAGGTCAATACTGTCCGGAATATTGCGTCCCCGGAGAGTTAATATCGCCTGGGTTTTTGAGGGAGCCTTCGATTGGGGTTCTTTTAGTTTTCGGGCCTCCCCCCCCTTTTTCTTCTTCTTCTTTGGGCTGTCGCTCGGCCCTTATTAATATCCTGTGGGGTGGAGTAATTGGAAGTCGCTCGGTGGTATTGGGTTCTGTTGTTTGGGTCTAAAGAGGTGAAGTTGACAGTTTTAAGGGTTGTGTTTTGTAGTGGTATTTTTTTCGTGTTTGATTCGTTTCATATTATTGCTACTACTTAGGGGTTGTCTTGTTAGTGAATTTTAATTCTCATCCATTACCTATGACTCCAATATGAGTTAAGTAGTTTGCGGGTGGAATGGTCCTCCCCTGCTTCTTCGTTATGATTGTTTTTGAATGCTTCATTTTAGCTAGCATACTACGATTAATTCTAAAATGACAACTTGACCTTTTTATTTTGGGTTGTTGATTTTAGATTAATTTTCCGTTTTGTTGATTTTCCATATTAAATGTCCTATTATATATCGCCAAGATCTGTTGTACTCCAGATATATTGCCAACAATTGCAGTCTAACCGATAGAAATATACGGAATTGAACCTTTTAGGTTTAGCACAGTAAAATAGTAAATAAGATTTTTTATATTATGTATCTATCATATTTAACCTTTTGCACTACTTGAATAATTAACTTTTAAATATTTTGTCTGATTTTTAACTGGGACTTACAGACCTAGTTACGAATCCTTGTGTCTTTTAAAAGAATTTAAAAAATTTTAAGTAATAAACTTTTTCTCTCGGGCCTTTCCCAATATACCACCACGTTTACACTTCATTGTTATTTTTCAAACTTTAAAATTGCTTTTCACTAAGTAATGGAACTTATAAGCATTAAAATGTGTAAACAATATGCAGCCATTTTATCAGAATACCAATCAATGCATTTTTCGCACACTGAAAGAATTTACTTACGAATCCCATTGCAATCAAAATTTACAAATCCCATTGCCCATTTCAAAATTTACAATCCCATTACAAATCCCATTGCCCCAGGTATCTTTTTAATTTGACTAAAACTTAAAAAAAGTTTAAAGTTTTATAATTTATTAATTCAAAAGATGAATCAAAATTTAGATTTTAACTACTTTTAAAACAAAAACAAGTTTGCTAACTAACGTACGTCATATTAATTGAATATAATTCCAAAGAATTTTTTCTTTAGTTTATTTTTCCCATTGCGCCTGAATAAGTTCTGCTTACCAGCTTTTTAAAGCATTTGCTACTAAAAGTATAAAATCTTACTCTTAAAATCGATTTCAAATATAGTACCTTTAAAAGATTCCTAAATAATAACCACTTAAACCTTCTTTCCCATTAAATTTTACTGAACTTTTAATAAATATTTTCTTTTCTAGTATTCTGCATAAACAACATTCCTTAATTATTCCATTAATAAAACTGTGTAATCCTTGATTGTCCCACCACCAAAATTTTCTAACTAAAAAAACAAACTATTTTCTTTACTAATCCGAAACTCTTGCACAAGCTCGCCGCAGCCAACTTGCGTTTTTTTTTAAACAAAGATTGTGTTAAAATTAGATTTTAAAAGGGTTTTTGAAAGTTTATTATAATCCCATTCTCTTTTTAGGTTTATATTTAATTAACGAAATTGCGTCACCTGTGCGAAACCACTCAAGGAAAATATTGTTTGATGATTTTCCTCCCGAAATTGGGATGCAACAATTAAAATTTCCCATTGCGTATTTAATTATCTTTCGTTTCGAGTTAGTTTCGTCTGGTATGCAGTGGTGAACGTTTTGATTGTTTGCATTAATAATTAATTACAGGGCTGTTTTCAAGACTGGGAAATTTTTGTTTTGATTTCGTAATTTATATATGCGATTTGAATTTAGGTTTAATCTCTTGTCATAAACTGGAACCTCCGGTTTTAATTTTTGCGGAATTAGCCATCTTAAAACGCATTCCTGGGATTGTGTTTAGTTTCTTATTGGAGAGAAAAGTTGAATTAAATAGGGTTCAGCTTTTCGACGGATGCTGTAATTCAAATTTTTGCTCCGTATTATTGTTAATTGCTTTCAGCTTGAAGGAATTTGGCGAATAATTCGATCTTCTTTTGATCATTTTGTTTTCAATGCATATTATTTTTTATCTTTATTCTAAAAATTTTTTAATGTGAAATCACTTTTAATCTAACTGACCAATGTTCATGTATTGAACATGTTTACATTATGATCTATCTGTGTTGTGAAAAGAAGAGTTGTTCACCAGTAACCTCTGGTTAGAGGAATGTGTGAGAAAACTCCAGCTCTCAAGCGTCGCCTCCAACCGTGGACCGGTTTCGCCCTTGTTAGGGCTCATCAGCACGTTCTTGCGTTACCTTCCTATACCGTGCTGATGAGCCCTAACAAGGGCGAAACCGGTCCACGGTTGGAGGCGACGCTTGAGAGCTGGAGTTTTCTCACATATCTGTGTTGTATTTTATTTCTGCGATACGTTTTAGTATATAAGGAGTTTACCATGGGGGTACTATAAAATAAAGAAAGTTATAATAAAGTAAAGTAATTTGAATTGAAAGTAAAAAATCATGACTTAAAATCTAAAATAATGCAAAGGGTATTATAAAATGCCATGTTCGAATGCAAACTAAAAACTATCAAACAAAATGAAAGTAAGCCATAAAAATAAGGAATCCGAAAAACCCTCAGCAATTTTTGTTTGCTACGACTCTAATTAGGTTGTTTTATTAATAAAAAGGACAAGTATGTTATCAACATTTATATAATCTTCAAAGTTCTTGTAAGAATTCTTGTTTTTAAAGGTTGGCCAATAAAAAGTAGGATCAATGAAGATCATTCTTAATGATGACCTAAAGGTTTTTGTGCCCTAAAACTCTAAAAAGTACTTTCATACGTGGCATTAAACGTGTTATACCTAAAAATAATATAATTTTACTATGTAATTTCTTTTTGAAAAATTATTAAATACTTCATCAAAATCTTGACTGTGAAGCCGTTCACGTATACTTTTTTCTATTTCAACGACGTTTTTCGCCGGAATGACGAAACTTTCTAACGCAGTTTTTATTTCATTTCATCATTACTCCTCAAACTTACCCACTCTTCTAATATTCGTAAGTAATCAACTCACAGAGAAGTCACGGAAAGTTTCTTCTCTATACCGACCACACCGTCTGTACCCCAAGACTTCTATATGAAATCTCTCTCAGACACTGCCTTTTCTTTGAGAAACTCCCAACAAAGCACTTACCTTCCGAGTTGGCGTAACAAGCTACTATATAGTTAGGACTCCATGTTGGCCGGATCCTTTGGAACTAATTTGCTTGTTAACTCCACATTCCCCATAGAAAACCGACCATAGAGCCCCCTATGATTAAAACACCCAGCCAAGGCTATTAAATTCATTCGAATGTGCTCCTCGAGGGTGGACTAGGGGGTGCTGCCTGGGTCGGAGTCGTGATGACGTCCTTAAAAGAAAACTTTTTCTTTGAGGTAACAAGTCTCGCAAACGCTAAAAGCTCGCCTATTAAGGAAGCACACACCGTGCATTATGTTCGTAATCGCCCCTGTAGACCCTCGCCTAACGATGGCGACCATTAAGGACGCAAAATCGTCATTATTTTGTCAAATAAATACAAAGGGGTTCTTTTCCCTCGACTCTCTCTTTCTTACCTGGTTATTAAAAATAATAGAAGCCCTGTGCGTGCGCTTTTGCTGTGAGGCAGCGGAGCGTTGCAGGGAAAGCTGTTTTCCATTGCCTCGCAGGTATGGTAATGGTACAGGCGTAGTTAGAGAGTCCCGTTCGTTATTGTTTCGGTTATTCTTTTTTTTTCTTCCTTCGTATGTCGTTTGTGTATGATCTTAATTTCCAGAATACCGCTTAGTTCGTACTATAGTAATAATCCTCAATTAAATTAATGGACTGTAGGCAGTTGGTGAAATGATAAATGTAGGAGTCATTTCATCATAAGTATTGTGGCAAATGAAATGGACGGATACAGTGGTTAATGCGATTGCTTATTCATAAATAAATAGCTACTAATGATTTCTGTTCCTAAATATTACAGCAATCTAATAAAAGTAGTGTCGTAATGGATGCTTAATTAAACAAACAATATTTTTTATCATCTTAACATCTACTAACGTACTTAAAATATACCTTTATAATACACACAAAAAAAACAATACTCGTGGCATCTTGAGTTTAGATGTTTCTAAAATTTGGGTAATTTTTTTGTTATTGTTTGATTAATAATATATTTGATTTAAATATATAATTCAAAGCTGTATTTTGGGCCAAAAGGAATGACAGTATACTACCGAAAAGTTTGGACTAGGGGTGCCCAACCTTTTTTGGAGGAGGGCCACTCAGGGTATTTGATGAAGTATGGAGGGCCAGAAATGAAATTACAGTAGAAAAGCAAAAGCTCTAACTGATGCTTAATTACAACATTTTATAGCTTTTAGTTTACAGTATTTTTGAAACTTGGCATTTTTAAATGAAAAATAAATTGCCTAAAATAAGTTCAAAGAATAGGAGAATAGGTTTGAAGGCAGGTCCGGAAATATGTGGTAATACTTTGTGAGTGTGGTAAATTTTTGTAACCAATTTTTTCAGAAAAAAACCCAGGAAAATAAAGTAATAAAATGTGTTGTTCTAATTTCGTTCGCGGGCCGGATTTAGAGGGCTCGGGGGCCGGAGGTTGGGCAGCCCTAGTTTGGACAGTTCTTAATAAGATTAAAATACGATTTTTTGAGCTATATAGCGAAACCTTGAGGATAGAACATTGTTTGAGTTTCAATAATTACATGCCTTGAAATCTCCTTAATTAGTACTAAAGTAAGTTAAATTACACCTTTGAACCTCAAAGGTTGTATTTTATCGCCTATAGCCTATTGGGGGGGATAGTCCTGTTAAATGATAGGTGGGATATTAGAATGGCATCAGTCAGTGTTTTTTTTCAAAAAACGCTTGAATTTTTAAGCATTTATTCGAAATTCAACCCTTTTAAAGCCCTATCGTTTCCATATTTTCTCTGTACCTCCTAGAGACGAACACAACAAAGCAGAAACAGCCCCCTCGGTCTCAAAAACAAACTCACCCCCGAGTGATTTCAATTACCCTAGTGAGTCTCTCTCGAGGCGTCATTGCGAGTAATCAAAGAACCATCTTCAAGCCAGCTTGGAGGGAAAGCCGGATCTTCGGATGGCCAGGCCGAACCGGCCGCGTTTCGAAATTTTTCGCTGCCAGCCGCTCTGTAATTAGCAGTCCCTGCCAGACCTCTTTGATAAAGCGCGCTCTCTCTCTCTGAATCTCGCTCAAAATGAATTAGGATCTCGACGCCCTTTTCGGGTGTGTTTTTTGAATATGCTGTTCTCTGGATTCTGAAGATTTTGTCTCTTCTTTTGAGTCGGTTTTGAAGGATTATTGGCTTGTTTGTTTGGATAATGACAAAATTCGTCGGTTTTTTTTTCTTAAATTTAATTTTGGGTGTTGAGTAAGTTTAATCATCAGCTAATGATTATTAAGAGGACTCAGTATCAAAAACATTTTTTTCTCTATTAACAGGATTTTATTATCTTTTTAGGTGCTAAATTATGTATTTACTTTATACTAATTCATATTTAGCACAAGAAGCAAATTCAAAAATTGAATTGTTTCAAAAATTTAAAAAATGGCCAAAACTACCCTATTTCAAAATGCTACTCCTCCTTTAAAATATACAATCTTTTCACTTGATATTTTTTCTCAACATAAATCCACCATGTATTGTTAGCTCTACGTATGGAAATTTAAATATCTACAAGGGCTTCGGAAAAATAAAATTTGAAATTTTTTTTTGAAAAAATATGATAAGTTTCTACTTTCTTACTTTGTAAAAAATTTTGTAATAAATATATTTTAAAATCCATACGTAGAGGTGTTTAACATACACCAAGTTTTAAGTGATTTGGACAATTTGAAAAAACCTTAGGGTTTTAAACGATAAAAACCTTGTTTTACGAAAAACCCGTTTAAAGGTTGAAAGCTATGCTTCAGTAAGCGTATCTTTGGGTCAGAAAACCTCACAATTCTTATATTTAAAAACCTCATATCATTATAATTCTAAGGGTAGTATCTTCATTTTTATGGCAAAATCTCAAATTCGAAATTTTGACTTAATTTGTGGTACTGAGTCCCCTTAACGGTATTCAAAACCTAACAATACTCGAAATAAAATGTTTATCTGATTCACCTGAGAAATTATTTTATATTGTGTACCCTCAAAATCTCGTTGTGAATGGAAAAAATCCAACGATTTCTTCTGTTGCTCTCATTTTTTAAAATTATTCTGTTCATTAAAGCATTTTAAATTCAAATGTGGATTACAAAAATGGCTTACGAAGACTCAATTCGCCTGCAAATTTGATGGAACCCTTAAATATCTCATCAAAATCTTCAGCTACATTGACTCCCCCCCTGTTGTTATAGTTGCCTTAAATGCTGAGCTTTTTTGCTTTTTCCCAAATGTGTAAGTCTGCTCTAAAATTTGGGCAGCTTTTCAATTTTCATATAGAGACGTGAGAACGACGTAACCTCACCTAGTGCATATGACCGCTTGAAAGTATTAAAACTCAATAGAACTTAAACCTTGGTATATCCTTTAAGCATGCCAAAATTTAAGGTATCGCTAAAAACCAAGAAGTAAATTTGTATTGAAAGTGGAGGTACCCAGTTTTGGCACCAAAGTCCTTAACTATTTGTCAAACAAACAAAATTATACGCATCTAAAAATTTTCAGTCCGTGGGAAGTGGGGCCAGTGGTTTCCCCTCCCCCGTAGATAAAAGAAGAATAAATAGTTTCGAGCCTTAGACAAAAGGGAAAATCTTCCCAATTTTCACAACCACTTAATATCGCGTATCAGAACCTTGTCTAAGGGACTACCATTAGAAAATTACTTCACAAGGAAAGTAATAATAATAATAGACCCAAGGAGAAGAAAAAAACTATCGTTTGTTTCTGCGATGATTATCGAAATCGTGAGAAAGTATTCTCTGAAATTGGAACGTTCTCACCGCCAGATGGAAGGCGAGATCTGAAGTTAATTTTCTTCTTGAACCCCCTGAATCTGGCCCCTGATGGTGGTGGTGGAAAAGGGGTTGTTTTTGCCTCCTGGTTCTCCCGACGTTTCATCACCATGTTGTAGGTATGCGGTAAATTGGATGTTTCCGTCGAGTTTGTCATTCGAAATAATGAAGAGTTGCGCTATTGTAAAACGGGTTTTCGACTAACGATGCTGTTTAAACTCCCTTTTTCCCCATGTCGAAAGAGTCTTCATTTTTGAAATGTACATATACTTTAATAGGTGACTTAGAGGTTTTCTTATGGTGTGCGTCCCCCTTAATGGTGTGGTATTTTCAAAACTTATTGGCTATAGAGATTGAATGTTTGAGAAATGAAGAACAGTTTTTTAGCCATAAAACTAAACAACACTTTAGTTGGGTTGTTAGTTAGTTAACACCTTATTGTGTTGTGATAGCTTTCTGGGTGTGTTTGAAAAGAGTTAGAAATATGTTCTACAGAGGTGCAGAATATGTCCAAACGCCCGAACAGTGTTCGGGGAAATTCAAGCAGCCCTGGGGAAATTTAGTAAACACTTATAGAAATTAGCGATTTTGACTGTGTTGTATATCATCCCACAGGCTCTAAATAACCAGTTTTTCCCTAACTTGTACATGAATACACTTTTACATTTATTTCGTAACTTATTAAATAACCACGCATTCGTAATTTATACATGGCGGAAGGTATACCCCAATATTTCTTAATACGCATTTTTAGGTGGATCTTTATTATTTTAGGTGAGTCTTTTCTACCATCGTTATAAAGAATGTATACGATATGAAGGAAAATTACTTAATAGGTAATCTTCCAGAATGATTCCTACCTGTTGATTTAGACGTATGCAACTATAGGGCCACTTCATCAGGGGTGCAATACCCAATGGTTGCATACAGGGTAACCTTTCTGTTTGGGGCAGATCTGCAATTACAGAACCACCCCCCCCCAATTGCACCCTATATTTTTTATCTTAATTTTGGTTTTTGTATTAAGCAGCTTTATGCGCTAGTACATAGCTAAATATTTTAATTTCAAATTCTCATGTAGTTAATTTTCTCCTACCTGTTGATCCCTTCCAACCACCGACACCTTTCAGAGTCGACGAGCTTCGTTTCCAGATCCTTCCTTCCTCCCACCCTCTCTCGTATTGATCCCCTCATTACCCGTGTAGGAATTAGCCTTCGAATGGGGATGGAAAAAAAGAGGGGGAGGAGGGCGCGTGCAATTGTCATCCCCAATCAGCGGGTGAGTCAGAGGGCTTTTAATTGAGGGCGGCCGAGACAAAGGGGCGGCTTTTTCTGATTATGGCCATGAATAAGCGATGGCTTGGCGCGATTGTTGTTCTTTTGAGGGGTGGTGTGCTGAATTTGGGTAGGTGTTGGCGGTTGTGATGAAGGGACTAGTACTCCTGGTGATATGAATGCTTCTGGCAGGCATGAATGAGATTCTTTCGATTTTTGTCGGATCTTCCAACTTTTTCCGATTTTTCTGAAAATTTTCAGAATTTTTCCTCAAACCTCCCAAAGCAAAAAAAATTCGGACAAGGTGTTAAAAATAAGCTAAAACCTTGAATTTTAGGATCAAATTTCCAAACGTTTTCTGGGGGACTACCCCCAACACCCCATTTATACTCTATTAAGTTAGAATTGGCGCTTGAGAAATAGTGCTTTCCCCCACGCTAAAAGCGTAACCATAGTTACGCTCTTCTAAGCAGCCAATAGTAAGCCTTCTTCGTCACTTTGACAAGCATAGTTGCTATGGTTACCGATCGGTGTTGGGGGAAGGGAATATTTTCAAGCGCCAGTTCAAAATGAACAGAGTATAGTACTTGGAACTCTGTTTTTCAAATATTTTTTTATATTTAGTTCATTAGCATGCAATTTCTACCTAAAATATATTGAAAATATACAATATTGAAAATGTCGTTCACTCGGTTTTTCAGACTTTTTGTCAATATCATCCCTGGGTTTGTGTGTATGGTTGTGAGCACAGGTTGAATTTAGGGATGCGATGTGTACTGTACACTGCAAATTGCGTGAAACACTATTGCACAAATTATGATCACTTCTAACGAAATCGTTGTGTTGTGTGAGGAAAATATACTGTTGTTGTCGAGTGCCACTTGGTACTACCCAAGCTCCACAAGGATTCAAGGCAAAGGGGGTGCGGCTCCTGAGAAAGTGAGGCCCATAAATGGAAGGAGTCCGACTTCTGCCTCATGAGATGATAGATGCTGCCACTATCTATCGCCACCTCCACAATTTTGCCATGCATCTGAAGGGGAGGGAAATAGTCTCCAGACACCCAAGGTAAACTGCGCCATGACCGACCTCAGGACTTTCGGACCCACAGATTTAACGAGCACGTACTCCGCATATACTCGATGGGTCTTCAGCGGTGTCGGGAATCGAACCCGGGACCCTCCGATCCCAAGGCCGATGCCTTAACCACTAGGATCCCAACAGCCTAAATATATATTATTGTTAAGTGTTTTTAATAAAAAGAGAGACATCTTCGCTGGAGAGACATCTGTTGGAAAGGTGTACAGCCAAATAGAAATTGAAATAAAACATAAATCTGAGAGGGTTTGTCACCACTCGTTAACGATTCCTTTTGTATAGGGTGGGTTGGGGTAAAATGGGTCAATTTTAAGGTACTTTCTCATTCATTATTTCATCAAAACTATTACTTTTTAAGGATTTCTTTCAATTGGACCTTGACATTACAATCCTTCAGAACATTTTCATCTAATTTTATCAAATATTTTTTAGTTATAAGTTGGTTAAACTAAGCATCAAAATAATGACCTATTTTACCCCAACTTGGGGTAAAATGGGTATCATTGCAAAAAGATGTCAAAAATATATTTATTACTAAATATACATGAGTATAAGAAAAAAGGCAATCGGCTAAGCCGTATTTATCTGAAAAAAAAATTTTTTAAGTTGTACTTTAATGAAATTGTAAAAGTCCGAAGTTAATGCACTTTGTTCAAATGTAGCAATTACAATACTTCATTTGGAGAAAAAAATATACTTGTTTGACAGTACAATGTATTTTTGAAGGAAATAAGTTAAAAACATTGTTTTTACTTAATACAGAAGGCCTCCTAACTATGACCCATTTTACCCCAAGTAAAAAATATTGTTATAAAAGATAAAATATTTTATATTTTTCTAAGCTGATTGGCTTGAAATGTCTCTCAGACTTTCTTTTATGGAAAAATATTACAAAAGTCTGCTGTAATTTATTACAATGTATAGATATTTGGAAGTTGGTAAACCCTGTTTTCTCGACAACACCATTTGCAGTTCAAATAAAATATTTTTTCAGTTCTTAAATTCACGAATCTAAATTTTTGACAGTCGGAAAATGTTACCAACAGATAAAAGATTATAATACAAAAAAATGAGCGAAAATAATTTAATTTAAATTTGATTTATATCGAGTTAACTAAAACTGACCCATTTTACCCCAACCCACCCTATAGCCAGTTCAATTTAAACTGACAATTATGTTAAACTGACGTATGTCTCAATGTTTGAGTTTTTATTGCACATTTTAAAGAAGTTTAATAGCATTTTATTCCAAATTAATGTTAAGCGTATTAGTTACGATAAATTGCTTCCTTAAATGTACACAGAACTTGCGACCCCCTAGCCTGTACCAATTCTTGTTCGCCTTGATGTACCCTACCTCCCCTTGAAGTTATGAAACACTTATCTGAAACACCTTGTATACACTCGTCGAACAATTCCTTTTGTTTTCCCGATGTCATATGTTTCTCCAAGAAGAGACAGATCCGAAAAATCCCCTTCGAAATGGCAAAATCAACTCGCAGTGTCGGAGAGGGGGGGTGGGAGTGGATCGAAGAGCCCTCATTATCGAGCCGAGGGATCGAAAACAGCGGCCAATCAAAGGGAACGTCCCCTGATGCCTCCGTGATTGGCGGGGGAGGACCAGGGGACGATCCGCCATCTTTGCACACTGCGAATCAATCATTTTACTCCAAAAATTTTCCTACTATTCCTTTGAATTTGACAATCATTCATTTGCCCCAATTTGTACTTTTTTGTGGCACTATTTATTATTGTTTGTCTGCGTCTCAAGTTGAGCTCTGGCTGTGGCTAGTTCACATCAGGAGCGCTGGTATGGTTTCGAATTATGATAAATCGTAAGTTTCGAGATCACAATCATGAAAATCATAAATTTATATTTTTATGACTTAGGCAAATGACTAATAGTGTTCTTAGATCATAAGAACAAAAAAAAAAGGTCGTTTCTTTTTTTATAAAAAATACTCAATAATATTATTGAACTTGACAAATTTTTCCTACTATAAATACTTTTTAATACAAGAATAGTTTACGTAATTCTCAGCTTTTTTTGCTAATTTGGTTATTTTATCCCTGAAACTGGATATCTACACTTTTAAGATATCGACACTTAGGTATTGAGTAGTTTTAGATTCTTGAAGTTCTGATTAAGGTCCCTAAAATATTTCATAGAGCTACAAATTATCTGTAGGCTGTGCCTACCTCTAAGATCTATGAAAGTGTATTGAGGAAGTTGCATGATTTTTTTAATCTATTCTTCATGCAAAAATAAGCAACTACCTAAAATTTGAGGCCAATCGAGAAATTTTTTGATTCCAAAAAAAATTAATGAAAATCCCTTTTTTCAAAGCGCGCGAAAATGCTAAGAGTTTGGGATGTGACGTCATCGTACGGCGACCATTTTTGGAAAGTAACGGAGTTGATGGTATGATTGTTGACGTCATCGTACGTTTTAAACAATAAAAGTTTTCAGTCACGTGTTTTTTCTCGACTTTTAAATCAAAATATTTAATTACTTGTACATTTTTTTTTTGAAAAATTATGACTAGATGTTTCACTTTACCATACAAAAACCATACGGAACACTTGAATGTTTATGAAAATTTGACTCATGCAACTTCCTTATTGTTACTTTGATAGCAGTTGGTTTTGTGTTACTTGTTTGTTGTCGAGAATTGTGATTAACATTAAGCTCTTTGTTTAGAATAATGCTGAAATATCCAATTAAAACGCTTGGGCAAAAATGATTCAATTGTATAAAGTACATAAATTCACTAAATGTTTTATACCATAAAAACACGTTTCATTTTCATTAACTTTTATGTCATTGGGTTCTTAAATGTTCTTTAAATACACTTAATTGTTTAAAGTTGTTAAAAAATTTTTTAACCCATTTAACGGTCCTTTCATAACTCTTAAAATCATCTCGAAATCGGAGGGCCCAGGAAAAAGAATTTCGAGTTAGTAAAAAGTTTTTGTGATAAGGGGGAATAGAGGATACTTAATTTAAAGGGGGATACTTTTTTCAAGACATCCAAGTTCGAAATGATAACAAGGATATACTTTACCAAAAAACTACTACGGAAAACACTGTTTCCTCTTTGTAGGCACCCCTTCCAACATATTGCCCACCTGAAAAGAGCCAATCCCTCAACAGCCACGACACAAGTTACACAACACTACCCCTAAGAACGTTTCGAGACCGTAAACACTCCCTGCGACCGGCCCCCTGGAGAAAAAAAAACTTTATCAATGAATGAGACCCCCGGAATAAAAAGCCAGATCCCACACAACTCTGCTCAGCCGCGAAGAAAAGCCAACATCGTCCGAATGCCCAGGTGTGCCAAGGTCACTCCGCGCACCTTCATTAGGGGGACCAATCAGCGCACGCCGCCGGGCACACGTGACTCCATTGTTGGGGTCCTCTCCGCGACGTCTTTATTATTATGTATTATTTTCGGTTTTTTTTTAGATGGAGGCGCGGTTTTTTTCTGTGGTGTTTTTTTTCACGTGTGTGTGTGTCGGGTTCGGGGCTGTGGGGGAAAGTGGCGTTTGCGCCCCTAATTAGTGGGTTGGTTTTTGAGGTGGGGGTCAGGGTGAAGGATCCCCGTGGGGTTAGAATGCTTATAACGTTCGCTTATTGCTGTTTTGGAGGTTATAATTTAAATCATAGGTTCCCAAACTTTTTGGAACCGCCTTGGAACTTTTTCACCGCCCCCTTTTAAATTTTTGACACTAATTTGCTTATATTTTGTAGAATTTTGTATTAACATTTTGTAATAAACAGACGTTAATTTATAACCAAACGAAATAAAAATAAAAGCTAGTACAGTAAAGCACCGTTTATACGTCTTTCAAGGGACCGACGTAAAACGGCGTATAAATGAAAAGACGTATAATTGAAAACAATTTTAATTATTTGAATGAATTGGGACTTATCGAAAACAACGTATAAATGTAAAAGATGTATAAATGAGAGACGTATAAACGGTGCTTTACTGTATATGGAAAATATTCAAGTTTTCTGTGCACCTTAAAATTTAATTTGAACATTTTTAACCCCCCTCCCCCCTTGTCAGCAAAGATAAGCAAACCTCAAACCCCCCCACCATAATTACGTAAGAAACTGCCGGAACCCCCCCCCGAAATTTGGATATCTCTTTTAGTAGGTAGTTTTTTTCTCCTTAAAAATTAGGTGACATACAATGAGCGGTCTTTTTGGGGTGTAAACCAAAGGGTTCAAAAATGAGTCGAAACACTACTTTTCAGGGTTACAATTTCAAAATGTTTGGGTGGTCCATCTCCAGAAAAAGGTACTTACGACAGATTTCCTAATTCGATTTTTTGTTACATTTATTTTTGGTTGAGTTTTGAAATTATTTATGCAAGAAACAAGAGATTTTCGAAAATGCAGCATCTTACGTAAGCATCACTCATATCTCCCCTCCCCCCATGTCAGGAAAAATAAGCAAAGAGCACACCCCCCTCCCCCCTTAGGTGCTTACGTAATATTTGAACGGCCCCAAAGTGTGAATAAACTGATATTTTTTTTACGTTCAAAGGGAACTTCCTGCATTCGTCTTAAAATATATGAAAATTATTGATATCTCAATCCCTTAATAAAGGGAGGGTCCGGGGGTCTTCTCCTAGGAAAATTTTTGAATTTAACGTGTTAAAAAGGGGTTCCGGATTTTTTTTAATGTTTTTTACCCATAAAAATAAAATTATGAAAAAGTTTAACAGTATTCAATGCCCCCTTTTACCCTAATAACGCCCCCAATTTCTTTTCAACCCATCACCGCCCCCAGAATACTTTAACGTCCCCGAGGGGGCGTTACTGCCCGCCCACTTTGGGAACAAGTGACCTAAATGCTTGTCACTAATTTGGGTTCTGAAGGTTTCTTATGAGGCGTCGAAAAATAATTTTACAGATTTTGGTTCTTACGATATTCCGTCGACCGTGCCGTCAATCAACAACGAATCAAACAACTCATTGACTGTTTTAAGGAAGTTTTGTAGGAAGACAAACTTCAGAAAAAAAATTATAATCCGAAAACATTTGGAATTTTTTAGCCTTCCGGAATTTGGGATTCCGGATAAAAGATTCCTTACTCTAGTTGTTTTCCGGATTTTTGACTTGGTTAAAAATTAAGTTGGTTTGATCTTAAGCGGGAAAAAGTGATTTTAAACACATTCAAAGCTGTAAGGACCTTATTCAAAACAGTTTTTCCAGTAAATTCTTTCTCTCCACATCAACATAACGTTTACATATACGCCCTATAAATTTAAAAATCCTAATTTAATAAACAATCACCTAGTGAGTGATACGATCTGAATCAAGACACGCATTAAAAATGTATTTCAGTCAATTCCCAACAAACTGTTTAAAAAAGCGTCATGTTTTTCCTCCATTCGAAATTATGACATATACGAATAATTTATACGGCATTAATTCTGCTTCAGAGGCGCATTGTTAACTTCATTGAATGACCTGTCCGGTGTAAAAAATAAAACGCTGTATGCATTATCATCAGAAAAACTTTTCATACTAATCAACCTGCATTCACTTCTAACTTCTCGTAGTCACGTTTTCTCTGCGTCAATTTACGTGTCCCAGCCGTTGTGTCTCTTTAGAAAAATATGCCCGGGCCCTTTTAATTACCTTGACAACTTGTGACGAATTGGGCGACCTTTGTCCCTTGGGAGAGGCGGGTCCTGAATAATCTCGGTATCTGGGTTAGTATTATAGACGAGGTGTTTTGCTGGGTCTGAGCTTAGGGGTCATCCATAAATTACGTGAGGCGTTTTTTCCAAAATCTGGACCCCCCTCCCCCCTTGGTGAGATTTTGCTGGACCCCCCCTCCCCCCACGTGAGATTTACCTACAAAAAAAATTTTCAGTATCTTATCCTTTCTCATACATAAAAAAATGAAAATCTTATAATTTCTAACTTAAAAAGTTGACGTGAGATTTTAATCAACCCCCCTCCCTCCTTAATGAGGTTTGGTGAGATTTTTCCAAACCCCTCCCCCCTTTTTGACCTCACGTAATTTATGGATGCCCCCTTAACCCTTTGAGCACCGCCATTTTCCTCCACTGTTGTGTGATCGAGCCTTGGGGCTTCGGGAGAGGAAGATCGGCGTTATGTAGTCGTTCTGTGATTGGTGGATCTGAGAATAGGTCGTGAGGGGGTATTTTTAGTTTCATTTGAATGATCGGGGTTTTTTTGTTTGATTTAGTGTCTGATCTGATGTAAATTTTAATCTTGTTTGTATTGTTAGTTGGATATTCTTGGCATTCCAACTTGTAAAGCATTTTTTTGTGTGCGGTATTAAAAATTTCTGGTTTTTAGTTTAATATAGTCCCCTTTCCTGTGTATTCTCCATGATCCAAAATTTTATTAAAATCGATTTTTTGTGTAGTACTCGGCTCACTCAGATGGCAAAATTATGTGAGCTATCTTTTTGCTGTATAAGAATTGAAATATTACCGTCTTTGTTGAAGAATGTTTTTTAATTCAGGGAATATACCGGTACGGGTTTTTATCTTCAGAAAAAATCGACTCTTGTTTATTTTATGGAATTTTTCGTGTTCCATTTTGCTTTCTAATAAAGACCCATGTAGCTTCATATCTCTTCTCCAGTTGTTTCACTTACATTATTCTCAAACAAATTACCGCACGTAAAAAACTGAATGATATATTCGAAATTGTGTTCATAGTTTAAAAAAAATTGAATGATTGCATTTTAAATTTCCATTATGAGAAGGTAATGAAGAACCACTTACCTATATTGTTTCTTATTACCCGTTCTCTCTTTTGAGTTAAAAGATGAAGGGAAAAAACAATTAGTCGCCAAGTTGGCGCCGGTAATTGGCCTCCCTCGGGAATAATCCCGCTAAAAGGCGAATCGGATCGGCCGGGCGCTGACAAGAAACTCTACTCGATTTGATTGATTAAAAGCCGGCGCCCTAATAAATTGCGGGGGGCCAAAGGGGTGGCCGGGTCCGGGGATCCGTCTTCATTCCGATCCGCGATCAATCGTCATGTCACGTGACAGCATCTTGAACGAGACGGAGCGACGCGAGGGATGTCGGAGATGATGTATACGGGACTTTCGAACGACGCTTTTGTCTTGATTTCATATTTTACGGGGAATGCTTTAAATGGGCGAGTTTACTAAGTACCCTCCTCTCTGATAAAATATTAAAATTGGAGGGGTAAGAAATTTAATTTCTTGTTCCTTTTTTTTTCAGTCTAAAGGTCGCCTAGTTTACCCCTGCAGTCGGTCTCACTAATGGTAATTTTATAGAAGGATGGAAAATTTAAAAAAAAACAAAAAACATTGCTTTTTGTGGTTATTGGCGTTCAATCCAATTAAAAGGGCTAATTGCAACTAAAAAAGTGATAAGAAGATTGATCAATGATCTAGTTGGTAAAATGAAGTTCTATCGTTTAGTTGACCTAGCTTCGTGCTCTCATCACGTTGAAACACTGCTTACTAACTAACATTCAATTCAAACTTGCAGGTGGTTTAATTGATTTGATGGTAATCATTGAATATCCTAACCGTTATGTCAGTGATACTACTATTACAATAGTTATTTCTCAAAACGTATCACCATAGCAAGGATATTATTTATTTTTCAGATGTGCAAAGTTTATTAATTTTTGAGTTGTTCGTAACAGGTTGTTTTTGGACATGGCGTAATTCCTTAGAAATAACCTGATGGGTCTACTTTTAAAACATTGCCATTGAGAAATTGGATGTAGCTTCCCTTTTTTTCTTAATGGGATTAAGCCAAGACACTTCGAACTTCCAAACCCAGTGACACCTGTCCTCAAGTTAAGTTGCACTCCACCCCCAAAGACCAATTTTTCGAAAAGGGGACAGGAAACTTGCGCAGCACCAAAACAAAACGCTTCACAATTACTACATCATCGGTTCAACATGCAAAACGCCTCCTCTCCGAAGACTATACCCGTTTCATCATATGATCGCACAAAACAAGCGATGAACTTTTACCTAGATGAGTTGAAGAAACCGCCAGGGGCGTCGTTTTGCATGATGAATCGCGCTTGTGTGCTCCGGGAATAGCTGTTTCATAAGCAGGAGTGCTCCAGGTAACGAGGGGGCACTTGTGCGGATGCGCCCGGGTATAAAAGAGGCGCCCCATTTGGCCTGATGAAAACGTTTGCTGGGGGAGCGATTATGCGGGCGTTTGATTGATTGGCTGGAGTTGCGGCTCGGGCAAACAGGTGTTCTTTTTGGCGGTGTCACAGCTTCTTAAAATATTGGTTCTGGAGCTTCTTTACAAGAGCCTTCTTTTTGGAATGGTGTCATGTGGATTGTAATTTGACGCATGGTGTTTTATCGGAATATTGGAATTAATAGTTTAATTCATTTATGGGGGGACTTCACTGATAAAAATTAAGAGTTGCATGTATAGATGAGGGAAACCTTGAGTCAAACTACTGTGCCTTATGATGAGTATGGAATCGGGTAGAACCTGAAATGATAGATGAAAAAGTGAAACTAATTATAACAACTAAAATCTTCAGAAAAATGACGATGAGGATCAACTCCTTGGAATCTTCTTTTACCTTAACTTCTTGAAATGTATCCCTAAAATTCCTTACAATACAAATACAATACAACAAATACTGGTAATACAAATGTGAATGAATAATCAAATTGTTAAGTGCGACCTCTCCTAGAACATAGCTATCTTGTCTCATCATTCTCTTCGAATGGTAAAATAGGCGATAGCCTCTTAACTGCCTGTTTAATAATAACAGTCTAAAATTGACATAGGCTTGTTAATAACAAATTGCATTTGTTACATAACTTAATATGTATGTAAACTATATCCTAAAGCTAATGACCCTATTTTGTTTTCTTATATGTACTTCAAAATATCGTGGATACTAAGTGACTTTCCGCCTTGTTAAATTGATAGATTTTTTCTATAAACTTGGCTGGAGATACTCTAACTTAAACTCTCCATTTCGAATTTATTAATCTGTTTTAGTTTTAGAATAGTTCGTTACTGGATTCCCTTCTCTTTCCCATAAAAACAATGCATGAAACAGTTTCAAACGCGATTTCGGCAAACTCGTCCGTGGTATGGGACAGAAATTCGACTGGCGTTAAAACTGGGGAAATCCTATCATTCCCGACGACAGCCCGTTTTTCCATTAACGGGGCCCATTTATCTCGGGAGGAGGAAGAGGGGATCCCCGATGGCGCGCAGAGCCCCCTATCGAGATTTTAAATTAGAAGAACTCCAGCAGCCGCGCGCTCTTCAACTCCACTCCGTCCCATTAAGCCTTTTCCATCTTCCGGTCAATACGAGACACCACGCAGCTTGGAGGAATCCAGCCTCAAAATCATACCACCCGAGAGAAAGAATGTCGCTTTTTTTACATTATTATTTTCGAGGGGGGCAAAAAACAAACCACCTGCCTCCTCGGAGGGACTTCCGATTAAGTCCGTTTATCGATTATAATTTAATTTACAAAATGGAGCGTCCCTTTATTGCTAATCGGAATCGGCGTTGCCCCTGGCAACCAGGACCGATCGCAGCGCCCCCGCACTCGGGGTGATTGAATGGGCCTTTTTTAATCACGACCGCGGCCCGGGCATAATAAATGAGAACGGGACCCGATTTTTGTGCCCGGGTAAAGGTTTTATGGTCCTTGTGCTCAATTAAGCCTTTAAGTTTATTGGATGCCGGGCGGGGGGTTTTCTAATTTTCATTAGAAATTTCGCGTTCCGGAATCACATTGTGTTTCGGGAGCCATTCCCGGAATTATTTTTCCCGAGGATTTTTTCTCTTCTTCGGGAATCGGAGTGGATGGCTTTTTAATTTGCTTTTCTCAGGTGTGTGTGTCTGTCGGTGGTTTTTTTTAGTTTTTTTTAATTCCGCTGAGTGTGTGAGTTTGGTAATGAGATGTGGGGAATGGAGTGGACTAATGTGATTGTCACTTTCTGGTGTCGGAATAGTAGTTTTTGTTCTTGTGACGCGGCTACCTTTCATTGGGTAATTTCATCCGAGTTCTATTTTTGTTCAATTTATTATGATGGTATGATGATATACTGACTAAAATTTGAGTGCCTTTACCCATTTTTCCCTCCATATCAAGGTTTTTTGAGGGGATAGGATTAACTAAAAGGATTTTTTTGTCATATAATTTTTTATAGTTTCTTAAACATCTAATAATAATGGTGGACATTGAAGCGGTTCATCAAGACTATTTTATTTGCTGTTTTCGATTTATGTTGTGTATAAACACTTTCTTTACAGAAACTTTTTAAAAATCTAGAATTTTAGTGTTGTGCATTTTAAAAAATAACAATCATTTCATTTTTAGTCTAGAAAGGGTTCTAATTAAAAGTGGAATAAAAAGTCTAAATTAATAAATTATCTGCCCAATTTTGTTAGCTTATCGTAACCTTAGACCAGTAGTTATTTTCCACCATTTTTTTATACCCAAGGACCATAGGATGGTTTACTAAAGCAGACGAAAAAAAGTCTTAATAGATCTGTTAAATACTATGATTATATTTCGCGCACATCAATTTTTAATTTAATTTAGATTTGTTGCCACATTCCGTTCCCTTGAAATTCATTTACTACTTGTTGCCATTATTAGTATGAATTTTTTAAAATTTAAAACAATTGAAAACTACTACTTGGAAAACAATAGAATAATTTTCTTCCCCGTAAATAAATAGTGTTTTTACGTTTCATGGCGTGTTTTCCATAGAAAATAATCTTGTTTGATGTCCTTTCGGAGCTCTCCATGTTCGATCCGCGAGGTCACGAAGGGGGGGAGGAGGTCGTCTGGCTCAGAAATCGTTTGCTTCATCACAATGATCGGAATAGAAAGGGGGGTGCTTTTGTAGCGCGATAAACACAGCTATTGATTCGGTCCGGCCGTACGATTGGCGGCGATCTTTTTTTTATGCAGCTGGGCATCCGACCCTGGGGGCATAAAAAGGGGCAATTTTCTGCTGCCCGACCCCGAATTTGCCCTTTTATCGTTCGGATGCTTGCTTCTTTTTTTTTCGTTTTTAATTATAGAGGACCGCTAAGGAATGCTTTTCGGGGTTGGAATTCTGATGGAATTATATTGTTTTCGGAATTTGTAGTTTTTGTTAAAAATATTCTCTGTCTTACATTTTATTTTAGTGAGGTTTTTTGAAATGAGAATCAGAAGGATTTGGAATAATTTTATGAAATTATAGTATGAAAAACGGGATGCTGATAATATATTACTTTATTAAGCTGCATAAGGAGGTTTTTAATAACATTAAACGCTATAAAGTTTCTTCGTTTTTCAAAACCAAGGACGAACAGAAGACGTTATATCTTTTATAAGGGCGTAGCCAGGATTTTACTTTGAAACGCCCAACGGTGTGAAAAAAGTTAGTTAATAACTTAATTAGTTTTTTGTAATTTTAGGAATAACCTATTTCTTTCTTTATCTATCTTTACTGTTGTATGTTAACAGATAATTGATATAGTATTTTAGTTTTTGAATTATAATTATATTCAGCATAGTCTTGTTTAAAAAATAAAAATAAAGTTTTTGCTGAAAATTTCATTTTTTTTGTCAAAAAGTCGAATGGGGTAAATTGAGACAGTACAAAAGTGTATATCTTTTTGAGTTTAACTAAATTTTATTCCAAATTATTGACTTTGCATGATTGTTTTGGAGGAAGAAAATATTAAAGTTTAATGCGCATTAATAGTAAAAGTTAAAAAAAATATGCACCTTTGAAGTTGCCTATAAACCTGCCTCTCAAACAATTTCTTTAACTCGTTTCCAACCCTTTCGCAGACAAGATTTTTTGAGCGTGTATTTTTTTTCGTTAAAAAAACCATATTTATCGTCATAAATCGTTTAATTCCAAAAAACAAATTTCGAGTATTTGACACAAGTATCGCTAGACCTGACGAGCGATGATAAGGCAAACAACGAGGGCGAGAGAACCCCCATGAATCATCACCGTCCGAATAACCACCCTTTTAGCGAATATTGACAAAGAGAACACAAAAAAAATGGATTCTCGATTTTTCTCTCCAAGAATATTTATTCACAAACTTTTCTCTCCTCGCATCGTTGTTGTCGAACTCGTTTGTTTTGATTCCGATGCATTTACGAGAGAGTGTCGCGAGAGGGCGAACTGGAGGCGAACTAGTATTTTATAAGGGGAAAAAGTAATTTCTTCCCTCGGAATTGGATGTGTGGTAAAACGGAAAATAAAAAAAAGGGGCCAGCGCCTGTATACACTCCCTCAATCTATACCCCCAGTCTTTTGGAAAAGAGCTTTTTCGATTTCGATGGATGGGCAAGGGAAAAAAATCCTATCATTGCTTCATTTTCATTCAAAAAGTCAAGAGCGAAAATGTATGTATAGCTTTTTCGGGGCGCACACTATCGTGCGTTTATGCCATCAGTTTTACATAATATAACGTGTGTTTCGATATCAACAAGGGGCTTGTATCATCCTTCAAAAAGTATTCTGCCCGCCTTTCTATTTCACTTAACACCCTTTCCTCCTCCCTCCATTTTCCGATTCCATTGGCCTGATGGAAATTTTGAAACATTACTTACCTCCGGATAAAAACTACCACCCACCCGCGGGGGTTGCCTCTTCCATCCTTGGCGACTGTTTTCTTTTTTGGCCCTTTATCGCTCTTTGGTACCTCGCCAAGTCGGATGATGGATGTTCTCTTGTGTGAAATGGATAGTTTGAAAAAGTTGCGTTAATTTTTTTGTTAATGTGGTTGGTATGAAAATATATATATCTTTGATGTGAAAAAGGCTTTGATGTTTTTTTCCTGGCTTTCTCTGATTCGTATTGTGTTAAGATGAATCTGAAAAATGTTCCGCGGTTACAATGGCGATATTTAAAAGGGTATTTTTTAGTCTTTTTCCAGAGGCTAGAATAAGTCTTTGGGGTAATTTATTTTTTTCACCATATTAGTTGCGTTCGTGGCTTTGTTAATAATATTAATGTTCTCTTTGTGTCGTTGTTAAAAGCTCATGAAAAACTAATTCTAAATTCAATTATCTTAATTCTATATTTTTTTCGACAAAGTGTATGATTTGAACCAGTTTATATATTTTCTTATTTAATAGCACTTAGTATTCTTCATAGAATTTAACGAATATCGTGTCAAAATCGGTTCACAATCCTCAAACTTACAGTTTTTATAGAGTTTTTTGTGTAATGTGCAATGACATGAGGAAGTGATTATCATTCATTATGAAAAATAAAATTTTTTAACCTATTTTGTTCATAATAATTTAAATTTCTAAAGGTTTTGTGTTTTACCCTTCTTAATTTTAACTCTGTTTAGAGCTTATTCTTTTCCCTTCAATAAGAAGCCCATTTCCTTCTGGGATTGCATATACGTTAATTTGTTCAATTATTAGGGTGGTGTACAAATAAGTTTTCATTGATTTCGTACAATATCAACTTCTCAAACGCCATACCGGATTTTATACTTGTTTATATTCTTTTAGGGGAAAATACAGATTTACAAATACTACCCCCATACCCTAGGGAAACATGTTTTATTTACCATTAGTAGGGACACGTGATTTATTTACACATGATAACATTAAAAATAAAATTTTTTTCGGGGATAATTAGAACCCAAGTTTTTATTCTTCTTTTATTTATCAAATTTCTTGCTTTAACGTAAATATTTCAAATGTTATAGTATACATCTACTGTTCATTTGCGTTGGAATATTATTGTAACACTATGGTAGATCCACCTCCAAAAAATTCCTTAGTTGCACTTGCTAAAAAGGCCTCGCTGCTGCGAAACAAGCCCCCTCAGGCTATTAACACCCCGGCTAAATTAGGATGAACGAGCTCACGTGCTTTGCCAGGGTGATGGATTGCCTTATTCCAAGAGTCTTCCCTTTTAAAACGCCATTTAGGAAAGGGCCATTAAGACTCCTTTAAATACGACCTTTATCCCGACTCCAAAAAGGATCTTCCAGGTGAGGGTTGGGCCGATGAGATCCGGAGAAATAAGCGTTAATTGTTATTAGTAGGGATGTGGTGATTTTTTAATTAAAAATCCAAAATATGTACTTATAATATGAGTTTATTTTAGCAAAATATGCATTAAAAAATGTCAAATATGTAATAATAAAAAGAAAATTTTAAGTAATTTTTTTAAAGGGGCTCTAAATATTACGCCAGTACATAGAAGAGAAGGGTGGTTTTCGCTATTTGCTGACAGATCATGTTTTTTACTCTGTCTGGTCGTGTGAAAAAAAAACGAAAACCATGTGTCTATTTCCCTTCTCGGCACGCCACACATTTCATCTGACAATCCCGACTTCACGACCTTTAAAAAGTTAAATTCAGCATTGGGTGCACTAATTTTAACTACAATTTGAAGCGTATTTCATTTTATGAGTTACTTTAATTTGAAAATCGCTCAAACGTGTGATTATTTTTGAAAAACTTGAAAAATGGATAAATATGTAATAAAAATATGTAGTTATAGGTTGAATATGTAAAAATATGTAAATAAACCGAAATATGTGAAAATATGTAAAATAATAAACATGGTCTTAATGAATTCAAAATATTATAGAATTCAAGAGCACACTTTAATATCAGATTCCTGAACAAATATGTAATTACATATAAATCCTAGCCCTAATTATTAGAGTTGATCGAAGTTGAAGGTTTTCTCCTATAAACAGCTGTGATTGAATAGTTACCTAATAGTCGTTATATGTAAACTATTTCTTCTGTCAAATGTAATTTAAAATTTTATGAGATTCACATCCAAAATATCCCAAGTATTAGTTTTTGAATACTTTCACCTTTTTTTTGGCAGTTATCCTTCTTAGGTTGCCAGTCAATATGGTGTGGCTGAGTTTGAGATAGTTACTCACCCTCTTATAAAAGTTTTTAATTGAAATATTTTTTACATATATATAGATGAATTGGTGTTTGTTAGTTTTACCTAAACAATATCCATTTACTGCTTAGCCAACGATAGTAAAAGGGTCACGTGATTTTTTTTGCTTTAGTGTTTTTTATTTTATTTAAAATATACTTATTTTTTATGTAGAGGGTCTAACTAAGGTTAGAGGGAGTAAATGTATCTTCCTCTTTCGGATCAACTGCCCCTCAGCTTTTCTCCCCTCCGAGTCTGCCAAAATCACGTGACCCTTTTACTAGCAGTACTCTATAATTTACTGAATTTTGTGATAATTTTTTATTGATTAGTTTTAAAACCTATCGAGATTTTTAATGTTTTCATCTAAGAAGGCTCTCATATTAAACCAGTTTACGTTGTTTATTACCAATGAAATTTTATAACTCAACTTGTAAACATCTTTATGTTTAGAAATCCTTCATTCAAGAAAGCATTTTATGGGGGTCTGGTAAATGACATGTTCGGCAAGGGTCTGTTAGATTTATTTAAAAGGGGGGGTTTAATTTTTTAAAATAATTCTTGGGTGCTTTTCATATTTTCTGTCTTTTTTTCCACCCATGTTTACTCGCCTAGTAAGGGGGTTTCAAGATGTGTCCCCCCCAAAAAAAGTTTTTCATATAGACATAGGGGAATAATACTAAATACCCCAATACCCCTTCGATGTTCAAGTACAACTATCTGCTCCAGAAATTTTTATATCTCCAGCCTCACTGTCTGTCGCTTAGTAGATCACCAGTGCCGAACACTTGCTTTTTGGGAAAATCCCTGTAATTGCCACTTCACTGCATACACACACCTCAATTCGTCTTCATCGAATCTCGCCAACTCTTCACCTCCCCCGCCAAGCCCTACCTGCCCCTTCCGCCCCCTATAACCCAAAAGGGGCCGCATTTTTACCCAGGGGTTGGTGTGTGTGTGTGTTCTCACTCCTCATCCCGCGCTCAAGTGTTTTAGAAAGTGACTTACATTAGCGAAATGAAATTGGTTACTATTGGCTCTGCCCTCCCCGCCGGTCGCCATGGCAACCGGAAAACTACTTCCCGACGCCCCTCTTTTGAATAGGCCCGCTCATAGGGAAAGCCCATTAAATGAGATGTGTTTAATCTGGTTTATAGACCTATTTCATCTGGATGTTTTCCGTGTACTTTTAGCCGACAACTTCCCCATATTACCTTTTTTTTTGTGGAAAATGGCGGAGTTTTTTTTAGCTTTCTCATCAAGGTTTGATGAAAGAGTGAAATAATGGAACGAGTTTTTCTACCCTTAATATATTTGATTTCTCCTGTGTTTTTTTAGGGGGTGTCTGCACCTGTTTGACGGGGGAGGTTCTGTAGAAGGTTTTGAGTGATGAGTAAGTGTGGATCAAAGAACCGCTTTTGGGGGTAAAATATTTACCCTATCAATAACCTTTTCTTAGGATTGATGGATTGAACTACTAAAAACGCATTATCGAATTGTTTTTATTTTTCCATTGTTATATTTTGTTAAATAAGACTATCATGTTATGGGTTATTTTTTATCTTAAAATCCTTACGGATCGGTTTGAGTGCCTCCGTAGAGTTTTTTCATAGCCTCGCTATCTAGAAATTTAAATATCTTGATAACCTTTAAACCACGATAAAGTATTTCTCCCCTTAAGTATTTTCCATTGCTATATCGAAAGTTTTTTGGGCCCCTTCTCTTTGAGATTTGAGGCTACTATATACGATATTTGATCCTATACGGTCATTTCTATAGTCTGTTAGTGAAGAATTTTTTCGCACATTAATATAAAGAAAAAAGAGCAGCAATTTACTTCTACCAAGTTTTTTAGCTCTTCCTGAAACAACATCTCTTAAAACGACAGTGTCAAAACTGAGTAAAAAGTACTCAAAACATCATGAGCTCAACTCAATGAAACATCATGAGCACATATATTTGAGTACGCCCATTTTCAGAAATGAGTATATTCATGTTTTCAAATTTGAGTACATTTGGATCGGAGCCAGTTTGAGTACTTTTTACTAGTGATGGGCAAAATCGATAATTTTAGGTATCGAATACTTTGGTATCGAATACTTATAGGTATCGAGTACTTTTAGGTATCGAGTACTTTTTTTCAATGTCGGGAAATGAACCTGAAGGGACAATTTTTTTAGGGCCTATCCATAATCAGACTAATATTCAAAAAACTGAAAGCGATCCATCAAAAAGCCCCGTAGCTACGGGCCTGGAGGTGGATAGAGGCGAAGGATTTGGCGGGGGAAAAACCTAGCCGCGTCAAATTTCTCTCGCGGATGATAACGACTTGGGTTTGAGCGTTGCAAAATGAAAACAGGCTGCGTTTGATCTACAGTAGGTATTATAAAGATTACTTCATTGAAAAATTTAAAACGAAATATGTCAATAAAGTATCGATACTTTTGTGGGTATCGAATACACTCGATACCTATAGGTATCGAGTACTTAAGTATTTGGTATCGATACCTGCCCATCACTAAACTTTTTACTCAGTTTTGAGACAGTCGTTTTAAGAGTGTATTATTATCGAAAGTATAAACAGCGTTGGGTAAAGATGGTATTTCTTTCTTTAGAATCCATAATTTTATCCTGAAAAGTTCTAATCGAAATCATTAAGTCTCGAGTCTGTAGTAGAAACTATCCTAGGATGCTTCATTCGCCCAGTCGAATTGGCGTGAAGTTTAAGCGATGTATTTCACGCGATGCCCCCTTGTGCAATTTCTCCCATAGCCTCCTGTGCATCTCCTGATGGCACGCATGCTAAACAACACACGCCATTGCTCTGGGCCGTATTTCTACAAAGATGTGTTGAGATTTCTCTTTTCTTACTTACTTTCTTATTTACGTGGTCAAATATACACGTGAAGTAAGCAGTTTGATTTGACGAACTTAAATAGATGTATCAGTTTCGTCTTACCAACATGAAAACCGTGAAGATTATTAAGCGTGAACCCAGTTCTCAAATTAATAATTTTAGTATGAAATATTCACAATAAAACTAATATATCTCTGCCTTAAAGTATCCCTTAGCGTTAGCAAAACTTTTCTAGTGCCATTGGTTTTTACCCTCTGACTACAAACCGTAGATATATCTCAATAGCATATCATTACAACCTATGTGACCTATTTTAATAAGACTTATTGAGTAAATTTAAAAAATTTAGTCCAAAGGTTCAAAAGAAAAGTATGCTGAAACAAGATTAAGCTTTCTTTAACTTTCTTTTGATTTAAATTAAATTTTTTCAATATATTTTTATCATCTATCCTTTATTTATGCGTGCTCGATTTCGAATTGTAACTAATTCATTACATTTATCCAGATTTTTAGATAATCCATAAAATTATTATATGTTTACGAATTCATTCAAAGTTACTTACCTGAAACATTCTTTTACTAGTTCACAGTGCTATGGGGCCATTCAAATATTACGTAAGCACCTAAGGGGGAGGGGGGGTTTGCTCTTTGCTTATTTTTGCTGACAAGGGGAGAGTGATGCTTACGTAAGATGATGCATTTTCGAAAATATCTTGTTTCTTGCATAAATAATTTCAAAATTCAACCAAAAATAAATGTAACAAAAAATTGAATTAGGAAATCTGACGTAAGCACTTTTTCTGGAGATGGACCACCCTAACATTTTGTAATTGTAACCCCGAAAAGTAGTTTTTGGACTCATTTTTGAACCCTTAGGGTTACACCCAAAAAGGACAGCTCCATGTACGAGTCACCTAATTTTCAAGGAAAAAACTACTTACTTATAGGGATGTCAAAATTTCGGGGGGGGGTCTGGCAGTTTCTTACGTAATTATGGTGGGGGGGGTTGAGGTTTGCTTATCTTTGCTGACAAGGGGGGAGGGGGGGTTAAAAATGACCAAAGAAGTGCTTACGTAATATTTAAACGGCCCCTATTCATTGGATGCATTCTGAATTAACCAGAATTTTCTTTTACATTTTTTGAAGCAACGAATTACTTTTGAATGAAAATTTTATTAGTAAAATTATCAGAAAATCAATATTCACTTAATTCAATGGACCCCGAAGCTATGAGAAACATCTTCAGCATTTTGATTGTCAAACAAATACATATATGCATACCTGGGGTGCAGAAAATTTTCCAGATCCCAATGTTTCCCCAGAACACAAATAATTTCGTCCAAAATTTTCCCAAAATATGACTCCATATTTTCGTCAAAATGTCCCCCTATTTTCATTTTACGAGTTCATGTTAAGTCAAATAGTTTTTGTTATGAAATATAGTTATCTGAAGTACTAAACTTCTTTATCAAGGTTCTATAATTGCTAAATAATCCGTAAGTTTTAATTTTCACGGACTTAATAAATAGTACCTACTTTTTTCGTTCTCATAGCACATCACCTCAGCTATAAATTGTTCTTTTTAAGTCAAAAACATCGTTGCAATTAAACAAAAACGTGATTTGAGTGAGTGAAAACCGTCGATCCCGTAACGGATATGTTGTTTTTCCAGCATATCATTCTAAGCTCACATAAAGCCAACTTTCTGGTATTCAGAGTATTCACCAAGGAAAATCGTATTATCGTCGTAAATCCGTAGTTTTCACTTTATTTCCATTGAATTTGGAGGGTATAATATTGTCCCAGCCAAAATATTTGTTGCAAATAACAACTTTAATTTATAGATTTTTTTCTTTTTTGGGACAAAGGCAACAATTTTCCCTACTACTTCCTTAATTCCCCCAGAACCATATTCTGCATCCCCCGGATACATGCTAAAAGTCCGAAAAGTGCCCATTCCCACTCAATTCCTCACCTGCAAAACCCACTCCCCCGTTCCTATTTCCCTTTTTCCTTTGGGCTCCCCATATTTATAAATCTATAGCCCGAAATTTACGCTCATGAGCTCGTATCGCAGCACGAGAAAGCGTTTTACATTCCATACATTTATTTTGTTGGGGGGGTATGTATATTTTATCGTCACCTGCAGCGAGAGGCCCTCACCTGCATTACCCCCTCCCTCCCTCTCTTCTCCAATGTTTTATATTATGCGTTTGACTCTGAGCGAAAAATCCAACAATTTTCCTTCAGCAAAGTGCTTTTTCTGTGTTGCGCAAAGTGATGGAGTGGTGGAAATAGATATTCTTGTTTTTTATTTTATTATTTATTGAGTGGCGAGTGTCAGGTGCAAGCTCGTGCTGTAATTTGCGGTTCTGTAATTAGGTGGAAAGGGAGAGTGGCAGAAGAGAGACGGAATGGATACGCTGTCATTCAAATTACTGAAGAATCTCCTGATTTCTTTGATACTTCATTACACTTGAAGTTGTCCTTTAATTTCTTCTCAGGAATGTCTGATGACACCTTAGCCCTTAAGTATCTATAATGAGTTGCAGTTGCAATGTAACTTTTAAGAGCCCTCTGAAATCGTACTGTGCTACTTGGTAAAAATTTTGTAGCTCGGTCTTCCTTGAATTTTGAAATGTCTTCATTTGCTTGTTCAATAATTCATAATTGTGTGCATTAGAAACTTAGTTTGCCTAAACTCAACAGGCTTTGTGTTTCTCTCTTTCTCCTTCCGCGTAGTGACGTACTGGGTTCAGGAAACGTTGCTGTGAAGTATATAAGAGTTAAATCATGCTAAGGTGTATTACTGGTAATTTTCAACCTGCCCCATTGTCAAATGTTGTCTAAAGACTGTAGTTGTTTTGCTAGAACTAGGGCCTCTTTTTCTTAGTTTAGAAGTAAAACTAACCCAATTATAAAATTCGTTATACCTGATGATATTGCGATTCAGTAACATCTTGACATTCGGCTTATTTATACGTTTTACTTTCTGATAATAAAAGGATTGTCACTGGTTAAAATGGCGCTCTAATCTTTATTAGTAGTGTGTTTGTTTTAGGTAACAACGTTGAGCCTACTTCTTTTGAAATAAGGTAGAATATTTATTTTAAAGAAGGCAATTAGTAAAAGTTGAAGCTAACATTTTATTTTTGCTAATACTTCTATTCTATCAAGCACAGATAAGGTGAGGGGAATTACTAATTTGTTTCTAAACAAGTTCTCTTAGATTTTCTTAACTTCAAAATTTGTTTGGTATTGCCTATAACTTTTTATGAATAAAACAATATTTGGAAGACACATCGATGGATATAATGAGGCTTTTTTATTTCTTCCTAGAATGTAAGGAAATTCGATGTAGGTATTAAACCCCTTAGTGCGGCGTATTAATGTTATGCGTATTTTAGAATGGCAACAGGAAGCGTAATAGTGATTGACGTGCTTTTTAAATTGAGTTGCTCCATTCACATTGACCTTTCTCATTGCACAATGCACGTTTTTCTCTTTTATTTATTTCGTAAAGTGGTTTCATATCCTGTGGTAAAACGTTTTAGCGATATTTCGACAGTCTTTCACTATCCCTGAATTATCAGGTTTGTTATCTTATTTTTCTCTGAATTCCGAAGGGTTCCGGAAGTTTGAGGAGAGGGTTTTATACTATAATATTTTGTACTTGCAAAAGAAGCATTTGATTAGGTGAGAATTTTTTCTTATGGAGAGTAACTTTTGTACCGTTTGATTTAGTTACTGTCCAGATTAATAGTTGAGGCGGTTTCTGGTTGGGTGTAGAATGGTTTATAAATATATTATTAGAAAAACATGAACTTTTAATAAGTTAACTGTATTCAAAGCAAAGAAAAAATTATAAAATCTGAATTCAACCAGAAAAATTTCATTGATAAAATCAACCCTTTGATGTAGTACTTATCCTCATTCCAGAATACGAGTTCAGAAAAGTCTAGTTGTGGACGAAACTTGTAAGGGGTCATCCATAAATTACGTGAGGTCAAAAAGGGGGGGGGAAGGGTTTGGAAAAATCTCACCAAGGGGGAGGGGGGGGGGTCGATAAAAATCTCACGTCAACTTTTTTTTAACTTAATTTTAACTTAATTAGGTGCTATGAAGCACAAAATGCAAATAATTTTTGGAATTTTTTTTTCAAAGTTGTAGGTAAATCTCACTTGGGGGGGAGGGGGGTCAAGAAAAATCTCACTAAATCTCACCAAGGGGGAGGGGGGGTCCAGATTTTGGAAAAAAACACCTCACGTAATTTATGGATGCCCCCTAATATGTATACGTGTGAACTCTTTGGTTTTAAATTCCTTTTTATCAGGGCTCGATTTCTAGAAATGCAGGTAACATTCAGCCTTTCCAGCTCAAATAGAGCTCTGCAATTGGTGGTGTGTAGAAAATATATTTTAATACTCTTTGAGTGTTTGGTTGATATTTAATCCACATCGATAACAGTATTGGTTGGGACCTCTACTAACTTTGACACTTTTTGTGTGTAGTAGCTTTGATGACATTTTTTGATATTCAAGGGTTTTAGTTTTTAATATTCGTACGTTTATCTAATGAACAATTTATTCTCTTGGACTGATTTCTTTCAATTTTAATCAGGATAATATAAATTTGAAAGTGAACCACTTCTATTGGGCTATCCACAAGGTTTCCATCTGCTAAAAGAAAAAAAAATAAACATTCCGTCCACATCAACAACAACAAAGACCCCAACCACGCGGTTTGCATCCCATGAAAAAAGTCCGACGAATCTTAATTCTCCCCTCCCTTGCGACAGGATTTCCTTTTTCCCTCTTCTCCCATTTTCAATAAAACTTATTCAGCTCGACACAATTGGCATCATTTCGGACGCCCGTTGACACGCCACCTATCGTCGCCTCCCAGCACTAAACCTTAATGAGAGCCCTTCGGGTCGCTATTTTTATTGTTCCTTTTTCTCTCTCCTTCGCCACCCCTCGAAGAAAGGTACATCAACAAAAAAAAATCCCTCTAGATGACTTGTTTTTTCCCTCTCTCAGCCTCTCTTTTAATCCGTAATTAACTGTCCTTGTTGCCTCCCCGCAATAAAAGGCTCTATTGGTCCCCTCTTAATTAAGGCATTATACCGCTGCCCAGTGCGCCCTTTGTGCGTAAAAGTGAAGCAGTCATTTAAAATAATTAGGTACCCGGTTTTAATAAGGAATCAATGATCCGGGGAATAAAACAAAATTAAAGCCCGAGAGAGAAAAAACACACAAATTAAAAAGATGGTTCTGGGGAGAAGGTGAGTGAGGGGTATGAAATTAAACGAATCTCGAGTACTTTTTTCTTCCACTCACTCATTTTTTTCTTCTCTCTGGAGATTTTTTAATTTTTTTTTATTTAAATAAATGAGAAAGTAATTCGTCGTGGAGTTAAGTGGTTCGGTTTTCTTTTGTTGCCAGATTCAGCTTTATTTTTATTCGTTTTCGCAGACGATTTTTTCCCTCCTCCGAGAATCTTTGTGTGACCCGAAGCGTTCCGTTTGCGGCGAGTGTGGGTTATATGGAGCGAAAAAATAATTAAAAAAATATTTTTTTCCTCTCCTCCTTCATGCTAATTTTTATTATTGTATAATCGTTTCTTTTTTTTTCTCGGGTGGTGTTTTTTTTTTCACTTGACTTTTATCTCTTCGTTCCACCTTTTGGAGCTTTATATCTGCGAGGGAGATATATATATTAAGCGGGGGTGGAGTGAAAAAGAAGGAGTGGAAAAAGCGCTATTTTATTTATTTGGAGCTGATTGTCGGAACAATTGCGACTCCGTTCTAATTGCCAGGTGGGAGCCGGAAATAAAAATAATTAAAAAGGGACCGAATTGCAGTTAATTGTCCGGGAGATTTGTTCTTTTATGTCAACACGGTTTGTCCGGTGCAAAATTAGCCTTTTTTTTCGTGTCTCGTGACGCTGTTGCGTTTTTTTTTCGCTCCCCGACTCCGTTTCAAAAGATTATCCGAACTTAATTTGGGGCGGAATTATTGTTCTTGTGTGAGTTTGACATGTTTTTCTTTTGAACTTGTTATATAGTAGTCCGTTTCAAAAAGCCTATTTCGAGTTAAGTAGTTTTTTTCGGGGTTTCTTAGCTGTGCATTCTTTCGTTAATTGCGTTCATTGAATTCCTTAATGGGGTTTTGGTTTTCCGACTTTTCTAAATGCATAGGTGTAAATTGTTTAGAATGAATGTTTTATAGGATCCTATTTTATTTGGTGTTTGTTAGAGCTCATTAGTTCACTTAGTACTTTTGAACAAATCTAATTTTATCTTCTGCATTTGTTGATTTAAAGAAAAGAATTCTGAAGATAAAACCGCTTTATCAAAGTTGTTTTCCGACCTGCTTGTTATATCCCATAAAAGACGGCAATCTGTATATTTAGGGCTACTAGCTTTAGTAGTTAAGAGTTACTCGAATATGTTAGGATCCAATTCATCTTTATTCAAAGACCCTTCCTTACAGGGCTGGCTGGATTGGACCCAATTGGGCTGGACCCAATGTGTTTTTTCAGAAAAACCCATGTAAAAAAACCCACATTTTGGACCCATTTTTGGGTTTTTTTCAAAAAAGAAGCAGTTCCTTCAAAATTTAATGTTTTTTTTTCAAAGTTTAGGATATTTTTAAAATTTTAATGGGTTTTTTCAAAATTTAAACTAGGTTTTAAAAATTAAATGGTGTTTTTTTTCAATTTTTACTAATTTCAATTTAATTCAATTTTTGCTCTCAAGCATCATTTTGATTTTGAGCTTATTTTTATTATCTTTGCTCTTAAATCATCCCACCGTTGTTCAGCATCTTTTTGCTCTGGAGCCTCTTCTTTGCTTTTCAGCACATCATCTTGGGGGAGGTTCTTCAAACTTACTAATTAATACTGTTTTTTATCACATGTTTTTTAGATATCCGTTATCACTAAGAACTGTCCTTTCTAAAACCGTTTCCAAAATCGGTTACAAAGTTAATATTTTTGATTGAAAGCACAAAAAGCGCCTCTCATCTTGTATCCAATCTTTTTCATCCCCTCTTCACTATAATTAGTTTCTTTTCATCCCTCCCACAAAAAACCGGGGTTTCCCCTTATCTTAATAAATTAGAGCATAATAGCGGAAGCTTAATCAAAAAACTACCCAAACTTTGAGGAGACTTTTTTCCCCCTAAATGTTCTTTTTCACCAATTCTCTGGAAATCGAATATTGTTCGGCATCAGCAGGTGAATAGGCAGCTTTTTTTCCCGCCCTTTATCTCGGTGCGTTGCCACCGACGATAAAGAAATAAAAAAATACTTTCGTGTTATCGAGGTTTTTTCTCCATCGTTTGCCGCCTAAAACGGCGGTCGGCCATTACAATCCACTTAGACACCAACTAGATTAAAAAGGAAATTGAACGGAAATTTCGTTCGGTTTTTGACGCGGTGTTTTTTCTCCGTGACGTTCCGGGGTCTGGCGGAAGTTGCCATCGCGGGGAAGCTAAAAGTTGGGAAATTTAGGGGGAGGCCGATTTATTTAAGGGGTCGTTGTGCGTTCTTTGATAGGTGTGCAGTGATCGCGTTCAACTTTTATGATTTGTTCTTTTTTTTTACACCCACCCATTTAGGGGTAACTTCTTTCTAACACCAATTTGTCACTGAATTTTCCCCTTTTTGTCACTTTCAAATTTGTTTCAATAGATTTCTGATAAATATGTGATCATAGTTTACCTCTTTGAATGAAGGTAAAGGAAATACATTTTTTTGTGACTAAAAAGGGTTAATTTAGAAGAAAAATAAAAGTTTTTACTAGTACTTGATAATTTTTTCAACTAAGAATTTGATTATAGTAAAAAAATATGCATTATTTTCTTCCTCATATTTAGTATTTTTTTCTAAAAAAAATATGATAAAATTTTTTTTTAAATTTAAAGTCAAACGCGCATAGAATAACTCTATAAATGTAAAATTAGTATTTTTGTTAAAAAGAACTTTAAAGTTATTTAATTTAAGTGAAATCAAATTAAGAGTACTTTTATTTCAATCAACAATTTTCTTTTAAATTTGTTCAATTGGTTGTAATTTTTGAATCTTGCAGTAAAACATGTTTCGAACGGAATTGGGAAAGTCTTGGGAAAAATCTCAATTTACGTTTCCCAAAGTTGTTAGCTAAGTTATCCTATTACTTCAATGAAGGCAATTTACATTTAAATAAAATGTTTGTTTTTAGATGCGTGGGCTAGGGGCCATTCATTAATTACGTAAGGGTCCCGAGGGGGAGGGGGGGTTGGAAAAATCTCTACATACCCTTACTTGGGGGGTGGGGGGGTCAAACCAATTCTTACGTAAGATTTTCCTAGTTAATATAAACAAATTCCAATTATTATAATCAAGAGATAATAATATAATAGTAATATGTAGTTGACAGCAAGAATATTACTTATCTGTTGAAAAATAAAAATCTTTGATTTACGTCAAACGGAGAGTTTTCTAACATTTTATTGTTTTGAAAAACATAATGGAATCTTACGTAAGAATAGGGGGGGAGGGGTTTGAAAAATCTTACGTACCCTTACATGGGGGGAGGGGGGGTCAAAAATTGCCAAAATCATCCTTACGTAATTAATGAATGGCCCCCTACAGCTTAGTTGGTAATTCTTCCTCTAAAACAAGGGTTCCCAATAAAATTTTGCCGAGGACCCCCTTTACAATTAATTTACTGACGAGGACCCCTTGAACTTAAAGGCTTAATTTTTTTAAAATATAGTTTATATAGAATATATTAATATTACTAATGTATTCAAATCATTACATGAATATTACAATCATTATAATTTGAGTTACATAAATTATGAAGTAATTTATGGTGTAAGTATAGTGAAGAATGATGTGGAAAATGTTTATGTACAAAGAAAATTTTACACAACACAAGCAAAAAGAAAAATACAAAACTTAGCTATTAAAAAAATTACAAAAAAAACCAAAACATGGATTATCTTTGGTGGTAAACAGAGGCTGCGCCACCTACATTAATATATTTGTACTACAGTGACAATTAACTAACAAAACTAACGAATGAACTGCTGAGTAGGATAATGGTTAGTACTTCAAATCAAGGAAAATAAAAAAATACTTAATTTCTCGGTGACATTTCGCGGACCCCTTGGACACAGCCCGCGGACCCCTAGGGGTCCGCGGACCACCTATTGGGAACCCCATCTCTAAAATAACGCGATTAAATTTCTTAAATTTTATCTCGTTAATTTTGACATTTAGCTGAAAAAAATAACAATTAAGTATGTATTGCATTTGATTAGTTTCTTTGCACTTTCATGTAAGTGGCCTATATGATTTAATTCAATTTTTCTGCGTAAAATGTGTGTAATTGGAGTATTGTTTTTAATAAGGTTTTTCTTTACAGAATTATGAATTGTCCCAGAGATTCTACGCATTTCGCAAATTGAACCGTGAGCAGTCACCAACAAGGTAAGAAAACTATCTTTGAAGTCAATTTTTCCCAAACAAAATATTCGAACTTCGACATTTCTTAATAATAAGAAATTGAATAGATACCTAAAGATCCCCTGTGTTTGCCTTTTACCGAATTCAATTAACCCGTGGGCGAGCGTGTGATTAGTTTTTACACGAAAATTTCTATTACAAGTATGGCCGACCATGGAGCTTTTGACACTCGCCTTTTCAGCATGCAGAACCAGACGCGTCTTTTGAATCAAGCGCATAAATATGATCTTTTGTTTTGACGGAACCGGAATTGAGGTGTTGATTGGATAGAAGAAACAGTGGGAGGCCATGCAGGTCTTCCGACTCAATTAATTTTAAATTAATTCCGCTCAGAAAAATATTCGTCTTTGTTGTTTTACTTCAAATATTAAATTGCATATTAGGATGGTGCACTCTCAGGCTTATAGATTACTTATTTACACTCAGCTTATTTAAATTCAGTTAACGTATTCTGGTCATAACTCCCACCTATTATTTTTGGTTATCCAGTTAATACTTTATTTTAGAATTACTTTTTTTATGCTGTCCTTCTTAAACCGGCAAAAATGGCTCGGGTAGTGTAAAAATTATGCTGCTATAGATTGAAAGTGTTGAAAAGTGGCTTTCTTTCAATGGCTGGAAAAATACGAAAAACCTTTATTTAAAATTTTCATGAAAAAATGTTAAAGAAATTATGTGTGGTTGATCTATTGAAAATTTTCTATTTAATTTTTTTACAATACTAAGGATTTCTGTCCATTCTATAAATAATTAATGAAAAAAACCTTTTTAAAGAACAACGTTTTTAAAATGCACTAAAAAGTATAAAATTAAAATATGATAAATTTATAACAAATGGATACGTTTAAGGGGTAATTACACACTAAAAACGCAAAAAAATCGTTAAAAATAGTAGGATTTGTTATACCAACCATATAACTTTGCTTATTTTTTAAGCAATTCCTCTTAGAAGGGTTCTAACCCTTCCCCAAGGATCCAAATTTGATGACAAAGAGACGCAATAAATTTTACTAAAAGCGGTTGAGGGGTTAGCGTCCCAGAAGCCCCCGCGGAAGAGTTCGGAAGACTCCCAGAATCGCGAAGGCGTTCGCGAGCTCAGGAATTAATATTGATGATTTTGAAAAGATTGCAAATGACGTTTTTCTTATATTTTGGGTCTATCCTAAGCAGAAACTCTTCAGTGCTTTTACAACTGACTGGTTTTAGGTAGTGAGGATTAGGGTGTATCGAAAAAAACTTTTTTTCGATTTTGATGATGCCTTAGTGCGTAAAAGTTGTCTAAGGTGGCAGAGAGTACCTGTGAATTTTTTCAGAATTTTCGGATAATATCTTTAGGTGCCGCCAAGGCCCTGAAGGTCCCCATGTTAATCCAATGGAGCGCGCAAGCCAAGAAGGCCGAAAATTGGTTTTTCGCCCCTCATTTCTACCCTAATCACACGACGAATGTCTTCACTCGAGTTATGGACCCTATAGGATCTAGGCTATCCGACAAAACTTGAATAATAGCCTAAATCTCAATATTATGTTGATTGTGGGCTCTGATTTGAACGAGGAAATAAGCGATTTTCGACGAAATTGGAGCATACAAAGAAACGTAATATAGAGATTTAGGCTATTATTCAAGTTTTGTCGGATAGCCTAGATCCTATAGGGTCCATAACTCGAGTCAAGACATTCGTCGTGTGATTAGGGTAGAAATGAGGGGCGAAAAACCAATTTTCGGCCTTCTTGGCTTGCGCGCTCCATTGGATTAACATGGGGACCTTCAGGGCCTTGGCGGCACCTAAAGATATTATCCGAAAATTCTGAAAAAATTCACAGGTACTCTCTGTCACCTTAGACAACTTTTCCGCACTAAGGCATCATCAAAATCGAAAAAAAGTTTTTTTCGATACACCCTAGTGAGGATTCCATGTTTCAAGATGTTATAGATGCACGGCTGTGGATAACAATTAGGGGGCATCCTCTTAAAAACTGAGAGTGATGCAGGAAAATGGGTATCATATTTGACTTCAGCAGGACATTTACACAAGAATCAGCTGAAACTCAGTCGGTGGCATTTTGACTTTTATTTTGCACGGAAGTTTAACTCTAAGTGCGGCATTGAACCTTTCCGTGGGTGCTTTAGGGGCGTTAACAGCTCAACCACCTTTAGTAAAAATCATTGCTTCATACTGCCATTAAATTTGGGTCCTTGATGAAGGGTTAGGGCCCTTCAAACGTGAATTGGGATAATAAGCGAAATGAATAGGGTATTAAAAATCCTACTATTTATAACGAATTTTTTGCATTTTTAGGGGGGTAATTACCCCTTAAACCTATCCATTTGTTATAAATTTATCATATTACTTGAAGACTAAATCAATGCTTTTTGACCCTGAAAAACGAGTTTAAAGTTAAAGTCGTCAAAAAACGTAAAAAGGGGGAGGGGCTGTTCCCCGAAAATCATGATTCAATTGAGAATTTTAATGGTGATTTTCGTATTCAGCGACCCAAAATCTATAAGAAATGACTATTTTCATCAAGGAAATGTTTTCATTGTTGAACAGTGTTATCTAAGGAGAATCCATATAAAAACAAAGCTTTGTGAGCGTGTTACTTTGATATTCTGTGTGGCCCATTTAATTGAACGTTTCGTTGTTTTAACACTTATTTAATTTTTTTATAAATGTGTCCTAGTTTCTACAGCCATGAAAACACT
Source organism: Tetragnatha versicolor (assembly GCA_024610705.1). NCBI lineage: Eukaryota > Metazoa > Arthropoda > Arachnida > Araneae > Tetragnathidae > Tetragnatha > Tetragnatha versicolor. The sequence continues at coordinate 3,307,392 of JANDEH010000007.1, read as the reverse complement.
CGTATCTTCCCTTGAAGTAATCTGTTTAAACCAGGGTTGTTACGTTGAAAACATTGTTTTAAACACATTTAAAACAAGGGAAAAAACATGGTTTAAAACACATGTATTTTTTTAGCAAGTTGCTCCCTTTATTTAGGCAACAAACTAACTATTTTCATGTATGGATCACCCAGAGCTTAAAAAGATTGTGTCCAGTATAAGGTTTGGGTACAAACCACCAAATCGCCATGACATAGTAGGCAGTGCAAAGCTGGATAAAGAGCATGATGCTGTGAAGAAAACCTTAAATTTTAACTTTAAATTTTAATTTTAACTTTAAATTAAAAAACATTTAAAATTGTTAGTGGTGTAAAAGTATAGGTAAATTGTAAAATTGTTTGTAATGGTGTAAATGTAAAATTGTTTTTTTTTAAAGTATAGCTTTATTAATCTAATTTCAATTTTAAAAATCAAATTTAAATTTTTTAAACATGTTCATTAGCATTTCTATGTTGAGGGTTAAAAAAACAAATAAAACATGTTTTTTTGTTTTTATTTTTTAAAATATGTTTTTTCCGACCCTGGTTTAAACACTCTGTAAAAACCTTAAATAAAAAAGCACTGTCAGAGCGAGGATGTCAGTTATTTTGCGTTACCTTACAGAAAATATCTCTGTACTATTTCCCATTTTTTTCTGTTACAATAACAGAAAAATACTATCAAAAATTAAAAATCTATAAAAAAGTGATAAGCACTTGTAAATAAAAGAGTAAACTACGGTCCCGACTGACAATGTTTTTTGTGAATTTTACAGACTTTTTTTACGGCAGTGTACCTATTTTCGAAAATTATTTAATTTATTTAAAAAAAAATCATGTTACTTAAAATACTCATACTCTTTTGATCTTTTGCGTCCTATGACAATTTTCCCAAACGCTAAGCCTTTGATATTCATACTAACGAGCCAAATTAATTTTTTTGCCTCATTATCGCTGTATCATTTATTGTTGAATCTATTCTTCCTCATTATTTCCCAGCCCTAATTATTCGATCGGGAAAGTTTCTAAACGATAACGATTAAATGCCTTTTCCAGTTTTATTTCAAATAAACGAGCGTAAGAAAAAAAATCTTAACTTCGTTTGTAATGGAATTAAACATTGTTTTACAGCATGCTACATTTCTGACCAGAGAAGAAAAAAAAATTCAGAAACCATTCTTTCCCGTTCTTTTTTTTTCTTTCTCATTATTCCTGACTTTATTACTGTCTTCTTAATTCCCGTCTCCAATTAGGGGAATCACCGGTCTCTCTCCGAACCTGGAGTTATTAATTTATAATGAATCAATTCTATTCGTTAAGAAATTACCCTACTCGTTTTTTCATGCTTTTTAATGAGACCGACTTGTTTTTACGCCATTTTTTTACTTCCCTCTCGTTGGCAACACGGCGTCATTCGGGCTAATTATGGCGGTCGCAGCGCCAATAATCGACGCTGCGGAATTTTTTTTCCTCCTGTCGTTAATTTGCAAAACGCTTTAATTAAACGTTGCTCGGCAATACCAATATTTAAACGACACGTACGGAGTTTTAAAAGACGATAGTAAAACAATGATAATAATTTTTTAAAAAGACCGCTGCAGCTAATAATGCCGCAGAAGATGAAACGGAAAGAAAAAAAGGCCTATCGTCTTTTTGGAAATAATTGGACGGCGTTCATTTGTTTAAGCGTTCTGCATCGAGAAGAACGGAGCAGCAGCGAACCGGTCCGTTGTAATTAACAAAAAGCTCATTAAGAATTAATTGGCGTGCTCTCCTTCCCTATTAGGAACCATGACTCACCCGAACGCCGGGTTATTTGTGTCAATCTTCCATAGAGCACCTCTATGCTAATGAGTCCGCCTTTTCCCCCCCTTTAGGGATTATTTTCTTCCGCGACGCCGCGTCCGAGAGTTTAGGCGGGAAACGAGTCGGCCATCTTTGTTTAATTGAACTCTTCTTCCCCTTGTTTCATCTGGAAATGATTCTTTTTCGAAGTGTTGTTTGTGGTTCGATGTCTGACTTTTTGCTATGATGCGTTGGAATTGTGTCTGTGTTCGCTGCTCGTGTGTTTCTGTATCATATAGTAGAAAATAGAAATATTGTTTTTAAATTTATCTTCGATTTTTCCGATTGAATGTTATAATTTTTTATTTTCTTGCATTTTAATTGTTAGTGTGCCTCTCATAAATATAGAGTGATGTAGTCACTGAAAATTTCACTTCAAAAAACTTTTAACTCAAAGAATTTCATTACACTACTTCGTATCTTTTTTAGTGGAAGAATAGACAACTTTGCATTTTTTTAATTAGGTAATTTAAATTTAACTCTAAAAAAATGGTAAAATTGTAAATAAATTTAGTTATTTACAGGAGATTCATGTTAAGGTAATTAGTACTAGGATATATAAAAAATAAAAATATCCGGGGGGAACTTTTCCTAAGGGGGAAAGGGGTCCAAACTAGTGCGAATTTCAGAGGATAACTCAAAAGGGGAGAGGAAAACTAGAGACATTCGACATTCTGTTCCCTGATTGTATTGGGCACATCTTTTACCATTAAAATAAATCCCTTCACCGTCACGTTATCAAGGGACGTCCCTTTACTACCACTTCCCATCGTATAAGAGCGGGTTTACATGCTGCGATTTGAGCGATGGTATCGGGACGTCAAGGGAAAAACAGTAGAAATTCCCTATCGCCCCAGCAAAAAAAATCAGCAAAATTTCTTCAAAAAAGTGTACGGAATTTGGACACTTTGTCTGCAGTTCTCTTCAGAAACCCTGCAGTTTTTTTATAAGACCGCTGAAATGCCATTAGAATGTATTCAAAACTGCTGTAAAAACTGCAGACTTATACGTGCTGAAGTCCTATTGCTACAAAATTACTAGACATCTTTGAGAAACTACACTTTTGACGCTTTTTTGAAGATATTTTGGACAAGTTTTTTTTGCTGGGGCTTTCTTTCTTCATCGATTTAAAAATATCATCCTCTCATTGGTTATTAGTGCTATGACCACGTATTAGTTACGTTGTAGGGAAGTTTCGACCAGCCGCGTCGCTCGATTCGCTACATGCAAAACCGCCCTAAGGAGAAACAGGAGACTGTCAAAAAACGGAATCAGTTAACCTCATCATCCCAATAAAACTCATAGGTTCGCCCTCAAAGAAATCACCATCATGATCCGTCCGACTTCTTTCAATGAATCCTCGAATGATCTGCGATTGTTCTGTGGCATCTCCTCCCCTAATTGAGTCGAGGCGTCCGAAACGGGGATCGGTTCGTTAGGCCTCCCTCCCTGAAGGTTAATTAGGCAGCGAGGGGTAATTGGTGTTAAAACAGCCTTGTTAATGCCGACAACGCCTAATTGGGAGGTTCTTTACATTGTTGCCCTCTCGTCATTAAGTGGACTTATCATTAATAGTTAAGGACAGAAGTATTAACAATCCATTGATTGGCTGTTTTAATAGGGACCTGTTATTTCTGTGGAGCGTTCTTTTCACATGGGGTTGAGTCTCTGCTGTGTAGACGTAATGGTTTCTCTATCTATTCAGCTGAGTGGATATTTTAATAAGCGGTTTAATCTCTGATATAGAGGGCTTTGCATAAAATGAGAACCTTTTTATAGTATCAGTGGATGCTGGTTTGTTGTATAATCTGAAGTTTTCTTTAGTAGAATAGCGTATTGCGAGTTAGAAAATTTTTCGATACTGAGGTCATGGTATAGTTACTACTGTTTGCTGTATAATCCTGGTTTGATTTAGCGGTGATGATTTAATGACAAACGACAATCTCAAAACTGAGTAAAAAAGTACTCAAACTGGCTCCGATCCAAATGTACTCAAATTTGAAAACATGATTATACTCATTTCTGAAAATGTGCAAGTGCATACTCAAAAATTAAACATCATGAGCTCATTTTTGAGTTAAAGCTCAAGATGTTTCAGTTTTGAGTATGCACATTTTCAGAAATGAGTATAATCATGTTTTCAAATTTGAGTACATTTGGATCGGAGCCAGTTTGAGTTCTTTTTTACTCAGTTTTGAGACTGTTGTTTTAAGAGTGTGACATTGAGGCGCATAAAATAGCCAAATTTGGTCGAGTTTCAGGGCATTCCTCAAGGATTTTAAATATTGATGATGATAAATATAGTGCCTGTCTGGCAAACGTTTAGCTGATGAAAGGAATATAATATGTATAAATCTTACGAGTGCATTACTATAGCCTGTTCATTTAGAATTGGCGCCTGAGACAAAACGTATTAAAAGCAGTTACTATTGTAATTATCATCGAAAATTTTTTCTTCTGCAGTGATAAGGCAGCCTAAACAGTGGTAGTTAAAATACTGTGAAAGAATCGGTCACTGAAGTTGCGTGATGAGCGTTATTAGGTGTTATTAAGCGTTTTTGATCCTGCTTCAGGCACCAATTCTAAATGAACAGTCTAAGGAAATAAAAAAGGTCAACAAATTATTGTACCTTAAATAGTTAAGGCAATAAGCCTAAAAATATTTATTTTATTCATATCCCCTTTTTCATTTGCTTTTTTTCTCTTGGTCATTCTCCATCATCTTTATTTCATCTTTCTCATCCAAAGCAGGGCGCAGTTAAGGATGGAAGCTGTATGAAAGTTTTATTGTTAATTTGTATTAATATCGCACGATAAAAAACCTATAAACTCTAAACTTTTGGCTAGAGAATTTTTTTTATTTAGTATAACCTTATACACGGCAAACGATCACACTCTATTTAGGAACACTTTTTTTTATCCTTTAACTAACAACATTTTAGTTTGTGTTGTTAACTAGATCACTTTAACACTCTGTTTGCTGTGATAGTGTTCTGAATATATGTTTGGAATCTAAATGTGTTCTTCAATTTAGATTTCCGTCTGTTTTTTAGCAACACTTTACTGCACCATTTTTTGAACACATTTCTGGATTGCTACAGTTTTCAAACATATATTGTGTGTTTTCGGATGGTGTCTTGATAGGGTTCTGATCTGATTAATGTAGAACACTAACTAAACACCATAAAGTGTTTTTACAGGTTTTTTGGGCGTTTGATCATCCTTGAATTGCTCAGACGGAAATTTGGGTTTCACAGTCCACTTTATTTTAAAATAATTGAAAGTCCCCCCCTATGGAAAGGGCATTTTTGAGGGATGTTGTTTTCAAAGCTTGCGGCTCTATCTTGCTTTAAATATTGAACTTTTGCCTATGGAAAGTGCCACTCTGAAGAAATGATCTATTAAATATTATAAGTCCAATAATTCCATGCTTATATCAAATTTTATAATTTTCGACTTAGACCGCTGTAACTCTACGTCGATGGCTGTATATAACCGCAACCCTCTCCACAGCGTCTGCGCTGACAGTTCTTTCCCGTAAGTCGGTTCTCTTCTTTCCGTATTAATAGGTTTGCATAATGTTCTTTCCGAGAAGGTTGGTTTGACGGACTCAACCGCCGCGTTGCCACAGATATAAATTAAAGCGCAGGCCGAGAGGGAAAAATCAATTACGGGGAAGAGAGCGCGTATTTCTCTGGGAGCGTTGGCAACGCAATTTTAAATGCAATCACCCTCCGAGAAGTTCAATCCGCTTTAATCGAAATTTGAGTAACATTAATTTGCGGCACCGGAGAGGAGAGATTCTGTTTTGAATTGATTGATATTTATTGATTGGCCCAGAGGAAGGCACATGTTTTCGTGCTCTCGAAATTAAGGGTTTTTTTAATGCAGGATTTAATTGGATTTACACGTGGAGGGGGGAGAAGGGTCCCGGGGTGCCAAAAGTTCGATTTCCCTCGTGATCTTTTATTATCAGGTTTTTAATTGGAATATCCTGAATTATGGGTATTGTCGGAGGTGTTGACGGAGAAACTGTGGTATGTGGTTAATAGGAAAAAATACAGGTCCAATTCACAGAATCCCGTTTGAGTTTAATTAGTTGATGACGGTTTGTTTGTATTTTTTTCTATTCCTTCAAATCGATATTCGTGTGCGGTTGGGTTGATTTATGATCTGGAAAACCTTTTAAGATGATTGGAATGTGTCATTCGAGGGAACCTAATCGACCGTGGATTATTTCACCGGTGTTGTTTTTTTTTCTTTCAGAATGCACGCACTCACGACATTACCATTACGTCTGTTATACTTACTTCGGAGATTAATTCTTTAATTACGATTGATATTTTTTGAAACGTAGAATACTGGAAAAAAAATCGACTCAGACCCTATATCTCCGGAACGGCTTGTGATATAAAGACAAATAAGGTATCATTTTTCATGGGGGATGCACCCCCTAAAACCCCCCAAAACGAATTTTCATGTCATTTGGTCCCCAAATAAAGCCAGGAGTGGGGGTTGAATTTCGTCGAATTTACGTTGAAATCTCGTGTTTTACGTTGAATTCTCGATTTTGATCCTTACAACCATCAACCCCGCACGAGAATTCAACGTAAAAAACGAGATTTCAACGTAAATTCGACGAAATTTAACCCCCACTCCTGGCTTTATTTGGGGACCAAATGACATGAAAATTGGTTTTGGGGGTTTTAGCGGGTGCTCTTTCAGAATCGGGAATAATCTTTGATGTCACTCATAGGAAAAACGAAAGTTGGTGCTTCGTTTAATATGAAGACGACCCCCTAAGAACTTGAAAAACTTTCTGTATATAGAATACTTCAAATCATGAAAAATGATACCTTATTTGTCATTATATCACAAGCCGTTCCGGAGATATAGGGTCTGAGTAGATTTTTTTCCAGTATTGTACTTTGTTGTGTGTGATCGGTTGTTCAAATATTGGATTAAAAATACGGGAAAGCTATTGTGTTGACAGTTGTTGTCAAATATATTGCAATTTCAGTTTAGTGTAAGTTAACTAATCTGAGTTTCAGACCAATCTTATTCGGTGAAGAATTTTAAATTATTAGATATTCTTTAAAAACATTTGGTATAGAAGCTGTTAATGACTTTTTTCAGCATCAACGAGTTTATCTTGTACCACCAGGAATGGTAATCGAAATTTGGCGTTTCCAATGCCGTTTAGTGCCGAATAAGTAATTCAAATTCTAAAGAACTTGGTCACAATTTTATCGCTTTTTTTGGCGCCAGGCACGGTTTCTTTGGATGGCCCATTGACCCAATGCTTGAACGACCAAATTTGCTCGATCTCACCCTCAAATCTCACGTTCTACGTAAGCAAACTCTCCCAACACCCTCCGAATCGCTAGGGGGGCGTCAGCCATCATCCGGAAATAATCAATGCCTCATCAAAAGACCATACGGGGGGCATCATTCGACAATTGACCATTGCCCGGTCCGTCCCCCGAGGTTGGCTCCTCTCACCATCCAATTTGCCCTCTCTGCTTCTTTCCACCCACTGCCTAACACAATAAGACCCGGGCACAATAATTACCCGACAGAAACCCCTTCCCGAGGGGGGTGTCGGGCTAAGTAAACACTTAGCAATTACCCGGGCAAAATAGAACGCAGTTATGACGTCATTATAAACGCGACGACTGATTAAATCTATTCCCTTCTCTCTCTCTCTCATTAATGAAATGACCCCTCACGCGCGCCCGTCGGAATTTCTACAAAGGGGGGGGTTCTGCATTCCTCTCTTTGTTCCCCGAATATCGATCTCTCTTCAACCCGTTCGTTTCGGAACTCGTTAGGTGCCCCTGATTGAATCGGATGCAAGTTGGTTTTGCGGGGGGGGAGAAGGGTGTGATTGGTTGTTTGGATTGTATCTGTGGGGTGTGTCGTTTTTGGTATTGTGAGTACTAGACCTGTTGTTAGGCTAATTCGTAAAATCCTGATATTGTCAGACAGTATGTTAGTACGGTTTTATTTTTTAGAATTATTAACTCTTTTACTGATGATTTGTTGTTGAAATTTTGCTCTCTTATTACAGTAAAACTTCTGTTTCGAATTATTGAACAAATTCCTCTTTGCACCAAATATTACTCTGGATTTTTGTGGAATCGCTAATTTTGTTCCTTATAAGGGGCATTTCAAGAAATTGAATTTGTGACGTTTTGGTACAGTCCATAGCGTGTATTTTTTTTCTCTTAATGTCATAAAATTTGAAAATTTCTTAAAAATTTTCTACGGTGATATCAAAGTAACCCGTTAAAGACATTTGCATAGAAAAACTTGAATTCAAGGTTTTAAACACCAGTATAATATACTTTTTGATATTTCCATAAGTGTCCAAAAAACTTTTTCTCGACTTAGGAAAGGTCAAAACTAGTTTGCCAAGAGATTTCCAGAGTATAATTTTCGGATGTAGTACATTAAATTTCTTTTTAACTGTTAGTTTTATTAAAAGTCACCTGGAGTCAATTGGTATGTCCTCTTCAGAGTTTTTCCTCTATTAGACACGTTTCTACTAAACCATCCTACCGTTCATGTCGATTCCCAACTCAGTTTCTATGCTAAGTTTTCAATATATTAGACTTTTTCATGTATCGGTTCTTCTCATTAGTCCTTCACCTCCATCCTTTCCAATCTCCATCCAGCTTTCAGGAATGCCCCTTCACTCCCTCCCCTCAAAAAAAAAGCAAAATCGTTCTGCCTGCCCTTTTGTTTCTTCCTGCGCCGAAAAAGAAGGGAGGGGCACATGAAATTACTTGGACCCACTTCCGAAGAAAACGCGGGTCGGCCGGTCATTACTACGATTATTACGGGTTCTCGCTCGTGGCGCACTTCCGAACCTCCCGTTACCTGATGCATGTGGAGCGTGACCACCCGGGGACCCTCTCAATATTCAAATGGGGCGAAATTCCAGCCGAATGGGTGACATCCGTACTTTGTGTGAGATCCCTTCTGAGCGGCATTTCTGATCACAAATCATCTTATTGTTAGGATTTTTGTGACCCTGGTCTTTTGGGTTGGGATAATCATAGTTTTCATCGCTCTTTTTTTATTGTTTTTTTGGGGATGAAGGAATTTTTGGGGTATTTGTTCTGTTTTTTGGAGGTCTTTGTGTACGGATTCTGGCTTTTTGTTGTTGTTTTTTTCTTTCTGAGGATTGTCGCTTTGAATTTAGTATATAGATTTTTGTTGTCTTTGTTACTGCTGACCTGACAGGGGGTATTTTGTCTGCGTTTATTGAATCTGAGTTCCAGGAACTCGTTGAATATGTCTCGACGTCTATACCTACCTCAAATTATGTTCTAGTTTAGGAAATTTGCTTAAATTTTTTTGGAGAGAATGAGTGCAAGATTGAAGCTCTGTTAAAATGAGGTTTCGTTTGGAAATAATATCAAGATATTTTTACTTTGCAAAAAGATTAGAAGTTTTGTAGTACCAACTTAGTATTTATTTTTTAATTACTCTTAATGATGTATCAATGGGGGAACCTGAATTGCAATCCTTTAATAAAAAATTAAGTTGGGTAAAGAAATTTTTCTTTCTTTGCGTAACTTAAGTTAACTTACTTTAGGGGGGAAATAACTGGAACACATAAATGACGAAGGAAGTTAAACTTAGCCACTCCTTTTTTCGTTTCTCTTTTTAACTGGATTTGAAACACTTCAAAATTTTAACCATGACCATTCCATGAAAATTTTAACCTTCGCTGACAATCCTGGCAGTTCCCGGTTGCTGTCATCTCACCAAAAGTAGTCTAATACATCGCCCATCGAGTCCCCTTCTTTGGGTCGGAACACACTGAGTGACTCTAATCGCGCGACCCATAAAAAATCGTTAAGATCCTTATGAAGAGGAGGGGACTGAGGTTCAACTCCATGTTTTTGTGGGTGGAGCCTATATATCGAATTCCACTTCCATAATAATTTGTTTTCTGGCAACAGTCTCAAATATGTCAAACCCCATATAGAAAAGAAAGCTCGTCCATTTGTCCATTTACCTGCTTGTTAAACAATGAGCTGCACAAAACCCCCCCGTGGCGGCGCAAAATGACCCTAAAAGCCCCCTTTCATCTTTCCTTCAACCCCTTTGACCCGAGAGCCATTAAATTCATCCATTAACAATGGCTCGGGGCCAGCCGCCTGAAAAGTGCATAAGTGGACATCTACTAAAAGGCTCGGAGGGAGGAGGAGAGTGGTCCAAAGTGGTTTGTTCCTTTTGGCACTTTGGGTCCACTTCTAATGCGCCTGGACAATTACTACGGAGCAGGGATCTTGTCACCTTTCAGATCCTTTTCACCAGCTCTCCATTAGGAGGTTTTAATCATTTAAGAGAGGGGGGAGGGTTCTGCGGTCCGTCTTTTGCAGTGGGGCTTTTAGCGGACAAGATGGGTGGGAAGGTCCATTTATTCGTCGGGGCCTGGTTTGTTCGGGCTTGTCAATGGCATTTACATTCATATTTACGGTTTAATTGGTATATATGGCGACCTGGTAATACTTTTAGTGTTTGCTTAGTTTGCCAAATTCGCATTAGGAATTTAATTTTAAAATACATGTAGTATGTATTTGGATGTTAAACATGGTGCACCACTTTGATGATATCCCCATTTTTTTATTTCTTATTTCAATTTGTTATGAATGGACCATAGCTTTCGTAGAGTAAGAAATTCGGATTGTATGCATGCAAGTCATAGGCTTGCTTTAAATTTTCATCCTTTTAGCTCCGATCAGCTACTGCTAAAAAGTTGTCAAAAATTGAACCTTTTTTGCTTCTTTAAAGGTGATTAAAATGACTGTCAAAGATTATTTTCACATTTCTGAACAACTAGTGAAATGCACATATGACCAAATGATGTTGACAGACCCCGAATGATTCATTCACAGCAACCGCCCTCTTGGTTCTTGGCATGTCATTAAGACATCCCACTCAATCTGTCTTTGGAACGACAGTAGGGAGTTGTAAACCATCACCTTATTGTTCTTCTATCCATTCAGTTCTCACAGGCATCTCTCTATCACGGCCCCTCTATTCTTCAGGTTAACCATTGGGCTAAAACAAGAAAATTCAAACTGCTTTCTCAACTGGATTGGTCCGTAATCTCTTAAGTAAGTAGTAGTATTAAGTAGTGCGACCAACTACAAACGGCAAACGCCCAACAAGGTTGGTCCGGTCCATTTAACTCAAACCACCCGATTCCCAGTATCTATCAATTTTATTCTTGAATTCGTTTACCCCACTTGATTTGATCCTTTTTAGTTTTTTATTTCGTATTTGGTTTTTAAATCATTATTTTTTTGCCTTCAATTTGTACTTTGTTACTGGAAAAAAATTAACAGCTTTAGTCAACCACTGAAGTTAATTTACTAAAAATGATTTAAAATGTACGTATGGTCGTGAACTGACAAGTTTAGTATCTTTATAAGAAATGTAGGATTGGTTAAATTTCAGGTTATAAATTTTAATTAGTTCTTTTCTTACCAGTTATTGTTTAGTATTTATGAATTAATGTATTAATACACTGTTAGGAAATCTATACTATTAAAATCCGAGAGTAAACAAACGTATGTGTGTGGCTGTGTATGTGTGTATGTCCATCTATCTCCTCCAGAACCACTGAACGCAGAAGGGCGCCAGAGGTACCAAAAGACGCAGAATGACCCAGGGACCAGGAGTAGCCCATGTTCGTTCCGAAATTCGAAATACTTTTCGAATTATTTGCGTTTTTCTGCTCTTTTACGCTTATTTCTCCATTTCTCCACTAGATTACTCCTGCTTGACTCACTATTGTAAATTAGTTGAAAACAACCAAATTAAATATTTTTACAGGAAAAACTCGATAATTGTCCATTTAAAAACTCCATCAGCCATGAATGTGTGGGTAGTTCCTACCACACATATTCAACTCCATAAAACTACAATACCCCTCCAAACTCAGTATTTTGTTGTACATTGTGACTATAAATCAGTAACATCTTCTTAAAATCCCAAAGTTATCCCTTGATAATCTACTAAAGTGGACGTTTTCTGAAGTGAAAAATTGCCTATTTCTGCCAGCTGAAAGCAAAAAAAGTAAGACGTTCACCTCTGGCCGTCTTACAAAATTAACTTACAGGCTTAAAGGTCAATGATAATTAATATTCATAGTCATTTTAAAGTGTACAAAAAAGTTCAAGTACCGCTTATCAAAACATACCACAGAAAAATATCTTATATCTTCCATTGTGTTATAAACAGTACCCATTTAAAATAGCTGGTTCCTTAAACAGTTACATCGCCAAAAGGGCAGTGCTAGGGTCGGCATTTCCTACCTAGACATAAATCACTATGTGACAACAGGTGGGCAGGGGTGCATCTTGTCACCCAGGCGAGCCACCCACCACTTGCAGGACTGATGATTGTCCTTTTGCAGTGACCTTCGGCTGCATTGTTTTCTCGCGGGTTATCGCGGTGGACCATCGGCCGGCAAAGGTGCATGAGAAAAGGGCAATCACTCTCCAAGGGCACTTTTTTTTTGGGTTTTGAACTCGTCCCTAATAAGCCAGTTATTAAGTCGTTGCTGTTGAATAATGGGGACTGGTGTTATTAGTTATTAAAAGCGATTGAATTCTCGTTTTCTTCTTCGGTGTGAATGAGTGGTTTGTATGAGTCGTCGCGTGTTAAGGAGCACTTGTCGCCGGATATTGTGTTTTTTGTCATTCTTCGTGCTGAAGGGAGCGGTTACCACTTAAGCGTTACATTGTCTCAGTTTAAGTACCTCTTCCAATTAAGATCACTCGATAATTTCTAAAATATTGATTTTGCCAACGCTAGACCATGTATCTCCAGATTTTGGACTCCTAAAGCTGCGTTTGAGTTTATTTGGATCTGTCGCTAAACGCGGCGAATCAGAGAGACCTATGAACGAATCAAAGTACGTCATCCTTTGGTCTGTACTAACCCTGAACCAAATTCTTACAACAGATGAAAAAATATTTAATTATTTATTATTTAAGACGTGCCATTTCATTCACTGCCATTCCTCATGAATATACAGTAGAACCCCGATTATCCGCGAGCGGATGATCCGTGGTGCGGATTATCCGCGAGTGCCAAGAAAAAAAATTTTAATGATGAGAGCAAATTTTAGATGAGATTAGAGAGCTTTTAGATGTAGAGCAAAGGTTTCTGCTGTACTGTACATATTTTAAAAGTTTTACATATCATGTTTTTCGTATCATATAACATAGTTTTTATGCTGAAATATTTTTTTCGTGTTTTCACCTCATCTTAAGTCTTTTTTCGGGTTATCCGCGATTTTCACTATCCGCGGTACCCTTGCCACCCAATTCCGCGGATAATCGGGGCTCTACTGTACCTAATTTATTTGGGCTAATCCAAATAATTTGGATCTTGGCGTTCTTTGGGAGTTTGGTTTTGCCAATGGCGTTTGTTGGCGAGTAAACAATTCAACTTCCGAATCCATCATTTTATCGCTCTTTTTGGCGCCAGGCCAAAGCCAATTTTTTGGATTTACTCATTATTTGTATCAAATTTCTATTAGAGTGCTATTAACAAAAATACTAATGAAACTGCTTAAAAAGTATCGTGTTGTTGAGTCTGGATAGAAGCGACTGTTCTCTAGCTATGGTTACCCCATCTTAAATCCTGAATTTGAATAATGAATCTTCTTTCAGACTTTGATAGAAATCTTGCCTGTGACGTAAGCCAGAAATAAAACAATGTGCTTTAGAGATGGATTAATTTTTCCACTTTGAAACGGCCACCCACTATTTTAAAAACAATGGTTTATTGAACTCCCAGCAAGCTAATTGTCAGCTTCATTTCTTGTTTGAGTTTTCGAATGAACAGAGTACAATTTAAATGTAAAGAGTAAGTCAACGGTTCTAGTAAGATAGAATTTTTACGAAACTATTCACATTGTCTCTCATAGATGGTCTGATCCTTAAAGAAACATGTAACGGTAACGATTTAGCAAGATTAAAGTTACTAATTTAAGTGTTTGGGGCAACAATGATCTAACTTCAACAGCTTTTCATCGGATGCTGTTGCAAGCACATCAATTGTATAAACTGTTGTTAATCATGCAAAACGAAAACATCTCTCTAATAATACTAAAAACGATTATATTTAAATATTTCCAGTGACTTCTTCCCGTTCCCCGTCGTTTTTTTTGTATCTGTATTATTTAGTAACTTGTTATTCTTAATCCATGCCATTTATATACGTCTTTTTATGCTCTTCTCGCGATACGTCATTGAACTAGTGATGGGCAGGTATCGATACCAAATACTTAAGTACTCGATACCTATAGGTATCGAGTGTATTCGATACCCACAAAAGTATCGATACTTTATTGACATATTTCGTTTTAAATTTTTCAATGAAGTAATCTTTATAATACCTACTGTAGATCAAACGCAGCCTGTTTCCGTTTTCATTTTGCAACGCTCAAACCCAAGTCGTTATCATCCGCGAGAGAAATTTGACGCGGCTAGGTTTTTCCCCGCCAAATCCTTCGCCTCTATCCACCTCCAGGCCCGTAGCTACGGGGCTTTTTGATGGATCGCTTTCAGTTTTTTGAATATTAGTCTGATTATGGATAGGTCCTAAAAAAATTGTCCCTTCAGGTTCATTTCCCGACATTGTAAAAAAGTACTCGATACCTAAAAGTACTCGATACCTATAAGTATTCGATACCAAAGTATTCGATACCTATAAGTATTCGATACCAAAGTATTCGATACCTAAAATTATCGATTTTGCCCATCACTACATTGAACCGTTTCCTTTAAAAAAAACAAGCTTTCAAAAAGTGAGAACAAGTGCAATTTTCGATAAATAGAATAGTTTTTCGAAGCAGTATAGGAATCGAAAAATCATTTAAAGGCTCGGTATACCTCATGGTATTTGTTGGATTATGGATTAAAAAAACACTGTGCCAGACGATAGCTTTTCAACCTTCGGAACAATTTCATTCAACTCAAAAAAGCTGCTGAATTCTGAACAGCGGCTTGTTCAATGTTTTTCAATGCTGCTCCCTCCGGAATTTCTATATAAGAGTAAATGATTCCCATATATCCCTTAATGAAATTCCCCACTTTCTCGGTTGTTATAGTGAATCGTAATGGGCATGAAGGAATCTTTCTTTTTCAATTAATTCCGATGAATAATTTGGTCCCGATCCAAATATAACCACCACCCCTGAAGGGCCGTAAAACCCGCACTTAGTGCCACTCCGAGACTAAAAATAATGCGCGTAAAAGCAGAATGGGTGTGTTCGATGTGTTCGTGGATTGGTTTTTGCCCTTTTATGCGACCACAACTTTTATCTTGGTCATCTATTCTTTAACGGAGGGCTTTTCCAGCTTATGCTATAATATTGGACTGTTTAGTGCTGTTTTATATTTAGTTTATGTGGTTTTTTTTAAGGATTTGTCATTTACAATGTCTAAATAAGTGTTTTTATTTACAAATTTCGCCAATGTTAATTTGATTTTATATAAGAATTTAAAAAAATCCACACATCGACCTTCAATACGTTTGTCTTCTAGAAAATGTTAAAAATAGTAGAATAATGATGATAGCATCTTTTAAAAGACTTTTTTAGTACTATTTTATCGAAAGTATGATCTTTTGTCTTTTCAGACGAATCTTAATAGAGAAAAACTCGAGAAAGAAAATATAGCAGTGAAACTCCTTGCCTTAAAACATGAATAATGGCTACTTTAATTGCAAATGGTTACTTGGTAACTATTGAATTGATAACCCCCTGCAAATTTTATTTGACTCAAAAGTTTAATAGGAATAAATTTTCAAAATTTATTACGCGTCACAATGAGGTATTTGCATGAGTGAGGGATTTGCTTGATTTTATACTTTTTTGAGATACATTATGGTTTAAAACTCCCAAATTTCAGATTTTTAAGTTCAAAAATGTGTTTTAAAAAATCTTAAATTCAATTTCAATTTTGCCAAAACGTCAGAAAGAAAAGTCAAGTTATCAGAAAACGGGCTTATATTGAATGTGACCTCACAGCGCATGATTTGGGATTCGAAAGTGTTTTCGCGCCAAAACAAAAAACGAAATTTCAAAAATTTATATCTCAGAATCTAGGCTACGAAAATACTTGATGCAAACGTCATTCTTCATGGTTTTTATATACTATTTTAATAAAATTTAATCTCAAATTGTGAGAATACCTCATTTTTCCATCTTCCCTGGTCTCAATGAGTCTACATGGTGTTTCAGATAAGTGTTCTGTAACTTCTAGGAGGGGTCGGACCAGGGTTGCTTGATTTAAATCACTTGATTTTTAAAAAAAATCATTGATTTAAATCAAAAATGTTACACTTCCACAATTTAGATAAAAAATTAGTTTTGTATGCTTTAAAATGGTTTGCAAGATTATTTCCATTTTACAATTTTTTTTTAATTCTGCTAGATTCTTGTAACTGGGAGATAGATTTAGGTTATCTACATAAAATTGCCTGCGATTTCAAGAAAAAAATTTTCTACCAATAACAAAAATATTTATGACAAAAAGGGGTAAGTAGCAGGGTTTGGAATCAATAATTGTGATAAACTAAACAAGAATAAAAATATTTAAATTTTTTTATCTGGTACATCAACTTTTTAAAATACAAGCATGTGAATGATTTTTATCGTAAGCTTGCTTTTATAGTTAGTCCTGTTTTCCAAACTATTTTTTTCTTTTACATAACTACAGCGAATAGAGCTCTATTCTCCATATACATGACTGTCAATAAGTTGTTTATTTTATTACTAATTATATTTTAAAGAAATAAGTATAGATAATACTTTTAGTAAGATTAATTTAACTGAATTATTATAATTCAAAGATTGATTTAAATTTTTACACAAAAATGAGGCATCGATTTTTTTCAGAAATCATTGTCACAATTTCTTTCAAAGCTATTATTGATTTCATAATTGGGCAAAAATAGTTATAGAAAGGATAAAATTTTAGTAACTGATAGTATAATTGTTCATTCACCATTTTAGGATGGGCTTGGGCATTTCACCATGAATTGGCACCGAACCGCTCCCCTTAATTAATGTATAAAATTGATCAAAATTGGGATATTAAGTAATCCTAAATTATTATATCACATTGAAATTACAATATCAGTATATTATTAACCAGTTTCAGGAAGTTCAGAGTTAGTTATTCATTTAAATAAAAAAAATCTGATTTAAATAAAAAAAATCCGATTTAAATCAAATAAATCCGATTTTTTTTATTTAAAAAAAATAAAAAAAATCAGCAACCCTGGGTCGGACACACCTAGACGACTGAGAATAAACTAGGAATGAGGGGTCGGAAATGTACCCCTTGTGACCTAGGGGTTTTTATAAGCGGGAATGGGAAGTTGTTTAACTCCCTGTGGAAATGAGGAAGTTGCATGTGTCAGATTTTCAAAAACAAACAAGTGTTCCGTATGGTTTTTTGTATGGTAAAATGAAATATCTAGTTAGTTTTTTCAAAAAAAATGTACAGGTAATTAAGTTCAAAATGAACAGATTATAGATAGATTCGGTTCCTGAAAAGTGGGTCCCAATCCATAAAAGTTCACCGATCTATAATATAGCGATCTGGCTCGTATCGGAGAATTTAATCGCGAGCGTGTTGGACCCCATGTTTGATCTTGTCACCCTGTTTGGGCGGAGTTTCATTTATGAATGTTCTTCGCGGGGATGAAAAAGCGTCCGAAATTGTTGCCTGTCTGGGCGGAAGAAACATCCAATTTCTTACCTGTTGTAACGGGAGAGATCGGCGGGAGTGTGCACAAACTGAGCCTCGACTCTTTTGAACAGGGCTTGAGGTAGTATATAACTTTGCAAAGTTAAGTGGCGTATTTAATGTTTTCTTGAACGGGAATATCGAGTGTTTAATTGAATCGTCAATTTGACTTTGGGAGTAAGCCCAAAAACCAAGTTTTGAGAAAATCGAGATTAAAAACTGTATGAATAATGGAATTTTCCTTGTATAACCACTAAATTTTCAATGGGAATTCGGGACCCTATTTCGGAAAAAAAGGTAGTCATCGAAACAAGTATAAGTACATTCAAGAGTTGATAAAAGTTGATGGACTTATTCCCTTTTTCAGCCTTATGAAATTTGAAGAAAAGAAAAATATTAAAAACCACTTAAGTTGACGTTGAAATTATAGTTCTGCTTATTTCCAGGGTTGGCAAAAACCCGGGATTTTTTCGGGTTTTTTCAATAAAACCCTGAAAAAACCCATAAAAAACTGGGTTTTTTCAGAAAAAGTGGGTTTTTTTCAAAATTAAGTGGTTTTCTCCTAGAAAGTAAGTGGGTTTTTTAGTGAGTTCTTTCTATGTTAAATGTGTTCTGTCAAAATGTGTTTTTCCACAGTTAAGTGGGTTTTTCAAAGTTTTTATACTTTGAAAAAACCCACTAAAATTTAAAAAATATCTTAAACCTTGAAAAAACCCATTCAATATTGAGAAAAATCTATTTAACTTTGAAAAAACCCACTGAAATTTAAAAAAATCATCTTTATTTTTTATACCTAGTTTGAATTTTAAACTTCCTAAATTTCGAAAAAAACCCCATTCAATAATGAAAAAAAACCCACTGAATAAGGAAAGAACATATTTAACTTTTTAAAAAAACTCCCTGAAATTGAAAAAAAACATTTAGTTTTTAAAACCTAGTTTAAATTTTGAAAAAACCCATTAAAATTTTATAAATATCCTAAACTTTGAAAAAAACACATTAAATTTTGAAGGAACTGCCAAAATCTTGATTTTTCTTGAAAAAACCCAAAAATGGGTCCAAAATGTGGGTTTTTTCAAATGGGTTTTTTGAAAAAACCCATTGGGTCCAACCCAATTGGGTCCAATCCAGCCAACCCTGCTTATTTCACAACATAACAGTGAGAAATAGAAAGACTAAGATAGATAAATTTTAAAAAATTTATGAAACTGAGTCAAATACAGTATCAATGGAGAAAGCGAATATTAATTGAGTCAAACATTCCCCGATTCCGGTTACTGTCTCTTATTGCCAAATATTAGAAGCATCTAAAAAATTTTTAAACTAACTCATAAAAATATATAGTTATATCAATGCCGATCATAAAACTTTGGCGATATTTGAATATTTGGCGTTTAAAAACTACTTCATTACTATTCAGCTTATTTACTATAGGTATTTTTAAGTTATCTTTAAAATATGGAATATTTTTTAACCCACAACGTTTAAGATCTTCAATATTATTAAACAAGTGGTAGTAGACTCGCTATCTCCCCGGCAGTTCGTCTATCTCTATAATTTTCTAATGACATCTCACACTGAATAATAATTGGTTTGAGAAAACTCCAGCTCTCAACCGTCGCCTCCAGCCATGGACCGGTTTCGCCCTTGTTAGGACTCATCAGCACGGCATAGGAAGGCAACGCAAGAGACCAGAGGGAGTGGAGGCGACGCTTGAGAGCTTGAGTTTTCTCACACAACCCTCTAACCAGAGGTACTGGTGAAGAACTCTTCTTTTCATAATAATTGGTTTGTTTGAATGTTCAACAGTATTTTACACGAACTGCGGACATCATTCCACCATTGCACGCAACGTTTCACCAAAAACTAAACAAACGGCGACATTTCTCCTGATTGAAAAAAAACTCATTCGACTCCTCACACCAAATCATCCTCCCCCCGTCGGAATTAAACCCCCATCTCCCTGATTAATCCCCGTTTTGCACATCTAGACCAATCTCCTTCTCTCGATCCCGACGACAAATCGGTGGCCAACAATGGGGCCGGACGCCCCACGTGCCTCCTCTCGTCCAATCACATCCCGCGGGATGACGCAATCACATCTCCCCCCTCCTCCGTTATCGAACGCCCGATTGGTTTCAATTTGGATACGACCCCCCATCTCGCAAACAATATTGCCCTTCCAAATCAACCCTTGTTACTCGGACGGGAAACAAGAAAATGAAAACGCTACAAGATAGAAGAGGGGGTAAAACTAATATATATTCCCCTTCTTTTTCTAAGGGGGGGGGAGAACACAATATGTAAGGGAATTGGACCCGGGCCTTAATCTCGAGAAATATGAAGACCTTTAAAAGTGGGACTCAATGGGGCCTCCCAAGTAAAATTAGGTTATAAGACGTATAATGGACAAGCGGGCCGTAGTAATTTAGCCGGCTCCGCCAAATTTCGGCGTCTAAATTATTTATTTGGCCCCTAAGTAATCTCGTTCCGGAGGGGGGAGGGGTGATGATAGCCGACCTCCCCTAGGAGGGACGGTGAGATTGTTTTTGCCTAGAGGAGGCCAAATTAGTTCCCAGGGAGGATGCGGGCAGATTACTGGGGGTGTATCTGTCTCAGGGATAAGTGTTGTGAGGAATGTATTGTCTTTTTTTTCTTGGTTAGGCCTATTGCAGCTTGAGGAAAACCAAGTCTACGTACATCAACCATATAGACGTAGGGGGATGTTATTTGTCCCGTTAGAAATCGACAATCTGTTTTGAGCGCCTAAGATCAGAAATATCGTGAACTTTTACGTTGTTTATGTAACAGTTCGACAAGTTCATTTGCAACTTTTGGCGATAATTCTGTTGTTTGGATCAAGCGTTCTATAGAATTCAAAGGGTTAAGGAGCTTGGCAATTTTTAATGGGACAGTTAACGGAATTGTACCAAATACGATTGTGAGCAAAATGTAAATAAACCACCCGAGGTTGACTGTGTGTTGTTACAAAACGGGACCTTTTGGACCATTACGTTTTATTACACCATGTTTAAATGGTCGTGGACATGTTTTGACATTTTGTTTGAAGCTGTGTCTGGCCATTTGAATGGACAAGACGACCTTTTTTTTTTTATAAAAAAATACAATTAAAATAAAATTGACAGTTCGAAAAATGTCAAATATTTACTACAAACACTAGTAGTTTGTGAGAGCTCTCTCTCAATAAAATAGCAAAACCTAAAGGAAGGTAACTAACAATAGGATAATAAATGGTGTCGCGAAATATCCTGTCAATGTAAAAACCGGTCAACAAATTCCGGTAAAAAAATTTTACATGTAAATGAGCCATAGCTCCTTCTTGGTTTCAAACAATTCCATACAACCAGTAAATATGAAATTTTATAAGTGTATTTTACGGTATGGAATAATTAAAATCTCACTATTCCTTTCTACATATTAAAGTAAACTTTTATTGTTTTAAACTTCTACAAATTTGGATCTAAGTAAAGAAATGAAAGGAAATTATTTTAGAGCATTAATAATAAAGTCCCGTTTTAACGAACTTAATGGGACCGTAAAATTTCTTTGTTGTAACGGAAATTTCGTTGTGTAACGGTATTTCGATAATTCAAATACAAACGGTTGGAGACTTTCGTAATAACAGGATTTTTCGTTGTATCGGTATTCGTTGTAATGGGATTTCACTATTAATTTGATCTTATAACTTGTACTTATTACTAAAAATTCACTCGTTTTAATCACATTCTTATTTTACTATTTGAAAATGACATGCTGCCTTTTTTTACATCCTACTATAATATCAAAATTTTAATCTGCATTCCAATAAATGATATCGGAAAAATTTATAACTTAGATTTATTTTATCTTGTCTTTTGGCGAAAACCCAGTACCTTGGCGAAATATAATTTGGATTAGGTCCCTGGATACCTCTTACTTTAATCATGAGAGAAGGGAAAGTTCCAAGGAAAAAAATGTATTCCGCTACATTTCTATGTTTAATGCACCTGAGAAGAAGAAACTATTTTATTTATGAACTGCAAAAAGTATTCTGGCATAATTTGCTGCTTGTTTCCGAAGTTTGTTTTAAAAATTTCGTTTCAATTTTCTGAAGGAATTCTTTGAATTTAAATTAGCACCGAATACTTTTACACTGCTCTCATAAAAGCGGGATCGATTGTATTATTCATTTTGATTTCACTGAAACCGGGCTTATACTCCAAATCTTTTGCTCACAGTGCTAATTTTTTTGAGTATACTAACTGGGATTGTTTATCGATTAGCCTAAAATCTTTCTCTGGAGCCGTTTTTTTATGTATGATAAATCGAGCCTCATTGCTAAATTTGAAATCTCGGATGCATACTCTTTATTTTTCCCGAAATCTCCCGTCATTTAAGAGCTTTCTTGAGTATTGAAAAATTCTGACGCAATGTCGTCCGTTTTAACTTTCAAATATTCATCAGTAAAGTATCAAATTATGAAGGGAATTGTTGTGATCTGAAGTGAACTGAACTGAGTTTGAATCATCTAGCTGTAACTGTATCGAGTCTACTAATACTATATAGTTCTAGTTCTGTTGTTTGTTTGTTCTTCGCATCGCACTAATCACAATGTAAACCTTTTAGACTTTATTAAATTCATGTTGTTCCCTTTTGGACTGGCGTTATTCAAGTTGGACTTCATCCCAACAGGAATATCCCTTCTACTCCTAAGGATGATTTGAAAAAGCAATACTCCCTCGCATCACGATTATCCGTATATTACAAAGATGAATACATGACCAAGAAGTTGAGATGCATATCCATATACTTATATTGTTGTAGTAGTGTGGAGATGAGCAGATTTCCTGTGATTATATGTTGCATTTTAAGCCAGATGAAGGGTTGATATTTTGTAAGAGGAAGAAGAAAATTCTTTAGGGTTTCTATTCAAATTTAAATAATATTGAAATTTCAGCTCGTAAAATGGTTTTTATGTAAAGTACAGGAATTGAACGATTTTGCTGGTTTAATCAAATTTTAAAAAGTTCCAATTTCCACTAGGGGGATTTTACAACTTCCCATCATGCTCTCTTATAAGTCGTTGGAGGTGCATTTCCGACCCAACATTCCGTGTGTTTCCCTATACCCATCCTAGAAGTTTTTTTTAAATTTCTAATGGGCGGGTACTACTGGACATTATCCTTTTACCACTGAATATGCCCTAAGAAGTACCTACTTAGCGTTACCCAGCGAGCACCTGTGGACCGAAGCCACGGAGGTGAGGTACTGTTACCCGCGCCACACACCCATTCACTTGCACAAGCCCTTTTTACAAGGGGGCCACTTTCATTCATCACACAAGGACAGCAATTAACATCCATGCCAAACGGGGATTCGAACCCCGGACGTACTGCTTCGCAGTCAGATACGCTAACCACTCGGCCCGCACGTCGGCTAGAAGCTATGAAACACTTATCTGAAACAGTCTGTATTTCAACGTTTTTGTTCTAGTGAAGACATGGGGGAAACTTAAAATTACCTTATAGCAATGAGTGTCCCCACCCCGTCGAATCCGGTGATCATCAGGTTGGTTGAATCCATAGAGTTAGGAAAGAAGAATAGAGGAGGAATCGGGTCCGATTTCAACGGAAGCGAGCGATCCCATGACTGCCTAGCATGTCAAAGTTATGAGTTACGAGATTTCACGCTATTTGGCGAGGTTATCGCGCTGTTTGGCACGGCGCTCAGAATATATATTTTTTTGTTGCCTTATAAGTTTCGTATTTTTGTATCAATGCTATCGTATTTTTTACAGTTAAAATATAAATTAGTGATAGCTTCTGTTTTTAAAGGTTACATTTTATTTAAGTAATTTTAATTCCAGTATCTGTTATCTGAAACATAAATGAAATTAACACTACTCTATATCCTATTCTAATTCACAACGATAAAGCACACGCAATATTTAAAGGAAAGCAATTTTAAATTGATGAATACAAAAATTAAACTGTTACTTAAAGTGGTTAGAAAGATTTAAAAAATAGTTAATTAATTTTGCTTTTATATAGAAGTGCATAAATTGTGTAATTTGAATAGCGAATCACATCCGAAAACATACAGGGAAGAAGTTTATGGATATGTGAAGTGAATTATCACTTTGAAATTTGATGGTCTACTTTTTACTTTATTTAACTTGGAGACTCTTCCCCTTTCTCATTAAAGCTCGTTAACCCCCTCTACTTATCACTTCGCGATCTCAGCAAACAATGTTGCAAAAACCGAAAAGGCACCGAAAAGCTTGAAACTTCAAAATTTAAATACCCAAAAACTAATAGGAAAAAGAGTGACGGTAATCTTCATTCATAAGAGTATGTGGCTTCAAAATAATATTTTTCTGAAAATAGGGGGTCTTATGCCATAAAACCCCAACCAACCAATCTGCTGATTACAGTTTTTTAATGGCAAACTCGCAACTGAAAAAATATTTTCGAATTAAACATTTGATGGCTTTTGAACTAGTAAATTAAATTAATAAGATTACATTCTACTGATTAGGTTTTGTGTTATGAAATTTCAAGGATATCAAAGCGAAATTTTTTTAAACAGCCCCAGTGATGGAGACATTAATTATTATTACATTATTTTATTGAGGTATTAAAATTCTAAAAGAAGTGCCCAAATCTTGTACAAATATCCATAATAATATTAACAATATTGTTACAAAAATTTCATAAATGTAAATATTGGTAACTTATTTTGATACATTTAGCATTAATGTAGCAGCAATCTAAAAATAGTCTTAACAATATGGCAAAAAAAATCCACAGAAACTTTAAAAAATCACAATTATTTAGAAACTGCATCTCAATAATTGGAATATGCATTTATATTATTCCTTAATAATTATTGGAAATTATTTTCTTGAATTCTTGAGAAGGAGGCAAAATAAAAAATAATAACGCGCTAAAATTAAACCCGCACCAACACAAAACAAGCGCCAAGCTCGATCGCCAACGGCCGCCAAAGCTCATTTCAGGACTTAACTTCGTAAAAAACAATTTTCAACCAGAAATATTGATTTGAATGACTCAAAAACACATCCAATCTAATCACAAATCTTCATTTTATAATACTTGAAGTAATTTAACTGAAATTCTGTCAAATTTAATCGAATATAGCTCGTGAAAGTCGAACGAACTCGGCGCGAAGTTTTTTAAAATCCCATTCATAAAAATGTTTCGGAGATATTTTTAATTTTTAAGCTCAGAATAATTAGTCATTTCCTTCTACATCATAAACAGGTGTTTTTTCTTTTTCCGATCATTTTTCTATGAGTTATTACGATTTTTCACCTTCGAAATCGACGCGTCTATGGGAGCTCCAATGTTAAAGAATTATTTTTGCCTAGCATTGATCTTTGGAACACAGGGTTGCCGTCCATGCCGTCTCTATTATTCTTATACCTCTATGGTTGAATCGCGAAGTGATATTTTTTACGATCATCTCCTCTGGACACCATCCAGCCTCAATCCAGGGCAATAAATAAAGCCCGCCCCTGATTAAAGGGCAGGCGATGAATATGCCCGGTAGCCTCCTGCCATATTGTATGATGGGGGATTTTATGCCCGTCATCGCTGTGGTGGAATCGAACTGAAGCCATTGGAATGATAGGGGGGGAGCTGACTTTTGAATAACTCCGAATGGCAGTGGCCCAAGTCCAACCAGATGAAGGGGGGTGAACAAAACTGAGTTAAAGCTACCGAGGCTCATGAGGCAAGAGAAGTTCGAAATTGTGAAGTGTGATAGTAGCCCTGACGCGTATAGCCATACTGTACTTTGATAAAGCCCCCTACATACATGTGATTCTTCCGCCAATTGGCGGAAATCCGCCAATTTGCTTTGAAAATTAAAATCCGACAATTTGATTTGCAAAACTCAAATTCCACTTTCTGATTTTCCAATTCTTTTTTTTACTGAAAACTCTTACCGCGAAGGTTACCTAGTAATAAGTTTAAAGTAAAATCGAAAAAATATCGAAGTAATATGAAAGCAGTTAATACTTAAGCTAAAAAATATAACTCTAGCATATCGAATCGTTGATATTGGGAAGTAGAAGCAGATGGACCCCCTCTACTTAAAATTAAGGAAAATTTAGGTGCTATCGAATTTTTTTAAAAATATTTTCCGCCAATTTATTGTCAGAGCAATCACATGTATGCCCTATTAATTTTTGAGCGTTCTGGTTGTGGTAACCGGCAGTCAGTCATTCACTTTTATGGCAGAAGAAAAAAATAGTTTCTTCTTTTTGGGATCTATCAAAGTACAGTAAGTATGGCTATATGCAGCCCTGACGTCACTTTTGACATATCCGAAAACGTTTTTTCCTTAAAATACCTAATCGTATAAAAATGTACTGTTTTCATAAGTTTATATATCACAAAGGTTCTAGGCATTGGAAATTGTCTTATACCATCATTAAGCTAAAAAATAGTGCAATAAAGTTGGTTTGTGGTTAGTTTTTTAGCGTTCAGAGTTTTTAATTACTATTTCGAGATGTTATGAATACTAAATGTAGTCTTTTATCGACAAGGGTAATAGAAAACATCTTTTTGTATCCGGGATGCCAGTCGTTAACATTTAACAAGAAAATTGCAATCCATTATCCTTTTAGAAGTCCATGTATGTATATGCAATGGTCGGACCTGGAAAAAGTGCCCGAACCTACGAACCTGGTTCGGGGGAAGCCCCTACCAGCTCCATAGGAGCAATACATAAGGTTTGGGGAAATTTTGTTAGGTTCGGGGGAAGGTTACAACTTTTTCCAGGTCCGGCAATGGTTTTATCTGCTAAATCAAATATACTAGTTTTCCATTAAATCTTTTTCAACCTGTTTGTTTTGAATCGAAGATTATTTTTTTCTGTTGCATATTATGATTGAAACATTTTGTATCCTTCTTTCATAGACTGATTGAGGAGTAGTTCTCATCTTTTGTGTAAAACCGCGGTAGCTTCTCTCGCATAAGACAGAAATTACTACTTCCAATTTAGTTTTCCCCATTACCTCTATTGATAGAAGGAGAATTAACAAAAACCTTTTTGAGTTCAACTATCCTCAGACCATTTCTCATTTCTGCATCCGTGTTTCTTCTTCCTATTCAATCATGCCAACCGCCTCTGGGTCGGAATTAAAATTTCGAACCGTAAGCGAATTAGAAACAAAATCGGCTCATTGAGCATTTTGATGATGAATGACGATTAATTTCGCAGTTCTTTCTTCTCGTAATTAATAATTCGGACACCAGGTGGTGTTTGCGGCTGCAGTGACACCCTTCGAAGCCCATCTGTGAGGCCATTTTGGAAGAGTCATTTATTCATTCCCTGTTGGCGAGCTTTTTTCGATTTGCGTTTTGCCGGCCTTGATGCTGACGATCATCGCTGTTCTGATTGAACTTGACATCTGCAGCTTTGAGAAGCTTGGGTAGACACAGTGTGTGGCAGAACGAAGTACGTAACCAATTGAGATGGTTGAGGAAGAAAGTGGCGTAAGTCGGAAAATTGAGAATTTTGAGTTGAAAAGGGATATTGAACGAAACGCAAACGCTCACAATACTACTACTTAAAAAAACATTTTTTTGTGTCTTCAGACTAACCACTTTTTACTTTGCCTTGTTAATAGCGCTAGAACTCTCTATTACGTTATTATAGCGTTCTGGACAAAGTGAAAAATGTTTGTTATGTCCAGAAATGTGTTCTTAGTTCTAAAATTAGTGCTGTAAAAGTGTTGCTAAAGTTACAGAGACAGAAAAAGGGGTTCTTACAGAGTTCGATATAAGATTACCAATGCATTCAGATTCTGAACACTATTTTAAGAACACATTTTCATCCCAATATTATATTACAATATGCTGTTTTTATAACTCATTTCTAGGCAGCAACACTTTTTAAACATATTCAAAACAGCATCACCATATATTGTTGTTGTTGTCGTGTGCCCATAAATGGCAGGAGTCCGACTTCTGCCTCATGAGATGATAGATGCTGCCACTATCTATCGCCACCTCCACAATTTTGCCATGCATCTGAAGGGGAGGGAAATAGTCTCCAGACACCTGGACCCAAGGTAAACTGCGCTATGACCGACCTCAGGACTTTCGGACCCACAGATTTTAACGAGCACGTACTCCTCATATACTCGATGGGTCTTCAGCGGTGTCGGGAATCGAACCCGGGACCCTCCGATCCCAAGGCCGATGCCTTAACCACTAGGCTCCCCACGGCCTAATATACCACCATATATTACAGTGCTTAAGTGTTTTAGCTAACTATACAAACTAAATTGTTGTCTTCTTGTTGGTTTACTAGAGACACTTGCTAACTCTAATGGAGCTAGCTGCTTGGTCTTCTTCCCTTTATTAAAGTTGTTGTCAATTGGAGGGAAAAAATGTTATGTAGAATTTTGTCATACAATCACTTTTGATTATCATACTCTTTTACATTCCTAAGAAGTGATAGAAATAGTTTCATCTTATTGGTCGCTTGATTTTAAAACCGAATATTCCTTTTTTTTTAGAATTTTTCTTTTCTCATTTGACGCCTTGATTTCCACTTTTGAACACCCCGTGTGAAAAATCTGTAGTTCATTTGTGGCGGAAAAAAATTTCCCCTGGAGAAAAATCCCCGTGTACTTTTCATCCCCTGCGAAAATGTTGGTGCCGAAAGACTAATTCCCCTTTCTTTTTGCCCAATTCAATTCAGCAATCACACCCAACACAGGCCTGGCGTCGCGAGATAAAAGAACTGCAGCGCCCCCTGGCGTCCCTCTCTCTCCTAATTACACGCATCGCACGCGCCGCTGACCAGGGTTCTGATTGAAAACTTGAATTCATTACCGAGGGCCGCTTTTTCCATTAAACGGTGGACCATTAATGGACGAAAACGGGACCAAAAGAGATTTCTTTTACCTCGCTCCAGGAGCTCCTTATGCGCGGACACAACACTTCTCTATGGAAGAGAATGGGTTTTGTTTCGCGCGAATCGCGCGCGTTTTGTTTTTTAGGGTGGATTTACATGCAGGTTCAAACTTTCCTATGGATGATGACGTAGATTCTACGTCGTAGCAGAGGTGCAATTATTGCCGAACGCCTGAACGAGGTTCGGGGAAAATTTTTGTCAAAGAAAAACTCAACAAATTTGAGTTGTTATTTTTTGTAAAAAAATATTTTGGCCGGGGACAATAACCTCCAAACTCACGAAAATTAGGTGAAAATTTCAGGATTTCGGATGAATAGCACAAAACTACGGATCTACGTCTAAAAGACGAGTTTCCTTGGTGAATACCTGAAAGTTTGCTTTTCCTTGCATTACAGTTGATATGCAGAAAAAAACATTCTTGACGTGAATAGCGATTTTCACTTTCTTTTTCAAAATCAAGAAAGAAACTATGGAACATTTTTAGGAAAAATTAAAGGAAAATAGTGAGACAATTTTTGAGGAAATTTTGGACAACTTATGAAATGGTATTCTGGGAAAATATTGGGCCCTGAAACATTATATCTGCACCCCTGCGTCGTAGCCCCAAGAATCAATGGAAGGATCAGATTCTACATGGATTGGGAGAATGATGAAGAATGTCCTACCCTTTTCCCATTGTCGTCCCAGTCGCGTCGCGATACTCTCTGCATGTGTAAACCCGCCCTTACTGTGCTCTTTAATGGGGAGTTGGTAAAAAAGGTTCTTCTGTGTTGCCGTTAATGGCGGAGGTCATTGTTTTAGAGGTTGGGATTATAATTACGAACACAGCAAAAGTTCAGTTATTATAATTGAAGTGTTTGCTGGTTTGCATCAGTATCACATGTCTGGTGCTGTGGGCTTGGTTTTATATTGGGAGTTTTGCATTTGCTGAATACAGTCTAATGAGAATAGACACTGCCATGAGTTCATTGCAAGTTAAATATTTTAGTATAGAAATTTGAAAAATATTATTATTACTAGTGATGGGCAAAATTGATAATTTTAGGTATCGAATACTTATAGGTATCGAGTACTTTTTTTCAATGTCGGGAAATGAACCTGAAGGGACAATTTTTTTAGGGCCCATCCATAATCAGACTAATATTCAAAAAACTGAAAGCGATCCATCAAAAAGCCCCGTAGCTACGGGCCTGGAGGTGGATAGAGGCGAAGGATTTGGCGGGGGAAAAACCTAGCCGCGTCAAATTTCTCTCGCGGATGATAACGACTTGGGTTTGAGCGTTGCAAAATGAAAACGGAAACAGGCTGCGTTTGATCTACAGTAGGTATTATAAAGATTACTTCATTGAAAAATTTAAAACGAAATATGTCAATAAAGTATCGATACTTTTGTGGGTATCGAATACACTCGATACCTATAGGTATCGAGTACTTAAGTATTTGGTATCGATACCTGCCCATCACTAATTATTACCCATATTTACAGCCATCAGCAACTTAAGAAAAAAAAGCTTTTCGATGACTGATTGGTTGTTGTTGTCATGTGCCACTTGGAATACCCAAGGATTCAAGGCAAAGGGGGTGCGGCTTCCTGAGAAAGTGAGGCCCATAAATGGCAGGAGTCCGACTTCTGCCTTAGACTTGAATCCAGAATATGACGCTGATGGCTGTGATGGGGTTGTTAGTAGCTATTATACAAATAAAGTTTCTATCATGGAAATTACGAAGTTAATATGGAATATATTGGGGGAATATCCCCCAATTTTTTACGATATCCTTCCCCGAAATTTTTCACTGTCTTTCAAAAGTACTGAATGTCAAAACAGCAATCGGTGAAAAAAAATTCTTTTTTGGCCAGCTTTTTCCTGGCAAATTTTTGTATTTTGTCTAAATTAATGTGTAGTTGAAATTTAAAGTCTTAATAAAGTAAACAATATTGTATTTTGTATGGGCGTAACTAAATCAGAGTTCTACCAAATATGATATTTTTGACTGATATAACTACTAAATGTAAAATGAAGTCACTGGAATATTTTCCTATCATAACAACTCCTTGTACGAATATAATAGAACTGAAATGTATAATAGTTAAATATTTTGATTTTTTTTAAAATTATGTACCTCATCCTTTTCAATTGGGGTGTAACAAGTTCTTTAACAAGCATTTAGTTTTGAAACACGGCTACCTTGTCTGAATAATAGATAAATAGGCTGTCTCACAACACTTAACCAGCCAACTTTAAATAAAAATAAAACCAACTACGAATCCAGATGACCAGGCCATTCCATTAAAATCGCACAACAAGTAATTGAACTTGAATGATTGAAAACGGGCGCAGAATAAAAGAATATCCCTCCCTCCCTCCATTTACATCTCGACACGTCACTAAACAGGCCCCGCCCACCATAAATAACGTTCATTCAATCCGCCATTTAATTAAACCAAACACATCAGCTGCCCCTGACAAAAAGAACGACATTATAATCAGAAATTAAATTAAAACTCTACCTCGCCAGATTAATATTCGATCAGGATGTTCTTTCTGGTGCCCCCAGCAAATTGGCCCCCCTTTTCATTTCTTCTTCTGACGATATCCCCTGACCGGACGGCGCTTCGTGTCAATTAAACGCCGCGCCGGGGCTTTAATTGCTTTTGCCCCTGGACCCGCTCTATCAACGGTTCTCGGGATTGTTTCTGGCTCTGTTCGATGATTTATTCGTGTTTTTCCCTCCGGGAATGGCGCTTGTTGCCCTTTCTTTTGGGGTTTGGCGGGGAAGTTTTGTCCGTCGTCGTTTTGGTTTCGTCCTTTTGTCTCCGAACACGATTTGGGGGGGTGAATTGTTATCAGATTTTGATGGGATAATGTTGGTGATGTTTTGGTTCGTGCTATGTGGATTTGTAATAGAGTTAGAACCAAGTAATATTTGGAAGGTATTATATAGTCTGTTCATTTAGAATTGGCGCCTGAAACAGGATCAAAAACGCTCATCATTCAACTTCAGTGACCTATTCTTTTACAGTATTTTAACTACCACTGTTTAGGCTGCCTTATCATTGCAGAAGAAAATTTTTCGATGATAATTACAATAGTAACTGCTTCTAATACATTTCGTCTTAAGGCTCCAATTCTAAATGAACAGACTATAATGTGACATTTTTAAGAAAATAATGAGTTATCGCAGAGAATGAGTTGGATACGTTTCGACTTACAATGTAGTACACTCATATCTCTCTGGAATAATGTCATGAAAGAGGAATTCGGCCACAAATGATAAGAACAAAAACGTTTAGTGACAAATATCTCGTAACCAGCCATCCATAAATGATGCCACATTTGTGGATGCCACTTTCCGGCAACAGGGGAGAGGGGGTTTACAAGAATTGTGACATCACACAGTACAAATCAGCATTTTTTTTGGGAGAAAATGTATCTTACGCAGGGGTAAATAAACTTAGAAATTATACCAGCCAAATAAAAGTTTACTTTGAAGTTAAAATATATGGTCCATCCATCCCTCGTAAAAAAAAATTTTCTGCTTTTTTTTTTATCTAAATCTAGTTTTAATTACTTTTTCTCCCTTTTATAGTCGTACAAAAATCAATTTCAATATAGCAAACTCCCAATAAAAATGACATTAAAACATTTTCTTCGCCTGGTTCGATATCTGAGCTTATTTGGGGGCTTCTGAATTTACTAAATGCAAATTCAGAATTTTCAATTCCCGAAAGTGTCCGGTTGGCGATCTTGGCGACGACGTCCTGTCCACCTTTCGGCAACCCCGCCCGCCCTTAACGAGAAAACTGATTGCAATAGTAATCTGGGCTAGCAACAAATGAACTAACTCCATTTAATAAATTCCAATTTCTTGATGAGTTTCTACAGGAAGCCATTATTGCTCCTCGTCTTCCTATTAAGGGATTGCATTCTCCCGCCCTCTTTTTTTATTCCATATCATATTTGTTTTTCAGTTTCTTTTCTCTCTGCTCATTGAATTAAGCCAGCACGTAATTGTGAGGAAAAGGATCTTTCTTTCTTTTTCCCCTTTTGTTTGCGATGCTCACGACGTGAAAATTGCTCTTTGAATTGAAAAAACAATTTTTTTTCCTCTCAAAAAATTTGTTTGTTTGTGTGTCAGGTCAATCCCGGTTGTTGTAATTAGATGCGTGTGTCACGATCTAATTATGTTTTCTGATTGCGATACTTGGTCAAAGTATCTTACTTTGATTGTTAATTTGAACTGTAGCAGAGTGTTATGAATGATTTGATCACACTGAAGAAGATTCTAGGAGTGGGAAATGTTTGTTGGACCTTGAGCTATTGTTGAGATTGTGTGTAATAAAAAAAAACGCATTTTTGCTATTTTTTGGACTGTTTTTTGGATACCCTTTGTTTAAAATGATAGGTTTGATAGGCTTTATGATTGGTTAAAAGGATAGGTTTTTGGTCTAAAAAATATAAATGTATTATAGTAGTACTTTCATTACCTGATGCTTTTTAAGAACACAATTATTGTACTTAGCCAAGTTCAAGTATATATTGCTTAAAGAAGAATTAGATAAATTTGCAAGCATTTTGTGATATATTTGATACAGGCGATGTGATAAATCCGGGTAATATAAATAATGCCCGCGTATTTCGAGCAAATTGATAAATAGTGTTTATATTCTTTATTGTACATTTTTTATTTCATTATTAAATAAGTGATGAATGCCATTAAATTTATCTCATTGCCGGTCTCGCTTCAGGCATTATTAATTATGCTCGGTTTATCATTTTCCCCGTTAACATATATTAACAAATGCTTGAAGATAGCTTGCGTAAATGAGCTTTAATCCATTATGTTTGGTTACTCGGTTACTGTTATGATTCCTGTTGGATAGTTTTAGACTTCATTCAAACAACGTTAAATTGGCTCATTCGGTCTTGAAAAAGACCTATTTTTAAACTCTTAAATTTGTTGTAAAAATAAGCCCCAAATTTTCCTACTTTCCACTAAAATTTTTCTGTACTTCACTGATGTTCACAGAAATATCGATGTAAGCGCAAGCAGATGTGAATATTCCCCATTTGCGACTCCATCAAAACACAGTATTGTGCGTCCGAACATCAATTGATGACCAATCCATTATAAAATCGTGTCGCCCTTCTGTTACTCAAACGACACAACCGTTACGTCCTACCCAGGGGTCATCGCTGTCATCAAACATCGCACGCGCATTACTCATCTCATTAAACTCATTAATCCGACTCGTTTTTGTCATGCTCGTCACGATAGCCTACGTGTCGCTTCAGCTGTCAATAAAAGGCTCTTTAGCGCGCCCATCAAACCTAATGAAATCGATTCGGTTAACGACGATGCCGCTTTGGCCAGCCAATTACGATGGATTTATTTAGACGCTACGTGACTTAGTTGGCGAAATTACTACGGGCCTTGATGGTTAAAAAACAGTCAAAACTTTAATCCAGTTCCTGAGAGTGTGTTAGAAAGCATAGCTTTAAAAAGCTTGAAATTGTATAAATTTCCATTTTCTTGTTTCAAAAAAACCACTATGCTGACTTACATTAGTATTTTGCATTTTAAAAGCAGGGTATGATTTAGTTCCATGACTACAACTAAATTTTATTAAAATCTATAATTTTATGATAAAAAACAGTGCTTTAAATCGTTTATGCTGAAAAGTGCTCTAACTAAATGAAATCTAACTATCTGTGACTAACTAGCTTATTATACTAAATTACATACTTATGCACTTCAATAAAAATTCCGAAATCATGTTATCTTGGTGGGTGCTTGACATGAACAGTAGTTGTTTTTTTTTTCATTTGTATCGAATACTTAGGTTAGGTAGGTTTCGAGTATTGTATTGTAAAGCAATATAATTTACTCCATAAACTAGCAATCAATATTCATTCATACAAAACAATCCTTTCAAAATTAGTCATTATTGAAATCAATTAGGATAGATGATTGGAATTGGGGTTTATTTGGTTAAGAGATTAGAGGTATGTCATATTTACTTACCTTACACCATTTGAAAACACTATAACAACAAAAAAGAGGTAATTTATGTCATAATAACCCTCCCCTTTGGGTGTCCCGAAAGGAAAATTCCCCCGATCCCAGCGTTTAGCGTCATCGCTCACTTTGTCCCTCCAATCAGAGTTTTTAAATAAAAAGATCACGTCTCTCCGAGTTGTTTTTCTGCTGTTGCCCACCCAGATTAGTCCTCCTCCTCCACACAATAAGAAAGAAAGAGCACGTGCTGCGAATCATGCCCGATCACGTGACCGCTTAATTTCCCAGCTAGTCCAGTAATCTGTTTTGCATTTAATTAGGGTCATTACTGGGGAAAGCCCTCTTTCGAAGATGGATGATTCAACCCCCCCGTTCCTCCTGGGATAATTACCGGGTTGCTAAAAAAAAGTTGCTCACTACTCAAAATAAATAAACGGCTGAAACAAATGCGGCAAAAATTAAGCAGCAGCGGCGTCTCCCTTCTTCGTGTTATTAAAGTTTTAAGTCCGAAAAAGAGTATGGAGGGACTTCTTGCCCTTCTTTATGTCGAGTTTTCGCCCTTTATAATTATGTATGCGTGCTCTGAGTGGGGTTCTTTTTGGAAATATTTTGGGGGGGGGTGATCTCGTCCCCCTTTTGAAGCGGATGGTTCATCTTTTGAGGATGAGGGGGGCTTTGTTTTTGTGACGAATGATGTTCGTGGATAATGACGGGTTGAAAGGGGTTTCGGGGGTGCGTGTGTGGATGGAAAACTTTGGATTTTTAATGGGTGGTATCTTCATTTTTAAGGGTGGGAATTGATGGAAGTTAGCGACTCTTGGTTTTGTGAGAGAAGATGGACGATCTCTCATGTCTGAATCACAGAGCTTAACCGTAGGTTCTTTACTTTCAAGGGTGAACAAAAGCTCAAAAATGTTACAAATGCTTTGCTTCTAACCGCCACGATCAGACCTTAAAGTAGATTTTCTCAACTTGGGGGGGGGGTCACGCCTCTCTGAGAGATGTATATTTGGAATTTTTGGAAGATATTGTTGTGCTGCTAATTTCCACTGATTACTGAAGCAAAAGTTAAAATTCCGCGTTTTGGAATCAAATTTAGAAAAAAAACTTTATTGGAGGACCCTCAGACCCCCTTTCTGACGTGAAACTAAGGAATTCCAAAAGTTTTATAATTTAATGTGCTTTCATTTCTGAACCTAACCTTTAGTTTTTTTTTAAAAAGCTATATTTAACCTCTAATTTATGCATGGGGAATGACGAAATAATTAAGTGCCAAAAACCCCCGCCCCCCCCTAACGAGTATTTAAATATCTTCAAAGGTGGGGTGGATATATTAAAGGACTTCTGGGGAGATATGGATGAATTAGGTAGAAAAAAAACTTTTAAAAACAATATGGAGTATTTTAAGAAAGGAACACTTTACTATAACTAAGTTTTTTTTCATAGAATACCCTTTTTTATGACTTTCTGTTTCATTGAAAAATGAAGGTGTTCTGTAATAACATAATTGCTGTCTTTGTTCAGTTTAGTAGACTTCAAACACGTTTTACTTTTGATAACAACTATGAACTCTATCCATGCCTCTTCATCAGGGGGATCATTGCCGAGATCTATTCAGTTTTAAATTTTTTAAAACTTAAATTTATCGATTTGATTAGTTTTACTTTTGACAAACCTATCCATTATAATTTTACGAAACAACAGTTGTGAGCCTTCATTATTATTATTATTTTCAAATTTCCAAATTAATGTTATATATTCCATTTTAATGGGTAGTAGTGTATCCAGCAATGAAATAACGTTAAGAAAAGTTAACACTCACTTAGAAACCACGCATGTCTAGTTAAATCCTTGATTATATTTCTAGTTAATAGTCTAAAGCAATGAAATTTTTGAGGAGGTAATTTCATGTTCCATTCTTTTGTGCTTTACCATGAAAACTTTTTGCTCTTTGTTTCTGAAAGGTAAATTCAGTTCGGTTTAATTACTTCAGTAAGAGTAACTTTAATTAACAAACTAATTTGTTCAGCTAACGTGCATAATAAACATGAAGTAAATTTTGTGGGTTGCTAATTACTCTGTTTCTTCTGCAATCCCCGTAAACGAGCTATTCTTAAATTTTGCTCAGGTTCCTGGAATATTAATGACTGCCTATGGGGGTGTCATATACGAAAGTTCTAATTGCTTTGTTGTTGTTGTTTTTAAAGAGTTTTTATATTTAATATGTATGACGTGCGTTTTGGAATTGTTTTTTTAAACGTGGATTGAAAAATTAATTGGAATGAATGTCTGGAGTTTAAAATGGACTGTTTTTTGTGAGGGAACTGTTTGTTTTTTTGGAAAAGTTAAAATTGCGATTGTTGATCGAGTAAGCTTGAAAATTGCGTGAAACACTTTTGCAACACTTAGTGAACACAGCAATGAACACTTCTAACAAAAAGCGTTTTGATTGTGTTGTTTGAAAAAAAAAGATAAAAAAGTGTTGCAAAAAGTAATAAAAAAAGTGTTGCAAAAAAATTAAAAAATACCGAAATTTGTTTCTTAAAGTTTTTTTTGTCCAAATGTAAGTACACTTACTGGTTCTAAACTTATTTTAAACATCACTATTTATACTAACACTTTACAAACGTATTCAGAAACTTTCACAACATGACAATAAGGTGTTGAAGTGTTCTTCCTAACAATAAATACAATTAGTGCGTTGAGAATAACAAAAGTGTTCTTAAGTGTGTGTTTTTGTAAGGAGAATTTGCAGTGTGTGAATGAGTATCATCTAGTTCAATTTTATTTTCCATTTAATACTTTTAATATTGGATTTCGTTCTTTAAAAATGTTAAGAAGGCAAGACAAGTTTTTAAAAAAGTATCCACACTCGAATTGGTCTATTGTAAATAGATAAAAATTAAACGATTCATCATGGTTATTAATCTGCTCCTGTAGTTGTTTGTTCCATTTTTGATGATTAATCGCAAATTTGATACAATGAATAACATATCCCATCGAATTCGAAATACGACAATCGACCATCTCCAAAAAAATCTCCATGATCTTTGAAATTTTTTAAGCATCTATTGCCTTAAAGGTGACATTTATTTCACCGTTTCCGATACTCTCAACTTCATTTTCGCCGTCAACAATAATAAGTAATAATCACAGCGAAACCCAATCCCGAATCGATCTCTCTTAATCATAAATCACGACGACGACGAATGATAATAATAAAAGAGGAATCGATTCTTGGAGAGTGCGATCTATTTTTTCTGTCTTAAAAGAGCCAATAATTATAACGTCTCCGGGGAGCGGTTAATTATGACACAATTATCCTCCCGGAGCCGTGATTCATGGCTGGAGGAGCCCCTTTTTTAATTGAATCGGGGTCCGGCAGCCGGACCGTCGTTCATCATCGGGCTCAGTTTGTCTTCTTAATTTGGCGGCTGGCAGAAACGCAATTATTGAAAAGCCGGCTCCCGATAAATCATGGAAAAATCATTTCCTGATAAAATTGGGATCGGCGGGAGAGAGAGGGAGGCAATAGTGTCGCGGCTTTGACACATCCACTGCAGGTGTGATATTAGGAAATGGTGCTTCGCTCCATAAGTCATTTTGGGGGGGTTCGTCAGGGATTGTATATGTCGTGCGGGGTCAGGGAGGATAGGTTGCCTTTCTTTTGTTTGACGACCATTTTATGGGGTGGACTTTTAATATTGAGATCTTAAGCGAGGATCTTATTCCAGGGTTCCCACGGTCCTTGAAAGTCCTTAAAAGTCCTTGAATTTTTTAAGGCTAAATTTAGGTACTTGAAAGTCCTTGAAAAACGTTCTAGGTCCTGGAAAAAATGACTTAGGTCCTTGAATTTTCTCTCAGCCTCTAATCGAACTTAATTCTTTCTTTGTTTTTTTCTTGAAATTTTCTTTAAAACTACTCTAATGAACATAACTTACGGCCAGTTTTACAAACTGACAGTGAAGAGCAACTTCTCCTCTCGTTCCGATTGTATGCGGGTAAAATAACTTGTCTTGAAATACGACTAATTTTTAAAAGTCTGCGAAAAAGGTCCTTGAAAAATTTTGTCAAGGTCCTTGAAAAGTTCTTGAAAGTCATTGATTTTCAATGTTTTCAACATATTGTGTACTAGTATTCTGGCACGGTCACTCTTTACGCAGGATCAGGCGGATGTTATTGGGCAGTGGATATCTCTTTTGTTCGCTCACCTAACCACACCAAGAGATCGGGGAGATACGCCTCCAGGGTTGGGTTTTTCCCGTCCAAAACTAGTTTTTCCCATACCACTGGGAAAAACTGGTAAATACCGGGAAAAAGTGGGAAAAACTGGTAAATACCGGGAAAAACTGGTAAATACTGGGAAAAACTTCCAATTGACAAAATAATGGAAGTATTAGGTTATGGCCTTTTTAAACATATTATAAAAACTTTCAGTTAAAAATGACTTTTTTGGGAGGGGAGTTAAAATTATCAGGTGGGAAAAATATAAGTGAGCAAGAGAATCATGATATTTAACATAAAATTTGCATATATTTTTTAATATTAATGAATTTCTCAAATAAAAATAGAGAATATTTTAAAACAAATTTACTTATAATATCTGTGTCTTTAAGAAAAGCATTATATACAGTTTTTTTAAATGTAAATAAAAACGTAATTTAAATAAAACAAAACGTAAATCTTGATTGCAAGATAACTTTTTTGAAGTAACAAGGTATGATAATCCGATGAAAAGGGCATAACCATCAAAAGATGACATTCCTCAGACACATGATAAAACCCATATTCATAACATAGGATAAAGCTTATTCAAGGTCATTTTTCTAAAAAAAGGCTGTAAAAACTTTTAAAATATTCATTTTGAACAGAATAAATTCAATAAATAATCAGTTTTTCCCACTTTTTCCCATGTGGGAAAAACCTAGTTTTTACCAGGACGGTAAATACCGGTTTTTACCATGGTATTTACCGGGGGTGGGAAAAACCTTGCCAACCCTGTACGCCTCAGGGTGACCGTACGCTAAGAACATTGTTAATTTTTACTAAAACCTTGAAAATTCTCACAGAAAAAAAATATTAATTTTAATACTACAAGCGTCTTGATTTTGCCTTAGAAAATGAAAAATACACTAGATGCTATTTATTACAAATGTATGTTGAAAAAACAGGAAATGTCATAAAATGAGGTATTCTCACGTTTTGAGATTAAATTTTATTAAAATAGTAGATAAAAAACCATGGAGAATGACGTTTACATCAAGTGTTTTCGTAGCCTAGTTTCTGAGTTATAAATTTTTGAAATTTCGTTTTTTGTTTTGGCGCGAAAACACTTTCGAATCACAAATCATGCGCTGTGAGGTCACATCCAATAGAAGCCCGTTTTCTGATCACGTGAAAACAGAAAACACAATGGTTTTCATGCGCTGTGACGTCACATCCAATAGAAGCCCGTTTTCTGACCACGTGACTTTTCTGACGTTTTGGCAAAAATAAAATTGAATTTTAAATTATTTAAAACACATTTTTGAACTTAAAAATCAGAAATTCGGGAGTTTTAGACCATAATGTATCGAAAAAGTATAAAATCAAGCAAATCCCTCACTCATGCAAATACCTCATTGCTATGGATGGATAGATGGACTTTGTCCAAGAAAACTGCAGGTTTAAGCAGGGAGTTTTATTTTCAAAATTGAGTTACTGCTGAACCAACGATAGTAAATGGGTCACGTGATTTGACAACACTGGAACTATAGTATTTCGGAGGGTAGACGGGGAAATTGAGGGGCAGTTGATCGAAAGAAAGGAAGAGACATTTGCTTGTATATAGAAGCAAGACCCCAACTATCACCGGTTACCCAACTATCGGCCGTGCTAAGTCTGTAAAATCACGTGACCCTTTTACTTGGCTGATCAGTAGTGGTGTAATCAAGTTTAGTTTAAATTTTGTTAGCTAAGGATTTTCGGTCCACAAGTTTTCGATTTACTTATGCAAGTCGTCTTTCAGAATTTTTTTTACTGATTAAAGGGAAATGTTAACCCGTTGTATTCAGATATCTTTCAATTACGTTTATTTAATACATAGTATTTTTATTTATTTTCATTATCTACTTTTTTTCCACCGCGTGTTTTTCTAATAATTCTTTAAAGAATTTATAAAAAAATTATAAACTCCCCCCTCTCTTTTGTTATATACACGTGAGAAAACGTGCAATTTTTCCTCAACCCAAAAACCGGGCATTTTCCCTCCGCGCCCCGGCAGTTTCCCTCCAGTCCCCGTCACGTCAAACGGATCGTGACAGGGCTGAGAATCTATGGCACCCGAAATTACCCGGGCGCGACATTCCAGTTAGCGACACTCACTATTTCTCTCCCATCGGTCGCTGTTTCTGCTTTCGGTCTTCGACAATGGCTTAATTTGTGCCCTTTAATATCTGGACTTGATTATGGAGGAATGCTTTATTGAGGCACTTCTCTTTAGAGAGTAGATGAGCTCTTATTTCGAGTAAATGTGCGAGAGTTAGCCGTTTTGATAATTTGTGTAACTTTATTAAGACTCTGTTGTATTTGTAGGTGGTGTTGCGGGAAGAGAGGTAGGCGAAGGGAAATGTATTAGATTTTATAGCAATTTCGGATTTGAAAAACTTGTTTGTTGATGGACAAAGCAAATGTAATTTTTTTTGTGTGGAATACTTTCATCTTTACGTATTTTAATCTTGAGTTCTAGTGAATTTGAAATCTCACTAAATTTCCCCTGTTCTTGTAACTTTATGTTTAAGAATTGGGCTGTTTTATTTTATATGGCTTCAAGGGTCAAGAAATTTTAGAGTCTAGTGGAGAAAATGTATTGTTTGGTTTGGAACCTCTTTCACCGAGCACACTTTTAAACTAAATTGTAGCGATAAATAAAAAAAGAGCTATAAACGACTCAGATTCGTTCTCATGGTTCGTTTTACAGCATTAATAACTTCTTGGCATTAATATTTGAATAAAAATTTACGCCAAGATGTTTTTAAAATCGTCCGCGACTTAAGGGAATCAATGTTCAACACATGATCCCAGTGTTATTCTTAAAATATTATTTTGGGGAAGTAAAAATACTTCTTGACTTTTAAAGGAGGCGCGTGAAATTCATTTATGAGGAGTTAATTACGGAAATAGCATAAACTGCATATGCAGAGACAATATAAAAAAATAAAAATGCTTTCTTTTTTAATGGACATTAAAATAGTAAAAATGAGGATGCTGTTTCGGTTTTTAACAATTATAGCATCTGTTAACTATAGTAAAATACCAAACATTATAAATCAAATATTTTAATTTACATTCAACATTATAAATTAAATGTTTATTTAATATTACAAATTGGAGTAGAAAAAATTTTTTTCGATTTCGTAGGGCACCATGCATTTTTTAAGCAAAACCTTCGTTAAAATTTCAAAGCGTGAAAATACGCCTGGCTATTTTTTAAAGCGTATTTCCGATTTTCAATGCGGGAAATACGCTCTCAGAGGAGTTGTTAAAAATATCTCTGCATGATCCTATTTGTTTCCGTCTTTATAAAGAGTTTCTGTGCAACCAGTCATCGATAAGGGTATTAAAATCTATATTTTAATCCATTCATCCCGCCATAAGTGATAAAATTCCCCTCAATAAGCCGATTTTCATCGAATTCACCCCATTATTTTCGATAGCACCGTCAAGTTGCGGGGGCGTAATTTCGCCTGATATAGGAGCGCGTGTGTCCAGCCGCGACAGCTGACACCACGTCTCCTCGAAGCACGCGTTAAGTGTCGCCAGTCCACAAGGTCGACCGTGCTGAAAGATGTCCGTCTTTTATTATCAAGTCTTTCTTATCCTTCGACTGTTTTGCCAGCTTCTCGTTTAATTGGTGACAGAGCTTTCGCTTTTTTTTCTTGGCTGGCTTTCATCGCACTGTCGGTGCTATTAAGTCCTCCCCGCAAATCGGGAGTATTCAATGTTTGAAGAATACCAGAATGGCATATATCCATTATAATGAGTAGCAGTATTAAGGATGATAAATGAATAAGTTATACTACAGGGCGATTCGAAACTATAATGTGGGCGAAAATGATACGTGATGTAGAAGTAACAGTTGGTAAACGAAAGTTATTATTGTCGCAATTAAAAGACGACCTGTTAAAAACAAAAACTTAATAACTGAACAAACTCGTGATAATTGACATTGAAATATTATTCAGGGTGGCTACAGAACCTGGAAATAAGGGATTTTAGGGAAAAGTCAGGAAAATTTATTAATCTGGAAAGGTCAGGGGAATTCTTAAAAATATGTTTAAATCAGGGAGATTTACCAATGAGATCATTTTG
This sequence comes from Tetragnatha versicolor, assembly GCA_024610705.1. Taxonomy (NCBI): domain Eukaryota; kingdom Metazoa; phylum Arthropoda; class Arachnida; order Araneae; family Tetragnathidae; genus Tetragnatha; species Tetragnatha versicolor. Next base: position 3,264,419 of record JANDEH010000007.1, on the reverse strand, counting down.
TGCTAAATTTTTCTTTTTCTGTTCTGAAACCTCGTGATTATTTTTTTACTTTTCTTAGCTCAATGAGAAACATATTCTGCATCCCATGATATGCTTGGACTCAAGCATAACTCAGAGTCAAAATTAAGTTTTAATATTTTACGTATATATGTATTTTTTCATTTAAAGTAACAGGTAGGGATTTTTTTAAAAATTATCTTGTATGCACGTAATGGTTCAAGTACAGAAAAAGATTGAAAATTAGTTCCCGTGGATCAGGGAAAATCTGTGAGCTTAATCCTGGAAATCAGGGAAAAGTCAGGGAATTTGTTTTCTCAGTTTCTGTAGCCACACTGTATTTCCAACCCTAAATTTTCCCCCACAGTAATCCTTTTTTCATTTCTTTTGTCAATTTTTGTTCGCACTCCTCAGGATTACTCCCACGCCAAATTGGAGTTATTCATTTTGCCACCCAAATTTTTAAACAATCTATTGAATGGAAATGGTGTAGGTTTGAAAAGAGTAACCGGTTATATTTAAATTTAGTTCGAACTTAAAAAATTGGCAAAACGCCTTAAAGAAAAAAACTTAAATTTTTAATAAAGTGTGCACATTATCATCAATTAAAGTTCCAATAAGGTAATTTTATTTATATTTAAATCCACCGCACACACAGGATTTAGTTACTAAGAACCCTCAGTTTAATAACTAATAACCCTCTGTTATTTTTGAGGTTTTATTTATCGTTCTTTTTTCTGTGATCTGTGACAGTCAACTGTACGTCGAATTCTTACCATTGCACATTCCACATGTTAAATTAACATTGTTGATGTTTTAACATTTGCTACGATACTTGTTTAGATGTTGGTTAAGGAACTCCTGGGTTGGATCTGAGAGCAAACTATTAGCTAACAGACCACGGAATTTAACTAGTTGCGTCCTGTCTTAAAATGAAGATTTCAATCACCGAAAAAAAAGCCAGCGTGGCCGCAAACAAACTTTATTATACGACCGTATAAAGATTTTCATCCATCCATCTCATTAAACCGTCTTTTTATGTCCGTACTTTATCTCCTCGTGTTTTGCCAGCTTTCCTCGCTAATTGGTGACACAGTGGCACTCTCGCTGCTTTTGTTGGCGACGCTTTCTGGTCAATTGGTGTCGTCTGGGATGAGGAACGTCTCCAATTATCCCCCCTCCTCATTCGGATTATTGCCAGCCGTATCTAATGAACTTGTTCTTGTGTGTCTCTGCTCTTGCTGCAAATTATTCAATTCACCCCCTTATTAGCGGACGATTCCTTTGTGTTGATTAAGGCTTAGTTGACAGATCGTTGTGGTGGTGGTTTTCGAGGGGTGGTTCTTAAATTGAAAAGAATTACTACTTCCGATGGTAATGGTGTGGTAAGTAATCGAATGTTATTCGTCATTTATTTTTCCCGTCTCTGTCGGTCTCTTGTTAGGACTAAAGAGCCTGTATACGAGAGAGATGCGCCAAATCGCTTAAAAGCGTCTCTGCGCATCCAGTTCTGTCCAAACTGTATCATCCCGCTTGTCTCGCGTCCCATGCTAATCCTATGGAGGGAACCGCCTGTGGCGAACAGAAAACCTGTTTACCGATCTGCGCCCACTATACTGAGTTGTCGCCTCTCTCTCGTATACAAGGCTCTCTAGTTAGGACCGTTTCCACTTATGCGTTTGGATGCGGTGCGACGATTCGTATTAACCGAATGAGGAATCTCAGGCAGAGCAAAATAACGCCGTTTTATTGGGTGGAGAACATGAAACCAAATGCATAAATGGACTTGCAGGTTTTGGGTCACCAGGTACTATTATACTTCTCAGCAACGTTTCCTGGACACAGTACGTCACTACGCGGAAGGAGAAAGTGAGTAAACGCAAAGCCTGTTGGGTTGATAGAAAGAACTTCGATACGCGAATTGATACTATTTATACTTGTGTTTAACGAAATAATCATATTTTAAAATTGACGTTCTTTGTTTCGCTCGAAATTCAGACACCGCGATGGGAACTACTTTGTTTGTTAGTGACGTAGTAGGTTCAACTTAAGTTGCTGTCTAGTATAGGTCCAGTCACACAGGATTACCGTAATACAACCAAACGCATATGAGTGGAAACGCTCCGTTCAGAGATTTTAAGCCGTGTAAGCTATACTCCTTGAATGAGAAAATAGTAACATTTATTCCTGTAACAATTGGTTGTTTAATTTGTAAACTATCAATCTAACACAAGTGTGTTTTGTGATGAAAGGTTAAAAAAAGAAATGCCCATGCTATGGGGTCGAAAAAACCAGAGAAGTTTGGAGTTTCTCAATGCTACTTATTTGAAAAGTCTGATTTTGTGTAGCCTTACTCATTCTTTAGTTGGACTCAGACGAGGGTGCCATGCAATGTAGTTTAAAAGATATTTGGTAGGCAACTCACTTTTGTTTTTCACTTATTATTTCATTTTTTTAGGAGGGGGTTCCCTGACCATCGCCCTCCAATCTCGGCCTTGCTGTTTTCCCTAGTGTTCATAATATTGAGATTTTTTTCGCACTTACCAACTTAAAAAAGTGCCACACGATACCCAATACACTTGATCACACTTTGAATCCTCTCGATCGCACTGCAAGCTCATCCAATGAGGAAGTTGCGTGTGTCTGATTTTCATAAACATTCAAGTGTTCCGTAAGGTTTTTTGTATGGTAAAATGAAATATCTGGTCAATTTTTCAAAAAAAAATTACAAGTAATTAAATATTTTGAAAACCTGAAACAAGAAAAAACCGTGACTGAAAACACCGTACGATGACGTCAACGATCATACCATCAACTCCGCTGCTTTCCAACAATGGTCACCGTACGATGGTATCCGGTCAGAATCCCGAAAGCCACAATCCCGACAAGCCACTTGCCCGACAGCCATAATCCCGACAGAGCCGAAATCCCGACACCCCGAAATCCCGACAATCCAAAATCCCGACAGGGTCGAAATCCCGACACCCCAAAATCCCGACAGGGTCGAAATCCCGACAACCCAAAATCCCGACAGGGTCGAAATCCCGACAAGCCACTTGCCCGACAGGTCGAAATCCCGACAAGCCACTTTCCCGACAGGTCGATATCCCGACAAGCCACTTGCCCGACAGGTCAAAATCCCGACAAGCCACTTTCCCGACAGGTCGAAATCCCGACAATCAAATGCCCGGCATGTAAGTTGCCAGATAACTGATATTGGTCTCTAATTTTGAATAAGGGCATTCTATTTAAGTTTCATGTTGCCTGACCACAGGTCAAGATTGCTCTTTTTGGCTAAAAATCAGTGTATAATAATGTTGAAGTTGCTAATTGATATTTCGTATCTCTCATATAAAAGCCCACGTCACTCACTGACTCACTGACTCACTGATTCTGGAACGCTCGCACACTATGATGCCATCTCGCAATAATCAGAAAAATAAATAAATAAAAGTAATTATTAAAATTAAAATAATATAATAGCTTTTAAATATCTTTCAAGAAAGTTGGTTTACTTAATAAAGGTTAAAAAGTTACTTTTAGGGAAGTTGGTTTCTAATTCAACAATAATAAATCTAATAAATAATCGTATAAAAAGCGCTTTTTGATTTTTTTTTTGGCAATAATCTTTATTTACTTTCGGAAACGAAAAATTAATTATTTCTTAAGTAAGTAAATAATTGAATTTTATTTATTTTTCAACTGATTTATATAACTTATTCACTTTTAGAATCAGCTTTCAATAGTAATCATCTCAATTTTTACTATTCATTTTTTTCTTTCTCATAGTCATTGTCATGGGTGATGATGAAGATCCTACCTCAAAAAAACGTCGCTTAGCTAAAGAAAGAAAGCAAAGATGGCGTGCTAGACCTAAATACGTGGGCGCCGTAGGCGCCCCATAACAAACTATCTTCAAATAATGAGGCAAATTAAAATCAAATAATAATTTAATAATGGAATGTTTGGGGAGAATGCCATTTAAAATGAGTTTATATAAGGGTAGTAAGATTTGATTTAAGAATAAATTTGCCCAAATCAGCTCGGTGGTGGTCAGCCGAAATTGAGTGACTTATTTGAATATGATAAATTAGTGATATTTCAGCGGTAAGATAAAGAAGTTAAACTTCTTATTTAATGTATAATTAATAGGAACTTGAAGTAGTAACGAGGGAAGCTCGCATAAAAGGCTAGCCTAGCTGTAAGACCCGGCTTTGCCGGGTCGTAACAGCTAGTTTTCTATATTTATAGCATGTCTTTTTGGTTCGGGGTGACCATTTTTCAATCCAGTTAACTTTTTGGTACTGCTATGCTTTGGCAGTGAACTAGGTCATGTGGGGTCTCAAACCAAATGCCTTGAGACGAGTAGCATTTTGGTCTTGACCACTGGTCAATATTTCTTGACCATTGTTCAATCCAGTTTTCTCGCTGTTTTCAGCTTCTCTTTCTATCTCGCTGTTATTTTTTAGAGGGGGTCCCTGACCTTGTGTAATTCCCATTTGACAGTTGGTAAATTTGAATTTTTTGACTTTATAGCTTCTTTCTTTAACCAAACCTGACAATATACAGGAAACCAAATTATTAATTTCTGTTTAAGCGAAAAATGTTCCCGTGAACCAGCTAGTTACCAACGGTCAAAGGGGAACAACACAAGGTCAGTGACCCCACCCTAAAAATAACAGCGAGACAGAAAGAGAAGGTCAGAAAAGCTGAAAACAGCGAGAAAAACTGGATTGACCACTGGTCAAGAAATATTGACCAGTGGTCAAGACCAAATTGTAACTCGTCTCAAGGCATTTGGTTTGAGCCCCCACATGACCTACTTCACTGCCAAAGCATAGCAGTACCAAAAAGTTAACTGGATTGACCAATGGTCACCCCGAACCAAAAAGACATGCTATAAATATAGGAAATACAAAATATCAATTAGCAACTTCAACATTATTTTACACTGATTTTTAGCCAAAAAGAACAATCTTGACCTGTGGTCAGGCAACATGAAACTTAAATAGAATGCCCTTATTCAAAATTAGAGACCAATATCAGTTATCTGGCAACTTACATGCCGGGCATTTGATTGTCGGGATTTCGACCTGTCGGGATTTTGACCTGTCGGGATTTCGACCCTGTCGGACAAGTGGCTTGTCGGGATTTCGACCCTGTCGGGATTTTGGGGTGTCGGGATTTCGGCCCTGTCGGGATTTTGGGGTGTCGGGATTTCGGCCCTGTCGGGATTTTGGGGTGTCGGGATTTCGACCCTGTCGGGATTTTGGGTTGTAGGGATTTCGACCTTGTCGGGATTTTGGGGTGTCGGGATTTCGGCTCTATCGGGATTACGGCTGTCGGGCAAGTGGCTTGTCGGGATTTTGTCTGTCGGGATTTAGGGGTAGAACCCCGTACGATGACGTTACATCCAAAGCTCTTAGCGTTTTCGCGCGATTTGAGAAAGGGGATTTGTTATTTTTTTTTGCTATCAAAAAATTTCTTGAACGGCCTCAAATTTTGGATAGTTGCTTATTTTTGCATGAAGAATCGATTAAAAAAATTTAAAAAAAATCATACAACTTCCTCATTGCAATTGTAATGCGACTATATTGTTCTTGTATTTATAACAGTTTGCGATTATCATATACTAACGGTCCCCTTTTTATTATTTCCAGAACCTCGCCATAAACCGCACCAATGGGGTGGCCGGATCTGAAGTAGAAGAGACCAACCATGAAGCAAAAGAGGTGAGAGCGTCATCGGCTGAACCACCTTACCTTCAAAAGGAGCTCATGCCCCTAGGGTGAGAGAGAGCAGCAAGCGCAGTTCCAGCAGAGGACTCCCATTGGATCTTCCTCGCATCGAATGTGTGTTGGTTAACGAGTGACATAAAGACCTTCGTTGCAAGGGGTCGCCGTCCCCCTTCCACCCCGGAATCACCCTGGTCCCCATACGCAAGAAGCGGAACTCCTCCCACCTGTGCAAGACGGAGTCTCCGTACTACCCGGACTGCTGCCCGCCCGGCCCCCACCCCATGATGAACCCTCATGGCGGGGGGGAGCAGCAGCAGCACCCCTCCATGATGGGCATGATGCACGGGATGCAGCAACAGCAACAACACCCGCAGCACCAGCAGCAGCAACAACAACAACAGTTCCCGGGGAGGTGCTGTGCCGGCTGCGGGGCCAAGATCATGGACAGGTACCTGCTGCACGCGCTCGACCGCTACTGGCACAACAACTGCCTCAAGTGCTCGTGCTGCCAGGCCACCCTGGCGGAGATTGGTAGCTCGTGCTTCACGAAAGGAGGCATGATACTGTGCAAGAACGACTACGTCAGGTAGGAACCTCCATTCATACACAGCACTCCCGTCACGAGATGAGTAGTTATCTAGGGCCGGATGCAACTACGTTCTGATGTAACGGGCTAAAGAACCGGATAACGATCGCCACAGCAGGAGGTGGCGTTTTACGACGATCCTGCTGACGTTTTCCTCCTGATTGGTTGAAGCGTTCCATTACGTAGCAAAGCGCGGGAACGGCAGGGTACAATCAAATGCACGTGGTTCAATGCATAGCCATCTAGAGCTACAAGGCCTGAACAGCTAAGAGGAAGAGGAGAACAGCTAAGAGTCATTCTTTCCGTCGAAAGCTTTCGAACGATTGGTTGAGGAGCGGGTGAAAAAGCGCGTCCTTATTCGAGGTTTGCCACCTTGAAGACGGAGAGAATGACTCATCGAGGCGAAGTGTCCCCAGGCCTCCTCTTCTAGATGGCTATGTTCAATGACGTTCTTGAAAACCAATCAGCGGCATGCTGGAGAAATGACGCAGGAAAACGATAGTTGAGTTGTTTGGAAGTAGGATTCGACCGGTCTCAAAATCGTCGCAAAACGTAGTTGCATCTGGCCCCTAGTTGGTGCTATCTGTTATCGTGTTCACCAGTAATTTATTCGGGGGTATCTATAATTTAGTAGTAGCTAGTAATCTAGTCGGGACAACTTAAAATACTATGTTACCTATGATCTAGTTGTTGGAGGGCGCAACCTATAGAATTACTCTTAGTTACTGTAGATCTAATTGGAGCAGGGTGCAACCTAGAACTACTCTTACTTAGTTACCATTAATCTAGTTGCTAGTTGGTGCAATAGTCGATTACGATTAGTTACCATTCATCGATGCAATCTTGGATTACTCATCATAGTGAGCAGTTGTCTTGTCGATGTGATTGTACTTGTTATACCAGTTGCCTGTTGCTCTTCAGGAAGATAACTTGTAGAACTCGATATATTAAATCTAGTTTGAAATCTGGGTAGAAATCTTTTGCTCCTGGTGGTGGTGCTATTTAGATCTTCATAAGAAAAGCTTATTAATGGGTGAAACTCAACATCTAGGCTTAACTCCAGAAAGTCTTTTGGGATACTGGAATTATATTTCTCTTGAAGAGCCCCTGTAACAAATAAAGCCAATATATCGACTTTCCTGGTCAGTTTTTCAGTGAGAGGGGTAGACAGCTTAACGTAACGGACTGGCTATAATTCATGATTTTTAAGTTTTATGAGTGTAAAGCGCGTTAGACCCTAACTATGACCTAGCGTCACTATCTAAAAAGACACAAGCACCAGGGTACTAAGCATCCAAAAATGGGATTATTTTATTGGAATTATGAGGACTGAGCAGTTTATATACCTCAACTGAGGGGATCTGTTATGAGGAGACTGGGCTTCAAAACAACTTGATGGGGATGATCTGTAGTACAAGAAATGATACATTTATATGCATATAAAAAACTGTCTCATCTCCTTGAGGGAGTGCTACATTAGTTTGTAAATCTTGTTATTTAAACCATGATTGCTGTAATAATGATACTTAGTTAACATTTGAACCACTTGATTTTAACAGGAGTTCACTAAATCTCGGGTTTATATTAGTTCTCTTTCTCCATCCCAAACTACTCTTCGTAAGGAAATCTGATGATTCTTAACAAAAATCGTTTGCCCATCGATTAACTATCTCCCAGAGCAGGAATCCCTCTCACCCCTTGCCTTCTCTCCGCGATTCCAGCAATCCTTCGAAATCGCAACACGACCCCCCTCGAAAGTGATTTTCGATGTTTCCTCGATCGGGCATCGTTTATTCTGCCCTTTCCTCATCCATCACACTTCGAAATGAGTCGAGTAAATCATTAGGGAGGGGGCAAAAACACCCTGGCCTAATGAATAATAATTGCCCGCTCGCTTTTAATAGCCATTAACAGGGCGCGCGCGCGTCTGCCCTAACAACCCAATCAAGCCTGCCCGGGCTTAATGAGGGCCCCCGGATTATAAGGGTGCCTTTGCCCGGGTCGATGCCCAATTATTTCTTTCCGAAAACTTTTCTTCTCCACCCTTAGACACAGCCTTTTGTGCGCGTATATACCTACCATTATTTGCCCGGGTATTTTTTCCCTACCTCCCCGATTCATATATATGATATTTTTTTCGTCAATTCCCTTGGAAAAGTTGCTTGTTTGCACTGCGCGGTGTACCACCTGTAGGCTAGATCCATCTTTAACGAACGCTATTTTTTTTACTTAGTGAAAAAGGCTGAACCAGCCTATTAGCTGTAGTATTTAGAGTGGAGCAAAGATAAAATCCCGCTTTTTTATTATTTATGTCGTCGTGTAGTAGTGGTGGTAGCATTTATTATTTCTCTCGTAATCCTTGGCGAGCGCCAAATTGGCGCTCTAATGCAAAGGGGCTTTTGATCCGAAGGGGGGGGATTGTCGAAAGGAGGGGCTAGTTAAAAGTGGTTCTCCCTGCATTGTGATGGTGTTTTAAAAGCCCTCTAGATCGATAGAGGATCCCCTCATCGATATGGAAGGAAAAAGGTTTTAAAGTGTAGTCTTTTAAGAGAGCGAATTTTTCGGCGGAAAAACCTTTTTAAATGCTTAAAGCGCAGATCCTCGCAGAGTGCGCTTGTTAACAATGGAGGCTTTTACTACCTCGACCTTTTTTCCCCCTCCGGAACTGCTGTTTATCGCCATTAGCATTTGATTTTTCTCTTCCCCTTAACCGTTCCCTCCGTGGTTTTAAGCTTTTAATGGCTTAATGATAACTTCCATTTAATTCGTAATGGATTGGAAAATCGGCGCTAATAGAAGAGTGGTGGTAATGGCGCTTTTGGATCTGCAATCTTTTAATTGCAACCTCCTCAGTCTTTTTTTCCTTCGATGCGAGTCACTTAGGGAAGTCATCTCGGCATTGTTTTTTTTCTGGTGGGGTGTGAGGCATTAATATATCCGTTGTGTCGTTAATGGCCGAAGAAAGCCTTTTTATTACCCTGTAGCATCGGTGGTAATTAAGTGTCCCTTGGTGATAAATTCCCGTTTGTTTCTGAGTATAGGTGGGAGTAATGAATTACCTCTACGCTTGTTGTTTTTTTTTCCGATGATTTCGTGTATACGTATTAAAGGTGCTCCTGGCTTCCCTACATGTTTCTCACGCTTCTCGGTTCTGAAATAAGTTGATATACGTTAATTGAAACGTCCAAAAAACTCTTCAAGTACAATAAGGAAGTTGCATGTGTCAGATTTTCAAAAACAAACAAGTGTTCCGTATGGTTTTTTGTATGGTAAAATGAAATATCTAGTCAGTTTTTCAAAAAAATGTACAGGTAATTAAATATTTTAATTCAAAAGTCGAGAAAAAAACACGTGACTGAAAACGTTTATTGTTAAAACTATAAGATGACGTCAACAATAATACCATCAATTCCATTGCTTTACAACAATGTTTGGTATAAGATGACGTCACATCCAAACTCTTGGCGTTTTCGCGCGCTTTTAAAAAGGGGATTTTTGTTAATTTTTTTGGCAATCAAAAAATTTCTCGATCGGCCTCAAATTTTGGGTAGTTGCTTATTTTTGCAAGAGGAATCGATTAAAAAAATAAAAAAAATCATGCAACTTCCTCATTATGTTTAAAGGGACTTTTATTTATGTTTGGATACAAAATTTAGTTAGTTTGTTGAATTTTTTTCGCGTCTGTAGATAAAGGTTCTAGTTAATTTATGCTGAGAAATTTCATGTTCAGATAGTTTTGGAAATAGGTAGCCAATAACGACGATGATTTTGGTTAATTTACCAATTTCTCTACACTGTGGGGAAAACTGCTCACCTTTTCGAATCGTGGCAAAACGTAAAATTTTTGGTTTGCTCGATTGTTTTGTATGGGGCCGTTCAAATATTACGTAAGCACCTATAAGGGGGGAGGGGGGGGTTGCTCTTTGCTTATTTTTGCTGACAAGGGGGGAGGGGGTATATGAGTGATGCTTACATAAGATGGTGCATTTTCGAAAATCTCTTGATTCTTGCATAAATAATTTCAAAATTCAACAAAAAATAAAGTGTAACGAAAAATTGAATTAGGAAATCTGACGTAAGCACTTTTTTCTGGAGATGGACCACCCTAACATTTTGAAATTGTAACCCCGAAAAGTAGTATTTCGACTCATTTTTGAACCCTTAGGGTTACACCCAATAAGTACAGCTCCTTGTACGAGTCACCTAATTTTCAAGGAAAAAACAGTACTTACTACAAGTCAAAATTTCGGGGGGGGGGGTCCGGCAATGTCTTACGTAATTATGGTGGGGGGGTTGAGGTATGCTTATCTTTGCTGACAAGAGGGGAGGGGGGTTAAAAATGACCAAAAAAGTGCTTTCGTAATATTTGAACGGCCCCTATTGATAAAAAGTAAGTATTTAGTTTCGAGGGTAGAATTTATAATATGGCGTCCCCAAGGCTGCACTATTTGTATTTTTTTGTCCGGAATGATAAAAACCTTGATGAAGTACCGCTTGTTCGGGCGGTTACAGCACTAAAAGGAACTCAGGAATCTTTAGGTTCCTTCCTGTGTTCGTATAAGGAACGAAAATACGATTTTTTAACTTGTTGCTTCTGTACTTTCATCAACCAAAAAATAAAGTCTAACTAAACAGCCGACAGTTGTGTAAAATGACACTATTAAGGCCGGAGAAAACCATAAAAAAACCTCTCGATAACAGCAATTTCTCAATTTACCGAGTGTAATCCGGTAAACCCACTCTCTTTCCTCAGCTCATAAACCACCACCGAAAATGATAAGATAAAACACATCAACATCACATTAGCGATCATTGCTTTTCATTCATAACCATATCGAGGGAAAAAAACTCACGATCTTTGCACAGCCGCCTCTCCCGATCAATCTCTATTTTTACTTATAGAAGGATTTTTCCATCGAGTGCTGATTAACGTACCCGGAGATCCTATGTATAGCCTATACCCGGGTACGTGTCCGGGGCTCAAGGTGGGGTTTACCCGGGTAGTTTCCAAGTTTAATTCTTTAATGCGGTTAGTTGTGCGGTGCGCGGTTGGGCCCATAACCATCCATCGCAACTTCTTGTTGGCTGCACAGAACCTTTATGGTGGGGGCGGGCAAGATAATGACCTCAATAACAGCGGGATCTGCCCTGTTTCCGATGGCCTACCACAGGCAAATTGCGCCCGCCCTGGCAATAAATATATCTCTTGTCTCGTGTGCCCTCCGAAGAGTAATAACGTTTATTCCTTTTGAGTTTGCATGGGTAGGTAGAAAACTCTTGTGGCTGGCATTCCTCCTGGTTTGTGTGCGGTAATTACGGCTTTGGCGAATGGCTTCTGCACACACATTCGCCGCGCCGATTTGTTTAATGATGACGTGGGCATAACTGTCGTTGGTTTTTGTTTTATCGCTAGTTTTTCGGGGCGCTGCTGTTATTGGGCAGTGTGTGGTGCTTTTCGGCCCCGGAGATGGCTTGCTTTGTATTCTTCTTGGGGTTGAATAAGGGATGAGAGGGATGCGGGTGCACCCTTGTCATGTTCTGGTTTATGTTGTGGCGTAATGGCGCCGTTATGGGGATTCTCTGGCATCTTTTTTGAAGGGGGAAATTGCATGCGAAGGAATAACGGGCTAAAGTATGGACGTAAATGTATGCTGCCATATTAGTGTAATAATTTCTGTGTAATATCATAGCCATTTTCATACATAAATCATCCTAGGAACTATCTTACATTAAGAATAGTCCGCACATTATTTTCTTATAATTAGTTCTACATAAGGTAATCTACTATCTTAGAGAAATTAAGTGCCAGAACAGAATGAAAAAAATTTTCTGTGTTGTCAGTCCAGACGTTTAGATAAAATTGGCGGCCAAAACCCTAAAGTTGCCTATAAATTAACCGTTTGGAGTCCAAAATTTTAAATGTGTTTTTAAGGCATCAATTTTATATTATTTTAGGTATACTAATGTGAAAAATGTCATAAATATGTATTAATAATTTACTAACAAATGTAGATAAAAGCCAGTGATTTCAAAATTTTTCCCAAACCTTGACACATTTGGAAAAACTATTAAAAAGCTTTTAGAGATAAGTAAAAAATTTTTTAAATCTTTAAAAGCAATTGAACTTTTTAAAATTTTCCTTCAATAGTAAACTAAATGCATGGAACTCGTATCTTTTCATTTCCTCTAACGCTTGCACAATGTACCTTCTTTTTTTAGCTGAGCAACATTCCGAAATTTTGCTTCCCATATAGATTACAAAATATTGAATAGGTGGAACTAAATAATACCTCATTTCTATCCTTCCAACCTCCAACTTCTACCATAACTACAACTACACTTCATATTGAATGCTAAATTCACGAACTTCATCTTCAATCTGCTAACTATTGTACAGCTGCAAAAAAAAGGCTTCAGACGGCGTCGATTCCGCCGCGAGATGGCGCCCCTCCATATTTAATATCGAAATGCAGGCACGCTAGTCCAGGGTAGATAATTTTTGAAACAAAAAAAAATAATAGTAGGATGAAACAAATTGGAAAAGGAAGATAATATAACAAAAAAGAAAGGAAAAATAAATTACGGCCGATCTGAGGTCGGGAAAAGGAAGGGGGGGTAAAAAGGGGTATTTTTAGAATAAAAAACGGTTTATCTCGATTTCCGGCAAAACTACAAGTCCTATGGAAAAAATTTAAATGGCAAAGTTGTAGGTAATAAAAAGATCTACAACTTTTGTATTCACACTTTTTTCACAAAACCTCAAAATTTATGTGAAAAACTCAAATAATAAATATTTTGGTTTTTTATTTTTATCTTTTACAAAAAAAATTTTTTTTTCACGAAATTCGGTGAAAACTTACCTTTTGATGTCCCAAATACACCTTAATTTTTTTATTTAAAAATATTTATTTTTTCTTCTTATTTTGGCTTGATATCGAAAAAGCACCCTAATTTTCATTCGAAAAATCTCACGTCAAAATATCTGCTTTTTTAAAAAAGTCGGTTGGCTTTTTGTTCGTTGAAATCTCTACTTTCTGATGGTGTAAAAAAATATATACATCACTATGGTAAATGTTCTCAGAAAATGCAAAGAAACGAAAGAAGCTCGAAGAGAGTTCTTATACAAACCATACAAAAATACCATTTTTGCAAGAAAAACTTTTATCAAACGAGAAAAACAAGGACAAAATAATAAAACCGTTAATGAAAAGATTACAGTCACAAGGATTTTCCTGTAAACAAGCAAAAGAAAATACAGACAAGCTGACATAATTAAGGCCTCGATAGAAATTGACAGAGATAGTAATAAAACTGTCTTTATTGTGGGACAAGATATTGATCTTTGGTCCTTTTGAATCAATTAAATTCAAATAATCATGACTAGTGATGGGCAGGTATCGATACCAAATACTTAAGTACTCGATACCTATAGGTATCGAGTGTATTCGATACCCACAAAAGTATCGATACTTTATTGACATATTTCGTTTTAAATTTTTCAATGAAGTAATCTTTATAATACCTACTGTAGATCAAACGCAGCCTGTTTCCGTTTTCATTTTGCTACGCTCAAACCCAAGTCGTTATCATCCGCGAGAGAAATTTGACGCGGCTAGGTTTTTCCCCCGCCAAATCCTTCGCCTCTATCCACCTCCAGGCCCGTAGCTACGGGGCTTTTTGATGGATCGCTTTCAGTTTTTTGAGTATTAGTCTGATTATGGATAGGCCCTAAAAAAATTGTCCCTTCAGGTTCATTTCCCGACATTGAAAAAAAGTACTCGATACCTAAAAGTACTCGATACCTATAAGTATTCGATACCAAAGTATTCGATACCTATAAGTATTCGATACCAAAGTATTCGATACCTAAAATTATCGATTTTGCCCATCACTAATCATGACATTTATTTTCTTAAGCCAGGTTATTGAAATGTAATATATCTATTTTTCACGTCTAATAGTTTCAAATATGAATCCTTCAAAAATATCGTATCATTTCTGCATTGTTTTTCTGGTATTTCCTTGCAAAAATGGTATTTTTGTATGGTTTTTATTATTGAACTCTCTTCGAGCTTCTTTCGTTTCTTTGCATTTTCTGAGAACATTTACCATAGTGATGTATATATTTTTTTACACCATCAGAAAGTAGAGATTTCAACGAACAAAAAGCCCACCGACTTTTTTAAAAAAGCAGATATTTTGACGTGAGATTTTTCGAATGAAAATTAGGGTGCTTTTTCGATATCAAGCCAAAATAAGGAGAAAAAATAAATATTTTTAAATAAAAAAATTAAGGTGTATTTGGGACATCAAAAGGTAAGTTTTCACCGAATTTCGTGAAAAAAAAAATTTTTTTGTAAAAGATAAAAATAAAAAACCAAAAAATTTATTATTTGAGTTTTTCACATAAATTTTGAGGTTATGTGAAAAAAGTGTGAATACAAAAGTTGTAGATCTTTTTATTACCTACAACTTTGCTATTTGAATTTTTTCCATAGGACTTGTAGTTTTGCCGGAAATCGAGATAAACCGTTTTTTATTCTAAAAAACCCCCTTTTTACCCCCCCTTCCTTTTCCCGACCTCAGATCGGCCGTAATTTATTTTTCCTTTCTTTTTTGTTATATTCTCTTCCTTTTCCAATGTGTTTCATCCTACTATTATTTTTTTTCTTTTTTTACCATTTTCAAAGGTATCTGCACTGGTCTACGCGTGTTAACTGCCCTTCCCACTTTTAACCATCGGCGGCGCCCCTATTTTATTCATGTGTTTACCCGAAAGTTTGTGCGAGAGCGCCCCGTGATTCCCTGGCTTATTAATCCATTAACAAAATTGTGCAGGGGCTGTTATTGTGATTAGGCCGCTCTCTGCCATTACGATTATTAGGGGGGGGCTGCGCTAATGTATAATGGAGGCGGTGGTAATTGTCGAGGCCGATGTCGAATGGCCGCGAGAGGGAAATTGGCTGCGGGGGCCGTGCTTTTGTTCGCAGGGGCCGAGGGAAAAAAAGATTATTTTCCCGTTTCGATTCGGCTGTGGTGTAATTAGCAGCCGAGTGCTGTGCGTTGCTTTCTGTCTGCTTATTTGGACGATGGTTTGGTTTTGAAAAGTGGGTAGAAAGGCTTAGGTTATGGCAATGTGGTATACGGTGATATGAGTAAACTAATGATTTACGAATATCTTAAAGAAGTTTTCAAAAGTAGAGTAACAAAAAATTTGAATAATGCTTACTTGAATAGTGCGTTACTTACTTAATGAGATAAACAATAAAATTTGACATAAATTTCTACAACTTCAGAAATTGTGTCCATTCTTGAAACACATGTCTTCTATGGGTTTTTTTGCCTCCCCTTACAAAAACATACCAAACGTCGGTTAAAAATGACCCCAGTATTAGTTCAATTCTTGAGGCATAAACATAAATTGTGTTAGTTGTCAATTTGAAGATTTTAGCAGTATAAATTAACCAAAGGGATGCGTACGTGTTGCTTTTGATAGATTGGTTATTTACATGTCGTGATTTGATTTTACTTGTTGTTTTTATATATATCGGTATAGTCAAAATCAACATTAAATTTTGTTTTTAATTGACATTTTCTGCATAATAATTTAGGTTTTCGACTGAAAATTGTTGAACCATATCAGTATTTGTGTGTGGGACAGTGAAGTACTTTCATAGTGGATTACTTTTACTTAGTTTTTATTCGCGCCCTTAAGAAATTATAAAATCTGTATCACTTTTTCAAACCCGTCCTAAAAACTTGATTTACACACACAAACGTTGTTAACAAAGCGCCTTCCACCTCAAGCAAATCTCCCCTCCTCCTCTGACAAGTAGTGATTGAAAATGCAAACCCCCCCTTCTTAATTACAAATCACATAACTCGCTCATTTGGTCGGCTTTCAGAAAGCACAATATCGCGTGATGAATAATTAAATTACCGATAAATCTACCCCCTGCTCAATCAAAAAAAGAACCCCGTGAATCAGCGCGGGAGTCAAATCTGGCAACAATAGCCAGCTAACGATCCTTCTTTTTTTTCCCTTCATATTATTCGAATTCGAATCATCCTCTCTCCCCCATGTTCGAATTTGCTGCGGATTGTTGTCGCGAATATGCCCCTTTATTGGGGCGATTCTATTTCGGAATTTGCTTCGTCGTAGGGGAGGGGGTTCTATGGGGCCACCTGTGAGAGTACCTTCCGGTGGGGGAGGTGTCCCCTCTTTCCAGGGTGTGTGGAATTCAGTTTGTGGCGGGATTTCTCCTATTGAAATTTTCCTGAACGGGTTGTTGAATTCCAGAATGTTATTGTTGATCTCCCCACTACCTAATTCAGGGTTTCCTTAAACTTTTCTGAGCAACCCACACCTAAATCTGCCATAACAGCTTGAGCTGCTTTAGGAGTTTATCTTAGAAAAAATGGGTCCGTTTTAAGACCCTTCATAAAATTCTGATATTCAATTCAAAAAGGGACCCTTCATAAAATTCTGATATTTAATTCAAAAAGGGACCCTTCATAAAATTCTGATATTTAATTCAAAAAGATACCCTTCATAGAATTCTGATATTCAAAAACAAACATCAAAAGTGGCTTGAAAAGTGTTTTTGAAATGGAATCCAATCATCTTAGAATGGAATTTGGCACTTTATAGTCCTGAAACCCTTCGTTTTCACAAAATTACTTTTGATTTTTCCCAAAACTTTACTTTTCAAGAAAATCCTTGCAATTTTTCACAAAATTCCTATAACAGGACCCTGACAAAAAAACCGGGATGAACCCCCTGAGCTGTGATGCAGCGTAAACCCTGACTTGCTGTGGATCAAAAATCTATCTGGTGGGCCAAATTATTATCACTATTATTTGACTTCGAGATTGATTATGAGCAATTTAGAGAAAATGACCAAATAATTTCTTTGTTTAGATTAAGAAGATACTCCAAGTTTGTGCATTGGTTTCAATTAAATTTCAGAATTTCTGTAACATCTATGTAATCGATTAACTAAATAGCTAAACTTTTTCCGTTCGTGAATTCTTCTATATTCTCATATGTTTGCAAAATAAGACCACAAAAAGAGAGCTGCCGGTCCGCAGTACAGACCTGTCCTACACGAAATTTTTGCCTTCTTTCCTCCATGCTGAAAAATGGTAACTTAGATTGAATTTTTTATTATTAGTTTCAAATTCTCCATGATGGGTTATTTTCTGGTTAGTTTTAATACACCCATAAATGCAATTCCATATTTTTCTTCGCTGCTCTACATTTTCCTCTAACGTATATATAGTTTAATTTTATTCTTCATGTTTCAAAAAGTCTTCCAAATACGATAACAGTATAAAATACCGCCCCAAAAAAAATATTAAATAACAAATTCAACTGAATTCTCTTCTTAAACTGAACATCACTATAAAGGGGCATTCCAGAAAGAAAATCTATCGGGATGTGGAATTGGAGAGCGACTGGTTGCCTTGACAACACTCGCCAATATATGCCGTATATTCCGGCAGACCAGGTTGGCGCGTATGCAGGTCGCCAAATTGGCCAGTCTGGCTAAGTGCCTTTTTTAATGGATGAGTTAACCAACCCAATATTCGGTTATTGTCTCTCATCCAGTATTTATGGTATCAATTTACTTAATTGTTCGATATACCCTTCTCTCTCTCTCCTGTCATTTTAAGTAATGAAACTTGGGGTTTCAGTTTGCTTTATTGCCCAGCTTTTTCTTGTTACTTTTGCCCGCATATAACTATTTTTATTATTGATGCCGGTGCTTAAATGATCATTTCTGCTCCAGATGATGGGCAATTGTGCAGATTGGTCCCGGGCGAGGGAGAGGTCTGTTGGGGACTTTTCCGGAATTACAATTAGGTAGTTAAGTTATGATATGCTGTAGAATAACTTCGTTATATTAGAAACGTAATGGTGAAAGCCTGTAAAAAAACACCATTCGTAAAGCTCAAAAGTCATAAAAAGGGGATGGATATATAAAAGATGAACCTAGGGTGTATTTAAAGTAAGCAAGTTTGGACTGTAGGTTGAATGCTTATGGTAGTTTATTTCTTAAATGTTCTTCTAATTTCTCTTTTGTAAAAGTAAGCTCAAATTTAGTCATATGGAGACCTAAACAACGAACAGGCTATAAGCTTAACTCGACGAGAAAGTATTTTCAGACCTCACGTGTGTATCAACTTACACAGACCATAAATTTCTGAATTTGCCAATGCTGCGTATGAGCTTCTCAAGATGAAAATGGTTTAAGTACAAAATTTAAGAACAGCATGGATTTGTGGATTTCTTTTAAGGTTCTTTACCTTTCAAAGCTCGATAAATGGCTCGTAATAGCTGCACAACACAGGCGTCGTTAAAGGAAAACCTTCAACTACTCAAAACTAGGTTCAGCATATATGCTCAGAATGTTTCAGTACTCATATATGTTTCAGTAACCGAAATTTCTCCAGATACAAAATTTCCCCCAAAATGAGATTTTATTAAAAGAAGTCGTTTTTTTTTGTTAAACTTCTTTCAGATTCAATAATTTTCGCTTAATCCATAAATATAAATTTTACTGATCTTTCTAATCTTTGTTTAGTCTTTCTTACACACTTTTAATCTTAGCTCAAAAGTGCCTTTTTTCTGAAAAATTGCCTATTTTTATCTCAAATTTAAGCTACCTATAAATTTCTCCTTGATTAACTCAAGTTTTCAGTGAAGAACATGAATGTAAGAAAACAAGAACGCTATTAATAGTAGAAATTACTCATCCTAACACGAATGTGTTGTTTTTCCTGCATACCAAACATAAAGCAAGGAAAAGCCAACTTTCATGTATTCACCCATAAAACTAGGATTTTTTGCGCACATCCGTAGTTTTCCCACTTTACACCCGTAATTCCGCAGTTTTCACTTGATTTCCGTTTAAATTGTAGATTATGATGCAGTCACTACCCGAAATATTTGTTTTTCAGCTATTGATAATTGAATTATTTTAGTTTTTCTTTCTATCTGTGTGGGGAAAAAATTTCCCCAGAGCCGCTTGAATTTTCCCCGAACATCGTTCGGACATATTCTGCATATATGCTGATATATATGCTCACATGTATATCAAGTAAATTGCTTTAAATTTGGCATGTGTAGAAAACTGATCTCTCCATCAAATTTTATCTTTTAAAATATTATCCTAAAACTCGTCATTTGCCAGTTTGTCAACATTCCCTTGACTTTGAAGTCGAGAATATACTCTATGTTAGAGTAATAGTTACTCTGTGGAGCTGTTACTTATAAGTGGTGTACCATTTTTAAATGGCATAAAACTGACTATTAAATGAAGAACAACAAAAAACTACGAAACTTAATTTTCGAAACTTTACGAAACTTAAATTTTCGTGTCGCATGGAATCATGTGGTTTAATTGCTCCTAAATCCAACAGTATTTTCACTTGTTTGTTCCATTAGGTCTGTCAATAACAAAGATAAACAGCTGATCAACAACAGATTGAATTGAAATTTAACAGAAATCGAGAAATTTATAACTTATTCAAAATTGAATTCGTCGTTTTTTTTTCTTAAATATTTTTAAAAGCAATAAATTCATCAATTATTAAATAAATCTACTCTTTATTCACTCACAATCTTCGTTTAAATGTATTATTTTGAATGAATTATTGAAATTCAAGCATATCGAATTTCACGTTTTTCTTATGAGGTTTTAATTTCACAAAAGCCATTATGGCAGATTACAAATAATATTCTATTTAAAAAAATCTCCGATTTCTCATTAGAAAATGACTGGAAAGAAGGGTCAATTGATTAACTGCCCAAATCCAGATTAGGTTTTCCGACTTTGATTAAAGAAATATTCTTAGAATCTACTATATTTTACTGTCTCATTATTTTTGTTTATGTGATCTCCCATAATGTATTTGCTATCTTATTATAGTTCTCTTGTAAAAGAGTTGATTGGAAAAAGTATTAGATTTTGTTGTTTTTCATTTCTTTCCTTTTTAATAGGGGATAGCTAATTTAAGGATTGTGTTTTTTGATTATTACTGATAGTGTTTTCAATAAATTTCATCTTTGACTTCGTATTTTTTTTAATTTCATCTCGCTAGGTCTCATCTCCTCATAACATACCTTGTCCTTTTTTAAAAGATAAGAAGCTGTTTTCTTTTACAATGTCTCTGCTAAGGTTTCAATAATATGAACATTACGTCTTTGTAATTTTTTGACACTATTTTTTTGGTATTGTACCTCGAGAATTCGTAAATTAATGTTGTTAATTTACTGATATAAATTTATTTTAGGGCCTGCATAAAAAATAAAGATTTCTCCCTATTTAAAAGCATTTCTAAAAGGGTATAGTTCCGTAAAGAAGCAAATGTAATTGTTTGTTTAGGTTGCCGTGGCACCATGGTGGCACTTTTCAGTGGTTTTATATTAAAAAAAAATTTGAAAAATGTAACAAAAGTTTACCATGTGCTATATTTGGACACTGATCAAGTAGCCATCGTCATTACAAGATATAAGGTAATAAGAACATAATTTTTTGTATCATCAAGATGTCAATCGGGAAATGATTTTGGGTCCATTGTGTTTAGTTTCGATCAATATTTTCTAAACTTATCGTCATAAAATGGTGCTTGTGGGAACACATTTGAACAATGTTTGAAAGAGACATTTCGTCGCTTAAGGCGCAAAATGACATAACTGCATTTTCCCTATTTTGCAGGAGATGAAAAAAACAGTTTGGCTATTAATTAAAGAAAACAATATTATTATAGTTTTAAACCTTCATTTTAGGCCTTTTTGACCGGGGATTGAGTTGAAACGCTTCTCTGTGGCGGCGTCCCTAACAATATCAATGAAAGGCGTGTAATTATGTCATTTTGCCTTACGAATGCAGTTATGCTAAAATGACAAAATTGACGATTGCAGCGATTTGAGTCATTTTTTCGCAAAATCGTTGGCGCCAGGTGATCCGGGGCCGGGATTTGCATAAAGACTGATGCATAACTCAAAATGGCCAAAATGTCAGTTATGTCATTTTGCGCCTTAAGCGACGATTTGGTTTTCATTCCTTCATGGCAGTGGTTCCCAAAAGGAGGTCTGCGGACCATAGGTGGTCCGTGGTCGGTGATAGTCTTGTAAGTTGTCCGCAAAGGGGCCTGTCTGGTAGCACCCAAAATTTCCAATATAAGTAGAAATCAGGGTTCATCGAATGAGAAAGGATTTAATTATATTGCTCCGTTCCGATGATTTGAGGTTGTTTTTTTATTTGTGAGGATAAGAGTGAACGATAAATTGTAAACTCTACTCTCCCCTACTATAAATATTTGAAGTAAAATAAACGGCTATAAAAAAACGGGAGAATTTTTTGGGCGTTCCGAAGATTTAATGAGAAGCACAAGGCACTCACTTGATTAAAAATCACTGCCTTTCGTATGATAAAATGGAATTTCTCATAAAATAGTCATACATCAGAGTATGATATAAATTTGTATGTTTAATTACGGAAATTGAACTTTTTTTTTATCTTGCAATAATTTTGTGGGGGTAAAAAGTTATAAAGCCGGGGTGGGCAAGTAATTTTACTTGGGGTCCAAATAATTTTGAAAATTTTCATCGAGGTCCGGAGAAAAAATAGGTTACTATTACTACTTTGAATTCGTATCTTTAAATACACATGTTTTTGCAAAAATATAACTACCTGCCTAGTTATATTGTTAAGTTTACTATTAGAAGAAGTTTTTACATTAAAAATGGGGGTCTGGTTGTTTCCCTCATGGAATTTTTTAAAAATTGGCCCTTAAAAAGCGGGTCAAACTAATTTTTGTAGCGTAAAAATACATATTAATGATTTTCAAAGCGTTTCGGCGGTCCAGGATATTACACTTTAGTGGTCCAGATGCCGACCCCTGTTATAAAGGTTTGTCCGTGAAGGTGGACTTCTACGAGATGGGAACCATCACTCCTCTATATGGGAATGTTCTCTTTTCCCTGTTCCTCTTCTCTTGCTCTTATTTTAATTCCCCGTTTCTTTCATCGTTATTCTTATTCGTTCTTCTCTTTCTCCCCAGAGAAAAATATTTTTTCAAAATTTTCTGTTTTCTTTCTTTTATGAGCTTCTTGACTTTAACTTTTTCACTCACACCGATTCTTCCTTTTTCTCTTTTTCTTTCCAAAGTAATCTAAGGGGCCATTCATTTATTACGTAAGGGTCTCGAGGGGGAGGGGGGTTGGAAAATTCTCTACATACCCTTACTTGGGGGGTGGGGGGGTCAAACCCATTCTTACGAAAGATTTTCCAAGTTAATGTAAACAAATTCCAATTATTCTAATCAAATTACTAGTGAATAACCCCAGAAAAACTTAAGAATGCTGACGATCTCGATTGACTTACTTATCTGTTGAAAAATAAGAATCTTTGATTTACGTCAAACTGAGAGTGTTAGTGTAACTGATCCTTTTCTAACATTTTATTATTTTGTAAAACTATATGGAATCTTACGTAAGAATAGGGGGGGGGAGGGGTTTGAAAAATCTCACGTACCCTTACATGGGGTAGGGGGGGGTCAAAAATTGCCAAAATCATCCTTACGTCATTAATGAATGGCCCCTAAGGGAAAAATCAAGAGGGTTGTTAGAATTAGGGGGAAAACTCGCCGATTCATCGGTGAAACCTTGATGACGATTTTCGGAAATGCAATTTTAAAATAACTTTTGTTTTTCCCCATTTTAAAGCCTGACCAAAGGTAGTAGAAGAGAGCTGACTCGCCAAATCAAGTGCCCCTTCCGTGGAAATGTAGGGAGCTCGGACATCTGGCTCCCGTTTCCTTGGCAACCTATCAATACACAGCGCTGTAATTGAAGGAAGGGGGCCCTATTATTATCTGTCAGAGAGGTTCTTAGCCGCGTTTGTTTCTTGCAAATGCATGTGGACCCTTCTTCTATAATGGGGACGGAAAAAACGCCAAGAGACACAGTGAGGCAAGTCTGGGGAAAATGCAGATACGTAGGCTTGGGTTTTTCTACTTTTCGATGTAATAATAGTATCGGTTTGTTGTCTGGTTTGACTTCTCTTTTTTAAGGGGGTTTATGTATGAATTTGGGGTCGAGTTACTCTCCAAGGATGGTTAAGGGGTTGTTAGGGATGTGAAATCGTTTGAATAAGTTGGTTACATGATGAGGTGGATTTATTGGATGAAACCAGAAACGTCGGTGAAATGTAAGGATGTTTTCCGCAGCATATTGGATTTGGTTCGTTTCGAAATAGTAGTGATTCAATTTCGTTTTCCGTCCCATTATATATCGCCCAGCTGTTTTAAGACAAAAAAAGGTTATAGATATCGCCAAAAATTGCAAACCGACCGATTAAAATGTACAATAAGGAAGTTGCATGTGTCAGATTTTCAAAAACAAACAAGTGTTCCGTATGGTTTTTTGTATGGTAAAATGAAATATCTAGTCAGTTTTTCAAAAAAATGTACAGGTAATTAAATATTTTAATTTAAAAGTCGAGAAAAAAACACGTGACTGAAAACGTTTATTGTTAAAACTATAAGATGACGTCAACAATAATACCATCAACTCCATTGCTTTACAACAATGTTTAGTATAAGATGACGTCACATCCAAACTCTTGGCGTTTTCGCGCGCTTTTAAAAAGGGGATTTTTGTTAATTTTTTTGGCAATCAAAAAGTTTCTCGATCGGCCTCAAATTTTGGGTAGTTGCTTATTTTTGCAAGAGGAATCGATTAAAAAATCAAAAAAAAATCATGCAACTTCCTCATTATACAAATCCTAACAGTAAAATGAAACAAACTCTATTGATAATTGATATATTTGAATATTTGACTTGTAAAAAATAGTTTCATAGGATTTCTCTATGTTTTTCTGTGTTTTATAATTGTTGATGATTATTCAACAATTTTTGGGGGATTTAACCTTTTCAGTCCTGAATGACCCAAAATTTTCTATAAAATATTTATAGAAACCTTGGGGGTTTCCTTAAATTCAGGCATGAGTTTTTTCCGCCGAAACGCGATTTTCCGCCTTTTCTCATTTTTTCCCCTGCTTCCGCTTTTTATTAATTTTTCCTTCCTTCAAGTATTAGTTTGTTCCGCGGAATCGCGATTTTACGAAATCGGAATCGCGAAAGTCGGGAAATCGCAACTTTTCACGCAAGTTCTGTTTTGCTCGAGGAGTGTACCGTTTCTCCCACGATGCTTTCTTGAACGGCCGCGGCATTAAGGTGAAGTCGGCTTCTTATCGCGTTGTTATTGCATGTAGAAAAAACAACTTTACCATAGTCAGATGCCAACAAGTCCGAAAGTAAGAAAAATAGCGATTTTTCGCGAAAGTTCCGTTTTTCTCGCAACTGCTTCTTACTGGTCGAATCCCTGTTGAGTGTTGTGTCAGAGAGCAGCCTAGTCTCTGAGAATTGCGTTTTATCGAGTTTAGTCAGTATTTTCAACTTATGAGGTTTTTCTAAGTTGTAAAATTTTGAAAGGCCGCTTTGAGAAGCAACTTAAGATAATACTTCAGTTTTTTAAATCGTGTTAGATTCTAGCCTGTATTAGATATTATGATATGATTTGAGATTCTAATAATACTTTTAAAAATGTATTTGACTTTTTTCTTCACTTAGCAAAAATTATATTGGTAAAAAAATTCAGTAATTTAATTATATTTTAGGTAATCATTAAATTATCCTAGTATTTAACTGATTTCCTAAATTTTCATCTGCTTTTAGTTACATTTTGGTTATTTTCATGCAAATGAAGATTTTTCGTTTTGAAGAAATGTATTTTTCTTTGTTTAAATATATTTTTATCTAGGCTGTCAATATTAATTACTAATTTATTGCCAGTTTAATGTTCTTAAAATCCTCCCAAATATAACCCAAGTAAATTAAAATTTTGTCTTGTTAAAATTATTTGTTTCACGCGCTTAAAAAATTATACATGGCTCACGCGCTTTTTCCTCTTTTTTCATCTTTACACAAACTCATCCCTGTAAATTGAGTTTACGCAAGTCAGTTATTCCTATAAGATTTACAAAACTATGGGTGTCTTCATAGTAAAGCTTCCGCTTGCATCTTCGATTTGAATGTATCTTTTTATTTTGGTTATTTTATCTTCCTTAGATGAGGGTTAAATAAAATAATATTATGGGAGTAGAAACTGTTATTCTATTTAATCTATTATGAATTGTCTTTGAAACCGTTTCCACCAATGGTAGAGGAATCATTCGTTACTATTCTATAAGTCTGAGAGTCAATTGTTCTGGAATAATTTGATTTGATTTATCAGAGTTCTCAGTGTCTCAGAACCAATGAGAATGTCGCAATTTTAAAGAGATTTGACATTGAGACTTCTAATTGGATCTGGGAGATTTGAAATTCGGCTATTTACCTTCCATTGGCTTTCAAAAATACAGTAAAATAGTTATTAAAAGTAGTTTTATAAATATCAGAGTACGGAATATCTAAGGCCTGATTTTTGTTAAAATTAATGTACTTTAGGATTAGTTCGGAGCAAATATCTCCAACTGGCCTAGCAACGTTTTGTTATTTACTCATGAAAGTTTATGTTTTAGTAAGTAGCAGTTTCTTTCAGTAGCAGTTGATTACGACCGGCTAATCCTTAAGTACCAAAATTAGTTTTCAGTAATTTTTTCTACCACCCGTAGTAAATGTTTCACTTTTAATCACTTGTACAGCCCTGGATGAAGCGAGCATTCTTCTCCACTATATTTGACAGATATCGACTACTCTTTAAAAACTGAGGATTTCGAGAAGCATAAAACTAAACTGTGTAAAACTTTTTTTCTCGCCTTTTTTTCTTTAAAACTATAAACTTTGTTAAACAGGATAATAGCTCTGAATTACGAAACATTAGTTATAATTTACGATCAAAAGACATATATTCCGTGCCTAAATCAAAAAAAGAAATATTTCATAAAAACTTTGTTTATTTATCACCTAAATTCTTTAATGCCTTACCTCAAGACCTAAAATCAGAAAGATCTCCTTTTAAATTTAAGAAAGAACGAAAACTCTTTGTTATGACAATAGATCAAATTGAGGATTTTTTTTTATTTTTTCCCCACAAACGCTCTATTTTAATTCAGAGTTATAATACTGAAGCTCACCTCGCGATAGTTTTCACTTGTATTTAATTATATATAATTTTTAAATAAATATCTTAAATTGTATTTATAATTTAAAAAATTTAATTTTTTAAAAAATAGTTTTAGTTACTCGTATGGGTCACTGCGCTGACCCCTGAGTAATGCAAACAACTCTATTAATTTTTACTCTATTGTTTATAGTAGATATGTATTCTAATGTACATTTTTAGTTTCCGTGTTTTGTTCGTTCCTTTAATGTTCCATGTAAAATTGCAATATACAGTAGAGCCCCGATTATCCGCGGAATTGGGTGGCAAGGGTACCGCGGATAGCGAAAATCGCGGATAATCCGAAACAAGACTAAAAATAAGGTAAAAACACGAAAAAATATTTCAGCATAAAAACTATGTTTCATTGTACAAAAAACGTGATAAGTAAAACTTTTAAAATATGTACAGTACAGCAGAAACCTTTGCTCTACATCTGAAATGTCTCTAATCTCATCTAAAATTTGCTCTCATCGGTAAAAATTTTACTTTGTGGCACTCGCGGATAATCGGGGTTCTACTGTAAAATATAAACGTTATGTTTGTGTTAACTCGGGTAATTATTTTTTAAATTCAAGAGAAAACTTCTGAAATAGCATAATATTGGTTTCATTTATGGCCTTAACGCTGTTTTTAAAGCCTTTAAAGTGTTTATTGTCAACCCGTTGATCCCTTCGTTTTTATTGCAGCAATCCATATGTTGCACCTTCAATTCAACGTATTTGTGCGGCCGTTCCCAGTTTGAATAGGTGTGGTGCACTCAATCTAACCTCAGATTAATATCTCCAATTAGGCTACAATCGAATCCGATTAGGAGCTGTTTAGGCACTCCTAATAGATGCCTGTGTGTTGTAGCTCGAGGGGGAGTGGTGGAGCTCTCGGAATCGAATCCGTGGAAAGATGCATTTTGGCTGGTTGAGGTGAGATAAGGAAAACAGCATCATATGCTTTGTAAATCCCTATTTATGTCGATTATCTACCTACATGTTGGGTGCATTGTTCAGATAGTAAATTAGGTTTGTATGTCGTTTTGTTTGCAAAAAATAAATTTTTTTTTTAGTTAATTTGATATCTAAACTGGAAAATATAAATTAAGTATTTCTGTATGTTTAGGTAATTCGATTTCCAACAGGGGTTATCGTAAAAGTGAAAATGTGAGAAAAATATTGTTGCATTTTTATTTTATTTTTTGTGCATTTCTGAATAAAAATTTAATAATGTAGAATTTAATTACACTCACTACGGATATAAATTCGTTTGCCTGAAGAATGGGCAAGATTAATTGTAACTAAAGATTATTTTCATAATTTATTCTATTTATTCATTTTCAAAAGATTAAAATACTTTGTAAAGACTAAATAAGGTTTTGGCGGAGAAACTGAATTTTCTTCAAATATATATTGAGTTTTTTAGCCCAATACTACTGATTAATATATTTTTATTATCTGTACTTCATACCTGCCAACCGTTCCGATTAAATCGTATTTGTTCCGATTTTTCACTGTTGTTCCGAAAATACGATTTCAGTAATAAATGTTCCGTTTTTACGTCCCCATGTCCCGCCATTTTAGACCGACTCGAATTGTGCAATTATAAGGCGTTTAGTCTTAGTGAAAGGGTGTTAAGTCTAGTTCGTAAGAACAAGACTGATTCTCTGAGTTCCATGGACTCTGATACTCTACAGTCTACAGGCATTGCTAGCTGCGAAAATAGTAATTCTGATCCATGCTATAATAAATCTTTTAGTGCTGACCTATTAAAAAGGGCAAAATCAGCTACTTTTGTAGCACTTAATAAAGATTAATTTTTCTATTTTCCAAACAATGTTTGCTTATTTCACTGTTTCATTATATTAGTTATATATCATTGTTATTCTAATTGCAGAAATTTAAGCCCAGATAAAAGGAAAAAAATATTATATCCTAGTATAAACGTAGATAATTATTAGTCAGAATATAAAGGTATATAAAACACTTAGTCCTCTTAATAACCATAAGATACCTTAGATAAGAGATAAAAGTTATGAATTACAAGCTCTTTTTTAATAATACCCCTTTAACCCATTCAAAATGTGTCGTGCGTGTTGTTCCTATTTCTGTTTCTGAAATGTTGGCAGGTATGGTACTTTATAAACCTCGTTCACAATTTTTCCACTTAATCTACAAAAACCGAGGTCTGAAAAAAAATTGGACCAAATACAATGAAAATAGCCTTTTCTTCAGAGGGCGATTTTAATTTTTAGTTTCACTAGAAGGTTTTTCGTGGTATTTTTCTATAGTCATATGTTATTAGTCTCTTACTAGAACGATTTATTCAATTCTCTTATCCCGTATCTCATCATTTTTTTCATAAAAATAACATGATACTAGGTTATTTTTACTACCCAAGAGGAAAAAAGATAACCCCAAACCACGGGCAGCAAATATCAATGAGTGCCAACACAATTCCCTGTCAATGATCGCACCTGTTAAGCAATCTCCTCCCATAGCATCCTCTCAAAGCAAAGAGGGATGTTTATCCTCTCATAAAACTGAGCGCCCACCTCGTGCTAGCGATATCAAATATTTCTCCCAATAAACCGTCGACGGAACAAAAAATCGTCGTGACTTAGCCCACTCTTCCCCCAAACCCACCCGCTATTTTATCAGAAGAAACTTTTTCTCTCTCCGCGCGTCTCTCTCCCGAATTTTTTTTTTATTTCATTTCCCTGATGCCCAGGATTGTTTGGTTTCCAAGCAATTATTGAGGTTGCAGATTTTTCGATTTCCCTCCTTCTTATTTGCGTCGTCGCCCCGTTCTGTTTGTTCGCCCTCTGTCGTAATGACCAATTACGCGAAATGCCTCGGAATAAAGTTGTCCGCGTACCCCCTTTTTAACTTTTCAACCCCGAAAGGGGAGGAACTGTATCATCCTTTTAGCATAATTGCTCAGAGGTATTTTAACCGATTACTGAGCCTTTCTCTCTAATATCGTCCGCACACGAGACGGCATTGATTTCGACCTTGTTTTGTCGGGATAATGGAATGTTCTTTTTTTTCTTCTGTTATCGTTTGCGCGCGAGCTGTCCCGTTATTATGGGCGATTATGCTATTTGCCTTTTCTTTCAATAGACAGTGTGTTTGTGCCTTTATTATTTGCGAGTCGCTTTTCTTACATATGCGCATTGTTTACGTTGCCCGATGTTTGAATTATGGAGCGGCTCTGCCTAATTGTTAGGGAAAGGATAGCTCCCATTCGCTGCGCTTTCTTATTGGTCAAGAGCTCGCGATTTCCTATTGGTTGCTCGTTGTTCAATCGCTTGATCCTTTTTTTTATGGGAGGTTTGAACGGTGAAATCAGATGAAAGGAAAATCCTTTAAATTTAAAAGCTTTTAATGTAAATCTGGATATGAATACTGCAATTTAAAGAAGGATTTGTTATTTACTACTCTTAAACTTAAAAGTTTTTTATATTCATTTTTATCCTAGCTTTTCAATAAAGCTCAAATTTTAATAATGGACAGTATTGGCTTTTATTTTTTTGAGCACGTTAATGGTAACTTACTATATGAAAATCGGTTTTTCTGTTTCAAGGGTGATAATTTTTTAATTAACA
The DNA here is from genome assembly GCA_024610705.1 of Tetragnatha versicolor. Lineage (NCBI taxonomy): Eukaryota > Metazoa > Arthropoda > Arachnida > Araneae > Tetragnathidae > Tetragnatha > Tetragnatha versicolor. Next base: position 3,234,330 of record JANDEH010000007.1, on the reverse strand, counting down.
TGTACCATTATTTTCTGATTTTTATCTCTAGCTTAAATAAGTTCAGAAAATATTTTCTTGCCCTTATATTTATCGAAAATAGGGTACGTAAATCATGAGTGTTTTGTAAAACCTATATCAAGCTGTTATTTAAAGAACAACTTTATTCCAATTTATAATTTTTAAAGTGAAAACAATTTCCTGCGTTTATTAAAATAATTAAAAACGTTCATTTCGTTAAAGTTAAAAACTGAACAAAACTAGTATAAGCTTTTGTTGTTCCATTCGCCTCTCTCTCTCTCTAATTCCTTTTAATTAAAACTAATTACTATTAATTTCCGAGATATTTCCTCCAAAAGAATCCAATGTTTTTGCTCGTTAAAACGGAACAGGTACGGTTAGATAAGAAGCAATTAGCAAAAGACCGCGATCCAAAAATCCATTCAGGTCCATTCGCTAATGAATTAAAAAATTAATTAACGAAATCAAAAGCTACTTAGCGGGAGGAGCAGAGCGCTCCCAAAGAAGTGTAAAAGCCCGAATTAGGAGCGCGCGTGCGTTTGTTCCATTCCAATATCGTCTGCGCCCCGGATACGAGGGCGGAGCCAAGGGGCGGGATCTGTTAAATTGCACACCCATTAACCGATTCGATTCTCGCGGAGGGGGGAGGGAAGGGGCAGTGAGTTAATATCGGGGCTTCTCTAAAGATATTAAATTCATTGCCAGGGATTGAAAACACTCAGCACGATCGATGGAATATTTGAAAAATGAAGTCCGGACCCGAAAGCTCGCACGCTAGGGTTAATGAAATCGGAATATTTGAAAAGGGATGTAATGGAATAAACCAAATGACGCAACATGTTTGCTTTTGCCGCTATTTCCATTAGTCAGATTACCCCGTTTTTATCTCGCGCGCTGACCATTGTTGTGATTCGCCCGCTTATAACCCCTCTGTCATTACCGTCACGACATTCTTTTACATTAAGAGGATTAAAGCGCAATAATCAAACCCATTTAGTAAATACTCGCAATAAGCGAAGTAACTGCGACCGCGAGAGAGATATTTTAATGGACCCGGCCGGAGAAAGTAATCGCCAAAGTGTGTGCTTTCTTTCTTTCTCTTCGTGTTTTTGTTCTAGGAGGGTTTTTTTATTATTATTATTATCGTTCGATTCTCGCGTGTGGCGCCCTCTGGTGCGTGCAGGTGTTCTAAAGTGCAGGTGCGGGACTTAAAAGCAACGTTTCCGCCACTGGATCAAAAGTGGGTATGTGTTATGTATACTACACACACATGCGAAAAAGGTTTTTGCTGCATATATAAAGTATTAGGATAAGAGCCTATTGTTTAAGTAGGGAACGGATGCCCCCGTCTGAAAGACACATTATTTCGCTGCACTTTACAGATATTGAGATTGAAGGAGGAGTGAGTGTGGGGGGGGGATATCCCCCCTACTAAAAGCCATGTGCGGTATTTATAAGTAGTGGGAGTTGAGAGGGTGAGGGGGAAAAGCTTTTTTAATCCGACAGCTCGTGGGGGTGGACTGCATATTGAAGGAATGTGTTTAATATATTCTTTTTTTGGGGGGGTTGATGGTTCCTTTTGGAGATGGGATTAAGGGTTTTTCGAAGTGGAGGAGAAACAAGAAATTCTTTTAAGAGTTTTTTTGCGTTTTGTTTTGGTGGGTAAGAAGGGGAGGTTTTGTGTGATTTTTGAGAGCTGAAGTGCTATTGTGGGTGATTAAAATGTCTCAAGAGAGAGCGAAATATTTCTGCTTGTGTTTTTTTAGATGAAGTTTTTTTTATTTGCCTTTTTTATTCCCAACCGTGATTTCAAGAGTTAATTATCTGCTTGATTAAATCTGTTTGACTCTTTTCTTGGTTGAAATATTCTAGTTTTCCCTTATACACGACATTTAAAATTTTTTGTTTTGCTATTTCTCAATCAGCTCAACAACACCTTACTAGTCTAATCAAATTTTATGCCATCTCTATCAAACACTTTCAAAGTCATACGAATTTATTACCGAAAGAACTTAATGTACGAAAATTAAAACAGAAGAGACGAAAGTTGGTAGATATCAAACATTGTAAATTATCAAATATTTAAAGTATTATAGGGAATAACCCAAAATAACAAGGCTCGGGCTGATGTTTGGGAACCTTTAATGTTGTCAAAATGTCTTGTGAAGGAATTGTTATTTAGGGAAACTAAATTTTAACTGTGCTTCAAATTTTATAATAAAACCTATTTTCACCCTCTCTCTCCACCAATTTTCCTAAACAACAAAATTCATGAGCAGAACTTTTCCTGGATAACCCTGAAAAATCAAGATAGCTTTAGCAACACAAATCCAGAAATCGCTAGAAATCTTTCCTTTTAAAACCATCATTCTACTATAATTTAAAAAATTTTGAGGTCTATGGAATACATAATTAACTTCCAAATCCATGTCGAATTTATTTTTTTATTGAGATGTTTTCCTTCTCTTCAGTTAAACCTTTCTTTCAGCAATACGTAGTTGTTTTTCAAGTTTTTGAGCAGCGGTCAGTTACATAACAGAAAAATTAATCTTGTGAACAAAAACTGATTCCGCCCTCTTTTCATTCAAACGAGATTAATAAGTATCACCATTCTGTTAAAACCAAGTATTGTTGCTCATCAAGGAACAAAAAATGCATATCATGCGTTTCAACTTCACTTTTAAGGAACGCGATAACACATAAAAGATTTGAATAATACGATCTCGCCTTTTATCATCCAGATAGAAATGAAATCTATTTTTGTTCTTCGGAAGAAGGTGTCGTGAACCATGATGCACCACCCCCAAATTTGATTCCTGCTTTTCAGGTTTTCGAGAGGTTCAGAGGATTTTATCGAAGCAAAATTCACATAATTCACCAGACGTCTAATGTCTGGAATGCAGACGGATAGGGGGCCGGTTTATGCTAAGTTTTCTATGCAAAGTCTAAAGGTTTTCATGTTGGATAACGATTGGATCATGTAGTATGGGTCTTGTATCCTCGATATTTCTCCCTGTATGAGCATGGACCGTTCGGGGAATAGGCCAGTTTTGATTGGGTTCGTTAGTTTTTGAAGTTGAGAAAATGCTCGAAGTAAATTTTGAATCTGATGCAGACTTCTGGTCAGTTTTGAATATTTTCTGATGTCTCTCCTTATATTTTGACGCTTACAACTCCGGTTTTCTGCAGTGTACAAATTTGTTAAACATTCTACCAGGATTATACACTCCAGTAAATATCGTTTAGCTAATATACTTAATGACCCAATTAATTGTTAACCACTTTCAAAATAATTTAATGAAGTGAGTATTTTTAATCACACATTCTTATTTTTAAAAATTCTCATACTCAACTAAATGGATCAACTTCCGAATTTCTTCGGTGGGAACCCCCTAAAATGTGACAATGGGCTAGAAAATAAGATTGGCAAAGTTTAAGCTCAATCGGATAATATAAAGACCCGCATCATTGAGGTCAAAGTTCAGAAAAAAAGTGAAAAAACGTAGTTTTCGCCCTTAAAATCGGAACTATTCGTCCTAAAAATATGGTTCTTGTCTCATTTCATAGTAAATTTTATTGGCTTGAAGTTAGACCCCCTAAACTGTTTTTATTAAAATTTCTAGAGCGAAATATCAACGTTTTTGCCAGGTTAGTTTAAAGAACTCCCTGTAAAGTAAGCTTTTCAGCAAACTCGTAAAATCTTCTACTTAATTATTCAAGTAAAAAGGTTTTTGAACTTTTTTTTGGTGTTTTTCACTTTGCGCGTCAATAAGGCTACTTCAGTAAGAAGCATGAGCGGATTTAAGGGGGCTCATGGGGGGGGCAATGCACCCCCCCCCAAATTTTTAAAAGGAACCAACACGAACAACTTTATTTTAAGTTAAAATTTAAAATATTCTTCAATGTTTTCTACAGAGTATTGAGATATTTTCTGCCATTCTCTAAAATTTTACAAATCTTATATTTAATTTATGTAAATATAATTACATCTGTATTATTTTAAACTAAAAATTAAGGTGGTAATATTTTAGATATGGTAGCTTTTGATGAGTCCGAAAAAATATGCCTACATTCAGATACAACTTGTAACACAAACTGTCGCTGTTCTTCGTCTTTTGTCAAAGAAGAGTTAAAATCTTGAATTAGTTTTACTCCTCTCTCTGCAGTGTCATTAACAATCCTTTAACTATCGCTATTTTTTGAGCTTTTAAATAATTTCACACCATAATAAGGCTCAGTATTTCAAAAATCGGTATCAATTTTAAACCACTTAAAAATTTAGAGTTCTAGAGAAGAAACAAAATAATCGATTTCTTTATCCATTAATTCATCAACTTCTTGGAGGTTTAGTTTTACTTTCATTACGTTCCTCTTTTGCATTTTCTACCTGGGACCTTAATTTTACTACCATCCATTCTTTTACTTCTTTTTCCAAAGTATCATCAAAAAATGAAAAGACAACTTGCTCCGAGCTGAGGTACCATGGATGGTTTATTAGTTTTGACAATGCCTCGTTTGCTATCTCTTTATCTACTTTCTTGTATTCAACCAAAGATTTTATTAATTGAAGGTCTTGGTTGGGGTCACCTGCAGCCTATTTCCTAGAATCCCAGAAAACCTAAACCCTTTGGTCCCAGAGAGAGAGAGAGCAACGGGAAAATAGTTCTGGGGGCTCGATGATACTCCGGGGTCAAGCCCTCAGCAAGAGGGAGACCTGAAAACGCTACCATCCAGAACACTTTTTGTAATTTCTCCTTTCACCTTTCCCCCTGATTTTACTATCTAAAATCAGGGGGAATTTACTTAATGTTGTAGCATATTCTTTTGAAAATATCTCTAACTGAAACCTTTTTAATGCACAAAATGAAAAATACCAAGAGAAAAATCTAAAAAACTGAATATATTATTTCTTATCTTTTATTTTCGTTTGTATTTATTTACTTATCCTACTGATCAAGTTGTTTCTCTAATTAAATAAATATTAATCTTCTTCCATATATTTGATTACCTGATGTTATTTCCCCCATTTCTGTTTCCTCTGTTTTACTGCTAATTTTACTACTTTAAATTAATTATTTGCTTCATATTCTTTTGAAAATACTTCTAACCATGGGCGGATTTAGGTGGTGGACCCTGGGGGGCCCACTGGAAACCTTGGGGGGAGCAAGATGTCCCCGATGGCTTTGGAGACATGATATTCCATTATAAAAACGGAACTTTCTGAAAAAATTTGGGGGGGGTGCATTGCCCCCCCCCATTAGCCCCCGTAAATCCGCCCATGTTTCTTACTGAAGAAGCCTCATTGACGCGCAAAGTGAAAAACACCAAAAAAAAGTTTAAAAAACCCTTTTTAATTGAATGATTAGAAGATTTTACGAGTTTGCTGAAAAGCTAACTTTACAGGGAGTTCTTCAACCTTACCAGACAAAAATGTTGATATTTCGCTTCAGAAATTTTAATAGAAAAAGTTTGGGGGATCTAACTTCAAGCCAATAAAATTTACTATGAAATGAGACAAGAACCATGTTTTTAAGACGAATAGTTCCGATTTTATGGGCGAAAAACTAGGTTTTTTCACTTTTTTTCTGAACTTTGACCTCAATGAGGCGGCTCTTAATATTATCCGATTGAGCTTAAACTTTGCCAATCTTATTTTCTAGCCCATTGTCACATTTTAGGGGGTTCCCACCGAAGAAATTCGGAAGTTGATGTTTTTGTAACCACCCTACTATTCATATATCTTCTTTCATAAAGTATTAGTGTAACATTTCAAAAATTTCTCCTAAAAACGGGACGAAATGTTATAATCTATCCCACCCTAATAACCATGTTTGTTCGTCATCACCTCCGAAACAAATAACTAGGCCAATCAAAAAGATTTTTCCTTCGCCATTCGTGCCCTATTTAATCTTCATTTGGCCGATTGTGTTGTTTCTTTAGAAAGTGGCCAAACATGTTGAGCGGGCTCGACTTTTTCCTCGTCGCTCATTAGGGACGATTGTTTTAATGATGGATTCCCTCCCCCCCTGTCGCTCACTCCTGCTGCCAGATAGTGTGACTCTTAACTGATTTGACACCCGATGATGCTTGATGGCTCCCGTAGGGTTAATTTCATGGGATTTGGTTTTGAATTATGTTGAAAATGACTAATACATTGCAAACACATTTAAGAACATTTTTATTAACAACAGTTTGGGTTGTGAGATACAACACTTTAACACTATTGTGTTGGGATAGTTTTTTTTTATTATGTTTGAGAAATGTTGCTATCTCCCCAGAAATGTGTTCTATAATAAATATGTTGGAATGAAAATAAGTTCTTAAAATAGTATTTAGAATCTGAAAGTGGTCTTTAATTTAGAACGAAACATTAAAGGAACAAATTTTCTGTCCCTCCAATTTTCCAGCAACCCTCTGCAACACTATTTTTAACACATTTCTGGATAGCAGCAGTTTTCAAACACAATCCGAACACTGCACACAACACAACAAAGTGTTCGAGTTTACCACATCAAAGTTAATGATTAAAGTTATGTTAATTTGAGAACAAAAAAAATTTTCTTTAATGAATTTGAGCTTTTGCATTGCGTATCATTTTCCTCTATAAAATTCTCATACCATGTATCCCCACATTAAAAACAGTATTGAAATCACGAAAAGTCGCTTCCAAGTTGAATCGTGTTTTTCACAGTCGACGTTTCCAGCGGGATTATCTCGAGATGGAAGAAAGCCTCTTTGTCGGGAGGATAATGGCGGCTCTCTGCGCAGCCCTGATTGCGGTTTAAACTCGATAATGAGAAAACAAGACCGCCCTTCAGCTCTCAATTAGCTTTGTTCTCTGTCTGCCGATAGAGTAGTTGTTTGCGAAATCGCGTTCGTTTGACCAGTGGCGTTTTCCCTTTTATTGAAACAGCTTTACACTCGTCTCACTTTGCTATTTTGTGTGTATTCGGAAGTTTGAGATCACATATCGAATCATTATTTAAAGAACGTTTGCTGCTTTAAACGTTTAGTTGCCATGAAACTAATATGTTTGAAAAATATATTAGTTTCATCCCGACTAAAAAAATATTACTAAACCTTGTTTTTGTCTTGCGATTGAACCTGAATTTTTTTTTGAATAGTTTTTTTAAGATTATCTGTTATTTTTCCTTATAAAAACATTAAAGTTTTTTTTCATCTGAGAATGAGATAAAAATAAGAGCTTTTCTAAAAGTGTCTAAATTTATGGAATATAATAAAAAAATTCAGGAATTTATTTTCCAAAGTATTAAAATGAGTACAGATATACGTATATTAAATTTTTAATGCACCTCATTGAGGTACTACTAACTATTAAATGGTTGTAAGAGAAACTCTTTTAGGGTTAAAAGAACAACCTCATCCTTTGTCAAAGTAGTTTAAAAATGTAATTATTCTGGAAAAATTATACTCTGACATTAACATTAATAGAGAACCTACTACTTGTCCTGCTATCCACGATTTCAGAATCAGTCAACGCTAGAGCATATATCGGCTATTTCGCGACCGTTTTATTCGCAATTATTACTGGCGCACGCTTTCTCATTGTCACGTCCTCAGATTCAGGGCGGGTCTACATGCAGCTATTATAGCGACGCGACTGGTCGAAACTTTCCTATGATTTTCCTACAGATGATGACGCAACTACTATACGTCACAGTGCTAAAAACCAATGAGACGGGGCTAAATTCTGATTGATGGTCATAACGATAGGAAATTTTCGATCGTTTTCCCTGTGACGTCCCGCTTGCATCGCTGCTTGTAAACCAGCCTCTATCCAATGGAGTGCTGCAGCGAAAGCAGCTGGAACTGCAGCGGGCAAAGCGTGGCGTGTCGCGCGCGGCGACATCAGGCATTACCATTCCGCTCTCGAGATTTAATTACATCTAATAACACTCGGTTAGGGAGCGAGGAAAAAACCGGGTTAATTGCCATTGTGCTCAAAATAACAAAACTGCCTTCGAAAATTAGGAAAGCAGAAAAAAAAAACCCGAACGAAAAAAAAAAATTGTGGGCCCGCGAAAAACGGAAATGAAATTGAGGTGATGTGCGGAATTATTATTATTTCTCGGGGTTTCCAAATCTCCCGGTCCGTTTTATTATCGCCCCCATCCTTTCTATTATTACGGCGGTGGCAACACACGTACCGTTGCCACACCCAAAACGACTAAAAGAGCCCTCTTTTCTTGCTTGTTTGGTTGGCTCTCTCCTTTTCTGTATTTGGGCGACAATTATGAGAGCGTATTGGATAAGTTCTCGGAGGGGGGAGGGAAGGGGGTGGCGGACTTTTTAATCAACATTCTCCGCGGCTTAACGGCTGGGGCTCAAATTAAATATGGCCGCCCTTTTATATAATCTTAGGGGCGCTCGTCTGCACAGTGGCGCAAGTGCATGGGCTGAAGATTGAGGGGTGTTTCTTTGGGTGGAAAAAAGCAACGCGATATACGGACGAGGGTTCTAGGGGCCCTTCGGTGACCTACAGTTTCACGTAAATATTTTTGTGCAATATGATGCGACTTTTAATAATGTTCTGTTTCAATTAAAAGCTCTCCGTCTCAAAAGTACAATATTAGTTTTCTCAGAAGACATTACTGAAACTGGGGGAAAGGCCGAAAATTTCTCAAGATGCCAATACGAAAAGGTTTTTGAAGAGGTTTTTCTCCATGTCGTCTTACGGTAACGGAGTGTTACTGGATAAAATAACGTATACAGGGTGCATACATAGGAGAGTCCCTTTACCCTAAAATAAATTGCTAACAGAGCAAGCTAAAGCTATGCAATAATGCAATTTTGGTTACGGGTAAAGCGGCCATGCCCTATCCGATGCAACATTTTTCAACGCCCTGTAGCGGAGATTTTAGGAGCTATAAATTTTATTATAAACACTATTAGAGATTTTCTAAATTTTGGTCAAATTCTAAGTTGTAGAGCAGCATCGATTTAGTAGGAAAAGACACCTTAAGCAGAAAAATATCTTGAACAGTATAAAAAATATAGATATTTTTCTGCTTAAATTGTCTTTAAATCTGGATCGAAACTCTATAAGCACACATTTTCTGTCTCAGTAATTTTCAGTAACACTTTACTGCTCTGTTTTTATAACACCATTTCTGTATAGCAACACTTTTCAAACACATTCATTATACACTATCACAACGCAGTGTTCTAGCTAGCAATACAAACATTATACTCTATACTCGACAGCAACATTTCTTGAACCAAGTACGTCACAACGCGGAAAGAGAAAGTGGTTATATACAAAGCTTGTAGGGTTGATAGGTGGAATTTTCATAAGCGAATCGTGATAAAAAATACACTATTTATACATGGGTTTAACGAAATAATCATGTTTTAAAATTGACGTTCTTTGTTTCACTCGAAATTCAGACATACTTTGTTTGTTAGTGACGTAGTAGGTTCAACTTAAGTTGCTGCCTAGTATAGCATTTGTGTTTTCGGTTATCAGACTTAAATTTACAAACCTTAGGCAAAATGGGGTAGGGTCAAGTAACGATGCTGTCTCGTATATCTTAGGACATTAAGAGTTTTTTAATGTGTTGTGAGCGTTTGCCTTCAGGGGTCTGTCCAAACTTTTTGTGAAGGGTCCTGTAAAAATTGCGTGAAAATCTACTATTAATTTTGTGAATTTAAAGTTACCATTAAATTAGTTTTTTACGGCCAGGAGTCGGCTTTTGTGAATTTAAGAAAATAGGGTCACATATTTATTGTGAAAAATCACAGAGACGGGACTTAGCTCACTGTTGGAGCGGCAGAAGCAAACCTTTTTCTCATGTGTCCTTGTGTGTTAAGTGTTTAAAGGATAAAATACTTTATGTAAGGTCCATTTTAAGCGTTGTTATATACCTACAAGACTCCCACCTAGCTAAAATTCCTGCACGATTCTTCTGCGACAGACGACTGACACACGATCCAACCCAGAACAGCTGATGCAAACGATTTAATAATTAACCCTTCTCTCCAATAGGTGTCGATGGATCATCCCACTGTCGCCCTCACCGTCCCCCCATCGCACCTGTCCCCTTCCAAGGACGCTTCGAAATTAGGCTATTGATGACCCGATAAATCGATTACGTGGTATAAATAATCGCCCGCGGCGCCCCTTTAAAATAAAAGACCCCGCTTAATCGGGCTTTTTTTCTCTCTGCCGTTGTCTTATTTACTTTAATTCCTCCTTTAATTTTATCGCCGCCGCTGCTCCTTTTTTTCACTGCTACTTTTTTTACACCGTTATTGTTATTGTTATTATATATCGGTGTGGCTTATGCCTCCAATAAACGAGGGGTATTGTTTTCTTTTCACGGGGTTTTTCCCTCTTTTGATCATCGCGCGGGCCTAATCTTTTATTTTGTCACTGTTTCAATAAAGCTCATTATTTCTCTCTGACCTCTGGGCTCTTCCCGCCATTGTAGGAGGGAGCTGATAATTGGTGGAAGAGCTAAAAATACCGTTATCGGTCCCGCCAGGTTCTGTATCGGATTTTGAACGACGCTTACAATAATATTAATTCGGAGGATGATGGTGCTTTGATAAACTGCTGCTTTTAATTGATGTTGAATTAAGGTGATGATAAGTTTTCGGATGGGGCCAGAGATATTTTATTTGTGTTCGTGCGAAATTAAGATAAAAGGTTCATTACTTTGTTAAACTATCTACCCATTTCTCAGTGGAGTGGAGAGTAAAATGTTTTTTCTTTGGGACTATGTTGGTTTCTGAAATTGAAGAACAGTACTAATTATTCCCGAAAAATATGATTTAAGTATTACTATGGGGGATAGCACTCTGGACAGTGCCCCCCCTTGGGCCCAAAAATGTTCTAAAAATGAGTTAAACCCCTACTTTTACCAGTCAAAATTCAAAAATTACTGGAAGAGTTAAATTTTTTGTGAGACGAAAACGTTTCAATTTTTTTTAATAAGGAAGTTGCATGTGTCAGATTTTCAAAAACAAACAAGTGTTCCGTATAGTTTTTTGTATGGTAAAATGAAATATCTAGTCAGTTTTTCAAAAAAATGTACAGGTAATTAAATATTTTAATTTAAAAGTTGAGAAAAAAACACGTGACTGAAAACGTTTATTGTTTAAACTATAAGATGACGTCAACAATAATACCATCAACTCCATTGCTTTACAACAATGTTTAGTATAAGATGACGTCACATCCAAACTCTTGGCGTTTTCGCGCGCTTTTAAAAAGGGGATTTTTGTTAATTTTTTTGACAATCAAAAAATTTCTCGATCGGCCTCAAATTTTGGGTAGTTGCTTATTTTTGCAAGAGGAATCGATTAAAAAAATAAAAAAAATCATGTAACTTCCTCATTGACTGTATTCAGCAATAAAAAACGCTATCATAGCAAATCAGTCAACTACTGCTGTACATTTTAGGATCTCAAAACTGTTGTAGTATAAGAAACTATTGAGAACTAAAATAATTTAAACTAGCCAACTGTTGTGCCCAAGTAAACAATGTCTTGGAGGCGTATTAACATTCTAAACATCTATTGGGCAATGTTAAATTTTTAAACGTTTTTTCGGGATAACCAGTTGTTAGTCATTCCTTTTTACGGCAGATGAAAAAAAAATTTTTCTTCTACTTTTGCAGTAGAAAAATTTAACATTGCCCAATAGATGTTTAGAATGTTAATACGCGTCTTCTTGGAGATGGGGAATTTAAATTCTGTCGCGTCTGAGAGACAGGATCTGGTCATCCTCTCCGGTCGAGCGGTCTCGGGGACCTACCTCCACGCTCTGATTCTACGATGCCTCCTGCGAGGTCCTCCCCTGCGGCAGACGATCTTTTCAAAGGCCGGCGCGAGGATTAGGATCGTTTGCTGGAGAGAACTATCAGTCTTTTTTTTTCTGTTAGTTTTGAGGTCGTTGGAGTAGTTTGTGGAACAGTCAGTGAAGGTCTTTTAAATGTTTTGTGATTGTATCCTTATTTTGGCGAAATTCTTAAAAGGATGTCTGGATATTTATTTAGATCACGCACGTACAGAATATCATGTTCCCAGAAAGAGAGATATTTTAATGTTAATGATATCATGAAGGAAATCATATCTTCAGGTACATGATTTTATAGTTGGTTATCATCAGGTATATTTGTAATTTAATTCGGCTTTAAAAGTATTGTTATTTGTCTCAATATAGTGAGTTAAACGGCCCACTAAACTTAAATCCTTTAAAAACAGCCACCCATTTTCAATTAAAAAATATATTTTATGGTCTTACCCTAACTCGTTCGAAAGATATCAAAAACACAAAATACATATTTGACACCTTCTATAAAGAGATGTTGTTTAACTTTTAACATTCAAAAGCATCCACACTTATGTTCTATTCTGATTGACAATACTTATAGGATTAGCAATTTTGGTAAAAAGGACTGCCAAGCTATTAAACGGTGCTTATTTTCTCAATATTCTGTAGTTTTTAGAATCAGAACTGTCACACCCCCTGGTTTATGTGAGAGTGTATAGTGTGTCTCTTTCCTCATAACAGTGGATGTTTCGGAATTATTCATTCTAACCCTTATATATTTACCCCAAGATCTGACAGCAGAGCTGTATCAACCCCCCCCCAAAAAATACATCAGAGTTTATATACTTTTCCCCCTTGAAAATTCTTAAATAGTGCAAGGAGCGATCCTTTTTCGGGTGTCACCCGAAAGATCCCTAATGACCAGATTTCTAAAACCCAATAAGTTTCCCTTTTTCTTGGGCAAACCATTATCGCAAATTTTGCAATAAGTGCACGAAGGTTCATAAAAATTAGGGACCAAACCCCTCCAAGAACTAAAGTCTGGTCACGGCCTTGTCCGACAGCTACGTTTTCACTTCGGGGGGGCCTCTTTACCACCCACAAGGGGAGACAAGAGAGATAGGTCCGTCCTTCCAAACTAACTCATCAAATCCTCTTCCCCTTTTCGCCACCGCACACACTATCATCCCCCTGTCTCTCGCTTTTGATTGAATCCCAAAAGGGAAAAAATAATAATCGATGCTCCGCTTCCGCTCGATTGTGGGGCCTGATTGATTACGTAGAGGGGGGAGGGAGGTCTAATGAGGCGGTCCCCTAATCCCCCCCCTTTGTGTGAAGTGCGCCACATCGTTAACCGTCTCATTGTAATCAGAGGGACGCTCTTCCCCCCCTCCGACGTTTATTGGCAGATTACATCTCCGTTTTCTTGCACCTGCTTCTTTCTTTGTGTGTGTTTGTAGTGTTTTTTTTCCTGTGGGTGTTGTGAGGGGCGCCATCTAGTGGGATTGGATTTAGCGAGTGTATAGTTTTTTTTCTTGATTAGGTTTTTATAGAAAGGCAATTCGAAGGGTAACTGACTGACATTTATGAAACATTTATGTCTGTTAGTTACCGTGTTGTTTAAAATTTTTTGAAAATAAATAAAAACATATTTTGAAAATTTAATTCTGCCATTAGATTTAGCTAGAGAGCCTGTATACGAGAGAGGCGACAACCCGGTATAGCTCGCTGATTGGTCAACAGCGTTTTCTGTTCACCGCAGATTTCCCTCCATTGAATTAGCATGGGAGCGAGATCAGCGGCATGATACAGTTTGGACAGAATTGGAGATTTGGACAGTTTTAACTGCGCGCAAGGATGCGCAGAGACGCTTTTAAGCGAGTTGTCTCTCTCTCTCGTATGGGGACATCCATAAATTACGTGAGGTGTTTTTTCCAAAATCTGGACCCCCCTCCCCCCTTGGTGAGATTTTGCTGGACCCCCCTCCCCCCACGTGAGATTTACCTACAACCTTTAAAAGTAATTTTCTATCCTATTCGTTTGCATTTTGTGCTTCACAGCACCTAAAACTTTTCCATTATTAATGATGTGGGGGAAAAGGACATTATTTCGCCTAAAAATCACCACAGTATCTTATCTGTGGGTATTATTCCTTTCTCATACTTAAAAAATCGTTTAATTTCTAACTTAAAAGGTTTGTGAGATTTTAATCGACCCCCCTCCCCCTTGGTGAGATTTTTCCAAACCCCTCCCCCCCTTTTTTGACCTCACGTAATTTATGGATGGCCCCTATACAGGCTCTCTAGATTTAGCTAACAAGAAAGCACTAAACTGGGTGGAAAATGTTTTTTTTAAATTTATTTTTGGGAAGTAAATTACAAATTACTAAGTGTATTTCTTAAAAAAATGTCAGTCTACCGGTGGAATTGCTCAGAACAGGTTTTCCGGAAAAGAACACTTTCATTTCTAAATTTTTGAGTGAATGCGTTCCTTTAAAAGTCGATTTTGTGTTTGAGAGTTGTTTTTCGTTGTGATACTGTATTAAAATATTCACTAAAGGTATGTCGTAGTACGTAGTGAACTTGATACTATTTTTAATTAAAATCATTATTCATCAAACTTAATTAGTATGAAATAATAGAGAGGAAGAATTCCCGTTTTTCGGGCAATCTGTAGTTTTCAGGTATTGTTAAATGGCATATAGAAGATATTTACACTAACGTGCATGAATGTAATTGTTGATATTTGTATAAAGATTTTATGATCCCATATTTTTAATGTAGTTTTTAACATTTAAGGTAAATGTGGGTATAGTGGACACTTTAAGGAAAACTTTTGCTTAAATTCTCAATAAATACCAACCTATTTGCTTGGAAACCGTTATCATCCTATTTTTAGGTTAATGTGATCTTCTTCTTTCCATTTTACCATTAAAATTTTTAATTAGATTGGGTAAGGTATTTTTAATTAATTTTTAAAAAGTACTCCAAATTGCATCGATAGTGGCCACATAGATGTAGCTGTTGTTTCTATGGTGGACACCTCTTGCATCTATAGTGGACACCTCTCTTTTTCTGCCTATATGAGGGGTTTATGCATGAAATTGAGGGTTTTTTTTTGGTAGAGTCGTTTAGTTCTAATTAAATCTTCCTTCCCAACGAAATGTATTTTATATCAAATCAAATTAGCTTTCTCTCTATATTAAAAAAAAGTAACAGTCGCCGCTGCCGCCGCCGCCGCCGCCGCCGCTGTTTCAGAAAATGTTATTTTTGAACACTTTGAACTATCACTACGCAGAAACTATTTGAAGGAATATTATGAAATTTTGACCATTGGTAGACAAATGTATGAGGGTCATTTTGGTTCCAAAACCTAATTAATTAGATAATTAGTTCTAGAGTTATTTATTGTCAAAATCGAAAATTATTTTTTTCTGCTGCGAGTTCGCCCCCAGCCAAATCTATTTACAGCAGAAGCATGATTTTTTGCAGACACATACTCTTAGGTATGAAGTTGTGCACCTCGTCGCCCTTTTTTCGAATTTCGAATTATTTTTGGAGTAATTAAATTCTAAAGTTTCGAAATTTTTTACCCTTTTTCTGTTTTTTCGTTATAACAGAAAAACTAATCACAGTAAAACTATGATATTTTAAACGCACATACAATTATTTTTTATAAAAAGATTGGCGTTTTGTTTTTTAAAAAATTCGAATTATTTTTAGAATTATTAAGATTCAAAGTTTCAATTTTTTCATCTCTTTCTGGTCGTTCACTAGAGAAACAGCCAATTTTTATGAGTCTGATTTCTTGATTTCTTTTACTTCCGACGATTCACTAGATACACGTGCATTTTATAAATTTAAAAGATTTTAATAGCATGCTTTTTTTCTCTAAGATGGTTGATGATAATTAGTAGACTTGCTGGATATTTTTTTAAAAACATTTCGATTAAATTATTGACAAGTTAAACAAGGATTATTGACAAGGATATTTCAGTTGCAGTTTTATTTTGATATTTTTGTAGTAATGGTCCGGATTAAGTTATTGATAAGTTAGAGGGATAAAAAGTTTCGATATTAAATGATGATTAACTAAGCAGCCAAGTTCCAGGTTTTACCGGATAGTTAAGATGAAACAAGCGAGCTCTGCTCGCTAAGATCGCGAAGCGATCTTCAAAGAACTGCGAAGCAGTTCCGGGGGTTGGTGAGCGATAGCGAGCAGGGGGCAGAGCCCCCTAGTATTTAAAAAAATACTTGATAGTTTCCGGCCCAAAGCCTACGCTGTAGCTGATTTGAGAGGAGTAATGTAATTCAATGTTTTGGAAACCTTGGTTCCCGAGGCCAGAATGAAACCAAATTAATACAACACTCAGTTTAAAGCACAATCAACAGTTTATGAAGAAAAATTTGTTTAAATTAAATATTATTTATGTTTATATGAGAAGCCATTGCTGTGGCCACTATTGAAAGAGAAATGTAGTGAAAAGGGGATAAGGGAGAATCAGCAAGATAATATTGGGGATTAGAGAGAGAGAGAAGTAGTGCAAGAAAAGAGAAAAAGAGGGAGATGTAAAGTGGACACCTCTCTTTTTCTGCCAATATAAGGGGGTTTTGCTTGAAATTGAGTACGTATAGTCGTTTAGTTCTAATTAAATCTTCCTTCCCAACGGAATATATTTTAGATCAAATCAAATTAGCTTTATTTATAATTTAGAATATGATAGTTTCCGGCCCAAGTAGCTGATTTGAGAGGAATTAAGCAAGTAGTTAAATGTTTTAGAAACCTTGGTTCCTGATGAAGCCAGAATGAAACCAAATTCATACATCACTCATTTTAAAGCCCAATCAACAGTTTATGAAATGAACTTATTCAAATTAAATGTTATTTAAGTTTCTATAAGACGCCATTACGGTGGCCACTATTGGAAAATCTAAGATTATGTGTTGGTAAAGTGGCCACCTCCATAAATCCTCGTTAAGTCAACATTTTCAGATAAATTTTTTCTGTATTATTTTATACACTCTTCTTTATCTTGATATAAATTTAAAAGTCAATCAAGCTGTAATAAATACAAAAAAACCAGAAATCCTAACAGAAAAAAGAATCCTAACGCGATTCAATAAGCAAAATCAAATTTCAGTCACTCGACCGATGTTGTTATTTTCAAATATTTAAATATCCTTCCCATGCTGTTCTGTGGTATCGGTGGTAATTTACCAGCTTACCTGATTGTATAATCTTCTAACAAGGAAACATTCTCAGGATGAACTCACAGAATTGGACGAAAATTTTACAGGGGTTAGTATATGACTCAAAACACCTTCTGTAAAAAAATTAGCTGCTGAATTACAGTAGAAAAGCTGTAAAAAATTATAGAAAATTATCATATTTAACGCCAAATGTAACCCTACAAGGCGAGAAACGCAGAGAGAACGCCAAATGCTAGAATGAACTGGCCGCGTTTTCTCTGATGCCACTTAAATGAGCGAATAAAAAAAGTTCAGCAAAACAGGAATAAAAATTAATTAAAGAAGGAAAATTAAAGTAAATAACTTATGAAGCAATACAAAATTATATGCAAATTAAAAAGAATCCAACATCTATTTAGCATTTAATTTTTAGGAGTTATCTGTTTGCCGCATATTTTTTAAAAATGCATTGGAAACTATATATTTTATGTCACTGTCTAAATCCACGAAAGTAACAACTCAACTCTAACAAATTTCGCTAATACTTTATCAAGGGCCAACTTTCGTGGATTTAGACACTTCAAATCAAATTTCTCATTCCATCCGATTGGAAAGTCGCCAAGTGGTGCTAAATGAATGTATTTGGCAACTCAGAACCCAAATTTCAAATTTAAATAACTCCTTTCCTATTGAAATTCAGCAGCTAATTTTTTCACAGTAAGTGTTTTGAGTCATCTTCTTATGCCTGTAAAATTTTCGTGCATTTCTGTGAGTTCACCCTAAGAATGTTTCCTTGTAAGCCTATGAATTTTGACGCTGTTTGATGCCTCTAACTCGTTCTATTTAAAATTAATCAGCTAGGTGGCCACTCTTGGTACAGTGTCCACTATACCCACATTTACCTTAGTACTTTATATTATCAGTTCATCACTTAGATTGTATCACTCTGTGAAGAGCTTAATGGAACCTGAATGGTTAATTACTAGTTGAAACTAAATTCACTAGTTTTTCCCGATTATACTATATACTTCGTTAGTAAATATTTTCCATAAGTATTTTTTTGTTATTTTAAGCATTATTTTTCGAATTTTTTTCTAAACTTTGCCTTCAAAAGCTAGCCTACAGTACATGTTTACACCCTAATCCTTTTATCTACTCTCTGACATTGTTCTAATGAATTTTTTGTTTCTTTTTATCAAAACGTTCTTGTATGCTTTCCCCATTCATCAATATCCCAACTTTTTCCCCCATAAAAAGAAACAAAACGCAATGAAATATTCAATCTTTATAAAAGTCCCCTCTACTCTTCCTTATCAATAATACACTCCATGTCCTCTTGTCCACGCGAGACCCCAAAACCCCTTCTTCCAACTGCACTTTCCATTCGATTTGAAGCAAAAAAAAAAGAACCTAATAACGAAACAAAGAATTTTTTCCATTCCACCGTCCAGCGGACTGCCCCCTCTCCGAGAATAAAATATGCAGAATTTTCCCCTCTTTTCTCTCGGCGGCACAGAGAGAGAGAGAGAGCGGGAATTTTCGATTAGCAGTTTTCGGCCAGCAGCGGCGTGGTGGCGCCATCTATCGGGCTTCGGTGGAAACTGTCTAATGGATTTTTAATGGGCCACGCGGCGCGGGAAAGAGGGATGGAGGAAGCCGGCAGACGATGTTGAGTTCGATTCGGCGGAAGGGGGTGCCGTCATTCTTTTTTTTCCTACGTAACAGAACTACTCTTTTTGGTTGGGGGTGGGTCGTGTGCGGCGGAATTTTTCGATTTGCCCCGGGGCGCGCTATCGGAAAATTCGCTGAGGATCGTAAATATTTTGGTGGTCAGAATCGATGAAAACGCATTTGCGTGGCATTAAGGGTTATGACCGATATGTTTTGAAGAAAATGCCTCCTTGTAAAATTTTATTTGAAAATTTTTTTAATGTAGGCTCCAACAGTGTAGTTTTTTTTATTATAAATTGCTATAATTGTTACATTGTTTTGTCTGTGCAGTTTTTTGTGTCCAGTTTTGGTTGGTGTTACGTTTGGGCCATTCCACAGAAAAGTTAACAAAAAGGGTGACTTTTTCGTGATAAATATTTTAATTTTATTTGGATTTTAACTGAAAAAAGTTATAAATTTTATAGGGAGTTTTTTTTCTGTTTTTAATACACAAAATTCATAAAACTAGAAATATTTTAAAATATATAAAGTAAATTTTATTAATTATGTGCGACTTTTTTTGCCATTTCATTTAAAACGTTTTGTCTTTTTATCAGTAATGGACTGACTTATCTTGTTTTTTTATTTTTTAAGGATTGGGGTTTTTTAATCCTCCCAACTGAAAAAAAGAAAAAATAAATAAAACATTTCCTGAATAACTTCCTCTATGTAAAATACGCGTGGGTCTTTCAGAACCAAAAAATGACAATAATCTGTAAAGGTTGCGGATTCTAGAGAATTCTGAATTTTGGGATTCCGGATAAAATATCTATTACTTTAATAGTTTTCCGGGATTTTGAGTAAGTCAAAAGCACCCCTGAATATGTTTAGCATCAAGTAAATTAATGTGGTGGGCAGGAAAATGGACTTAAGAGTGACAAGCTCCCCCTTTTGAAAACCGTTCCCAGAAACCTGAACCGGAAAGCCGTGTGGTTCCCGCTTTCGAAATTAATAACCCCCCTCAGCAGACGATTATTCTAATCCTATCTGACCACACGCAGATCCTCGCGTGCAGACCGCTTTTTCTCCCTCTTATGGAGTTATTTGTAGCTGCTTAAGGAGACGTGACCCGATCAAGGAGCTTGAAACACTTTGTTTGAAACGGGTTCCCTTGAATTGGATTCGGGATTTTTTGATGTGTTAACTTGGTCGTGTTGTTTTCGATCCTAATTTTGGAGAATATGGACTTATCCAAATCTTTTGGTTGCGGTAGGGCTAAGGGTTTACTTAACTTTTCTTAGCATATACTTTGTAAAAACATTAAAAAACTACTTTGAAACATTTTTAATTAAAACACCCCGCACAAAAATAAATAAACATTCAAGAACACTTTTTCGGTCTCAAATTATTATCAGCACTTTTGTAGTAGTGTTGTTAGGTAGAACACTTACACATTTTAGTGTGGTAGTGTTCTCGGAATGGGACGATTCGGCGCTGGCCGTTTCGGCGCGAAACAAAATTTTTTTCTTCTTATTTTTAGAAGGATTATGAAAGAGTTCTATTTACTTTAATTTTATTTTTGGCACCGAAACGGCCGCGCCGAATAGTAGACCGTAGTGTTCTATATATGTAGACATCTGAAGATCTAGAAATATGTTCTAAAACTTGTGTTGCAGTGTTTAGAATCTGAACATGTAAAAATAATTAAGGGAATGGCACACCTAGATTACAATGAGCGTTTGAGTAGGCTGAACATGTATACACTGGCATACCTGCCAACCGTTCCGATTTTTCACTGTTGTTCCGAAAATACGATTTTAGTACCAAATGTTCCGTTTTTACGCCCCCTCCTGTAAAAGGGCAAAATCAGCTACTTTTGTAGCACTTAATAAAGATTAATTTTTCTAATTTCCAAACAATGTTTGCTTATTTCACTGTTTCATTTTATTAGTACTTACCAAGTATTTTTAAATCTTTCTGAGTTATTATGCATGAAATTCCCAGTGTTTAACATCTTGAGTCATTTTTGTTATTCTATTTTCAGAAATTTAAACCCAGATAAAAGGAAAAAAATTACTTTATTATATCCTAGTATAAATGTAGATAATTATTAGTCAGAATATAAAGGTATATAAAACACTTAGTCCTCTTAATAACCATAAGATACCTTAGATAAGAGATAAAAGTTATGAATTGCAAACTCTTTTTTAATAATACCCCTTTAACCCATTCAAAATGTGTCGTGCGTGTTGTTCCTATTTCTGTTTCTGAAATGTTGGCAGGTATGCGGACTCCTTTAGTGTTAGGGATATTGCTTTGAAACGGCATCTATTAACTAAATCCCAACTCTGCAAAGTTTTGAAATTATGGCTATGTTAATTTCTCTCTTTTCCTACTGTGTCTCATCATATAGTCTTCTAAACAAAACGGATTTTCCGCGTAACCAACTTGGTTTAAAGTGCACGACGATTTAAGCTGTGCTTGCTCGTGAAAAATTTCCATGAGTTTCTCATAACATGGAAATTTTTCTCTCGAATTTCCATCTAATGAGGTGCTTTATGACCTTAATTTAAATTTTCGCGACGAGCGACCTTTGACCTGGACGCCATCTTAAGTGTGTTTTCTTTGTGTCATATATGATGAGTACCTGTTGCCTTTTTTTAGCATTTCGTTATGCTGCTGTAGCGGGTATACTTCGGTAACTGTTACTATAACTATATCGGTAACTATTACTATAACTATTAGCATACTTTAGTAACTATTTTTGATCAGTGAACAAGTACACATTTTAAAATTTAAATTTGTATAGTTTCCTTTCTCACGTAAAGAGGGGGGGGGAGAGAACTAAAAAAACTATCAGTTTATTAATGCAGTAATTTTGAGGTACTCGTTTATTTAGCTTTTACCGGACCTGCCAACTAATTCATAAATTTAGTGAAATGAAGTGTTTTATTAATTAAAAAAGGAGGTTGCATTGAAACTCGTAGGCTGTGAAGTTTACTTCTCATCCTATACCCCAATTATTCAATTAAAATTTTTTAAATTTTCTCTTTTCTTTTTTACTCTTTCTTTCCTTTTTTTTGTTCCAATCTTCAACACTATCTCCTCTTTTTCTCTTGACTTTCCTTTCCCTAGTCTTGTCTATTTTCTGTCGTTTTTAGTATGACCAGTGGATTTCTTTTAAATTCTCCATACATGGTTTCTACACCATGGTTCGTTCTAAATATAATGATAAGTCTACTTCTCAAAATTTTACCGTAGTCGGGTTAAACTAATTTCCGACACACCACTGATTTCAAGCGTATGACCCCATTCCCTTATGTCATGCAGGATAAACCCCTTCCAACAATAATTGATCTATTTATTTGATTTTCCGGGATAGATGGCCGTGTTTGAATGGAATTTCCAAACGTTTCGCTCTCAACTTCGGAGAGCATCCTCAGTTTCAAAAAATCAACTGATAAAAATTGAAAATAAAAAACAAATACCAAATTTTATTTTCAATTTTTATCAGTTGATTTTTTGCCACTGAGGATGCTCTCCGAAGCTGAGAGCGAAACGTTTGGAAATTCCATTCAAACACGGCCATCTATCCCGGAAAATCAAATAAATGTATCTTCAGGTCGTGGAAGTTTTCATCAATTTATAATAATTGATCTGTTTGATTTTTCGTTATCTCGTTCTCACATAGAGTGTAAAATGCATAATTATTTAATTGTAGTAAGGGGGGGGAAGGTTATTTAATTGTAGTAAGTAATTGTTTATACAAACGAGGTGTTGACGACCGGTTTTTTTCCACCAAAGATACCCTCCAAAGGATGTTGAGGGGTAGGGTAAAACGTCTGGCTTATAATCCTGCAAATCTCCTTTTAACTATATGAAATTACACCCAAATTTCGTAAGCTTCATAACTATTTCAACAGCCTTTCAAGCAAATAAATCTCAACACATCCATTTTATGGCAAAAAAAACCTTAAATAATGTTGAGGAGAACCCAAATGTCCACTCGCAACGCCCTTTGGTCAATCCCCCCTCACATTTGACGGCCAATTAGGCCCAATCCCCTGTTTACGGCCGCAACGACGTTTGGAAAATTCGAAGCGCCCCTGAGGGCCCTCCAATCGGCCGCTTTAATGATCGCCCTGGGAGGGGCGTGGCCTCGACATTAGCCCCATCTGCGCCCTGGCGGCTATTTGCCCCGCTTATGGGATGATGGACTTTCCATGTGATGAGTGGGTGAACCGATAGAAGGAGGATTTCTTATTTGTTACATTTCAACAAGTCCGCACTAAAAGTTTCCTAGCGAGGAATACATAAATTACACATTGTGAGGAATGCATACCAATGAACAGTACCTTTACGACGACTATTATTTTTCGAAAAAATGTGACGTCACCAGGCGCGGATCCAGCACGGCTCCAAGGGGGGTCACTTTTCCAGACTAGATTCCCTTGTGGTATCAGTATGGGTATGGGGGTCCTCCCAGAAAAAAATTGAAATTTGACGTGCAAAAGTAGGGTTTTAACTCATTTGAAGAAACGTTTTTAGTCTAAGGGGGGCACTTTTCAACACTATTACCTTTACTTTTTGACCCAAAATGTCAAAATTTTGGGGATTTCCTAAAAATAAACACTGAATACCCCATTTTGATACTAAAGGGGGGAAAACTCTCCTAGAAAAAATTTTGAAATTAGACCTGTTAAAGTTGGGTTTTTACTCATTTTGAGAACCTTTTTGGGTCTCCAAAGGGGGGGGCACTTTCCAGAGTGCCGCCCCCTTGTAACCGCCACTGGACGTCACTCGTATCTGAAAAACCTTGATTGTTTCATTCGACAGAGTGTGCATGCATGGATGTTTTATGCATTTTCCATTTAATGGATGTTTTTAGCATTTTGCAAATCGTAAAACACGTCCAAATCGAGTTGAATTTTTTAGTTATAAAAATGCGGCATGGGGGGCATAAAACTCCTGGAAAATGCGTGACGTAGTAATTCGTTTAAGTGTCCGGTATGTAAAATAATTTTTTTTAAAGAATAAAACAAACTTTTCGAGATGTCTTCCAAACAAGGTTCACTCTGTAATGAAAATGCGGGGGATCATTAAAGAGGGATATTAACTCGCAATATTATAATTGATATCAGAGGGCTTTTGAAAGTTCGTAAATGCCTCCCCAACTCCCTTCCAAAGCAGGGCGGGAAAAATCGATGCCACTTCGCACCTCGAGCGCCCGTATCGTTTTTTTCCTCCCACCACCCTCTTTCCTGAAATTCATTAATTCCGTCACCCGAGACAGACTTCATTAAAAATATTATAATACCCGCCCTAAAATAATCATTTAGGGGCAAAAGCCGTTTTAATGAGAAATCCCGCTCTAACGATTCACTAATCACTTGCAGCAACTCGGTAATTAACACCAACTCTCTTCTGCGAAAGTTCTTCCTCCTTTTTAGTCGTCCTAGTGCAAAACGGGCTCGGATTTCAATTTAAATCGTCAGTGTTTCGCTTTAGCGAGGCCAATCTGCGCGATATACACACATTCATTAGACAGCAGCTCCCCCTATGTGCCATTGTCCGCTAATTAGTTGATTAGGACACAGTGTCGTCATTAGTGGGACGGGTTGTTACGAGGAGAACTTTTGCGGCTTTTTAAAACTGGAGGGTCAAGGGGATGGATTGGTGTGTGGGGGTCATTAAAACGCGCGCGCATTGTGTGCTCTCGGATGTTTGGTTTTGGTTTCGTCATTAGCGCCGACGCAATTTGCGGTGAAATCGTCACAGAGTATTGTGCGGAAATTGGATCGTGTCTGATTATTGTGACCTGTTAGGAATGCTGGTTTTAGGTTTCCCAGTCTTGGGCCGTATTTAGATGAGCCAGAGAACAGGTCGGGTTTGATTTTTGCCAGCGGTGAGTTGTAGCTAGTCGAAGATGTCCTTAAAATATTCGGAGAAATCCTTAAGCTAGTCGAAGAATCCTTATCCTGCGTTCGTTTGCAGTAATAAGTCGTTTTGTGCAATCTTTATTCGAGAAATTTCCCTTGCATATAAACAAGGGAAATAGTGTATTCTTTTTTAATTTATTTGTTTAAGTACGAAATACAATCCTGAACGTTAAGTCCTAATAAAAATTAAGAAATTTGCTTTTTTTCTATGGGAGAGGTAAGTTGAAATAAAGGGGTGGAAAAATTAGTAAAAATACTAAATTCGGGCCACCTGTCCACTATTTTGGAAGTGTTTTGTATGCTCGACCTTTATATTTCATCCTGAAAGAACCTTTTTTTAGAACAATAAATTTTAAAAAGATGGAGAGAAACAAAGATTTAACATAAACTACACTTCTTAACAGTGTTTCGATATTTTTTAATATAGTACTTGGGAGCTATCGCTCGCCAACCCCCGTTAACTGCTTTTGCAGAAACCTTTGGATCTCTTTGCAAACCTCACAAACCCAGCTCACTGCACACTCACTTTGTAAAACATTCTTAAAACAGGGGTACTACTTCTCCAATTAATTAATTTACCCAATCCGCCCCCCCCAACCTCTCGGTTTGTGGGGTAATAGGATAGGGGGGTCGGGATTAGGGTCAGAGCTTTATTAAAACAAAAGATTTACAGGTGATTGTACAATAAAATTTGGTAAAAATACAGTTAAAATATGGTACAGAAAATTTTTTTAATATTTTAAGCTATATAAAATTTGTAACATAAGTTATATTAAAAGCTAAAACTATCAAAATTTCAAAAAAAATTAAAATTAAAATGTTAAAACCATTTAAAAATTAAAAGTCTTAAAAGCTGGGGTCCGGATCTTCAGTGCGGACAGGCACCTCACCCCGCCGACAGTTGGTCCACCACCTCCTTTGCTTTTAGAACAGACATTCTTATCTTCAAAATTTTCATTACTGACTTAAACCATCCTGTCCTTGACTCCTGCGATAGGACAGGATTCTCCGGGGTATTCTACTCCGGGGTATACTACTTATCCGGGGTATTCTTTCAAAAATGGCGGTTATTCATTCAATGGCAGAATTTTAACAGTTCCTTTGGGGCAACATGAATTGGCGGATCACCCTTTAATTCTAAGAAAATTAACAGCAGAACAATGTAAACATTCTTTTACCCCAAGGCCCCGAGGTAATGTTTTTTCACAGATCTATTAAGAAGCACTGAAACATCTCCGGAATAAATTTTACTTTCTTAAAACTTGTAATGATTTTAATCGATTTGCTGTGAAAAATGTAGGTAACTATCGTAAACATCACGAAAATTAGGAATTTTATCTTCATTGTGCCATTTGAATAATTCTCTAATATCTCGTCTAAGGAAACACGCTTTATATTCACGCACCTATGAGTGTAATTAAGCTTTTTTTCCCTAAATTAATAAAATTCGTAGCATGGAGTAGTAGCAATACCATGTCTCATACTATATTTAACTTTCCATGATATCGGAAATTAAATTAAACAAAAAAATAAGGTTATAAAAAGGTAAAAATTCTCCTCTTACTACACGTGTATGCGAATTGCTTTATATCCAAACGTATATAAACTTCTAGCTAAACAATAAGCTCTGGCAATACATTAGCTCGGACAATGTATTAACTCCGCACTTTAACGACTGACTCCATTTGCTGGCGGAGCGCAGTTAAATTGCTCTAAGTGCCGCTCGGAGTGTTCTTTTAAGCTTAATTGGCTTCCATTGGAGCCTTTATCGAATTATAAGTTTATTGGGAACCTTTTTGGCCAGGCCTAATGGAGGAAGGTTTTAAAGAAACTCATAACCCCGGCAAAACGGAAAAGGCCGAATTTAACGTGTTACTGACCTTCGAGCAACGAAATTTAATTTCCAAGGGAAGTGCAGTCGGAATTAACGGTGCCAATTCGATATTGCCCTAAGCACTACCAATTACTTTTTTCGCTCTCCCTTCCACCTTATTTTCATTTTAATTCCCTCTACCCCTCTCGACGTTAATTATTCGATTAAGAACCGGAGACTAATTAAAATAGGGTGGCCGAGAGGGGGGGGGTGTTTCCATAGCACCCACCGGAGAGACTACCTCCCCCTCTGTAGTCTTGAGCTACTTTCCCTCATTCCGCACGTTAAGCAAAGCGTTTACCGCTTTAATGAATCTGAATTAGTAGTAGTTGGCAGCGTTTTAGTAGCGAGGTTGGGGGTGGAACAAAAATAGCCGACCCCCCTCCGTCTCGATGGTTTTGCCCGGTAATGCGTTCCCTTAAACCTGATTTACGCGGTGCTTGCTTTAATTTCCGCGTTAGTTTTGCTGTTTCTTCTTTTCCCCCTTCTCTGGAAGGGTAAAAATGGGTTTCGTATCGCAGTTGGGGTTAAAAATCGGAACTTTCTACCCTGGTAGAGGTGGGCGGTAGTTTACCCTTAATTACACCCAGGGCTAGCCGCCTAGTTTTATGTTTCGCTTTAAAAGGTGTCCGCGGCGAGGAAAACAACTGATGTTCTCTTTTGCTGTGGTAGAAGTATCTGGTGGGGGGAACATGCCGTGCCTACAATCGCCACTAAATTAATTGAGGTGCGACAAAATAATAGTAGAGTCGTGAAAATAAAATGGTGTATCGCTTTGGTCAAGCTAAAGCGAAACAAACACAAATTCTAGTAGGTTAGAACTAGTAAAAGTGCCTTATTACATCCAGGGGTTGATCCAGGCAAAAATGGGGGCCATTTTGCTACCCCATCACAAAAAGTCACCCTCTTTAAATCTGCCCCTTCACAAAAATAAATTCCTAAAAACGCCCCTTTCATGAAATTCAAATTAGCTTTAGTGATAATTTGCACAGAAAACATTCACAAGATATTTGAATTGTTCCTGATCTGCTTTTTCTGGTTTGTGAGTCAATTTTACTTTTACGCACTCATCTGCTAACTATCACTGCTTCAATTTTTCACAAAAACAATTTCTTTTCACAAAAAAAACATTGAACAAAAAATAATGAAATAGGCCCCAAAATATAAAACCTGGATCCACCCCTGACATCAGTGTGTGTGTTTCTGATGCTGTTTAATAGTGACTCATTCACTGCTTAAAATTTTGTTAATGTGATGTCTCTTAATTACTACTTGTGAGGTATAGCATTGTTGTTCTTTGTTATTGTACACTGTTTTTCTTATAAATAAGTATGAATTAAGTATTTGCTTTTGGTATCTTATTTATTTATCATTTCTAAATTTTGTGCTAAAGTTTTCTTTTTTTCTTACAGGTATGTACCGCTTTGTCTCACTACCGATTTTGTAGAGATTCTGCATGAAAGGGTAAGGGTCTTATATTTTTTCGTGTGTTCATTTTATTTTTAAATCTTTTCTGAGTGTTTCTTAACTTTAAAACTGCTTTCTTTAATGTAAAAGGTATTTCCAGAAATTTCATTATTTTAGTGATTGTAAATGGTTCTTATATTTTTAAACTAAACATTTTAAAGCAGGGAACTTTTTAAAAACTTTGGGGGGTGTAATTAAGCTTTAGTTTTTTATTACAAATGGTATAAATTATTGTACTTAATTCTTTTTATAATTCTCTACTAAAAAACGATGTTTCTTCCAATTCAACACAGTTTGTTATCCCAAACCACCTATATTATCCCGTTCATTCATTTTACATAACATAAGCAATACCACGTGAATTTTCTTTTAGATTACTTCGTAATAAAGTCTTTATCTAATTTTATTAGTTGTTTCACAGTAACGTACTTTTATCTGTCATTAACCGTGACTAGAGAGCCTGTATACGAGAGAGCGACGACAACTCGCTTAAAAGCGTCTCTGCGCATCCTTGCGCGCAGTTAAAACTGTCCAAATCTCCAATTCTGTCCAAACTGTATCTGTATCATGCCGCTGATCTCGCTCCCATGCTAATTCAATGGAGGGAAAAATGCGGTGAACAGAAAACGCTGTTGACCAATCAGCGCGCTATACCGGGTTGTCGCCTCTCTCGTATACAGCCTCTCTAACCGTGACCAACTGAACTAATAAGACTATACAGGGTGTCCCATAAATAGTGGGTCACACTTCTAGGGGGATAGTAGACACCTAGACGAGTCAGAATCACATAGGAATCGGGGGTCCCAGACCAAATCCCAGGGAGTTAAAAATGGAGCGACACCCCCAAAAAATTATTGAAAAATTCAATTTGTAGAAGAACTGCTATTGGTAAAAATTTAATTATGGTCTCAAAAATTGTGATTTAAAATGATCTTTAAAATTATCTCAAAAGTCTTCACCTTAAAATTTTTTTTATTATGGAAAAAGTTAAAAACCACAAAAAATGTGAAAACTCTGCCCAAACCTCATTTTTTATTTCGAAATCCTTTCTTTTGATTTTATAATCTGAAAGATCGTAGTTGTAAACCCTTAAGTCCAAAGTGTCACGTAAAAACCATCAATATTCAATGCTTGAGATCCTGTTAAAGCACGGTATAAGTCCGTTTTTTTTCGTCCGCAGACGTCGTTTTGGAAACGGCTACTATAAGGAAACCAGTTTTCGCACGCAAAAAACGAACTTTAACAGGATCTCAAGCGTTTAATATTGATGATTTTTATGTGAAACTTTGGACTTCAGGGTTTATAACTATGATCTTTCAAATAAAAGAGATAAATAAAATCAAAAGAGATGATTTCGAAATACAAAATGAGGTTTGGGCAGAATTTTCACTTTTTTTTGTGGTTTTTTAACTTTTTTAATTATAAGAAAAATTTTAAGGTGAAGACTTTTGAGATAATTTTAAATATCATATTAAACCACAATTATTGATACCATAATTAAATTTCTGCCAATAGCAGTTCTCCTACAAATTGAATTTTTCAATAATTTTTTTGGGTTGTCGCTCCATTTTTAACTCCCTGGGATTTGGTCTGGGACCCCCGAACCCTTTGTGATTCTGACTCGTCTAGGTGTCTTCTATCCCCCCTAGAAGTGACCCATTATTTATGAGACACCCTGTAGAAGCTCAAAATTTTGACATGCGAGAGTAAATTGAACTTTGTTACTTTAAAAATTAAATTAATTGAATGCTTCGAAAGTGCATTAGAATGAATGTGGGGTTTGGCATGCTAGGGGTATGTAGATGTAGAGGGATCCCGTGGTTCATTGAAAACACAGTTATTATTGACATCAATCTATATTCTTCATCAAACACGATACATCAAGGTACAGGGACAAAACAAGGAGACGAGGACAACAATCATCAGATGGGAGCACAAATATATAGAAGGCACCTCCTAGCTCGAGGCCCTAGGTCGCTTATTGAAGGAGCAACGAAGACACCGGCCGCTCGCCTTGGTATCTCGTTCGAATCTGTTCAGAGGATGCGCCGGCCGCCAGGTGGCGCCGCACAGGGAGAGTTTAGTTGTACTTTGCCCAGGGATCACGATCCCACATTCTCGGGCATCCTGGCCCAGTTGGTCCCTCAACTGGTCCAAGGGGAAAACACAAAGATAACTGAAAAGATACAAAAAAAACAAAGAGAAAGACGAACAGAAATATTCAAAATAAAATATGCAAAATACTGAAAAAAATTAATAGTTAGTTAGTCCATGATTTTATCATGTCTGCAGCCGTTGAAGTGAGGTTGGGTCCAGGATGATTTCCAACCTTCTCCACATTATACCGATCGTTGGGTTTGACTGCTACGATGCGGTAAGGTCCATGAAATTTAGGGCGTAGCTTCAGTCCAGTTCCAAACTGAGTTCGTTGGATTGCTACTAAGTCATTGACACGATAAGTAGGTGGAGGTTTTCGGCTTTTGTTGTAGGTTTGACGATTCTCTTCCTGAATCTTCAGGATATTCTTTCTTGCTTCAAGGCGAAGTTTATCACGTTCTTGGGTAAAGGAATTACGAAATTCTTCTTCCAGAGTCTTTAAGATGAGTTCATCTGTCTTGTGCTTCATGACAACACCTGTAAGAAGTTGAAAGGGGGACGTATTCGTGCTTCGAGTTACTGTACTGTTGATGATGCGCTGGACGGATGGGACAAACTTGTACCATTTGCAAGGGTCTTCAATAGATAGTTTTGCAAGAATAGGTGTGAGGATGTCATGAATTCTCTCAACTTGTCCATTACCTCTAGGGACTCCTGTAGTGATGGAATGATGTTTAATTCCTTCATCTTCGCAGTAACGTTGAAATTCGTGAGATGTAAAAGCTGAGCCTTTGTCGGAGATTATGCGGTGAGGATTACCGAAGACAGCTTGCTGTTGTTGTAACTTCTGTATGGCATCATTGGAAGAAGTAGACTTGACTGGATACAACCACACAAACTTTGTAAAAGCGTCTACCACTGTGAAGATATGGTTGTAGTTTTTATTCGTGGATGGCAACGGTCCAATGAAGTCAATATGGTAAGTTCCAAAGGGAGTATCTTCTTTTGGAATGGGATTTAGGAATCCTTCTTGCTTTCCACGCTTACGGTTTACCAGGATACACTTAACACAATGCGTAACCACTGTTTCTACGCACTTCCTCAGATTTGGAATAAAATAGTGCTGCCGTACAAGATTTTCAGTTTTTGCTACAGCGAAATGACCTTGCTCATGGGCGTCTCGTACAATTTCACTCTTCATAGCTTCAGGAACGACGAGGAGTTCTCTTCCTTCGTGCATCTTGAACAACACTCCATTCTTCAGGAAAAATTCTGTCTGGTCACTATCTTGAATCATCTGCTTCATGGAAAGGGTAAATTCATCTTTGGACTGTAAGGCTGCAATTTTCTGCGTGACTTCATCATAGGTTATCAGGAAAACGGGGTTTCTGCTCAGAGCATCCACATGCTTCATCTGGGTTCCTGAACGGTGTTGGATGTCATACTGGAAATCTTCTAAAAACAGAGCCCAACGAGCGATCTTGGGTGTAAGATCCTTCTTACTCATTGTCTGTTGAAAGGCTTGGCAATCTGTGAAGATTTTAAATCTTGAATTTAAGAGATAGTGCCGAAATTTGGTTAAAGACTTGATAATAGCCAGGATTTCCAGTTCATAGCTAGAGTACTTTTCTTCCTGTGGCGAAGTTTTGCAGCTCATGTATTCGATGGGGTGAAGTTTATCATC
The DNA here is from genome assembly GCA_024610705.1 of Tetragnatha versicolor. Classification (NCBI taxonomy): domain Eukaryota; kingdom Metazoa; phylum Arthropoda; class Arachnida; order Araneae; family Tetragnathidae; genus Tetragnatha; species Tetragnatha versicolor. The sequence continues at coordinate 3,202,634 of JANDEH010000007.1, read as the reverse complement.
TTCTGAACGCTGTAGTAAAATACTACCAAAGCCGTACTTGCTGGCATCGCAATGGAGTTCCAAGTCAGAGCCTTGACGATAAATATGCAGAACAGGATCACTAGAAAGGGAATCTTTTAATTCTTGGAAAGCATGTCGTTGTTCCGGACCAAACTTGAATGAAACGGATTTCCGGAGCATATCACTTAAGGGTTTCGCTTTACTGGCATAATTCTTGATAAACTTTCTGAAATAGGAGCTGAGACCAAGGAAAGATTGTAGTTGAGTAACAGTTTTGGGTTCAGGGAAATTTTGGACAGCTTTTGTCTTGAAGGGTGAAGGTCTAATAGTGCCATCCGATATAACATGTCCCAAAAACTCAATATCTCGTTGAAGAAATTGACATTTCTTCAGGTTTAACTCAAGACCATAACCTGACGCAACATCCAAAACAAGTTGCAAACGTTCAAAGCCTTCTTGTTCATTAGCTGCAGGGATCAAAATATCATCCAAATAGCAAAGGACAATACCCTCTTTAATTAAATCCCGGAATATGTGATGAATATATCTTTGAAAAACAATAGGGCTATTACACAGGCCAAAAGGACACTTTTTGAATTCAAATTGTCCGTCAGAAGTTAGAAATGCAGTATATTTCCTACTGTCAGGGTGTAAATCAACATGAAAAAAGGCATTCTTTAAATCAAGGGACGAAAAAACACGAGCGTCCGCGAGTTGATTTAAAAGTTCATCAATTTTAGGTAATGGGAAATGTTCTTTTACGATCTTCTTATTTAACGCGCGAAAATCAATACAAAGTCTTAAGGAGTTATCCTTCTTTTTTGCCAAAACGATGGGCGAAGCGTAATTAGAAGTTGACGGCTGGATTATACCATCCTCAAGCCACTCTTGAATGGTTGAAGAAACCGCTTCTTTTTCCGACGCTGATAAGCGTAAAGATCGCCTAATACAAATGGGAACATCGTCAGAAAGAACGAGACTCATTTTCATTTCGGATTGTTTCACTTTATTTGGTTTGTAGCCGTGAATCAGCGAGCGAACATCTGCTCGAATGGAAGCATCGGAGACCGTTGAAAGATCAACGTCAAGGTCGACGCCGGCGCTCTCAGCATTCATATGAAGAAGGAAAGGCTCAAATTCTACTTTCGGTTTTTCGTTTTGATTTTTTATTGCTGCCCGTAACTCCTCCACGAGTTTTGGATTTATACAGCAATCTGTTACTAATCGATCCGATAAACAAGCTTTCACATGAAGGGGTTTGCTATCAGTGCTCAAAGCAAAACTAAATTCAGAAACCGCAGCTGTTTCTTTTTCACCAAAGCAACTGACTAATGAGGTATGATCCGAAATGTTTTTGTTAGGGAAAAGGGTACGCTTTATCACAGTCATTTGGCAGCCTGAATCAACGATTGCGTTGATTTCTTTCCCATCGATTAAAATAGTTATGTACTCCAGTTTAGCAGGGAGGGTTGTAGAAGCAACAAGGGAAGGTGGGTTTTTGGATTCTTTATGGAAACGATCAGGGCAATTTCTAGCAAAGTGACCGTTGCCGCCGCAAACAAAACAATCAACATGTTTTTTTATTTCTCTCTTGGGATAGTTGGGCCTGTAAGGTTCTGGTTTACGATTTAAGTGCATAGGCTGATGCTGATGGGGAGAGTTCCGAGGGGTAGGGCGATAGTCACAAGGGGGTTTTCCTTTGAGTGAAAGAAACAGGTCTATTTCTTTTCCCATTTCGCGGGGTGGTAACCAAGTATCGTGCTTAGCCGCGAGATGCGTGATAAGTTCTTTGTCCAAAGACTGGTACAGTTTATCGTGAATCATTAAATCACATAAAGATTTGAAATCTGACACATTACGTAAATTCAGATAATAAGAAAACAAAGATGAAACTCGTGATGCAAATTGAGAAAATGTTTCGTGTTCAAGTCTTTGGGAACGACGGAAATTATTTAAGCACTCGTGAGGGGTAGGTTGAGTTTCTTTCAGTATAAGGGACTTTAAGGCATCATAATCACACAATTCTTTCTCAGTAGCATATATCAAAAGAAAATTGGCCTTTTCGCCCAATAATGATAGTAATATTTCAGGTTTATACTCATTAGGTACACTCTTAATGTTAAAGGCATTTTCAAGTGAATGAAAAAACATATGTAAAAACTGAGGATTTTCAGGCACAGGTATAGTAAGAATTTTCATAGATTTAATGAATGATTCCAATGAAGTAAGAGGACCACCAGACTGTACAACTTCTTCAACTTTTTTCTCAGCTTTAATACGATCATCCAAAATGGTTTCAATTAAAGTTTTGACAAAGTCTTTGTCCGTTTGGAATATAGGTGTTTTTTCTATGAGATCTTTCATCTTAACAATCGTGGCGTTTTCTGGGACGTTAGCGCCGAGTTCCAGAGCCAAGAAACGGAAGTCCTCTTTCCTCAAGTTTTTATACATTATAATAACGTACCTTTGGTTGAAGAGAAGAAAAAAAATGTCTCAATGATCCCGGACGTGCCCACACTTTGTGGGGTTTGGCATGCTAGGGGTATGTAGATGTAGAGGGATCCCGTGGTTCATTGAAAACACAGTTATTATTGACATCAATCTATATTCTTCATCAAACACGATACATCAAGGTACAGGGACAAAACAAGGAGACGAGGACAACAATCATCAGATGGGAGCACAAATATATAGAAGGCACCTCCTAGCTCGAGGCCCTAGGTCGCTTATTGAAGGAGCAACGAAGACACCGGCCGCTCGCCTTGGTATCTCGTTCGAATCTGTTCAGAGGATGCGCCGGCCGCCAGGTGGCGCCGCACAGGGAGAGTTTAGTTGTACTTTGCCCAGGGATCACGATCCCACATGAATTTCGATAATTTACTTAAGTTCAGGGTGAGTTAGAGTTTTTGTCATAAAGCGATCAAAAGGACTACTATCACAAGTCACAATTTCTAGCTTATCTAGCATATGATTAGTTTAGTTGGCCACGAATGAGCCACACAATCCTGCCATCACTTAAACCATGCCTAAACTTTTTAAACCCAGGCTTTCTCAAGAAGGGGATATCGAACCCTCCCGACTTAAAATTAAGAGTTCCCCCCATTTCAAACAGACCCTTTCAAAGGTCCCGCCCGGGCTTATGGCTAATTTATCGCATTTAGCGGCCATTCCAACACTCTGGGAATCCATATATTCGCTTAAAAGTGGAGAGAAAATCCCATTGATGAGGAACCCGTTGCCAAGGTTACCCTAATGGCTTCGGTCCGCCATTACATGTCTCTTCCATTACCTTCTATTTATTTCACTCCAGAAGGAACTTGTCGAAGGGGTTGAAGAGAGGTTTTTGCCCCGCCATTGTTCAGAGGGGGCTTAAGTGCCGCGGGTTTTAAAGTGGGGTAATTGATGCTGTTTGGTGGGTGCTGCAGCAGAATTCAAGATGGCCGGCTTAATATTTGATAAATCCCATCCCGAAGCTTTTCATTCTGTGTTGGAAGGCTTTGTAAATCAAAATTAGGCCCCGAAACCTCTATGGCGGTGGGGCAGGGTTTTTCCTGCGAGGGTTCTTTTGTATTTTACCAGGGTTGTGGTGGTCTACATTTACTTTTTTTTGGTGTTTTTTCTCTGAACATTCATTTTTCAAGTTTTCTTTCGTAATTCTTTTTGAATATGATGCCCCGGATTTAAAAGCCTCTCTTTTCATGTTAGTACCCTCAATATATTTAAAAATAAGTTTCGCAGATTTAAATCATCACCACCTGTTTCTTATTGTTATCGTTTTTGAAGACCCACTTTTTTTTAATCGTGAAAAAGAAAATTTCTCTTGGTACTTAAAAGGTATGCACCTCCATGATGCATAGCTACTATTTAAAAAAAACTTATTGATCTACTTTTTGAAAAATTCTTAGAAGTTTAAATATATTGTTAAACACAATTTATTCAAAACTATTACATCCAAGTTTTGTAAATACTTTCAAAACTTAGATTTAAAATTTCTAAATGCATTGAGTAGTAAGAAGAAAATGTGCTTTTTAAATTTTTGTTTTACGATTTTTCTAAACAATTTCGACCAAATTTTCATAAAAAATCAAATCTGGAAAATAAAATGTTTGAAACATTAAGTAAAACTTTTGGCATAGTTTAGTATTATGGTTCAAATACAAATTTTACGTGTCAACCATAAATATGCAGATTAATTTCTCTGAATAAAAAAATTGTTAATAAAGCTATGTTATGAAAATGTATGGTTTTGAAGTCTTCAAAGTCATTAATACCTGCGAATTACACCAATGTATGGTTATGGGCTAAAATTTAAAATAGACTCAACTGAAATACAATGACTTGTTTCACACAAAAAGGGATCGATGTTTAGACTGAGGTGACAAAATCAGACGTCTTGTATCAGAACCGCACACTTGTCAGGACCAGTATAACAATGCCGAATTTGTACATCTCAACCCCCCTGAATTTTCCTTTTGTCAATACCTTTCGTATAGGGGATGTGTTCTCTGCAAGCAAACAAATCCATCACTTCGTTGGACAAATCTGAGCGCCTACGTCACTCCTGGAGAGGGAATCGTTGAATTTGATTGGCTGTCACTCTGGCTGACTTGTTCTTTGTTCAACATCTTTTCCTGGTCCTTCGGAAAACAAGGATGTCTTCGGTTTCGTTTTGAATGTGTTGAAATATTTTTGCATAGGGAAAGTGTGTATGTTTTGTAGGGGGTCTTCAGAACTGCTTTTTAGCCTTACCTGAAATATTTTTTATAGCTATATGCGATTTTATCTCCAGATTTTGGAAACATCTGAAAAGTTTTAAAATAAGGAAAATTTGTATACGATTAAAAATACGTGTACGAAGAAAAATATGTATTACGATTGTTATATAAATAAATATCGTAAAATTTTGGTAATATTTAACATGACAGTTAACGGAATTGTACCGCACGTTATACCAAGATTCTACGTAAAAAAAGCGGGTAAGGTTAACATTGTACCAAACACACAATTGAGATTATAATTTAATTCTTGTTAAAACGTGGTTTTCGTTATATCCAAGCAGGCAATAAAGATAAGCAAAGGTACTTCTCTAGAAAGCCGGCGCAAATCTCGCCAAGCAGATTTTTTGGCGACAGCTCACACATGGCCTTCCGAAACAGAAACTTGAATAGCTGAAATAAAGCTATTTTTCTAAAATAGCTTTATTTCTGCTCAAAAAGAGATCTGCTTATCCCATTGTTACAAAAAAACCTAATGCAGGGATGTTGCGGCTGCGCCAATTGCGCCAAACTGCGCCAAATCCTAATTCATGTGCTAAACTGCTACAAAAACCGTATTTTGAGCAAAATTGCGCCGAAACTGCGCCAATTAACGATTTTCTTGAAATCGAAATATCAAACTCTCCTCTCACGCGAAGAATACCTTCTTCCTTCGGGAAAAAAAATCAAATCGTCTATGGAATCTTTTCCACATTTCTACCACTTGAATTGAATTGACCAACCTTGCTGGGCTTACGCCTGTAGTTGGTCGACTTAATTTGTATTTGTATTTGTATGACGCTTAATTTGCTGCGTTAAGTCAGTTAAAAAGTCCAAAAATCGTTTCGTTTTTTTGCGGAGTGTTCCGTTCTTCCCACGACTTTTGTGGATGGCAGCGGGTGCCGATTCTAGTTGGCTTCTTCTTGCGTCGTTATGGCAATGTAGAAAAAAAAACTTTACCGTGGTCCGTAACTCACTAGTCCTATGTTCCGGATGTCGGGAAAAATAGCAATTTTTTTCGTTTTTTTTTTGCGGAGTGTTCCGTTCTTCCCGCGACTTTCGTGGACGGCCGCGGGTGCCGATTCAAGTTGGGTTCTTCTTGCGTCATTATTGCGAAAAAGAAAAAACAATTTTACCGTGGTCAGAAGCCCACAAGTCTGGGGTTCCGGAAATCGGGAAAATAGCGATTTTTCGCGATAGTTCCGTTTTTTCCCCGACTGCTTTTCCTACGGACGTCTGCTGAAGTTAGCTCCAACGGCGGTGCAGAAAAAACAACTTCACTTTGGTCAGAGCAGCCTGAGAAGTCTAACAAGATTATCTTTCCTCTGTTTAATTCAGTATTTTCAACTTAAGAGGATTTTCTAAGTTGTAAAATTTTTACTGAAAGGTCGCTTTATAGCAACTTAGATGAGTATAGTGTTTTTTATCTGATTTAAGATTCTAAATATACCTTCAAAATTACTAATTTCTTACTTTTTTGCTCTACTTAACAAAAATTTTTTGACAATATCGTTTTTGCAATTTAATATTATTACCTAAAAAACAAAAATTCTGTTAACTAATTTACTTTATTTTATTTAATTTTAGTTACATTTTGTGGTTTTAAAACCTGATTCAGGAATATAATTGGCATAGTGTGTGTTTGAAGCTGTGTAAAAATTTGTCTTTCTTAAGTAAAAAAAGTACTCCTTGAATTTTTTTAAAACACTCCTTGAAAGTTCCTGGAATACTCCTTGATTTTGATTTCTGAAAATTTGTATGAACCCTGCCTTTGGCGTTTTTGTTATTAAAATTAAAAATTTTATTAAAAACTATTATTATTAACAATAACATTATTTTAAAAACATCAAAAATTAATTAAAAGTTTGTTCAAAATTACCATTTAACTTTTAATTTAAGATAAAATGGCTTATCAGAGGTTTTTAAATCTATTTTGTGAAGGTACTTTTTTTTCTCTTTTTTTGAATTTGTAAATGTTCCTATTTTTAAATGGTAAATTTTCTAAGGTACTTTTAAAAGGTTGCAATTTTGCTTAGACAGATCTCTAGCTGTTCAAACACCTGTTTTTTGCGTAATTCGTCTTATCAATTTTTAGTAGTTTACACATGCTTAGTTTTAAGATTAATAGTTGGGATAAATTATCAGTATATTTTAGTAACAAGGACTATTAACCCTGCTATGGATTTTAATTTTGGTTGTTGCAAAAAGTTGATTCGTCCTGTTCCTGCTACAAAATTAAGATAAGTTGCTACAAAATTTAAAATCGGCTGCTACAAAAATGGCTTATTCTGCTACAAATTTTAAATTAATCTGCTACAAACTGCTACAAATTTTAAATTTAGCTGCTATAAACTGCTACACCTTTTGAATTTAGCTACTACAAACTGCTACAAATTTAAAATTTTGCTGCTACAAAAACTGCTACAAAGTGCTCAATGTGGTGCAACATCACTGCTAATGTAAATAACAAGTTATTAAAAAAACTATATATAAGTCTGTTTAAAAATCATATTAATAATCTTAAAAATATATTTCAACGAAATTTAAAATTTCAAAACTGGTAAGCATAGTTTAAAATATTTTTATTTGAGTGTTTAATTTTTAAATAAAAAGTTTCATGGAATGGCATTGTTGTTTTTTTTACAAGCAAAGGGTTACAAGCGGTGATATTCCGTTTGGCGCTGGTTGCATCATTATTGGCGACTTTATCGCTGCGCCGGGATTCTGGAGTAGTACCTAAGCAAGTTTAAGTGCAGTTTTTAAAGTACCTGTGTAGAAGCGTTTTAAAGTTATGACTCTCATTTGAACACTTGGAGATATTAGATGCATAAATTTTTTCACAAAAGTATTTCAGAAAAATGACCATATATCCCAGATCAATCAGTTTTTCTGTACAAAGAAGAGCATAATCCCTTCAAAAAGAACTAAAAATAAATTCACCTATCCATATATATAATTCCCTTACGTGGCTCACGAATTCGGCTGTATTTGTTACCCGCCGTTGGCAACGATCGGTTTGTTTACACTTTGCGAATTCGTGTTTATGTTTTCCGCGTCTTCCGATTCACGACGCCTTTCAACTTTTTAGTTATGTCATGGATTTATGTAGAGCAGCTAACTATTTTCGTAATATCAAACGTAGAAGAATCTCGAGAAGTAATCCCGAGCAAGCGAGTATTCGCAGAACTAATCGGACCGAGTTTGATCGATTGCTGCGTGCGGCACACAGCTCTCCTGAAATTTCATTGTTCACGGAGCACCATTGTGGAGAATTAGCTATAAATGTTTCCATTTTAATGTTTTTAGTTGAAAAAGTTGTCAGGATGAAATATTTTTAGGTGTTCAAATAGCACGATAATTTTGATGGCGATTGAGGTATGTCGGCAACACGCATTGGTATCGCGTTAAAGGTATAAGCCAAGGTTAAGTATATGAGCAGAATTAAAATTTTCCCCACTTTTGCAAGCATGAATCACTAACATTGTGGCCTAAAATTACTTCTTCCAAAAACACAGGACACTGCAATAAAAATGTGAGTGCTCCTTCCTAAAGTGCAGCCCTTTATTTACGGAAAACTTAAAAATATTGAAGGTAGAGAACCATACACATGAGTAGCGAAGCACAATTTTTGAGTGCGGTAAATTGCATACATCCACGATTACTTTGCAGAAACAATCGAAAGTTATTTAACCATACAGCTGTAGGTAAGTGGTATTTTCACAGCAACGCGATGGTCTGTTGAGTCAATTTCGCAGTAGCTGCAAAACTTGAATTATTCTACTAAACTTGATTGCAACTTAAGTTGAGCCTGACGTCATGGCCGCGCGGAAGAAAATTTGAGTAAACAGAAAGCTTTCTGGGCTTTGTGAGCTCTTATTGGCTGGCAAGTTTTATTTGTACTACTATGCGCTGCGCCACTTTAAAAAATATTAACTCAACATTTAGCAAATCGGGATGAAAAGACGCATAATATACGTGGATTTAAAAACTAATATTTTAAAATTGAATCTCTTAATTTCACTCAAAATTCCGACACCGCACGTGGAACAACTTTCCTATGTTTCTTGCAGCATATTTCTGCAGGCTCAAGTTAAGTCGCAACCGAGTATAGACGAAGTTTTGTGTGATTCAGTTGGGTAAAAAACTTTTTGCACAGAATAGTCGAACGCAATTTTGGTGTTGTACAAGTGGTAACCATTATTAATGAATACTAGCATTAGGAGGGTAGAAAACCATACATATATGTGACAAAGCACAAGTTGGAGTAACACGGTAAGTTTAGGTAACACGGTAAGATAGTTTTTGGTCGAGTTATCCAGTCATATTAAGAAATTATGTAACTTTCATGGACATGGTGTTTTACTTGCTCTTTCTTCACTTAAAGGGGTAAAAATTTTCTTACTATTAGCAACGTGTGAAAAATTTTGATTTTAAGGATTTAATCATTTATACCATATTATTTGGTTGGTGCTATATATGATCCTATTCAGCTCTTAAACACGGTATACATATTTTTCACACACTGTATTGAATGTTTCCATGCTGCATATTTCTATTTATAAAACTTTATTTTCACCAATAAATTTAGTTGGTAATGAATCTCAGCTAGGCATACCAGCGGATGGCGAGCGAGCGAAGCGAGCCAGGATCGCGAAGCGATCCTCTGCGAACTGCGAAGCAGTTCGCGCGGGGGTTGGCGAGCGATAGAGAGCAGGGGGCGGCAGCCCCCTAGTAATCCCATATTACTCTGAATTTCTCCCTACCTTTTAATTTCCATCTACACATTAGCGCTTCAATTTTTTTTAATTCCTAACTTACACCATGAAAAACGGCAGCGATGAAAGTAAATAAGAAAATCTTAAAAGTAACGCAGAAATGATGAAGAGCTTTTCTCTTAGGAGAGTTAGAAAAAAGTGAGGGAAATTTTAAGAGCAATAAAGCAACATTAGCAATGATAAAGACTAAAACACCTTACACTTTCGATTATTTTTTCTCTGCCGCGTATTATTCCTCCTCCACCGCTCTATTACCATTTCTTTTATTTCCGTCTATAGCTGTTGCTTTTAAAGCGTGCCCTCTTTCGTCATTAGCGCTTTTATTTCTACCCCCTTTACGAGAGTCATAACTCAGAAAGAGCATTTCTTAAAACGCGAACCCAGAATCGCCATTTGCATAAGTGCAAATACTTGTTATGAGATTTTAGCGCCGCCGAGAAGTTGCGTTTCATGTCGGTTTTGCCTGTTTTTTTTTTCTTGTTGTCTGCTCTTGCATATATGACGGTATAGCACCAGTTGATACCAGATTTTTTTCTTTTCGCTCATTTCAATTTTACGCTGTCGACACCTATATATTCCCGATCCGGCCGAACCCTTTTTTCTCCTTCGATTCGACGGGGAATCGAGCCGGTTAAGGAACAAAAGGGATAAAAGAAAAAAAACCTTTGGGGGAAAAAAGAGCTTACGAGGTAAAAATGTCTTCCCCTCTGTCTGCGCACACTTAAAACTTAAGTAAACACTTAGACAAGTAAAAACACTCGGGGAGATGGTAAGAGATTGTCGTAGTCGGGGATTTTTTCCTCTCTTCTCGGAGAAATAAAAACCAACGGAAATAATAATGACGAAAAAAAGAACGGAAGTAAAAACGGAAGAGTAAAAAAGCTTCCCACTCTTCTCAGCTCTTAGTTGACATTGATACGCCATTAAGATATGGCGCCCGCTAAATGCGCTTCGAATGTTCTTATGTTTCTTCTCGATCCACCCCCCCTCCCTTGAGTGGATACGGTGAGGGACTTGAAAACCCGCTCCCAGAAATGAAAATGATATAAAGATAATTTTTATTTTCCTCTTTTTTAAGAGCTCCTGGAGAGAGATGGCAGGAAAAAGGTGTTTCCTTTTTTTTTTCTTTTTTCCCCCTCTTCTTCTCCGTTTCGCTTTTTTCCCCTTTAATTTTTCCCCGATTAGCCGCGTGGTTTCTGCCGCGACATTTAATTAAACGCTTTCACCCCCCTTCCCACCGCTAGTGGCTTTTGTGTGTAGAGTTGAGTTGATTTTTTTTTATCCGATTAATATATTGATACGCTGCTGCTGCTCTCTCGGTTATGAAAATGATTTGATTGTGGCGGTCGCTTTTGATGTTTGTGTTTTGTTCTGATTGAGGGTGGAGGAGGGTAGTTTTTTTTATTCTATTTCTCCCCGACCCCTGATTTTAATTTGTTTTCCTGTGTTCAGACTTGTTTGAGGCTTCTATTCTTGGCAATTAAGCGATTAAAATGGGACGTTGGAAGCTATTATTAAAACGTTTTGGAGAAGGAGCTACGAAGTTGTTTGTGCGCTTTACTTTGTTGCAGCTGATATTATTTTGGGCTATTTATAATATTTATTAATTTTCAATGCGGTATTAGGATGTAGGAGGGGATACTTTGTTTGACTTTAAAAAGAAAGTCAGATAACATCATGGGCGTAGCCAAGGGGGGCAGGGAGGGGCAGCTGCCCCCCCCCTAAGTCTCAAATAATTAACTTTTACTTTACGTTTAGTTAGTTAAAACCCAGTATTTTAGGGTCAAATTAGTATTTAAGTATTATTTAAACTGTAGTATTTAAACCTTTATTATTCACACTTTTTTAATATAACTTCATTAAAATCAAAATTCTACCCAAAAATGTAAGTCCAAATTTGGGTTTACGCGTACCGAAAAGCAGTAAGTTCGGGCAAATTTCCGAAATTTTCTGGGGAGGACCCCCAGACCCCTCGTTGAAACTCGACGGCCCTCTCTCACGGGGCTTTAAATTCGTTCTCCACAAACATAAAAAAAGTCGACCCTCCTTGCCCCCCCTAAGTTTAACCCTGGCTATGCCCATGGTAATGGTAACATTGTGTATGTTTAAACGGAACTAAAATAATAACAGTTTGTATCAATATCAAATGAAGGTATAATTCTGTTTCCCGATATATTGACCTTCGATTTATTGATAGTTTGGTTCTCCCTCGTGAGTTTCTATCATTTAATTTAAAAACTTAACCCTTTAAGTACCTTTTACTAAGTTATTTTTCTTATGCAATTTTGGGCACACGACCTTACTTTTAAAGGGGTTTAAACTGATTTACAACAAATAATGTAGATTACATTTTGCGGACCTCCAAATCTTATTGAAATTTGAATTATAGCACCTATTACAAACTTTTCACACAGAAGGGATATTTTCTTCAAAGCAAAAGTTCTAATTTCCCCCCGAAAAATAGTCGTGTGTCAATGAGAAATGTAGCTTCCCAAGAGATGGATGGAACTCATCTCAAAACAAAAAAAAATCTCCTCAACTCTCCCAATCAGCACCGACTGCTGCCGAAAACACGCTTGTTGTCGAATAAGAAGAGCGAAAACCTCACAGGCCGAATCTTCCGATTGAATTCCAACCAATCACCCCTCCGATTTTCCCTGAAGGGGGGGAGGACGGTGAAAAAGAACACACAGGGGGGGGCTAGAGAGAGAAATATCTATCACCACTCTCAGCCGATGATTTGTGCCACTATCCAAAATCAATCAAACTCAATCACTGCAAAAATGGAATCCGGCCGAGGGAATAAAAATGGTGTATCCTGGAAAATTGGACAAGAGGTCTCTCCTCCCCCCTTCGATATCGTTTGGTGCAACCCATTCATTTCGAACGAATCGATCGCGCGTCTATTAGGCCCCCCTATTATGGGGGGATTCGATTTCTTGAGGGGTGTGTGTTTAACATTGGTAATGCGATCGCGTTTTTTGGTTGGTTTTTGAGTGAGTGGATTGAATTGTGTTGTTGTGGTTGAATGTATATCTCAGGATGTGATTGAGATGGGTGATAAGTTGGCTTTTGTGTTGGGTTGTCAATCGGGTATGAGAGGTTGGGTATGAATTGTTTGGGGCTTTTTAGTATCAGTAATGGGGTGTTGCTGATCCGATAGTGTATGAGTTTTTTATTTAGTAGCCGGATATTCGGTTTTTTTAGTAACTCTCTATTACCCGACGATATTTACAAATAGTACTGCGTACTAGTTTTATATGTGGAGTTATAGTTTAAGTTGTAAATTAATTTGTCTTTTATTTCGAATAATGAATTGAACTTCATTTAATATTTTTTTTAGATATGGAAGTATTCTGATTTTATAATTTTTGCTGGTATTGCACTTTTTATCGTTTTTTCTCTAAAACTCCTTTTAAGTTTATGTTACCAATCAAGTTTATCGTGGAAAACTATACTATAATTTAAGTACAAAAATGTGTTCAATATCCCTGAAAAGAATAATTATGGGCTTAAGTGGTACCTTGTTCCTCGTTATGCAAATGATTTCAACTTTTAAAGGTATTTACGAAAGAGGTAATATTATAACCTGTACAAAAAGAAAATATCTTTAATTAAAAATAGTTAATTAGGGTTATATGTTACCGTTAATATGCATAATTTGGTAAAATACAGATTACCTAGGTAAAGTAGGAAATATTTTGTACTTTAGGTAATTCGCATTTTACCTTAGTCCGCATATTACCGAATTATGCACATTAACGGAAGCATATACACGATAATTTTATTTGGGGTCCTGTCGTATGTTAAATAGTTCATTTCTTTCAGTAAGTATAATGGCAAACTAATCGTATCTAGCACAAACACCCCATAAAACAAATATCGTTACATCAAAATCATTCCTAACTAACTTAACTTTCACTCACACGCAATTACACTCGCATTAGCTCTAAATTTTGCTTCAGAAAAGACATCAAGAGACAGAATATTGATACTACACAACACAAGAGACCACGGTCCGCTTTCACTTATCGACCCCCTGACCCTGTCAAAAGAGAGCTAATCAGATCGGGCGTTCGAAAAGATCCCTTCCATCCAATATTCAAGACCCCCGAATGACACCCTCGCGAGATTCTCTCCAGACCCCTTTTGGAGGGGTAATTAGACAATTTACCCTCTCAAAAGCCGTCAAAACTCCTGCCCGGCTCATTTCAATTAAGGAGAAAGAGCGCGGCTGTTAGCATTATTGGTTTCCGGGAAAAACCGGGATTCGGATAAGGGTTTAATTCCGGGAAGTGCTCATGCAAATGTGATGAGCAGCCCGACATTCGATTATCGGGAGTGCTCCCGTGTTTTTCCCTCGACCCCCTTAAGTTTTTGAAGGTTTCCGGGCTTTTTTTTGGGATGTGATGGAAGATGTTTCGATGGTGTTTTTTTAGGAGTGGTCATTTTTCGTCGTGGAGTCAGTTGGCTTTACTGACAATTCCGAATTTCGGAAATGGGTTTAAGGTTTTCGTTTGGGAGAAATGGGGACGAATATTCTTAAGTGGGACTTGTTTGGTAAATTTGTATGTTAGGGACGTTTTTTACTCTGATGATGGTATTTTTGTAGTTCTGTTTTATTCATTTCCTCCAGTACATAGGCTAAAATTAACTCTCAAAGGCCGAATGTTAGTAGAATTATTCGAGGGTGTTTTTAGGGGTCTAACTCTTTTGTGCTACCCAATCAGGAAAAAATAGGAAAGAACAATACGTTTTCAGGGAGAAAATTACCTAATTACTTCTTTATGTATCAAATATTTCAGAATTCCCACGGGTTATGGAATACCCGAAAAACTTGGGCAAAAAAGTTCGGAAAAATTGCTTTTTCTTGCTAAAACCTTGAAAGTTCTTACAGAAAAAATTGAAAATGACCAAATTTAATTTCAGTGTATCAATTTTGCCTCTTAAAAAGAAAAATATATACATAAAAAAGAATGTGTTCGAAAAAACAAGAGTGTTAGAAAAATTGCCGTATATAGGAATTTTTTCGACTGGAACACTCTTCAAAATAAACCTGGAAAAGACTTGGATCTTTTTTTCCAAAATGGGAACCCTGTTATTATCTCTAAGACTCCAAAATATAGAGCTCCATATTTTTTTATAATTCAATCATTGAGCTTCATGAACGATTTAACACTGTGGACTAAAAGTTAATAAGAATTATATCTTCTTCTTATTCTCGTTTTGATATAATAACCTTACAAAAAAGCAACATAACTTTACCTTCTCAGTTGCATGTTGTTTTTCTGTTCTGAACTTTTAAGTTCAATCCTATATTTAAGTGATTTACCTAAATTATTGCATAACTTAATTTTTTTCGGGAATCGAAAAAATATCTCTTTAACGATTGATAGCACTTAAAGCACCTCTTTTGCTATTCATCTCATGCGCGTGCAGACTGAGCTTGGGAACTTTAACACGTGTTGCCACCCGGGACTAAATAAAAACGCCACGCGATCCTCTCGAGGTCCTCTCGCTCAGCCAATTGGGGAGTATATAATTACGTGTAATTTATCTGCCCACTTTTTTCCCCGAATTTTGGTAAAACTTTTTATTAACTGTGCCTTTGGGAGCTTTCGGATAGCTTTCTGTTCGGGCATGTTGTTATTTGTGTAAAATGTTTGAAAATTGGTGAAGAATTGGTATGCGTGGTTGTAGTTGTGTTGACTTATTTGATTAATAGCATTTTCGGGGTCGTCAAAGAACGTGCTTGTTCATTTCAGAGAATAGTTGATAGTGTTGATGTTGGTTATTAAAGGCCAAGTATCACGAAAATGTAAATCATCTTAAAGCTAAAAATGATAATCGAAATTGTTGATGCTGTTAAAAACGTTCGCAATTCTTAACATTGTTTTCTTCAACTTTGATATCTAAATCTGAAGCAATAATTTTTTGTTATGCATTTATGGAGCCAAAATACATCCATAGTTATTCAAAACCTGATTTTTTTACCATATTGAGATTTGAAAAAATAAAGCCAGTCTGTGTTTCAAAACCTAATGGTAAAATATGGTCTTATTAAATGAGGTTAATGAAATCATGTTTTCTTATATATCTACAAATTAAAAATATCCTTAAAACTATTTAACTATAGAAAGTATAACATTTAACTCATTAAGGGGACGCAGTGCCATGTTTTGACCAAATTACGAAAAAAAATTGTCCTTTAAACTAAATGCATTCGTCAATCACCCTGCGAATTTTCTAAACTTTTCATAGAAAAATATCCAAGTGATTTCATATGTGAAAGTATTAAGGTCCCTATGGCTAATGGAAACTTGAGTCCTTTTACTCAGAATCACTGTTTCATTGTTTAAAATGCTTAAGGATTTTTATCTATTGGACCAAATCTCTTTAAATTTTTTCTGACTATTATATATTATTATATATATTGTGGGAAGCATGTATAACAAAAGTTAGCATTTGTTTTTTCAATGAGCATTATAGATTATTTTATAAAAATTACTGAATTGAGAATTTTAGCATTTTAGTGCTTTTTAGCTAGTGATTCAAGAAAAACAAATATGTTTAGAATTCAGTAACCGTAAATCGATGCCAACTTTGGTTGCACATAGCTTGATTGTATTTGAAAACCAAATTTCAAGAATGTATGTTGATTATTGTAGGAGGAGTAGCATTTTAAAATAACCTCTAAAATTTGAATTTTAAGATACTTTGAGTTTGGAATCGGTTTTACATAAAGAAAATACATATAGTAATAGAAAGAAGTATTAAATAACAATGATTTTAAAGATTTTGCTAAAAATGGTACTCCGTCCCCTTAAGTCAAACAACCTTCTACTGAAGTAATCTTATACCCGCTTGCTTTTTCAAATTTTAAATTATTGAGTGTGCATTTAAGGCATTGTTTGAAGAAACCATTAGAACTCAACAGTAACTCTTTTTTCTATTCTTAACGCAATGCACAATCTTCCCCATCTCTCTGTGCTATTCATACAGTTTTACTACATCCCATCTCCATAAAAATACAAAATAAATTCAGAGTGCATGATATAGCTTTTAGCTCAACGCAAATGTTTCCACATCGAACAAAATCTCCAAGTACTTCAAAAGTCATGCTGATGATGCCATCAAAGATTAACCGTCCTTTATAATAAAAAAACCCATACACAAATCTCTCCAGAAGAAAGAAACGACAATGGCCGTATTGTCTGTCCTGGTCGTCAATGTCAACCGCTAATTGTTTTTCCCCCACGACCTCTTCTGCGCAATTTTATTAGCGTCGCTCGCGTTTTAAGATGTCACTCTCCTAATCCCCGGAACAATTGTTTTGACTCGACCGCCGCTGGATTCGGTTAAGTGCGCTCTTTCCGGGAATCGAATTTCCCGCTCCCGGTCTTTTCCGGAAAAGCTGCGGCGGAGGGGGGGGGGAACTGGAGTATGAAAGCTTCGCCAAGGTGTGTGTATTTGGCGAGGTGTTTGGGGGAGTATGTTAATTTCGTAGGATGGGGGAGAGATGGAAAAGTGGAAAAATTCGTGTTAAGAAGCATACCATTTTTCTACCCTTTTCTATTTCTTTATTACAGCGGTTCTCAAACTGTGGTCCGCGGACCCCTGGGGGTCCGCGGCGCCTTCCTAGGGGGTCCGCGAGTTACCCTGAGAAATTCCTCAAGTTACTTTTAGAATTTCCCAAACAGTTTCAAAATTAGATGAAACACTAGTTTTAAGAGGTAAATTTCAAAGGAATTTCTGGGGGAGAGCCCCCAGCCCCCTCGAAAATTTGACTTCAATGCATAATTATTTCCTTGAAATTTCCAGACTATCACCTCAGAGACTTGGAGTAATTCAGGGGCGTATATAAATGTGGGTGAAGGGGCCCTGCCCTCCTCCTGAAATTTGGACTTGGTGTATCAAAACAAGTTTAAAACCCTGTTTTTTTTTTATCAAATCTCCGAAAATTTTCTGGGGGAGGACCCCCGAATCCCCTTTAGTACCCGAATCCCCTTTAGTACTTGGTTCTTTATTATTAAATACTTTTTAAATCCTACCTAAGAATATTGTCTGAAATTCGGACGAAGTGAATCAAAACCAAGATTAAATCCTGTGTGTTTGAGGCATAAATTTATCTAAACCTTTTCTGAGGATGACCCCCCAGATACCTTTTTGTTCTTATAACTCTATTATTATAAACTATTTTTTACATTAAGTTAATCAAAATGCAAATCTTACGTAAAAATTTATGTTCAAAAAATTCTAACTAGGGATATCAAAAATAATTAAAAACCTGTTTTTCAACTTTAATTTCCAAAAATTTTCTGGGGGAGGACCCCCAGACCCCCCTTTCGTAGGTAGAATTTAATAACCCATAACCTCTTTTTATTAAATTCTCTAAGACGCAAATTCTACTTAAAAATGTACTAAAAAGCTACTTGGACCTATGAGATATATATGGGGGGATAAGGGTTAATTTTTGTCCCCTCCCGAAATAAATTTCTATATACGCCTCTGGAGTATTTGTAAAATTTATTATAATTTGTATACTATAATTTTAATTAATCTTTAACTCAAAACAAAAGTCTGGTTACGTTTTTGGTGTTTAAAATGTTGGGGGTCCGCGATGTCTGGCTGCTACATAAAGGGGTCCTTGACGTTAGAAAGTTTGAGAACCGCTGCTTTATTAATCCTACAGGGTGTTTCAAAAGTCCGTTTCGTGGCTTTCATTTGGAACTAACGTGTCCTAGGTAGGGTCACGGAAGTAAGGTCTACCCCTAGGTAAGTGACCCTGGAGAATCAATTGAGATGACTTACGGCGGTGAAATAAAAAAGTTAGAAAAATTAACTTAAAATCTAAAGGAGATAGAGCAAAAACTTCATTAAGAGTAGTGTTGCCAACGTTATGAAGAACTCACTGAAAGAAATTTCATGAAAATATCGTGAATAATGGCGGAGATATTTGCATGTGACCCTTCCTTGGATACTGCCCTGACTCAACCTTATATGGGAATCCTGGCAAAAATGAAACGAAATGATAGCTGTAATGTAACTGGGTCATTGTAAAATTTGGAAATATTGATTTGTACTCATATTGAAAGATATTAAATTTTGAGTTGGTTTTTCACCATGACTATCAGTTCCTTTCTACTTCTTTTATCAGTATTTCAATCAGTTTTCCTTTACACCACCCAATATTATTTTTAAATCGAAGAAATATAATGTTTGGTAACTAATTCACAATTCAAAATCTTTGAGTTTTTAAATTCGAGAATGATTTATCCATAGGTTTTGTTCACGCGGTGTACATCAAATTACTTTGAAAGTATTAAGATGCTTGATTTTCCAACTCTTTCTTATCTGTCATTATCATGCGAAGGTTAATAAAATAAGGTTTGGACTTAAATCCAAACTTATTATCGTTAGATAAGAATAAACGGATTATATATTTTTGGTACAATAAATATAATACTAGTTAACTGAAAACTGTATTCTCGCAAACGGATATTTTTTGAACGAAAGGTGTGTTTTGGCAAGAAATCATTATACCCCTTCGCCAAACTTGGCGTCCCGCCTCATCCAGTTCCGCAATAAAAAACCCCCACTTCCATGAAAAATCCTCGGCGCCTTCAGAGATCAAATAACAAAATTTGACTGGCATATTCCTAATTTTTCCCACTGACAGGCGGGCGTATCGCCTAAACCCAGGGCGTGAGAGCTAATTGAATGAATGAGAGAGAAGCCCCTTTTATAGACGCCCTATCTCTCCCTTGCATGGGCTTGAGAAGGATCTGTCATTCTCGCTTTTTATCATTCGAAACACACGTTTTCTGCTCCCCCCTGACGATTTTTTTTGCGTTCTTTTTTTTTTGTCTCGTCTTTTTGTATTTAAAGTGGCGGGCTTCTGTTTCGTAGCGCTTTTTGACATCGGTTATGGGTTTTTATTGCGTTTTACGGTTGTTTTCTCGGTGTGCTCGTTTGATTTCATTTTGTATTCGAAGTCGTACTATTGGTTATTCTCTCCTTGTCAGAAATGGGTGATATGGGGAGGGTTGCCCTAGTAGCGTCATACCACCTATGTCAAGTTTGTAACTGCAAATAGAAGTAAATGAAATTTCGCCCCACACATGACAAAAAATTGAACGAATCTGAAACGTTTGAGCTGTTTGGGTTGACCGGGAACTATTTTGATTTTGTTGTCTCAAAGTGTGGTATAATTTGATGTATCATGCGCTTATAAACATTTATTTTTATTTATCGGTCTTTATCCACCTTAAAAGAAGTTCTACTTTTATTTTTAAAATGATCTTTCGTTTTTTTTGCGCAATTCGCGTGCCACGAACATTTTTTTATTCCAATTTCAGTCTCTTCAAAGATGATCCAAGGAAAAGATAAGTTGGGAAAGTTTCAATTTCTTCTTCGGTAATCCATCCTAAGATGAGCTGAATAGTATGATTATTTATCTTTTTTCTGCTACTTTTCTAATATATTTAATCAAAAAATGTGGGTCTTGGGATACTTGTTTTGTAGAAGATTTTTATATATGTAGGGAATTAGTATAAAATGTTATGTTAATGTGATACACACGAAAGACGATAGTTAAACTTTGTTCTCCCGTGACATAATATTAAACGCATTCCAGTTCCCGAATTGTCAGAGCTATTTTAGAAACTTAAGTACCTCTCTAAAAGATAGCTTGGTCAATAATTGACTGCTTTTGAACTTTCATCAGTTTTTATAACCTATAGCTGAGCTAAAAGTTGCTCCTCGTAATTTGTCAGGAATTGACTTTTCTAAAGTTCGCCAATTTTATAAACGCGTGTTTTGAGCTTTTATCCCAAATGAATCGATGACTGTCGTGTACTCCGTCATCGTTTTCAGCCTCGATATAACGATATGCACTCCATTAAAATGCGTCGGGTAACTCTTAATAGTTGGCGTTGTGTGTGTGGAAAACGGTCGAGCTTTGTATTGATTTCCTATTCATTTGAAGTCCTTGCTTTGAAATCTGGTAATGTACTTTGTTAAACTATTCGCGGAATTTTCGAATTGATTTTAAATCGAATGAAAAGACCTGAAATGAACTTTTTCTGTCCCTCCCATAAGGGGTATTTTTAGATAGACGCGGAGATTTCGTATTGATTTAGTTTCCCGCGGATGATTTTTTAGTCCCCTGGTCAAAAATTAACATCTAAAAGTCACCTTCTTTTTCAAGAAATTTGCGCCATGCATTTTTATTAACTTCAAATCCGATTTCGATGCATTTAAATGATGTAATACATTTTTAATGCATCGCCATTTTTATGCATTAAAAGGAGAGGGGCGAAAACCTCCATTCCCGCCATTTAAGCGCTGAAAGCCTCTCAACTCGACACAACACAAAGAGCCTCCGACGTCACTCACCGTTGCCACCCCTGCCCAACTAATGCTGGATCCATTAGTCGTCTGCGCGTTATGGCTGTTTCTTCTAAAAAGCTAAGTGCATTTCTTCGGAGGTTTTGCCGCGCGCCCGCGAAAAACAATAAAACACACGTTAATTGTATAATAGGGGCTTCGATCATTAAACGAGTTATTGTAATTTTTTGTTTCCTCCATCTTTCTTTTGGACGACACTTTGGCGAAGAAAAAAAAAGGGAATTAACTATGACAGTTTTACATTAAGATAGCACCGCAGTTTTTGCGCCAAACGGAGTGCCTTTTTTCACCGGTACCGCGTTTATTATCTCCCATTCGAAACTGCTCTGTTAATTGCAATTAAGGTGATTGAGGGCAAATTGGTTTACGCGCAGTTTTCCCCCCATTTGCCTCCATTATTTTTATCATTAGGGAGGAAGAAGAGGCTTAGGCTAAAAATAGCCTTCAATCATAATTATCTCGCCGTGGACTTAAAGTAATGTCATTGAATATTTATGACTTGTTTCTGGGCGAAAACAAAAGGACTTGAGTGAATTTGTGTTTTTTTTCTTCTTCGGTCGTGTGAAAGACTTAATGGACGAACTGCCGATAGAGTGGTAAAAACAACGGATTTTTGAAAGCTATTAGTCTTTCGAGAAGGGTCTATAAAAATTGATCTTTGGTTAAAAGGGTAAGTTTTGCGGAGTTTAATGCTTTGAAAAAGTTATGGCTAAGTGAAAAAGTTTTAGTTTGCGGCACCGCGTTTGGACTTAGATTCTTAGGGGAGGTAGACTGCATTGTTCTTAACTGAAATTTCTTCTTGACTGTGAAGATTCAATGGACCTTTTGATCTTTAATGATATCGTATTACCTGGAGATTTACCACATCATCATATTGTTTCAGTGCTTTTAAGATCTGTGACAAATTTATGCCATTTCAGAATTCTTACACATCAATATTATGAAAGCTAGGTTTTACAACTTTTGTTTTCTAAGTGAAAAATTGATTGTGAATTAATTTAAATCGAAAGAAGGTTCATTAAAGTAAACATATCTGAAGTGACTTAACATAGAACTGTTACTTTCCTTGCTCTTTGTTATGAAGATTCTTTAAAATTTAATCAAGGTATGACGAATGAAATAAATGTGATTTTTTATTTAGAAAGGAAATCTGGGGTTAAATATTTTCCCCTGATTATTTACTTCTCTTAAGTTAAAAAAAAGCAAAAAATAGTATTGAAATATTTTTTAAATATATCAGGCTATGGTTTGTTTGTTAACTTCGATATATAGGTTACAGAATATATGTAAAGTTGATACTGCTTAATGATATCACTACTAATTAACATACTTATGCTGTCACTGTAAATTTAAATCTAATAATATTGAAATGAATTTTCATTGGTTTATCTGCTTTTTCTTAAGCTAATTTTCTTTTCTTATGTTTGACGAAAATATGTCAGTTTTTCTCTCAATGGTACAGAAATATTTCATCCCACTCACTGTAATCGCTTTTATTTCAAAAGTACCAAATTCAATAATAGTGTCTCAGAATTCCTAATCACACTATTTCATTCTGGGTGAAAATTGAATTGTAATGGCTCTTCATCATTTTCATAATCGTGTTTTACCTTTGGTCGTACGTACCTGTACTCGGTCATCGATAAAACATGGGTATTTAAACTTACGGAAAAATAATTTTCAAGACGCATTAAAAAGTTAAATCGGATGCCACGGCTACTCTGAAGTACTTGTTTTTAGCGGATTTTTCTCTAACGGAAAATAGCATTAATTCTACATGATTTAAAGATTTCGAGTGATCTCTCCATCTCCGGAGTGCTTTTAAAAGTTATCGAATGGGAAATAATCTGCTGATTGAAAAGTAATATGATTAAGAATTCCATCGGAGAGAAAAATCCCAGATCTTTTAAAAAAAAAACTTGAAATGAAGTAAAGCAATTGCAAGGCACAGATTTATGAATCCACAGCCATTATATTTTATTTTCCCGGCGAAATCCTTTTAACTCGCTATCAGGGCCCGGGCGTAATGGATAACTCTTTCCATTGAATTTTGTACCCCGGCGAAATCGCCAAATCTTGTTATTGTAAACCCATTTTTCTCTCGACTTGTTTTTCTATCTGCGTCCGTGGCAACTTTCCAAAGCTGGCCGAAATTCCTCGCGTCTAACTGGTTTTAAAGTAGCTCTTCGCTGGAATCTCATTGGATCTGTTACACTCTCTTCTTTTCTTTCTTTCTTTTGCAGGGAATGATTATTTTTCTTGGGACTCCCTCTTAGCTAATGGATAGTGAAGCAAAACGCATGTTGTCGGAGGATGAGTCGTAGGGATATTTTTAAATGGGCTGCCGACTCTCGTTTTTGGGATTTTTCCCTCCCTCCTCGGATCATATTTTTAAAAAATCCTTTTTTTTTTAACTCTGGAGTTTTCCCGGCTTTTCATTAGGGTTTCGTGATAAATTGGGGTCTAAATTAATTGCGCGTTTAGTCCCTCTGGAAGTGATATTAAATTGGGATTGTGTTTCTAACGGAGAATGCTATGCGCTTTTTTTTATGAAAGAGAATCTAATTGTTTTAGGCGTTCTTTTGTTAGGTTTTGTTATTTATTGCTCCCAGTGTGATGGTTTTTATAATTGTAGAGTTTTCCCAATTAATCGTGGTAGAGTAACTTCAAAGTGGATTGTTCTTGAAATATTTACAAATAAGCCCAAAGGTACCTTGATGCTTTGGATGTTAAACTAATTACTCTTTTATGTTTAGCAATAAATTTTCTTTTCTAAAATATTAATGGATGCACGTACTTTACTCTGATTATAAATATAATGACATAAATATATTTCTTTTATTTCAAAAAGGCTTTTGAAACTACAAGTGTTTGTAACTTTGCACCACGAAAAACAAGAAAAGTGAAGTAAATCATTATCTAGACGCACCAAATATTCCAAAACACGTTGAGGAGTAGATTTTAATCTAATTTATAAATACCTACAAGCACGAGTTCATAACTATAAAATTGCGTCTGAAAAATTTACTACATTAAAACCTTATTGCAATAACCGGTATAAGTGCCGATTGTTTTTTCTTAGTAATTATTTAATTCGTTACAACGATCGTATATCATTGGATCCAGAAAGAGTCGCTCTACTTAATTTCTACTGTATAAGAAAAGGAATTTTTCTTAAAATACTTATAGAATATTTTAAAATAATTATTATATGTATAAAAGTAATGAATGGATTAAAATAAAGTATTCCATTTAAAAACTTTTACTCATGCTCAATTGCTCATGTGTAACTTATATAATCCAAAGCGATAGAATTTTTGCTGTATAGAACTGTGCACAAAAAACCTTCTAAAAATGTCGCTATTAAACACCGAATGTCTGATAAATTCATAATAACTAAAATTTCATATTTTTGAAATTATGAGTGTTTTACAACACCCGAAATTCTCAAGTTTTAAAATATTACTTCATTATATCTTAAAACGCATGAAATTATGTATCATTACCAAGCTTGCTTGGGAACTAAACACTGGGGGTCTCGCGTTAGAATGACCACCTAACCGGGACACATGCCTAACAACTTGCACCCCAGGGCCCCACGGTCACGAAAACGAAGATGGGCATCGTAGGCCTTGGCCCACTAGGGCTGTTGCGCCAATGAGTTTAGTTTAGTAGTACTATATCGGGACTAAAAACGTACGAAATCATACGGGAGAAAACACACTTCATTTTCAATAACTTACTTTAAACTCAAGATTACGTTTAAAAAACGTATTTAAGTATTCCATAAATCACTGAATAGTTAGTTGAAAATATAAAGAAGTACTATTATAGGGAATGAGTTAATTTCATAACTATAAAAGCATCATATTTTAGCATCGAACAGAAAGTTTGCTGGAAGACGAATCGGCAAATGAAGGTTGGCTTCTCCGCCGTACACCACTAGTGAGGGCGAGCGGGAAGATGCGTTGCAGCTTAAAGTTGTTTCTTCCGTTAGATAAGTCCTCTAAAGGAAAATATAGTTTTACAGGAATGGAATGCGTTTGTATTTCTGTCATCGGCTCTCTTATTTTTTCCCTATTTATTTGTAAATTGTTTTGTTTTATTTTATTTTTGGGGGAAATGGATCAGACGTTGATTTATTTTATTGTTTAGTTATTAATTGGTATTAATTTTCAATTTTATTGCTTTTAATATTTTTCTAGTATGTGTTTTACTGCATTAATTACATCTTAAATTTGTATTATCCATACTTGTATAATATGCGCGAACGGCGTTCGCAGAAAATTTCGCCCTTTGCAGAAAATTTTCTGCAGAAAAACTACAAAAAAAATTTTTTTCAGAAATTTTTCTGCAGAATTTATTTTTGATCGTTAAATTTTTCTTATGTTTTTCGCTCAATGCTTCCATTCGCGGGATCGCGATTTTCGAAAGAATCGGAATCGCGAAAGTCGGGAAATCGCAACTTCTCTCGTAAGTTCCGTTTTTGCTCGCGGAGTTTAC
Source organism: Tetragnatha versicolor (assembly GCA_024610705.1). Lineage (NCBI taxonomy): Eukaryota > Metazoa > Arthropoda > Arachnida > Araneae > Tetragnathidae > Tetragnatha > Tetragnatha versicolor. Next base: position 3,177,193 of record JANDEH010000007.1, on the reverse strand, counting down.
CGTTTCATCCGCGATGCTTTCTTCGTATCGCGTTGTTGTTGCGATGTAGAAAAAAACAACTTTTCCGTAGTTAGAAGTCAACAAGTCCTGAAGTAAAAAAAATAGCGATTTTTCGCGAAAGTTCTGTTTTTCTGGCTTATTTAGGTTTTCTAATTTGCAAAATTTTTGAAAGGCTACTTTGAGAAGCAACTTAAGAAGATAATTCAGTTTTTTTAATCGTGTTAGAATATAACCTGAATATGATTTGAGTCTGATTAAATATCTGATATGATTTGAGATTCTAATACTTTTAAAAATTCATTTGACTTTTTTCTTCACTTAGTAAAAAATTTTTTGGTAAAAAAATTAAGTTATTTAATTCAATTTAAAGTAATCAATAAATTATCCTTGTATTTAACTGATTTCCTAAATTTTCATCCGATTTTAGTTGCATTTTGGTTATTTTCATGCAAATGAAGATAAAGTGAAATATGTATCTTTCTTTGTTTAGAAAAATAGAAAAATATTTTTATCTAGACTACCAATATTAATGACCAGTTAAATGCCAGTTTAAAGTTCTTAAATTTCTCCCCAGTATAATCCAGTTAAATTAAAATTTTCTTGTTAAAATTATTTGTTTCACACATTAAACAAAATTATACATCATAACTAAGCTCACATGCTTTTTCCTCTTTTTTCATCTTTAGATAAACTCCCCTGCAATTTGGGTATTTCAGTTATAATGTTTTTTTTTAGAGGGATTTAAAAATGTGTAAATTCTTGCAGAAAATTTTTTGGAAAAAATTTAAGTTCGCAGAAAGGTTTTTATTTTATACAAGTATGGTATTATCCCTTAATTTTTTTTCAAAGATAGTAACTTATGTGGTGAAAATTCCAGCATTAAAACTTTAGCAATACATACATATCAATTTTACTCTTTGATGTTAAATGGGTGATATCTCACAGGCAGATCTATGGTTTTTATTTTATGTGATTTAATGCATTGCTAAATAAAATTTCAATGTTGAATGATCTTTAGTTGCAAGAACAAATTAAACTTACTTAAATATTTTTAATCAATTATTTTTTCTAAATTCTGTCTGTTTGTATGAGTTTTTTTCTAAGTTTTTTACGTTATAAAAAGATCCCTAAAATGAAATAAAAGTACTTAAATTGCAATCCATTTATTTTGTTACTTATGAATAAATAAATAAAAGGGTTTTATTTTATACATTTTTCTTTAAATTTTAAATATTTAAAAACTGATATTACTTATATACTAGATTAGTTTCAGTTTAACAGGATTCTGCTTCTCTCGTTAATACTTCTACGATTCTTTTTTCTATTAAACTCGATAACATCCAAAGATACAACTGTTGGATACGATGTCAAACATTTGTCAACCGTCATATTTCAATTCTATCAATAACAAGTAACGATATAAAAATATACGGGCAATCTCATTTCGGAAATAAAGTGGAATCTGTGTTGTCCAGACACGCTCGATCAAGTGTAACTACTTTTAAACCGGTAATTTCCTCCGCGCGTTACTAATCCCCATACATCCCACCAATTACAACTCTTTATGAATAGAAATAAATCCTCTCCCCACCCACTCAGCCTGGCCAGATGTGGTCAGCTGTGTTGACGACCACGCTCCAATGAGGCTCCTTCCTGTCATTAGGCGCAACCCCTGGCACTTAGCACCCCCTAACAACTACTCTCCTTTTAGAAGGGTGGGGGCAAATTACACGCGAAAATGCAAATTGGGCCCCTCTCTCTGACTGCCGCCGATTTACACGTGTTCTTGTGGGGGCCCACCCGGGTGGGTCCGGCCGCATCTGTGGGGTGCAGATGCGTTTCGAATCCGATTTTGGAAGGGGATGTTTCGGAACCCCACTTTGGTGTCATGACGAATTTTGGGGGTGATATATGTGTGTTGGGGAGTGATTTAGTGGTGAGATGGGAAATTTGGAGGATAATACTCTTTGTTGTTGGGGCTACTTCAGTATTGTGTGTTTGGCAATTGAGTTGTCCTGGTTGTGTCGTCCAGTGTTCGACAGTAATCCCTAGGTGTAGCTATAATCTCTAATATCTGTACGTAACTCAAATTATTATTCAAATGCGTAGTATATAAGAAGGACCTTCTCCGGTTCTATTCATTTTCGTATAATGTAGGCACTTAAATTTAATTTACCTAAACAATCAATTTTATGTTTAACAAATAAAATTTCTAAATTGTCAATTTTGAGAGTTTTTTAAGTATGCACTTACGTTACTTCATATCCTCGATTATTTTTTTTCCGATTCCGTTTTTAATGAATATTCTATCAATGAAAAAAAAATCTATCAACCCAAGAAAATAAGATAAATTGGATCAAGTTCCTCTTAAACACCGTATTCATAAGCAAAACTGTAGCTTGATTTTTTTTCTTGAATTTGGATTGCTTTTCAATGAATTCCTGGTTCACAGCTAGATGCTTCAAGTTTCAACGATGATCCTTATAGTTTTTAAAGTTGTAATTATTATGAGGTACTTTAATAAGCTCAAAACGATTCTAAAATCCATCGACTTAGCATTTTCCCCTCTAACTCACTCAGTGATGAATGCTAATTGATTTCACCCGTCCTCTTACAATACCTTAACACGGCTTATCCTTACAGCATCCAATCTCATCACCCTCTCCCTATTTCAAGGTGAATAATCCCCACGTTTTAAAAGAGGGGCTCCAACCATCCCACACGGAGTGACGTCACCAATCCGAAAATTCATTCCTCCATTATTTGATTGTCGTCGCGTGAAAAGGAACGGAGAAATATCCAATCATCACATGGCCGCCTAATTCATCAGACCTGGCTCGCTCTATCACTCGGTTCTCCGTTTTTCGCTGTTTGCTTTGCCCGTTGCCAATTATCGCCCTATATCGGTAGGGAAAAGTTTCATCAGACGCTCCCTACTTGTCACACACAATGGTGGGAGAGAGAGAGAGACGCAATATTTGCCCGTGGACAGGGAAACTAATATGTAAAGCCATCAACTTCAATAAGAAACAGCTGTTACTCCCGGGCCTCGCTTATTGGCTGCATTCCTCCGCGCGCTCCCTTCTTTTTGCTCATAACGCCGGATTGCCAGGCTTGGCGACTTGGCGCCCCTCTTCTTTTTATATTAAATTCTTCCGTCGCGAGGGCGGCGTTATTAAACTAACAGAATGGCCCCGGCGATAGTTAATAAATAAGGACTGAGGGAGGGAAATTGTGTTTTTGTGGAGGGTCGTATGTTGGAGTTTTCGATTTTGCGGGGTGGGGTTGAATAAGGGGTTTTTTTGGTGTAAGGGGTGGGTTTTATTATGGGTTGCTGTAGTGGATTTTTCAATGGTCTTGTCGCGTTTTTTGGACTAGTCCTCGCATATTGGGTCGATGGAGATGAAATGCTTACAATTCCAACTGATTTCATCAAATTGGGTTGGAATTTGTTTTCTTTGATAATCTTTAAGAGACCATGGTTAAATACCGAAGAGTGTGAAACTGATCTATGAAGTATTTCGTTCTGCGCTAGTCAAGATTAGTGATGGGCAAAATCGATAATTTTAGGTATCGAATACTTTGGTATCGAATACTTATAGGTATCGAATACTTTGGTATCGAATACTTACAGGTATCGCGTACTTTTAGGTATCGAGTACTTTTTTTCAATGTCGGGAAATGAACCTGAAGGGACAATTTTTTTAGGGCCTATCCATAATCAGACTAATATTCAAAAAACTGAAAGCGATCCATCAAAAAGCCCCGTAGCTACGGGCCTGGAGGTGGATAGAGGCGAAGGATTTGGAGGGGGAAAAACCTAGCCGCGTCAAATTTCTCTCGCGGATGATAACGACTTGGGTTTGAGCGTTGCAAAATGAAAACGGAAACAGGCTGCGTTTGATCTACAGTAGGTATTATAAAGATTACTTCATTGAAAAATTTAAAACGAAATATGTCAATAAAGTACCGATACTTTTGTGGGTATCGAATACACTCGATACCTACAGGTATCGAGTACTTAAGTATTTGGTATCGATACCTGCCCATCACTAGTCAAGATGAATTTATGATGATTTTTGCGAAAGGTGCCACGTTAAAATATATTGTTAAATAAAGAACTCAAATCTTTTTTTTGTCTGAAATTCTGCAACAAAAATGATGTTCTACTGAGTAACTGGTTAGCTTCTTTATAATTCCATATTGAAGTTTTTATTTTGTTCAACTCAGTTTAGGGTGATAATATGAGGGAGTGTAGCTATTAAAAACTATTTTCGTATACATGAAAAAATCAGCTTGGTTTATCTTGTCTTAAAATTTTTAGGGCATTCAAAATGTACCTTTCAAAGAACTAAAATTTAATATTCCTCTTTCTATGCTTCTTCTTGAATACTCAGTCTCCGATATTAGTAAAACAAAGAGATACTATTTTAAGAATCCTCAAATAGATATTATATCCCTTTGTTTTACAAGTGCAAAAGGAATAACTTTGAATGGACTTATCAAAGGAACACGTACATCGAAAGCTAATTAATTGAAGTAATTATTAACTTGGATATTATTTTTAAATAGTGTCAGAGAGTTGTATACGTACTTAGAGAAGGAATTTTTTTACTTGAATTGGACAACAACCATATCAAATAAAGCGTCTAAAGAAAACTAAGTTCACGCATTTCTCAAATTTATTTATGTATCATCCAAAGTATTTTAGATGGCAAATATTTAAGTATTACCAAGTTTCTTGTGTTATTAATATAGCTCTACTTAAAAATTTACTTTCTTAGCAATTTTTTGTTGTATGTTTCATCTTTGGAGTCTAAAACTGCCAGGTGATTTTTAACGGGTAATAATTATGTTATCTATCCCGTTAAAATAACTTAAAATACCAAATATTCAAATATCGCCAAACTTCAAATTAACTCCGAAATTTAATTTTGTGTTATGCAATTTTTGGCAACATTTCTAATCTTTGACTTCCAAAGGCTTGGCGATGATGGATGTTTAACGGGATAGATGATGGAACAGGTAACGGGTTTCAGACTTAGGCCGCTATTCTTCTGAGCAGCTCCGGCGGTGATTAGCCACCTTGGCGACATCGGTGGCGGGGTACGGCAACCCTCTCTCCATGTCGCGGCGACATTAATACTTGGAAGAAGGACTGCTTACCTATGCAGAATTGCAATTTCCTTTTCTAATTACTCGCACCCCCTTTCCATTGGTAATCTCTCCCGCCTTTATTATTAGCTTTCAATTTGTCGCCGGTGGCGCCCCCTGTAATTTCTCTAACCCCCTCCCAACGCCTGATTGGAGGAGGGTGGCGGAGCGATTTTTCGGGGCCACGTGCATGCGGGGGGTTGCATCACAGTTTTATCGGTCTTATTGCGTTCCGAAGGTGACGGGTTTAATTAAAAGTTTTCATATCGGGGTTGTTGGAGGGAGATCCCTCTGGTGGCGGTTTGGGGAAGTTTGAGAAACGTCTCTCTGCAGTGGAGTGATGCCTGCGTCGTTTTGGGGTTTTGATTGACTTGGAACGAACGATCACACATAGAATAAGGATATTTTCTGTTGTGCCTTCTTATGTTTTTGATGCAAAGTATAGTTTATATTGTTGTTCATTGATTAAGTGGGTATTTTCTTCTCCCTTCTATGCTATGGGTTTATTAAACTAGTAAAGAGTAGTAATTTAGTAAAAATGTATTCCCGCACTATACAGCATGTAAATTAAACAAGAGCAGTATCTTTAAATATTCTCAAAAAAAATGTGTGAACCAGATAACTACTTTTTTCTTCAGTTAGGGAACATACCCATACTACGTGACCCATTTTTTGCCATTTTTGACCCCCCTCCTCCCCTTGGTGACCATCCGTAGTATATGCAAAGACCCCCCCTCCCCCTCTAGTTTTTACGTAGTAATTCATAAATACGGTTTGCCATCATTTTTTGCAAACAGAAAGTTTAAAAATATTAATTTTGCTTAATTTGGCAAATTTCAATAATTAATTTGGCTTAATTTTGTCGTATTGACTAGAAGAAATTGACTACGTGACGAAACCCTAAGCCTCCCCTTCCCCCTGTGACCGAGCGTGGTATTTTGAAGACCCCCCTCCCTCCCCTGAATGGGTCACGTAGTATGGGTTTGGGTACGTTCCCTTACATGAAAGATAACCAGATCTTACCTATGGAATAACAGAAGACGAGGATGAAAAGTTTTAAAAGAGATGGATAAGGAGGAATAAAATTAAATCAGAGAGAGGATGGTAAAAGAGCATGATAAAAATATAATTGCTAAAAACTCAGGGAGAAAAGAAGGTTAGAGAGTGAGATATAAATATAAAGGAAGTAATTATGTATAGTACTCCTCACTATTATAAAAAGGTGTTGCTGAAAACAGTTCCCGTGCATTTTAGTCATATTAGTTATAACAGCAGTCTAATTAGTGTTTGTAAAACCAGAAATTGGCATCGCAATATAATGAGAAGAGTTCTTCACCAGTAACCTCTGGTTAGAGGAATGTGTGAGAAAACTCCAGCTCTCGAGCGTCGCCTCCAACCGTGGACCGGTTTCGCCCTTGTTAGGGCTCATCAGCACGGTATAGGAAGGTAACGCAAGAGAGCGGAGGTAGAGCTTTTAGTCTAGCCGACTATAACGGAAAAAGTGGTGACCATTGATCAGTCCTCCACTATCTGCCGGAATGAACTGCGCATTCCCTAGAACAGATTTAATTCCCGAAAGGCAAGGTATGAGAAGAGTTCTTGAGATGAGAAGAAGATGAGAGACTCTTCTCATACCTTGCCTTTCGGGAATTAAATCTGTTCTAGGGAATGCGCAGTTCATTCCGGCAGATAGTGGAGGACTGATCAATGGTCACCACTTTTTCCGTTATAGTCGGCTAGACTAAAAGCTCTACCTCCGCTCTCTTGCGTTACCTTCCTATACCGTGCTGATGAGCCCTAACAAGGGCGAAACCGGTCCACGGTTGGAGGCGACGCTCGAGAGCTGGAGTTTTCTCATCGCAATATAATGTTTAAAACATCAAAAACACAACACTATCTTTTTAGATATAACATAAATTCACCAAGCTGACATCTAAAAGCATTTTCACTCAAGAATCAAAACACCCCTCGGTTCCTCGTCTCCCTCCCTCCCACCCCCACCACCATCAACCAACCCTTTCGTCACGTGACGTCACCCCCTCTCGCAAACGATAATTGAAAAGCTCGCGCGCGAGATAAATAACACAGATCGCGCACTTTTTGTGTACTTCCATCGTCGTTTGCATTGACACACACCCTACACTCTGCTTTGGAACGGTTCCAGAGAGGTTTTTTTCTTTCTCCATCGTTCCTTCTTTCTCCCCATTGTCGTCGGACGACAAAGGGTGATGAGATGAGCGTTCATTAGGAAACTCATTTGACCGGTTTGTCTCTTTTTGTAGGGGGGGAGGGGAGGGGAACAATGCGGGCGTTGTTTAATTATCCGCGATTTAATTAGCCGGTGCTTGGGATTGGAAAAAGCGTGCGCGCGACGGCTTTGGTTTGTGGTTGGCGGAGGATTTTGAGGGATTTTTATTATTTTGTTTTGTTGAAATAAAACCGCGCATCTTTCATGTTGTCTTGTTATGGTGCTGTTTGACAGAATTCGTGCTTTTCGGTGAGAGGAATTCGTTCCGATTGCGTTTTTAATTTAAATATACTAGAAACTAAATGTCAAGATAGCATTTTCTTCAATATTTATACTAAGTTAATATCGATTGAATTTAAAATAATATTTTGACTTACAGTAGAGCCCCGATTATCCGCGCAATTGGGTGGCAAGGGTACCGCGGATAGCGAAAATCGCGGATAACCCGAAAAAAGACTAAAAATGAGGTGAAAACACGAAAAAAAAGTATTTCAGCATAAAAACTATGTTTCATTGTACAAAAAACATGATATGTAAAAATTTTAAATATGTACAGTAGGGTTATGATTTTTTTTTCAGATTTAAAAGCCTGTGGTGGCAAATGATGAGTATTGGTCCATAACTCTCGAAAATAACTTTTATTTTTGAAAACTGTGAAAAAAGCTTGCGCGCCTAATAAGATTTTGCCTAAAGCTGAAGAACTAAAAGGCAGTTAATAAAATCTTTTTTGAAGCTGAATGTAACATAAATCCTAAAAATATTTTAAACTTTTAAAAGGGCTTTTCCTATTCCTTTTGGTCCCAAAAGATAGTGTGTGAAGTTTCAGCCCCCTAAGTTGACTCTAGGGTTTGCCTATAGTGCCCCAAATTTAGAAAAAGTGGAAAAATGACCAATTATCAGAATTTTTTAAAAAGTATATTTTGAGATTTATATTGTTCTAAAACTGATTCAAATATGTTATTTAGGACATTTTAGATGGTTTATATTTATTTAAGGTTATTAACTGTACCTATAGTGCCTATAATTTAAGAGTAAAATGTACTAAAATGTAAATGTTGCGCTCATCAAAGCTTATAATGCACTACAGTGGTAGAAAGTAATTAAATTCCAATTTTCTTCAAAAGAACTCTCTCAAATGATGCCCTTTGGTGTTAAATTGATGTTTTAAATTATAAAAAGGCCAATAAAATAACAGTAATTAGGCCTTCTACTGAACTTTTAATGTAAAAAATGCCTTTCTACGAAAATGCTTGCTTCCAGCTGATCAAATCCAAAATTTATTCTAAAAAAGATGGTTATTGTACTTTTTTAGTTCAAAAACTTTCAAATACCATTATAAGTTTAATTTTTACGTAGAACTTAATTTTAAATCGAATAGATCGGAACTGACTTGGGTTATTTCTCTACCAGAAGAGAAAATGGGATTTCCTTATTAAAGTTAAGAAAATTGTTTGATATTTGTAAATTTTGTTCATATTTTGATGAAAGAAGGTTTCAATTAAACTTTCCCCCTAATACGTTGAAGAGAGATAATTTTCATAATTTCATAAGATAAAACTTATTTTTATTTCTGGTATAGGAGAAATTCATGTCATTTCCAATCTGTACGGTTTAAAGTTAAGTTCTACTTATAAAAAATAAATCTATAAGGGTTTAAAAAGGTATTTCAAGATTTTTGATCTTAAAATGTACAATAACCCTCTTTTTAAGGGTAAATTTTGGAATTGATCAGCTAGAAACAAGCATTTTCGCACAAAAGTACTTTTTACATTAAAAGTTCACTCGCTTTTATTTTTTAAAACATCAATTTAACAACAAATGGCATCATATGAGGAAGTTCCTTCGAAGAAATTCGGATTTAATTCATTTCGTCCACCGGTAATGCATTATAAGCTTTGGTGAGTGCAACGTCCCTATGTAGCACTTTTTAATCTTAAATTATAGGGTGTATGTATAGGGTACAGTTAACACATAAATATATATAATACATTTAAATATGTTCTAAAGAACACATTAGAACCAGTTTTATAAAAATATAAATATAAAAATATTTTTTTAATTTTGGAAATAGATAGTTATTTCCACTTTTTTCAAATTTGGGGCTCTATAGGCAAACCCTAGAGTTAACTTATGGGGCTGAAACTTCACACACTATCTTTTGGGACCAAAAGGAATGGGAAAAGCCCTGGGGAGAGAGGTTTTTGGGAAAAAAAGTTTTTTTCCGAGACACCCTAGTGATTGCTATATTAGAAAGTGAAATAATGTTAGGCGCGCAAGGTTTTTTCTCAACACAAAGAAAATATTACCATAAAATTAACATATGGGCAAAAGTTCATCGAATGCAACATCAGGCTTTTAAATATTTTTAAAAAAAGTCTCAGAATCATAACCCTAATGTACAGTACAGCATAAACCTTTGCTCTACATCTAAAATGTCTCTAACCTCATCTAAAATTTGCTCTCATCGTTAAAAAATTTGTTTCGGGGCACTCGCGGATAATCGGGGTTCTTACTGTATTTATTTTTTAAGGGTCTGGTTGATTTTTCTTGATGTATCTATTCTACATTTTTATCCCCTTTGGTTTGATTTAAAACTAATCTATTTTATTTACATTCCAAATTTTCTAATTTCCTTAATAAGAGAAAAGTGGTCCCTCTTTCGTACTTTTTTGTAGTGTTATTTTCCTAAAACAACCCTCCGGTTGCAGTAGGAGAAAACGTTTTTATGTAAGTCTTTTATAAATTATCTACACATCCAAATAATATTATTGTAGTACTTTTAATTTGCCAAAAGAATTTATCAATAACCTCGTTTAATTTCTAATAACTGGTTTGTACCTGTGTAAACTTATTTTATTTGCAATTTTAATTTAGTTAAAGCTTAATTTATTATTTCATACTATACCTTGTCTGTAGCTGATAATAAACTAATGAAATTTCTGGCTTTCGTAGCATTAAAAACAATGCTCATAATTATCATTGCCATGATAACTCCTATAATGCCACTCCTCTCCTACTATTGTGTAGATGTCTTTTCCTCTTAACACTATAAAGTGTGCAGGAAAGCAGGATTTACATGTATCTTCCTATTTATCCGTTAATTATGTGCCATCTTGAAATTTAGTCACAGTCGTGGTTTGTCTTATCGCATTTGGATTTCATAAAAAAATTGTCAATTGCAATCAAGTTGTCAAGTGGAATTTCCTTCCTTTATTTACCTTTAGCGTTGTAGTTTGTCTAATGATATCATCTGGCCTTTGTGTCGGACATGTTTGTTCCCTCCTGATTGTTCAAACCGCATTTTTCTTTCCGTTGTTGTGTGTTCCTATTTCTCCCCGTGTTCCCTTTGTGGGGCTCCACCGATGAAATTCAAATTACTCCGCCCCTGTGTATCATTTGCGAGTAACTCCTCCCTCTCTACCTCGTTATTCGATATCCTGCCTTCGGAATCTTCTCTCCAGAAAAATCCGAAAGGACTGCTGCCATACGCAAGAAATAAATTGCCTCTGCATCCTGACCACTATCGGAAAACCCCCCCTCTGCTCCAGCTCATCTTTTCAACCAAACGATAACTGAACGTCGCGGAAGGAAGAGAGAGAAAAAAAAGCGCCAATCGAGGTAATTGGCGCTCGGTCCGAGCGAAATTGGCTCTCTTTGGCTTGTTACGGCGAACACCAAAGAAAATAAACTGCTTCTAACAAAGCGATTCTTTTTCCTCTCTTTCTGCCAGGGCGAGTCGACTCTCCTCTCCGGCTAGGGGTGGAAGGTGGAGAAATAACGTTGTGCGTTATTACTGCTTTTATTTACCGGCGACCCCTGTCACCCCCGCCCCGTTAGTGGTGGCGGTCCAGGAGAATTTGGCGGGCTTTTTTTTCCATCTTTGCTCTGTCCCGAGTTATTACAAAACGTCAGGAAATCTGTAATGATTGTAAATTGCCGGTTTTTGCTCCGCCGCCCTTTGCTTTCGTCACACGTTTTGTCGCAGAGTTTTTTTCGAATCGTCTAACAGTCTTTCAGAAGTTTTGGAATTAAGAGACGAGGTTTTTAAAGTTATGGTTGTTTTGTTTAGAGTGACTTGGAGGAGAAGAGTTTTTCCATCAAAAGAAGTTGTTGATTTTCAGTTATAATTCTACTCTTATTTTATTTAACTTATAAAGTTTTAGAATAAAATTGAATTGAACAGGATTTTTCGAAAGAAATTTTAAAGAGTTTTTCTAGTTTGATTATAAATGGGTGTTATGTACTTCTTTTAGTGATATAAAGAAATGTAATTAAAAAAATTGGAATACATTTTCTTTCAGAATTCCCGCTTGTTAACTTTGAAAAAGTTTATTATATTTTATGAAAAGGCTATTTTTTTTCCTCATGGAGAACATCTTTTAGTATTTTATCTTTATTTGATATTCAACTTAAAATCTGGAGAAAGCTAAAACACTATTTGAGTTTCGTTACTCGATGTCATTAAAATTATGGGATTAAATCTTGTGTAATGGAAATACATATATTCTTAAACTCCAGCTATGGTGTTAGATATCCAAAGACAATATTGGCATTTCAAGTGAGAATATGTAGATTTTTATGTTTTTATGCTCAACGAAGGAAAGTGTTAGTTATCTCGAAATCCCCCTTTGGTCGCTCCAATAATTGTCATTTTGGCACAAATCAATACGTGAATCTCACATAACCATAACGTTCAAACAGGAGCTTATGTAATAAATTGCTAAACATGATTATCCCTAACGTGTGTTCCGTAAGTTGTAATGGTTAGTGTTTCTTTGTGTTGTATCTAAAATTTTCCATTACGAAACCTAATTCTATCTAAGTAATTTTAGACCCATTACTAAATTTCCACCCTATATTTTTCTTCAACATTGCTCTCATCCCCCTAAGTCAGGGGTTGGCAACCTGCGGCTCTTTCGGTGTAAAGTTTCGGCTCTCCAGTTCCATACGAAAAAATTAATAATTAATCATCAAAACTTTTAAAAAATCAGAAAATATATTTTTAAGTTCTCAAGATGAGTCAAAATCAAAACTCTAATTTTAAGGATAAGAATTCCAAACCATTTCAGGGTGAGAACTCCTAAACACTCCTAAAAATTTTGGAATACATGCTGATTTTCCTTAAAATTTCTGTGACTTATGAGGAGTGATCCTTATTTGGTCGTCGTAGAAGTTAAAAACAAATTAAAACACTATTTTTAGGGGGTAAGTTCCAAAATTTTTCTGAAGTGGGATCCACACCCCCCTCGAAATTTTGCTGTTTATTATAATTATTATACTATTTTTCCTTGGAAATTCTACCACTTAAATAATGAGAGGTGCTCTTAGGGTGCAATCAAAAAAAAGGCAAAAATGAGCTAAAACACGATTTTTAAGAGGAAATTTCCAAAAAAATTTCTGGGGGAGGACCCCCAGACCCTCCAAGTTTTCCAGGAATTCACATTTTTTATACACAATTCTGAAATAAAGTTCACTAAAATTAATTTACAATGTGTACGTAAGTCATCTAAAACTTGATGTAAAAAAGTACCCTACTCGTACCCCAGAAAAAATGTTGATTAAAAATGCACCCCATTTAAATTCACCCTCCCAATCTTAAATGAAATATATATTAAGCATATATATACTAACATTGAAGCAAAAAAAATAGTGGCTCTTTAAAAACTGGGAAATTTCATAAACTGTTACTTTTGGCTCTTCTGTTTCAAAAGGTTGCCGACCCCTGCCCTAAGTGCTTCCGACATCATTTGTTTACCGCACGCCTCCCAGAGAAACGCGGCAAAAACACCCATTCCCTCCCCCTAAAGCATTCCTTTCTCCACTGAAAACATCTCCGCTCCCGCGCTTCCCATCCTCTCCCATCACGGACTCGCAGCGCCATCTGGTGGCTCCCTCCCGCACCATCCACTTGCCATTCCCTCAGCGAATGGAAACAATTTGAGCGCCTCGGCCAGGTAATCCACTTCGAACGCGGGGACAGGAAAATTCGATTGCTTGCCTCTCCTCCCCCCCCCTTTTACCCCCGCGTCCGCTTGTTAGGCTAACTGACCTCTTCTATTAAAACAAATTCGTGTTCATTTTCCCTCGTCCAGGGTTGCCGGACCTCCGGGGGGGCTCTTTTTTGATTGGGGTGACGTCTTGTGACGTGGTTTTTTTTGCTGTGTGATGGTGTCCCCTTGTTTGGCTTTATTAAGGCGGCTGTGTGTGCGGTTTTTGGAGAAGCGTCGGCGATTTTTGGTTCGTTTGTTTAACTTTTGTATGCGGTGAAGGTGGACATCGTTGATGGTCCATTTGGATTGGAAACTTTTTGTATTCGCACACACACCATTTTTTTTTTTAAAATCTGTCCTCAAATTGACAGTTTTGATTGATTTAGTTTATTGTTAGCTCAAAAACGCAAACAACACAAGCTAAAATGAAGTTGGCTTGAACACTTCAAAGCTTTACTGTGCTGTATAGTGTTCTGAATAGTGATGGGCAGGTATCGATACCAAATACTTAAGTACTCGATACCTATAGGTATCGAGTGTATTCGATACCCACAAAAGTATCGATACTTTATTGACATATTTCGTTTTAAATTTTTCAATGAAGTAATCTTTATAATACCTACTGTAGATCAAACACAGCCTGTTTCCGTTTTCATTTTGCAACGCTCAAACCCAAGTCGTTATCATCCGCGAGAGAAATTTGACGCGGCTAGGTTTTTCCCCCGCCAAATCCTTCGCCTCTATCCACCTCCAGGCCCGTAGCTTTTGATGGATCGCTTTCAGTTTTTTGAATATTAGTCTATTATGGATAGGCCCTAAAAAAATTGTCCCTTCAGGTTCATTTCCCGACATTGAAAAAAGTACTCGATACCTAAAAGTACTCGATACCTATAAGTATTCGATACCAAAGTATTCGATACCTAAAATTATCGATTTTGCCCATCACTAGTTCTGAATTTGTGTAGAAAGTGTTGTTATCTAGAAATGTTTTCAAAAAATTGTGCTGTGATAAATACTTTAAGAACTCGCATTTTCTGTCTATGTATTTTTTAGAAACACTTTACAGCACTTTTTTAGCGCACATTTCTGGATAACAAAAGTTTTTAAACATACTCCGAATCAGAAGAATACACAAAAATAATGGTAAAAATAATAAATTTCCTCTTCAAGTTGTTATAATATTTGAATCATTAGTTTGCCTGGATAAATTAACAGCAACGATGTTACAGAGAAACCATAAAAACATTTTGATAATCGTAAAACTTTGGTTAGTAGTATTAAAATTTTAACTTCACACTTTTTTACATGAACACATGGTACACTACACCAAAAGCAAGACGTTTATTTATTTTTTGAAAATAATGATTCTACACACAATTCCACAAACTCTAACTCTAAGATAAAGTAACTTTAAGGACTATGATTTGTTTTAATGTAATGGTGGTACTATATAGAAGCCGAGATGTTATCTGTGCAGTGTTAGCCTCCTTTGAAATCCCTTCGCTATCATTTTTAAAACAAGTACTACCATCTTATACCCCCCACACCCTATGCGTCGTTGTTCGGCTTAAGTAACCAAAAAGCTAAAATTTCCCCTGCAATACAAAACTTCATGACCTCAGTCGAAAGAGAAAACTCGACAATATACAGTCGTGTATTATACGGTTTCCCGAGTACACCTCTCCAACATAACTCCCGTGTAACTCTGCAGTAACTCCCAATATCGGGAGTATACCACCTTACATAGCTCCTCCATGAAAAGCGAGTGGGGCATTTCACCCCAAAATAAACTACTCACCACTGAAGAAAACCCCTCGGGCGGCGGCGGCACTCGAAGAGTATCAAAAGCGATACACTTGTTCCAAAAAAGCTACGTGATCACCTTCACAACACCAGGGCTAATGCATATTTATCCACACGTTTAAAACCTGCGGGCTTTCGAGGGGTGCGCCCCATGCAAAAGGGAGCCCCTGCCGGGGCGCTAACGAGGATGGATATCCGAATGACGTGACGGGACTGTCGTGAGGGGATTCGATTCTCGAGTTGTTGGATCGATCTTTTTTTTTCTCCTGATGTTTTCTTCTTCATCCAACTGTTGCTCGAGTTGATGGCCGGTGTTTTATGGCGGGGGAAATTTGTTGCACGCTTTGGTGTCATGCGAAAGTTCTTTTAGGTAACTATGTACTTTCTTTTCGCTTGATGAAGGGTTTGGTGTTGGTAAGGAATTTGTGTTTATTTAAGGAGGTTGTGTATATATTTTATATCTAGTACTGTAACAGATGAAACTGCTGCTTTACAACTAAACCTTTTGTCTCGTAATATTTTACTCACGCGCTCGTGAACTTTAAAAATGATGGAAATGAAAGTTGCTGTATTAGTTTAGTATTAGTTTTGTTGATGATTTGCCTTATGTAAACAATGCTCAAAAATTTGAATTAAATTATTATTTTTTAATGTTTATTAAACTGGCGCCCTAACTCGTGGCCGAAACACGATCCCATCAGGATGAAGTTGCTGAGCAAGTAATCGGATGTGGAAGTTTCAAAGCCTAGAAATCTTTGCGATACAAGTATGTGAACATATGTTCATTAAACTGCATATATATTTATCAAAATATTGCAGATTCAGTTAAGTTATTTAAAAGTTAACATGAGTTACTTAGCTAAAGGTAAAAAACAAGATTTAATCTTCTTGGCAGAAGAACTTGGAATTACCATTGATGAAAATTTGACTAGAATCAATATAAGGGATGAAATCATAAAAAGTGATAAATATGATGAGGAATTCACTAAAGAATTATATAATAGTGTTATCACTGAGAGACTGGAAAAAGAAAGGGAGGAAAGAGAGAGAGAAAGGGAGGAAAGAGAGATAGAAATGGAAGAAAAAGAGAGAGAAAGGAGGTTTGAAATAGAAAAGTTGAAACTTCAAACCAGTTCTGGTAATATGCTCTCAAGAGACTCATCCTCTTCTTTCACGGATATTCCTAAATTGGAATTACAGAAACTAATCCCCAGTTTCAATGAAGCAACTGATGACATTAGTTTGTTTTTGAACTTATTTGAAAAGCAGCTGAATTTTCTCCAAGTACCTAGTTCCAAATGGGTTGTTTACTTGATAGGACTTCTTCCAAGTGACATAACTAGGTTGATAGCCCAAGAAACTGCTGAGGATGCCCATAACTATGAACACGTCAAACGAATTCTTTTGAAGCGCTTTAAAATTAGTGCCGAGAAATTTCGTAATCTTTTTCTTCAACACCGCCGAAAGTATGACAATACTTGGCGAGATTGTTATTTTCATTTGAGAAGTTCTTTTGATGGTTGGCTAAATGAGCTGCAAATAAATTCGTTTGATCAACTTAAAAGTTTAATTATTTCTGATCAGATGAAGAATATTGCCCCTCCCGAGTACAAAGAACATTTTATTGATCACTGGTCTGAGCTGGTTGATCCAAAAGAGTTAGCTGACAAATTTGATTCGTATGAAGAAGTTAGAAGTCTGAAGGTAAGAAATGAACCCGAGGAACCAAAGAAAAATGCATTTTCGAAATGCCAAGGGGATTCTGGGAATAACAAGAATTATTCTAAAACTAAGCGTTCTGATAGAAGAACAAAAAGTGAGGATTTTCCCCAAGTATCCTGCTATGGATGTGGGAAAGAGGGAGTTATCAAACCTAATTGTCCCACCTGCACCTCACATGTAAAATTGGATAGTGGAACATTCAATTCCATAAGGCTTAATTCTTTTAAAAGTAAACAACCGTACAACACTCTTCTAGAGATATCCATCAATGGAAGGAAAGGAACGGGATGCGTTGATACTGGAGCAAGTCATACAATTGCTAGCAACAAACTATATTATATTTTAAAAGCAGATGGAGTAAAGTTTAAGGCTACTAAAATGAGTGTTACTCTTGCTGATGGGTTTGAAAGGGAAACTGAAGTTTACACGACAGAAGTTAAAATCCAAATAAAAGATCGTTCCATCAAAACAGAATTGTTTGCTTTTAAAACCCCTAAAAACAACCGAACTCTTCTAGGGATTGATTTCCTGAAAAGAGCGGGAATTGTGATAGATGTTCCACATCAAAAATGGTTCTTTGCTAGAAGACCTAGGAAGAGGTTCAGGTTTTCTGAGGATAAGGCTATGGTATTATCTCCCAATGATAAAGTAGATATGAATGTCAATTCTATCTGTTTAAGAGATGATGAAGGGAAACACAGATTTCTCCCATATTTCCGTCTAGGGGAAGCAGCAAACCCCAAGGTTAAGCACGTTATTAATACTGGAGATAATCCACCTGTTTCAGTACCCCCTTCTAGGATACCTGAATCTGCAGTTATTATGCCTGATGATACAGTTGCTTCTCTGGATGTGCAATTTGGAGATTTACAGTTTGGTAATGTTCCCTCGTTGATTGATTTTGGTGGGGATACCAATATTAGTTACCAAGACCTTGGGCAGAATTCTAATGGATCTAGCCATGGGAATAGGCAAGCTATGCCTTCAAGCAAAAGATACAAATCTTATTCCAATCCTTTACCATCTCCGGGAAAAACTGTTGGAAATGTATCGTCCTATGTGAATCACCGATCAAATCAATCTGGTAATCCTGAAGGGTCCTTGATCACTAGCAAAGCGGACCAAAGTGCGCTGAACTCTTTCAGCACATCGTCCCACGACTCTGCCTCGCCTTACTCGTACGGTAACCAGAATTCGGTGCTAAACTCTTCCAACTTCGTGCCGTCGTTTGTGAGCTACAACTCCTCTGCGGCCCTGAACAGCGCGTCTGGCGAGAAGGCCTCTCAACCAAAGTGCCAGGCTCATCAGAGCCATAACCAGAACGCCTCTTCTTCGTACGTCTCGGCGTCCTCATCGTACGGTCTGCAGCAGACGGTTAACTGTGGTCCCGTCTCTATGAGTGGAAGCTCCTACCCTTCTCAATCTGGTTACAGTTCTCATGCCTATGCATCTTATGGAACAAGTGATAGTGGCTACAGAAACCAAAATCCTCCTGGACTTTTTCAAATACCAATCTATTTGCCACATCTTATATTGTCGCCTCTCCAAATGATTTATCGTCCCCTTTGGGAAGTCGTTTCTCTGCCATTGTGTCTGCCACGATGCCTTGCAATCGACCTGATGCCACCCCAGTTGCTCCGATTCGAAGGCGTGGCCGGCCCAGAAAGAAGATAGAGAATCCGATCTCTTAGTTGTATCCAGTCTCCAAGACGTCCAACCTGCTTTCCGAGGACGTTTAAACCGCAGGTTGAGGGGAAGTGTGTAACAGATGAAACTGCTGCTTTACAACTAAACCTTTTGTCTCGTAATATTTTACTCACGCGCTCGTGAACTTTAAAAATGATGGAAATGAAAGTTGCTGTATTAGTTTAGTATTAGTTTTGTTGATGATTTGCCTTATGTAAACAATGCTCAAAAATTTGAATTAAATTATTATTTTTTAATGTTTATTAAAGTACTAGTTATTTTGTTACTTCTATTGTGATATCTACACGGCATCTAATCTATGTTTATAATTGCTTATAAATAATCTTAGATTTATTTTCAATTTGTAAAAACTTTGTTTTACCTTCATGTTTTTTTATTTATTTATTGTTATTTTTTTTATTTTATTTTATGTGCCTGCATCATCGAAATATGATTGTTTAGGACAATTTTTTTTTTAAATTTTACCTATGTTTCTGTAAGAAGTGTGTACATTGAAATAGTTTTTTTAAAAAATACCAAACAAGAGAGAGAAATACCCTAATAGTTTTCTATAATTTAGACAATCGAATAAAATTAAGCAGTTTTTTTTAGACGGAAAAAAAGACGTATTTTCATTTGTTACTCTTTCAACTGTTCAATAACATTATGATGTTTACTTAATTTTGGTAGAAAATAACCTTTAACTAAATATGAAAAATTCTGGAACAGGCATTGAAATGGGTTGCAGGCGTTAAAAAGATGCAAAAGTTTAAGTCTTGAAGGAAAACAAAATTAAAATTTTAGGGATAACGGCTGTCTTGATCGAACTCTGTTTAGTGTTTCGGCATATGAACTCAGCTTCAAAACTACATAATTGTATAAAAAAAGATAGACTATTTTGTTATAAAAGTGTTTAAAAAACCTAAAGTAGGAAATTCCTGGATTTTCCTGTTGTTGAAAATCTCTCACACCTCGTCCCTTCCTGTTTCCATCCCTAAATAACAAACACAGTTTGTCTTAATTCGACCTACCCCTAGAACTCCTTACATTAAGAATAATAGTAACGATGAAATAAAAGCCTATTTGTCTTCATAACCCCTCATTACTCAAAACAAAGTATCAATTAGATAATTTCATGTTACGCCCCACTCCACGAACTTCTGGATCCATAAATTCCCAAAATCCAAACCACAACTCGCCTACATTAAGACCCTCTTCCATTTACAAACCAGCCTCCCCAGACACCCCTAATGCATTCCTTAACCATGAAAAGTGGCCAAAAAGATACCCTCAACACAACATTCGAATCCATTTCCAACAACATTCTTTAATTCCGACTCGATGAAATGCATTTCTCTTTCCGCTCGTTTTAATGACCTTTTTTTTCTCCGTCCACCGGGGCGCTAATTTTTGCGCCCCGCTGCTAATCACGCCCGGGGCTCCTCGTATACGTCATCGTTAGCCGCGGTGATGGACTGTGTTCTAAAAGCCCCGGCCGCCCTTCTGGGAGTGTCGCCGTTTTGAGTTATGCCGGGGCTCTGGTGACATCTGTTGCTTCTATCTCTGCTGGGTTTGGGATTGCGGATAATGGGAGGTTGTATTTAAGGTTGCGGATATAGGGTCGAGTCCCTTTCGTTGTCTTTATCGTGGATTGATATTATGTGTCTGATGATAAATTAGTGGAAGTTATATACTTGCGTGTTTGAAATTTTGTTTTAGAGATCAAGTCAGAGAGATCTCTTATTTCTCCCTATTTCACTCTCTCTTTCTCATTCATTCTAGTTCGAGTACTACTTACGGCCGTATTCACCGGTAACCTGACCGGCGGTCAGGTCAGGAAACCATGGTTACAGCCTCTGATTGGTGGAAAAATAATTCAATATTTTCCTTCCACCAATCAGAGGCTGTAACCATGGTTTCCTGACCTGACCGCCGGTCAGGTTACCGGTGAATACGGCCGTTAGCCAACGATAGTTTAAGGGTCACATGATTTATTGCTTTAGTATTTTTTATTTATTTAAAATATAGTGATTTTTTATGTATATAGAAGGTCTAACTAAGGTTAGAGGGAGTAAATGTATCTTCCTCTTTCGATCAACTGCCCCTCAGCTTCTTCCTTTCTCCCCTCCGAGTCTGTCAAAATCACGTGACCCTTTTATTATCGTTGGTCAAGCAGTATGTATATATGGAAAGAAGCAAGGAATTCCGTATATAACTACAACTTAGTATCTAATAAACTACACAATGTACTCTTCGAACATTCAGACGGAAACGTGCGGGGAAATATTCCTCTAAAAACACTCTCTACAAGCACCTATATGTGATTCTCTTTCAATTTTAATTTTCCTTTCATTCTCATTTCAAAGTTAAGATCTAGATTATTACGAAAGGAAGCAAATGAATCCTTATTTAAAAGGGTGAAAAACCAAGGGGCACAGTTATATCTATGCGTACTGGATAAAATTGTATAAATACTGGAAATTAAATTTCTTCGCTAAAAAATATCGGATTTATCGTTTGATTACCTTTGACTATTTTAATAAGAGTTTAAAGGCAACTCCACCTTTCCAACCTAGAGATCCTGTATATACGAGAGAGGCGACAACTCAGTATAGCGCGCGCAGGTCGGTAAACAGGTTTTCTGTTCGCTACAGCCGGTTCCCTCCATAGGATTAGCATTGAACTCGAGACAAGCGGCATGATACAGTTTGGACAGAACTGGATGCGCAGAGACGCTTTTAAGCGAGTTGTCGTCTCTCTCTAGTATACAGGCTCTCTATTCCAACCCATCTCATATGCAAAAGGTATTTTACATTATCCTTTGTCACATGGCTTTTAACCCACTCATTTAGGCAAATAATTTACCTGATCTTCACAGACTAAGCATTCTTCCTGAAGAAACCTCTAAATGCATGCATTCCGTTAAATTTTGTTTTTTTTGTTTGGAATACATTGTAGCTAACACTACCAAAAACATCACCGAAAATCTCCGAATCCCCTACGGAACAAGCAGTTGCTTTTCCCGCAACATATTCCCCCCCCCCGTCCGTCACATTTGCCTCCGATATGATGGATGTTGGAGCAAAACGATCCCAAAATTACACCATCGATGAATCAGGCGACGTGTTTCCGATGACGCCCGGACTTAATTCCTTTTCGTAAGGGGGGTGTCCCCCCCCTTTTTCGCTGAGGGGGTGGCCGAACGATCACGCGATATGGAGGAGCATTGATTTGTGTTGATGGTCACGGAATCGTTGCGTGAGGTGTGGGATTGCTTCGGTTTTGATAAACTGAATTCCTTCTGTTGACGTGTGAAAAAAAATTGTTTATTTTATTATATGGAGTTATTATTTCTCTCTTATGAACTGTGATGGATAGATGATTTCAGTGTTTCAATGTCTGTAAACTTTGTTTATGAATTCGCCTTTTAATAACAAAAAAGGATTCATTTTATTTAAGTGAAACTTGTTTTATGAAAGGCAAAATTAAAATATTTTGGTTTCTTAGGGAAACAAGTTTTTGTGACATCAAGTAGTAAAGCTAGTGAATATTACGACACACTGGTCAAGCTAAGAAACTATGGTTTTCGTCGGTTGTTGTTATTGTTTGGGTTTTTTAATAATATTTATGCTTGCCAGTTTCATTTTTTTCTTAAAATATAGATTTAACCAGACGATCCAGATTTTTAATCAAATGAGATTGAGGTTTGGCGCATTGTATTTTTAAATAACCCTCCTGTAAAATGCTTCATAAGTTTAAAAAGAATTCTTTTGTAAAGTGTAGTTTATAGATGTAGTATCAAAATACTAGTATTTAACTTAATGGATATTTTCTTGATAACTTTTTCTCACAGTGATTCATTTGTATACCTTTACCACAACAATATTTGACTCCACAGCAAAAAACTTCACTTGTACCCCTTGGCTTCTAGGCTCCTCAAATAGAGCTGAGAAGGCGCTTGATAATATTTTAAACTTTCATAATCTGATATGAATGTAAACTGCGCTGACAGAATATTTACAACCTATAATAAGGATGTATCTAACTTGAGTTACTTCGGTTTCGAGTTTAAATATTGTATTTTTATATATTTGAACAAATTTGACAGATCAAGCATCTTTCACTGGAACATTACTTATTGAATTGCATTTTTAATCATCACACAGTACTTCTATCAAAGCACAGGCGCTATAAGTGCAACGCTTCCAGCCCAAAACTTTTTGGCTCCCGTAAGTAACATCCGACTAAACCGATTAGGAGAGTGCTCCCTCAAAAAGCTCTCCATTACCGGACTTGTCAGGGCGGATGATCCTCCAAGTTTATACTGTAAACGAATTTGTGTGTTGTTTGTGTGCCGTATATCCATTAGGGGGCGCAAACATCGCGATTGACATTTAATGACTCATATTCATCACCCTGAGTCATATTAATTAGCGGGAGCGGGCAATAAAGCTGATGGGATGGGATTCGGCACAAAACGCGGGAAAAGTCCTGGTACTTAAGCAAATGCTTTTAGCAGCTAATGGGCCGCAGTTATCAATATTGGCGATGCTCAAAAAATGCTGATCGCTGCTGCTTAAGGGCGGGCTTACATGCAGCGACCAATACGACGCGACTGGGACGTTAAGAAACGGTCGCAATTTCCCTATCTCTCACCTCATAAATATATAATATGGTCCTTCCATTGGTTGTTTGCGATGTGACGTAGAAGCTACGTCGGCATTTATTGGGAAGTTTCGACCAGTCGCGTCGCTATGGTCGCTGGTCGCTGCATGTGAACCCGCCCTTGGTGGGGTAAGAGGATTTCTGTGGAAAGCTCGGCTGTCGGTTTTTGTTGGTCTTTCCCCATTCGTTTTAAGTAGTTTAAGTGCGCGTCGGTAATGGTTTCGCCGAGTGTGAATATTATTAATTGCCGGTGAAAGTTTTCGGCGGGTTTTAAAGTTTTGTGGAATGGGTTGCGGTCTTGTTTATGATGGTTGTAGGGTGGGAGTAGTATTGAGAGGTACTTTCATGTCAACTGGAGAACCTGGCAGAATGTTTTGGTACTTGTCTTTTTTAGCTTAATACATTCCTAAATGAAAGATGTTGATGCAATGGAATACTTTTCAAAGACGAATATTGTTTTCTCTAGGTATTTCTGTAAAAAAAAATGCCAAGATGTTTAGATAAATCAATTGAAACTATACTATACTAGACAGAAACTTAAGTTGAACCTAGTACGTCACTAACAAACAAAGTTAGTTCCCATCGCGGTATCTGAATTTTGAGTGAAACAAAGAACGTCAATTTTAAAACATGATTATTTCGTTAAACCCATGTATAAATAGTGTCTTTTTATCACAATTCGCGTATCGAAATTCCTCCTATCAACCCAAAAAGCTTTGTGTTTATTCACTTTCTCCTTCCGCGTTGTGACGTACTGGGTTCAGGAAACGTTGCTGTGAAGTATAGACTGCAACGTTTCTTCACCTATGACGTCACTATGCGGAACATGGGTTTAACAAAATAATCATATTTTAAAATTGACGTTCTTTCTTTCACTCGAAATTCAGACACCGCGATGGGAACTACTTTGTTTGGTAGTGACGTAGTATGTTCCTTTTAAGTTGCTGTCTAGTATAGTATAGTGAGATAGTTTGTGAAATTAAAATAGTTTGAAAACGTCTTCTGGGGAAATAAGAAATAATTCATCGCTAGGGAAGTCCCTTATCTTTCATTTATCTTTTCTTCATTTTCCTTATGAAAATTGCCGGTACATACTATTTATTTTAACTTCATGCTTAGTGTTGTATACTAAGAAGCTAGGGTCGGTAGTTTAATTTTTCTATTTGCCTACAATAATAAAAAAGTTTTAAAAATTTCTTTCGAAAAATTTAGACCACTACAACATGTGGAACAAATTCAATGCACATTTTTGACTCTAAATTCTCAATTTTGACTAAAAGTACACTTTACATTGAGAACAAAAATACGTAAACAGCTGAACAAAATAAACTACGCTTTCACTTTCGGATTTTATGGACCGAGAGAACTTTTAGCCGCTATTTTTACTCACTTGCTCCTTTAATGGCTAAAAGGTCACCGTATTAATTTTAAGCCAGAAATGGTTAAAAGATTTAATTTAATAATTTAAAATCTCCTTCCGACGGCCGGGTAATCCGAAAAATTTTTTTTTACATTATTCCAAAAACAAGCCTAATCAAATTTCTCCCTCCACAAAGGGGCTAAAAATGAATAATGTAGTCACGTGCTCCACTGTCAAGCCTGAAAAATGACTCCCCTCCCGCCTTATTAATTAATGGATTTCGAATCCCGCCATTTTTTTCTTTCTCCAGACGGCCACTCTAATTGTAATTACCTCCGGGCGCAGCGATTGCAGTCACAGTTACGCCGCGCACTCTTTACAATTAATGCACTCTCGTCTCCAGTTGCTCTCTGATTAGGCCTCGGCGGCCGAATCCATTACGTAAATACTACTCTACCGGCGAAAGCCAACGGGGAAAGAAACCTCCATTCCCCCTCCTCTCTCTCTCTCGTCTTTTATTATTTACCATCCCATTTCTAAATTGTTTCATTCGGGAAAAAGGGAGACCTGTAGGAGTCCATTAAAAAAATTAAAAATCTCCCCGGCAGAATCATATCTAAGGGGTCGCCATCTTAACGCAATTTGTGTTTCGGAAAATGAGAAAAGATTCCATGGAGGCGGACGCAACAAATCATGTTAGCGTCTCGCCGAGTGTTGCAAATCCACGGAAAATCCATTATCTAATTTCATTAATTTCGGCGGCAGCCATCCAGCTAATAGGTTTGTAACACTTAATGGGTTTTTATCGATTTATCGGGAAAGAAGAGTTGAGTTGTCTCTCGCCCGGATTTTTGATCCCGATTGTCGCCTCCTAATTGCCACCGGAATCAAAACAATCCGGGGTCCTTTGTCGTCGAGTGACGTAATTCGATGCGTTTTCCCATTTTCCGCTTTTGTTACGGCGGCGGCGGAGAAATTCCGGCCATGAAATTGATTGGCTCGCTCGCTCGCGCGCGGTATCAATCTCGTGGAGAAATTTCGGAAATTTGTTGCTCCTCTTGTCGATGATTGTCTTGGCTTTTGTCATCGAGCCAAGTACTTGATGGCACCTTTTGGACGAGAGTTCGGAATACCTCAACTTCTATAGGAACCTGAAATAACCCTATAGATTTAACGCACTCTTAAAACGATTGCATCAAAATTGAGTAAAAAGTACTCAAAAAGGCTCCGATCCAATAAGTACTCAAATTAGAATTCATGAATAGAATATACTCATTTCTGAAATGTGCATACTCAAAAATGAAACATCGGGAGCTCAGTTTTGAGTTCAAGCTCAAGATGTTTCATTTTTGAGTATGCACATTTTCAGAAATGAGTATATTCATTCATGTATTCAAATTTGAGTACTTATTGGATTGGAGCCTTTTTGAGTACTTTTTACTCAATTTTGATACAATCGTTTTAAGAGTGTGTTTCGAATGATGTGCTCTGGCATGTGAAGGATATCGTATAGGAAGTTACGTTTCTTATCTTAATATTTAGAATAGAAGGATAATCTAGAAGGGAAAATATTTTATAATTTTTAAATTATAACCCCTGTACATTTCCTTAATGAGGTGTTAGAGATTAAATTGCGTATTGTTTCGCTGTTGAAATATTGAAATTGATTATTCATCCACTTTTATTCAAAGCTATTCTTTTTTAATTCAAAATTTTTCTGCATTTTTTTCCTTTTTGGGGAAATCCATCCTGCATGATTGATAATATTTATGACGCGTGCTTTAACCAAGTTTTTCGGTTACCACATTAACACTAACTCGAATAATCGAGACTATTCTGTATCACGTTGAGATGAGTGACTCAATTATTACAAATGAAGACTTGACGCGTCACTTGTTGCTAGTGAGTGATTTTTTTAAAGTGAGTCACTTATGGAAAACTTGCTTAAAAAAGTGATTTACTCAAGTAACGCAGTTTCAAAAGAGTGAGTCAGTCCCTCATTAGGAACTCCTTTCTAAAGAGTGAATTACTCATTATGTAACCTTATGAGTTTAACATCATGAGTTTTCCAAGTGTGTTGTTTTTTGAGTAGCTCGTTTCAAAAGAGTGAGTCACTTATGAGTAACTTGTTTTTAAAAAAGTGATTTACCTACTCAAGTTACTCAGTTTCAAAAGAGTGAGTCCTTCATGGGTAACTCCTTTCTAAAGAGTGAATTACTCATCATGAGTAACTTGTTTATTAAGAGTGTTTTTAATGAGTGACTCGTTCCCAAAAGAGTGAGTCACTTATGAGTTACTTGTTTTAAAAAATTGTGTTTTCTGAGTAACTTAGTTTCAAAAGAGTAGGTCTTTTATGAGTGACTCGTTTTATGAAAATGAGTTATTTAGAGTCAGGATAAACTTTTATGATGGCCTCGACTACCAGTTGAGGGGAGGTAATAATCTCCCTGAAATTTTTGTGTGGTTAGGTGAGGTTTAGAGAGCCTGTTTACGAGAGAGAGGCGACAACTCGCTTAAAAGCGTCTCTGCGCATCCAATTCTGTCCAAACTGATGCCGCTTGTCTCGCGTCCCATGCTAATCCTATGGATGGAAACCTAACTCCGCCTGTGGCGAACAGAAAACCGATTTACCGATCTGCGCGCGCTATACTGAGTTGTCGCCTCTCTCTCGTATACAGGCTCTATAGGTGAGGTCAATTAGTGAACAAAAGAGTTCCTCTCCTAGACAGCGATTCCCATCTCCCGGGGAGGTTCTTATCTCCACCTCCACTGGTCGTCGAGGCTATCATAAAAGTTTATCCAGGCCCTCATGAGTGACTCCTCCTTTCAAAAGAAAGAGTCACTTATGAGTAACTCGTTAGTGTGTTATTTCCAAGTGACTCGTTCCAAAACAATGAGTCACTCATTTTATGACATGCTTTTCTGACTCGTTTCTTTGTCTTTGCAGGCTGTTCGGGACGGGCGGAGCGTGCAGCGCGTGCGGCCAGATGATCCCGGCCAGTGAGTTCGTGATGCGCGCCCAGGGGAACGTGTACCACCTCAAGTGTTTCACGTGCGTCAAGTGTCACAACCAACTGGTCCCCGGCGATCGCTTCAACCTGCTCAACGGAAGCGTGCTCTGCGAGCAGGACTGCATCAAGATGCTCAAGGGCACGGGGGTCACGGGCCCGGGGGTGCGAAAGACCAAGATGAGGGTCAACTCGGCCATCAAGGTCTAACCATCCCCACCCCTTAGTTTATATATACACTCACCTGTTGCACCTCCGACGGCTGCTCCAATCCGAATTCATTCTCCTGAGAGTGGACTTTATCGACCAGGGGACCACCCCCTTCTCAGGAACCCCTTGTGTTGCCCCCCTTTTACTTGCACAATCTGTATAAAAGAGAGTATAGAGAAGAATAAAAACAAAAAGGCAGCAATAACCCTTGGTGGTGATTCGGACACCGGACTGGGTGCCGGTCGAACAATCGCGTTCTCTTTTTTGGTTTTAATAATGTTCGATTCCTTCTTCGATTTCTGTTTGTTGGCGACGATGAAAAATGATGATGATGATGACATTCAGGTTACTGTACATATACAACTCACACTCGACATGTACTGTAAAGAATTTTCTCATTATATGGCGTCTCTCATTCTTGTTGTGTTTGTTTCTGTTTTAAATGTTTAATTAAAAGCAACTCTTCGGCGCATCTTTCTCTAAAGTGATTGCTCATTCACCAATAAAAAGGAGTTATCTTTTTTTGTCGGGAGGTAGTTTCTGTAACATAACATTTTACCCATCAGTAGTATTTCCCTTCAGTTCATCGGAGTAAATATTTAAAAAAAAGGTTTAACTAGTTAAATTTTTGTTACAACTTGATCTTATAACATCTAACGCAGTTTAGTTTTTGTAATGTAAAAAAAGAAGATAGCTTGGAAAACTTCAAATATGTTGCATAAAACTTACGACTGTATTCACCACTCATTTGACCCTAGGTTAACCTGGAATCAAACTATTTTGATCATTCTGATTGGCTTAAAACTTGTTACCCTTTTTTAACCACCAATTAAAAGTCTTGATTCCCGGTTAACCTTAGGTTAGGATAGTGATGAATACTGACGTTACTCACGTCAGTCTAAAACTATGACAGACATTTACGTATTATCAATATAGTAACTCTATAGGTTAGTAGGTTACTCTATAGTAATATCATAGATTACTATAGAGTAACCTTTTATGGTTTCTTGCGCCATAAAAAAATAACCAAATGTTTAGTGCAATAAGTTATTCATTAATTTACTTGAAATGAAAGTAACAGTCATTTATAGAAAAGGAAGACTGATCCACTTAATGAATGAGATATTTAATCTTCACATTGATAGAAGAAATTCCATTTGAAATTATTTTAGTCATTCACTTCTTAATTTTTAAGTTTACCTTTAGGAAGCAATTAGGAAATATATATCATAGTAGCATGTTAAGTCAGTCATTCAAAGAATGAAACGTATTTTAAGATTTTATCAAAATCCTTAAGTATGATTAGGAAAATGTTAAAGATGACTTTCAAATATTAAAACACAGAAGGTTAAAAACAAAATCATTAATTATGAAAACTTACGTTTAAAAAAATACTCGTAAAATAATCAAACTTCAATTATCGAACTTAACTCTGATAAGTTCATTCAAATTATTCGAAATATGTGATGACAAAGAGGTATTATAACTTAAATGAAAATATAGTTGAAATACATTGAGTAATTAACTCTTAAATTAATAAAAAATACTATTAACTAACTAGATACTAGTAAATTATTAAAACGACTGGTAAGCACGTAAATTTTATTCAAATCCTCTCCTGTAGCCATGGAGCTAGGAGTATGTGGAGGGAACATGGTCTGAAGCCAAAAAAAAAATTCAAACTTAACTGTGTTAATGACTGGCGGCCATCTTCAGTAATGCATTGAAGATTTAAACTTACCAACTTTTCTCATAAACTATAACTGGTGGGTGACTTCATGTTCCATGAAACTTTAGCATGTTTATATTTCGTACTATTAGGTCATCCCGAAAGTTTTGTCGCTCTTGGGAACATCTGTATATAAGATATTTTTGACACTTTTCTATTATGTGATGCCAACATAAACTGTAACTTTATCTACCGTCAACTTTGGCATCTTGGCTTCATTTCGGGGACTGATCGAGAACTGGGCTTTCCTTAAATCTATGATAACATGTTACTTCATTTCTTTTCTGCTCAAAATTTTGCCTTTTTCCTTAAGTTAAGATTTTTAAATTAAAATTAACTGGCTAATTCCCTAAAACAATTAAAGTTTTAAGTATTTTTAAAAAGTGTGGAAAATTTAACTTAGATTTAAATTTTTTTCTGAGGCATCCGGAGAGTTTGATCACAATCATCCATATTAAATTGCTGGATTGCTACTCCTAACCCTCTATTAGGAAAGATCCGGACGATCATTTGCAGGAATCTAGATCGCTGGAAATTCACCCGCCGCTCTACAAAAGTAGTGTAAAATGAGTTTCAATTTATGAAATAAATAAGATCTTCCGTACAATCTTAATATATGACTTAAAATTAAAGTTAAATTCCTTTGAATTTTAATTTTGAAAGTTTTCAATTAATGGCAACTTGAAGGTAACAAAATATTATTAATGGTAGAAACTAGGAAAGCTGGAAAAGTGAGCCAACAAAAAAAGAGCCAAAATTCGCCAAATTGGCTTTAAATAGAAGTAGAAGTACTTTACTGATTTACCGTAATAGAAAAGTACCAAAAAATACATTGTATACAGATGCTCCCAAGAGCGACAAAACTTTCGGGATGACCTAATATCTTCAGAACACCTCTTGCATCTGAATAAAACGTGAATAAATAAGATGGATTATAGGAGAATAATTTAAAAGGGATGCAAGTGTT
The DNA here is from genome assembly GCA_024610705.1 of Tetragnatha versicolor. Lineage (NCBI taxonomy): Eukaryota > Metazoa > Arthropoda > Arachnida > Araneae > Tetragnathidae > Tetragnatha > Tetragnatha versicolor. The sequence goes on along the minus strand of JANDEH010000007.1, from coordinate 3,146,651 downwards.
TTATTCGAAAACTTAGTTTAGTAATTTTATATTTTAATCTGAAATAAAAAGTTTCATGGAACATAGTAATACTCACCGGTATAAGTTTTTTTGTTTCTTTTTTAAATAGGCACTGTCTAAATCCACGAAAGTAACAACTCAACTCTAACGAATTTCACTAATATTTTAGCATGGGTCAACTTTCGTGGATTTAGACACTTCGTTTTAAATATTGGTTAGTTACATAATGCATTACTCAAGATGGCGGCTGACTTTCACGGTTTCTTCAACTTGATTATTGAGTTCTTATTGACAAAGCTCCCTTCACCTAATCCTTGCTCAACAGATACAGATGAAGAACGACTGATGGACACAGTTTTTCACGGACACTACGAGTGGACTGCAATTTTTCAGGTCATCATTGAAGTTGGATTCAATCAAGGAAGGTAAGAATTGTGTTTCACAAGTTTATTGATATTATACGTGATCAAATAGGAGGGTGCTTTTTGACAATAGGAAAATCCAACCCGATTCTAGCTTATAATACAGGCGCAACTTCAAAATCTAACCGTTTTGGTTTTATTTCACCTTGATGATTGGCTGTGGGTGTTTGGTTCATTTAGCTTGCCCGTGTACGTCATGTTTATCCATGTGTGATTCAAAATAAACCAATTGATAGATCACAAGGGTGTAGCCCTTGTATTTATAGTTTGACAGCAGAAAACTACGAAAAAAGTACTGCACAATCTCTTTCAAAAATCAAAATATTCCTCTCGGAAACCTTTGCTAAAAATTATCAGCTCAGCTGGTCAATTAATGAATCTGATACATTTTAATCATACCGAGATGTACTACGTTATATCTTATTTATATACTGGATCATATATTATTACTAATCCTTATTATAATTACTGATGTGATTATTGATTACACTGCTGATCATTATTATTGAGTCTAGTGTTGATCGGCTTAGCTTAGCTAATAAACTTATTTAGCTGAATCTATCCTACTGATTTATCTAATACTTAGAGATCTATCGTAGTGATCATTCCACGATACAATAAAATCAAGTAATTTGTTGATAATTTTGTTTCGACTCTTATTAACGTGACAGTTATGAGGAAGCTTATTGGGGCTAAAATTGCGCCAACTTTGTGACGCATACAGGCAATTGCCAAGAGGATTAAGTTACTATAGTCTGTTCATTTAGAATAGGCTGCTAAGACGTAATGTATTATAGGGTGGGTTGGGGTAAAATGGGTCACTTTTTAGGTATTTTCACATTATAAGTTTTATTTCATCAAAACTATTTCTTTTTAATGATTTCTTTTAATTGGATCTTGACATTACTATCCTTCAGAAAATTTTCATCTAATTTTATCAAATATTTTTTAGTTATAAGTTGGTTAAACTTAGCATCAATATTTTACCAAAACGTGGGGTTAAATGGGTCTCACTGCAAAAAGATGTCAAAAATATATTTATTACTAAATATACATGAAAATAAGAAAAAAGGCAATCGACTAAGCCGTTTTTATCTGAAATTTTTTTTTTAAAGTTCTACTTTAATGAAATTGTAAAAGTCCGAAGTTAATGAACATTGTTCAAATGTAGCAATTAAAATACTTCATTTGGATAAAAAATAAACTTGCATGACAGTTCAATGTATATTTGAAGGAAATAAGTTAAAAACATTGTTTTTACTTAATACTGAAGGCCTCCTAACTATGACCCAATTTACCCCAAGTACAAAATAGTGTTATAAAAGATAAAGTATTTTATATTTTTCTAAGCTGATTGGCTTGAAATGTCTCTCGAACTTCCTTTTATGGAAAAATATTACAAAAGTCTGCTGTAATTTATTACAATATATAGATATTTTTGAAGTAAGTAAACCCTGTTTTTTCGACAACGCCATTTACCGTTCAAATAAAATATTTTTTCAGTTCTTAAATTCATGAATCTAAATTTTTGACAGTCGGAAAACGTTGCCAACACAGGTTTAAGATTATAATACAAAAAAAATGAGCGAAAATAATTCAATTTAAATTTAACTTATATCGAGTTAATTAAAACTGACCCATTTTACCCCAACCCACCCTATTTAAATTTTCTGCTGGCCGATTAAAAAGTATTAAAATAATCTTGAGCAGTGTAAAAAAAGAATTTAAATATTTTTAAAATTGAGAAGTTAAATAAAATTTTAATAAAACTAAGCAAAATGTTATTGTATATATTAAGTTTATTAATTATTGTATATCAATTTGATCCTTTAGGAGTAATAATCTACCGGGCATTTATCTCCCTTTGAAATAATAAAAAGTCGGAGATGGTTGTTTGTTTACTACCTTAAAATTAAATTAAAACCAAGTAAAAAAATATTAATAACATTGCAGATTGTGAAATTAAAAAAAATTTTTTTAGTGGCATAACTTGAAATATACTGCCAACTACACTGGTGTTCAAAATTAAGAGAAATTCCACATTTGTTCGATTTTCTCCAGATCTATACTGGACAGATTTATAAGAAATTTGGTAAGAACATAGGTTGATAACCCTATAAATAAGATTTTTGATATATATATATCAGATTTTTTTAGATATTCTAATGCAATGGCTCCCAACCTTTTGTGGCCCATCGCCCCCTTTCTAGGGGTTGACTAACAACTATCGCCCCCTTTTCATTCTATTTTATGTCTAATTTTAATTCTAAATAAAATGTAAATAAAGCAATATTATGTCCGGGGGTCCTCCCCCAGAAAGTTTTTGAAGTAAGACTCCAAAAAACAGATTTTTAACTAGTTATGGTACACCTCTTCCGAATTTCGGACATATATTTTTTGGTAGGGTTTTTATTTTGATGAAATAATTACAAAAAAGTTTTGAAACATTAAGTTCCAAGTACAAAAGGGAGGTTTAGGGGTCCTTCTACAGAAATTTTTTGGAAATTTGACCCTAAGAAACAGGGTTTTAACTTTTTTTGGTACTTTAAGTCTGAATACAGTCTGTCAGTACAGTACGATTTTATTTTCCCCCTTTGAATACTCATCTCCCCCCCCACTTTTTTATCGCCCCCTTCATAACACAAATCACCCACCTGGGGGCGATCGCCCCCAGGTTGGGAACCACTGTTCTAATGGCTTATATTTCCCATCCTCATAAGAATCCGAACAGTTTGATACCAAGAATATGTTATACGGATCCGTAACTAAAAAGCCTTTCTTTGGAAACCATTAACCAAAAAATTTTTTAGAATAGAGATATTACAGTTCAGTAACAATTAAAACTCTCAAAATCATCCAATTCAAGTCATAGTAAAAAAGCAATTTATTGCTTCTTGATTCTGTTAGGATTCTTATGAGATAATCCCTCCATACAGGGTGTTTCATAACTTCTTCGAAGGGTAGGGCACACCTAGATGACTCAATCACATATAGGAGGATCGGAAATGCTCCCCTAGCGACCTATGGGTTATTTATAAGCCGACATGAGAGGCTGTTATAATCCACAGGGACAACGTAACCGTTTAAGAAAGGATTAAAACTTGCAAGATCTTTCGTTTCCAGCATTTGATACATAAAAACCAATTTAGGAGCTGAAATTTCAGCTCTTTAACAGGTTGTATGGAATAAATAAATACCTGAATCAATGGTTTTACTTTGATCCTAAAAAGTTAAGTGTCAATTTCCAGAGGGGATTTCGCTTATGCTGAGTTACCCTAGTTCGTTAAGGGTGCATTTCCGACCCCCCTATTCTTAGGTGATTCTGAGTCGTCTAGGTCAGTGGTCTCCAACCCCCGGTCCGTGGATCAAATGATACCGGGCCGCGGGACGACTATATCATTGAAAATGAATTTAAATTCCTAGGTTTATACTCCAAATTCAATCACTTTATATTTATTTTTGGGTGTAACTGTATTTTATTTTAAAAGCATGCTCAAATAATTTAAATTAGGATTAATAAATCAAAATAATCTAGAATGTTAGCAATCTACGCCTCCCCAGCGGGCCCAAGTAAAATTATCAAAAGTTGACAGGTCCGTGGTGGTAAAAAGGTTGGGGAACACTGGTCTAGGTCAGGGGCCGGCAACCTTTTGAAACGGAAGATCCAAAAGTTACAACTTTTTTAAAGATCCACAGATTTTTTTGTTTCAATTTTGTAGTGTTTGCTTATATATTTGATTTTAGATTGGGAGGGGGATTTTAGTTGGAGAGGTTGACCCAACCTTTTTTCTGAGGTACTTCCTTCCAGGTACTTTTTTCATCAAGATTTAGATTACTTGCCATAAACTTACACATTATAAATTTCTTTTAGTGAACTTAAGTTCAAATTTTGTAAACAATATTAATTCCAATAAAAATTGGAGGGTCTGGGGGTCCTCCCCCCCGAAATTTTTTTAGAGTTTTCCCCTTCAAAATAGCATTTTAGCTCATTTTTAGGCCTTTTTGGATTGCACCCTAAGAGCACCGCTCCATTATAATGAGCGGTGCTCTTATATACAGGGTGTATCTGAAATGGTGCAACAAACTTTCAGGGATGATAGTACTCATCAAGATGAACAAGAATCGGTATAGAAAGGGGGTCCCAGACCAAATCCCAGGGAGTTAAAAATGGAGCGACACCCCAAAAAAATCATTGAAAAATTCAATTTGTAGAAGAACTACTATTGGTAAAAACTTAATTATAGTCTCAAAAATTGTGGTTTAATATGATCTTTAAAATTACCTCAAATGTCTTCACTTTAAAATTTGTTTTATTATGAAAAAAGTTAAAAAACACAAAATATGTGAAAACTCTGCCAAAACCTTATTTTGTATTTCGAAATCCTTTCTTTTGATTTGATAATCTGAAAGATCATAGTAGAAAACCCTTAAGTCCAAAGTTTCACGTATATACAATCAATATTAAACGCTTGAGATCCTTTAAAAGTTTGTTTTTTGGGTGCGCAAGCAGTTTTTTAGAGCTGTTTCCAGAACAGCTGTTAGCGCACGCAAAAAACAAACTTTAACAGGATCTCAAGCGTTTAATATTGATTGTATTTACATGAAACTTTGGACTTAGGGGTTTTCAACTATGATCTTTCAGATTATCAAATCAAAAGAAAGGATTTCGAAATACAAAATAAGGTTTTGGCAGAGTTTTCACATATTTTGTGTTTTTTAACTTTTTTCATAATAAAACAAATTTTAAAGTGAAGACTTTTGAGGTAATTTTAAAGATCATATTAAACCACAATTTTTGAGACCATAATTAAGTTTTTACCAATAGTAGTTCTTCTACAAATTGAATTTTTCAATGATTTTTTTGGGGTGTCGCTCCATTTTTAACTCCCTGGGATTTGGTCTGGGACCCCCTTTCTTTACCGATTCTTGTTCGTCTTGATGAGTACTATCATCCCTGAAAGTTTGTTGCACCATTTCAGATACACCCTGTATAAATTCTGTCTATAATATAAAATTCTAAATAAATAATATAAATATAAAATTCTGTCACTTAAATAATTATTTGAGTGACAGACTTTTCAAGGAAAAATATGGAAAAATTTTGGAATTGTTATTCATTTTTTAGAACTTCTACAATAGATCATATGAGGATCCGTCCTCATATACATTACAGAATTTTCAAGGAAAAACAGTAAATTTATTATATTCCAAAATTTTGAGGGGTATTCGGGGGTTCTCCCCCAGAAATTGTTTCCTCTGAAATAGTTTTTACCCTCAAAAGTAGTGTTTTGACTCATCTTGAGAACTTTGGGTGACATTGCTCCTTGTGAAACACATTGATTTGATTAGGTACTTCAAAATAAATTCTGATTTTTTAAGGGAAAATATACTATAAATTTTTTCGTATGGAACTGGAGAGCCGCAACTTTTTTGTCAAAAAGATCCGCTGGTTGCCGACCCCCCCCCCCCCAAAAGCTATGAAACACTTATCTGAAACACCCTTCTGAATGAGGTATTCTCACGTTTTGAGATTAAATTTTATTAAAATAGTAGATAAAAACCATGAAGAATGACGTTTAATCAAGTATTTTCGTAGCCTAGTTTCTGAGATATAAAGTTTTGAAATTTCGTTTTATGTTTCTGCGGGAAAACACTTTCGAATCACAAATCATGCGCTGTGAGGTCACATCCAATAGAAGCCCGTTTTCTGACCACGTGACTTTTCTGACGTTTTGGCAAAAATAAAATTGAATTTTAAATTATTTAAAACACATTTTTGAGCTTACAAATCAGAAATTTGGGAGTTTAAGACCATAATGTATCGAAAAAGTATAAAATCAAGCAAATCCCTCACTCATGCAAATACCTCATTTAAAACACAGAAACGAATAGTCCATTTATTTGTATCCAGTCGCCTTTTTCGGTTGGGTCTATTTCCTTATTGTATGATGGAATTGTTTTTAAATTTCGCACACCTGTATCAACCATACCCTCTCCATACTTCCCCTAAACTCAATCGAGAAAAGAACTCGTAAATCCCGCTGTGTAAACACTGCCTTTTCACGTATAAAATAAGCAGAGAAATTGTGTGTGCGTTTCCCATTATAGTCCTCTATAGGGCCTAAAATAGCGCTGCTTTGAGAGAGAAAAAAAATTTAGTTTATTTAATATTTATTGTTGACCAAAGTAATGAGAATACGGAATTCGATCTCTTTGAAAAGTGTCCTAATCGTGACATAGGTTATTAATGTCCGCCCATAGGATCCGTAGAATCGGATTAGAGTGAAATGAATACAAATCGATTCTGAATATTGTAGGAATGTAACTTATAAAGAATCGATTGTAAAGTTTAATTGAAAGAACTCTCTCACCATAGTTATCTAGTGGATTTACGATGTAATTTCAGTTATAAAAAGATATTCTTTGGAACTCAATTTTACGTTCAAAGGGGATTTTCGAGTTTAAGAATCGAATACAGAGGTTCCCAAACTATGTTGGTCATGGAACCCCCAAATTTGTTATCAATGATCGCGGAACCCTGATTATTTTTAATCAACGACTTTTTAAAATATAATACTATCTGATATCAAATGAAACCAGGCGCGGATCCAAACCCTAAACAAAAGGGGGGGCACTTTTCCGGCTCTTTTCCAGACCTTTACTCCAGCTCTCAAGCGTCGCCTCCAACCGTGGACCGGTTTCGCCCTTGTTAGGGCTCATCAGCACGGTATAGGAAGGTAACGCAAGAGAGCGGAGGGAGAGCTTTTAGTCTAGCCGACTATAACGGAAAAATTACCTACAATTAATGATAACGGATTACCTTCCTATACCGTGCTGATGAGCCCTAACAAGGGCTAAACCGGTCCACGGTTGGAGGCGACGCTTGAGAGCTGGAGTTTTCTCACATATTCCTCTAATCAGAGGTAGTGGTAAAGTACTCCCTTTTCAATAACCTTTACCATTTGGAAAAAAATGTCAAATTCTTGAGGATTTCCTAAGGTGCAGCTGGGGGGGGGGGTATGGGGGTCCTCCCCCAGAAAAATTTTGAAATTTGATTTGTAGAAGTAGTGTTTTATCCTATTTTGAGAAGTTGTTTGGGTTCAAGGGGAGACTTTTCTGGACCATTACCTTTATCTTAATTTAGACAAAAAAATGTCCAAATGCTGGGGATTTTCCTTAAGTATCACGCAAGATCCCCTTGAATTTTAAAATTTGACTGGTAAAAGTAGGGTTTTAACTCACACATTTGGAGAACCTTTTTGGGTCCAAACGCCACTGTCCATTCTTAATTTTTACACCATTCTTATTTTTTTTAAAGAAATAAAGTTTGTCACATGGAACCCCTAAATTTTTTCACAGAACACACTTTGAGGATCACTGATCTAATAGTATCTGTAAGAATCCAATAATTACTTAAATATGTAGGGTAGGTGGGGGTAAAAACCCGCACGAGGCAAAACCACGCACCGCGATTTTTAATTGTTAATGATCGATTAAAAAGTTGAAAACCAGGTGGTTGGTTTGTCTTACTGTGACCTATTGTTCTGCGAAAGTTCGTACCCCTAAGTCACTCATGAGTTTAAAAAATGCTGTAAGTTTGTTTTTCATCATTTTGATGTAATTTTTCTGTTCTTTTACTTAAAAATTACATAAAATAGGGCTTGAAGAGAAATACAAACAAATAGCCCGATGATAAGATAGCAATTCAACTTCAGTTTCATTTTGAAAGAATTGCCTCAACATGTCTCTAAAAATAATAAAGCTTGTTTTTCAAAATAAAGTAAAACGGGGCAAATCCACGCAGGTGTTTTGGGGCAAATCTACGCAGCTTAAAAAGCTCAGGAATTCGTCCCAAAAGGAAAATGGGACTACTTGATCTCTAAAGAGGTTAATAAAGGTGTCCGAGATGCCAACCCCCTACCTGAAACCATCCTTTCTCCCTTTTGAAAGATATCTGGTCAATCTGGAATGAATTGCTACAACAGATTGACAATTTTCATTAAAACTGATCATATTTATATTTAATATTGTTGGTTGGCTTAGAAATATTAAAACAACATTAAGAGCATTATTTTTAGTGTTTTATAATGAAAAATTCTGTTTATCACTATTTATTACATTTGGGCACCAAGATTTGCAAGTGCGGGTCTTTGCCCCATTTTGCGAGGCAAAGCCCCGCGAATTTTTTTCCTACTAAATTGTAAATTTCTCCTAAAATACCATCGATAAGAGTTTAAACTTGGATTGGTTTTGTAGGTAGGATCTCAATCTAACATCTCCAATTGAAATTTCGGGATTATCTATCCCCTTTCGACGACAATGTTAAAAATACTGAAAATTGCGTGGCTTTGCCCCCACCTACCCTATGCATAAAAATATCGAAATGTATTCAGTAAAAAAGGTTAAACTAAAGAAAATGCATGGGGGAAGAAATTGAGAGAAGATTTGGAGAGATTGATGAGAAGGAAAGTTATTTGAATAATAGAAGTGTTTTTGCAGCTACACAATGATCTAAAAAAATAAAATTCTAGTTCTCAGAAGGATTATGAGATAATTCTATTTAGTTATATTTTGTTCCTCGCGCCGAATAGTAGACCGATTGTGAGAAAGGAAGAGTTAGTGCGGCTAGCATACAAATCAGACTATTCGATGGGGTATAAATGTTATGGGCAAAGTGATTAATTGGGCATTATTAATGCCCGGACAATGTGATAAATTCAACAAAATTTATGAATGAAATTTATCACTTTGCCCGCTTCCACTCTGGGCTTTATTAATAATGCCTAATTAATCACTTTGCCCGTAACATAAATACCGACTGAAACGAATGTAATACCGGATGTGTAAAATTTTGAGTATACTTCATAAAGTTTTCTCTCTATATTAAAAAAAAGTTACTGTCACCGCTGCCGCCGCTGTTTCAGAAAATATAATTTTTTGACTCTTTGAGCTCTCATATCGCAAAAACCACTCGATAGAAATTTATGAAATTTGAAACGTTTGTAGAGGAATATTTGGGGCACATTCTCGAACAAAAAGCTAACTGATGTGATAATTATTACTGGGGTATTTTTAAGGTCAAAGTTGAAGTTTTTCTTTTTTCGCCGCGTAATCCAGTTCAGCGAAATCTATTAGCAGCAGAACTACGATTTTTTGCAGCCTGATACTCTGAAGTATGAAGATGTGCACTACGTCGCCCTTTTTTCAAATTTCGAATTTGGTTTTGAGTAATTATTTTTTTAATTTTCGAAATTTTTAACACTTTTTCGTTTTTGTCTATCTAAAATAAAAACTAATCACGGTATCAATATGATTTTTTAAACACTTATGCTATTATTTTTTAGAAAGAGATTGGCGTTTAGTTCTTTAAAAAATTCTAATTAGTTTTGGAATTATTAAGCATCAAAGTTTAATTTTTTTTATAGTTTTAGTAGGTCTTTATCAGACGTGTTTTATGTTTTTAAATTTTATATTTGCCTGTTCACTAGATTGTCGCGAGCACGGATATTTAAATTTAATAGTTTTGAGGTGCACATTTTGCTCCAAGTTTGCTAGCGATACAGTATAGACTTGGTTAATAATCTTTTAAAGATACTTCGATATTTTTTGAACCACTAGAGAAATAAATAATTTAACTTTATTGAGCGTTGTTATTTGTGCCGATGAAAGGAAGAGGATTTTCGGGAAGTTTGTTTTACTCTGCTAAAGATCGATTGCAGATATTACAGATTGCGAAGCGATCTGTTAAGAGCTGCATAGCATTTACTTCGGGGGTTGGTGAGCGTAAGCGAGCAGGGGGCGGTAGCCCTCTATCCAATAAATTATTGATAATTTAAAAAGGAATATTTCATTAAGAGTTTTATTTTGATATTTTCGTGGTAATGATCCGAATTGAATTTTTGAAAAGTTTGAGAGATAAAAAGTTTCGATATTAAATTACCATTAACTAATTTTCTTCTGCAATGACAAGGCAGCCTAAGCAGAAGAAGTTAAAATACTGTAAAAACAATCGGTCACTGAAATTGTCTGATGAGCGTTATTAAGAATTATTGAGCGGTTTTGATCCTGTTTCAGGCGCCTATTCTAAATGAACAGACTATAAGCAGAGAAGTTCCAGGTTGTACTGGATAGTTGAGATGAAAAGATGAAACAAGCGAGCTCTGCTCGCTAAGATCGCGCAGCGATCTTCAAAGAACTGCGAAGCAGTTCCGGGGGTTGGTGAGCGATAGCGAGCAGGGGGCAGAGCCCCCTAGTTCTACAAAAAAAAGTTTTTTTTAAAACTAAGTTATCAGTATGTACTGGTGGATGAAGTTCACTGCGTGGTGAGATCTACTGCGTTTTCCGTTCGGTCCAACTAAATCACTTCTTAAAAGTTATTTGTTTCGATTATAGATTTCATATTCGATTATAAAGGAATGGAAGCTAAAGAATCGATTTCAGCATCAAGGTTTTCTCCCTGATTTGACCAAAGAATCGATACTGGGATCAACAAATTAATGTTGAAACTAAATAATCGATTTCAGGAATTCAATCTAAAGAATCGTGATATCAGAGATGAAGTCTGGAAATTAAAAGAGAAAACATTTTATAGTCAACTCATTTTCCTTATCTTTCAATTTCATTCAAGTCACGTTTGTTCTGATAGAGTTGAAGTAAATGTTTAGACGGAATAGTTTTGAATGATAAGATGTAATGAAAAACTTGTGTTGTAAACAGTAAAATCTAAACGGTAAATATCAGTGGAATCGACTTTTTACCGAAACGAATGGCATGGTCATGCCTTGTTCGCAATACTCAGTTTGGAACACAAGAAAACATGTTCTTTTACGTACAGTTCTCAAACGAATAGAAATTATATAATACTACTCTTATCTTGAATAGTAAAAACTGTTATAAACAAACAGTAATTTAAATAATTTAATAATTAAAATCGTTTAAAACGTAAGTAAGTTTTGTGAAAGAAGTATTTCACCATTATCGCTCGTTATCGAACAATAAGTGTAAACTCACAACTCTCAAGCGTCGCCTCCAGCCATGGACCGGTTTCGGCCTTGTTAGGACTCATCAGCAGGAAGGCAACGCAAGAGAGCGGAGGGCAAGTACTAGTCTAGCCGACTATAACTGAAAAAGTGGTGACCATTGATTAGAATGACATTGGCATTCCAGCAGATGAGTGGAGGACTAATCAATGGCCACCACTTTTTCAGTTATAGACGGCTAGACTAGTACTTGCCCTCCGCTCTCTTGCGTTACCTTCCTATGCCGTGCTGATGAGATCTAACAAGGACGAACACGGTAAGTAAGTTTTATTTTACTTTAATCAATCTGTATATGTGTTGTAGAAATGTAAAAAAAACCATCGTACTCTGTAACAGTTCTGCTCATAGCCTCCCCCCATTTAGGTTGGTTATACTGCAAAGTATTTCGACATAAAACAACCTCACAGTGCTTCTAAACAGTATCGTATACTACATACTCGAGTATTTTTCAACCAAGTTCAAGAACCACCTTTTTAATTTATGATGCAACTTACAACAAATGGGGAACGGAAATCTATAGATACTTTTGTTATCAAGTATTTTAAAGATATCAAATAGATCTCGCTGTATATTTATAGCTAAGGCTTTCATACTTATAAAAAATGGTTACTTAATTCAACGAATTCGGTACAAAAACATACCTTGTATTTATATTCGATACTTATTAGTTCTCGATAAAGCATTAGCTTAATCGCTTAAATCACCCATTTACCAGGTTTTTTGAATGTCGAATAAGATTATCAAGGAATCAAATTGAATCTTCACTCTTCATAAATGATTTATGATATCCCTTCCATACCAGAAAGTACTCGATGCTAGGGTATCGATACCTAAAATATCGATTAATCCCTCCAGCAGCTAAAGAGAGGATGACTCCCACCAATAGCGGCTCTAATTAAAATACCCATAATGAAGTGTCAAATCCGCGCCTTGTTTTGTTCGCACCATTTTAATAAACTGCGCCGGCTGCTGTCGCAATATGGCCCGATAATTAGTTCCGCAGACAAAGAGTGGACCGCGCCGCGCATTTTTTTATTTGCGTAGCACAGTTTTGTGCAGGGCAGAAAAAAAACTGGGGGTGACTTACGCAGGTTTTAATTACTCTGTTTAAGAAGTATAATTAGTATTTGTTCGGGTTCGGGATGACTCTGATGGGGAAATTAAGTCTGTGGGTTTTTGCAGATGGTGGTCCATTGTTGTGTACTTATGAAGTTTTGGGGATTGATCCGAAATGCTATTTTTTGATTATGAAGTTTTTGAAAGAAAGATAGTAAGAAGCTGCGACTCTTAGAGGGGACGTCCATGGGCATCAAAAAGTGAGGAGGGAGTCAGCTAAAATCACACCTTGAGGAATGAGGGGTCAGTTAAAAATCTCGCGTTAATTTTTATGTCATAGAGAACTTACGATTCTTGCTTTTTTTTGCCAATGTATACATATCAGTCAAAATAGCGGTTATGTTAGACTTATGAGCAGCCATACAAGACATTTGTTTCGTGGGGGTGTTGACTCAACGTTATTTTACCTTCTTATTGATACTTTTATGTTTTAAGCTTTCGATCACTTTATACGAAGCTTTTGGTTCAATTCCGTTAACGTTCCCTCTAAATACCACCAGGCTCTTTTGGACACACCAAAAAGTAGAAATATTGCGAAATAATTTCAAACTCGTAGATTATAATGTTTAATTAGATCCATAAATGTTCAGTTTATCAATAAAAAATAAGAAAAATTTGTCGACATTTGAATGTATGCCGTTCAGAAAAGCTTGGTACTATTTAGAGGAAACGTTAAAGAATTGAACCAAGATTTCAAACACAATTGTAATAGCACGTCATTTAAAAATTTTGCAAACAAAGCGAATCCCAGGTAGAATTTTTTTTCGGGGGAAGGTCTGTGAAAATTTTTGGAAATTCAGCCCTCAAAATAGTGTTTAGCTCATTTTGAGACTGAAAGTTACTCCCAAAAAGTCGCAAAATTTTAAAGGAAAAACAGTTGGTATTATAATAAAAATTTTGAGGGGATTTAGGGGTCCTCTCCAAGAAAAAAATTGGAAATTTTACTCTCGAAAAAAGTGTATATCAGTGGTTCCCAACCTTTTGTGGCCCATCGCCCCCTTCCTAGAGGTTGACTAGCACCTATCGCCCCCTTTTCATTCGCATTGTATGCCTAATTTTAATTTGAAGTAAAGCGTAAATAATAAAGCAATTTTATGTCCAGGGGTCCTCCCTCAGAAAATTTTTGGAAAGAAGACTCCAAAAAACAGGTTTTTAACTAGTTTTGGTACATCTAATCCGAATTTCGGTCATATTTTTAGGTAGGATTAGAATTTTGATGAACTAATTCTAAAAACATTTTGAAAAATTAAATTCCAAGTACAAAAGGGGGGCCCCCAGAAAATTTTTGAAAATTTGACCCTCAGAACAGGGTTTTAACTTGTTTTGGTACATTAAGTGTGGATACAGTCTGCCAGTACAGTACTATTTAATTTCCCCCTTTGAATACTCATCGCCCCCCAATCACCCCCCACTTATTTATCGCCCCCTTCATAACACAAATCGCCCACCTGGGGGCGATCGCCCCCAGGTTAGGAACCACTAGTGTATATTGACTCGTTTTGGGATCCTTAGAGTTATACACGAACCACTCCTTGTAAGTCCCATAATTTTCAAGGGAAAAAAACGATAAAAATTTTAGTCAAAATTTCTGAAGGGGTTATAAAATATGATTTCCTACAGTGTTGAGACTCGTATTTTTTCATACTTAGTATTTAACGATAAAAAATTTCACTTTTACATGAACAGAGTGGGATTAAAGTAATTGAATACTAATGATGGGTCGTGAAAACGTTTGGGTAGATAAGTTATACAAATACAAATTAAGTCGACCAACTACAGGCGTAAGCCCAGCAAGGTTGGTCCAGTCCTTTTAACCCAAACTACCGGAATCCCAGTATCTGTCAATTTTCCTCTTGAACTCGTTTACCCCACTTGAATTTACAATTGTTTCAGGCAACGCATTCCATCTATCCACTACCCTATTAAAAAATAAAGCCCTTTCTACAATCCGTCTTAAATTTTCCTTTATTCAATTTGAAATTGTGACCCCTTGTTCTATTACCCGTATTGAAATCTAGTCCCTCTGTGTCCCCTTGCTTTACCACTTTAAAAAGTTGAATCAAATCCCCTCTAATCCTTCTTTTCTCTAGAGTAAACATATTTAGCTTCTTTAATCTTCCCTTATAACTTAAACTGGATATACCCAAACAGATTGACTCCTTCAAGTGAAGTTTTCAGTTAGGGTGATGATATTGAAATGAGGATGCTTTTTGTGCTTTTAGACACGGCTCAGATTATTTTTATGTAAATTATATAGATGAAATAGTTTTTGAAGAAGTAGGTTTTTTTCCAATGGAACTAAAAACCAAACTTGATTAAATGAAATTCGTATAACCATCCATTTTCCCCTATAAAATTTTGTTTCAAAGAAATTATTTATTGTTTAAAATAAAAAAGAGTGAAAAAGATTTCATATCTTACTTAGAAATTCACTTTTAGAAACTTCTGAAAAAACCTTTAAATTCTTTGATTAAAATTCATAAACTTACTGCAAAGCTGTTTCATTTGTTTAGAAAAATATAGTTAATTATTCAACGGTTTTATCTCGTTTCTTAACCAGTTTCTGGTGAGGGAAAGTTATGTTTTGTAGAACGCGATTTAGGTATTTGCATAAATTATACCTCCTATATGAAATGCATTGTGTTTATTGGCTAAGTAAGTTTTGGAAGAATTTCCTTTGTTTTTACCGTCTGAATAACTTTTATGCTTTTTTTTTTCATTTTTGTTAGAAAATATTCCGGGAAGTCTATTTCAAAAGCAGGCATAAATCAGTCTTAATTGTTTGATGCAAAAACTTGAGATGAATGAGAATGAATATTTAATTACTGCCTTAAGTTTGGTTTTAGTGGACGCGAACGATTTGTGATGGAAATTAGCCCAACCGGTTATTAATTAAATGTTGCATTTTTGTGTGCGGAAAAAAATTAGGGTGTGACATATGGCGGGTAGCGATAAAATACAAGGAAAGGGATAGTAAAAAAATGAAACGGAAGGTTCGGTGTTTTAACGATAAAACATTGTCACTCTTACATGAACAGAGTGTGATTAAAGTAATTAAATATTAATGACGGCTCGTGGAAATTTTTGAGTAGAGATAAGTTATCAACAGTGTTTAACTCCTTTTCAAGTGGCTGCAAAAGTTTTCTAGGAGATGCAATAGGTATTTAAATTGAAATTCGTATCCCGCTTTTGGACGGGTAAGAGAATTTTCGTGTAAATCAAAGATGAAATTTAACACAGGTCTGTAAAAAAGGTTTTTGAAAGCTGTTTGGTTTATGTGTTTTGGTGTGCTGAACCCGAAAATGACCTCCGTTTCTTCCTAGGACGTTACATTTCCTGGACAATTCAGGTTAATATGTTCGATTGTGTTGGGAAGTACCTAAACATTTTTTGTAAAATGGACTCGACTAGAATATGATAAAAAATTTTAACCAGCTTTTCATTGAAGACCTATGTAATTGAAGTAGTTTTATTTTTTCTACAATGAAAGGAAAAAAATGTATAACCAAAATGTTTCCCTCTAAAAAATTTTTTTCGAAGAAGTTACACATTTGTAGAGTAACTAAGCAATTCAGTAAAGGGAACAACTTGATGTGGATTTAGTATTAAAGGGTATAAAAGAAATTTTGCGTGAAAAGCGCAATTAAAATGGCTTCAAAATACCGTCGCGTTTAATAGCGTATTTTAATATTTAATAACCCGAAACGTTGGGTCAAGGTTTGTTACAATGTCAAATACATCGCTATTCTAAAACTGCTTGTTCTGAGCTGCGAATATTCTCTAATGGTGGGTTTTCATGCAGCGACTTGATCAACGCAACCAGGACATTGAGGAAAAAGGATTAAAAAAATTCCTATCGTTCTCCTCATCGATGTGGAATCTGGTCTTTCCATTGGTTCTTACCGCTATGAAGTAGGTCAGCATTTATAGGAAGGTTTAGACCAGTCGAGTTGTTAAGTTGCTGCATGTAAATACCCCGAAATCTTGTATCTCACTGATGACACATGTGTTGCAGAAAAGCCCCAAACGATATGATGAACATAATAATTTTAATTAATAAAGATAATAGTAGATTCATGAATTCAGATTTTCTTCAATTTTTCCACCCTCTATACTTTATAAAATTAGAATACCCTGAACAATCAGTTTAGTCTAGACTCTAGAGCAGGGGTCCCCAACCCTATGCCCGCGGGCACCATGGCGCCCGTTGATCGGTCTAAGTGCGCCCGCTGCAAGCCCAACGATAAAATATTTCAGTTTTCCACTATCCCATAAAATTATAGAAATGAAATAGCAACATACATTTCTGAATTTCTTCAAGTAAGGTGAGAATAGAAATTTTGAATCTTCAGAATGACATTATCCTCAAAACTATTATCAGATGATATGAGAAATTCTGGAATATAGTTGACAGAAATAAATTTCCATTCTTAAAAAGAGCAGCATATAAAATAAAGTGGTTTTTTGGTTCCACACACTTATGTGAATCATTTTCTCGACAATGAATATAATAAAATCAAAAACTATAGATCACGACGTACAGATGAACACCTTGACGATAGCTTGTAGGCAAGAATTTCATCATAATCTCCCAATTATGAAGCGCTGGCCAGTGAAATGCAATGTATTTTATATATTTTATAAATAATTTTTATGCTTCGTATGTTTTGCAAGCAATTTAGTGGTAATTTATTTTACAAAAGAATATTAATACTAATTATATTCATTATGTTAAATTAATTTTTAAAATTAAATTTTTTGTGCATTATATGTAGTGTGTATTATTAATTATGTCTACCAACTATAAATTTATCTTGAAAAAATAAATGGTGCCCCCCATTCGACCGATATTCTGGTATGTGCTCTTAGGTACAAAAAGGTTGGGGACCCCTGCTCTAGAGCATGCCTCTTATCTTTCAGCTTACATGAACTTACAGATACCACAAAAAGTTTCAATCGTTTATCCCCTGCAAAGTAAAATAAAAATCTTTCCATCGATATTCCATATTCCGCAACACGTATCCGACAATGCTCCAGACTAATAGAACTTAATCTACACCATTTTCTCCCTGCCAGAGTAACATAAACCACCCCCAGAACGTTATCGCTAACGATTCCTCCCCCCCCAAAAAAAATAACCAAAACGGCAATAAACCTCCAAGTTAAAATATCAAACGGCGCAAAAACCTCGACGAAAAAATAATGGTTTTCCAGAGGGATATTTCCCCCATTAAACTGATAAGGCCAAACCGCAATTTATCTTTTGGCAACACAAAACTTGATAACACAACCGTTTTTCCTCCTTCTCCCCGCTTCTTTTTTTAATATTATTATTATTATTAATATTCGTTTTTTTCCCTCCCAACCTCTCCTTTAAAAACATTTTCGTACCTTTTGAAAAACCGGATTTTTCATTTGGTCCCGCTATCTCGGGCGGCCATTGTTCCTGCTCGCGACTTGTTAACAGTGTCGATAAGCTTTAATTGCTCTATCTGAAGACCTTATCTGCGCCATTATAAGGCGATTAGACTCGGGGACCCGAAATCGAATTTCTGCCGGTCGATTTTTCCCCAAAACTCTTCCTTCCCTCCCTCCCCCTTTTGTGCGATATTCCGTTCGGTTTTCCGTTTTTTTCCCGGCGCGTTCGTTAGCCAAAAATAAAAGCAAAAACCGGAAAGCGACTTTTTTTTCTGCTCCCGAAACTTCGGGAGCCGGGTTTTGTTTTAAAAGCGACTTTTTTTTCCTCTCTGGAAAGTTCTGGAATGTGCTTGTGTGGGGGAAAAGTTCTGGCTTATTAAGATTTTTAGAGGAATTATTATTTTTTCTCCCTACAGAGGGGGCGGAACCCATAGAAAAGGGATTTCGTATCCGGGAAGAAGAAGAAGAAGAATACGCATGCATAAGAAATCAGACACTCCGAACATCAAATATATTTACCAACACTCCGTTTCTGTGGGGGTTCATATGCTTTGTAAAGGGGGGGGGGTGAGTCGGATGCGTTCTGGAACATCAGTCTCGGTTTTTTAATGTTCTTTCCTACATTCGGTGCATGTCAAATCGAAATAAATCAATCGAATGTACTGCCCGCTTCCCATTAATTAAATCGGCCCTAGTAGGAGTGAATTGATGACTGAATCTATATTTATAGACTTGCTTCCATTACTACTTTTCGTTATTAGACATTATTGATTTTAAACTTTGGTAGTATTATTGCTAGATTGGACATTTTTACATAACATTCTGGTTGAATATTTTGTTTTACAGTAGAACTAGTCTGTTAATTTAAAATTGGCTCCTGAAACAGGATCAAAAACGCTCAATAATGCTCAATAACGCTCAATAACACAACTTCAGTAGCCGATTTTTTATAGTATTTTAACTACTTTTGTTTAGGCTGCCTTGTCATTGCAGAAGAAAAATGTTTCGATGATAATTACAATAGTAACTACTTCTTATACATTACGTCTCTATTCTGAATGAACAGAGTATAATGTTGTTTTTGTCCCTGTGAAAAGTAGATCTATCTATGGGGACAGGTTTAAGCTATCTAATGCATATCTTCTGTAATCACAAATGAACTGCGTAGATGCCATTTAGAATATAAACCCCGAGCAATATAATATTCATTAGTAGAATATCTTCATTCTAGACCAGGGTGTCTGAGGCCAACGGTTTAGATTCTTTGAGACATCTAGCTCACATTACATCTAGTAGCTAATTTAGTAACATAAATATAAAGTTGTAATTTTTCATTGGAGCACTAATTCATTCGATTAGTTTACTCAAGATAAAAATGGAAAAAATGGAATTCTTTGTGCAGAGAACTTACAGAACACATAGTAGACAGCTACATTTGATGATACAAGTTTTAACTCTAATGAGTGATGAGGTAAATCGATATTTAAAAGTTTAGCGTATCGATACTTGGGCATCGATTCGTTTTAGTATCGAATACTCATAGTGCTTGCTTTCATGAAAAGAATGTATTTCGGCATTTAAGAGTATTACTGAGCTGATAGTAATTAGAGAACCTGAACTTTAAAAATATCATTTGATTATATATAACCTTGCTATTATAATTATAAACCCTTTACATTAAATCGTTTGCAAATACAAATATGATACCCAGCATAAAACATATATGAAGAAGTTACAAAACATAAATCATATTACAAAATAAAATATGTAAGTTCGAGTTAATTAGCCGACATGAACTCGTATGAGCAATTTGCATATCAAACGTAATATAGCAATACATTCTTCTCTTGCAGTTAATAGTTTGCAATCCGACAGTGAAATTCGAGAGTTTTTTCCCCCATTACTTTAAAAAGCAGTTTAATAGGCTGAATTTATTCGTCTTTCGAGACAACATGGTTTCTATAAGGATCAGATAAGGTTAAAGAACCCTATATAGAAAACAGTTGCTTTTCCTAGAATACGAGTTCTCGTTATACACGTTTGCTATTAATGTTACTGATGAGCTCCTAATTTAGGTTATGGATTTCTCTTATCTTTCGTAAAAAAACAATGAGTAAGTAGGGTTTACTATCCCTTTATTAAGAATTCATTCATAATTATTCCCTAATATTTCCATTATAATAAAGCGTTATTTAGTTTGTAAAAAATCCAACACAGCTCATGGCCAATTTAAGTACAGAAAGTGTTGTTACATACCCCGAAATATTCTGCAAAATCGGTTAATAATTTTCAGAAATTTAAACAACTTGTTATACAGAACTTTTGAATGTTACTTTGAGTACAAGTATTGTCACTGTGTGACTTGAAATGTATTTCTTGCGGTCAAAATAACTCAAAAATTCTGAAAAAAAAAGTTTATTTTAAAGATTTTATTAAAACTTCTAGCGCAAACTTAAGATAATCATTTTTAAAAAATATTTCGTAGATTTTCTCTTCTCATTACTTGTTGCCATTTTTCTCAGTGATTGGTTTGATTTTTCCTAAAAAGCGTATTTTTTTTCAATCATGGCCAAAACTTAAAATTGAATCCGCTTTGAATCTATATAATAAGAATAATAAAATGTTTTCAAAATTTCAGTGGAAATTGCATATAAAATTGAGAAAATTAGATAATCTTATCTATTTTTATCGCACAGAAGCCCCTTTTTAGAAATTTAAAAAGGTGTTTCAGGAATCACATACAAGAAAAAATAGTTTAGCAGAATAAAGGAGATTTAGCAGAATAAAGGACCAACATTTTGAAATTTAGTCTTTTTTTAAAAATCATCGCTAATATATAACGTATAATATATAACAAAAATAGTCGCTAATATTAAGATTTATATTAAATTCTTAAGTTTTCTATCATGATGAAATATATTGCCTTAAAACGTGAATTTGTGTGGGGTTGCATATATAATACCCTTCCTTTAAGTTAGATGTTTTTAGCTTTAAACGATACCGGATGAGTTGTTTTTCCTGCATTAGGAAAATTGCGTATATTCTACCTAGAGACATGTGGTTAGTCATTTTTATCAGGTGTTTTATTTTCTTCTATACTATATGCAACACCTAGTTATCTTTCTATTCTAACAAAAAATTTTTTGGCGAACGGTTTCCAGAGAAAAAATTTTTATTTACTGATTCGTATTGCACGTTTTTGGTATCAAACTGATCGGATTCTTTTGAGAATGTGCAAAATGTCCTTCAAGTTTCTAAAAAAATTATCAATTCTAAAATATTTCCATTTTTTGAATTACGGATAAGGTCGCAGTTACGAAGCAAAAACTGTCAAAGAACTTATTTTACAATCAATTTCAACGACCAATGACGCCATATTTCATAATGAAAAAAAATTTCTTTACGTTTTAAAAAGTACTTTCTAAATCAAATATCATTCAAATATTGATAAAAGTATTCTTTAAACTTACAGATATGATATTTTATATTAAAATTTCCCACATTTTGTCTGAAATTTATAATTTTTAGCCTGATAATCGAAATATAATTGTAAACATATTGAGTGTCATGTAGGTTTTATCTTCTACTATTTTCAATTGCTGAAAAGGTTTTGTTAAACAAGTCTTGGTTTAAACAAAAATATGAATGAGAAACACTTAGGTATACCAACAAGCTACTAGGTAAAATATTGAATTTAAAAAATCCATTGGTGTTCGGTTTTTTTTCAGAATGTTTATTAATAATAGTAGTTATAAACTCGGTTGATATTTTTAAGGAAAACATTTTGATTAAATTATTGATAAGTTAGAACCAATAAATATTCTAACTTTTAAGACTGTTATTCATGGAGATGACCAGTGACATAGTTCTAGAAAGTTGCCTGACGTTTCTTTTGCTAATTTTTTATTAATGTTTTATTATGTGAGCGATAGCGAGCAGGGGGCGGTAGCTCCCTTGTCTTTAAAAATAAATTAAACAAATTAATAAATCTAACTAATGTTTAATTCTTTCGAATACACCCTATTGGGCATTTTCCATATCAGTCTACTTTTTTCCCAATTCAATTCAATTTCATTTGTATACATACATTACTTACATACAATTGAAGATTTTACACTTTGGGGATTACACATCCCATTAAAGTGAAAAAATATTTAAATATACATATGAAAAGGAAATAACAACAAAATTGAAGAAAATACGAGATATAAAAATAAAATTACAGATAGGCAAAGGTGTCAGTTGTACATAATTAAACACCCAAAATTACTAAAAAAGAAAGACCTGGAAAGTCAAAAGACATGTGTATACAATATTAAAAAAATAATATTTGTTCAAGAAGACATCACAAGGAAATATTAAGAAAAAGGTAAATTTTCAAAAGTAAATAAAAATCGCTTTAACATTGTTTTGAAAATAGTAACCCTTGGTGCTGTTTGAATATCCAAGGGTAAACTATTAAAATATTTAGGTGCTAGGTAAAAAAAACATTTATGAAAAATCTGTTTATTACTTCACCGGGAGAAATTCATTATGGAGGGAATTTCCACATTGAGAAGAGAAGTTTTCTGAGACTGATTTTACGATCTAATCTAAATCAACCCTATCGCATAAACTGAGGATAAGATCTCGGAGTAATAAAACCATTGATCCGCCCTTTATTTCCCAGGGCCATCAGAAAACAAAAAAAAAGAGGTCCAAATCCTCTAATTGCGTATATCACGTCTTCTGCAACGTTCCTTATTACATAATGAAGCAATTAATCATCCTTCGTATCTAATGAAAGTTGAGGTGATTGTCGTCCCTAATGAAAAGAAGAAAGGTCCTCCTCCTCCTCCCAAATCTGCTTTAATCTAGATCTTTGATTTTCGGAACAATTAGAGAAATTTCTCCTCTGCTTAATTACGTTTTGTTCCCGGCCTTTAATTGAAGCCTGTCTTTTTTTTTCATCGGCGGAGGGGGTCCTTTGTGCCAGGGCGAAAAGAATGCGTTCCTTAGATTGGATTGGACGAATAAAAAAGTGGAGCGGAAAAAACGGGCCGGGTAATTAAAGGTTTGACTCTTTCTCTTTTGCGCTCTTTATGATTATTAATGGAGAATTAATTTGGAGCGTTTTATTCGATGGGCGGAATTGGATTTGGGGGGTAATCTCCTGCTTCTCTCGAAGTTTTGGGATCAATTATAAAACCATAACCGCAGATGATGTTCAGGTAAAACTAATTACATTTGGTGTGTGTGTGTGTGTGTGTTCCGGTTTGGATCTCTGGGTTCAATTCCGTTAACGTTCCCGCTAATATCGCCAAGCTCTTTCGAACGCGATATTTTCAACTATAGACAATTTTTCTGATTTTTATTGATAAACTGAACAGTTAATGATCTTATTAAAAATTTAATTTATTATTTAGACATATTTCTACTTATTGGTGTCCAAAAAAGCATGACGGTATTTAGATGGAACGCTAACGGAATTGAACCGATCTCTGGATGGTATCAATGTTAGTTTTCTAAGACGAGTTGAAAGAACTATCTTCAATGATATTTTTCAATCATAGTATGGAAACTTAAATATATTTTGAACTATAGCACAAATTTAGTGTCTGGTTGAATGTCGTGAAACTTAGAAATTAAATTGTTGTTCACTAATTTGGGATTATGGATGGTATCTGATCGACACCCGCACCCAATTATTATTTAGTAGAACCGAATCGAATGGATTTCTAAGTGTTTAATGTGATTTAATTGATAGAATCTAATATTCATAATGATTTCTTAATAGGTGTCAAAATGAGTCGGGTCAAAGAATTAACCATTGCATTGAATCTATGGTTCAATAATACAGTTCTAATAGCTCTTTCGGGTGAAAATATTTGTAGATATCAATCAGAGTACAATAGAATAACGACACATGCAAGTAGGATATCGTGATATATTTGATGGATGTATTTGAAATCATGATTGATAGGGCTTTTAAAGATGAACAAAAACTGCAATGGAACATAGAGTCGTGTAAAGTAAAAAGCGTAAAAATTCGTCGGGAAATATACAATGTGAAATGGAAAAGAAATGTTTTATTTATTTAAACTGCAGTCCATAATAGACTGAGAGCTGGATGCAATTTTTGGGAATGATAAGGTGCACGAGATATTTCACCTGGAACAGATTCGATTGATGATGGGAAAACTTATGTCACCAACGCCAGAAGGCGGAGTGGAAGCTTTTAGTGTGAAAGGGGGGGGTCGAACATGCAAACAGCGCGCGGTCCCTTGCGACAGAGATTTTGAGGAAATCGGTAGAAAATTTGCACAGTTTAAGGAGAGTGTAAATAAAAGATAATGTAGCATTCTCAAAAGTATAAGTGGTGTTTTAAGGGTTGTAGAAAACTAAACGAATTTTCGAATGTTTATATGAATGTTCTGTACGGCCGACGAGGTGCAAGGCTGGACATAGGCTTAATGTATTGAAGAATGTTAGTAAAAGTTAGGGTAACACTCCCAGAAGACTAAGTGGAAGACAAAGGGTGGCCAGAAGTCACCAAAGGTGCAGAAAAATCTTAAAACCCGAATCATTCGGAAACTTCTGGCTGTTTGCATATGTATAGCTGACATATAGAACAAACTATATGCAAACAGCCAGAAATCTAAGTGGAAGCGTTCGGGGGATATTCAGGCGCGAAGTACAAAACCGAATAAAAGCGCGCGGTCCCTTGCGACAGAATTTTTGAGGAAATCGGTTGAAAATTTGAACAGTTTAAGGAGAGTGTGAATAAAAGATAATGTAGCATTCTCAAAAGTATAAGTTGTGTTTTAAGGGTTGTAGGAAACTAAACGAAATTTCGAATGTTTATATGAAAGTTAAGTATTTTTTAAATTTCTAAAAATTTTTAAATTTTATATTTTATGCATAGTAGTGACCAAGTAAAAATTTTACGATGCTAATTGAAAGTGATCGTGGGAAATTCGGTTGTAAAGTGATAGAGCACCATGTCGTTTGACAGCTTTTCTCTTGCAACAATGACTAATAATACGCTAATAAATATAAAGTCATTGTTAGCGTTGTTTTTAGCGTATTATTAGTCATTGTTGCAAGAGAAAAGTTATATGTTATAAGTCATTTGTTACATATAAACATTGGAAAATTCGTTAGTTTCCTACAACCCTTAAAACACAACTTATACTTTTGAGAATGCTACATTATCTTTTATTCACACTCTCCTTAAACTGAGCAAATTTTCAACCGATTTCCTCAAAAATTCTGTCGCAAGGGACCGCGCGCTTTTATTCGGTTTTGTACTTCGCGCCTGAATATCCCCCGAACGCTTCCACTTAGATTTCTGGCTGTTTGCATATAGTTTGTTCTATATGTCAGCTATACATATGCAAACAGCCAGAAGTTTTCGAATGATTCGGGTTTTAAGATTTTTCTGCACCTTTGGTGACTTCTGGCCACCCTTTGTCTTCCACTTAGTCTTCTGGGAGTGTTACCCTAACTTTTACTAACATTCTTCAATACATTAAGCCTATGTCCAGCCTTGCACCTCGTCGGCCGTACAGAACATTCATATACATATTCGAAAATTCGTTCAGTTTTCTACAACTCTTAAAACACCACTTATACTTTTGAGAATGCTACATTATCTTTTATTTACACTCTCCTTAAACTGTGGAAATTTTCAACCGGTTTCCTCAAAATCTCAGTCGCAAGGGACCACGCGCTGTTTGCATGTTCGACCCCCCCTTTCACACTAAAAGCTTCCACTCCGCCTTCTGGCTTTGGTGACATAAGTTTTCCCATCATCAATCGAATCTGTCCCAGGTGAAATATCTCGTGCACCTTATCATTCCCAAAATTTGCATCCAGCTCTTAGACCATAAGAAAGGGAAATATCAATTTACTGAACTTTTATTTTTCACGTGTTCACTTTACGTTTTGTTAGGTAATGCTAACTGTATATTGGGTGTTATTGTTACTGTATATAGCTGCTTTTCATATCAGAGTTGGACTAAATTAAGTTTTTTATTAAAATACTCATATATGCTGGATGATATTTCTCAGGGAAATTTGTCCATAACAATATCTCTCAACCCCTTAAAACAGTTCGTTAACAAATATTGTTAATAAACTGATTGGCATTGTGGAAAAACTTCTTTCGCCGTTTTTCAGCAGTGATTTCATACTATATTATCTATAGTTACACGCCAAAACAAATTTTCTCTGTTGAAGAAAAATCATTTGGTTCATGACACTTCAAAAACTTATGATGAATTAAATGTTTTTCTAGACATTTTTACCGTGTCAACTGAAACTACAGTAATAAAAGAGAAAGGGCAGGAATAAATACTAGATATTTCTGGTATTTATTCCTGGAGACTATTCTTCTAATGGGATTCTATTAATATTTACTGGGTATCTTGGGTAAATATTATTTGTGAATTCATTTATCTCTAAAGAAAGCTTTTATTAGAACACTGATTCTTTACACATAATTTAACTTATAGTTTACTATGAAATTGGTGACGCACGATTGGTTTTGTTGTCATGAATTATATTTATTGAACTGTTACATGTAGGTAGCCCTCGATGCGATTTTCCTGGTGTGATTTTCGATGAGCAGCATAAACATAAAATTTAAAGATCACTCAAACTACATAGAATGTATCCCAGTTTCTATTTTATTTCAAAAAGATGTAGAAAACCTGTTTGTAGGGGTAGAATTTTAAAAAATCGAGCACAAGGTGCGATTGGAGAATATTTTGGTTCAATTCCGTTAAAGTCCCCGCTATAAATATCGCCTATATCTTTTGGACACCAAAAAGTATAAATATTGCTAAATAATTTTAAATTCATTGATTATATATTTAATTAGATGTAAAACTGTTCAGTTTACCATTAAACATTTTAAAAAATTGTTTATATTTGAAAATTAAGCGTTCAAAAGAGATAGGCGATATTTAGCGGGGACTCTAACGGAATTGAACCTTCTATTTCACATCAAAAATGTTTAGAAAACCCGTTTTTAGGGGTAGAATTTTTAAAAATCGAGCACAAGGTACGATCGGAAAATTTTTTTGATAGTTGAAAATATTTTTACAGGATGTGTAAAATCAATCTTTTTCTCGGTAAAAGTTAAGGCTAAGCGCGCACTGGAGACTTTTGTCTCGGCGACTATAAACACTAGTCACTCGAGAGCAATGCATTTCTATGAGGAAATTTTTGGCCTAGTGATCTTGGTCTCGTCGCCATGTGCGCGCTCTCTAGCTTCTTGCAATAGCCAGGGAAACAATTTTGTCTTTGTCTCCGAGACAAAAGTCTCTAGTGCGCGCTTAGCCTAAGAGAGCTTAAATAACTTTTCTCCAAAAGAGATCCAATTCACCCTGTTTTACGGTATTTTCTTGTCTAAATCTTACTTTATTGGATACATAAATACCTGATACTTTGATATTTATATATAGATGATGTTTTCGAACAATGCTACCCAAACTGTGAGCCTCGACACCCTGGGGCACCTTGAAGTTTTCCCAAAGGTACATCGCGAACTCTACTGAGAATATTCACATCCCCATCTAATTTAGAACAATGTCTCATGCAATCTTAAACATTTTTACAATTTGAGTTTTGAAATGTTGTTTTCTTAAATTTTGAGAACTCGTATCAATCTAATTTTTTTATTTGAGTTTGTTGTGTGGTTGTCTTACAAGGTTTTTCGGTTCAATTCCATCAAAAGTCCCTCTAAATTCCGCCATCATGCTCTTTTGGTCCCCCAAAAGTATAAATATTGCTAAATAATTTCAAACTAAAAGATTAAAATGTTTATCTAGATCAATAACTGTTTAGTTTATAAAAAAACAGAAAAATTTGTCGATATTTGAATATACAGGGTGTATCTGAAATGGTGCAACAAACTTAAAGGGATGATAGTACTCATCAAGACGAACAAGAATCGGTATAGAAAGGGGGGTCCCAGACAGGGTTGGCAAAAACCCGGGTTTTTTTGAAAAAACCTAAGTGGTTTGGGTTTTTTCGGGTTTTTTCAATAAAACCCTGAAAAAACCCATATAAAACTGGGTTTTTTCAGAAAATGTGTGGGTTTTTTCAAAATTAAGTGGTTTTCTCCTTCATGGTAAGTGGGTTTTTTCAAATTTTACTGAGTTCTTTCTATAATAAATGTGTTCTGTCTAAATAATGTCAGTTTTTCCACAGTTAAGTGGGTTTTTTCAAAGTTTTTATGCTTTGAAAAAACCCACTGAAATTGTAAAAACACCCCTTATTTCCTGAAACCTGGTTTAAATTTTGAAAAAACCCACTAAAATTTAAAAAATATCCTAAACTTTGAAAAAACCCATTCAATATTGAAAGAAATCTATTCCACTTTGAAAAAAACCCCATTAAAATTTTGAAAAATCTTCTTTATTTTTTATATCTAGTTTGAACTTTAAACGTCCTAAATTTTGAAAAAAACCCATTCAATAATGAAAAAACCCACTGATAATGAAAGAACCTATTTCACTTAAAAAAAAACTTCCTGAAATTGAAAAAACCCGAAAATGGGTCCAAAATGTGGGTTTTTTCACTTGGGTTTTTTTGAAAAAACCCATTGGGTCCAACCCAATTGGGTCCAATCCAGCCAACCCTGGTCCCAGACCAAATCCCAGGGAGTTAAAAATGGAGCGACACCCCAAAAAATCATTGAAAAATTCAATTTGTAGAAGAACTACTATTGGTAAAAACTTAATTATGGTCTCAAAAATTGTGGTTTAATATGATCTTTAAAATTACCTCAAAATTCTTCACTTTAAAAATTTTTTTATTATGAAAAAAGTTAAAAGAAATGTGAAAACTCTGCCAAAACCTTATTTTGTATTTGGAAATCCTTTCTTTTGATTCGATAATCTGAAAGATCATAGTTGAAAACCCTTAAGTCCAAAGTTTCACGTAAATACAATCAATATTAAACGCTTGAGATCCTATTAAAGTTTGTTTTTTGGGTGCGCACACAGCTGTTCTGGAAACAGCTCTAGAAAACTGCTTGCGCACCTAAAAAACAAACTTTAACAGGATCTCAAGCGTTTAATATTGATTGTATTTACGTGAAACTTTGGACTTAAGGGTTTTCAACTATGATCTTTCAGATTATAGAATCAAAAGAAAGGATTTCCAAATACAAAATAAGGTTTTGGCAGATTTTTCACATTTTTGTGTTTTTTAACTTTGTTTATAATAAAAAAAATTTTAAAGTGAAGACTTTTGAGGTAATTTTAAAGATCATATTAAACCACAATTTTTGAGACCATAATTAAGTTTTTCCCAATAGTAGTTCTTCTACAAATTGAATTTTTCAATGATTTTTTGGGTTGTCGCACCATTTTTAACTCCCTGGGATTTGGTCTGGGACCCCCTTTCTATACCGATTCTTGTTGGTCTTGATGAGCACTATCATCCCTGAAAGTTTGTTGCACCATTTCAGATACACCCTGTATATGGGGCTCATAAAAACTCGGTGATATTTAGCAGGATCTTTAACCGAATTGAACCGATTTTTCTTAATTCATTTGACTGTCTGAAGTGATGACATTTCTAATTGCGTATATCCTCTCTAGTTTATCTTCACAAAAAAAATAAGATATTCGAAGACTTAAAAATGTTTTACTCATTTTAACTTATGAAAATATTAGACTCAATTTATCAATAGAATTCAGCTGATTTTATTATCATGAAAATGTGGAATTCATTCAAAGATGGTTATCGGGGGTTGAAAAAAACTTGGATGTTTGAAAATCTGTATATCATTTGATTTAATGCATCACCAAGTTAACTTTGGAATTATCTTTTTATAATACAGTTCATAATTTTAAAAAATTTCGAAATTTCACTTTTTTAAAGTTTTCTGTCGTTTATAAGAGGATTGTCATGGAGAAAAAGTTTTAGTTTGAAGGGACGCCGCGAATAGAAAAATTTTGGAAACTTCCGACATTTATTATGATATTCAACAGTTCCACATTATCTTGATTTGTAGGATATCGCTCTCAAAGCGTCCTGCGCCGTCCCTAATGCCTGTCGGATAGTTCAATTGCAGCCCACTCTGATGTGCTAAAGTGTCCCCACTCATTGATATTCCTCTCATCAGCATTCCATCGATTTGGGCTCCATTCCCCCCTGAGCTCTATTACGAGTGCTCTTAAGAAACTTATTCTCTGTCCTATATCACGACTTTTCAAATCGATACCATTAAAATGAATCTTTCAAAAGTTGGTTCTTGAATAGTGCTTTCAGGAAACCAATATTTGGATACTTTAGGGTTAACCGGGTGCAAGAGCCAAGTTAAAAAAACAACTAGAAGTGTCGTTTTTAATTTTTTAAATGTTTTGATGTAAAAATTGTGAAATGTTGCCAACAAAGTCCGATTGACGAGATTTGCGCCAGGGTAATTAATTTGTTTATGAGAAGGCGTCATTTGTTTAATTCGTAAATGTTAATTTGAAAACTCAAATAATTTGCGAACAAAAACATTTTAACCCTCTATTATACAACTATTTTGTTTAAAGAGAAATATCGATTAGGGGAAAGTGGGGTCGTTTGATAACAGCACAATTCAAATCCATTTTTAGAGTAGAAAAAATTACTTATATTCAGATAATTTTTTCTAAAATTATCTAAGAATGACTAAATTTTATGAAATCAATTAGAAAAAATATGAGTTTAATGAAAAATAAAATATATAACCAATTTTATAAAGTAAATAAATTTTGTATCTATGTGCCCCACCAGTGGGGCAATTGTATGCATTACATGGGATATTTTGATACAGTTATCAAATTACTCAAAAACAGTAATAAATAATGTACTTGAGTTGTATGAGTTACCCCTTGAGTCCCTTCTTTCTTCCCACTGTTTGATAAGGGGACATCCATAAATTACGTGAGGTCAAAAAGGGGGGGAGGGTTTTGGAAAAATCTCACCAAATCTCACCAAGGGGGGAGGGGGGTCGATTGAAATCTCACGTCAACTTTTTAGGTTAGAAATTATACGATTTTCTTTCTGTTTTAAGTTTGAGAAAGTAATATATGAGAAGGAAGGAGAAAAATTATTTTTAAATAATCTCACATGGGGGAAAGGGGGGGTCCTGCAAAATCTCACTAAGGAGGGAGGGGGGGGTCCAGATTTTGAAAAAAACACCTCACGTAATTTATGGATGGCCCCTAAGAATCTTAACGACCCTAGATTATTGTAGACGCAAATGCATTTTCACACATCCCAACGGTTTGGTCCTGACGAGCTTAGTGCGCATGCGTGTGGACTTATTTTAGCTGGTTTTTTTTAGAAATTTTAATAAAACAATAAATCGGGGACAGAACTCACGACCTACCGCATGCTAGGCACGCACTCTACCACTGCACCAGCGGGGATTCAATAATGATAGAAATTATCCAAAGAAGATCCTTTTTTTCTCCCCGAGCATGCGCACTAAGCTCGTCAGGACCAAACCGTTGGGATGTGCGAATACGCGACGCAAATGTGGCAGCAGCCTAACATGCAGTACTTTTTACAGCGCGAGTGAATAAAAAAAGACACCATCAGCCACAGAAAACAGACGAGAGTCAGCAAAACGCTAGGATCAAAGTAAAAGACTTCATTCCGAGAAGACTCCCAACTCTTTCGGAATGACTCAACTAACTCCAAAACAATCCCCCACACCCACTTCAAAAAAAACCCTCAACGCCCCCTCTCTCCCCCCCCTAGCACGTGCGAAAGGAGGGCCTCGCGTAATCAATGCCCCATTACCCGGGCCAGAACCCACAGGAAGGATAAAATTCACATCCAATTGCCCTCATCCGGGCATCTCCCAAGAGAAGGGGGAGGGAGAGAGCCCCCTAAGACAGAAGGGGGAGTTCTAAACCCGCAACAGCCTATCTCTCTCATTAATATTTCATGTCGGCTAACGATAGATATTGATTCCTGACGACGCGTGATGTCCACGACCCCCCTCTCTGATTGGTCCCTCCCCCTGAACCACCCCCGCTGGAATCTTCGGGAATTTCCCTCTTTTGAGGATATCTCTCTTTTTGAAGGGGTAATGGCGGGGGTTTGTTGGGGTTTAAGAGGTGTCGGGGGTTGATTTGAGAGGGGTTTTTTGAGGGGGGATTAGGGTGCTTAGAGGTATGTCGTTTTGTATTATTTAGGTATTGTATTTTGGGAAAGGGATGGTGTAGAGGTGACTGTCGCATGTTTATATCTGTGTTGGGTTTTTCGTGTGATTTCGAAAACTGTCGTAGGGAAATAAACCCTTTTCTATGACACCGGAGATTTTTGAAGAAGATATTTCTATCGATATAGGCATGACAGATTTAGGAGAAAGAACCGGAGAGTAAAGTTAAAATTTTCGTTGAGAGGCATGCTATCTCAGATTTTATTTTAAGTAATGAATTAACCTGAAAATTAAGTTGGGCATTGCTTGCCATGACGGCCTAATTCAGTTTGTGTGGTAAGGTCTAATAGTACTTAAAAATCTCTGGAGATTTTGTCTCATTTCAATTTAATTTTTTTGTCCTAATATCATTAAAAATAATTGTAAATTTAAATAATTTTGCAGTTTTTAGTTATTTTTAGAGCATTTAAATTGAATCTAACTAGATCTGAATGTATGTTGCTGAAAAACAATGAATAGAACCTTTATTGCAATATTACAACCTTATAATTTCGTATTTCATCAGAAGCATCATTATATACCCAATAGATTAGCTTCCTTTTAACTAATTTTAAATTAATGAATAAGTAAATACGTATTTCACGAATAGGGATAACCTAAATTACCCCTGTTAATAGTTTGTTAACACGGGACCATGCGGGTAATTCGTAAATGACATTAAATACCACTTGTGACTGGCGCCGAAGGCCTATTTACCTACACAATCATGTGTTTGTAATCAGCCTAGAATATCACACTGCTCACATTGCGAACATACATACATACATAAAGTCGGCATTTAATCTCTAAGCCAATTTCCCATACAGGATATAGATGGAATAAATGTCATTTACCAAACTTACTACAACATACGCGAACTATCATCAATGGTGTTTAACACCTGTTTGGTAATAGTGTTACCCAATGACTTTAGTGCAGTATGTATGGCTGTTTCGCTTTATATCATTTCATGGTTCAATTCCGTTAGAGTTCCCGCTAAATATCGCCTATCTTTTTTGGACACAAAAAGTATAAATATTGCTACATAATTTCAAACTCATAGATTAAAATGTTTAATGAGATCTATAACTTTTCAGTTTATCATTAAAAATTTTTAAAAATGGTTTATATTTGAATATTAAGTGTTCAAAAGAGATTGGTGATATTTAGCGGGAACTCTAACGGAAAGGAACCCATTTCGGTTATAGCCATACCGGCACAAACTCTGGCTAGTGAGTACAAAAATCACTGAGTTTATTTTTAATTTTAGTGTTCTTAACCCTGTATTAGATTACTTAAGAAAATTAGTTCTGGTTGGTAATCGTATGCTTATAATACGGCGTTGTATTCACTTATTATACAGGGTGTCGTCTCAAAAAGTCGAGTACAAATTTGGCACTCAGGTCTGTCATGGTGAACAAGAATTGGTATAGAAAAGGGGGTCGCAAATAGGGTTTAAGGAGAGACGAAAATAATGGGATACTTTCATCTGACGTCATGGGTCACATGTCGTAGGGTAAACACCATTGCATGGACCTATCAGAACGTTTGCAGAGCGACCGGATATCCCAAATTAGGAAATACACCCTATCGACAAACCAATCAACGCTCTATCTCTTACGGACAGTTGTCTCCGATTGAAAGTATCCCAAAAGCCGTTAACACTTGCAAATCAAATAAGTTGAGAAAAAGTCATTTCTTTAAGCTAAGGCTAAAAAAACAAGGTAAAACGCTCAGCATTTAATACCAAAAACCGAAATGCTAATAATTCTGATGATACAAAATCAGAATTGTTCAGTCGGTTTTGGGTAATAATATGCTTTAACCGATCGTTTTACTTTTTAGCCATACATTAAAGAAATTTCTTTTTCCGGACGCATATTTGCAGGAATTCACTGCTTTAACCCATTAATGCCCAACTTTTTATTTTTCTTAAATACTTGGTAAAAACATAGTAAATAGCCCCAAAACTACTGGAAAAATAGTGAAAAAAATTCCAGGTTAAAATTTTAATTTCTACACTAAAATTAAAAAACGTCCCTAAAAAGGGACGTCAGGCACGAATGCCCCCGTGTTTTTCCCTATAGTAAACGCATGGTAGAAAACTGTTTTAAAGCCTCAAAAACATCTTCTACCTTTTTATCATTATATTTTCATTAATTTAAAACAAATTACCCAAAAGTCAAAGGGAAATGGAAAGAAATATGAGATAAATATCCCCAAGCAGGATGTGCGCAAAGCAGCAACTTCCAAAACAAGAGAGAAAAGTACAAAGATATAAACAAGATTAAATTTCAAATTCAAAACCAAGATTTTTAAACTTTAAACTTTTATTGGTCAACCCGACTGAGGACTTCATCAGGGGTCACCCCCAGCCGAGTTGACCGGGGCCTTTTCTGTAGCAGTAGAACCGAAGTTCAAAAACTGCCGTGACCCGAAGACCCCAAAAAAACGAAACAACATTAAAAAGGACAAAATCCAAATACCACCACAAAATTTTGTGGTGGTTCCATTTTTGTGGTGGTCTAATCGTTTCTAGTCCTTTTTAATGTTTCGTTTTTTTGGGGTCTTCGGGTCACGGCAGTTTTTGAACTTCGGTTCTACTGCTACAGAAAAGGCCCCGGTCAACTCGGCTGGGGGTGACCCCTGATGAAGTCCTCAGTCGGGTTGACCATTAAAAGTTTAAAGTTTAAAAATCTTGGTTTTGAATTTGAAATTTAATCTTGTTTATATCTTTCTACCTTTTTAAGTGCAGCAAAAGTGATCGGAACCATACTGTAACATGAATATAAACAAAAAATAGTAATTATTTATCCAATTAACTGTCAAATTAACCATAATTAACGTAATTTGAGCATTTTTATGCTCTAAAACTAGTTTTTCCCTCCCAAATCTAAGTTAATTGCAAATTAATTAAGATTTTTAATTGAAAAAGGCATTTTTTGTTTATATGTTACCTAATATTAAGTAATAATTACTTTTACACACCTCAAATCCATCAGAATATCTCAATTTGTGAAGTTTAAGTCTTTCAAATGCCCATACTTTTTTCATCTTATATCTCTATATATATAAAAACGTTTGTGGCTATGTGTGTATGTAACGCATCTCCTCCCAAACCACGCCGCAGGCGTGGACGAAATTCGGTATATAGACGTATCTCGAGGCGAGGACGATCACTGTCAAGTTTTCCAAGCTCGAAAATCGAATAATTACGAGTAATTAGCGAATTTATAGCCGAAAACGCTTATTTCTCCATTTCTCTACTAGAGTAGATCTGCTCGACTCACTATTGTTAATGAGATTAAAACCTCAAAAATTAAACATTTTTACAGGAAAAACTCTATAATTGTCCATTTCAAAGCTTTATCAGCTATGAAAACATCAAAATAATTTCAAATAATTCATTATCAAACGTTATTTTCCTTTATTTAAAGATTTTTTTCCTTTAAAATAAAAATATTTATGGAAAATGTAAATTTTTTCATGCAAACAAATTTTGAAAACTATGCATTGTTTCAAAAGACATGGTTCACTAGACTCTTATATTTACTACTAGATTTTATTTTATTTCCAAATTTGTTACTTTTTTCACTAGAATTATTAATATTAACTAGATATTTTTTTTTATAGTTGTTCCGAATTTTTTACTTTATTAAGATGGAAAAAGACACCGGGATATTAAACATTACCGGGAACACCGGGATAGGAAAAATTACCAGGAATACTGGGTTAGGAAAAATTACCGGGAATATCGGGATATGACAAATTACTGGGAACACCGGGATGATTGGTAATTGTTGATTTACAAAATTATGTATTTTAAGAAAACTTAAAAAAATTGAATTTATACACTCCACCCGTGCAAGGCCGGGCATATCCGCTAGTATTAAAATAATTGGGTTTTTCTTTCCGCCGGCCGATTTGGACAAACTCGGTCTCGATCGAAAGCTTTTCACCCCTAGATGAGCCAATAATATAACAGGATCCCCCCAAACATTCCATTTTAAAATTATGCGTTCTATTCACTTTTCTCTAATGTTAACTCTATGGAGAGGTTACGTTCCGCCGGCCGCCAGCCCGTACCCCTGAACAGATTTGAACAAACTCGGTCTTGATCGAAAGCTTTCCACCCCTAGATGAGCCAATAATATAACACGTTCCTCCAAAACCTTCCATTTTAAAATTATTCGTTCTTTTAGTTTTGTCCCCATGTTAAGTCTATGGAGAGGTTCCGTTCCGCCGGCCGCCAGCCCGAACCCCTGAACCGATTTGGACAAACTTGGTTTTGATCGAAAGCTTTCCACCCCTAGATGAGCCAATAATATTTTACGTTCCTCCAAAGCATTCCATTTTTTAATTAGAAATGATTTCAATTTGCCCCATTGTTTTTAGTTAATATTTTTATCAACACGTCCTTGAAAGAGCGTGAAGAAAATCTACATTGAAGTTAAACTTCAAAGATTTGACGGGTTACTAGATTTATCCCAGCGGGATACTAGAGCCGTATTGAATTTATAAAAAATTATGGTACATGTTTGATTGTTTATTTCTTCTTTCCCTTTACACAGAAGGGGATAAACATTTAACTTCAAACAATGAGACAAATAAAAATCAAATAATAATTTAAAGTGGAAGGTTTTGGGAGGATGCTAACTAAAATGGGTTTATATAGGGAACAAGAAGACATTTACATTAAAACAACATTTAAGAACAAGTTTGTACAGATCCGGTTCGATGGATTGGGCTGACGACCAGTCAAAATTAAATGACAATTATATGAATGTAATAAATTTGTGACAATTCCATGTGAAATAGGAGACAAACCCCCTTTCGAAGATAATGAATTAAAACTGCATATTTAATGACAGGGAAAGAATAAATGAAATTCAGCGCCAAAGAAGGCTAGCTGTAAAATCCGGCTTTGCCGGGTTGTAACAGCTAGTTTTATTTAATTTTATTGTGCGGAACAC
This sequence comes from Tetragnatha versicolor, assembly GCA_024610705.1. NCBI lineage: Eukaryota > Metazoa > Arthropoda > Arachnida > Araneae > Tetragnathidae > Tetragnatha > Tetragnatha versicolor. The sequence continues at coordinate 3,109,504 of JANDEH010000007.1, read as the reverse complement.
AAATTTCTCCCCAAAAATCAAGCATCAGTGGAATGTGCATTAGCAAGCCAGATGATATAGATTGATCTGCAGTTTAGAACACAATGATTATCGACATCTAATTAGAAAAAAGCCGTAAATTTATCACAAAAGCGACTTTTTTGGCAATTTTAATGACAAAAAGTCATTATAACTAATAATTATTAAACTTTTAATTAAAATATAACCGGAAAATATTTGCTTTAAGTAATAAATATAGTAAAATAATTAATTTATTCCTTTTAATTAATACAAATTAATTAATTTCTTATAATTTAACACTTTTTATTTCATTAATTTAGCAGAAATAACAGTATTTTCAAAAAAAAAATAAACAAAAATAATAAATTTATTAGCTAAAATTAAAGTAATTTTATAAATATCAGTTATTTAATTCATTTCATAAAAATCTAACGCGTTTTTATGAAAAAAATAAGGAAACACTAGCATTTCACTATGGGGAAAACCACGGGGGCATTCGTGCCTGACGTCCCTTTTTAGGGACGCTTTTCGAAGGTTCAAAATAAGGTCAAGATAAAATATTTTGGAAAAATGAAAAAACACCCCAACTGATTTAATGTATAAACAGTAATATATATCGGCATTGGATATTTTTTAAAATAACAACTAGGATTTTTCAGCTTTTTGTTTTAAAATTTTTAAAAAAGCACTTTTCTGAAAAATTCTATCTTCCAACTTTAAAAAAAGTCAATATTTTTTAAAATTCTGCTTTCTTCTTGTATTCTTTATGTTCTATGAAGATCAGAGATACATCAGTGCAAATTTTGATTTCAATTTTGATTTGAATTTGAACAATTTTTGTAGAAATAGGAGGATTTTTAAAAAACGTCCCTTAAAAGGGACGTCAGGCAGTAATGGGTGCTTTAATATTTCCATGATTGTCACCCCTTTAACATCACTTGTGACCCACATGGTTCTATGCCAATAGACGATATTAGTGATGACGTTTTTTGTTTTGTTTGGAATCGTTGATTCGATCCGTGATTGGTTAAGGTGGACACAAATTGGAGCCGAGCGGCGAAGGGAACAGCCACGAACACGCTCTGCGCAAGCGCCGCTCTTAGCGCCTCCGAGTTGCGCTTGCGCAGAGCGTGTTCGTGGCTGTTCCCTTCGCCGCTCGGCTCCAATTTGTGTCCACCTTTACATACGGATCCGTACGGTTCACAGAACCAATCACAGACTGAATCTACGATTCCAAACAAAACAAAAAACGTCACACTAATATCGTCTATTCTCGTTCATCTTGATGAGTCCTGTCATCCTTGTTGGACGCGATTTTAGGTACACCTCCATCAGTTATTTTAGAAAATATAGGTTTTGAAATATCAAAGACTCCCTATGTATACCCATGGTACATTTTAATTCCTCATAATTCCCCCATGAGGGCAACCATACCCCTCAAAACCCGCCAACTTGGCGAAACAGGGGTTCCTCTACCAACCACACCAAAACCAACATTTGTGCATCGGATCCAATTAGATTGGACAATCAATCCCTTTGTGGGTGGTGTTTTTTGTGGGTCTTGAATGGGGAGATAATGATAATTGCACGTGCCCTTTCGCGTCCCTCGGCCATTGATCAATGCGAGTCAATCGGAGGCTTTGACGGCAATTAATCTTCGGAAAGAGTCTTCTTATATATATTTTGGTGGATTGGTGGATGTAGTGTTGGTACTGATAATATTTGTTGAGGACGTACTGTATACAGGGTGTCTCAAAAGGTCTAGTACAAACTTGGAGGGATGATAGTACTCATCAAGACGAACAAGAATTGGTATAGAAAGGGGGGTCGCAAATGAGTTTCAAGGGGTGAAAATCAGCAAAAAAACTTGCATATTTGTGCAGAAACAGATACAATTGTTCGATTCCGGCATTTATTACATTAAACCAATTTGCAATACTTTGTATAAAAGTATTATGAAAATATTAATTTCATTAAAAAACAGACCAATAAATGCAACAGACATGCGTTATAGGTAGATTAAAGTGAAAATTGTTCCTTGGTCAGACTTTTGTTCCTTGTGCCATAAAACTAAAAACAACAAACCAACCAACTAGACTCAATATTAAAATGTTTTCGTCGAGACATTTTCTTTTGCAGTCTATCAGTAGGATAATAAAGTTTACAAAACAAAAATATCTTCATATAAATTTGAGTTATGATGTTTTGCGGAAAGGCTGTTTGTTGTGATTTTTATGCATAAATTCTTCAATAATATGAAAATTTAAATTAAAATTTAATTATTCTTTATATTATTCATAGTTTTTAGATGCATTTAATTGTATAAACCACAAATTAGGTCAATATTTTAATTATTAAAAAAGCCTCCATAGGTAGGCAACCACCTTAAGAGCAGGAGGTTTGCAAACCTATCTTTTCATAGTTTTTATACACATCTTTCTTTGCATCAAAATAAATCGATCTTTTACTCTCAACATATTTAAATGCTGATAGAAAACACTGTCTTATCCTACAGTACTTTAGTTTACACAGGTTCTGATCATGTCCTATCAGATAAGCCTAACTATGACCTACTCTACGTCACCTTTTTGCATTTCTCTCACTCTTTTAATGATACTATTCAATTCTTTTTAATAATACGTACGCGTTTAATGTTTTTAAATAGATGTGATTTTAAATATTGTATTACAAAAAATTACTCCAGAATATGATAATTAAAAAAATAAATTCGATCCTCTTTATTCTCTTTGAAATTCTAAGTTTAGTTCCTCGAGATTGTTAACCCAATTTAACATTACCTATTAGCTACATCAAAGCGTCCTCAAGCACCTGTTAAGAAAGAGCAAGGTAAACTGAATTAAAGTAAGGCTAAGCGTGCACTAGAGACTTTTGTCACGGTGACAGAGACAAAATTATCACCCTGGCTATTGCAAGAAGCTAGAGAGCGCGCATAGGCGACGAGACTCTTGGCCAATTGCCAAAAATATCTCCATAGAAATGCATTGCTCTCGAGTGACTAGTGTTATAAGTCGCCGTGACAGAAGTCTCTAGTGCGCGCTTAGCCTAAACGTGAAGGGCCACGTGGAAAGATCAAAGGCATTAATTCTAAATTGAAGCTCGAAAATGAGAGTAATTCACTTAAAACTACAGAATGTGGCTATTTGCCCTATAGCTTATCCCTAATCGTATGTGACTCAAGTCAAAGGAGTTTCTCATCGAAACCTTGAATAATTTATCAAGCTGTTGAAAACAAGTGTGTTAATGTGTGAATAGGACACTGATCTAATTTTTGGATCTGAGAAAGCAACAAGTAGTTGAGATAGGTTATCCCTCGTGTTACCTATTATACAAACTTAGTTATTATATTTTATTACATGTTGTGATTTACATGTAATTAAAGACTCAAAATATGTACACATAATATGTGTTTATTTTGTGACTTTATCGGATCGTATACGGTCATCGTGATTAAAATATTCTTGAGCGTATATTCCATCCACTCTTGGTACCTCTATCCATTAGACTATTTCAATGAATCAGTCAGTATCGTTACATTTTATAATTTCACTTGCCTTAGTCAATCTGTTTTCTTACTTGGCCAGGAAAGTGAATAAAATTATATGGGTCATTTTCACCTTACGCTTACATTTCAGAATAAAAATTTTTTTCAAACTTCATAATTTCGTAATAATATTAATATAGGAGTTTTTATTTGACCTTTTTTTAATGAAATTAACGATAAATCAAGCGAGAAATGTCAAATCCTTCGTAAAAAGGGAAAGTTGTTGATACTACTTTCAAAATCAATGTCATAATAGTAACGGGTGTTGACAGGTAATGGGAGTTGACATTTTTAATAAAATGACAGAATAAAACATACATGCATGGTTGGAAACTGAAATAAATATCCATACATCCTATTTATATCAATAAATAACTATATTTCTGGGGTTAAAATTTCCAAAAAAGTTTATTTAATATTAAAAATTACTCAAAAATTACCGTAACTGGAGTTGACATTAATAAAAATACGCTACCTTGACGACAGATAATTTCTTTGAAAACACGATAGTTTTCGAGCCGAAGAATAAAAACACGGTTTAAATATATTCTAAAAAAAAACAAACAATCGTTTGGAATGTGTTTCTACATTTTCATAATTTTGATATATATCATATAAATTTATATTATTATTTGATATATATATATATAATTTTGATATATATAATTTTGATATATATTTTTTCTTTCAAAAAGTCGAATTAAATAACAATAAAACTACTTTTAATTTCGTGAAAATCGTTAGGGACAAGCGTTTTTGGCTATTTTCATATTTTTAAATATCTTTATTTACATAATTTTAAAGCTTTTCTTATTAATTAAAAGCTAGAAATATTTCATTTAGTCTACTTTACCTAAATCAAAGTTTAAACAGAAATTTTAATAATGATTAATTGTTTAATTTTCATGTTTTACCTTCGGGACAGCAAATGTAAGCAAATTTTGAAAATGACCCATATATTTTTTTCCTTAGATATTTCAGTCAGATTTTCTGTACCCTTTTTCTGTGATCTACTGGTATTTTCATTGAGAGTCGCATCATCTATTAGACTTATGTTACGCCTTATTCTTTATGATACTCTATACGCATTTACACCCATACAGAAATAACTATACTTCACAGCAACGTTTCCTGAACCCAGTACGTCACTACGCGGAAGGAGAAAGTGAGTTAAACACAAAGCCTGTTGGGTTGATAGGAGGAACTTTGATACCCGAATAGTGATAAAAAGACACTTTTTATACATGAGTTTAACGAACGAAATAATCGTATTTTAAAATTGACGTTCTTCGTTTCACTCGAAATTCAGACACCGCGATGGGAACTACTTTGTTAGTGACTTGGTAAGTTCAACTTAAGTTGTTTTCTAGTATAGTAAACTTTTAACACAACAATTGGACCCACTCGAACATCCTACAAACAAATTCTCATCCGTGCCAGAAAGACAAACCACCCTTCTGAATTTCCCTCACCCAATCCTCTTAAAGAGCCGTCAAAGAGGCTTTTTGTGCCTCCTCCTGTTCCCCACTTAACCCAATTCCTCCGATAGTTCGGGAGCAGTTTTAACGGGAATCGGCATCGACATTTGAATCCGGGGGACCCTAAATACGTTTACCCGAAAGAAATCCCGAATTCCCCGGGAAACTCAATTTAGTTTAATTCCACCGATACCGGAGCTTATTTTTGTGTGTCTCCTCCCCACACACACAACGAGAGGACATTTAGGTTCGTTAATTTACTTTTAAAGGTTTTTTTTAGAAACTTTGGTCCTTGTCTTTGCGAGCGATTAGGCCACTCGATTGTGTAACCAAGTATTTAGGCTATTTGCTTAAAAGTTCAATTTGATTATTTTGGACGGAGGGAGTGGAGGGGTAATGACGTTAACGATTTTTGGTTGGTTGGGTGGTTGGTTTGTAGGAGGGCAATAAATCGAATTCCTGATGTTCTGTGGGGAAGATCAATGTGAGTGGGTAGTTTTTGATCGGGTACTAGGTTTATTTTGTTTTTGACTGTTTCCCAGTACTCTGCTATTATCGGAACTGGATACTGTGTTTTAATGCTTTGTAATTCGCTTTAACGATGTTTTAAAAAGCAAAAATAAATGCTGTTGGTACTTAAAGAGGCAATTTTCCTTGTGGGCTGCCTCGCATCTAGGGTAAAACCGTTTTAAGCTCACTACCTCATTGCAGATTTTCGTCAACTAACGTTTTGGTATTACTGAAGTGTACTATATTATTATACCAGCTTAAAAGATTACATTTCGATAGAGTAAAAGCACATAAATGATTTATAACAGTTGTTACCGAATGAATGAAAACAATTAATCGAGGTTTCCAAATCGAGGTTAACATTATAATTATTTTCCTTAAATTTGAGGGCTTATTTAAAACTGAGAAAAATTGTAGTTTTCCATGTTGCCTTCTTTGCTGCAAAAATTCTTTGAAGATATCACACCAGCAAGTAAAAAAATTATAGTGACGAAGAAACTACTTAAATTATTTTTTGAGATAAAAAAATATAAATTCTGATATTACCGCAATAAAATAAAGACGCATTAAGATGGCATATTTTTTCTGTTTCACTTAAATTTTGAAAAGAAATATTTCTAGAAGTTGATAATGAAAATATGCTGCAACCCATTTTCCTCAAAATTATCTTTACATAGAATAATATTTAGATGGATAGAGGCTCCATAAGTCAGTCCCAAGTGTTGATAAACGCCAGTTTTGAACATTTTTTTGATATTTGAGTAGAATAAAAGAGAAAATGCTAAATTTCTTTCCCATATCAGATCCCCGAAAGGCATTCTTCGCATTATCTCCAACCATCGCATTTACTAATTTACCCCTCACCAGATCTGTTTTTCGAGGATATCTTTCGGTTTATTATACTCACAAACCAAACAAATTCACGCGCATCAAATTATTACTCTTTTTTCTCCATCATCATCAAAAAAATTTCGCCATCCGCGAAAACATCGGAATAAATTTTGTATTACCTTAGGAAATGCGGTAATCCTCGGCTTTTATTCCCTCTAATATACCGATTAAAACAATTTCTTATGCCGGCAGGGACGGTAATAACAAACTTCGAAATTTCTCCGCTGGAAAAAGAACAACTTCGGCCTCCGAGGAATCCGAAAATTATTTGGAACGTAGAAAAAAAAATTCCGGCAAATTTTCGTCGGCTTTTGTTCGGTACCGGTTTACCTATTATTACCGTCAACATCATTATTATTCTCAAAACAAAGCCTTTAATACGTAATGCAGTTATATCATTGGCTTTAAGCCTACCGTCTGATCCCTCGGCGGATTCATCCGATACGTCGTCGGGGCCTAAAAAACGGTTTTGGTTTCGGTTCGGTTCGCTTGCTAAATTAAGCAGGCGTTCTATTAGAGCGCCGCTAAATGCCGGGAAGAATTATCTTCCGTTTTCGGCGTGGGACCTCTCACGAGATTTCGGAAGCCTAGAATTTTAATCGCGGCAAGAAAAGTCGGATTTCTGAATTCTCCGGGCGCCATCTGCGAAAACGCGATTAGTGGGGGCGAGCGTAGAGAGGCGGAATGTCTAGAGGGGACATGATGTCTTCCCTGAGGCGACCGACATCTAGAACTGGTGGTAAAAGGGGAGAGGACAGATACAGAGAGATGGAAAAAGAGATATAGATAATGAGAGAGATAAAGAGATAGAGAAAGATAGAGGTAGAGATATATGTGAGGATAATGGAGAGAGGAGATGGAGAGAGGAAGAGGGACAGGGTGCATCTAGAGATCGTTTCCCCGTTGATTGTCAAAACGAAAGATTTATCTGCAGGGGAGCATCTTTTGTCCGCTAATTGACCTCAGCTAACCACACAAAATTCCTTCTGGCATTCGGGGGAGATTAGGAGCATTGATATAATATCGCCTTCCTTTAGTGTGGTTAGCTGAGGTCAATTAGCGGACAAAAGATGCTCCCCTGCACATAAATCTTTCATTTTGACAATCAACGGGGAAACGATCTCCAGATGCACCCATAGATAGTAAAAGATGTAGAGAGAAAGATAGGAAGATGCGTGGCGGAGCTGACATGATGATAATCAGATCGAACTATCTGTTAGCTGTAGCCGTAACTTTATTTCATTATTTATATGCTCTTCCATTGTTTTCTTTTACTACTACCTACTTCTTTTTCTTCGTCATTCGCTATCCAACATAGCTGTTAAATGAAATATTTATTTAGCCAAATCCGATTAAAGAGTTTACTGAGTAGCACCTCAGATGTATAAGGAGTGATACAGATAGAGAGAGATAGAAGGAGAGCTATAGAAATAAAGGGGAGATATAGAGAGAGTAAGAGAGATTTAAGGGTAGAGGGATAGAGTAAGAGAGAAATAGAATGAGAGACAGGGGAAAAGATAGAGATAGAAAAAGATAGATCGAAGGAGAGTGATTGAGATAAGTGTTAAGGATAGAGGGGAATTTATAGAGTAAGAGATACAAAAAGTGAAAGATGAAGATAGAGAGAGATAGGGTGAGAGACAGAAGAGAGATGGAGAAAATTATAGAGAGAGGGATAGAGATAGACGGAGAGAAAGATATATAAGAAGAGAGATAGTAAGGAGAGAAAAAGGAAAAAATAAGTTTGGCGCAGTTAGATCTCTATAAGGGTGGTATGGAGCCAATGCTATCGAATGCTCTTTCTAGTTTCTTTTAACTCTATGGTTGCGAGGTTTCACCACTAGGCGCGCTGTCGTTGCTTCTCTTCAGAGACGCCCCGACGTTGCCACTTTTTTATCCTTGAAAACTAAACTTTATTCCGATAGTTTCTAAGGCAATATTCGTCAGCGTGTGCTAGAGGTACCTTATGGGGGAGTTTAAATAATAAATATCAGCAAAAAAACTGATCCATACGCAAAACTGATCCATAAGATGATCTACGACATAAGGCCAGCCTCGTTTACACTGGAGAAGTATTTAACGCTCAGTTGTAGGTGTCGCTGCGATCTCTCTCCTTTCCCCCCCCGCCTGGCCATTAGGGGCATGAATTTTTCATCCAGGGAGGGAGGGAGGGAAAGAGCAGACGACTCACTTACATTCGGAATCTGGCAACGATATTTGTTATGCGATGTCAACCTGTTTGCTGTCCAATAACGAGGGCAACGTAGTTCGATCAAGGGGGCTGCATAATAAAGGTAACGGGACAAAAAAAAACGGGACGCTCCAAGTTCAGAGAAGAGCGTATTAATATTTACAGCAAAATTCGAAACGTTGTTTTGATGGGCTTCCGAAAGTTCCGAAACATCATAAGTGGAGGTGTGAGGAGGATTCTTTTTCTCTCTCTCTCTCTCTCAAACGAAAATGAAATTTCGTATAATTCAGAGAGAAGACAGGGGAGCTCTTCTAGCGCGGAGAAAAGAATATATCTACTTTCCATACTGACAAACTCGAAGAAAGAGGGGGGAAAGTTATGCAATTTCTCCATCGGAGTCGGTGCGAAGTTGTTTCTTGAGTATAGGGGAGAGCACAACTTTGCCGATTCCGTACTACAAAGAGCAGAAAAATATGTATAAAGGAGGGCATACGGAATGGGCCGAAAAATAACGGGAGTGTCTTTTGAAGATGTTCTTGTCACAGAGAATATGTGATTAAAGACAATGAATTCGAAAGCGGGAATCCCTGGGGAGGCAGAATCGAGTTAGAACAATGTGTTTTTTAGTCCTGCTGTGTATATACAGGAAAATATATCGCGATTTTATTTAGGTTTACTTTCTTGGATTGTGCATAGTATCGCTGGATAAATTTACTTCCGTAAAAGAGATTTGTAATGAAAGAATATTCTTTGATCGCTGGATATGCTGTATGATGAAGATACTGGGAAGTTCCTGTATCAGAAACTTAGATTGATATGCAGCTATTTTCCAAAATGTTGTTTAAAGTAATTCACACAGATGCTTGTATATTATACAGGGTGATTCTGAAATGGACCGCCAAACTTTGAGGGGTGATAGTACTCATCAAGACGAATAAGAATTGATGCGGAAAGGGGGGTCGCAGTTACACCGTTAAAGAGCTAGGTCCTAATGCAGTGCGAGCGCGTTTTAAAAGGCCGTTTTTAGAAGGCCCGTGTGACGAAACAAAACATAATAAAATGAAAATATTATTGCATGAGGTACAGGAGTATCCGTACTACTTAAATCCTCAATGTGATAGAAATTGAACCACTTTCTAAACCGCGGAGTTAGTTTCAAAAGTGCAATATTAATCTTTTAGTCAAAGAATCACATTCCTTAATGGTATTTAGAAAAATGATGATCGGGGAAGGAATTTTCAATGATCGTAACATGGATCATTGAAACTGTGTGATCATTGAAAATTCCTTCCCCGATCATCCTTTTTCTAAATACCATTAATGGAACTCCATTGTTTGACTAAGAGCACGTTTTAAAACTCACCCCACGGTTTAGAAAGTGGTCCAATTTCTATCACATTGAGGATTTAAGTAGTACGGATACTCCTGTACCTCATGCAATAATGTTTTTCATTTTATTATGTTTTGTTTCGTCACACGGGCCTTCTAAAAACGGCCTTTTAAAACGCTCTCGCACTACATTAGGACCTAGCTCTTTAACGGTGTAACTGCGACCCCCCTTTCCGCATCAATTCTTGTTCGTCTTGATGAGTACTATCACCCCTCAAAGTTTGGCGGTCCATTTCAGAATCACCCTGTATTAACATGGATTTAAAATTGATGTTTGTTGTGTAGCGATGCTAATTTTCTTTGAATATACTAAATGACATTTTTTCTATTTATCAAAAATGATACTAGTTTGAGCTACTTGCCTATTTAAAGATTTTTTATTCTGCTCTACAGTTTTCTTCTTCAGTAAAGTACTTTATTTAATTATTATAATTTGATAACGGAAATTTGAAGTTAAAATTAATAACAATCAAATTTTTACATATTTAGATAAAAAAAGTTTATAATAAAACATTTCTTACAACTAACTTGAAATTAATGAAACAACTGAAGATATTTTTAAAAACTATAATCAGCAAAAATATACTTTATTAAGTATATCTTTTCTTTCCAAGCCTAAATGTTTTCTTGCAGTTTTTATACTATCAAAGCAAATCATAAAAAATAATCGAAAGATATAAAATGGAAGCAAGAGGTATTTAAAGTAGCTGCATATATTTTTCCTGATACAAAATATTTGAAGCAAATAATGGTAATAGAAATGTAAAATTAATAGTTAAGAAAAACAAAGCTTATCAAATTAGTTACATGGAAAGTTTCTTATTGTATATTTTGTGTATAATACATTCAATAAATCTTTATATTAACAAATTACACTAAGAGTAATTTGAAACATTAGAATACCTTCCAATTAATACATGCAAAAAATGACATAAAAGTTATAATTCATTAATTATGGTTAAATAACTATGTAAAGTTAATTCTTAAAAATAAAAAGGTTTTCGGAATATTAGTATTATTTATCAGTTCATCAAATGAATGTTACATCAAATATAATACTATCAAAGCTATATATAAGCAATTAATTGTGTAAAAACTAATTAAATATTTAATCAGATTAAGGACGAATTAAATAGTTACTTCCATCATTAATAGTTATTGTAATAGTAATAATTACGGTCGAAACTAATTAAATTCCAACTATTTAATTGTAAATGAAGTAATACATTTATTTTAGACTATAGTAAGTATTAACAGAATTTACCACCTTTAAAACTAATCCTAATTATATTATGTTACAGCAACTTAAAATTCTAACGGAATATTTAAAGGAACTTAATCGGATACCAAAACTTAACGGAAGGATAATTTTCGTAAAACGAGGAAAATTTCGCAACTGAATTAGTTGGGTTCATAGGATCTGTTTTTCCACTTTAGAACACACATGAATGAATTCAATCTTCCACTTTTCAACATAACTGAATCCAAACTTAAACATTGGATGTAATTATATTGATCTAAGACCTTTGGAATCTCCCCCAACTTCAGTCTACGTTCTCACACTCAGATCATTCGCATTAGATAAATACGCCATTCGCAGCCCTAATCTGTGTTAGTTTCAGAGCATATTTGTATTTACTCGAAGATAGGTACTAAGGAAGATTGCCCGCAGATACCACGAAGATTTGTAGTTCACATCAATGTTATTCTTCTAAACAAATTTAAAATTTCGTCCCATTCACATAGAGCATTAAAATAATTTAGTTATACCTGATCGCTTGATGAGGCGCAATATGACATAAACAGCAATAGACATTTTTGAAAAACGTTCATTTCAAGTGATCCTGTGTCAAAAGCTGATTGTTGGCGCATTATGATCAAAATTGATTCATGCGCCATAAAACAATAATCAAACCAAACCAAAAGCTGATTAAGTGTAAACTCTCAACTCTCAAGCGTCACCTCCAACCGTGGACCGGTTTCGTCCTCGTTTGGACTCATCAGCACGGTATAGCAAGGTAACGCAAGAGAGCGGAGGGCAAGTACTTGTCTAGCCGACTATAACTGAAAAGTTGAAATTCTCCTTTCAAAAGCTGATTGTAGATTAATGCATAACTCTAAAGAACCAAAAATTTAATTTTGTCATATTGCTCCTTAAACGACAATCTATTGTGATGTGCTGAGGAAATCTACATAAAGGTGATCTTTAATAACAAATTTAATGTATAAAAATGTTAAAATAAATTGAAAAGCTAATTTTATTCAAAAATGATTTTTGAGAAAAGAAGAGACAGTTGAGCAATTTGGTTTATTTTACAAAAACGACTAAAAGGTGATTCTAAAGGTGTGTATTAATAGTCCAAGCTTCTAAATAACGAGTAAAAAAATTTTTAAAATGAAATCAACAAAAAATTAAACAACTACACAACTGTCTCTCTAAAAACTAAGTTAGTTAAAAAAATAGTTACCTAGTTCTCTTTTGTGGTGAAATAATTGGCGGTTAGGATCACTTTTCTTTAATTTATTCTTTCCTACATCAGTTCTACTACTTTTCATCATACTTCTTGTAGCCTCATCTTATTTTCAAATGAAATCATCTTTTTAAAATAGCGTGGTGCCGTGTGGTAGAGATCTTTCTTTAAATTTTCAGACTTTTTGATTTGTCTTGTGGCAACATCGGAAATGGCTATATAAATCAGAATTTTCGGTTCACGCTTGCTGTTTTTCCTTTTGAATGAACCTTACGTTGCCTTTCTCATTTTTCTAAGTTAAAACTTTAAAATATCTCCCCACGGCACTAGATTACTCGGATTTGATAATTTTCTATTCTGATTGTTAGTGTTAAAATTTTTAATTGTTATTAGCTTTACAATTGTTAATAAAAAGATGTTTAAACTTAAATCTTCTTATTGTAGGATAGGACACTGAACTTAATTCCTAAATTTTCACCACTTAAACTAAGCTTGGGCTAGGTAGCTAAAATAGCAAATGAATACGTTGTGCTTAGATATTTCCATGTCTTTTTTAAAAAATTAAATAACTACATTTTTATAGGAGTTAGGAGAAATAACTTTTTTTCAAACATATGTTGAATATAGTTTTAAACATACTTAAACAAATCCCACAAAGAGTAATTAACAATTCTAAAGCATCAAGTAGATATTTTTATCCCGAGTTAATATAAAACCCCAAAATGTTACATAAATACATCTCAAAACTACGACACTAGAACCCGAATAAGAGGAGATTTTAACCCCACGCCTTATATCTCCTTCAAAAACCCGGGGAACTTTAAAAAACTTCATTTCCCTACTCTCCTTAAGTAGTTAACGAGACTTTTCCTTAAGTAACACAACTACTTAAAACTTAAACGTTTGCTTTTTATGCCGGAGCACACACACATACTCCATCTCGTTTATAGTGGAAACTAGTGAGACATGGCCTCTTTTTTTCCCCACTCTTTTTTAAACCCCTTCCGGCGGTCGCAGACACACTCCAAGCCCAGTGCGAAAAAAAAAGCCGGCCCTAATGACCGAATCGCTGGGACCTAATGAGGGAAAGTCGGAAAAAAATCTGCCAACAGCAAAAAAGGAAGGAATGTGGTGGATATATCAAGATGTTTTTTGGTTTCCTGGTTTTTTCTTCGTGTTTTTTTTAGATCTTTTTGTGTTTTTTGAAGCTAAATTGAGAGCAGGGCTACTTTTATAACGAGTGGCTACGGTTAACTGTAACTGTGTCAAAGTAGATAACTTTCTGTCCGTTGTAGTTCAGTTAATCAAGGGATAGTTAGGTTAACGCACAAGAGATGTCATTGATGCTTAAAACACACGCATCAATGGAACTATTGGATGATTTAATTTACTGTTACTTATGAAGCAATGCTATAAGTCTGGATTATTTAATAAGAAAACATTGGCTACTCGAGTTAATGTGGACCAAGCCCAACTCCAACTGAAGAACAGGGATAAAGCGGATGAGGCTTGGTGAGACCTCATCTAGAGTATGCTGTTCAGTTTTGGTCTCCATACTTAAAAAATATATTGATTCAATTGAAAGGGTTCAGCATAGGGTTACTAAAATGGTCAAGGGTATATCCAGTTTAAGTTATGAGGGAAGATTAAAGAAGCTAAATATGTTCACTCTAGAGAAAAGAAGGATTAGAGGGGATTTGATTCAACTTTTTAAAATGCAAGGGGACACAGAGGGACTAGATTTCAATACGGGTAATAGAACAAGGGGTCACAATTTCAAATTGAATAAAGTAAAATTTAAGACGGATTGTAGAAAGCATTATTTTTTAATAGGGTAGTGGATAGATGGAATGCGTTGCCTGAAACAATTGTAAATTCAAGTGGGGTAAACGAGTTCAAGAGGAAAATTGACAGATACTGGGATTCCGGTAGTTTGGGTTAGGAAGACTGGACCAACCTTGCTGGGCTTACGCATGTAGTTGGTGGACTTGATTTGTATTTGTAAATAGCATCCATAGCAGGATTCTGGAAAACATTTTATACCTCTGTTGATTTGGAAACTCGAATGATAGGGGCTAAAATAATTGAGATATTGCTGCGTAATATTACTTTTATTTAACCCATGCAGCTAACCCATTATGTAAAAAAAATTGTTTACTTTATTGCATTTATTAACCAGACAAAAAAATTACGTAAGTATTTAATGAACAAGCTTTATTTTAATCTTTAAGTATTGGAAAGTGCGTTCTTTTTTCTAAATGAATTAATATTTTTATTACCTATTAGTCTCATTTGACTCTGGTAATCAAGAAATAACTACTTAATAAATCCACAACTAAATGTTGTTGATATTTGTTTCCTTACAATAAAAGTGCCGTTACAGTGAAACTAGTTTTACAGGTTTGTAATGCTAGGAGGAAAAGTGAACTAATTCAGTATTTTTTTTTCGATTTCGAATGTCTTGGTTGAATTGCATTCATATCATTTATCCATAAACTGATTTAGTTATCCAAGAACTCGTCAAACAAATTCTGCAAAATATTAGTGTTTTATACCCATTGTATATTTTCATGTCTTGTCACCATTAATGTTGTTAAATTAATGTTGGAGTGTTTGATGAGAGAGAAACGCGTGGATCTGTGTGACCGCGTGCTCGTATTTTCTAAATTGTTCTTCATTAAATATTTTATTCTACTGAATTCGTAGAGCTCCTGCTTCTTCAGACACTACATGTTATAGGGTACTGTTTAAAAAAAGGTTTTTATCATATGTTTTGAACTAATTCTGTACCATAATTTTGTATTCGATAATAAATTCCTATAAAATATCATTATCCATAAAAATAAGAATGCCTTTTTACTTCTTGAAGCAAAGACAATTTTGCACTTATATTCCAAAAACCTTGGACTTTTCTTTTGTTATGCACACTGTTATAAGGCGTGTAACGCATAATATTTTTATAAGTTTTTTTTCCGGTTCTTACGTATTATCCCGTCGACCGTGCCGCTGAATTCGAAAACGTTATCGAAGTCTATATTGACTATTGTATAGCTGTGAAGCTGAAATAAACGGCTGCTGAATGGCCAATGGTATAAAACCTAAGTACCCTTTTTTCTTTGGTTGTTATTTTGTCTATGACACCATATAATTTTAAGTGTACACAACTCTCAAGCGTCTGATCCAGCCATGGACCGGTTTCGTCCTTGTTAGGACTCATTATCATGGCATAGGAAGGCAACGCAAGAGAGCGGAGGGAAAGTACTAGTCTAGCCGACTGTAATGGAAAAAGTGGTGACCATTGATCAGTCATCCCCTCATCTGCAGGAATGACTTGGCATTCCATATAACAGATTTAATTCCCAAAAGATGAGAGGAGGACTAACCAATGGTCACCACTTTTCCATTATAGTCGGCTAGACTAAACGCTCTCCCTCCGCTCTCTTGCGTTGCCTTCCTATGCCGTGCTGATGAGTCCTAACAAGGACGAAACCAGTCCATGGCTGGAGGCGACGCTTGAGAGTTGTGAGTTTACACTTATTGTCCGCTAACCAGCGGTAATGGTAAAGTACTCCTAACATATAATTTTGTTTTAAAAACTGTAGTTAAAAAAACAGTTATTCAAATTCCTCGATCCTAACAGTTTCGGGCAATTTATGTTCTACCATATTTCAACAACTTTAATATCCATTCACGCAAACATCTTCACACATGACACACCGTAGTAAACTATTGTCAACAAATTCTTCAAAAGAAGCAGGACCCAAATTTGGTCTAATCCGAGGATCCGAAGAAAAAGGTGCAAATGAGGTAGGTCTTGCCGAAAAGATTAAATAAAAGGCAAAAGAGAGGACGGGAGGGTGTAATTGGATTGGCTGCGATTACACAACGATTCTCCTTCACTAATCAACTCCTCGTTTGTTTGGGCCCCGATTCCCCCCAAAACTTCCCCTAATTGGTTCCGCGCCGGACCCGGAGGAGCTTGTTACCTTCGCCAACACCCCCCTCCTTTTCGAACCTAATGACGATCGCAAGAAATTACCTCCCTTTTTCTCTCTCCTTCTTTTCATCCGCACTTTTCGTACTATTTAATTGATTACTCGGGGAAAGGGTTGTTGCTTGGCGACGCTTTGGCGAGAGGAAGGGCTGAAAGTGGGAGGGTTTTCGAAATTCGCGGACGGTAAACCTTTTTGGGATGAGGATGTTTTTTATTTTTGGAATGTATGACATAGTTTGAGGAGAGTTAGGTTGCGGTTTTTTTCCTATAGAATGTTTGTTAATACATTATATTATCTTTGAGTAATTTTATATGAAAGCGACGCCCCCCAGTTTGTTCCATTATACAAATAAATGATTTTTCCAAAATTTTAACTTAATCAAAAACCATTAGCCCGTGCTTCAAAAGTCTTTAAGTTTCAAACTAGTGCTGATTTTATAAAAACTATACTACTACTTCACAGCTGGGCTATTCCATATGAACAGGGACATGATCAAGAAAATTGAAAAAATAAAATAATAAAATTTTCTAATTATTTTAGGGAATAATTATGCAGTATTGATCTAATTGTGTTTTGCATTGCTTAAATTTTGTGTAAAATTATTTTTATCGGAATGTCAGCATTTAAAGTCAATATTTAGAAATATTTGTTTTAAAGGTTAATTTGTTAATGAAAAATGTATAGTTTATTTAGAAAATTAAAAATAAATTAATTAGTTTTTACAACTTTTTTGTTAAATATACTCATAAACTTTATAGTAAAAATGAAATAAAGTGTTTAAATCAATTTAATTATATTTATATTCATGAATAACTGAACGCTTATACACATGTAGCGTGAGTTACGAAGTACTGTAGCGTGAGTTACGAACAGATCTATATATTTTATTTTATTTCTGATTTTCTAAAGCATTCCCAGTAAAACTGTTTGCTATTTTAGAATAAAGGAAATATTCAAACACGTGACAAGCATATAGAATTATTGAAACACTATTTAAGCAGAAAAACAAACTTGAATTTTATACTCATAAATTTCTTGTATACTCTCTAATTTCTTTATACTCATTTCTTGTAGCGTGAGTTACGACTCTATTTTAATTAATATTTAAAAAACTAAAATTCTTAAAAGATTCGCAACACTTATTTTAAATTATAAACATAAATTTCAATATATGTGATTTTTTTAGAAAGAAAATAATAGTTATTTCTACATTAAAAAATTATTTGAAATTGCAATTTTGAAAAAAATGTAGCGTGAGTTACGGTGGAATTGCCCAGCTACGTTTCCTGAACCCAGTACGTCACTACGCGGAAGGAGAAAGTGAGTAAACACAAAGTCTGTTGGGTTGATAGGAGGAATTTCACACTATTTATACATGGGTTTAACGAAATAATTATATTTTAAAATTGACGTTCTTTGTTTCACTCGAAATTCAGACACCGCGATGGGAACTACTTTGTTAGTGACGTAGTAGGTTCAACTTAAGTTGCTGTCTAGTATAGAATAAAACCAAAGATTAATCCCTTACGTTTTGTTCACGATTTTTTTATAAGGAACTAGCTGATATGCCCGGCCTTGTACGGGTGGAGTTATAGCTTCAGGATTTCTTTTTTTAAATTTTCAATATATTTTATACCTTATTTTACCAGGTGAAAAGTATTAAAATCCATCCAGTTGGCAAGCCTTTTAATATTTGAACAATTTCATTTAACCTCATGATCCCCATAAAAAAGCAGAAACAAATCTCCCAAAATTACTTAAAATATGCCCATTTAGAAACCTTGATTAATCAATCATACAGGATCTTAATTAACTTTTTCTGTGAAATTATTCAATAACTAAAGCGTATTCCATTTTGCAATTAACGAAAAAATCTATCTCTACTTGAAAGGGCTTTCACATTTTCAATTGTTTTGTTTTGTAAATCAACTTTCTTGAAGCTACAATGAATGATCGCTTTTTTATATACATTTTCGTTTCCATGGAGACTATTTTAACAACAATGCTATTCCATGAAACTTTTTATTTTTAAAAGCTAGATCAACTTTCAAATAAAAATATTTTTAAATATACTTAATTTCATGTTTTAAATTTCATTTAATTATATTTTTAGATTATAGTTATAATTTTTAATTAGACTAATATCTAGTTTTTCTTTTAAAAACTTCCTATTTTGCATTATGTTTTTAAGTAACAATGGGGTGAACAAATCTTTTCTGGAGGAGAAATAAAGTTATTTCAGCAAAATGACCATAAAAAGGGTCAAGGGGTCGTTCTAGAACTTTAAAACATAGCCTATGTTTTTTTCTGGGATTCTTTTACGTAGGTATACCAAGTTTAGTGCAGATCGGGAGAAAACTGTGGATTTGTATTTTCTTTTCTCTCTCGGCTTACGATTGGTTGTTTTATTTTTTTGTTGTTGAATTCCTTTTTTTCAAATGAATATGTTCTGCTCTTATTATTATTGTTTTTCATCGGCGAGCGAGCGGGCGCGTGTCATGATTTTTCCCACCCCGCTCAGATAATTGTAATTACCCCTAGCACCGTTATTAAACATTTTATTTTTAACAATTAGTCGTTTTCTCTGTGGCCCCATCCCACATTAATATAGTTATAACGTTCCAGGTTTCAATCTTATCACCTTTCCTTCGGTAGCAATAAGTTTTTGATATCTCTAAAGAACTTTCGTAAAGTTGTTTTTCTTGTATTTTAAACAGTTAATAACTTTACAAATATATCACTTAAAAACCTGAAAACAATCACATTTTGGTCTTAATTTTATTCCTCTTCATTTAGCATAACTACCTTTTTCCCAAAAAAAATTCAAAATTTCAAAAAATTAGGGAAAACTAAATATTTTTTAAAATTTTTATCAAGAAAATTTAAAGATTTTGAAAAGATTTAAAGATTTTCGAAATTTGTAAAGTCCTTAGGGTGTGTCCTTATGAGGGTGTTCATATGACTTAAAACATGCACAAATTTTAGAAATTACGTCCATTAACAGATTCGGAACAAAATCTTACAGAGCTAGTTTCCCAACTTTAAGTCAATTCAATGTGCAGCAATTTCCCCTGAATATTCCTTAGAATTATGTTGGTCTAACTTCATTTACTTCTAACATGTAAAATCAAAGTAATTTAATGATAAGTAAGTTTCAGATGATAAAAAAATTACATATAAACATATTTAGGTGAAACTAACTTAATGACAACGAAAAAAGAAACATAACTGAAAGGTTGCATGCTTTCTGGGAAAGTAATTTGAAACATAAGAGTGAAAGATATCTAAGTATAGACGACTTTTTTTTTAACTTTAACTTTAACTTTATTAGACATTCATTATACAATCACAGAAAAGAAAGACAATGTGATTCGCCAAGGGGAAGAAACTTCCCGTACAGGCGAAAAAGAAATTATATGGACAAATGACATATTAAAAATTACAACACAAACATAAAACTGTAAAAAAAATAGCTAAATAAAGATGGCAGCAAGCTGGTAAACCATTAACAAAAATATGCTTCATTGAAGTGAAAAATATAAATCCAGGTCGTCGATATTAATTATTAACTCAAATAAATTTCTTTTGAACTCTGAATATTTATTAATGGAGGTTAGATTTAAAGGTAAACTATTGTATAATTTTGGTGAGAGGTAAAAGAAATGCTTACAAAAAATTGATTTAGAAAATTTGGGAATTTGATATGTTGCTACAGCTCTAGTATTATATGGTCTTGCTATGGTGTTAAATAGAGATTTATTACGATAAAGATAAAGTATAATACGGAAAAAAGCGTTGTGACGAAGAGGCAATAATTTGAGTAATCTAAAATTATCAGGATATGACTGCTGATTTAAAATTTTGAATATTTTATTTTGAATAGAAATTAAAGGTTGGAGATTGGATTTATATTCTCCACCCCAAACAGTAACACCATAATTTATTAAAGCATAGAACCAAGAAAAATATAAAGTTTTTAGAAACGACAAATCAATTTTATTTTTTAGGTGGTAAAAATTAAATAAAATAAAGCGTAATTTTTTCCCCCAATTCAGATATATGAGTTTTCCATTTCAAGTTAGAGTCTACGTTAACTCGTTTCACTTCACTATAGTATGTTCATTTAGAATAAGCGCATGAAACAGGATCAGAAACGCCTAATAACGCTCATCACGCCACTTCAGTGACCGATTCTTTTACGGTATTTTAACTACTTATGTTTAGGCTGCCTTGTCATTGCACAAGAATGGCGCCTATTCTAAATGAACAGACTATAGAAATCAACGTGAAAATCGGCGCTATATATTGCACCCCAGGGCAATTTCGGGCGCCCCTTGGGGCTGTCGCTCACGGCTTCGTTCAAGTGAAGGAATGCCCCAGATCTGCCCTAAAGGGATGTGTCTGTTTAGGGCACAATGGGGCGAGATTCATCCAATAAGGATTGTCGGGGATGCATTTGTCAGGCCCTATTTGGTTCATGAGGGTGTTTAGAAGGGATTCGATTGGTTGCAGGCTTTGGAAAGTGACAATGGTAATATGGGATGGGCCTGTCTACTGTTGATTCAAAGCAGTGAGAGATCATGAAAGAGAACAGATCATGAATTAAGCGTTACATAGGAAACCAGATTAAAAAAATTATGTTAGCTGTCACGTCAAATATCTTCACCCTGATTTAAACGCCAATTACCTGAGTACCACCAAATTTTTACAGTTGTCATTTATCTGATTGCACAATTTAATCTAATTCGGTTTGCAACTATCGACAATATTTCTATTAATTGGCGTCTAAAACAGCTTGGCGATATTTAGCCGGGCAGTTAACAGAGTTATACCAAAATTCCTTTGGAGGAAAATTTCCGATTTATAGGAGTAATTTTGAATTTGGCTAACTAATTATACAAATCAAATTTTTTTAATTACTTTTTACGCTTACATTCGTTTATTTTTCGTTCATTATTTCAACACTAAAAAATCGCTTTTCAACCTAGAAACTAAAATTTATAAAGTGAATTTCAATATTGAACAATGGTCAATTCCAGTATTTTTTTTACTAGAAAGTAATATCCAAGAGATACGCGCAAAAATTTTTTAATCACGATTCTCATTATTTCTTAATTTAATTTCAAAGTTTGACTTTTAAAAAAGGCACGAAAACAGCATGTGACGGCATTCAATCCGAAACGTTGGTTTTAATAGATAGTTTTGGATCTTGAGTGATTGTTGATTTCCACTTTAAAGTAGGAACGAAACAGATCTGACGTTATATAATCCGAAACAAGTGCGAAGGGATTGTCAAATTGAAGATATTGAATTAACTATTTTTTTTGGAACTTTCCATGTCGAGTTTTGAATTTAGAACCATTTTGTTTACTGTAAAAGTGCATTTTTCCTGTTTTCAAAAAATGTTGGAATAAGGAAGTTGCATGTGTCAGATTTTCAAAAACAAACAAGTGTTCCGTATGGTTTTTTGTATGGTAAAATGAAATATCTAGTCAGTTTTTCAATGTACAGGTAATTAAATATTTTAATTTTAAAAGTCGAGAAAAAAACACGTGACTGAAAACGTTTATTGTTTAAACTATAAGATGACGTCAACAATAATACCATCAACTCCATTGCTTTACAACAATGTTTAGTATAAGATGACGTCACATCCAAACTCTTGGCGTTTTCGCGCGCTTTTAAAAAGGGGATTTTTGTTAATTTTTTTGACAATCAAAGAATTTCTCGATCGGCCTCAAATTTTGGGTAGTCGCTTATTTTTGCAAGAGGAATCGATTAAAAAAATAAAAAAAAATCATGCAACTTCCTCATTTCCTAATGTTGAAAAATTCGTAAGTATAAATTATTATACTCCTACACAGTTTGTTTTGAATTTGTGATAAGTCAATGGATTTGGGAATTCACCAGTAAAAAATATGTCTATATAGAATAAATATTTAAATTAAAATCAGTGTTATGAAATTGGTTTATGCTTGGAATCACACACTACATTTTTAGTGTTTAATGATCTTAAAAACACAAAATCCCACCCCAGTGAAATAAATCAAGTGCGACGAAGCAATGCCTCTCATAAAAATTCATCCATCATTTTTTTTCACTACATCACTACGTCATTTTTCATCCCTCCAATTACGCATCTTAATTCGACATTAAACGAATTTTTCTCCGTTTTTTTCCCACTCAGGAGATCGAAGAACGACTGTATCGACACCCAGACGACGACGACAGATAGAGACAAAAAAGAAACCCAACAACAAAAAGTCATTCCTCGCCGCCCCTCTAAATAATTTGCGAGCACTTGTCGCCGAACCACGCTAATTAAAAAAAGGAAACGATGTGTTTGCCAAGCCATAACAAAGGGGAAAAAACCTCTCATAAAAAAGCCCCGTTCAATTAGAACCCTGTCATTGCGCGCCCCATATAAATCAAACTTGGCGACGCCCGAGCGTCGCCAACCCGCCAAGCTTGATTAAAGGCCGACCCGAAAAACAAACGAACCCCCGAAAAACGAAGCACCCCCTCAGAACAAAAAAAAAGAATTCAATTATATTTGTGTCTCTCTAATGACCCCTCATTATGTGGAAGGAAGGCCGTGTTGGCGTTCGCCGCGCGGCCTAATGAATTAATTTGGCCGTGTGTATCTTTGCCGCGCCAATTAGAGGGCTGCAATCAGTGAGGGTTTGTAATCAAGGCGACCGCCTTTAATTAGCTTATTTTAATCAGGATTTGACGCTGCACTAATTGGCTGTGCCCCTTCATTAAAAGGCGATCTTCCGTACGCAGTCCTGTCAAAAGAGATTATTTTCATTTCGTTCGCTTTTGTTTTGCTCGTTGTTAGGAAACACTGTTATTAGATTTCTATCCCGGGAAGTGTTATTTTCCTATAGATTTTTTTCCCTCGTCTATGTAATTGTTGTTTGTATCAATGAGGTTTGATGGGGATAGTTTTATCTTTGTAATGTGGAGCGATCCCGTTGTATTCTAGATTTATTTGTTCCTAAAAAAATTATATAATCATCGTTCAGGGTTTAAACATTCAAATTATTTTTTCCAGTTCTTTCTAAAACAATATACTTTTGAGTTGGTACATATGAAAAATAGTATACGTTGGAAATCTCTGCTATGCTTTATTTTATAGCAGCATATTTTTATAATGAGTAGCTTTATAGTTTTAAAATACTAAGGAGCTACCGACCCCTGCTCGCTATCGCTCACCAACCCGCGCAGGCTGCCTGCGCAGGACCTTTTGGAGCGCTTCGCAGTCCTCACAATTACATTTTGGTCATTGGTCATTGTGATTGGATACATAAGTTGTTTGACAGTAGACCTTATACGTTATCTAAAAAAATGGAAATATTTTAAAATCGATTTTTTTTTAGAAATGCTAATGACATATTGCACATCCTCAAAAGAATCCGAACAGTTTGATACCAAAAATGTGTTATACAGATCAATAATTAAAAAGCCTTTCTCTGGAAACCATCCACCAAAGACTTTTTTTTTAGAATAGAAAGATACAATGGATAAGTATAAAATAAAAAATGGTGTTATGATTATTTAAAAATTCCTCCATCTAATTAAAGTAACAATTTGAAATAACATGTTATTGAAAGCCTAGAACTTAAGCCTTAAAGCCCAAAACTGGTTTTATTAAAAATGCGAATAACACTTCATTATAAAAATTTTAATTACTATCTGTAGAACTTTTTAATTTCTAGTTATTTTCCTTTAAAACTTGATCTGTAAAATTTAGAAGGACCATAAAAGGGAATAACAGTATTCTTTCCTTTTACATCATGAAGTAATATTTAACACTTTTAATCACCTACACTATAATGGCGTCAGTACAAAATATATTTCAAAAACTTTATACCAGAAATGTGTTATATGTTTAAGATTATTTATCAATTAAATGCCAAAAAAATAATCAACATGTGATGAATTATACTAATCTGACTAAATTTCCTGTCCAAGGGCATTCAAATTTATACATTTAAAAACAAGATGTGCCAATATTTTGCATAGTGAAAAGGCCACAGAAAAACAGCATTTATTACAGAACAAACTTCTCTTAATTGAAATGGCCTTTTCGGTTTCAATTAGGTAGTTCAAGTTTCTTTCCTTTACTTTTTACTTGCCTCGTCTTTAACATGAATACATCTCCCACTCATAGAGATGTATGTATGAAGGTTCTCGTTTCTTAAATGTTTTAAAATTCAAAGACTCAAAATCCTTGTTTACTAAAAAAACAGCATTTTTCATCTTACAATATAACGATTTCTACCTCGTAAACTCTCGAAACCGGGGAATTCTTTGATCTTTCAAACTGGAGTTATCAAACGAATATAGTTTCGACTGCATATACACATTTATCTATCTGTACAACAGGGAGACTCGGAGGGAGTTAAGTCACAATGTGACTTCCCTCCGAGTCTATGTGGGAGGTCCTCCTTAAGTATCGTGGTGTAACGTCTCTCAATGATATGGTGGCAATTTCTTTCAACCACTTTATTGTGCAACGTGTCGTATTTTTTACAGTGTAAACGGGATGTTTCAGATAAGTGTTTCATAACTTCTTGGAGTTTTTATAAGTGGGCATGAGGAAGTTGTGAAATTCCCTTTTGAAATTGACACGTAACATTTCATAAAAAAACGATTTAGGAGCTGAAATTTCAGCTCAATAATTGGTTTTATGGAATAAATAGTTGATAGTTTTAATTCCTTCCTAAACGGTTACGTGACAATAAGGAAGTTGCATGTGTCAGATTTTCAAAAACAAACAAGTGTTCCGTATGGTTTTTTGTATGGTAAAATGAAATATCTAGTCAGTTTTTCAAAAAAATGTACGAAAATTAAATATTTTAATTTAAAAGTCGAGAAAAAAAACACGTGACTGAAAACGTTTATTGTTTAAACTGTAGGATGACGTCAACAATAATACCATCAACTCCATTGCTTTACAACAATGTTTAGTATAAGATGACGTCACATCCAAACTCTTGGCGTTTTCGCGCGCTTTTAAAAAGGGGATTTTTGTTGATTTTTTTGGCAATCAAAAAATTTCTCGATCGGCCTCAAATTTTGGGTAGTTGCTTATTTTTGCAAGAAGAATCGATTAAATTTTTTTAAAAATCATGTAAAATTTCCTGTAGAAATGAGGAAGTTGCAACTTCCCGTGCCCAATTATAAAAACCCCCTAGCTCGTTAGGGATGCATTTCCGACCCCCCCAATTATATGTGATTCTGAGTCGTCCAAGTGTAAGCTCTAGCCCACCTAGAAATGAAACTTATGAAACAATTATCTGAAACACCCTGTATAAGTTCCCTAACCCTTTCAAATACGGCAAAAAAATCGGTTTAGTACCTTATTACTGGAACCAAGTGATTATTGCGATGAATTAACTTTGCTGTCTGAAGGTCTCAAAAACAACGGTCAAATCTAAGGGTTGGTCAACGGGGTCAGCTCAAACTTTTATGACCGCCTCGACAACGCTCTTTCGGGCAGTGGATATCTCTTTGTGTGATTATGGGGTTGGAGGGGAACTCTTTTGTTCACTAATTGACCTCACCTAACCACACAAAGAGATCGGGCAGATATCCACTGCCCGAAGGAGCGTTGTCGATCCGTTTTGCGCTGACCCTAAGAGATGCATAAACGAACTCTTCCAGGCGACGTTTCAACTACAACAATGATGTCAGAAGCTTCACTGATGGGACATCATATGCCCCGCCATATTGAAACATCGACCTTAGAACACAGATAGACGGAACATGCGCGCGCATCCCCATAGCGGTGAGCCAGTGCTTGTGTTGAAACATCTCCCATCCCAAAGTCACGTGTAATAGGAGCTCTGGGATTCGTCGGTTCGATTCTGGCGAGCTGGCTTTATCACGTGATCGGCGTCACGTGATTGAAATGCTCCAATATCTACTAGGTCACGTGGAATGGGGAAAACGGCGGAACATGTTTCAACGCAGGCCAAGCCCGCTTGCTCCGTCTATCAATTCCAAGGTCTATGTATTGAAAGGGCTAAAGTTGCAAAACGATCGTATCATACTAAAAAAGTTCAGTCAACCAACAGAAAAATCCTGTGTAAAAGAAAACTCGGTTTTTGTAAGATTACTTTTTTGAAGTATAACATGAGACAACAAGATCCTTTTGGTTCGGCCATAATACACTACATTGACCATCCTAGAAAAAGGGTGAAGGAAGGGACCCAGCATTGATTATTACCCGCCCCCCCCAGCCGATACAATTATAAACAGATTACCCCCTCCCCCTTCGTCCGTCTTGCCCGGGCATATTGTGTTCCCTCTTCTGGCTTAATTACGGGCTGATCAATACTCCTCAAAGACCCCTGACAAGGCGCAGCAGCTTCGCTTAATTACGTTACACGCAAAAAGGGAAGAAAAAGCGAGTGCTGCTGCACTCTGATGCGGCTCCTCCTGCACTTGCGCTGCTCATCTGGTCAAGAGTCGGCGGCTGATTAAACTCACTCCTGATGGCTTAAAATTTTTAGATTAGGAAG
This sequence comes from Tetragnatha versicolor, assembly GCA_024610705.1. Lineage (NCBI taxonomy): Eukaryota > Metazoa > Arthropoda > Arachnida > Araneae > Tetragnathidae > Tetragnatha > Tetragnatha versicolor. The sequence continues at coordinate 3,082,485 of JANDEH010000007.1, read as the reverse complement.
GGCGTTAAGCCTGTTTTCTTTAATTTCCTTCTAACGCCCGCCAGAGAGATTACGGGGCGTCTCTCTTATATTGGAGCGTATGTAGAGATCGATTTGTTTTTGTTAATCAATGATGGTGTGTTCCAAGATTTTTTTCTGAGGTTGTACTATGTTCGTTGTTGAAAGTTAATCAATTTTGTAGTTTTAAAAAGTTGAATTCATAATTGAATCGGCGAGTGGGGAAAACAGCGCAAGTTCTAAATTTGCACCAGTTTGGGAAAAATAATTTTCTAAAGGTATAACCTGTTGAGCTAGCACAAGAAGGACGAACTTGCAAACTAGTCGACTCATTATATTTATGATCTCGCTTTATCAATTTTCAAACTTCATTAATATGCAAACTTAAAAAATGAAATAAAAATTTATCCCCTAGAAATTTCTCTCTGCCGATTTGAACATTTCTGGATATAGGAAAAAAAGTTACAAAAACGTTCAGTCAATAGTCCAGTGTAAAGTACAATACTGGCAAAAAAAATCGACTCAGACCCTGTATCTCCGGAACGGCTTGTGATATAAAAACAAATAAGGTATCATTTTTCATGATTTGAAGTATTCTATATACAGAAAATTTTTCAAGTTCTTAGGGGGTCGTCTTCATATTAAACGAAGCACCAACTTTCGTTTTTCCTATGGAAACCATCAAAGATTATTCCAGATTCTGAAAGAGCACCCTCTAAAACCCCCCAAAACCAGTTTTCATGCCATTTGATCCCCAAATGAAGCCAGGAGTGGGGGTTGAAGTTCGTCGAATTTACGTTGAAATCTCGTTTTTTACGTTGAATTCTCGATTTTGATCCTGCGGGGTTGATGGTTGTAAGGATCAAAATCGAGAATTCAACGTAAAAAACGAGATTTCAACGTAAATTCGACGAACTTCAACCCCCACTCCTGGCTTCATTTGGGGACCAAATGGCATGAAAACTGGTTTTGGGGGGTTTTAGAGGGTGCTCTTTCAGAATCTGGAATAATCTTTGATGGTTTCCATAGGAAAAACGAAAGTTGGTGCTTCGTTTAATATGAAGACGACCCCCTAAGAACTTGAAAAATTTTCTGTATATAGAATACTTCAAATCATGAAAAATGATACCTTATTTGTCTTTATATCACAAGCCGTTCCGGAGATATAGGGTCCGAGTCGATTTTTTTTGCCAGTATTGTACATTTACCCCACCCTGTCCGAGAAGAAATGTAGGACAGGGTGGTGTAAATTGGATTCAATTGGACTTTAACTCAATGTAAATCAAATTTAAATTTAATTTTTGCACTAATTTTTTACTATCGTTAAGTTTTTCATCCTACAAAAAACTAGATCTATAAATATATCAACATAAAACATTTTGATTGAATTTGATTGTGAAACATGAGAACACTCAATATGTGAACCAATAAAACTATCTTGATTAAACTTAAGTGAAATATGGGGTCATTCTGACCCCATTCTCTTTTTAGATAGCCTTTTCGAAAACAGACTTTAATCTCCCTGAATTTTCTTTTCAGTGATAAGCAATTCATCGGTTTTAAATTTCTTTAATTGAATCGTCAGTTGGAAGAAGGGAATAAGTTCAAAAACCAAGTTTTGAGAAAATCGAAAAAAAAAACTGTATAAGTAATGGAATTTTCATTGTATAACCACCAAATTTTTACTGGTAGTTCAGAACCCTATTTAGAAAACAAAGCAATCATCAAAACAAATATAAGTGTATTTAAAAATATTTTACAGTCAAAATAAGTTGATGGACTTATTCCCTTCTTCCACCTTATGGAATTTTTCTGATGAAAACAAAATTTAAAAAACTATTTAATTCACATTTAAATTATATTTCTCCTTAGTTTACACCATAAAAGGGTGAAGTGAAAATAATAAGACAAATATAATTCAAAATTATAAAGTTATTAAAGCAGTTCAATGGAGTAAGTGAATATGAATGGAGTCAAACATTCCCTGCATAAAAAAGTTTGAAAAAAAAATTGAAATTAAGAGAATTTTTTTATATTTTAACTTAGTTTACAGCACAAAGAATATTAAAAGAAAGACAAATTAACTTTAATTCCTAATTAACTTACAATTACTTTACTCCTAATTACCCAACAATGCACGATTTTTTAAATTCACTTGAAAATCATTTATTTGACTTCTATTATGGTGTAAATTAGTAAAAAAATACTAAAAAAATTTATTTATTTTTTTCTACTTTTAATTGACAAAAAACTTGGTCCTTGTGAAATTAATTTGTGCCCCTTGTGAAATTACCTGTAAAGTTAAATAAAACCAAATGCTCTAAAAATATAAAAAAAACAATTTATCTTTTCAAAACAATTTTTTTTCAAGCTGAAAAATTTTTTTATTTTAATTTATATGGTCCTTTTATTTTGGCATTTTCTGTGTCTTGACTTTCGTCTCTCTAGCTACTTACAAATGTCTCAAAATAGTACCCCTGCTGTGATCTACTGGCAGTCTAAAGTGCTAATACAATAAAATGTTATATTTATTGTACTTATTGCATGGTGTTGCCGTTTGGAAATGGAAGTTCTAGTAGGAAATGGGGGAAAATGTCGTGTAGCCAAATGGCTACAAAATGCACTGTAGGGTTAAAAAATACAATGTATGGACATCGATTTCACAACTTCAAGGGGCGATATCTCCTTATAGGGGTTAGTTATTTTCCCCCTCCTCTCACCCATGTGTAGAGCATAGCTTGGATATTGGTTTGAGCACAAAAAGTCAATTTGTCATTTTTTGGACTTATTCCGATTATTACGATTCAATTTTCTAACAACCTCAATGGTTCAAATATTATCTACAATATAGAAAACTTCAAATTTATCGATACAGTTCTGCAGGCTTCGCTCGTTGATAGCATGGAATTTAAAAAAATTAGCTCTTGATCAGTCAAAAAAACAATGAATCATTGCTTCAAAAGACTTAAAAAAATTAATAGAAATGAATCTATGTTGAAAGCAAACCAATATAGCAATTCAATTTAAAACATTATCTCCACCCAACAATAATAGACTCGAGTCCAACTTAAACCCTATTCACAATCCCTACACAATAGGAATTCATTAAGAGATTTCCCAATCTCGACCTTTCCTAAGACCCCCAACCGGTTCTTTTAACAAACGATTTCAAAGGGAGGGAGTGCACCCTCCGACCCTCGAATTAACACCAACACCATCTCACATTATTCGAAGGGGGTGGCTGAGTAGAATCCGTGATCGCGATGAGAAAAGAACAAAAAAAAATTCTTTCTTAGAAGAAAATAATAATGCAAAAACCCGTAGAGCTTCATCGCTGGCATTAAAACACGGCGCATCACGTGATCTCCCGGATGCGATGATCGTGACCGATGCTAATCACGGGTGGGGGGAGGAATTAAAATGTTGGGAGGGGGGAACATGCATTCTTGACAAATTGGAGCGAATGGTGCCTTCAGGGTGATATGTATTGCGGGGTGATGATCCGGCGGTGTTCTCTTATTGAGTTCGAATTTTTTTTCGTTCTGTTTTGCGAGTTCGATTGGTTTTTATTTGATTAAATTATCTGTAGTGGACCACCTCCATATTGAGGACCGTTTGAGACCTTTCTTAAGGTAAGGCGAGTCATTGTGTTGTCTCATATTTGCTCTGTCATGTCATATGAGCAGGTAAAATAAACATTTTAAATCACCCAGGAGCTATCGGAGGGAAAGAACTCTTTCAGTCTAAATTTTTCTGGAGTTGTATGAACATTTATAAAAGAAAATCAAAAGGTACAAATTTGAACAAAAAAGCAATGGGGCTGTTCAAATATTATGTAAAAATTTTTTTGGTCATTTTTGACGTGACCCTCGCCTTGTCAACGAGGACAATCAAAACGCTCCCTCATAATTACGTACAAAAACTGGCCTCTTTTGTTATTCTTTTTGTACAAAATGTTTAGTTAGGGACTAAAAAATGTAATTGTTTTTGTAAATTTATGTTTGGTTTAATTTTGAAATTATTCATGAAAGAAACTAGATATTTTCGAAAAATAAGCAAAGAGCGAACCCCCTTACACCTAGGTACCCTAGGTACTTACGTAATATTTGAACAGCCTCTTGAAAAATTAAGTTTCGATTTTTTTATTAAATTTTTACCTCATGTTAGACCTACAGACGTTTTAACACTACCTTCCTAAAATCGCAGCTCATACTGCCGTACTGAACCTTGATCTTTCCTATTTCTCTTCTGCCCGCGCTTTATATTTTTCCTTGTATTTTCAAATTTTAAAGATATCTCTCCACGAGGACATCTCTACCATTATACCCATTATGGTAGGATTTCATACATACTTCATTTTCATAAGCTTTCCTATAATCCTAGGAAGTACCTGAACTTGATGGAAATGCCCATGCTTTAATGTTAAACATTTTAAAGATTTCCGAATAAATTACTTCTAATGAATATTCAAGTAATTTTCCTAAGCTTTGAAATGAGTAGATGATCAAGGACAATTATTTTTATGAGTAGCCTAAACATTGGTTGTGACTGATATCTCAAACGTCCACTTAAAATTCAAAACCTATGATATAATTAAATATTCATACAAACTTCTATCGGATCAAAATTACTTTACATCATTGAAAAATCTATGTTGTTAATTGAAAATAAAAGTTGCATAAAAAGGTAAAGGAAAGTTTTCGAAAGTAAAACATTTCTCAATTTGTATCTGGCCCTGTTTACAACCAGCTTCTTCAAACACGTAGACCTTTGACTCATCTAAAGAGAACAAAACAAAAACAAAAAAAACCTTTAATATTTGTATATTATTTTTCATCCTAGGGAATCATGGAAGATTTACGTGTTAGGAACATTATTTAGAACCCTTTACTTTATAGTATTAGCGCATTAGTGGTACTAAACATAAAAAACATCATAATACCTATATCAAAATCAAAGTCTGCCCGGGCCTAGAGGCCCATCAGGCGGTGCCCATCTCCGTTTCTGTAGCCTTTTGGGTCTGGGGTGCTAATTACTAGCGTGTGTCCAGGCCGAGTGGCTAGCCCGACGCTGGACCCCCAGTTGATTCCCCAAGCAAGCTTGGTCCTCATTTATCGACCCCGGAAGGAATAAATATTTATTTAGTAGGTATAATACCTATATACCTACTAAATAAATATTTTACTTTGATATGGATATTACCCACAGTTATTTTATAGGTAGAAAATATACAATGAGAAAAATGATTTAAAGTAGGCATAGCTAGTAAAATATACCCATGAAAGTAATCGTATGAATAGAGTTGTTGAAAACAATTGTGTGATAAAGATGTAGACTTTTGTGGTTTTTGTATTCACATGCAGTGATTCCTTAGGTGAATAGGGTTTACTGCAATGTGTTTGAGATAACTTTAAGATTTTGTAGTTTTCCCAAAACAAAGTACTTTTTTATTTGGGGTTGAAATCTATAGAAGGTTTAGCATATATTGTATTATCACTAGTTTCATATTTTAATAGAGCATTTTCAATCACATGACTCGGACCTAGAAACGGCTTTAGCAACAGATTGTTTTACCTACAGCAGTTCAAAGAAAATAACTGGTCATTTGGTCATGGAATGCTTCTATTGGAGTATTTGCAATCACATGACTAGCAACGGCCCTAGCAACAGACTCTTTGACCTACATCAAGGAAGAAAATGAATGGTCATGACGTCACCTGAAAACACTCTAATCTATCAGTACATTATTCATTAATTAATTTCCAAACACTAGTCCCAGCCTGTATTATGTTATGTAAAAAGCATAATAACAGATATCTTTATATTAGGTATACATCTATCAGCTATAGAAAAGGGCTATCAAGTATTTAACTTACTCTTTTTATTTATACTTATTTTTAGAGAGATCACATATTAAAGATAACAGCCTCCTTCCTTACTCTTTTGATAGTGAGGATACTAACTTCATTTCTCCTAAATATTCTTTTCATTTTTTTTTGTTCATATACAAGTAGATAATACTTAAACGGTAAGTAGATGTGTGTTTAAAACAATTTCGCTACTTTCCTGAATTTTTTACGGACGCATTCGAGTATCCTTAGAAACTTACACCCTGGAACACTAAGCAGAAACAATAAAATAACAATTTCGTCGTTACTCGCAGGATTCCGTGAGACCCACCACTAAATACCCCCATACAACTTACCTCACAACGGTATCGCGTGATACCTCCCCACATTTTCACTCAACACCCCCACGAGACAAAACCCGAACCACAAACAACACACACCCCCAACAAAAAAAATGAGCCCTCCCACCAATTAACGCCCCCTTGTCTGACCACACTACACTACAAAAAAATCCCCGTGTCCCGCTATTTCCTCAAATTAGAGCCCACTTCCCAAGGAAAAAAATCCGTGAGCTCTTAGCGGAGGCAACCAGAGCTCCCGGTTTTCCCTTACTTACACGCTATAAGTCCTTTAATATCGAAGGGAGCTAATGCACTAAGTGCCTGTCAGTGTCCCCCCACGAAAATGACAACGTGCCCATATATACACTCACGGATATGCGGAGACGTATATAGATATATGGGGACGAAGGAGAAAATCCATTAGGATAAATGGCTATGGGCTCGTACGGGCACTTGGGGGTTGAAAGGGGCTTTGGAAGGGATTCTTGTTTTTTCTCCTCTGTTCTCTTTCTCGGTGTGTGTTCTTTATATATCGACGGCGCAATCAAGGTGAGCGCCGTGCGTCTCTCGTTCCGGGATTGGGAATTCTCTCTCCTTCGGAGCGATTTTCGGGATGTGATCCAGAGGAGGAATTTGAGTGTTTGAGAAATGGGGGTGGTTGGAGAAATATTATGATGAGTGCTCTAAAATTACTCACTTAAATCGTTACTCGTAATAGTTATATGTAGTAAGCTGTTTTGTGACATTTAAAAGCCGATAAATTTATTTTCTGACAAAGAAAAACCAAAACAATATTGTTCACTAAGGAGCTTACAAACTTATACACATTTTTTATAATCAAAATTGGCACAGCTGATACCAAATATCTGAAGTTAACGTTACTGCATCAACTATACCAGGGATGGCGAACCTTTTTCGATCAGTGTCCCATTTATATTACGGTTTAGGATTTTCAGGTGTCAAGTGTGCCACTTGTTATTTTTTTAATAAATTATCTCTAAACCCTTGGAAAATGAAATCCTCCTTTGAGGGTCGATAGTTTAGAACAGGAGTTTCTTACTTAAAGTGCTTAAGTGGTGAGTGGTGGGCCGTAAAGTCTGTGGTGTATGTAGAAATTTATTTCGGGAGGGGCCAAAAACTATTCCTCAGTCCCTCCCATGCATCTTTAATAGGTTTAATGCAGATTGGTAGAATTTGCATTTTCTAGAATTTAATCTAAGAAAAAATGTTAATAATGAAGTTCCAATAAAGGGGGTCTGGGGGTCCTCCCCAGATAATTTTTGGAAATTTGACCCTAAAAACAGGGTTTTGAACAAGTTTTTGGTGCATCTAAGTCCAAATTTCGGACATTTTTAGGTAGGATTTTGATTTTCATGAGTATTATAAAAACGTTTGAAGTAGAAAAGGGGGGGTTTGGGGCCATTCCCCCCAAAAATATTTGAAAATTTTACCCGAAGAAACTGGGTTTTAACTTGTTTTGGTATACCTTGTCCGAATTCCCCCTTTTGCGTAAAGTAATCAGGCTCCTTTTGCATCCATGATTTTGTTTTCTAACTTTTCAGTTTCCTTACGTAATTATTATAAGGGCGGTTGGGATTTGCTGACAAAAGGGGAGGAGGGAGTCCAAAATGACCAAGAAAATGTTGTTATGTAATATTTGAACGGCCCAACGGCACCTAAGAGGTGAGTGGGGGGTTCGGGGGTCCTCCCCCGAAAATGTTTTGAATTTCAGCTAGCTAAAAAGTGTTCTGAATCTGGTTTTGGGGAGTTTTCAGGTCGTAGGAAATATCTGGTTTAGTACTGAAGTCATTTTTAGTGAATGTCGCGTGCCACCGAAATACCGGTCACGTGCCACCCAGTGGCACGCGTGCCATAGGTTCGCCTTCACTGAACTATACTATACTCCGTTCATTTAGAATTGGCGCCTGAGAAATAGTGCTTTTCCCCCATGCTAGAAGCGTAACCATAGTTACGCTCTTCACGCAGCCAATAGCAAGCCTTCTTCGTCACTGTGAAGTTAATAGTTGCCATGGTTACCGATCGGTGGTGGGGGAAGGAAATATTTCCAGGCGCCAGTTCAAAATGAACAGAGTATAGACATCAACTTAAGTTGAACCTACTACGTCACTAACAAACAGAGTAGTTCCCATCGCGGTGTCTGAATTTCGAGTGAACGTCAATTTTAAAATACGATTATTTCGTTAAACCCGTGTATAAATGGTGTCTTTTTATCACGATTATCGTATCGAATTTCCTCCTATCAACCCAACAGGCTTTGTTTTCACCCACTTTCTCCTTCCGCGTAGTGACGTACTGGGTTCAGGAAACGTTTCTGGGAGGTACAGAAGTAAACGAAATTCGTCCATACGTGACGAAAATTGTACGAACCTTGAACGTTTGTTATGCGTTTCTAACAAAATACAATATTGTTCAATAGGTGGCTTAAAATCTTATGTATTTTATTTAAATTAAAGGGTCACAAAATAACTGCCATAAATAACAGTTATTTTGTGATTGTTATGATAAAAATACATATTAATTTATGGACAAAAAATGAAAACAAAAATACAATCTTGTTCAATAAGGGGTTTACAAACTAATTCATATCATTATTTATAGTAGGCAGTAAGTATTTTGCGACCAATTTTTTAAAATATAATGTTACTTTATGAACAAAAGTAAAAATATAAATAAAATTCGTTCACTAACGGCCGTATTCACCGGTAACCTGACCGGCGTTCAGGTCAGGAAACCATGGTTACAGCCTCTGATTGGTGGAAAAATAATTCAATATTTTCCTTCCACCAATCAGAGGCTGTAACCATGGTTTCCTGACCTGACCGCCGGTCAGGTTACCGGTGAATAAGGCCGTAAGGGCGTATGTTCTTCCAGTAGAAACAATACTTTTTGAAAATATTATTTATACAGATGTAAAACTAAACAAAATATAATAGTCATCTAAAAGTATTTCTAAATAAGCAAACTACTTAAAATTAGTCTTAATAAATTTGAAGAAAATTTCCCAATTTTTGTGTTTTTGAATTTTATATAAATGTACTTTCGCAAAATTGAACTAAAAAAAACAAGTTATTAACTTTAATATACTTGTAACAAAACTTCATACATTTCACATTTTTGAAGGAATCGGCTTTCTGGAAAGAATGGAAATTGGAAGAATAAACTCATTACATGTTTCTTTGATCCAAATGAAAGACTCGATGTGTCTTTATTATAACAGTTGTGTTTTGTTGTTATTTTTTTCCTTTCTACCATATTTCTATTGTGCGCTTTAATTAAATCGATACGAAATTTGATTACCGGGGAAATATATCGAGAAAACATTAGATATATCCAACACTGTTATTCACACGTCAATGGAATTTAATTTCATTTCCATCTCTCCCGAACTAATTAACACTATCGCGCGCGGTTCTTCGAGAAGCAATTTCGCGTCATTTCAGACTATAAATATCGCGCGCGTCACGCCGAATCCGTCCAATCAGCGGGCAGAGGGGCGGGGCAAAACAAAACATCATCGGCAAGAGCAAACTTAACTTTGACCGTGTGACGCAACGCGCCGCCGAAATCAATTCCAGGGATGAACATTTTAATTTAAACCCTTTCAAAACTGCGCCGGCCGAGCGGGCTTTTTTAAACCGGTCGGTGTTAAGGCCGGATCAGGAGGGAAGGGGTTGTAACTCCCGTGTTGAGAGCGAGGGTAAGAATAAGCTTTTAAACAGGAATGAATCGTCATCCCCAAACAGCGAGTTTTTTTTCCCTTATAGGGAAAAAGATGACGCCGAGGAAATCTCCGGTTTCGTCATTATTGTTTTTTTCTTCCTCTTTCGTCTCGTTTCCGGGAGAATCTGGGGTTCAATCAGGCACTTAAAGTATCAGCCAGAAGGAAACGGGAGTGGGAAAACTGGAACCCAAAATAAATCCTAAGTGATTGATTAATGGATATATATATCTCCAAGCCCTGGTACTACAGCTTTTATCTTTTCAATTTCTAACTCTCCGTGCTATAAAGATTCGACTGACTGCCTCGATTTGAAAAAGCCTCGGAGAGCACCTCAAAAAAATAATAATAACGACACAGCAGAGAGGGGAAGGGATAAAGGAAAAACGGGTTCTAGGGGCAAAAGCAATGAAACCTGGAGTGTACCAGCTCCGGTACACAAGTCGGGAGAAAGGACGTGTTAATGAAATTGGCTTGCTGATTCGTCTAATGGATTTTCAGCTAATAGCTCCGGCTATCTCGGATTGCCTTTCTCGCTTGACAGCAGGGCTTTTCCCGTTTTTATTATGAGTATTGCCTCGTTGTGTTTGTTTGTTTGGTTTCCGGATCCCGTCTTTTTCTTTTTTTCCTCCGGAAACTCTCATTGGTCGGTCCCGGGTAAATGACATCAGCTAATCAGATGCGATTTCTCTTTCTTTGTCGTCGTCTTCTCCCTTTTGATGTTTTGTGTCGCGGATGGATCAGAGGATTTTTCTCTTTTCTCTTTCCCTCTTGACTTTGGGTCTGTTGGTGAAGATGGAGAGAAATTTTGAAGTTGTTGAAAACCAAACTGGATTTCTCCGTGTAAAAACTAATAAAATATGAATAAAATATAGTTAAGGTAAATGTGGGTATAGTGGACACTGTACCAATAGTGGCCACATAGCTGATTAATTTTAAATAAAACGAGTTAGAGGCATCAAACAGCGTCAAAATTCATAGGCATAGTAGATTGTACAATCAGGTAAGCTAGTAAATTACCACCGAAACCACACATCAGCATGGGAAGGATATTTAAATATTTGAAAATAACAACATCGGTCGAGTGACTGAAATTTGATTTTGCTTATTGAATCGCGTAAGGAAACGGGTATATCGGAACAGATTTTTTTGTATTTATTACCGTTTGATTGACTTTTAAATTTATATTAAGATAAAGAAGAGTGTATAAAATGATAATAAATAAAATTTATTTGAAATTTTTGACTTTACGAGGATTTATGGGGGTGGCCACTTCACCAACACAAAATCTTAGATTTTCCAATAGTGGCTACCGCAATGGCTTCTAATAAAAACTTAAATAACATTGAATTTGGATCATTTTTTCTTCATAAACTGTTGATTGTGCTTTAAAATGAGTGTTGTATTAATTTGGTTTCATTCTGGCTTCGGGAACCAAAGTTTCCAAAACATTGAATTACATGCTTAACTCCCCTCAAATCAACTACAGCGTAGGCTTTGGGAGGAAACTATCAAGTATTTTTTTAAATAAAGCTTATTTGATTTGATATAAAACACATTTAGTTGGGAAGGAAGATTTAATTAGAAATAAATGACTATACCAAAAAACCATCAATATCATGCATAAACCCCTCATATAGGCAGAAAAAGAGAGGTGTCCACTATTGATGCAAGAGGTGTCCACCATAGATACAACAGCTACATCTATGTGGCCACTATAAATGCAATTTGGAGTACTTTTTAAAAATTAATTAAAAATACTTTACCCAATTTAATTAAAATTTTTAATGGTAAAATCGAAAGAAGAAGATCCAATTAATCTAAAAAAAAGGATGATAACGGTTTCCAAGCAAATAGTTTGGTATTTATTAAGAATTTAAGAAAACATTTTCCTTAAAGTGTCCACTATACCCACATTTACCTTACTATACTCTACATGAGGTAGTACTTTTGTTTAAGAAAAAATATGATGAAAATTAAATCTTCTTTCTGTCTGTTCGTTCTCTAATATCTACTTAACCTTGCAAAATAAAGCTTTAGACGTTTTTTCCACACTACTAGAGGAGGAAATAAGAGGGGATACTTAAAACCTGAACTGCGTATGCTGAGTACAACTGATGGCTAGTTCCATTTCAAAATTACTGCTCCAGAAAAAATAAATAGAAAGAAAATTAAATGATATTACCAGCAAGTGGATGTCCAAATACTTTTTAAATGTTTGTGTATTTTGTGTGTTTCTTACATTTAATTTACTCATTTGCATATATTAGAAATTAATCAGGTAATTTGGGGCACAGTAAAACGGATTTTTATCGTAATTTTTCAAAGAAAAATAGCGTCAATTGTATAACATTTTTACTTTCAATTTTTATTTATAAATTGTTTGATTCTTTTATTGTGTAAGCGGTTTCTTACTTATACTTTGTGATTGATAGGGACAAGAAAATTTTTTATTATATTTTGCAATTTTTTTATCCATAGGGATTCAAACTCAATTATTAACCTCACTTAAGATTTTTCTTCAATTTTAGAATACCTCTAGGGGTCAGGGGTTATCTATCTTTATGAAACTGGGGTACTTACGGATTAATGCCACCGCAGCTACAGATTTGACATTAAAAATACCTTATAATCTAATAACACGTAAAAGTACTGAAACTGGCACCCTCTTTTCAAGTTTGATTATTAACCGGGAGATTTTTTTTTAAATCTACAACAAATGGCAATTTTTCTCTCATAATAATGCAACCGGTTAAGAAACAAAATAAAGCACGGCTTTTTGTGTAGTACAAGTAATAAAATCAGTTATTTTACACAGTCAACAATAGTTTCATTAAAGGTTTCTGATTATATAGTCCCAATTATTCAAATTAACGAGCCACGGCTTACTAGATACTACTACAGGCTGACCGAGATGCGGAAATCTTAAAAATGTAGATGGCACTAGCTGGCATCTAGCAAAGCAAATCCACAGAGTTGAAGGCGGGGCTTAATGGCTCAAAAACATCTCTTTGGCGAGAAAATAGAGAGATTTATTTAAAAGCTTGGTTTACGTGCTACGTAATTTTCAAAACGTTTACCAGTATGATATTTGATTATTCTTATAAAACCTGACTAGCAGGGCCCGATTTAGAAAATTTGTAACACTAGGCCCGACCTCCAGGAAGGGGCCCCACATTACGCGGTACCTATGTGTTATCACAACCACGTGAAAGGAGTTGGTAAATTTGGATTGTATTAATACAAGTAAATATATAAAAGTTTACGTTATTAAATGTATGTAGTAATATAATCACATGATAGCATTAAAATAGGCTTTATTTGGTCAAAAAGTAATGAAAAAATATTCTAGGAAATATAAAAAGTTATTTCTATTATAAATTTTAATTTACTTTCCAAAATTAGGGGGCCCCCAAACTGTGGGGCCCCTAGGCCCAGGCCTAGTGGGCCTAATGGTAAATCAGGCCCTGCTGACTAGAGTTGACCATGAAGTAATAAACGTTAAAACGAAAAATCAATTGAAAGATAATAATTGTAATCAAATGAATTCAATATGTAATTTAAAAATTATGTGTTTATATAAACACAAAATAAAGACAAAAATACAAAATTGTTTAATTATAAAAAAAATTTAATAATGTTAATAAGTAATATTAAATTAATAAAAAATGCGTATTAGCGTACATCAAGTTAAATTATCAATCTTGTTAAATAATAATTTTTCCACATTTTTACCCTTTTTCTCAGAAATGCGGGCTTATCTTGTATAGGATCTTACATCAAAGGTTTTAAAATTAAGAGAAAATAAAAAAATCCCCTCTCATAAATTAAACGTTTTTTAATGAATCTGAAATAGTACTTCATTTATTCAAAAATAATATTTCACAGTTATTTTTCAAAATTTAGCCTTTCTTATTTTAAAACAATGAACTAATAAATGTGTGTGGTAGGTTGTCATAATATTAAAGTTTGCCAAACTAATCGTACGTCAAGTCACGATCGCCAACAGTCAGCAGTTACGTCATGAAAACACTCCTTTGTTTTTCCTTATTTGTCAGTGTGCTATCCTATTGGTTAGGACGTTATAGACCCAATTTGTGGCGATCCTAGCTGGAAAAATTGTCAAAAGTTTTTAATAATTTAAAACTCGGTCAGCCTGTAGTAGTATCTAGTAAGCCGTGACCAAGCCTAACTCGATTAAAGGTAAAATAATAAATACCATAAATACTGATTGGCTTGAGTCTACAGGGTGATTCAGAAATAATCATCAATAATTGGGGAGGAGGTAGAGGGGCCCTTGACAAGCATATTTCGAATAGGGATGGTGGGGCGCAGCCTTACCGTTAAAGAGCTAGGACCTAATGTAGTGCGAGCGCGATTCAAAAGGACGTTTTTAGAAGGCCCGTGTGACAAAACAAAACATAATAAAATGAAAAACATTATTGCATGAGGTAAAGGAGTATCCGTACTACTTAAATCCTCAATGTGATAGAAATTAGACCATTTGCTAAACCGTGGTATGAGTTTTAAAACGGGCAAAATTAATCCCTTAGTCAAAGAATGGAGTTCCCTTAATGGTATTAAGAAAAATTATGATCGGGGAAGGAATTTTCAATGATCAAACAGTTTCAATGATCAATGTTACGATCATTGAAAATTCCTTCCCCGATCATCATTTTTCTAAATACCATTAAGGGAACTCCATTCTTTGACCAAAATATTAATATTGCACTTTTGAAACTCACTCCACGGTTTAAAAAGTGGTTCAAATTCAATGGAATTCATGGTGTAAGTAGTAGGGATACTTGCTTACCTTATGCAATAGATTTTTTCATTTTATTATGTTTTTTTCGTCAAAAGGTCCTTCTAAAAACGTCCTTTTGAAACGCGTTCGCACTACATTAGGTCCTAGCTCTTTAAGGGTAAGGCTGCGCCCCCCATCCCTATTCGAAATATGCTTGTCTAGGGCCCCTCTACCTCCCACCAAAATATTGATGATTATTTCTGAATCACCCTGTATATTTCAACAAATAAAAAAGTTATAAGATGCCCTAAATAAAATCATCATGAGTTATCATCATGAGTTCTTTTACTTTAAAAAGCGATTAATTTTGTTTTGTCTTGTTCCTTTGGCGTTTTCATTAGCAATGTTTAAAAAAAATAATAGGATTATCGAAAAAACTCATAGTTTGTTTAAAGAAACTGTGATGATCAGGTCTCGGATATTCGATGATTTGCTGCATTTATTTTTGCTATGTTGTTGTATTTCGCAATTCACCAATTGAAATCCCCAGCTTTGGTTGTTAGAAAGTATCCAACATTCAGACTATAAAACTTTTGATGAAATTTTCAAAATAAACTCCAACTTTCTTTCAAAACACACATAGTATATCTTCCAAAACCAAACCAAAATTCCCAAAAACTCAATACCTGTCGCAACCGAGAAACAAAATGACCACATTCTCAACGCAACCCACATCAAAAAAGGGCAACGGATAACCAACCCCCCCCCATCTGAATTCGAAATTGCACTCCAACAACCCAACCCACCAGACGATGAAACACCACCCCAGTCCAGAAAAAAACTGACTTCATATAAAGTGACCTCCCCCTAAATTCCGAAAACCCATAGAACAAAGGGCAGACCCATCTGGCGGCAATCCCTTGCAAATCTATACTCGAATCGAATTGGAATAAAAAGGGGAGCAGCTATGTATCCTTTTCTCCGGATAAAAAGAAGATGAAGAAAGGATGAAGATGATGAGTCCACTTCCAGCTCCTTTTCATCACTTTAGTGTACCGTAATCCTGTCTAACGAGGTAGAGAGATAAAGGCCTCGGACCTCCTCCCTTCATCAGGGGAAGAGGATTCGCCTATTCCGATGGAGAAGGGGTCGGTAACAAAATGAGGGGATGTTTCAGGTGGGGCACGTCTCATGATAACAACTAAAAACCATCACCAGCTTGTGCGTTTTAAAGAAGGAACAATATGCCCAAAAAATAGTAATTTGACTTTTTAAGCTCAAAACAAACCATCCTCTGTTTAAATTATCCTGTGTTGAAATCTTCTTTTTCAGTGCGTTATAAAGGCAAAACTATACTTCGGAAAATGAAAATTGAATAGAGTGCATTTCGTAGGAAATGTTGTTGACTTCCAACTTTGTAATTCAAGTAATTTTCGTGAAACTAATGTTTTTTTGAAATATAAGGGAAAATTCGAAGACGGAGTAAAAATTTTGCTATTTTTTTCCGCATATTTTTGCGTTTTTTTTATATAGAGTCGACCTTCCACGTGGAAGTGAACTAGAGATTCGGAATCAGCACCTCAAAAAACATGTAAAACCGTCGAAAAAAATAACTTTTCTACAATTTTTTTTGACGCAACTGGCGATTGATTGTATTGGGTACTATTTAGAGCTTTTATTGAATTTCAGTTTTTTTGAATTCTACAAATTTCAAATTTTGCCATCAGAATCATGGTTTTGACCCTTAAAACATAATATTTGACCCCAAAAAAGAACCTAAAATTCAGAAATTCTAAAATTCAGAACCACGGGCTGCCATTTTGTTTTGATCGGAGAGTTCAAACAACACTTCCGCCAGAATGCTTATGGTCGATTTTGGATTCAGCATGTTTTAAACTATATTTCCATCAATTTTGGGACCTCTTTCACAATCTGAACAATTCGGGTGTTATTTTCCCTTTAACTCGGGCCCTACTATTAATATAATAAATGACTGTTGAGAGTTTTATAAGACCAAAATAAGTTATCCTTCAATATTTTAGAAAAAAAAATTCTCCAATATTTTTTTTGCGAAACATTTTTTTGAAAACCTTGGACCCCTAAAAATCAAACACCTGGATCCGTTCAGGTATATTGACGGCAAAAGTTTAAATATTCGCAGAACTTGAAAACATCCCAGTTTCGAACTGAAAAAATGAGTTCTGAAATACTTAAATGTTTTACATATTAAAATTAGCTTACTTATTAAGAGATTGTAAATTTTAAATTATTGTACAATACATCTGTTAGAATATGCATTACATATAATAGAATATGTAACATAGATGTAGAGAATTTCATAGTTTAAAATATAAGATATTTATTCCAAACGTGTCTAATAGCTTAACTCTTGGGGGACTCTCCACACATCCCCTCGCCACCCCCTGTTAATCAAGCAAACGATATTCATTCCCTCAAAAACCCAATCTTGTTAACCAGCCCCACGTGGGAGGGGTGTTTTTCTTAGGCGGACCCACCGAGGGAGGGAGAGAGAAATCGAAGTGCTATTTAAGACGATCGAGTCAACAGGGAAAGCCCAATAAAAGGAGGGACGCAGGCTGCCTGGGTAAACAGGTTAAAGCCGTCCACCAGATGGGGAGCAAAAGAAACTGGAAAAGATGGGGGAGAGAGAGGAAAAAAACAGGAAAAAGTAAGCTCTGGAGTGCTAAAAGTGGGGAAAAATCAATTTCGCGAAGTTTGCGTCTCTAATCATGCCACCTGCCAATGGGGGTGGTTGCAACCGGACTGGGACGGCAGAATTTATGCGGTCGGCTTATTGAATTAGGTCGGCCTCTGTTTATGATATGGCCTCCGCCGCGCTTCGTAATTGATCGCTTTAATATGTGGGGAGGTATAGGTCGGCTATTAGGCTGCCTCCTTGAGGGGGCACACCGGGGGAGTTTTAATTTGGACGAATGAATTTTATGGTTGCATTTGAATTTTTAGTTCTTATTCATGGGTGAAGTTTACATACAAATAGTGCTACGTTTTTCGCTAGATATTTTGGTCATGCGGGGCGATCATCAAATACACTCAATCCCCTATCAAAATAACCATCCACAAATCCAGTTATCTTTCTAATATTACAATGAAATGTTTCATTGGTCCATATCGAACGGTTAGTTTACATTCTTAAAGTGAACCATTGTATCATGACATAGGAAAGTTAAGATGTAATATAGACAGATATACAGGTGTTTAGAAGAGTAATATCCACCCCTTCAATTTTTTCAGGCTATTTTATTTTTTACGGTAAAGATTGGTATCAATGCAATCGGAGACAGCATACCCCATACTCTCTTACTTACCTCTCTTGAAAGCCCTCCTCCTAGATTCTCCCATGTCAGTTGTGTATTGAACTGACTTTCCTAATTTTAAATTTTTCTCAAAGGAAATATTTGAGACAATTAGACCAACAAACATAACATTATTTATAACAGTATCGAATATTTATCACTCTAATAATATTTACATTCACTTAATATTTTATTTAGAGGCGTATACTTCCAACTACTATCAATATTTCAAATAGGTTTAATCAACCTTCTCTCCAACCCTCCTAGCTCACAAATTACCTCCAAAAATTATCCTATCAGTTAAAAATGTGGACAACTAGTGCATTTTTCCAAAACATATCGACGATTGTAAAACAATTGATTTATAAAAAGGGAGTACTTCACCACTACCTCTGGTTAGAGGAATATGTGAGAAAACTCCAGCTCTTAAGCGTCGCCTCCAACCGTGGACCGGTTTCGCCCTTGTTAGGGCTCATCAGCACGTTATAGGAAGGTAAAGCAAGAGAGCGGAGGGAGAGCTTTTAGTCAAGCCGACTATAACGGAAAAAGTGGAGACCATTGATTAGTCCTCCACTATCTGCCGGAATGAACTGCGCATTCCCTAGAACAGATTCAATTCCCGAAAGGACAGGTATGAAAAGGGAGTACTTCACCACTACCTCTGGTTAGAGGAATATGTGAGAAAATTTCTCATTCACATATTCACGTTTGAGAGCTGGAGGTTTCTCACAATTTAGTTATAACTCCTAAATATTTAGTTATAAATAAATTGTTTTTTGTGTTTACACTTTATTGACGAATACTACTCCCAGATAAAGAAATTCAGATGTCATGAAATAAACCAGCATTTAGCCGTTACACAGTGTAAAAGTTGTTTTATAATTGAATCGTTAGTTGGATGAAGGGAATAAGTCCAAAAACCAAGTTTTGAGAAAATAGAAAAAAACTGTATAAGTAATAGAATTTTCATTGTATAATCACCAAATTTTTAGTGGAAATTCAAAACCCTATTTAGAAAACAGAGCAATCACCAAAATAAATATAAGTACATTAAAAAATATTTTACGGTTAAAAGAAGTTGATAGACTTATTCCCATCTTTTGAAATTTTTCAGAAGAAAAATCTTAAAAAACCATTAAATTGACATATTAATTATATTACTTCTTATAGTTCACACAACACAAGGTAGAAATAAGAAGAATAAGACAAATAAAATTCAAAATTATAATGAAACTGAGTCATTATAGCAGTATCAATGGAGTAAATGAATATGAATGGAGTTAAACATTCCCCGGATAAAAAATTTGAAAATACTTTTAAATTAAGAGAACATTTTATTTTGGCTTTGTTTACAGTATAAATAACAGGAAAAGAAAGACAAATTAACTTTAATTCCAAATTAAATTAAAAAGTACAATGAAAGGACATCGATTTCGCAAATTCAAAGGCTATATCTGCTGATAAGGGGTCGATTTTTTCACCCTTCTTTCACTCATGTGTAGAGCAAAGCTTGGAGATGTTTTAAAGCACAAAAAGTCAATTCGTCATTTTTTGAACTTAATTGAATCGTCATTTAGAGGAAGGAATTATGTCCAAAACCGTGCGTGGAATATTTTACAAAAACGTTCTCAATAATCTCGCATCTCACGAACAAAACGCAAACCACTCAAATCTCCATCTCTCGAGACCACTCCGAATCCTAACTGCTCCCAAAACATCTTTTCATCCCCAAGAACGTCCTCCTCCATTTATAACACATCATCCCTCATCCATATTGGATGCAGCACACAAACACACTGCATCCACAAAGATGCAGGATGAAGAAGAAGAAGAGAGTTGAAATGCATGAGAGTCGCTTCCCTCAGAACACACACAAAGCGATAGTAAAGCGGAATCTATTAGGATCATAGAGTTAGTACTAATATAGAGACAGCTTAAACATCTGCTCCGCTGTTCTAAGCATGACCGGTCTCCCGGTTTTGCTCTGCCACTCACACTTGACTTTTTGAACCAACTTGGCCACAAAATCCCTCTTTTGGCGTTTTCGGTTTTTCGCGTGTCTTCACTCGAAAAGAAACTACGGCAAAAACGGCTGCCAAGCTTTGCCAACTTCCAGTTCCTACCTCGACCACTAAATCAGCAATTTTCTCCCTTAAATACTTGTTTAAATGAATCGGAAATGACTCGTATCGAATCAGGAGGGTTCATATTATATAGTGTGAAGCTTTTTATAAAGAAATTCCCCCCGCAACATTATAAAAATACAGTTTAAAACTGTTTTTTCCGAATCCGCGGAATTTCAAACAATTACAGGTAAAAAACCAATTGAGATAGAGAAATTTTTTCTTCACTGAACGATTTGTCATTGCTTTTTCTCGAGTTTCAAATTGGCGGTATCTTTTTTGCATCATTTTTCTGGGAAGAAGAGCAGTTTTTATACCTCAAGTTCCGCCCGCCTACGGGAGCTCCCATGTTAAAAATTTACTTCCGCCACTCACACAGGTCCGACTCTTTTCGACATGCAGGGTTGCCTTATCGAAAAGAGTAAGCTGTCTCTATATTTGTTACTAACTCTATGATTAGGATCCCCGGTGGTGATGGTCAGTGCTCCCTTTGTGTCTCAATCAGGCCCGTATTTAGTGTTTTGTGCATATCGATTTATTGCCTCCCCCTATTTCATTTTCTGTTTCAAGAAAATACCCCTCTTTGCTTCTTTTAAAAGTATACTGCTTAATGGTGAGGTTAAATGAGCAATGAATCCCTTTTTATATGAATTAGGGTTTAAATGTTCTGCAGATGTGACCGTTGGAAGCTGGGAATGACTCAACCCGAGAATCCTCCCGAAGTGAAAAATTTGGGGTACATTTTTTTCAAAACTGTACAGTATGTAGCATTTTGAATATTGTTGTAATCTGCCGCCCACCAAAATTTTGCAGCCCTGTGCTATATAGCTTATGTTGTGCGTAATCCCTGGTCTCAATAAATTGCCGGTTTAATTTCGGAAGAGGGGTTTAAAACACTCCTGGGGCAGGGGTTTCCTTTTTGTGGGGTCTCTGTAAGGGGAAGATGTTAATTGAATGAGGAGAGTTATAAGGAGGGGTTTATTTTTTCAAAGGGGTGGAAGATCCTTAAGTCAATGGGAGATTTCATTTGATGAGATGGGATGTTTTTATTTGATTGATTATTACACAAAGAATTGTGATGTATCAGAGCCGGAATTTCTACAAAGTTTACAGAGAAATTAGGGTAATAACAGGCAGAGAAAACTTATCTAACTACTGATATATGAAGTTATCAAATTCTGTAAAGAATTTCGATAACCGGAAAGCAAAGAAGAAAATATTTTTTTTTCTCAGAAAAATTTTAAACATATAAGCTTAATATTTTCGTTTGGGAAATGGGAAAATATATATAGGGGAGAGTGTTGTACCTACGGACGGTTGTACCTTCAGCCACCTCATTTTAAAATTCGGGAAAAAATGTAAATTTGAATTTGTGGTCGATTTTGAATGTAAACAGATGCTATCTAGTTGCTAACGTGAAATCAGCTGTTTAAAATATTATTTAAATTATCTATAATAAAAATACTGTTTTTAGGTGCTCAAAGTTTTTTTTAGTGCATCACTACATTAATTATTTTCTTCCTCTATGATTATATGATAAAAGGGGATATATGGGGGGAATCCCCGAGATTTCGACTTTTTAGTTTTGATATTAGAAATCGTCAGATCTCAATTCTTTTATCTTTTATAGAACTTTGAATGCAAAAACACCTGATGCTGTACCTTCGGACACCATAAGTGTTGTACCTACGGACACGTTCTTGTGGGTGTCTGTAGCTAATCGGCGTTTTAGAATCAGGTTTCATTTAGCTGAATACATTTTAATAAATGTTAAATTAATTCTAAATGGTAATCTATTTGTCAGCGATTATTTTCAAGTGAATTTTAGATGAAAAATCAAATATTTTGCGATCTAAACTACTTTTTTAAATTTATGATTCTACTTGGAATTTAATGTAAAATATGGTGTAAAACCCTAAGCACCCTATCGCATTTAAGTATGATGATTAAAGAAACTTAAAATTTCCACTGAAGAAGATTTACCACCAAATTATTATTGTTATTACCACCAAATGCTTGCTAAGTGTCGATCGAATTGGGTTTTTTGGATCAGTGAAGTTGTCAGATCAATCAGCATGATTGATGAAACTATTATCTTAAATTCTGATCTGAAAATACCATGTGATTTTTGTGTTTTTGGTAAAAAATCAAGACTTTTATCATTCAACTTCGTTTTAATGATCATTTACGATCTAAAACTACATTACTTTAAAAAATCTATTTTAAATTTTAAAAAGGCTTGATATAGGTTATTAAAAGGTAATTCATCAATAAAAATGTTCATTCTTAGCTTTTTTCAACTAAAACTTCCCTTTTTAAGGGTGTCCACAGGTACAACTGGGTGTGTCCATAGGTACAACAGGTTGTTGTACCTTTGGACACAAATTTTTCCAAGTTATTATAAATGATTAAAAATCCAATTTTCAAGATTTTGACTAATAAAAAATATCTCTCTACTCACAAAGGTTAGGACTATAGGTTGGGCACTTTAAATGGTCAAAATGTGATTTTACCTGTCTTAGAAAAATCCAAACGTGATTTTTGTCCATAGGTACAACACTCTCCCCTATATATAAGTAACGGCTTCTGTGAAATTTTTAATGTTTTGTAGTAGTACAATAATTAGAAGCATTTCGGGTAAAAAGAAAGAGGATGCCTCACGAAGATATTGAAATACTAAAAGTTTATACGTAAAAGGATGTTATTATAAGAACTTAATGGAACTAAAAAGGTCATACATATTAAGATATTCCTCCAAAAATTTTCATAGAATTAGACCATGAGAGATAATAATAGGATTGAAAACTGTTTAAAAAAGAACTCCCCCTCACACAAGGTTAAATCTCTATATCACCCGTTTAATATTTCAACTAAACATCAAATTCCACAACAAAAAAAAACTCTCGGAAAACCCCACTTAAAAACAACACCAATCTAAATCACTTTGACCCCAAAACCGACCATCAATATCTCCCTCCAAAAACCGTCGTTGCCATTCTCATTTTCCCCAATTCCCGTCCTTTCTGGGCAGGCCTAATTACAGCGTGCCCCCAGGCCTCATTATCAGTCCAATTAAGTTTTTCCAAAGGCCCCGACACGTGCTCCGAAGAAGGCCGACATTTTATTATTTTTTTTTATTCCGCCGCCAAAGCAAACAGTCGCCGAGATAAAACTAATTGATTCTCTCCGTTGTCCTCCAACGATGCTGCTGCTGTTATATGGGTGGCCCTGTTTGGGGGATTTTTCCCCTGGCCTTTAATCTCTCGGGTTTTCCGGGGATTTTCGGGAAAAACGGATCGCACGATCACGAAATGAGGTCGTTTTTAATTGGAATGTATGTATGCGTGAGACAGTGGCGTGTATAGAATTTAAAAAAATTAGCGTGTATAGAAAATTCTTGAAATGATGAATTTTAAGTTATTCACTTGTTTAAACATTACTTGATTTTTATATTAGTTTACTGCATTTTCAGGGGGAAACTGTAACGGAAATGTGAGCATGATCTTTTCGTTTAATAGATAGCAATAAGAAATTCAAATAGTCGATAAAAAAAACTAAATAGCGATTGCAAATGTAGAAATGAAGATTTGGGAAAGGTTTTATTCCAGGGAAAACTTGAGATCAATAAAGAGAAGCATCGCACTTTGTTTTAATCATATTTAACCATTCTTTTTAAGGCAGCTATAACTGTCTAAAACACCTTAAGGAGAACATACCTTTCATATCAATTGGGAAGTAGACACCTATTGAAATTAATGATTTTATTGACTACTAGCGGATATGCCCGGCCTTGCACGGATGGAGTGTATAAGTTTATTTTTTTAAAATTTCTTAAAATCTATAATAATAAAAGAGCTTTACGGTTCATTCACCTATCAACGCACAGCAAAATCTACCGGGGCTAAAGAGTCAAAACTTGGTGTGGTGGAAGACTTTACAGTGTATACGCGCACTAAGAAGGGATTTTTCGAAATTCTTTTTTTCTGACCCTCAGGGGTGCTTGGAGTGTTTTCTACGTTTTTGAGCCTAGCACCGTCCCAAATGACCCTAGATCTTCGTAACTTCGCAGGAAGGTACTTAGCCACAATATCTAGAAAGGTATTTTTAGAATTTTCGATATTCGAATTTTAAGGGGTCTAAAAATTTCAAAAACCCGATTTTACTGAGCATAAACAAAGTTTTACATTTTAGAAGAAAAACATACTAATAATTTGATATTTCGAAGCGACCGGTTAGAAATATCTTCTTAAGAATATTTCAAAGAAAGTAATTTCTGGATTTTTCGATACTTCATTCTGGAGGGGGTGCACGGGGGTTTGAATATTTACTCCGGTTTTTAGTTTTTGCTTTCTATCACCCACCTTGTTAATGCGATTGGTATGAAATTTTAGCATGTTGTTCTTCACACAATTGGGAAGGTTTTCAAAAAATAATTTTTAAAATCAAAGCATTTCAAGCAGTCTTTTTTGGCCCTTTTCTAAATTCTTATGCGTAGCTTCAATGTTAAATTGATAACGGTTATTGCTCATTCCAGGTGACGCAAAATCTCTATTGTTAGAAATATTTATTTAAAAATATTTTATAGTGAGTAGAATTTAAAGAAAAAATCTGATAAAGAAATAATTTGTGATAAAATAATATTTTACAATAAATTAAAACTATTTAACCCATTCAATAAAAATTTAAAATAACAATATTTCATCAGAAGCATTTTAGATGGTTGATGTCAATATTTCAAATGATGTCTACTTTTATTTCATGTTTAAAAACGATTTCTTTAATGAAAGAGTTGGTAATAAATCAACCAAGGGGGGTTCAGGGGGTCTCCCCCTGACCTCTTTTGAAATTTCAATTTTAAAAACCGGTTATTAACACTGTAATTTGAAAAGTGTTTTTTTTTTAGGTTTTGTTTTAGATTTCAGGAAAGTATTTATTTTTTATTTCCTTTGAATTTTATGAAAACAGCGGGATGAAGGGGGGGAATAAATATTAAGTCAGTAAAAATAGCTGTTTAAAAATAGACCTTTACTTTCATTTTGAAGTTGGAAGAATTTGCCACAACAAGGCATTACCAATTGGAGAAAAGGATGGAGTGAATAAAGGATATTGAAGAGATCAAAGATATAACACCTTTAAATATGGGGGTTAAAAGAGACTCCCTCCAACATTTTTAAATTTTAAAATATCACTCTTAAAATTGGGCATTTCACACATTAATTCTAAACAGGTGTTAATTTTAAAGCTTTTTACATCTTAAGGAAGTATAGCATCAAAGAAGAACCCCAGTGGGAAGGCAGTTGACCCTATTACCCTTAAATGACGCCCTGTAAGGGAATATAGTGAAGAAACTAATTCTTATTTATTTTAACACACAATTTGAAAAGCCTCTTCCCCCCGAGCAACGGCGGGTATATCAGCTAGTACATTTATAAATTTGTAAAGAAGCAATATATTACATATCAACCTGGTATCCCAGGCGCCTCTTTCCAATCCCGGTGTTCCCAGTAATTTTCAAATCCCGGTTTTCCCGGGAATTAATCCTATCCCGATGTTCCCGGTCATTTTTCCTATCCTGGGGTTCCCGGTAATCTTTTCTATCCCAGTGTTCCCGGTAATTTTCCTTTTTTCCTATCCCGATGTTCCCTATAATTTTCCTATCCCGATGTTGGAGGTTATTTTTATGTCCCGATAATCCCGGTATTTTTTCCTATCCCGATGTTCCAGGTAATTTTTCTTTTCCCGGTGTTCTCGGCAATGTTTCCTAGTAAATTAATGAGTCTAGTGAACTAAAATAACAAATTTGAAACAATAATAAAAGATCTAGTAAATTGAAAAGTCTAGTGAACCGCTTCATTTGAAACAATGTTTTATTTTTAAGTATCGTTTTCCATGAAAAAAAATTTACACTTTTCCATAAATATTTTAATTTTAAAGGAAAATATCTTAAAATAGGGGAAACTAACGTTTCAAAATTAATTATTGGAATTTAATTTGGTGTTTTTACATCTGATATAGTTTTTAAATGGACAATTATCGAGTTTTTCCTGTTAAAATATTTAATTTTTGAAGGTTTTCATCTCGTTAACAATAGTGAGTCGAGCAGATCTGCTCTGGTAGAGAAATGGAGAAATAAGCGTTTTCGGCTATAAATTCGGTTAAAAGAGGGTCAAAGGGTCGTTCTAGAACTTTGAAACATAGCCTATTTTTTTCTGGGATTGTTTTACGTATGTATACCAAGTTTGGTGCAGATCGGAAGTAGACTGTGGATTTGTATAAAAGACAAACATACATACCCACACTTAGTTTTATTATATTAGATTGTATATCATCACAAAGGCTCTAAATAACCAGTTTTTAATTTTTTTAGATTTTTAAAACACTAATTAATTTGCAATGCTCCTTTAAAAGTTCCGAAGGAGAAAACCGGGACGTGACGTCACAGTTGCTAAGTACAAAGGATCCTCCGATCGCTCGAACTGTTCCAACCAATCGACTGCTCAAATTTCCCCCTTCCGAACGATGACGTGTTCCCTGACGTAATGCGTTGAGCTACTGCGCATGTAGTTTTTATTTATTTAAAAATTAACTAATGTTTGGATTTGAAAATTTCTTCGCCGCTTATCTCCTTTTATGAAAAATCTGTTTGGAAAAATTAAATTTGAAAAGTGTTTACTAACCAATTCATCACAATTTATTTGAAGAAACTGCTTAAAAAATACTGATTTTTCGGGAAGATGCATTTCAGGGAAAACTGGAGAGCAGTAAGCTATTTATCAAATGTTGGACCACTCAAAACAAGTCATAATAAGCTCGAAAAAGTTTTATTTTTGCATTTTTCTATATCAAGATAAAACGCATTTTAATTTTCAGCAAAAAATGAAATTTTTGTGTAGATAATTGAAAATCA
Source organism: Tetragnatha versicolor (assembly GCA_024610705.1). NCBI lineage: Eukaryota > Metazoa > Arthropoda > Arachnida > Araneae > Tetragnathidae > Tetragnatha > Tetragnatha versicolor. The sequence goes on along the minus strand of JANDEH010000007.1, from coordinate 3,055,450 downwards.
AATAGCATTGAAAAAGGAGTTAAATTAAACGATAAAACGCTGCTTTCTGTACATTTTACTTTTTGGTGTTAAACAAAAACAAGAGCAGAAACTTTTTGCAAACTATTTTTTCCGAAAAAGACACAAATCAAGAGCGAAAACACTAAAAAAACACCACTCACCACCCCCCAAATGTCAGACGACTCCTCGCCTTAATATCACTCTAGTTCATAATGAAATCGTTCTCAAACAGAAAAAAAACTGAACTGATAAAACCACACATCCAATCCTACGTCTTTCCAACATAAAAAAACCACCTCCCCTAGGGTGGGAAACAAACACGTGTAAAGAACAAAAGAGACAGAGGTAGAAGAGTAATTTACTTAATGTCGAGACAACCCCGGCGACCCTCTGATGCCACCATTTTTATTACTCCGGTGTCGATTTTAATCAGTCTTCGCTGACGCTCCCCTTCTCCCGATTCCGGGAGAGACTTCATCAGAAGGCGAAATTCTAATCGGGATTTTCGACTCTCTTTTGTCTTGGAGTCGTGGGATTCTTCGTGGTATGTCTTGAGCCGTTTTAAAATCCATTTTGAAATTGTTCGAAGGATTTCGGAGAGGAATTTTTTGTGTGTGTGGGAGTGAGGGGGGCTTCTTTAGGGGGAGAGGTGTATTCCGAAATTATTTAGGAGTCCGTTCCGGATTTTTTGGGGGTGTTATTAAGACTGGCGTAGGGGGGGACATGGGTTTAATCTTGCTGGGAATGTAGAGCGTGTTTGCGGTCCGAAAGATTTGGGTTCAGTGTAAATTGTTTCTTTTAAAATTGGTTTTGAGTCTGTTGTGAAATATTTAGAGCAATCTTCGAGTGGGGTTCCTTGCTCCATTTGTATCATTCGGTTCTGTTGTATCGTGTTCTGTAGTGGAATAGTTTCCGTCCCGTTGCAAATACTTTAAATTGGGATGAACATATTGTAGACATGTTCGATTTATAAAGTGTTGATTAAAGAGGTAAGCTTGCTCTATTCAACGCGCTTTAGAGTACAGAAAATACTTTCTAAGCTCAGCCCTAAGTGGGCCAAGGAGGCCTACGATGCCCATCTTTGTTTTCCTGACGGGGGGGACATTCAGAGAAGAAAAATTACAGGAATGCCTTATAAGGAATGCTTTTCAATGAAGGTTTCGGAGTTCTTAAAACTACATGTTTTATTTTTCCTGAGGTTTTATCAATCCTGAGGTGCTAGAAAGCGGAAAAAATGTTGCCAAAACAAGTAAATGGGGAAGAAATAAAATTACCGTGGCAATCATCACTTTTTGGCTTATTAATAAAAATTGTAAAGTTTAGAATTTTAGGATCTGTCTCTTCAGCAATAATTTTTAAATAAAAATAAATACCTCGCACTCTCTCCTTTCTCGCGACGCCATCGTTAGCGCCCTACAAGTCCGCCTTCTATACTAATGGCGGCGAATCTTACTTTTATGTAGTTTGAAAATGATTATTATTCATAAAAGTATTATTACCGGTTGTTAAAATTACAAAAAATCCAGTTTCATTTATAAAATCATTTATATTAATTATTAACTTATTTCCACTAATCTCCCTTCAAAATAAATGCTTCAAAATTTTAAATTACAAACCCTCGCCACCCAATCAGCCCAAAACTATAAAACTTCTACCTATACGCCATATTGCTTTCTTTCGTATGATTTATTTTTTATATCGTAATAATACAATATGTGAATATAAAAATCAAATTTCAGATCGGAGACCTAATGAAATATACCAAATACCCCGCTTTAATAAAGAAATCTTCCGCAAACATTTTTCTTATTTAGTACCTAAAATATTTAATGGCTTACCTTTGAACCTACAAAACATCTCAAGTAATCAAAAATTTAAGAACTTATTATTTAATTTTTTATTGGACATTGATGATTTGGAAATTTTTTTTAAGTTATAAAAGCAACAAGTAATTTGTATGCCTATGCTGTTTTGCCATTTGTCTCTTAATATTGTTATTCAAATTATTTTCTCTTCTTATTTTTTGTATATATATATGTTATTTGTATCATTTATGTTTAAGATACTTTTTTTATTTCTCATCGGTACTAATTTTTTATAATCATGTTTTTCGTCAGCTAAATGGGCATATGCCCCAGTCTGACTAATATGTTTGTTCTCCAATTTTCATTTGTATCGCATTGCACACAAATAAAGTTATTTATATATATATTTTTATTTTTTTAAAAACATCATGAAAAATGCATCTTCATTTTATTAGCCTGTAAGTACACATACAAAGCTACGCTTAGTCTTCAAAGGTGATTGAACCCCCTCAAATCACAACATAACCGTCAAAATTCCATTTCAAAACTCTATTCCTCAAAAACGATGGCTGTGGGAATCGAAACAATAAAAGGGGGTGGGGGAGGAAAGAACGTTATCGTTCCACCCCCATCTATTAAGAGCAACGAAGGAGCTATCAGGCAGACGAGACGTTCAGAACGAGTCCGGCAGAACGTGTCGGGAAACGAAATGAACCTAGTGACGTCACTTTTAGTCGTATGTTAGAATTTAGGTTCCTTTCAATACTGGCCGCCCGAAGTTCGCCATAGGATTTAAAACAAATCACGGCCGGTCCAGAACGAAAAGGGTGGAGTAAGGCTTGTGCTATACATATGTGCGATTAGCATATTTGCTAGGTCCACTTTTTAACTCTTTTGGAAAGGTTGGTCTCGTTCCTTGAGTTTTTCATTTGCAGGGAAATGGCTTTTGGAATCAGTTCGGTATAGAAGAGGAATGCAATTATATGAGCGGTGCTATCGTTTCTGGGGAAGATCCAACCCGTATTTGCATGCTTATGGAATGAAGCTCTTAAAAGAATGGAGTTCGGGTAAAACGGCGAATCGTTATTATTAGATTGTGCGGCATTACAACTTGTTTGAATAACCTTTCAGAAATAATTGAATACTTTGAGGTGTTCTTTTCTTTATGGCAATGTGGAATCGTTTAAATTTTGGCTCAATTCATCCCATTAGGATTTTTCGTTTTAAAGAAAATCGTTATTTTTGATGATACGAGTAGAAAATACAAACGAGGAAACTCAAATGGTAAATGGGTATATAAGCACGAAAACAATATTTTCTGAAAATAATCTCATTATTAAAAGTATTTGAATCGGAGTACGGAGTACAGGCTCGTTAAATATGTGCGTCCGAAAGTCCTGTGGTTGGTCGTAGCAGTTTACCACGGGTCCAGATCTTCTGGAGGCTATTTCCCTCCCCTTCAGAGACATGGCAAAATAAATTGTGGAGGATTCTCAGGAGCCGCACCCCCTTTGCCTTAAATCCTTTACGCTTTGCGGTGGAGCTTGGCTTAACCCTTTATTTTCCAAATTATTTTCGGCGCAAGTTTAGTACTGGTGATGCGCCAAGTTTTTAGCGATAAAAATCACTATATAGATACCCCCACTAATGTTAAGTGAATTATGTGGCTTCTAAATATGGCGCCAAATAGCCAAAACGATCGCCAACCATCAGCAGTTCTAAACTTGAGCCAGTGGTACTCACAAGTACCGTAGGTAAATAAAGGGTTAAGGCAACCGCAACCCCATTCTTTGATACAATGAACCGTCTTTCGCAAGCGAAAAACACCCCATCCTGAAAAAATGAAACAAAACCCCTGCTAATTCACTTTCAGAAATTGAATATCCAACACAATCAATCCAAGACTGACAGCTCGCATTATACGAAACACTCACGCTTTGTAATATTTTGTATAAATCGAGAGTGTCTAAGTATCACTTAGCCCTAAAATTACACGGCTTTGCACGACGCCTCTCGATATAACTACAATAGAGAAAAAAAACGAAACCAAATTACAACTCTTCCCAATCCCCCTACTGTCATCTCAACCACCTGTATAACAACACAACAGAAACTACACAGGTTCGTTAACTGAAGATGGTTTCGCCATAACCGCGAAAGAAATACCCAATTACTCCCCAACCTAATTTAAAACGAAACGCGCATTAAAAAGTCCAATCTTTCCGCACGGCAGAATAATGGGGGGATAATCTCGACCGACCACCCCCTTGTCACTCCTCCTGACAGGCGATCTTTTCGTTCGAATGAAGTGAAATGAAGAGGTCAAGCCGCTCCCTCTCTCGACACCTGATTTTCGATCGGTTTTTAAAGTATCCTTCCGCACGATCTTAATATTATCTTTTTTTAAGTAGACGACTGTGATGAGGAGGTCACTTGTTAAATAAATTACATCGACTGGGGGGTTGGATGAAGTCTTTCGAATTCGATTACTGGTTCTTTTGTTCTGTCGGTTCGCAGTCAATCTCGTAAGGTTGAGTCGTAGATAGAGTTGTTATATAGAGAGCGGTTTGGATGAGAACCCTACGTGCCAATCTCGTGAGAGGCAAAGAGAAATTCGAAACATGCGAAGCCCCGTAGATCAATTTAAAATCGCCAGTTTGAAAAAGCGAGGAAGTCCAAAAAATGACAAATTGACTTTTTTAGCTTAAAAAAACTCCAAGCTTTGCTCTACACATGAGTGAAAAGAGGGGGGAATATCAACCCCTATAGGCACATATATCCCCTAGAATTTTCGATGTCCATTCATTGTATTTTTTAAGTTAATTTAGAATTAAAGTTAATTTGACTTTTTTTCCTATTCTTTGTGTGGTAAACTAAGACAAAATAAAATTTTCTTTTAAGTCAAAAGTTTTTTCAAACTTTTTTCACGCATGGAATGTTTGACTCCATTCATATTCACTTACTCCATCGATAGTGCTATAATGACCCAGTTTCATTATAATTTTGAATTTTATTTGTCTTATTCTTTTTATTTCACCTTTTTGTGGTGTAAACTAAGGAGAAATAGAATGTCAGTATTTAACGGTTTTTTAAGAGTTTTCTTCAGATAAAATTTCATAAGGTTGAAAAAAGGAACAAGTCCATCAACTTTTTTCGATTGTAAAATATTTTTGAATGTACTTATATTCGTTTTGATGATTGCTCTGTTTTGTAAATAGGGTCCTGAATTTCCAGTAAAAATTTGGTGGTTATACAATGAAAACTCTATTACTTATACAGTTTTTTTCTAGATTTTCTCAAAAGATTTATTTTAGACTTATTCCCTTTTTAAACTGCCCATACTGGCGATTCAATTTTTTCAAACTTGTGGCCAGTGGAACGCTTTCAGGTAGTCTTCGAAATATTTATCTTTTATTTTAGTTTTGAATCTTAAGTATTAGCGAATGAAATTAAAAATGAATCCAACAATCTCTAACTTACGTTCTAATAACGCTTATTTAATGCCTGAAGCTAGAAAAGAATTTTTTAGAAAAAATTTTGCCTATTTACCACTTAAATTATTCAATAGCTTGCCTTATCAGATCAAATCCGAAAAATCTTCTTTTATAAATTAAAAAAATTGAAAATTATTTATATACTTAATTTAAAAGTTGACATTTGATAATATTTTTAAACAAATTATCACAAAAATACTTTTAAAAAAATCTGAAGTTCACACTACAGCACCTCACCATTACATTCACCACTTTTAAGATTTATAGTTTTGGGATTACTGTATTTATGTACGTACTTATTAATTTAATTATCCCAATCTTTTCTTTCTTTTTCTGTTACCTCATATCGTACCAGATCTGATCCCTGAAGTCGTCAGATATGATGGCCAGCTCGCGGAATGAAATCAAGTGCTCAAAGGCTCTCTCATTTACAATACCTCTATGAGTTGGTTTCTGCGATTGAGGATGGGTTTGAATGCTGGAACTTTTAGTTTTTGACGGTGTTCAATCACGGTGAAATTTAATGGACGTTTTTTTTTGTGTGATGGCGAAAGTGTCAGTCACGTTGCCATTAAATTTCACAGCTGAGAAAATTATTTTCAAACAAAACTATTAGGTACAGAGACTTCCAAAGAACTACTCAAGTTAGAAATAAGGGGAAGGCACATTTCCACAAAAAAGCCACAATAGAGTGACGCCCATAGAAAGGATAATACGACACCTATTTTACTATCTGCTGCACTCTTAAAGCGACAGGCTCAAAACTGAGTAAAAATTACTCAAACTGGCTCCGAATCAAATTTACTCAAATTTGAAAACATGAATATACTCCATTTCTGAAAATGTGCATTCTCAAAAAGGAAACATGAGCTTATTTTTGAGTTAGTGCATGGCATTCTCATGAATCAAGCTCAAGATGTTTCATTTTTGAGTATGCACATTTTCAGAAATGAGTACATTCAAACATTCATGTTTTCAAATTTGAGTAAATTTGATTCGGAGCCAGTTTGAGTAATTTTTACTCAGTTTTGAGACTGTCATTTTAAGAGTGTGCCTAAACGTGACGGTTTAGGACTATGTTATTGGATTTGGGGAAAATTCCGCAAGCATGCCCTGTCTCTTAAGTTTAGTCTCATCTTATAATACTCCTAGTATAATTTAATGTGAATTAATGGTATACTAATTTGGGTTTACTGTTCCACTCTTTGTAAGATAAATTAATAATATTTTTAAGAAAGAGAACATTTTCCGACGAAATATAAATCATGTCTAAGTTCCAATCTGTACAGGTCAAAGACTTTTAAAAATACGTTAGCTGAGGTGCAAAGTATATTTCATTCTTCAAGTTTTAAGAAAGATAAAAAATCAGAAACCTCTTAAATGTCACAAGATTTCAAAACTTTTCTTGGAAATTAATAAAAATCTCGCCTATTTCTAGGAACTTAATCGAGAACTCTATACTAGATTCCAAAAAGCAGATAATTTCCAGGACGTCTACTAAGTAGGCCGTTGCGTATCAATTCCAAAAGAAGTGTCAACTTTGATCACTCACATGAATTCCGTAATGTTTATCTTCCTCAGAAGTACGTATTTGATATCTCAGTTTTCCCAATTTATGATTTGACAAAAATCTATATTTCTTTTGAAGCAGAAAAAGACCAAGTCTCCTCTATATAGACTCTTTCCTCTATATCCATCTATATATGATATTTCTCATCTCCGAGCACTTAATTCAATGACGAAAAATAGTTTTCAAAACGAGTTTGATTCAAAATTCCAATCATTTTTAAAAGAAACCTCCTTTCACATCCGAGATACATTTTATCTCTCTTCAAACAGGCTTCGTATCTCGAAGGTGTGGGGGCATTAAATAGATCGGGAGGTAACGTATAGATATGAAAGCAGAAATTTTTCTAAAGAGGAAATTCTCGGAAATCCGGGATATTTTGCTTTGTATAGTATTAGCCATCAAAATCTGAGGAAGAAACACTGGAATGTCTAAAAAACGTCGCTGTTGGTTTAGTTTTATGAGTTAGTTTTCATTTTACTTTCGTAAACAGTCGCCTTTCGTTTTTCGGTGTGACATTTCAATGAGAAACCTAACTCATTACATCCTCAAATGCACGTATGTGTTATAAAATGCCTCAAACATCAACTAGGAATTTAATAGATTATACAATAATTTCACTCAAGCATGAGGAATGTTTTATAACTATGTATTATAACTATCTATATGCAAAAGATAACTAAGGTATAGGATTAAGGGATTTTTTTTATCACAAAATAATAATTTCAAGTTTCAAAAGCTATGGGTATTTCTCAAGATTGAATGAGAATAAGTATGAAATGCAAAATAAAAATAAATTTATTTATATACCCTTCTAAGAAAAATTGACGGTGATGAAGCGATAAGAAATAATAAAAATTTGCTGCAAATTAATTGCTATATATTAATTCTTTTTAAGAAATTATATAACAATGTGATTTTTTTTTTCAATTTCTTAGTAATTATTGTTAAAACATTAATTAAATAAAATTGTCTTGACTTAAAAAAATATTAGGTTTCAAGTGTCATCATTTATTATTTTCTTAAGTTAGTAAATGCAAAAAGTACCAAAATATTTTAAAGCAGACTTAGTGATAAAACGTAGTAAAATTAGGAATAATTAACTCAAACTCTTCAAGAGCACTTCATTAAAAATACTTAAATGTACGTAAATGTTCCAACTCTTCTAATTAATGGCTGATTGCTTTTTTCAATCCACTTCAGTTTTTTAATCATTTCTGCATTTAATTTTTTTTCTTTCAGCCACAGAAAGTAACTTTAACCGAGTATTAAATTAAAAATCAACAACCAGTTAAAAAGCTTTTTTTACTCCAAACTGAAGCGTTTTTAATTCGAATAAGTGAATTAAAAAGAAAAACGTTTCGGAACAAAAACGGCGCTGGAGAGGAAAAATATCCATAATAGAATAACGTGAAGAAAAATTCCCTAGATAGGGAAAAATCTCGGCGCGGGAATTTAAAAGCGTTAAATTTTCGCTCTCTCTACTGTAAAAAAATTTTTTTTACCCCTAGTTTCGACGGAATTTTTTTCATCATTCCGGCGTCTTAACTGTAAGCCGCCAGCAGCCATAAAACGATTGTTTAACGCCAGTCTTTAATTCCGTTATGAATAATGCAATTATGCATTTAATGACTTGGTTTTAATGAAATGGGTTCTTGTTTACACAATTAAGCGAGGACGGAAAAAAACCACTTAGAGCGATAGACGAACGGGAGCAGAAAAAAAAGCATAATTGGATATTTTCTTAGTCATTTAGCGCCAGATATGACGGCCTTCATTAAAGTTAAATTAGATTTTTTTCTCGTGTTGTAGTAACTAAAAACGGTGGTCAATAATAATTCCTCTCCATTGGCGTCATGTAAGATGATGTGTTTAAACTGCAAAAAAAGGTCGAATTACCGAGTTGTCACGGCCCTCCCCGATGAAGAGCTTGTTAAGGATGTTTAATTAATAACCTCCCTTTAACTTGCCTCGTTAGCAAAAAAAAGGAGTCTCATTAAAATCGGGAAAAAACGGGATATACGGTTCCGGTGTAAACAGTGCTAATCCTAGAGAGTAATAGAGAGCGCTTCTCGGGGCGAGCATTCTCGGAAAACTCTCCCAGCCACCGTGTTAATAATCCTCATTTAATTGCGAGCAGAGGTAGAAAACGTCGAATGCGTATAAAACCTCGTTTACATGCAGCGGTTCAAGCGACGCGACTGTTGCTGCTGGTCGAAACTCCCCTATATACCTGCAAGGTGTCCCTATATCAGGGGTTTCCAATTGGCGGCTCACGAAGCTCCCTGAAACCCCCCAAAAAGTGGCTTCAAAACACTTTTTAGCATTATAAAATTCAAAAAATTTTCGGGGGAGGACCCCCGAATCCCCAAATTTTTACCTACCTCTACAGTTATGGAACTTCTATGGTGAAAAGTTTGAGGTATCCAGAGGGAGGTTGTTATATATGTTACAGTTAAAGTCCGGAAATCAGTTAATTTACAGATAACCTAGGTAATTTGCAGATTAACGAGGGTGATCCGTTAAAGAGCGAATTTTTTTTCAATTTCTAAGATTACCTAGGTAATCTTGAAATTACCTAGGTATTCTGCACCCTATCGACTAGACACTCGTTAATCTGCATAGTACCTGTAATCAGTTATTTTACATATTAACGAGGGTGATCCGTTAAAGTACAAAATTTTATTTTATTTTATAAAAAGTTTAAGGAGGTTGGGGGGGCTCCCGCCCCCCCAAAACCCCCCTGCCCTAACTATAACCAAACTCGTTTTGGGGGTAAACAGTAACAATGACGAATCAAAAAAGGGGGATCGGTACTTTTTTCATATTACACAAAACACGCAAATCCCACAAAAATAGTAATGAAATAGCAATTTTAAAACTAGAATATAAAAACAATAATAATAGAATATTAAAGTACCAACTGAGATTTGTATCAATTGTGGTTTTCGATCTCGATTTGACAGCGTATTTCAATGAGCACTTAAACTAGCAAATCTTAATGAAAGCGCGGTGTAATCGGCTGGCAGCCTGCACTGAACTATTGCTAGGATTCGCGATCGATTACATATGTTAAACCCTTGCCCAGGTTCCAGCGATTGTTGAATTAACGTTTGTTGAAAAGATATTTCAACAGCTGGGACATTTGCTTTCGTTAAAAGAAATCTCTGTCACTCTGAAGTCGGAGCTTCAACACAATTGTTTCAAAATACCCGTTTTAGTAGTAATATACTATACTTAATCATGTAAATTTACAGTACTTACTTGCTTGTATTATTTTGTTTTAACATTCAACATGACAACTACCAGTGCTACGCTCTAAATTTGAAATCAAAACACCAAATATGACAACAAACTACGTATTGAAACCCAACTGCGCAGGGGTAAGCGCATGGCGCAGTAAGCACCTCAACATTTTAACAGAAAGTATTGAACGAAACAAACTATTTTGAACTTTAACGATCAAGAGGCCGTTATAGTGTAGATTCCCTAGGTAAAATGCGAAAAACTCAAAAATCCGCACATTAACGACAGAAATCAGTTAATCTAAAGTTTACCTAGGTATTCTTCAGATTAACTAATTATCAACTTTAGCGGTAACATATATACCCTGAAATTCCCCCTTTGGAAGGCTTATGTTAACCTTTATGTCGATAAGTATCCAAAAATTAGGGGAAATTATTTTTAGGGAAATTTACAAACATTTTCTTGATGAAGACCAAGTAATATTAAATGTTAAAAGTTGTACACAGGGTAAAAAATCCTCTGAAATTTTTTAAAATATACAGTAGTACCCCTCAATATGTAAATACTATCCATCACTCGGTTCAATCGGAAAAATCTATCATGTATAAAAAAGAGGCCTGATTTCGATTGCGGCCCTCTAGTACCTACTTAGAAGATGGAAACCCCTGCCCTATACAGTCCTCATGGCTTTTATGTAGAAACAATGTCTGTTATAATATTGTCATAGAAGTTCATTGAGATATACCTTAGTGGCGAAATAAGAAAAAATTTGGAATCAACGCCTGCTAGGGTCATGGAAATAAAGCCTACCCTTAATTAGGATGATGACCCTACTTATAGAGCCAGCGAAAAAAGGTTTAAAAATTTAATAAAAAACTTAAAGAGAGACGGAACAAAAACATCAAAATTGTTAGCATTATATCACAAATATTTGAAAATGTTTTTATTATTCAAGGAGATATAGCAAGGGAAAAATCACTCTTTCGGGTTAGAAAATTAGCAATGATGTCCAACCCCCACGAGAAACACTTTTGACATCGAACGATATTGGGGTGATTTTTACGAAGACTGGTTATTCTACACAATTTTGGGGGATGGTCATTTTGTTTTAAAAACGTTTTGTGTCAAATTTGTTTGACTATCATTTGGATTTGAACTTCTTTACAAAGGTTACAAAAGTCCTCATTGAAGTTTTTGTTTTATCTCCTTGTCTAGAGTTTTACTATGAGCTCGACAACCTCCATCGGGCAGTAGAGGGGAGATAATAATCTCTCCGATCTCAACGAACAAAAGAGTTCCCCTCCTCTGAAGGGGATATGATAGGGAAAACCCCCTAACCACACAAAGAGATGGGGGATATTATCAATGTCCGAAGCAGTGTTGTCGAGCCCATCGTAAAACTCTAGACTGCTCCATAGCGTGAATCTAGAGTTTCACAATGGCCTCTCGACCACCATCCTTTGGGCATTGAGGGGAGAATAGAATCTTCCCCATCTCTTTGTGTGGTTAGGTGAGGTCAATTAGCGAACAAAAGAGTTCCCCTCCTCTGAAGGGGATATGATAGGGAAAACCCCCTAACCACACAAAGAGATGGGGGATATTATCAATGTCCGAAGCAGTGTTGTCGAGCCCATCGTAAAACTCTAGACTGCTCCATAGCGTGAATCTAGAGTTTCACAATGGCCTCTCGACCACCATCCTTTGGGCATTGAGGGGAGAATAGAATCTTCCCCATCTCTTTGTGTGGTTAGGTGAGGTCAATTAGCGAACAAAAGAGTTCCCCTCCTCTGAAAGGGATATGATAGGGAAAACCCCCTAACCACACAAAGAGATGGGGGATATTATCAATGTCCGAAGCAGTGTTGTCGAGCCCATCGTAAAACTCTAGACTGCTCCATAGCGTGAATCTAGAGTTTCACAATGGCCTCTCGACCACCATCCTTTGGGCATTGAGGGGAGAATAGAATCTTCCCCATCTCTTTGTGTGGTTAGGTGAGGTCAATTAACGAACAAAAGAGTTCCCCTCCTCTGAAGGGGATATGATAGGGAAAACCCCCTAACCACACAAAGAGATGGGGGATATTATCAATGTCCGAAGCAGTGTTGTCGAGCCCATCGTAAAACTCTAGACTGCTCCATAGCGTGAATCTAGAGTTTCACAATGGCCTCTCGACCACCATCCTTTGGGCATTGAGGGGAGAATAGAATCTTCCCCATCTCTTTGTGTGGTTAGGTGAGGTCAATTAGCGAACAAAAGAGTTCCCCTCCTCTGAAAGGGATATGATAGGGAAAACCCCCTAACCACACAAAGAGATGGGGGATATTATCAATGTCCGAAGCAGTGTTGTCGAGCCCATCGTAAAACTCTAGACTGCTCCATAGCGTGAATCTAGAGTTTCACAATGGCCTCTCGACCACCATCCTTTGGGCATTGAGGGGAGAATAGAATCTTCCCCATCTCTTTGTGTGGTTAGGTGAGGTCAATTAGCGAACAAAAGAGTTCCCCTCCTCTGAAAGGGATATGATAGGGAAAACCCCCTAACCACACAAAGAGATGGGGGATATTATCAATGTCCGAAGCAGTGTTGTCGAGCCCATCGTAAAACTCTAGACTGCTCCATAGCGTGAATCTAGAGTTTCACAATGGCCTCTCGACCACCATCCTTTGGGCATTGAGGGGAGAATAGAATCTTCCCCATCTCTTTGTGTGGTTAGGTGAGGTCAATTAGCGAACAAAAGAGTTCCCCTCCTCTGAAGGGGATATGATAGGGAAAACCCCCTAACCACACAAAGAGATGGGGGATATTATCAATGTCCGAAGCAGTGTTGTCGAGCCCATCGTAAAACTCTAGACTGCTCCATAGCGTGAATCTAGAGTTTCACAATGGCCTCTCGACCACCATCCTTTGGGCATTGAGGGGAGAATAGAATCTTCCCCATCTCTTTGTGTGGTTAGGTGAGGTCAATTAGCGAACAAAAGAGTTCCCCTCCTCTGAAGGGGATATGTTAGGGAAAACCCCCAACCACACAAAGAGATGGGGGATATTATCAATGTCCGAAGCAGTGTTGTCGAGCCCATCGTAAAACTCTAGACTGCTCCATAGCGTGAATCTAGAGTTTCACAATGGCCTCTCGACCACCATCCTTTGGGCATTGAGGGGAGAATAGAATCTTCCCCATCTCTTTGTGTGGTTAGGTGAGGTCAATTAGCGAACAAAAGAGTTCCCCTCCTCTGAAGGGGATATGATAGGGAAAACCCCCTAACCACACAAAGAGATGGGGGATATTATCAATGTCCGAAGCAGTGTTGTCGAGCCCATCGTAAAACTCTAGACTGCTCCATAGCGTGAATCTAGAGTTTCACAATGGCCTCTCGACCACCATCCTTTGGGCATTGAGGGGAGAATAGAATCTTCCCCATCTCTTTGTGTGGTTAGGTGAGGTCAATTAGCGAACAAAAGAGTTCCCCTCCTCTGAAGGGGATATGATAGGGAAAACCCCCTAACCACACAAAGAGATGGGGGATATTATCAATGTCCGAAGCAGTGTTGTCGAGCCCATCGTAAAACTCTAGACTGCTCCATAGCGTGAATCTAGAGTTTCACAATGGCCTCTCGACCACCATCCTTTGGGCATTGAGGGGAGAATAGAATCTTCCCCATCTCTTTGTGTGGTTAGGTGAGGTCAATTAGCGAACAAAAGAGTTCCCCTCCTCTGAAGGGGATATGATAGGGAAAACCCCCTAACCACACAAAGAGATGGGGGATATTATCAATGTCCGAAGCAGTGTTGTCGAGCCCATCGTAAAACTCTAGACTGCTCCATAGCGTGAATCTAGAGTTTCACAATGGCCTCTCGACCACCATCCTTTGGGCATTGAGGGGAGAATAGAATCTTCCCCATCTCTTTGTGTGGTTAGGTGAGGTCAATTAGCGAAAAAAAGAGTTCCCCTCCTCTGAAGGGGATATGATAGGGAAAACCCCCTAACCACACAAAGAGATGGGGGATATTATCAATGTCCGAAGCAGTGTTTTCGAGCCCATCGTAAAACTCTAGACTGCTCCATAGCGTGAATCTAGAGTTTCACAATGGCCTCTCGACCACCATCCTTTGGGCATTGAGGGGAGAATAGAATCTTCCCCATCTCTTTGTGTGGTTAGGTGAGGTCAATTAGCGAACAAAAGAGTTCCCCTCCTCCTCTGAAGGAAAACCCCCTAACTACACAAAGATGGGGGAGTTTCCAATCTCCCTTCAATGCCCGAAGGATGGTCGTCGAGAGACCATCATAAAACTCTAGATTCACGCATATTGACGTACCTTCTCAATGGCAAGGAAATATTCTAAATCGATAAGGGAAGCGATAGGACATTTTCGACCGTTTTCCCCAGTTTCCCCATGACTTCCCGGTCTCATCACTGCATGTAAATCCACCCTAACAGCGGTGCGGAATAAATCCTCTATTTTTGAGTGTAGTTTTTCAAGAAACGACTATACTGGAAGTCACACCAGTGTGAAATAGGTGCTATATACCGTCTTAGCTTAATTAGTGATTCTCCAGCATTATACAATCGAGTCAAAAATTGATGCGAGAGGTGTTATTAAGTCCATAAAGGATATATTCGAGCTAATTATTGGAAACGTGCTTGGTGGGGATAAATTGTTGCTCTATCGTTCTTAAAAGTTGGAAGCTTTAACAAAACTATAGCGATTCTTCTTTTCCTGAAACTATCAAGGCTTAATTTATTGGAGTTTTGGACGATCGTGCGTTTCTTAAAGTTTTGCGCCTATTTGAATGCGTTTAAATGAGGCGTCAAGGAAAAGGGGAACTTTTGCTTAATCGCAAATAATCTCGATTCAATTAGTTTTGTTCTGAAACAGCTTCGGCTCAATATGTTGGTAATTATTTTAAAGCCTTCGTACCGGTTTCTAACTGAAGTCTCACAGTTAGCTATTAAGGAAATATTTCAGTAATTTGATTGAGTACTTTATAGGAAGCTGAAACTTATGGAAAGATTTAATGAAAGAAAAACTCATTCTCCTAATTAATTTAATCGCATTTAAAAGAGCGTACCTTAAATTCATAGCGTGATCATTTATTTCACTTGGATATTTATTTGAATGCATGTTTTGATGAGTTAAAAAACTTAAACTAAATCCTTATTAGTTGAATTATTTGATACTTTTGAACGTCATCATTCCATTCCACTTCATAAAAACTTAAGTACTGTATCCTTAATTTAAAATTCCATTCAAATAAAAGAAACTCGAAATACAAATTAAAATACTAAAAATACAAATAATTAATACTTGTAATACAAATTATTTATTTAGTTCCATTTTTCTTGAATGGGCACAAAGTAAGTAATTTTGAAACTTCTCAAAATTTCAAAACATTATACCCAGCATATATATATATATATATATATATATATATATATATATATATATATATATATATATATATATATATATATATATATATATATATATATATATATATATATATATATATATATATATATATATATATATATATATATAGGTTTTTATGTCTCCAAAACAGTTGCATCCATTTTGTATGCAATCAAAGATTTTGATTGATCTTTTTTTACCAGTAAATCTTGAAAATATCGCTTGGTAAATTAAGTGACATTTATACGCAACATATACTTCTAATTTAAATTGATTTTTCGTAAAAACAATTATTACACCAGCTGTAAATCATGTTTTTAGGTTTGTGCCATACCATAAAAAACCATATATATCTTAATGAAAAATTAAGTCTGGAATTTTTTAAATATTTTTCCTGTATTAGTGGCTGTTAGAAGATATTAAATTATTTGTTTCAAAAGAAACAAAAAAAATTGTGCAGTGAAGGGTTAAAACTTGAATCCCTTTTTCAACTACCAATTAGAAGCGTTGATTCCAGGTTAACCTTAGGTTAAGTTAGTGTTGAATATGAGAGTGTGATTCTAAACATCTCAATTATCGTCTAATCGCAACAGTCCCAAAAACCTCACGTACCGTCCATCATCCTTTGAAAGAGGTGGACTAGACCCCACATCTCGCTTTCTCTGCCCACCCCTGCTCTTTTTGAGGGGGTACATAGCCAGAGCACCCCCTCCCTCCTCGGATTGATTGATACCGCTTAATAACGAGGATTGAAATTAATTACTCGGCCGCCCTTAATGAGATTTGTGACACGAGACTTAATTAAAATTATCGCGCCCAAAAAGATAAGCAAACAAACAGAGGCAGATATTGATGGAGGTGAGCGGCTTATCTTTCGGAGGGGTACGCGATTATTGTCCTTATTGTTCTTATTTTATTGGAAGGATTCTTGATCCAGCATTATAGAATCGTTTTGTTGGAAGGTGAGATGTTATGTTGTAGAGAGTTTCTACAGGGAAGGTTTGTGGAGAGAATTTTGGACCTGTTTAGGTGCATAAGCGATGTCTCTGAGGTTATAACGAAGGTGTGTGTAGTGACTCGAGTGTTTTTTTTTTTAGTTTCAAGAAAGCTAAGAGTACGAGGACTTGTTGTATAGAAAGATAATGTTTATGTTAATAGACCTCGCACTTTCGTTGTCTGAACTGTTTACAAAGCCACTGACAGTCATTTCTCTTAAAGGATTTTTTCGCAACCCACTTATTCAGATAGCAATAACTATTTTAAGATAGAATTTTCCATTTCAAAATACAAATTTCTATTAAACATTATTCCTATCATCTACCGTCTTTTAAAAATTTTTAGAAACCTTTTCATAGAACTAATATTTTTACTATTATTGAGGAAGCATTTTTATGGTTGGTTAGGAAATAGAATTTTCTAGTAATTTATAGTTTAACCTAAATATATATTTTATTTTCCATATCTTGAGTACTATGTTTCTAAACACCTCACACGAATACATTGTTTTCTATATGAATATATAAAATCCTCAATTTATAACACTTTTTTGGAAAAATCTTTAAGACTGTGGGAAACAAACTACTATAACCGATTAAAGGAGAATTTCACCAATATCGCTGGTTAGTGGACAATAAGTGTAAACTCACAACTCTCAAGCGTCGCCTCCAACCGTGAACCGGCTTCGTCCTTGTTAGGACTCATCAGCACGGTACAGGAAGGCTACGCAAGAGAGCGGAGGGCAAGTACTAGTCTAGCCGACTATAACTGAAAAAGTGGTGACCATTGATTAGTCCTCCACTCATCTGCTGGAATAACATGGCATTCCTAGAACAGATTTAATTTCAGAAAGGCAAGGTAATCCTAGAACAGATTTAATTCCAGAAAGGCAAGGTAAATGAAAGGAGAATTTCACCACATTTTTGGGAAATTCTCCTTTCATTTACCTTGCCTTTCTGGAATTAAATCTGTTCTAGGAATGCCAAGTTATTCCAGCAGATGAGTGGAGGACTAATCAATGGTCACCACTTTTTCAGTTATACCCCGTTCGCACTGCGCGTTGAATCATTCTGATTTATATCACAAGTTTTCCATATTCCTTCACTTAGACGTAAAAATACGGTAATAAAATTTACTCAAGGCACAACTTTTCTCACGGAATTTTAGATTACAGAAAAAAATCTAATGCCTTATGCATGCCCTACCGCTAAGCATTCCCACGTTGTAAATCAAGAGTAAAAAAATCTTTTTAATATACACTATCGAGGATTAGGTTTCTTAAGATTGGATCTGATTCAGAAAAGAGGGTCGTGATAAGACCCGGATGCGGTGGTTCTGGGCGGCATCAGATTTTTGAGTTCGTCACGCAATATTTTAGGGGGGAGGCTATACGGTATTTGATTATCGCGGAAGTTATCTTTGCCTAGGTTCAAATTATTCCCTTCGGTAATTAATCAGCCAAGTCTTGTGTGATACTAGAACGTTATTAATACCCACATTATCTTATTTTATGATCAGGTGAATATTATTTCATTCTCAACGAGGACTGCTATCTAACCAGCCAATAATGTATTTTTGAGCTGATGCGGGAGGACAAAATAAAGTCCATTGTTATATGATAAGTTTCTGACTTTATTAGCTTTTTTTTGAGTTGGTTGCCACGTTTCATAATATACGTTAAAGTCTCATCCAAATGAGCTTGTAATTTACAAAGCTTTCGGCTCAATAGGAGCTTCGAATAGCGCAGTTGTTTGATTGTAATGTTTCTTTTTATGTGTGCAATGGGTGAATATTCTTTATAAACCTATTTATACTAGATGACAACTTTTCTTGTCAGTGACGTCACGGGTTGACGTAAGAAGACGCCACACTTTCTAGCTAAATGATTGGCAAGTCAGAGATGACCCTCTCTCGCTCTGCCTTTTAAGCCAATTAGGTAGCTAGAAAATGAGGCGTCTTCTTACGTCAACCTGTGACGTCACTGACAAGAAAAGTGGTCTACGGTGGGGTCTATAGTAGGAAAGCCCCAAAAAAAACTTTTGACATGGTACGATACAGGGCGATTGTTAATGAATCACGTTATTCCACTCAATTTTGTAGGTGATGATAATTCACATAAAACACTGAAAAAATGTTTGCTGCCAAATCTTTTCTTGACGCACGTCCCCAACAACCTTTGATAATCCAGATACGTTCTCCTTTGATGTAATATATTGGAAACAATCTTACACATCAAAAAGAGGGAAACTTGATTTTCTTCAATCATATGTCTTGTAAACTATGTTTATGTATTTAAAACTAAGCTAAATTCCACATGGTTTATAGTCTGTTCATTTTGAACTGGCGCTTGAAAATATTTCCTTCCCCCACCAACGATCGGTAACCATAGCAATTATCTTCGTTAAAGTGACGAAGAAGGCTTACTATTGGCTGCTCGAAGATAGTAACTATGGTTACGCTTCTAGCGTGGGGGAAAGCACTATTTCTCAAGCGCCAATTCTAAATGAATAGAGTATAAGCAGGAACACACTCAAGCGGAATTATTTCAATAAATTACCAAATTTTCTTTTAACTATCTCTAAGCTTTTATTTTTCTATTCACTGTTGGGTGTGTCAGGCGGTTTCAGGGTGTTTCAACGAGTCTGACCTAACTCTTCATATATCATATACCTTGAGTGGAATACATAATAAATGCTCAAAGGTATTTAGCTCTACCTTATCACTCATATTTTTTTAATGTGACGTCCACAACCGATGAAAAAACTTTTATTTCATTTTACGGCCCACCGGGTCGTAGAGGTACAGTTCTCAGCACTCATCTCCATAGACGCTAATGGCAACTTTTTTATCAAGGATTTTCTCATACACAACTTCTGGTACATCGGACCGCCTCCTATAGTTCCACGTCACTCCTACTCTCTGTCATTCGCCCACTGAAGCTGTCACTCAAATCCAAATCGGAAGTGGAGGGAAAAGAGCAACACCGATGGAAATTAAAATGCCGCTTGATAGTAGTTCCATATCCAATCAGGAATCACTTTCACATTTCTCCTTCTCCGATTGGCTGCTAGTGAAATTATTTATAATCTGCGAGCAGGAATTAAATTAAGTACCTAAAGAGGAAAACGGCCGTTTGGAATCTCTGTTAGCTCTTTACTCTGTGGTTCTCAGGGCATATTTTATGTTCTCCAAGCAAGTGCAATTTGAGGGATGACCTGTTGACACACCCCTAAGTCACCAATGTGTACAAGGATCCTTGAAATACCATTTCATTAATCTTACGACTTGATGGGTTTTTTCCCCGGTTAAACAGTCAATAACTTTTTCACCATGAACATAACCTGAAGCAACTTGTGGTTCAATTTAGAAATCTACCTCCGACTTCACCACGGTTAATCACCACATCGACGCAACCTCACCCTTTCACCATCCAATTTCTTTCCTTCACGACTTCACCCCCAAAAACCAAACACCCCCCCCCTAAGAAACCCCATCACTCACCCTCGCGTGCCGAGAACCCCCCCTATCAAAACCTGCAGAGCACTGATTAGTAATTACTCGGGGAGGTGATAATAAAGAAAAAGCCGCGGTCCGTCTGTCTGACCCTAATTACGACAACACAGAGGCTCTTCCACAAATTACTCTGCCCGGGCACACACAGAGGGTATTTTTACAGTAATCACGTTTCCTGTAATTACATCAGCTGCTCATGATAAACCATTCGTGCCAAACGAACTGCTTCTTTTCGCAGTTGTTGCTTTTGCGTCCTCCTCCAATTTACCCCTTCTGCTGGATTTTTCTCTTTTTCTCTCTCTCGTCGATGTTTTTTTTGGTCTGTCGCTTTTTTTTTCGTGGGGTGCATATATGGAGCCTAAACCGCAATCGTTTGGATGTTGGGGGCTGTCCAGTGTCCATCGATGGTACGTAAGCGTCGGTTAAAGACACGAGGAAGTTGTGGAGCTAGTCACTCCTTTTAATACCATTAAATATTTTGCATCACGCACTCAAAGCTGCTTTTGTGCAGGAGTTTTTTTTTTGTTTGTGCGGTCTTTAAAAATTTCAATCGAATGGGAGCATAGAACAAAAATCTTTTATATGTTACGGGCAAAGTGATTAATTGGGATTTATTAATAATGCCCAGAGTGGAAGCGGGCAAAGTGATAAATTTCATTCATAAATTTCGTTGAATTTAAAACATTGTTCGGGCATTATTAATAATGCCCAATTAATCACTTTGCCCGTAACATATATACCCATGACTTTTGTGCTGTAAGGGATGAAGGGTTGTTTTTAAGTTTTTGTTAAAAGACAACAAATTTCACGGGTAACAAACAATAACATATCCAATAAAGGGAAAAAATTAAACGTGAACTTAAAATTACTCGTTTTCTGTAGTATACGGCACAAAAATCGCCCAAAATAATGGCAACATCTCGTTCAATACCCCAGATTTGCCCATACTACACCCACCCCCAATCATGTCTTCATTAACGTCCGAAACCTTTCAAATTCCATAACTAAACCCGCAATCCCGAACAGAACCCCCTCATGCGGGGTTGTTTAAAAATCCCCCAAGCGCCTCCTAATTATCACTACGTCATCTTTTCATGCATCCTCTCCAAACAGTACGCATTCATAGAGTAGTTCCGATTTCTAATTAGGGAGAGATCGTTTGTGTCCATCTGTTGATAGCGGACACGTTTCATTCCCCTATTCAGACGATTCTTATACGGTCAGGGTTTAATTTGGGTGAGAATGGATACCAGATTGCAATTAGTTTTTGAGCAAATTTAAAAACTTTTACTCGCATTTTTTTTGCTTTGTGTGTGTTCGATAACACATTGTAGTTTTTCCAAAACAGATAGAGGTATGAAGAGTATAATCGAGGGTTAGAAAATTTAAGTTTGAATTTGAAATTTGAATTTTGAAACGATTAAGTTTATGGTTCATATATCCCGTTAAAAATCGCCCGTTATTCTGTTAAATATCCACACCGTTTTAAGGGGACATCCATAAATTACATGAGGTCAAAAAGGGGGGGAGAGGGGTTTGGAAAAATCTCACCAAATCTCACCCAGGGGGAGGGGGGGTCGATTAAAATCTCACGTCAACTTTTTAAGTTAGAAATTATACCGATTTTTTTTAAGTATGAGAACGGAATAATGTCCTTTTCCCCCACATCATTAATAACGGAAAGTTTTAGGGGCTGTGAAGCACAAAATACAAACGAATAGGATAGAAAATTATTTTTGAAGGTTGAAGGAAAATCTTACGTGGGGGGAGGGGGGGGGTCAAGCAAAATCTCACTAATCTCACCAAGGGGGGAGGGGGGTCTAGGTTTTGGAAAAAACACCTCACGTAATTTATGGATGTCCCCTAAAAGTATAAATATTTTGAACGCAAGTATGGGGATATGGGGTTCAATTCTGTCATCCATCCCGCTATAAATATCGCTGTTTTAGATGCCAAACATAAAAAATATCGCTGAAAATTGTAAATTATTATATTACAATTATATATCGATGGATAGAGCAGAATTGTAAGCTTATTAGTAAGATAGAAATTCCTTAGCACGATTATCCACGTTCTTATTAAAGGAAGAAAGTTATAATTATAAATATTTTAAATTGGTATTTTTGAGCGAATAAAACCATCTATCGATTACAATTTGAACCAATTTTTATTACAGATATGCATTTTCCATGTTTTACCGTATGTAAATACCAAATTTTATAGACATCCTCCCACTAAAACCAGAGTTACGTACTGAGAGTTACCATCAGAGTACGCGGAGGAAAATATTCAATGCTTGTTAAAACCTATTAAATTCTACATTATCACAAAGCCCAGTAGTGCTTTTTCATAAATTCTAAAAGATTGAAAAATACTATTTTCTCCTGGAAGTATACTAATTAATGTTTCAAAAGATGTATTTAATGTGTTAATGTCCTTTATATTTAAATAATTGGTTAGAAGGGAAATTTTCCGAGTCTTGTTTGAATAGATATTAATATTCATTAGGCTGAAACTCGTTAAAGAAAAGTTGACAGTTCAATTTGATGCCAGAATAATGATTAATCATTTATAAGAAAATATAAGTTTTCACCAAAATAATTTACTTGACAAAAACTCATTAAAAGTACTACTTATGTTACTTTTTAAAGTTTTTTTTGTAATGCACGGTATTGAATTTTTTTTTCATTTCCATTTAAGAAGTTTTTGATCCTCAATTTCTAGTTTAATTCATTCAAAAAAGTTACACACAATTTGTGCGTAGCGTTTAGTGTGAATAAAAATAATGTAATAACCAAGAACATAAGTAAATATTGCACTGAAAACACTCCACACAAAAATAAATATATTGAAGAACGCTTAAATTAAAAACACTTTTTAGAATCTGAAATTAATTGTTTTTAAATTGGGATCTAAGCACTATAAGAACAAATGTTCTGTCTTAGTAATTTTTCGGCAACACTTTAACAACACTACTTTTTTATCACGCAATAAAAACGTTCAATATACACTTAAACCTGTTTTTGTGCGGTGGATAGGAACCGCATAAAAGAAAACGCATAAAAATCTTATAAACTTGGCGAGTAGCTATAAAAAATATTTTTCGCAACAAAATTAAAA
The DNA here is from genome assembly GCA_024610705.1 of Tetragnatha versicolor. Lineage (NCBI taxonomy): Eukaryota > Metazoa > Arthropoda > Arachnida > Araneae > Tetragnathidae > Tetragnatha > Tetragnatha versicolor. The sequence continues at coordinate 3,032,297 of JANDEH010000007.1, read as the reverse complement.
ATTCCTTTTTAAGTGGTGGGTTATAACAACCGCTTAAAAAGAGGTTTTGTCTATAATCAAATACAGGGTGCTTCAAATAAGTGTTTCATAACTTCTAGGAGGGGTTGGGCACACCTGTAGGACTCAGAATCACCCAGGAAGGGGTTCGGAAATGCACCCCAGGGGGGTTTTATAAGCCGGTATGGCGGGTTGTATAATCCACAGAGAAAATTGACACGTAAACTTTTATGATTAGATTGAAACCAGCAAAATCCTTAGATTCCGGCATTTGTTACATAAAAACCAATTTAGGAGCTGAAATTTCAGCTCTTTAGTTTTTATGGAATACCTGAATCGATGGTTTTAATTCGATATTAACCTTCTCGCCACCACCCTGGGCCTCATATTATGAGGCTCCTACTTATGATCTAAATTTTGGTATGATGTAAACACGCAAATTTATTTTCTTTTCATCAGTGACTTCACTGATTCATGTAGATCACATATGAGACTTCTACATGGTTTCTGAATTCGTTTAGCAAGAGGATTTATACCTCAATGTTTACATTTTAAGCTGTGATGATTGTGAAGAGAAAATACTAGCTAGATACTAGCTTCTGTAGAACATTTTTTATAGGTTGGTAGATATTGTCTTATTTCGTAATCGTCTAATTATTATGACCATGACTTTTAATAAGTTCTAAACCAAGTATTTTCTGTTAAAATGAAAAAAATATGGCCCATACACAAGAAAAAAAATTTTACAGACAAATTATAGGGGCATTTTGGATGTATTGAGAAGAAGGGGAAAAAAGTTGTTTCACTTTTTTGATGTTCTGGTGCCGAGAGGGTTAAAAGTTTGCGTGTCGATTGCCACAGGGAATTTCACAACTTCGCATTTCCAACACCTTATTCCTAGGTGATTCTGAGTCGTCAAGTTGTGTCCTACCCTCCTAGAAGTTATCAAACACTTATCTGAAACACCTTGCTTAAGTCCCATCCCTACTTATAACAAATTTCTCATTTTCATTCTTACACCACTTGTCACTCCAATCACAGCTAATATTAATCTCTCGTCGCCATTGATGAATTTCCCCAAGGCTCACCCCCTCTCATTTTTTCCCCTTCGGCAGAGGGAAATATTTGTGCAAGGAGGTTCCCAAAGGTATTCGAATCGGATGACAACCGAACGAAGTTGCTTATTAACGCCTATATAACACACAACGCGCATTCACGATAAAAAAAAGGCGGGAATCCAAGCTTCCATTTAAGGAGATTATTAACCGAGCCGTGTTCGGAAAGGGGCTGTATCGAATGTTCGAAATGTGTCAGATGGAAGCTACAACTGCTCATTACAGTAATTAGGGGTGATGGGAAAGGGAGTTTTTTTCCCCTCAAAAAGGGTGCTATCGCTGTGAGCATGTCACTTTAATGTTATTGCTCTCAGAAGACGGACTCTCGTTTTTTGAAATCAATCTCTTCATTTGGATCGTCTCTCGGTGGAACCTTTTCCATTAAAGAACTGGTTTGTCTTGCGTGGCTGTCATTAGTCATTAAGGATCCGCTCTTCATGGAAGAACCTTAAGGACGAAATCGGTTCGTATCTTAGAATGTAAGGGTTTGAAGTCCCGCCAGACCTGCATATATGAGTAAACCGCAAAAAATACCCAATTCTGAGAACGCGCACATCCAAAATTAGAGTTGTCAGTGAGTGAGTTTGTTGGAGTAAAAGTAATTATATTTTCTTGGTTTGCTTGTCATTTGTGCATCAATTATCCTTGTCTAAAAGTTCTTTCATGGTTATGTTGAAAATTACGAGTTGACATTTCAGTTGACAAATACACCATTTTGTTTTTTAATGTTATGAAGAGCTTAACCATTGAGAAAACTCCAGCTCTCAAGCGTCGCCTCCAACCGTGGACCGGTTCATTCCGGCAGTCATTCCGGCAGATAGTGGAGGACTAGTCAATAGTCACCACTTTTTCCGTTATAGTCGGCTAGACTAAAAGCTCTCCCTCCGCTCTCTTGCGTTACCTTCCTATACCGTGCTGATGAGCCCTAACAAGGGCGAAACCGGTCCACGGTTGGAGGCGACGCTTGAGAGCTGGAGTTTTCTCACATATTCCTCTAACCAGAGGTAGTGGTAAAATACTCCCTTCTTATAGCTTAACCATTGATTGGTTGGTTAGATGTTTAGGGAGCGCAAGATCCCTATCGGGACATTCTACGCCACAGAGGGGGGGGTTGAGGGATATACCCCTCCCACGAAAGTCAGAAATTTATCTTTTTTGACCATAGAAAAGGAATAAATTTACCCCATAATCCCTCCCTAAATTCCAATATCCTCCTCCGAAATTTTTTTCTGCTACGCCACAACCATTGATTCGAGTAAAGCTTTTAAGTTTATGTAATCTTCAAGTTTTAAAATTTACATTTTAAATTAGAAATTTTTTATTTCATTGAGCATTTTTTCTTGAAAATATATTTATTTATCTTATTTATGAGATGCTTATAAAAAGAATTCTTTAATATTTTTACTTTTATTTATATCAATCCTTCAGTAGTTCTTGAAAAAGTTGTTCATTTAACTCACTGTGCATGGAATGCTTATGAACATGAATTATCTTTAATGATTTTCCATCAACTATCAGCAAAATGAATTGTATGAGTTCAAAATATTGATAAAAAAGGAGAAAACTCGGTACGATTATTGATCTGCTTTTATGACAATTATTATCCACAATATTGTGGAGTATTAATCTTTATAATGTGATAAACAACAACCTAAAAACAGATAATTTAGAAATTAAATTTTATTTCATTAAAGGAAAAAACAAATATTTTCTAAATGTTAAGCAAGAAACTGAAATTTTAACCTAAGTTAGGTTTATAAATATACTTGATTAAAAAAATAATTCATGCAAACTTCTGAGCTAGGCATCTTCATTAACTTAATAAAGCTTGACATTTCTTATTTTTTCCGACTTAATCACTTAATGCAACAAATTTGAAACTCCGACATTCTCCACTTAAAATCAATTTATTTTCGAAATAAATAAACAGTTCTTGTCCTAATTTAATGCAACCGGATCAAATTCATCGCGAGGAAACTTGCCTCACTTCAGCTCTAAACCTCTCAACTCAACTCGGCTATGAAGCAAACTATGAGCAAAATAAAAAAAAAGATATCAGGCTATTGTAAATTAAAAACAATTATCCACACTGATCAAAATTCATATACATCTCCCTGACTTGAAGAGTAGTTAATTAAAAAGGTAATGGAGAACATACAAGGTGATTAATTTCAGGAAACTTTTATTGTTCGATTAAACTCGATGTAATTGAGAAAGGTAATGACAAAAGTCAATTATCTTTCAGAAAAAAAATGCAAGTTAATTTAATTTGGGGCTCGTAGAAGCTGATACGGCGGAGGATACTGAAAAGAAATTAATACACAATGCTCTTTCATGCTTACTTCCTTAGTAAAAACTACAGGAAATTTATTATTTATGTATTATTATACTGTCACACGCGGCGCAAATTCAATTAGAAATAGTTAAGTAAAACAATCATCTTAAAACAAAGACTTCGTTAACTCAAAAAAAAAGCTCGCGATGCATCGGGAGTTAAAAGAAAAGCCGATTTTGAGTTATTTTGTAAATATATGGAATGAAAGAGGGAGAAAATTGAATTGTTTTTCTTTTCTTAATGTTCCCGATTCCAGGATTGGTTGTCTAATCTGAGATTAGAATTTCAATTTACCCGACTTAAATTTAAAGTTTAATTAGCTCAAAATGCAGTTTTTAATGCAATGAAACAACTAAATTCGATTAGATGTGAAGGTTTTTCATGAACTAATCGATTTTTGTGCTTCGAAATATGAACTGCAACTTTTTGAGTCTGTCGCGTTTAGTTTAATTAATCTCGCTTAATGAACGATTCAGTCAAATTAATCTAATGAACCTAGGATATAAGATTGCATGAAATTCCGAAAACAAATGTTAATTAAAGAACTCAAAAAAGAATCCATTAATTCGATAGCTATTTGATCAATTTTCGTGTAATGTTTGTCTAATTTTCCCTAAATTAAGGTAGTAAAACTTTGCTTGTCATAGAGACCAATTCTTATATCTTAGGGTAGGTTTATTTTTATAAATGTTTTTTTGCACTACTCAAATTAAAACATTTCATATTTTATTCTTAAGTATTAAGTTTATCCTAACTTGAAATAGTTTTATAATATCCTGAATATTTCAAGAGAAAATTTTGCTTTTTTCCTTTCTGTTATGGCTAAAGCATAATTTTCCAACTTAGTTACGTATACGTAATTCTGTGGTGTTCCATTAAATAAATCATACACTAAATAAAAATATACAGCGGTTGAAAAGCCAAGGGGGTACAAATATAAATGAAAATGTGCATAAGATTTTGTATGCGAGGAGGATTGGTAAACTTAACGAAATTCCGGCAATCCAGTATTAGCACGATGAATTTTCCATTCAAAATCAAATTTCATTAGACAATATTTAATTTGGCCATACAAATCATACTTATCTCTTGTGCAAAGCTTTTCCAACTTAATCATTTTGTATATCATTCGGATCTCTCCCAGTCACATTGAGTTTGGTTACAGGGGCATATACTTCAACACTTAAGTTTAGTTTTTTATTTAAAAGATGTTAACACTGCAAATGCGTGGTTTTGTGACTCTAAATAATCACAATAATGAACACTTCTTATCAAAACCAATGTGTTCCATGCTTAAAATTACAGAGACTGAAAAAGTGTTCTTATTGTGCTTCGGTCTAAATTTAAGGGGCACACCTAGTGTGACAGCCTAAAAAAAGACAATTTTTGGGAATTAAAAAAAAAAGAAAACTAGTGAATCAATCGTTTTAAAATTTTGAGGGTATATTTATACATGTTTTGAGAATACACAGTAAAATTTTTGAAATAAAATATTAAATATTTTTGAAATGACACGCGATCTCCGGCGGCGCCAAAAAAAAGGTCCTCCACTGCTTGCGTGATTGCAGTCTTCTCCGTTGATAAAACCTAAAAAAAAAAATTCTCGTGAAACTAAAACATATTGTCTGTACGATGACCCTCGGGCGAACAAAAAAATCAAAAATTGACAAAATGGCGGCATGTTGAAAAAAAAAGTTAAATTTTACCCAAAATTTTGGTCGTTTTTGGCCGGCCAAAATTCGATTTTTGATCAGATCAAAAACTGGAGGGTCATCGTATGGAGAACTATATAGAGAAGATGCAAAAAAAATTTGATAGCGATCGGATCATTTGTCTCCGAGTAATCACGCAAGCAAATTCGAAAAATGCTGTTTCGAGAAAAACGCGTTTAAAGATAAAAATGATCGTGTTCACTACCGAGCGGCTACTCTTTTAAATGGCTGTAACTCAAAAACTATTTAAGATATCGATTTAAAATTTTAGTATATTATTTTTAAAGGTATAACCTATCGAAATATAAAAAATAAAAAAATCGATTTTTTGAAAATTTCACACTAGGTGTGCCCCTTAAGAATTTAACCCTCTCGGCACCAGAACATCAAAAAAGTGAAAAAAAAAACTTTTTTTTCTGCTTCTCAATACATCCAAAATGCCCCTATAATTTGTCTGGAAAAAACATTTTTTACTTGTGTGCACTCCTTCCTAGTTATTTTTATGAGCCTCATATGAGTCATACGAAGCCCTATTTTTTTATTTTAACAGTAAATACTTGGTTTAGAACTTATTAAAAGACCTGGTCATAATATTAGAAGGTTACGATATAAGAAAATATCTACCAACCTATAAAAAATTTGCTACAGAAGCTAGTATCTAGCTAGTATGTTCTCTTCACAAGCATCATAGCTTAAAATGTAAAAAATCATCATTCTGCCATTTAGGAACGAATTCAGAAACCATGTAGAAGTCTCATATGTGATCTACATGAATCAGTGAAGTCACTGATGAAAAGAAAATAAATTTGCGTGTTTACATCATACCAAAATTGAGCTCACAAGTAGGAGCCTCATATGAGGCCCAGGGTGGCGAGATTGTTAAGTGTAACACATTTCTAACACTATATTCAGAAACTATAAACATATTCAGTACATTTTCACAACACAATTAAAGCACGTTAATAACATGTTAAAGAGCTCTACCTAACAACACAGCTAAAGTGCTGTTAATATGAGGACAAATAAGTGTTCTCAAATGTGTTTATTTTGATGTGGAGTATTTGCAGTGAAAATAAAAGTTGTTAACTGAAAAAAAGTTATTAATAAATTACGCGTCTATCAAGGTAGATCCGTTGGAAACAATGTGTATTTAAAGGGAATCTTATAGAAACACATACACATTTTCAGAAAGAGGGATAATGCTGTTTTCATTCCCCGTTCTATCCCTATACTAAAACATTCTCCTCCGGACCCCTCCATTACCCTTAAGACACCCCCTTTGTCGACTCAATTAAAGGTTCCCTCCATCGATTTATCGAACAAAGTCGCGTGAAAAAGATCCCCCCCAACGCCCGCTCATTAGATCCTGCAAAACAATTAAAACAGCGCAGTTCCCCTCAATTATCCACCCTTTCGATTTAGTCCGACACTTCATTAAGGAGTGCCTCACTTTTTATTTAAATGGAACGAGTTTGCAAGTGGGTGGTATTAGTGGTTACCTACCGGTGGAAGCGGTCCACGAAAAAAATACCATAAAAATAACAAAGACATCATATGGAAAAAATTCATTTTTCTGGTAAAAATTGATTCATAATTCGACACTTAAATTTTCGAAGAAATTCAGTTAAATCAATAATTGGGAAAATTAGCTCTGAATACTAAAATCATTGTTTTGGATAAAATGACATCACGTAAGATTTCCGGACCGTAGGAGCCTCATATCTGACCCACCAGCTTTTTTTTGCTGTTTCACAATTCTTGAATGGTCGTAAATCAGTGGCGAATCCAGGATTTTTGTCTGGGGGGGGGCTGAGTTTCACAAATAACTTAATTGCTATTATGGGCTGTTCAAATATAAATGTAAGCAACCGAAAGGGGGAGGGGGGTTGCCAGTGCCCTAGTCAGATTTTTGTTTAGGGGGTTACTCAACATCTTTTCTGAGGTCTAATCTTAGGAATACTAAGTTTTAGGTGAGATGACTTCGTAAGGTTTTAATTTTGGTGCACTAAGTTTCAAAACTGTGTAAAAATGTCAACTCCAAGTAAAAGGGGGGTCTGGGGTGCCTCCCCCAGAAAATTTGCCCCTCAAATTAGTGTTTTAGCTCATTTTGAAGCCTTTTAGATTCCACCCAAGGAGCACCACTCATTGTAAGCGGCAGTATTTTCAAGGAAAAAAGTTTATTGTATATTATGAATTGGAAAATTTCTAGGGGGTTTCGGGGTTCCTATTCCAGAAAATTTTTTTAGTTTTCCCCCTAAAAGTGGCATTTTAACTCATGTTGAAACACTTTAGCAAAGAGGATCACTCCTTGTAAATCGCTAAAGTTTCAAGGAAAAACAGTACTTATTAGAATCCAAAATTTCGAGGGGGTTTGGGGGTCTTCCCCCAGAAAAATTTTGGAATTTTTACCCTTAAAAGTAGGGTTCCGATTCATTTTGGAGACCCTTTGGGAAGCACCACCTAATGTCCGCAACGTGTTGAAATTTATTTTTTGGCTTTATTGCTATTACCAAAACTTGATGTCTTATTCCTGGGGGGGCTGCAGCCCCACAGCCCCCCCTACTGGATTCGCCACTGTCGTAAATTATTTATAAAAGAGGTTTCTGAAAAAAAATTTTATGAATATAAATTTTGTTATGTTTAAAAAAATGATTGGACGAATAAATTACGGAATTTTCATCCAATTAATGACGAGGGAGATATCAAAACTTCAATAAAAACCTGTAATCGTCAAAAATATGGACACTTCATTCGAATTTCAATGCAAAAACATTACAAAATAAGTATGTTAAACACTCACTATAGTATTTATGTTATTCGAATGTCTTTTCAACCTTTTTATACTTAAAAATCCCACAAAATGTCATACACTTATCGATGTTGGCCAATATTGTTACAACACTGATCGATGTTGGCCAATATTGTTACAACACTGATCGATATTCCTCTGTGTTCTACTAGGGATACAAACTTGAACCATGAAATTCGGAATCTATCGTCGTACCTATTTATGCCGATTTCGTACTTTTTCTTCTGACGAATTCTAGTAACGAAATAAGGGTTGACGGAACGAAAATTAATATTAGGTAACCCGAAGCACACCGTGTAACAGCAAAGTGGTTTTGAATTAACAATAATGGGTTCTTAGCAAAGTCGCTCAATTGGCGCTTTTAAGTTCAGGCGTGTGGTATATACTACTAAAAGGTTTAGATTTTAATTTACTCTGATAACTAATTGAATAATGTGAGTGCTTTTATTCCTTCACCTTTTGTGATCCAGGGGGAATTTAAGGGGAGGAGGTCGAGATGATGAGTTTGTCATTATAGAGCAATTATTAATAATGGGAATAGAAATGGTATTACCATTTCTATCGCGCATTACATTGCATGTTAGTAGTTGTAATTGTTGTTGAGCCTGTTCCTACATTGCATGTAAGTAACAGCTGCGGTTCTCAAACTTCTACGTCTGTTTATTTAGAATAGGGGGCTGATACGTAATGTATTAGAAGCAATTAAAATTGTAATTATCATCGAAGAATGTTTTTTGGAGAAGGCGGCCTAAACAGAAGTAGTTAAAGTGCTGTAAAAGAATCTGGGCCGGATGCAACTATGTTCTGTAACCTGCTAATTCTCATCTGTAGTTGGCTTCTTCTTTGAGCCATGAGGCCAGACGGCAGCATTTCCTCATCTCAGGCCGGCTCTGGCCTGACACACATATTCTCCGGCTTGATCTCCACTTATAAACCTTCGTCAAGTAAGACATACACAAACAGAACTTTTACTGTCACAAAAAGAGAGATAAAACACACCCAGGCCGAAAATCTAACTCGACACCAGGCATAGTGCGCAGTCTGATGCTATACTCTATTCATTTAGAATAGGCGCATGAAACAGGATAAAAAACGCCTAGTATAACGCTCATCACGCAACTTCAGTGACTAATTCTTTTGCAGTATTTTAACTACTTCTGTTTAGGCACGTTTGTCTCAGGAGTGTAACGAGCCGTGCTAAATGTGCATGCGTTTGGACTTTATTTTTGATATTTTTTGGAAAATACAATAAAATAATAACTGGGGATTGAACCCAGGAACTGCCGCATGCTATGCAGGCACGCTACCACTGCTCCAGCGGGACTTCAGTAACTTCAAAACTTATTAAAATATCTTCTTTCTTTTTGACGCATGCGCATTTTGCACGGCTTGTTACGCTCCTGAGACATATATGTTTAGGCTGCCTTGTCATTGCACAAAAATTTTTTTCGATGATGATTACAATAGTAACTGGCTGCTTCTAAAACAGCGCCTCAGCCGCCTATTCCAGATTAACATAGTATAGTGTAGTGGGCTGCACGTAGCTCTACGTAGGCTGCACGTAGCTCTAGTCCACTAGGCCACTCCGGCCCCTGTAGCAACCCTTTTTCACATCACAACAAAATCGCAACACAATCAAAGCCATAAGTGTAATCTCACAACTCTCAAGCGTCACCTCCAACCGTGGACCGGTTTCATCCTGGTTAGGACTCATCAGCACGGTATAGGAGGACTAATCAATGGTCACCACTTTTTCAGTTATAGTCGGCTAGACTAGTACTTGCCCTCCGCTCTCTTGCGTTACCTTCGTATACCGTGCTGATGAGTCCTAGCAAGGACGAAACCGGTCCACGGTTGGAGGTGACGCTTGAGAGTTGTGAGTTTACACTTATTGTCCGCTTAACCAGCAATAATTGGTGAAATACTCCTTTCACAATCAAAACCATTTTGATTGGAAGTGTCCGTTATTTAGCGTTGCTAAAGTGTTGCCCGCATTTGTAGTGAACTTTTATCGAGTGAACATTCTATATCCTTGATCACATATATTTCAGTCTCAGCGTTCCAATAACTGTTCATAATCATTTCTCTGAATTCGGTCTACTGTCGAGAAACACACGAACAGATAAAATCGATGACACGCATCATTGTAACGCTGTCTCCCCTAGTATACTTGATGTCGTTTAATGAAAGTGGCACAGAATTAAAACGCTACTTGTTATATATTTCTCATTATTCCTGACATTCTAGAGCATCGGTGTAAGCTCGAATATCCCCTTCAGAGAGAGAGATTATTTATAAAGGATCGGTAAATTAATTTCCCGAAATATCGGTTTCACTACCTGACTGAATCGCTAAGACATTGAAACATAATGCGATTTATTTAAGCGAAGTATTGGAGCGTTATTCCTATAAAATTAATTTTTTTTCTCTATTTTGACGAAAACACTTGCATTTTAATTTAATTTATGAGCTTAAAAAATTATCGAATAATGGGAATTTACAAGTATACATGAAACTGTATACTCGATAGAAAAACGATAATGAATTTTTATTTACTCTCCATAATTTTATTCTAGTATTTCAGCTAATTTCCTCGGCAAGTATTTACTCAGATAATTAAAATGATGATTTTATACCTCGTTATTTTGTTTAAAATTTAAGTTAACCCTACAATGCATGATTTTTTAAATTCACTTGAAAATCATTTATGTGTCTTCTATTATGGTGTAAATTAGTAAAAAAATACTAAAAAAATTAATTTAATTTTTTTCTACTTTTAATTGACAAAAAAATTTGTCCTTGTGAAATTAATTTGTGTCCCTTGTGAAATTAATTGTGACCCATTTTACCCCAAGTGCAAAATATTGTTATAAAAGATAAAATATTTTATATTTTTCTAGGCTGATTGGCTTGAAATGTCTCTGACTTTCTTTTATGGAAAAAATATTACAAAAGTCTGCTGTAATTTATTACAATATATAGATATTTGGAAATTGGTAAACCCTGTGTTCTCGACAACACCATTTACCGTTCAAATAAAATATTTTTTCAGTTCTTAAATTCATGAATCTAAATTTTTGACAGTCGAAAAATGTTGCCAACAGATAAAAGATAATAATACAAAAAAAATGAGCGAAAATAATCCAATTTAAATTTTATTTATATATCGAGTTAATGAAAACTGACCCATTTTACCCCAAGACCCACTTTACCCCAACCCACCTTACCATTTTTGCAACTAATGCAACTTAAGTATCGATTTTTAACTCATACATTCTCTACAAATTTATTCTTATACACATTATTTTTTTTAATTTGGGAAAGTGGTAGGGGGATAAATATGTTTCTTAATTTATCTAGATGATAGTTCCATTATCAAAATAGTTTCCCGTACGAAAAATACATTTACAGTACTACTTCTACATCTTCTTGAGCCGGGCCGTGTAGCCAATTGGGTTCAACCTCAAGTAGTCCTTAATCCAATCAAATTTCTCCTCGGTTTTTAAACAACGAAGCCTCCGAAGTTTCTGTTTTCAGTAGTGATGATGTCGAACGCAGGGAGCGAGACCAAACGTTTGTTGATTATAACTTCACCCATCTGCGGCCCTTTTTTCTGCGATTTTTTTTCTAAAATTTTTTTTTGTGCGGTGCATGAAAATTTCAAATTAGAACAAAATCTTGTATATTTGGCTGCCGAGACATATATAAGGGTCTAGTGAAACAACAGTCGTCACCGACTACGTGATAATAAGTGAAAAAAGTCTACGGTTCGTTTAGAAACGGTTTCTTAATTCAGCTAACGAAGGGATTCACGCTACGGTCCTACGTGAGACTTTTTTGTTATGCGGTCCCTATCCACCGCTTAATTTTTTTTAATTGGGTAGCGAAAACTATTTTTTATAGCTACTCGCGAAGTTTTGTGCGATTTTTATGCGTGTTCTTTAATACGGTTCCTATCCCCCTGGCACAAAATTAGGTTTGAGTGTATTGACACCGGCCTCCATGCTTTCATAAAAAAGCATTTCATTCATTGTAACCTTATAAACAAAAGTCATTAACTCAGGAATATATAGTTCATTTTCATTTTACCTATAAATATACACAATCGGTCTTGGCTTAGGTTTAACATTTGGAAAAACTCGATAGAATACAAAACTGATAGAAAATCTCCACAACACACTTTAAGACTGTTACTTCAAAAATAACTAGTTAACTTATACTACTAATAGCTTATAATCCATTTGGGTTAGCTAGAAACGTCTACGATGCATAAGATAATGAAAGATGGTATCCAGTTTATGATGTTTATTCTATGTTATTTTACTGTGGCTAAAAATAAATCGATGGTTTTTTTGTTTGATTTTCGTTAATCATACTGTTTGGGGATCTAAATACTTGTAACATTGTTTTGTTTGGTTCCATAAATGAAATTTTAGGCACGGATTTTTTGTCGTTGCAAGAGTATAAAAGGATTTTCTACAACTTGGAGGAAAAAACGGAGATACACCTTTGGAGCCCTTTCTTAACTGTGATTTTCTATTATTTCTCTGAGATGCGGCCTTATTTGCTTAGAATAATAATAATATAAGGTAGCTTATATACAAACTTATTTATAAGATAAATGATAGAGGTGCCATTTGGGCTTAGGACAGCAGAACCGGAGTTGGCCATTTTATTATAAAATCTATTCATTGTTTTAAAAATATGAAAGACCCTTATACTCATCTTGTTTTCGCTCGCTTGAAAACACAATAACTGCATTTCCAAAACATCCTTGAAATCCCCTCTATATTTGACACTAATAGATTCTAATATAATTCCCCCTTTTTCTACCTTCAATTAATTAGTCCCATTTCGAAGAAAGTGATAAAAGTTCTTCAAAAGATATTTCGCTATCACCAGTGGGTTTACTCAGAGTATATAATGCATTAGCCGAAGGTGTGATTAATAATCACATCGAATTGCTTTCTGGGAAATAATGAGTACCTAATGCACTTATTTATTATTTGGGACTTCATTAACGCTAAGTAACCCATTAATTTATTACCCTTGTGTTGGAGGAATGGCGTTTGGGAAAAGGTCAGAACTTCCGAATGTGTGTTCCTTTACGAATGAAATGTTGTTCAAAACTTGTGTCATTACATTTTAGTAGAAATTTAAAAATAATTTAATGTAAGTACATAAAAATCTAAGTATTTTATTTTGAATTGAAACATTAATAATAGTAACGTTTGGTTTTATAACTTGCAATCTTGCGACATGTTGTGTTTTCCCCAAAATCATTAATAAGGTCTCAGAAATGTACGTTAGAATATTGAAAATTCTTGTAATATTGAGGCGAGTTGTAGTTACTTTCACAATGTTCTATGTGTTTTCTATCTTTCAGATTATTTTTTCAAATTTTCAGAATTGTTTATCGTAAGGAGAAAATTAAATCACTATTTTCATACAGATTTGCACTCCACTGCATTTTGTAAGATCACAACAAAATTGCTTGCAAAACCACGAAATTAGTCAGATTAACAGTAAAAGTAAAAGATAGTAAAAGTTCTATCTAATGACACCAAAAAGAATAGTTTAAAAGCAGTGTTTCCCAACCTTTTTCGGTCCATGCCCCACCAAAACCTTTTTAAATTTTCCATTCCCCCCGGTCTCAGTGGCTTATATAGAAATATATTTTGAGAGGGAGCTAAAATTATTTCCTAGCCCCTCCCTCCTATGTATATTTAATAAATATAATGAAGCTTTTCAGAACATTTTTAGGTAGAATTTGCATGCTAAAGAACTAAATCAAGGTATGAGTAATTAAGTTCTAAGTACCAAAGGGGGTCTGGAGGTCCTCCCCCAGCAAATTTTCGGAAATTTGCTTCTAGGAAGCAGGTTTTTAACTAATTTCGTACCTTTAGTTGGGAAATTTTGGATATACATTTTTAGGTAAGATTTGCATTTTGATGAACCTAATGTAAAAAAGTTTCAAATATAAGCCTTTTAAAAACAAAGATATCTTGGGTCATCCCCCAGAAAAGGCTTGGAAATTAGACTCTAAAAACAGGGTTTCAACTTGGTTTTGATACATACTGGTCCAGATTAGACATACATTCTCAGATAGGATAATAGTATAAGATTTTGATAACTTCTTTTTAAAAAGTTTTTTTTTAATTTCCCCCTAGATTGGACCCACCTGGGGGGCATTTTGGTTGAATATTTTCAAATGGCCCCCTAGAAAATGATATTGCCCCCCGGTGGGGCGTGCGCCCCACGTTGGGAAACACTGGTTTAAAAGTATTGCTATTTTTTTGGAAACTAAAACTAGTACTGATTGTGTCCCATATATTATAACCACTCTCCCCTATATTATTACAAGAATTCATTTGTTAATTAAAGTGACAGATATCCATACACAGGGTGTTTCAGATAATTGTTTCATAACTTCTAGGGGGGATAGTAGACACCTAGACGAGTCAGAATCACAAAGGATTTGGGGGTCCCAGAGCAAATCCCAGGGAGTTAAAAATGGAGCGACACTCCAAAGAAATTATTGAAAAATTCAATTTGTAGAGTAACTACTATTGGAAAAAAACACAAAAAAAATGTGAAAACTCTGCCAAAACCTTATTGGTTAGTGGTTTTTTCACAATAAAAAAATTTTTTAAAGTGAAGATTTTTGAAATAATTTTTAAGATCATGATAAACCACAATTTTTGAGACCATAATTAAATTCTTACCAATAGTAGTTCTTCTACAAATTGAATTTTTCAATAATTTCTGTGGAGTGTCGCTCTACTTTTAACTCCCTGGAGTTTGGTCAGGGACCCCCAAATCCTATGTGATTCTGACTAGTCTAGGTGTCTACTATCCCCCCTAGAAGTTATGAAACACTTATCTGAAACAACCTGCATATGTAAAGAGCTAATTTTGATTTCCCCCTATAGTCTGGAGCAAAGGTTATCAACCCTTTTAACACTTGCAAACCATCTTGGCCCATATCACCCTTTAAGTTGCCTTTTCCATTAAGTACTGTATCCTAATTCATTCAGTTATTTCTTTACTAGTTAGACATGTTGAACGTACTATATTAATATTTCCTCTTGCGATATCCCATCCAAGAAAAGCTCGCTATATTCCATTGAATATTTTCGAATAAACTCTGATATTGAACTCTACGTTCTAGTTAGGCATATTGAAGGTATTAATATTCAGTAGGTGCTATACTCAATTCCATAAACGCAACATTCATCTGCCGACACTTTTATTCCTCGCTATCGGAGGAGTATTTAAAAAAACAGCCCTCCAATTTACACCTCAATTATACTACAACACCTCAAACAATCCGGAGCCAGAAAATCCCGCTCTAACAAGTAGCCGCGCGCCTTAATTTCGACTCACTTCCCTAATGATGCTGCCCGCCTACAATATAATAACTTTTCCTATTTTTTTTTCTAAATCGCTAACAACCCCCTTAAAAATTACACTCCCTCGCTTATATTTACTCCCTAAAATAATACCTCCCCATCATTAAACACTCGTCATAAAACCCCTTCATTTGAAAAAACGTTCGAAAAACCCCACCCGCGGGTCACGCGGCCCCAAAATCGAATCCCGTAATGAGGAGGCAGTAGATTAAAAGAGCTTCTTTTAATTGCTTCCCAAACTCCCCCTTCTTTTCGCTTCAATTAAATCTCAAAAATTTTAAAAGGCTTAATTGCTTATTTTTGAAGGCCCCCGGACGCCTCCGAGTCTAAGTTTCCTCATTAAATTTCCCGCCCCGGTTGTTTCTTCACTCTCGCTAATGACTATCCTCCGCGGATTGGCCGGGAACCGTAGGGTCGACAATGCATTTGAGCGAGCATCGAGCTTCTTACCAATGAAGCAACGGTGTGAACATTTCATGTCTCACCCATAGAGAGTTTTCCGTTTCCGAAAACAAAATTGCACTACGCAAAAAAGAACACTTTTTATAACTTTTTATGCCCTCAAAATTGTGCTTTTAGCAGCGATCAGTGGCCTATATGAGATGGGGGACGAGGGGGCCCCCTCCTACGAAATCTGGACTTGGGGTACTAAAACAAGCCAAATCCTTGTTTTTAAGGACAAATTTCCACAATAAATTCAACAAAATCCTGATCTTACTTAAAAATACAGGGTGTTTCAAAATTGCGTTGCACGGCTTTTATTCGGAACCAACGCCTCCTTGGGTCATGGAAGTAAGGTCTACCCCTAGGTAAGTGACCCTGGAGAATCCATTGGGATGACTTACAGCGCCCCTAGCGGCGAAATTGAAAAGTTAAAAAAATTCATTTAAAAACTAAAGGAGATGGAGCAAAAACCTCAGTGAGAGTATTGTTGCCAACGTCGAGAAGAACTCACTGAAAAAAAAATTGATCAAAATATCTTGAATATTCGCGGAGATATTAGCATGGGATAATAGCACTTTTTCAGGGGTCAAAAAAGAAAAAGTTCGCATATTTGCAAATTTTTTTGACTTTTTGATTGAATTTTGTCTTCTTTCAACTAAAAAAAACACAAAACTACACAATAACACTGAAAAATTTGGAAATATGTGAACTTTTTTATTTTTGACCCCTGAAAAAGTGCTATTTTCACATGCTAATATCTCCGCGAATATTCAAGATATTTTGATCAAATTTTTTTCAGTGAGTTCTTCTTGACGTTGGCAACAATACTCTCACTGAGGTTTTTGCTCTATCTCCTTTAGTTTTTAAATTAATTTTTTAACTTTTTAATTTCGCCGCTAGGGGGTGCTGTTAGTCATCTCAATGGATTCTCCAGGCTCACTTACCTAGGGGTAGACCTTACTTCCATGACCCTAGGAGGCGTTGGTTCCGAATAAAAGCCGTGCAACGCAATTTTGAAACACCCTGTATATAGCGAAAAGAATCTTGTGCAAATGTTAACATCAATTGAAAAACAACGTTTATTTTTACACAATTTATCTATATTATTATCCCTGGAGAATTTAAAAAAAAAATTTAAATTGTGTAAAAATAAACGTTGTTTTTCAATTGACACCCTGTATATGTCCAATATTAGGACTAGGTGTACCAAAACCAAGAAGAAATCCTGTTTTTAGGGTCAAATTTCCAAAAATTTTCTGAGGGAAAACCCCCCAGATCCCCTTTTCTTCTTGGAACTCTATTATTTTCAACTTGTTTTTATAATAAGTTCACCCGAATGCAAATCCTATCTAAAAATATAGATAAAATATTCCAACTAGTTGTACCAAAACTAGTTAAAAACTAGTTTTTAAGAGTCAAATTTTCAAAAAATTTCGGGAGGAGGACCCCCAAACCCCCCTTTGGTACTTGGAACAAAATTACTCACAACTTTTTCTACATAATACATGAGTTCCTTTAGATGTAAATTTGAACAAAAAATATATATATAAAGTTATGACGTAATTAATTTGCTTGTGGGAGGGGGTGAAAGATAATTTTGGGCCCCTCCCGAAATAAATTTCTAATACGCCACTGGCAGCGATATTCACAGCTCTCGATGTTAAATCTTTGGTAAAAGAAGAAATCCACCAATCATCCACCGAAAAGCTAATTTTTCCTTCAATAAGTCAGTGTAAGTAAAATAGGCGGTTGGACGTCATCAGATGAAGTTCGTCGATTTGGTAACGAAGAAGAAAACGTAAGCGGTCTGCTTTATTTTTGCACATCCGTTAAGACTAGGCGTGAAATTAAATTGAAACTTTGAATCTTAATAATTATAAAACTAATTCGAATTTTAAAAAAAACTAAACGACAATCTTTTTTTTAAAAAAATAATTTTATGTTTGTTTAAAATTTTGTACTTCTACCATGATTAGTTTTTCTTTTATAACGAACAAAGTGTTACGATTATTTCATTGGCTGCTGCGACAAGAGTTAGATTCAATGACAATCTTGGGAGGTTGTGGGCTTGGAGTGATGTGGTAAAAAATAAGACTGGTAGAAACCAAGGCAACGCACTGGGGAAAGGTGGGGAGATTGGGGAAATCACGTGACTTTTCAACCGCCGATTCTAATTACACAGACTATAGCTGGTGGTTATTATTGTGTTAGGGGACGTGCATAAATTACGTGAGGTCAAAAAGGAGGGGATGGGGTCAAGGGGACTCTTACCAAGGGGGAGAGGAGATCCAATTAAAATCTCACGCCCTATTTTAGTTTAGAGAATATATCTTTTTTACTCTTTATCTTTTTCAGCAAAAGTTTATGAAAATGCGCGATTAGTCCAAAGATTGAATCATTAGCCAGTCAGTAATGACAATTACAATGAGGAAGTTGTATAATTTTTAAAATTTTTTTAAACGATTCTTCATGCAAAAATAAGCACCTACCCAAAATTTTAAGGCCGATCGAGATATTTTTTTATTGCAAAAAAAAGTTAACAAAAATCCCCTTTTTCAAGGAGTTAGACGTTAGATATAGTTAAAGTGAAACCTAAAAAGTCGTAAATGAAAAATTCACAGCAGTGGTCGTTCCTCTTGCGCTCTGATGTTGGAAAATATCCGTTCTTAAGGTACTTGACTACGTTGAAAAACCGATTTTCGACTAAAATTTCGTAAAAAAAGTTTTATTATATAACCTGAAAATATGGACTATCTTCTTTTCAAAACAGTTTTTGGTTTGTCTCTAAACAAAGTAGAAGTCGAGATATTTCAATTTTAAAAAAACCATATCGCAAGCTTTTCAACCGGAGTGGCGGACTTCAAATGCGTTTTTCTCTGTATGTTATTTTTAACAAATTTGCTTTACGATGAACATCATTACTACAAATATAATTTATATATTTTTTTGAAATTTGGTATGAGGGTTCGAATATGCATATTCTAGGTTGTGAAGCAGGATCTCTCTTATGTGTATTTATAATAGAAAACATTTTTGAATCACTCTTCATTCACTCTTTGTTGAAAAAAAATTTTAGGTAAATCCTAAAACTTTTAAGTCATGATTTGTATCTTCTGATTGGAATGAAAATCAGCTTTTATCCTGGTTCACAAGGTAGATTATATATTTAGAAGGGTTAATATGAAATTTTATGTTCATATCATGAGTAGTTTTAAAATAAGAGTGTTTTCCGTACATGTCGTTTTTAATGTAAAAAAAGACAACTTTTAGCATTTTTTCAGAAAAAGAATTTTTTTTCTTACAATTTTTTATGTGTTTCTATGTTCATTTAACCATTTTATGGGGGGGGAATGTTGAAAAATACAGAAAGCTTTTTAACGCAAAATCTACCAGTACATATGTAAATGGACCAACCTTGCTGGGCTTACGCCTGTAATTGGTCGACTTAATTTGTATTTTTTAAAATTATCATCTTGCGGATTTTTCCCATGTCGTCACTCAAGGGATACAGCCTTATGCGCACTCTATCTCAATGCACCTTCTTTCGCGCGGCAGCAGGAACGGTGTCCTTCAATTAGGACTAAAGGTCGAATCCCGCTGGTTAATAATTATTGTGTTCGCCCCCCCCCTTGTTAAGGGAGAGGGGGGAAGGGCTTTAATAATTAGTTTCCCGGGACTTTAATTGCGAGCTGTAGCGAATTTGCATGAATATGAATTTTATTTTCCTCTCTTTGGGTGAAAACGAATTCATTTTCAAAAGCGGGATACTAATATTTTAATTTAGAGGCGTTGTGAGCTAAAAGTGCGCGCATAATTATTTTCCCGCCCAATCGAACAACTGCCGCGTAATTAAGGGGCGAAGAGCCCCTACCGACCGCGGAGTTATTGTGGGGTCGAGGCTCCTTCCATTCAGTCTTCTGTTACGTTCGATTCAAATTTATGATGTGTTCGATCAGCTGAAAGGATGGAAAGCAAGTATCTATAGGTCTACTTTGTGCTAAATAGCCGTATAGTCAAAATTAAAGGATGATACTTTATGTCGTCTAACTGATTTTGCATTATTAAGTTATGGTAGAAAAACACAAAAATGTACTGTAGAAAGCATGAAATTCAGGGGTATTCTTCTAATAACCATAGGTCTTCACTGTACCAGGTAGTTATATTTAAAAATAAACGATTTTATACTGTGTAACTGATTTATACTTTAATAAGTTGTAATAGATTCGTGTACGTTTCATTCAGTAACAGTATGTTTCATATCTTTAAGGGACTATAGATAGTCAAATCGGTCTGTAGAGAAGGTGATTAAAATTTCTGGTTGAAAACTTTGGATTCTTGGTGTGTCATCCAAAGTTTTCAACCAGAAATTTCAGATCAAAGTTCAGAAAAAGTTAAAAAGAAAAAACTTAAAAATTTAAAGATAAAAATCATATGATTCAGCATGCAAAAAAAAATTAAATGAAAATTCCATTTCACGTTTAGAAATAACACACAATAAATTCATTCATTTGATTATTTTTTTCAACTTGTTAGTTATTTAATTCTAACAAGTTATTCTAATAGATACTAAGGTTTGAGGAAATCATGTTTTTTACTTAACTATTGCACTCATTCGCTGTTTTTTCATATGGATGATTGAAGTAATAAAATTTTATATGGTTGAAAAACTCCAGCTCTCAAGCGTCACCTCCAACCGTGGACCGGTTTCGCCCTTGTTAGGGCTCATCAGCACGGAAGTGATGATGATGTTAGTGCTGATGAGCCCTAACAAGGGCGAAACCGGTTCACGGTTGGAGGTGACGCTTGAGAGCTGGAGTTTTTCCCACATATTCCTCCAACCAGAGGCAGTGGTGAAGTACTCCCTTTTCATGTTATATGGTTGCTAATGAAAACGATATAATTTACATAAGTGAATGTTTAAAACGTTATTTATGTTGTCTCGTCTTTAAGTACAGTGTAATGTCAGCTGGCATTTGAATACATTTTATGTTTTTACCACACAGCTTGAAACCGTGATTAAGTTCTTCAAGCTTAAGTTGTTAGTTGTCGCAACAAAGTCTTCAACCAGGTTGGCACATAAGTTGTACCCTTTCTCAAAGCTTCTATTTAATCTGAAAACCCAATATAACGGGTCCAGTTAAGGGGGCACAAGACATCTCGACAGCCAGAATACGTGAAATTTAGCTTTACCAATTTATTTCAGAAATATAATTAAAAATGCATTCCCATCTTTAAAATTTTTACAGAAAGCGGTCAAGATACTGTAGTTTATATATAACACAAGAAAAATAAAAAAAATAATATTTTAATATTTAAATTTATAGTTAAAATGGACATAGTTTCTACGATACATATTGACTAAGTGTTGTTAAGGTACATTTTAAAAAAACTACTGCACATTTTACTTAAAAATTTGGACCAGCTATAGATTATAAGTTGATAGATAATAATAAGCATCCTTTTTGTTTTAACTACACAACAATTAATTTGAAAAAATTTAAATTTAGGTTTCAAAAATCCATCAAATTTAAGACAGAACAAAACCTTTTTTCTATTGAAATATAACTCTGATTGGTTATTCAGAGGGTATTATTTTAGAAATTAGTAAGGTCTATATGAAGGGAAAATTTGGAATCTCTAACTATAATAGATTTTTTTAAAAGTGTTCCAAAACATCAAAAAAATTGAAACTGAGAAAAATGGAATTAAAGTTTTAAAGGCTTATAAAAAATGCTACAAATACAAAAGTAAACGCGTTTTTGACGGCTTTTCATATTTCAAAACTACACATATTATATAATTTTGGAAAGGTAAGATTACATACTTTTTTTAAAAGCAAAATTGGAAAATCGAAAATTTGATGCATTTTATGTCATGTGTCCCCTTAAGGTTTCGGAAAAGTACAGTTATTTCGCATTTTGTCTCGTTGTTTGTTTGCTCTGCATATTTTAACTAAGACATATTCATTTATCTGCTCTACCTCCACGAATCGATAATCTAAAACCGAAGAACATGCTATTTTGATAAGTCCGGATAGGGTTGAACAAGAAAAAAGAAACGCACGATCAAAAAACCTTTTATTTTTTCTTATGAAAAAGTTTTCCAACCCTTTCTGAAACCCAGAACATAACCTCCTAAAAAATCTCAAAACTTCCTTCATAACAAAACAACGAAAAGCCCCTTAGATATATAAATGAATTTCGGCCTCGAACGAAAGCCCTAGCAATGTGAAGAAGTGCGCTTGGCCCGTTGTCTGCGCGAAGACTCATTCCATTGATGAGTCGGGCAGAGACCCCTGGGAAATCGGGTAAATTCTGGGGCACCTGTACTCCTCCCGGATGACACGGAGATCCAGAAAGTGCCCTCTTCCGGGGGTGCCCAGTGTCCCCGCACACGACGTGACAAGAGATTGGGGAGTTTTGTATTGTTTTCTGCTCCAAAAGAGAGTGGCTTCGAGTAGATTTTTCCCCCTAGTAGTTTTTTTTACTGGATGTTAATGCGTATAAGGCAGGTTGATAATTTTGTGTGGTAAAAATTTCTTTTCGGTAGATACTCTGTTCATTTAGAATAAGCTGCTGAAAGATAGTGCTTTTCCCCTCGGTAAAAGCGTAACCATAGTTACGCTCTTCGCGCAGCTAATAGAAAGCCTTCATCACTTTGACGTTGATAGTTGCCACTGTTACCGATTCAATGGTGGGAGAAGGAAATATTTTCAGCCGCTTATTCAAAATGAATAGAGCAGGGGTTCTCAAACTTTTTAACATCGCGACCCACTTTTGAGAAACAAAATCTAACGCGACCCACCGACTTCAGTTAGTTATAATTAACTGAACTGAGATAATTATCTCATGCCCCCCACAGGATTTTAACTTCTCTGACTGTGAGGTGTTCACCAACTATTTATATAGTTACAACAATAAATTATTACATACACATATTAGAAAAGAAATTAACTTTTTAGAAAATTTAAAGTAAATATATTTGAATTTGAGCATATGAAATAGTTTAATTGTGGGCTAACAATGATCCCTACAGTAAAAAAGAGGGTCTGGGGGTCCTCCCCCAGATAAAATATTAAAATTTGATCCTTAAAAACACGGTTTTCACTTGGTTTTTTTTAGCAATATGGGACAAATTGCAGTTGCATCATTTCCTAAGAAAATCGAAAAATTTGCATTGCCCTCCCCGGTGTGCATGGGGAGAAACACTGAATATTTTTTTCCAAATCTTATTTGAATGACCTAAGGTAAATGTGGGTATAGTGGACACTTTAAGGAAATTTTTTGCTTAAATTCTCAATAAATACTAACCTATTTGCTTGGAAACCGTAATCATCCTATTTTTAGATTAATTGGATCTTCTTATTTTGATTTTACCATTAAAATTTTAATTAAATTGGGTAAAGTATTTTTAATTAATTTTTAAAAAGTACTCCAAATTGCATCTATAGTGGCCACATAGATGTAGCTTTTGTATCTATGGTGGACACCTCTTGCATCAATAGTGGACACCTCTCTTTTTCTGCCTATATGAGGGGTTTATGCATGAAATTTATGGGGGTTTTTTGGTATAGTTGTTTATTTCTAATTAAATCTTCCTTCCCCCAACGAAATGTATTTAATATCAAATAAAATTAGCTTTGTTTATAAAAATACTTGATAGTTTCCGGCCCAAAGCCTACGCTGTAGCTGATTTGAGAGGAGTTAAGCATGTAATTCAATGTTTTGGAAACCTTGGTTCCCGAAGCCAGAATGAAACCAAATTCACACAACACTCATATTTAAGCACAATCAACAGTTTATGAAGAAAAACTGATCCAAATTCAATGTTATTTATGTTTCTATTAGAAGCCATTGCGGTGGCCACTATTGGAAAATCTAAGATTTTGTGTTGGTAAAGTGGCCACCCCCATAAATCCTCGTAAAGTCAAAATTTTCAAATAAATTTTATTCATGATCATGTTATACACTCTTCTTTATCTTGATATAAATTTAAAAGTCAATCAAGCGGTAATAAATACGAAAAAATCAATTCCGAAATACCCGTCTCCTTACGCGATTCAATAAGCGAAATCAAATTTTAGTCACTCGACCGATGTTGTTATTTTCAAATATTTAAATATCCTTCCCATGGTGATCTGTGGTATCGGTGGTAATTTACCAGCTTACCTGATTGTACAATCTACTATGCCTATGAATTTTGACGCTGTTTGATGCCTCTAACTCGTTTTATTTAAAATTAATCAGCTATGTGGCCACTATTGGTACAGTGTCCACTATACCCACATTTACCTTACTAGTTTTGCATTATCGGCACATTAAAGTGACACATATAGTACGTATTTACATTAATTGCCTTTTCTGTTCTACACCAAGTAAGTTTTTCCTCAAATTTTTATTCTTTTTTATGATATGGTAATTGATAAATTTCAAAAGTTCAAATAATAGTTTGATAATTCAAAAATCAATAACCACGTTTGTAAAAATTATAAAAAGATACTTCATATTCAGAAAAATTAAAATTCTTCTCGCGATCCACCAAAAACTGACTGGCGACTCACCAGTGGGTCGGGACCCACAGTTTGAGAAACTCTGGAATAGAGTAAATGTAATGATTGCGGTTGGCAAATTACGGTAGAACGTTGATTACGGTAGGGCAAAGTGAATGAGCAAATTATACTTTGTGGGATATTATGCTCGAACAAAAGGAAGTTCTCCAAACAAGAATTCGTTAACTTAAAAATTTAATTAGCTCTTCGTAAATTTATCATCTATATTGCGAGTTTGAAAAAGAAATTTTGTACTCATTCAACCAAAAAGCAATTCAACTTTCGAAAGTAAAATTCTAAATAAGATTTTTACTTATATTTGACAGTTCTTGGCAAGAATTTTGGTTTATGCCTTGTTATTAATTATTAATATTTATAACGTAGAGAGAAAATAGTCAGAAAAACCTCCTATTTAAAAAAATTGCATTCGATTTTTTTACCCAAAAATTTAGTTAACAAATGTTAAAAATGGGATCAAAAACTACATTACATTTTACATTTTTATTGATTTTAGAACTTCAATATAATCCTTTTTACCTTGCACTGAAAACTATGAACTGGTTCACCAAAAATTACATAGGATTGAAAATATAGCAAGAGTTACAAAAACCATTGTAAGTAAAGCACCGTTTATATGTTTTTCGTTTATACGACTTTACTATTTATACGTTGTTTTCACAAAGTCCAAATTCATTCCTATTCATGCAACAATTCTTCATTTATACGACGCGCAACATCTATTATACGTCGTTTCCCACTATATCAAAGAAGGATTTAAAAAAATATGTAATAAGTTGAAGATTTGATATTAGCACATATACAATACATCAATGGATTCGGATATGGTGTTTGGGATGTGCAATATAATACTCAAGGTATGAAAAATAAAATAAGTATTTAGGATAACAATGGGTTTGTTCATTTTTATGTTTTAACATTTTAAAATTTAGGAGCATAAGGAACAAAAAACAACATGATCAAGTCTTTTAATGATGCAAAATTCTCAAACTATAATATTTGAAGAGAAATATAGTAAACAAACTCTTATTATTGCAAAATAATATTGTGCAAGTTAAATGAAAGGCAACAAAACTCACGCCCAAGTGTTTTTTTAAATCAAATTTTAGTTACAATGAGGAAGTTGCATAATTTTTTTTAATTTTTTTAATCGATTCCTCTTGCAAAAATAAGCAACTACCCAAAATTTGAGGCCGATCGAGAAATTTTTTGATTGTCAAAACAATTAACAAAAATCCCCTTTTTAAAAGAGCGCGAAAACGCCAAGAGTTTGGATGTGACGTCATCTTATACTAAACATTGTTGTAAAGCAATGGAGTTGATGGTATTATTGTTGACGTCATCTTATGCTTTAAACAATAAACGTTTTCAGTCACGTGTTTTTTTCTCGACTTTTAAATTAGAATATTTAATTACCTGTACATTTTTTTTGAAAAACTGACTAGATATTTCATTTTACCATACAAAAAACCATACGGAACACTTGTTTGTTTTTGAAAATCTGACACATGCAACTTCCTTATTACTTTGTCTTTTGCTATTTCTTATAGATATGAATCTAACTTACCTTACCTTCATAACAAACCCGACAAAAAACTAATA
The DNA here is from genome assembly GCA_024610705.1 of Tetragnatha versicolor. Classification (NCBI taxonomy): domain Eukaryota; kingdom Metazoa; phylum Arthropoda; class Arachnida; order Araneae; family Tetragnathidae; genus Tetragnatha; species Tetragnatha versicolor. The sequence continues at coordinate 3,006,305 of JANDEH010000007.1, read as the reverse complement.
AAACCTAAAAAAACAATAATACCCCAAAAAAACAGGATTAAAAAAACCCGGGTTTTTTCAAACCCTGACAAGGTACACAATAAACAAAGATGTCTTTTCATTTATACGTGACGATTATACCCTCGGTCCATTGAAAAACGTATAAAAAGGTACTTTGCTGTAACATGTAACAAACAAACTGATGTACCATGTGACGAAATATTGTTCATAGTAACAAAATGTCCAAATAGGCTGTAACGGGACGAAACAGTAGCCGTTACTGCTCCCCCCCGAAAGCTTCTTAGATAAGAATCCTTACAATCTGTTGACAAACACAACCATTTATGCATAATTATATCCCCGGGGTACAGAGGGAATCCTTCGAACATTATTTGAAAATTGGAAGACTGCCATTTTGCTTTGTCTCGTATAAACCTGTTTCAACAACCGGAATAGTATGTTGCTTATGCTAAAAAGCGATTATCCTCTAATAAGGAAACGCTTCCAGGTTGAACTCAATTCTGTAAAATTTTAAAGGCGTTTTGCATAAGGTTCAAAATTTGTGATTTAAAGGAAATATTTTCGGAATCGGGAGCAACAGAAAAGCTGTAAAACAGTGGTTCGTAACTCGAAAATGTCCTTAGCCTTAAATTGAATCATTTAGTGACCACCCTTATACTTTACAACTTTACGCCTTAAATTAACATGTGATTAACTCATTTGCCACCATTAATAATTAAAAAGCTATTCATCATTCTTTATAATGCGTTATTAAGTAAAAATATCTTGCAAAATGAAACGTTTTTGGGGTTAACTATTTTAGAAAAAATTAATAAATCTCCTTGGAAACCAAGAAAAGCGAAGAATAAATCCTAACCCAAGAAAAACATTTGTGAGATCTATTTCTTATAAAGTTGATTGTGGTTTGATTGTCTTTAATGTGGCAAGGAAAAATTTTCAAAAGGCAAATATGTTAATTTTTGTATTAACTGTTCTATGCAACTTAAAACATTAAATCAAGTGTAATCTTAAAGTATAGACTGTCTTCAATTATTGAGTAATTTGTTCAATGCACAACCTTCGATAGTTTATTATTCAAAATGGATGTTTTGTATAAATATCATATTCATATCAAAATTCATATCATATCAAATATCATACATGATACCAGGGATCAAGTATTCCATTTACATGTGATTACTTTTGTTTTTCTATTAATTCGCTAAAACTAGTTGACTTATTTCAAAAAAAAATTTGGTGAGAGAAATATTATACCATTGTTCATGTTAAAAATTTCTAAAATCTGATAATTTGCAGCAGAGAAAAAAAATAAAAACTGAATTGGGGAACAAGTATCCCTAGTGTCCCCTTATCCACTACCCGAATTCAGTTAAAAAAATAGAAATAGAAAAAATCAAAAATATCATTTTGAGTTGATAAAATAAATACAATTTTTAAATTCCTAAAATGGGAGAACACACCCTCGAAAAAAATGTAGATGGTCTATTTCTTCCGGAATAGAAAAAAAAGTTGTTCTCGTTCTTCAGTTTTCAAAATCAAACTTTTTCCTCTTTCATCAACTGAATTAATTCTCATGAGGAGTTTGAAATTTGATTCTTACAGGTATGTAGCGCCATCTGGAAACCAATATTAGAAAAGGTGGAGGATGCTAAGAGTTATCAATGACGTAGTAGACTCATAATTCCGATTGTTTTGAAAGATGTTTTTTAATTTTAAGTTAATCATGCTTAAACACAAAATCAATATTCAGGATTATCCCTTCATGTAAAACGTTGTTAAAGCAACCCATACTTCTTTTTTTGGATGAAACATTCATATTTTACCCGATATTTTCCCTACAAAAGTAAATAGAAAATTGAATAAATGAATAATAATTTTAAATAGAGAATATAGAATAAGTGTAGATATAAAAAATAGTGTTAATTATTTTTTCATCAATTCCTTCCTTGTAGCGTTATAAATTCCTTCCATTTTTCTTTAGTCATCATTTTCTAACAAGTATCAACTTTTAATAGGCCCGTATTATTTTTTTTCAGCCATGTGAGATTTGAAAACTACTTTTAGAACTGAAAAATGTTTTAGTTGGTTGATTTTATATTTGATTTTTAAAGAAAATTATAATTTAGTTAACTACATTTTATATATCAACTCATTTAAATAACCTCAAATTCCTTCAGAATTTAGGAGATGTTTTTGCGGCTTTAAACATATCCAGATAGTAATATATAAAAAGTTCTTTTTAACTTTAATTTTAATTCAGGAACTGGGCCAGGAAACGTAGAAACCCTTCTGGTGACCACAAAAAATAGAGACAAACAAAAATCAAATACAGATAACAATTGAAATTGTGGTAGACATCTGCTTGGACTGTGTTTCGACGCAACATTATCAATTTACGCGCTGTGTAGAGTAGAAATAGGAGTAAGCTTCAAAAAAATTAATCAACAAAGTTTCACTTAAAGGTTAGTGTGAAGAACTTCGGAAATTATAAAGAAAAAGTAACGGTGCTACTAAATTTTCAAACAACAAAAGTATAATCCTTAGGGGGCGTCCATAAATTACGTGTGGTTATAAAAAGAGGGAGGGGTCCAGAAAAATTTTACCGTATCTCATCAGAGAGTAAGGGGAGTCAATTAAAATTTCGTCAATTTTTAGTTTGGAAAATATGCTTTTCTTTCTTATTTTTCAGATTAGTCAAAACAGAGCAAATCATTGGCACGTTAGTCATGATGACAAATTAAGACCAATTTTTGATTTTAACATGTGTTTGTTTAAAATTTTTTGCAATGTGTCTGTTTAGTGTCATTCCGAGAAGACGAAATAAACGTGGCTAGAACTTACCCAAGATACAAATTCCTTAAAAGGGATTCAGGAAATCTTGAAGGGAGGAGAGGCTCCAACAAAATATTTCACCAAGGGGGGGGAGGAAGGGGTCCAAAATTTAGAAAACACCCCTGACGTAATTTATGGACGTTCCCTTACAGTACTTACAGATAAGTCCGTGTAAATTAAATTGGCGGCTCGGTCACCATGGTAACCACGTGGCAGTGCAATACCAATTTTATTGCACTGCCACGTCGTTGTCATGGTGACGAACCGCCAATTTTATTTACACGGATTAATTAAAGAATAATAAGTAATACTTTAACTGGGGGGTGTTGTTTAATTTTAGAAGAAAGTATGATTTCCCTAGGTTGTATCGTTGAGAGGAAATTTATTGTAAATACAAGCTTAAAAAAATTTTGAAGTAAAATTTGTTACATCAAAGAAGTATCAAACTTCTTAATTAATTTGAAAAATTTAGGTATGTTTATGGACTTGTGAAAGGAGAATTAAAATTTTTGTATCCTAATATTGGGGATTCATAAACTAGAAGACCTATTTATATTTTTTAGATCAACAAAGTGTAATTTGAGTTTTTATTTTTGAGCCTTTTTCGGATCATGAAGGAAAGCTAGAAGGTAAGCTAAATTATTTATTTCATCGTGTAATGCTTCACCTTTAAGGTACCACCGTCAAAACTAAAAAGATAAAGGTACAGGTAAGATCTCCTAACAACACGCACAAAAAAAACATCTCCAGAACTCGGAAAAACCTCACATAAAAGGACAGTTTCCCTCCCAAATTATTTCCAGAGAAAGACGCCTCTTCAAGAAAAGTTCGAACCCAAATTGGATATTCCGGACAAACCTACCCTAATTGAGCCATATGGGCCGAAAACCTTTTGATGGAAGAAAAAACTACAGCAAACATCGCGTGTTTTTCAACACGGCGTTTCATTAGATCTCCTCTCGCAAATAAAGATAGCATCTATCCATTTTTATTAAAAAACGCCTTTGAAGTCACCGCCGTCGAGGGGTCTCGGCCAATTAGAGGCCCCCCTCAAATGAATTGACGTCTATTTCTGCTTCGACATGTGACGGAAGAGAGGGGAGGCGAGAAGAGAAATTTTCCGATGTTCCTTTTTCGGCTCTCTTCGGGGAATGTTAATGACGGTTTTGGGTTTCGGTATTACTCGTGGAAAATGGTAGAGAGTAGAGCGACCTTCGACTGTTACCTGGCGAGGCACATATGGCCTGTATGTGGCAAATAAATCCTGTCAGTAATGCTACGAGAAAACCTTTTGCAGGGAAATCCTGTTATATTTCGGTCGAATATCATACTAGTTCTACTGTAGTCTTATTCAGACATTCCCTGCAAAAGAAATACAGGATTTCCCTTAAACAACCCAGGATTGTCCTGTCCCGCAAACTAGTTTCTTGGTACCATAGCTGACAGGATTTCGTAATTAAATCAACAGGTTATTTAGAGTGCATTTTGCACAGATCCACCCGTAATTTGAGAAAACATACTTCAAATCACCCTTTAGATGTACAGGGTGTTTCCACAAGTTCGCCCAAATTCTGCACCGATAGATTCCTTGTGTGGAGTAGATATAAAGGATCAAGGAACTATATAACTCTACGATGACTGATATTAAGTTCCGACATAAACATAAGTTTTTTTCATTCCATGATGCGCGCGTCTTACGGCCGAATTCACCGCGGTAACTTGACCAGCGGTTAACCGAGAGTCAAACCCAGAGGCGAATCCAGGATTTTTGTCTAGGGGGGATGAGTTTCACAAATAACTTAATTGCTATTACGGGCTGTCCAAGTATTAATGTAGGCAACAGAAAAGGGGAGGGGGTTTGCCAGTGCCGTAACCAGATTTTTGCATAGACCTTTGATTTTTGTTTAGGGGGTTACTCAACATCTTTTCTGAGGTCTAATGTTAGGAATACTAAGTTTTAGGTGAGAGATGACTTGGTAAAGTTTTAATTTTGGTGCACTAAATTTCAAAATTGTGTAAAAATGTAAACTCCATGTAAAAGGGGTGTCTGGGGGTCCTCCCCCAGACAATTTTTGAAAATTTGCCCCTCAAAATAGTGTTTTAGCACATTTTGAAGCCTTTTAGATTCCACCCATAGCATCACTCATTGTAAGAGACAGAATTTTCAAGGAAAAAAGTTTATAGTATTATGGATTGCAAAATTTCTAGGGGGCTTAGGGGTTCCTATTACAGAAAATTTTTTTTTGCCCCTAAAAGTGGCATTTTAACTCATGTTGAGACACTTTAGGTTACATCAAAGAGGATCACTCCTTGTAAATCCCTAAAGTTTCAAGGAAAAACCGTACTTATTAGATTCCAACATTTCGAGGGGGTTTGGGGGTCTTACCCCAGAAAATTTTTTGAATTTTTACCCTTAAAAGTAGGGTTCCGATTCATTTTGAGACCCTTTGGGTAACACCACCGAATGTCCGTAACGTGTTGAAATTTCTTGTTTGGCTTTATTGCTATTACCATAACTTGAATGTCTTATTCCTGGGGGGGCTGCAGCCCCACAGCCCCCCCTACTGGATTCGCCCCTGGTCAAACCTCTGATTGGTGGAAAACTGGTTTTCCTTCTTGAAAGACCAATCAGAAGCTTGACTGCCGATTAACCGCCGGTCAAGATACCGGTGAATACGGCCGTTAGTGTGCAAGCATATCCAAATAACCATGTTCAAGTTTTCCATCAAGCTTTATTTGTCTCAAACCACAAGGTCACCCTACAATGGATTCCATCCCATGTGGGTCTTCATGGTAACGAACTGGCCAAGGAGGGTTGTGATATTCAGACTCCCTCTTCCCTCTCATACCCAGAGATATACTCTATTAAGAAATCGAAAATGATGGCGGATCCTCCCGTCCATCATTGGTACATGGGCAGAAAACCCGGTTGGACCTTGTCCCTGATAGATGATCACAAACCGCCCTTTCCAGACTTGTCAGCGGACACGTCAAGAGTATCTTCTTCAATGGAGGTGAGAAGCACTTTACCACTTGCTTAAAATGCCAAAACCATCAGGCTTCTCCCGAACATATGCTCGACTGTTTGGGACTCGCAGGGAGGGATGTCTATTCGGATCCTCTCCTTGTGTTGGACTTCCTGAGGATCAACGGTTTGATGGAATTGGTCTGACTTCGTCAGACACGGAGGATAAGAAACAACAACAACATCAACAAGGGTCGTAAAGCTATAGTTCTGAGAGCATTTTTTATCTTCTACTTCACGCAAAGTATCTGCCAGTGCAAAGTTTAGGTGAACAATAATTAACATCACCCTGTAGTTAATTATTGTCAACGACATAAAGACACGGTCAGAGAGGTAATAAGTTCTACGTTCCGACTATTTTTTCCGACTATACGGCCTTACCCTCGTGAGAACGGTGTGGTATCGCAGATCTCCGACTCGGCGGTTTTTTTAAAGAGAAGGGTGGGTATGATGAGCTGGGAAATAAAAACAGCTGTTTTGGGGGGCTAATGACGAGAGAGAGGACACGGTCGCAGTGAAACGAGGCGAGGATTGGGGAAGAGAATCAAGGGAAGAGAATGCAACTCTGTTGTAGGGGATGGACCAATTTGTTGTATTGACTAATAAAGAAGGATGATGTTACAAAACAACTGCAATGAAGAAAGCTTCAAAGATTCCTTTGTTTTCTTCTTAAAACCTTCACGTTCATTAACCAGAGATGATAAGAGTAACTTTAGTAAGGAACCAATTATGTGTAACCTGTAGGCCCACCCACATGGAGTTCATTAGGAATGAAATTTGAGTATTTTCATGAAAGTTATCAGATTTTAAGTTTTAAGACAAAAAGTAATATTTCCGATAGGGAAAATAAGTAATAAATCAAACAAGTCTTTAAACTATGTTGAGCTACTCGAGTCTTTTGCAAAAATAAATTTAATTATGTCTACTATTTTACCAATTTCTAGGCTTATAAGAGAAATGTAGCGAAAATATATCTTAAATAGACTAAATATTTCATTTTTTAAGTGAAGATTTCCTCGAAAAGTCCTTAAAAGCAGTCCCTGAAAATTCCGACTTCTACATTTATGTAAAATAAATGTAAACTAACTGCTCTACTAGAGAGCCTGTATACGAGAGAGAGACGACAACTCGGTTATAGCGCGCGCAGATCGGTAAACAGCGTTTTCTGTTCGCCGCAGGTGGAGTTAGGTTCCCTCCATAGGATTAGCATGGGACGCGAGACAAGCGGCATGATACAGTTTGGACATAATTTTGGACAGAACTGGATGCGCAGAGACGCTTTTAAGCGAGTTGTCGCCTCTCTCTCGTATACAGGCTCTCTAGTTTCTACATGTCTTTACTAACTACTATTTGGGATTTCAAAGAAATATTTGACCAATCATTAATATTTCCCCATCAAATTAACATATGCAGCGACCAAAGGAACAGGAAAAAAATAACTATCAAGTCTTGTTACATAAATTACCATCGAATTTTATATCTACTAATTCCGAGTTTTTTCGTATTTGTTCTTATTTTCGGGTCTTTTTACGAAAATGAAATATTTTAAAAAATGGTTCTGAATTTTATTCAAGTGGTTCGAATTCAAAAATGAAAACCGATAAATAATCTAAAATTTGAAAATAAAATCATCTTAAGACTGTTCTTTCGTACACAAATAGTACTTAAAATCGGGAGAAATCGGAACGTTCTGGCAGCTACGAGAAATAATTCGACGAGCTACGAGAAGAGGTGATAGTTCTGAATTTAAAAATAAAAACTGGTAAATAACTTAAAATTCGGAAAAATTCAACAATAAGAAAAAAGATTTTTTTTTGCAACAAAACTTGAAAATCGAAACAAATACTGAACATTCGGAACGATAGCAACGAGCATCCCCAAACCTCAAAATCCACCACCACAAGAAAACTCAAGGAAAGGGTGTGCCGCAGCAAGAAGAAGAAATCTCCCGAATTTTTTCTTCCATTTCTCTGCCTCGAAACGAAATGGAAGGAAAAGAAATTAATTAAATTTCATCCTCTTCCCCGAAGCCCTCCCGTAAATCCGGACGGGCCATTCCAAGGAGATCGAAAGAAAATTCCGTCGGTTGAAATTGTATAGGGCCCATCAATTGCTCCCCGACTTAATAGAAAATCTCCGTGTTTGGTCAAGGGGGCCAGTCTTATCTCTGGACACTGCCCCCTCCCCCCAGAAAATCAATTTAGAGCCCCGTTCCCCCCTCGGGGGACCGACGCTGATCGATCTATACTGGGTTGGAGAGTTTAAATGACCGCTTGATATCGCCGAAGGTTTTTTATGCGTATTAAAAAAGGGATTGGACTTTTTTCTTCTTTAAATGGGAGGGTAATTGGTGGAGGAGGTGTATGGCAGTATTAAGGGATGTGTAAGTCAAGATGTGTAAGTGAAATTAAACGGAGAGAAAATGTCGGTCTCGACCCTTAAAGCAGCAGAAACCTCTTGGAAAGGAAAAGTGGAATTTTGAAAATTGAATTGGCTAGTAAACACTTTTTTTAAATTTAATTTTTCCTAACATATTTCTCATAAAAGAAGATCATCGGTGAAGAAATTTTTCAAATCAGATCGTTAGTTAATTTTTAAATAATAAATAAAAACTGCATGGCAGTAGCTCAGCGCATTACGCCAGAGTTGCCGAACACGTCATCGTTCGGAAGCAAAGAGGAGAAATTCGAGCACTTGATTGGTTAGAGAAGTTCGAGCGAGCGGCGGCTCTTTGTATTAGTAGCTCATCGGCAGCTGTCACGTCCTGCCTGGTTTTTTTCCTTTGGAACTTTTAAATGAGGATTGCAAATTAATTATAATAATAATTTTTATTAACAATTAAAGAAAAAATAAACATAAATACAGAAAAACAATGTTATACGCCAAGGGGAAATAAAAAAATCCCGTCCAGTCGTAAAAGAAATTAAATACATAACTGAATAACGAAAATAAAGAAAAGGAAAATACATTAAAACTATAAAATAAACACAAGAAAACCACGACAAAATCACACACAATATAATTGGCAAAAGGCTGAATAATATTTAAAAGGAAAAATTTGCTTCAAAGTGAGAAATACAGATCCAGGTCGTCGATGTTAATTATAAATTCAAAAAGATTTCTTTCGAAAACAGAATAACTATTTGTTTGAATTAAATTTGTAGGTAAACTATTGTACAATTTGAGTGCAAGATAAAAGAAGTGTTTACGAAATATGTCCTTTGAAAATGTTGGAATTTCAAAAATTTCAGATGATCTAGTATTATATTGCCTGGTTCTAAATTTACAGAGATTTATTACGAAAAATATAAAGTAGAATGCGATAAAAAACATTATGCTGTAATGGTAATAACTTAAGGGACCTAAAATTATGGGGACTGGATTGGTGATTCAGAAGTTTGAAGCATTTATTATGTATAGAAATAAATGGTTGAAGATTGGATCTATATTCCCCACCCCAAATGATAGCTGCATAATTAAATAACGAATAAAACCAAGCAAAATATAATGATTTTAGAAAATTTAAAGCAACTTTATTTTTAAAGTGGAAAATTTTATATAGAACAAAACGTAATTTTTCCCTAGCTCATTTATATGCGTTTTCCATTTAAGATTTGAATCGATAAATAAACCTAAATATTTTATACTATTAACTGATTGAAGGATGTGACAGTGACAATTATTGGAGTTTCTATAGCAAGATAAAGAATGATATTTGATGTTTAAGTTTAAATCACTTTGTCTTAGGCTAAAATGAATATATTTAGTTTTGTTTAAATTTAGAGTCAAATCATTCGCGCTAAACCAAGTTTCTATTTCAAACAAATCAGTTTCAATCTGGTTTAGAAGTTCATAATCATCGGAGCACGAATAAAGTAAAACTGTGTCATTGGCATAGGTTATTATTTTACCATATAAGTTTAAATTACAAAAGTCGTTTATATAAATAAGGAAAAATAAAGGCCCCAAGATAGACCCCTGAGGCACTCCACGATTAGTAAGAATATAATTACTTAAACTATTATCAACTTTTACCCTTTGAGTTCTATTTGACAAGTATGAAGTAAACCATTTAAGGTATCCGCCTACCCCTAAAATGACGATTTTCGACTATTTCCTCGAAAATTTGTTTCAAGTAGTTTAGACTTTTATCTTTTCAAAACTGTTTTCATTTTACTTGTAGGTGAATTAGAAACAAAATTACAGCATTTTTAAAACAGATAGTCGCCTGCGATCGTATACAAAAATAAACTTTGAAGCTAATTTTCTCAGAACTAAATTTTGCATTAAAACCCTCCACTATTTACATGATTACTCAAAAACTATCCAAGATATTCACTCCAAATTTTAACAGTAAATTAATCATACTGTTATTAACCAGATGGACTACAGATTTTTATGCAAGTTTATTATTTTTGTTTTTATTTATGTTTTTTTGTTAAATGGTTGTAGAAATTTTGAAAATTTTCACTTACCTTTACATTTTATGCTGTAAAACAATTACATTTCAAAATATGTCTTAGACAATAGTCCATTCTGAAGATAAGTGTTATACGATACTTGTGTCCAAAGGAAATTTATATAGGGGTAGTAGTTTTTGGGCAAGAGTGAGAGGGGTTTTATAAAAATTCACTTAAATTTTACACTAATTACCCCATATTTTACAAAATAATATAATTAATTTTGTTTTTTTAGCATTAATCAATGTTTTGATGTACATTTAAACTAAAATTAAAAAACAAATTTTGTAAATCAAGTATTTCAAAAAATGGTCTCAAATGTAGGCGGATACCTTAAGTGAGTCACCTCGAAAACCTGCCTTATCTAATTTGTCGATTAGTATTGAGTGATTAACATTATCAAAGGCTTTTAAGAAAAATTGCTATTGTAAGTTTACTGTCATCTATACTTTTGTAAATCGATTTCGAAAATTCCAGCAAAGCCATATCAGTTGAACGTCCATCTATAAAGCCATATTGATTTCCTGCGAAGAAGTTTGTATAATTTAGAAATTTGAACATACGTTTAGATATAATTTTTTCAATGACTTTTGAGAATGAGGGTAAAATAGAAATAGGGCGGTAATTAGAAAGGTGATTTTTACAACCAGATTTAAAAATCGGAGTAACAGTAGCACGCTTTAATGAGCCAGGGAAATCACAAGATGAGAAAGATGAATTTATAAAATTGGTTAAGAAATCCATGTTGTTCAAGGCACTTATCTTCAAATACCTTACGCAAATTCCATCAAAATCAAATGAATTAACTTTAGAAAAAGAATTTAAAGAATCTAAAACATCAAGATCGGTGACTTCTTATAGTACAAAAGAAGAAACACAAGGAGTAATATATATCGTTGATAAATTATTATATCGGAATTGGAAGAGTTTTGATTGGAATTGCTAAATATGGTATTGAATTCAGAAGCCAAATCCGAACTATTCAAGATATCAGGCAGAGTACGAGTTTTAACATTATTGTTGACAATTCGATTGACAAAATCTCATTTTTGTTTGCTAGTTGAACATGCTTCAAATTTGTTTTTATAAAATTGAGTTTTTGTATGCTTTCTAATTCGTTTTAATTCTGAAACAGTAGTTTTATAAGCAGTCTTAAACACAATATCCAACGGATATTTTTTAAATTTTCTAAAACGTTTTTCTTTTCTTCTAATTAAAGCCAAAATTTCATTAGTCATCCAACTACTTTTGAAAGGATTACACGCATGACTACGGTACTTACAATTATTTTTAATGTTATTGATTTCAAAGATAAATTTTTGATATCGCTGATCAAGACTAGAATTAATAGGAAGATAAATCTCTCTATCCTAAAAAAAAGTTTTTAGTGAACGGTTTCCAGAGAAAGGCTTTTTAATTAGGGGAGAGGAGGGAGGAATGGGACAATTTTCACTAAATATTTTTTTATTCATTATCCCCTGCTTATTCATAGATGCAAATGGTTGGATAATAAACTTTAATGTTTTAACTTAATTTTTTAAAAATGTACAGTTCTTAAATGTTGTTTAATTTTATCACTTTTGATCATTCAAATTAACAAGAATTTTGTCCCATTCCTCCCTCATGGGTGGGAGGAGTGGGACATGAGTATGGGAGGAATGGGACACTTTTGAAAAGTAAAGAAAATTAGTAAAATGTAATAATGAGAAAGGGCCTAGTATTTTACCTACTATTCTTTTAACCTTTGCCCACATTTTTAAACAGCTTTCAATTTTATATCTATTATAGAATAATTTTTAAAAAATATTTAGTACACTTGAACTCTTTCCCATGGTGTTAAGAATCAAAAATTGAAATATAATGTAATACTTGGAATTGTTTATTCAAGAAATGAAAAGCATTTCAATTGAAGCGATAGAAAGCTATCAGAAATTAATATTTTCAAATTTTGTTTACATTTTTGCAGATTTTGTTTACATTTTTCAGAGTGTCCCATTCCTCCCTCCACACATTGTTTTTAAAATATAACTTGTCACATAAACTATGCTGGTGTTAGGCTTTATGAAATTGCAGATTAGCATAAATTATATCTTTTAGATTACAATGGCATTATATAATGTTTGTTCTGCAAATTACATGAGAAATGAAATAAAACTCAAGATAGACTGGATATTAACTTTGGAAGTGGGAAAATCAAATTTTTACAACTATAAACAGAAACTTGCTGCTGGATAAACTAAATGAAGGAAATAACAAGAAGCTATAAGAAGGCCATCTATTGACCAAATTGGAAATAAAATAAACTGATTTATTTTTCCAGAATTTCAGCTGTCCCACTCCTCCCACTGTCCCATTCCTCCCTCCTCTCCCCTACTGAACCGAATGACACATATATGGTATCAAAATGTCCGGATTCCTTCCGGATTTCCGAGTAAGCCCTTCGATTTTTCAAAAAAATTCTCAATTTTAAAATATTTCCATTTTTTAAGATAACGGATAAGGTCGCAGTTACAAAGCAAGTACTGTCATTCAAATTATTATGCATCCAATCACAACGACCGATTGACGCTATATTTTAAGATGAAACATGTTTTTCACCTTTTAAAAAAAGTACTTTCTTGATGAAATATCACTCAAAGACTGATAAAAACATATTCTAAAAACTTACATGAACGCCATTCCTACTAAAATTTCACAGTTTTTGTCCAATATTTATAATTTTTAGTCTGATTTTATCGAAATTAATTATAAACATAGAGTGATGTTTTGTCTCTTTTTATTTTCGATTGCTTAAACGGTATTGTCTGGGTTAACAAGTCTGGGTTTAAAAAAATATGAATGATAAACACTAGGCATATTATACTAACGAGTTATTTTAAAATAACGGGTTTTAGTTTGGTTCGAATATTGATAAACAATTAGAAATAGTTATTTTTATATAATCATATATTAAAAATAATTAAGATGAATATTTTTAAAAACATTTCGTTTAAATTTTTGATAAGTTCTAGTTAATATATATTGAAACTTTTAAGGGAGCTTTATTCATGGAGGGGATTTGGGGAAGTATATTCGGAAAGTTGGTTGACGTTTTTTTTGTAAATTGTTTAATTGTTTTGTAAAGTGTATTAAGTTCGGCGAGTTAGAATTTGTGGGAATTGCGAAGCAATTCCAAAAGGTCCTGCGTCAGCAGTTTACGGGGGTTGGCGAGCGATAGCGAGCAGGGGGCGGTAGCTCCCTAGTAATTATAAAACAAAGAATAATTCAAAAAGACAAAAGATTCGGACTTATTAAAATGTTTAGATGCTACCAGATTTTTCAATTTACAAACTGTAGGTAAATGGTCTGTTAGATCAGATAAGAAAATACCAGTTCTAATTCAAGATCACTTGTTTTTGCAAAAACATGATCAATGCATGTAGATGAATATGAACCAGATCTGGTGGGGGTTTATTAATGTAGCTGTAAAAACCAAATTGGGATAAAATATTTAAATATTCTGCAACGTTATAATCATTATTTAAAATATTTATATTAATATCACCCATTAGGATGATATTAGGTCGATTTAGAGAAATCAAGGTGTTTTTAAGTTCAACATTAAAGAAATCAATAGTGAAATCATGATTACGATATATAGCCAATAGAGTGATGTTAAGACACTTACAATATAATAAAATAGTTTCAGCTGATGTAAAAGTTATATCTTGATTGGAATTTAATTGGAAATTTAAATTACTTTTAGTATATACAGCTATTCCACCATAACGGTTATCATCTCTGCAGCAGTAAAAAGAATCAAAACCATCAAATGCGTAAAAAGTTGCCTCATTTTCAAAAATCCAAATTTCAGACAGTATAATAATTGAAATATAACTTAAAGAGTCAGAAATTATTGAGAAAAGATTGTCATAGTTGGCGCTCAAGCTTCGAATGTTTGCATGTAATATATTTATATCAGATTTACTTGAAAATTGAAAAAAATTGACGAAATCCTCAAAATCATCTAAATTCCGGCAGTCAGGTTCAGGAACATTAATTACACTGAGTAGATGTGGAATTTAAGTCTTCAATGCATTCCAAACGAAAAATCTTTGAGGATTCGTCCTTGCGTAAAAATATCTTGCCGTCACGGGACTAACAATATTTATAATGATTTTCTAGTTTAAATTTTCTTGCTTGAAAGAATAGCTGCTTTAATTCCGGTGCAAGATGTTCGTTGAAATATCGGAACTTCAAGAAATCTTGGGTTGACAGACTGAGCAGAGAGATTTAAATTTCGCACTTTTTTTAGAAAATCATCACGCACAGCTTTTGACTTTAGTTGGCAAATGATGGACTTATTGTTTTAAAAAATCAGAAAAAATTAAAAACTGGTTATTTAGAGCCTGTGTGATGACATCCCTAATGGTCTAAGAGCTGGATGCAAATTTTGGGAATGATAAGGTGCACGAGATATTTCACCTGGAACAGATTCTATTGATGATGGGAAAACTTATGTCACCAACGCCAGAAGGCGGAGTGGAAGCTTTCAGTGTGAAAGGGGGGGTCGAACATGCAAACAGCGCGCGGTCCCTTGCGACAGAGATTTTGAGGAAATCGATTGAAAATTTGCACAGTTTAAGGAGAGTGTGAATAAAAGATAATGTAGCATTCTCCAAAGAAAAAGTTGTGTTTTAAGGGTCGTAGAGAACTAAACGAATTTTCGAATGTTTATATGAATTATCTGTACGGCCGACGAGGTGCAAGGCTGGACATAGGCTTAATGTATTGAAGAATGTTAGTAAAAGTTAGGGTAACACTCCCAGAAGACTAAGTGGAAGACAAAGGGTGGCCAGAAGTCACCAAAGGTGCAGAAGAATCTTAAAACCCGAATAATTTGGAAACTTCTGGCTGTTTGCATATGTATAGCTGACATATAGAACAAACTATATGCAAACAGCCAGAAGTCTAAGTGGAAGCGTTCGGGAGATATTCAGGCGCGAAGTAAACAACTGAATAAAAGCAATTCTCTTGCAACAATGACTAATAATACGCTAATAAATATAAAGTCATTGTTAGCGTGGTTTTTAGCGTATTATTAGTCATTGTTGCAAGAGAAAAGTTATATGTTATAAGTCATTTGTTATATATAAACATCGGAAAATTCGTTAGTCTCCTACAACCCTTAAATCACAACTTATACTGTTGAGAATGCTACATTATCTTTTATTCACACTCTCCTAAAACTGTGCAAATTTTCAACCAATTTCTGCAAAATTTCTGTCGCAAGGGACCGCGCGCTTTTATTCGGTTTTGTACTTCACGCCTGAATATATCCAGAACGCTTCCACTTAGACTTCTGGCTGTTTGCATATAGTTTGTTCTATATGTCAGCTATACATATGTAAACAGCCAGAAGTTTCCGAATTATTGGGGTTTAAGATTTTTCTGCACCTTTGGTGACTTCTGGCCACCCTTTGTCTTCCACTTAGACTTCTGGGAGTGTTACCCTAACTTTTACTAACATTCTTCAATACATTAAGCCTATGTCCAGCCTTGCACCTCGTCGGCCGTACAGATCATTCATGTAAACATTCGAAAATTCGTTTAGTTCTCTACGACCCTAAAAACACAACTTATACTTTTTAGAATGCTACATTATCTTTTATTCACACTCTCCTTAAACTGTGCAAATTTTCAATCGATTTCCTCAAAATCTCTGTCGCAAGGGACCGCGCGCTGTTTGCATGTTCGACCCCCCCTTTCACACTGAAAGCTTCCACTCCGCCTTCTGGCGTTGGTGACATAAGTTTTCCCATCATCCATCGAATCTGTTCCAGGTGAAATATCTCGTGCACCTTATCATTCCCAAAATTTGCATCCAGCTCTCAGGCTATAATTTCAATAGGTGTTTACTTCCTAACTGTCAGTTTGAATAAGTTTCAAAATCAAGTTTTATTTTTAATAGGAATTTAAGACCTTTTTTAGAACGATCATTCATATAAGTATTATTAAATTGTTCCACATCTCATTAAAGTGTCCCGATTTTCATTTGATTTTTCCTATTTTACTTAATTGTTCCTTTTTTTCTTATTGTTCATAATCTTAATAAATTAATCAGATTTTTATTAAATGGCTCTGAGTTAAAAAAAAATAAAAACTGAAAATAATCTAAAATTCAGAAAAGCTTAGCAAAAGATTGTTATTTTACATCAAAGACGCGAAAATCGGAAAAAAACACGGAAAATCGGAATGAAGTATAAGGGTATTCAAAAATATTGTAAAGTAAGTAATATAAGTAAGTAAGTAAGTAAGTAATATTAAAAAAAAAAATATTGTAAAATTTAATACCCAGTCGAAAAGAACTATTTTACCATTGTAGAAGGTTTAAAGCTGACAAAAACTTTAAATTTGCATGGGTCAAGGATGGGAAAATTTTTATTAGGGAGAATGAAAGTTCAAGGGTGTTTCGAATTACAAGTACTGACGATCTGTTGAATGTTAGCTAAGGACACAAATTCTGTTTTTGATAGTCTTGTTGATGTTGAAAATTCCTTTGTTTATGTAAACACCCTAAATGAATTTAAAGATTTCTTATCCCAGCCAGATACTAACTCCTCATGCTATATGAAAATAGTTCACTTTAATATCAGAAGCCTTCGCTCTAATTTTGACGAACTACAAGCACTCTTGGATTCTTCTTTAAATTTAATACATATTCTTGTCTTATCAGAAATTTGGATCTTTGATCATGAAACTCCTCTCTATAATTTAAACAATTTTAACTCGTATTTTTACTGCAGAGATAGTAATAAATCGGGAGGTATAGCTGTTTACGTAAGAAATCATTTAAATGTTTGTAATGATGCTTTATTTACAATGGAAACTGCGGAAACAATCTTATTACATGATAATTTTCTTGATTTGACTATAATCTGTTTATACCGTTCTTTAAGTTTCAGTATTGATTGTTTTAATCTTGAGTTATCAAATAAGCTAAAAACTCTAAACTCTAAAAATGTCTTATTAGTTGGTGATTTAAATATTGATTTATTAACAAATTCTAATGCTATTCAAGAATATCAAAATCTTCTTAGCTATGAGGGTTTTAGGTCACTAATTGAGGGTATTACTCGTAATCAATCTAACTCTTGCATTGATCATTTGTTTTTTCGTAATTTCAATATGAGTTCCAAGTCAGCTATTTTTACCAATAATCTGACGGATCATTATCCGATTGTGTGTCTGCTAGAATATTGTGCCCCAAACAAAGCTAATGTTCTTCATTTCCTAAAATCTCAAGAGTAAACTATGATAAAATTAATAATTTTCTATTAAACTATGTATTTTCTTTTAACTCAAACTGCAATGATGTTGATACTTTATATGATAATTTTGCAAACGTACTATGAAATATACTGTTCAACTATACTTACTATTTCAAGTTATCTAACTCTAAAACAAATAAAAACTGGATTAACGATGAAATATTGAAATTGGTTAAAAGAAAAACGTATCTTTATAAAAAACATAAAAAATATCCCTTTGATATTATTCACGAGCAAAATTATAGAGCTATACAAAAGGAATTAAAGGTCAAAATAAAAAACACTAAGCATAATTATTTCAAGTCTGAATTTCTAAAATGTACAAGCATAAAAAAGCAATGGAATTTTGTAAATCAAATCACTAACTCTCGCTCAAGAGACAAAAAGCCTTTATCCAACAATCTTGGGCTATTAGCAGAAAACATCAACCAGTTTTTTATAAATATGGGATCAAGCGCTTCATTTACAGAAAATTGTAATTACAAAACGTATTTAGCTAGTCAATTAAACACTTTCTTTCTTACTGAGACAACTGACCTGGAAACCTACAAAATAATACACTCCTTGGATGATAAAAAATCTCCTGGTTATGACAGAATCTCGTCAAAACTACTTAAAATAGTGGCTAACCATCATATCTCTGTCATTACAAAAATAATTAACGTATCCCTTTTAGAAGGTAGCTTCCCTTCATCTCTAAAAACTGCAATAGTTGTCCCTGTTCATAAATCTGGAGATATTAATGATTTTTCAAACTATCGACCAATTTCTCTTCTACCAGTTTTCTCTAAGGTTTTAGAAAAAATAGTGCACACCAGACTCTACGACTATTTGAAAACTTTCAAAATCATTTCTGAAAACCAATTCGGATTCATACCAGGCCTTAGTACTGAAAACGCACTATTAGCATTTACAAAATATAACTATAACAGTATAGACAAAAACTGTAAATCGGCTGCTGTATTCTTGGACATCTCTAAAGCTTTTGACAGCGTAGATCACGATATATTAATTGATAAACTATATTCTATTGGAATTCGCGGTGCTGGAATAAATTGGTTCACTTCTTATCTAAAAAATCGAAAACAGTTTGTAAGTTTTGGTGATTACAAAAGTAAACTTTTAAATATAAAATCTGGTGTACCACAAGGCTCAATCCTTGGACCATTATTATTTATCATATACATTAATGATTTCTGTAAATTAAAAATAAAGGGCAAAATCATAACTTATGCTGATGACACAGTAATTTTATATTCATGTTCTAACTATGAAGATTTACAAAATCATATCAACGAAGATCTTTTAGTAATCAAAAAATGGTTTAACGCTAACAAACTGTCTATCAACACAAATAAAACTAAATTTATTAACTTTAGCATCTATGGACCATCTAAATCACTAAGTCTCTGTTTTCATCTCAATGAGTGTAAAGTTTTTGATTGTAAATGCCCCTCTCTCCAACAAGTAACAACTATTAGATACCTTGGATTATTCGTAGACTCAACTTTAAAATGGAAATCACATGTGAGCTATTTAACAAATAAACTTCGTTATGTTCTTTATAAATTTTATCACATAAAAAAAACCATAAATAGGAATTTTTTGTTGCAATTGTATCATTCTTGGGTAAACTCAATCTTAAGTTATGGTCTAATTGTCTGGGGAGGTGACTACTTAGAAAACATAAAACCTATAATAAAAATTCAAAATAAAATAATAAAGTTTTTGAATGGTAGTAACCAGTCAACAATAACACTGGTCTACAAAAAAAAACTTTTTTTCTGATGGCTGGAATATTAAAGCTGTTTTTGTATATATTTGACCTCCTGATTCCGAATATGGCATCCGTTTTTGCTCATCAGCTCTAGTTTTTAAGATATTCGAAAATTAAGTTTTTTTCACTTTTGACCTACCTTTTATACAATACTAGCGGATATGCCCGGCCTTGCACGGGTGGAGTGTATATATATATTTTTTAAATTAACTTTTTAAAAAATATATTTATTATTTTTAAATCAGCAATTACCAATCATCCCGGTATCCCAGACGCCTTTTTCCTATCCCGGTGTTCCCGGTAATTTTTCATATCCCGATGTTCCCGATAATTTTCCTATCCCGATGTTCCCGATAATTTTCCTTATCCCGATGTTCCCGATCATTTTCCTTATCCCGATGTTCCCGATAATTTTCCTATCCCTATGACCGAGGTAACTTTTATGTTCCGGTAATCCCGGTACTTTTTTTTCCTATCCCGATGTTCCCGGTAATTTTCCTTTTCCCGGTGTTCTCGGCAATGTTTCCTAGTAAATTAATGAGTCTTGTGAACAAAAATAACAAATTTGAAACAATAATAAAAGATCTAGTAAATTGAAAAGTCTAGTGAACCGCTTCATTTGAAACAATGTTTTATTTTTAAGTCGTTTTCCATGAAGAAAATTTACATTTTTCCATAAATATTTAAATTTTAAAGGAAAATATCTTGAAGTAGAAGAAAATAACGTTTGAAAATAAATTATTTGATTTAATTTTCGCGTTTTCACAACTAATATCCTTTTTAAATGCGCAAATATCCAGTTTTTCGTATTGAAATATATTTATTTTTTAAAGTTTTCATCTCGTTCGCAATAGTGAGTCGAGCAGATCTGCTCTAGTAGAGAAATGGAGAAATAAGCGTTTCGGGCTATAAATTCGTTAATTACTCGTAATTATTCGATTTTCGAGCTTGGAAAACTATCCCAAGTTACTCCCCGACTCGGAATACGTCTATACGTCGAGTTTGGTTTCGGTCCGTGGCCTATTTCAAGAGATTACCCCGGACATACCCACACACATACACACATCGCCCGTTAGCCTTTTATTTATACAGAGATGGTGCTATAAAAATGACTTAAAAATAAAAAACCTAACCACCTAAGGCTTTTCCTATTCCTTAGGGTCTCAATAGATAGTGTATAAAGTTTCAGCCCCCCAAGTTAATTTTAAGGGGTACCTATAGGGCCCTAAAGTTGAAAAAAAGTCGAAAAATTGGTCTTTTTTTCAGAATTTAAAAAAAAATATTTTTGAGTTTTCTAATTTGATAAAACTGGCTAATATATGTTTTTTAGAACTTATTCAGACCGCTAAAAATATTTTTACTTTAAAACTGCACCTCTTTAGAGCGATTTTTTAGTTTTTAGGCGAGAATAAGGGTCATTTCGCTCAAAAACGCTTGGTACCAATAATGGTGGTTGAAACGAATAAATTTCGAATTTTTCAGAAGTAAGTCATCAAAAAAGATGTCGTTTGATGTAAAACTGAATTTCACATGATAAAGATCAGTAAAACAGTAGAAGCTCCTCTCGCGCTTCCAAGCCCTAACATTGGAAAAAATGCTTTTTTTCACTGATCTGTATCATATGAAATTTCAGTTTTATATCAAAGGACATCTTTTTTGATGACTTACTTCTAAAAAATTCGAAATTAATTCGTTTCAACCACCATTATTGGTACCAAGCGTTTTTGAGCGAAATGACCCATATTCTCGCCTAAAAACTAAAAAATCGCTCTAAAGAGGTGCAGTTTTAAAGTAAAAATATTTTTAGCGGTCTGAATAAGTTCTAAAAACATATATTAGCCAGTTTTATCAAATTATTAAACTCAAAAATATTTTTTTTAAATTCTGAAAAAAAGACCAATTTTTCGACTTTTTTTCAACTTTAGGGCCCTATAGGTACCCCTTAAAATTAACTTGGGGGGCTGAAACTTTATACACTATCTATTGGGAGCCTAAGGAATAGGAAAAGCCTTGGGTGGTTAGGTTTTTTATTTTTAAGTCATTGTTATAGCACCATATTGTATAAAAGGTAGGTCAAAAGTGAAAAAACTTAATTTTCGAATATCTTAAAAACTAGAGCTGATGAGCAAAAACGGATGTCATATTCGGAATCAGGAGGTCGAATATATACAAAAACAGCTTTAATATTCCAGCCATCAAAATGAGTGCTGACCAGTGTAATAGATTTATACCGAAAATTGAATATATTACCGATTCGACATCTTTTTTTCTTTAAAACCATAATATGTTTTGTAAAATATGACCATGGTTCTGATTTACGAGATATTGGTTATGATTTACGATCAAAAAACCTATATTCCGTTCCTAAATCAAATAAAGAGATCTTTCATAAAAATTTTGTTTATCTATCACCTAAATTCTATAATTCTTTACCCGATGACTTGAAATCAGAGGGATCCCCAATTAAATTCAAAAAACAACTTAAACATTTTGTAATGACAATAGATAAAATTGAAGATTTCTTCTGATTTTTTTTTCCTCACGAACGCTCTTTTTTAACCTAAATTTATCATACTGAAGCTCACCTTGCGGTGGTTCACTTGTATTTCAGTGTAATTTATTTACTTTTTCTTTTTTTTTGTATTAAATATCTTCAAATATAATTTTCAAATGTAATATAATTTACTTAAAATTATTTTAATTTTTACCTTTTATTAGTTACTCATATGGGTCACTGCGTTGACCCCTGAGTAACCCAAACAACTGTAATAATCTTTTTCTCCTTTTATTTCTTTATAGTATATGTGTTTTTTTTTGTAATGTATATTTTGCCGTGTTTCTTGAAAGCAAAGCGATGTATCCGAGCTAATTCTCCCCCTCCTTTTAAACTTAGATGCTCAAATGCGCGGTTTACCACATCTGTAAAAGCAGTGTTTTTAAATGTATGGCATGAGTTTGCTAATTTATGGCTTTACACTCAAGTAATAAGGCCAACAGTATTGAAGATTGCGGAAATCACAGATTACCGATTTCGGGCTAATTTGATTGCAATTAAAAGTTAGTAAAAGTGTTCAGATAGATGTGATAATTTTTTATATCAAAATTTGGACCTTTCTTGTCATATATTTGGCTTTGAATCTTCAAAGTGAGTATTTCTTGATTCTCTAGGGCCGAATTTAACCACTTATCATATCTGCAAAGGTGCGCATTTAGGTTGCTTTTCACATTTCCTTTTTAGATATATGTCTCAATGTTTCTATGAATCTATTTTATTATTTTAGGCAAATTTTACATGGTTTATGGGTTGTATCGTTGGAATATATTTTTTAATACCGATATTAGTTTTCTTGAGGGTGGATAAGATTTTTTTTTGTAAGAACTTTTAATTTGTTTCCTTTTATAAAAAATTTAGTTAATTAAAAATTTTAATTTTTTACCAACATTTTAAACAGGTTCCAGAGGGGGTAAATATAACCGTCAGCCCCTCTGGATCCACCAGTGTAAGAATTATATGGTTATTAACTCATTATCGCCCAGCAAGGGGGCATATTTCTAGAACACTAGACATAGTGTGAAAGATGCACTTTTAAATGACCTTGGAATTTATCCCATGAGAATGAAACTTCACACGTGGCAAGACAAAACATTTTTTTCAGAGGTTATGAGGTTTCTTTTCAGGTTGTTATGATTTTTTTATATTTTTTCTCTTTTTTTATTCTGCTATAGTGATGATAGCGGAGCGTTTGTCTGAGTCTGATGGTTTCGTTTTGATGTTTTTTTGCGTGTGTAAAAAAGAGAAAATTGACTCTGGGTGGTTTATTGGGTTTTATTTTTTTTTCAATGTAGCCATAATACTGTGTTATAAGTGGTTATTCTGAAAAAATTAATATTTTTAGTAAAATTACAGGTTGAAATGTAGATAAATAGCTGGGCGTTGGATCCACGTTTTTTCTGTACTGCTAACTGTTAGTTAACAGAATATTAGGAAAAATACAGGATTTAATATCCCTAAGTTCGCATTAAACACATTACAGTTTAGTTTTCTCAAAAAAAAATCCGATAGACTTATTTCAAAATCCCTGAAAAATTGACCCTGACAACCAAAAAAAAGCCAGACCCCGATGTACAGACAGGTCTTAAGTCTAAAATTAAGTATAAATAAAGATAATAAGTGATTAAAAGCTTTAAACAAGTTGAAATAAGTATTTTTGTGCTTAAATAAAAAAGTTTCATTCTAACTCCGTTGTTTTTAATAGTGTGTTCAAAATAGACCTAAATGCGCAGCTTTGCATATATGCAAAGACTAAATAATTGCCGATAATTAAAAAAATAATTAAGAGGGAATTTTTTTAGTATTTTTCCTAGTGTTTGGGGGTCATAAGTAATCAATAAAAAAATATTGAGATTAATTGGAAAATGTGCGCACTAAAGGGTTAAAACATTTAAAAAGCTCCTATTTTAATTTACAATAAGTGAAAAGGTAAAAACACTTTTAAATTAAAAACAAATTAAAGTGACACATATGTATTTTACTTCAATTGTCCTTTGAGGTAGACAAAGAGTTCGGTATTTTTTTTTCTTATTGCTTTCTTTTCATTTTACTATATGGTAATTTTATTTCAAAAGGCAACACTACGTTCTTAAAAATTACTATAAATATATATTTAGATATATTCCAAATCTTGACGCGACTCACCAAAAACTGACTCTCAAACAACAGTTTGAGAACTTCTGCCACAGAAAAAATGATAAACACGAAGCATGCTTTGAAAACATCATATACTTGTGATATCAACCGTTAATCAGATGTATTTTTGGAAAGGTGTATTTTTTCGACCTCAAAGAATTCTAATATAGCTCAAAACAATGCACGCAATTTATAAGTATTAAGAATATCTACAAATATATGGCATGACAAACCCGTCAAGAATAAACACAAATTCCAATTTAACTTTTCAAATATACTAGTTCTGTAGTTCTCTATCTAAACTGACATAAAGGATTATGTATACAGCAATATTCACAAAGATCATCCATAAAAGCATTTACTTATACCAGTTCTGTATCCTCATCTCAATAATGACTAGTCCTTTATGACCCCTAAAATTTCTAACATAAAATTTCAAATCACGCCAAATAGCGAGAGCTCGAACTAATCTTGTATGCTTAGGATGGAAGTTCTTTCTCATAATGAAATTAGTTGTTGTGTATATATAGTCTGGTGACAAAATATCTCTCCAGACACAATTTTCTGCCGAAATCAACTTGGATTCTTTCCTCTTCCAACAACTTCGGTAAACTTTTCCGAAGTCGAGAATCTTTCGATCTGTTCCCGAGAAATTAATGATCTGTAATTTCGTTAATTAAAATGTTCCCCCATCGATGGAAGGGTAAGAGTTGATTCCCCATTCTGAAGGTGAGAAAATTGTTTGTTATTTGCCGGTGATTCAAATACGGTTCTGAATCGCCCGGGGGGATTTTACCAAGTACTATTAGTACTTAGCTCTTTGCAGGTAAGATTTATGTGTAATCAAATGAAGCTTGGGCTTCGAAGATAGTTAAAACGTTAGAAGTAGCATGGAAATTTCTAGATGTTTGTAGTACGACTAATGTGATGAAATAACCTTAGCTACCCTAAGGTTATTTCATAATCCTTAGTATTGGTAGCCTTAGTATTGGGCATTCAATGAATTTATTTTCCAATCGACACAAACTGAAACACGAACCACCATAGAATAAAACAACATAAACAAATGTAAAAAAAATCTCTCTATGGAGATGGTCCCTCTGTTAAGCTCTATAATCTGTAGTTTTTACCACTGAGCTATAAAACAAACTGGAGTGACGAATTAGCATGCCGAAATTGGCTGAAACTGTATCGCACCTTATTGGAGTTTTTTCCTGAGTGGAAAAGTTTGTGTGTCTGCTCCCCACCCTTTAACTCTTGGACAACTACAGATATAGTCATGAAAGGGGGGGTCTAGGTATAGTAAAGTGACTATGCCCTATCCAATGCAACATTTTTCAACGATCTCTAGAGGAAATTTTAGGAGTTATAAATTTTATTTTAAAAACTATTAGATATTTACTAAATTAGTCAATTACTAAGTTGTAGAGAAACATCGATTTAGTAGGAAAAGACACCTTAAGAAAAAAACGTCTAAATCCTTTTAAAGAAGTTAGGTTTTGTGGAGTTAGAAGAAGTTAAGTATGGTTTTTTTTAAGGCCATGATCGAGTGAAAATAAAATACGTATTTTCATGAAATTAAGCTTTGTTTGTTTAAAAATGTATTTTCATGAAATTAAGCTTTGTTTGTTTAAAAATGTATTTACACGTTTGATGTAGTTTTAAAATATGTCTGATAATTTCATATCGCTGGCATCGTGTGATAACATCATATATTTAAAATCTGGATAGATACACAGTGGTACAGGTAACTGGCACTTTGAGATTTAATTCGTAATAATAAGATTATTATTGTGAACTTGAAATAAAGAGTAGTCTCTTATTGCGAAAAGAATCTTGTGCAAATGTTAATATCGATTGAACAACAACGTTTATTTTTACACAATTTATAAAATTTTATAAATTGTGTAAAAATAAACGTTGTTGTTCAATCGATAGTCTCTTATTATTTGTGAAGACATTTATCTTCAACTTTATGCAGTATATTTACTTTCCACCAAGGAGTTATACGTTTAAATTGATAATTCCCATTTAGTGTCAAATAACTTCAGATTTTCGGTGGTCGGCTTAGTGCTGAAATTAAGGAAACACGTTTTTGTTCCGTGTCTAATTTAAGCAAATTTTCTTTTGAAACCTATTTGAGCTAACACGATATTGATAACAGTACATAAAATCATGCTGAATAGTTATTTTTGGGGAAAAAATATTTATTTAAAATGGGGTGTCAGTCAACCTGGATCCATAAAATTCAATTTCACCAATAATTGAAATGGGTGTCAGTTTATGGTGAAATAATAACACAACACATTCGCAATAATACAATCGAAACGCTTTCGATATTAGAAGTGTCCATTACATTGTGTTTAAGTTTCAAAAGTGTTTCCCGGCGCATTTGTGCAGCAGCGTAGATAAAGAAACGCCATCCACAGCATTACGGGAAAGACGGATTACGGCAGATTTTAATTGCACTTTAGCACAATTAAACCCAGGAAAGATAAACCTTATCTGACCTTTCCCTAAAACGAATGGTCAGCATCTTTCAACCCCCCCCCCCTCTCGAGATAACAGGAAAGAGAGAGACAAAATATCGAACGAATCGGAATCACTGGGCGAAAGCATTAAGTTTCGTTAATGCACGACCTTTCGCCCCTTTTTTCGCCCTTTTTTTTACTTCCCTTAACAGCTATCCATCAGTCACATTTATTTTCCTTCGCAATCACTTAATTTTTGTTGGGGTCGCGCAAGGCTTTTAGTGTCAAAGCTCGGGAGGAATTAAAGGGATTAGAGGAGGTCCATCAGCAAATGAAACATCCAGAGAGGGGGGGCGATAGATGGCGCTGCCGTCAGAAGTGTCGGGGAATGGGCGGGGCCAGATATAGATCTCTTAATGCGGATTTCATGTATAATGTATTCGGCCGTTAATGGGGGAGGACTTCACACGTACTTCTTCTTTTACCTGTCTTTTTTTATCTCTCCTTTTTTTTTGGTGGTGATTATTTCATTTTGGTTTGAGGGGTCGATTGAAGGGGGGATTTCGAGGGTTTGAAGGAGTGACAAGGGGGGAGATGAGGGGTGTCAATGGAATTTCGATCCCTGTGGCTCTGTTATGGTTTCATTCCTTTTTTTTATGTGTTTGATCTCCGAGGGTTCGATGCAGAGTTGAGTGAAGTTCCTGTCCATATCAATGATGGGGAAGATAATTATTTGACACTCATAAATATTGGACCCAAAGAATTGAAGTTCAAAAACATATAGTAAGGTTCGATGTTTAACACTTTTTTTACTCATGGTTGAGTTAGTTTTTAAAGAATTATTAGAATTTTCTTATAGTTTTAATTAAAGGTACCTTTTCAGCAAACCCGACTTACAATTTTGGGGGCCCTGAGCAAAAGCACAATTTGGGGGCCCCCGGCATGGCCTAGAAGAAAACTTAAATTTATTTGATAAAAAAAACAATCATTTTTAATCCAAGTGTAATTGTTATGGGCAATGTGATATACCCGGATATTATTAATAACTTACTGATATACCCGACGTTGCTCGAGGTAAAAAGGCTTTTTCAAACTGCGTTAGTGTTAAAATAAATAAGAATCATTCTTCCCTCTCCATTTACTGTAGAGGAGAATTCTTCTCTCTACAATTAGTGTAGAGGAGAAATCTTCCATCTACATTTAGTGTTGAGGATAATTCTTCCATCTACATTTACTGTAGAAGATAATTCTTCCCTCTACAGTTAGTGTAGAAGAGAATTCTTCCCTCTACAGTTAGTGTAGAAAAGAATCCTTCCCTCTACACTTACTATAGAGGAGAATTCTTCCCTCTCTACATTAAGTGTAGAGGAGAAATCTTCCATCTACATTTAGTGTAGAGGAGAATTCTTCCCTCTATAGTTAGTGTAGAAAAGAATCCTAGAGGATAATTCTTCCCTCTCTACATTAAGTGTAGAGGAGAAATCTTCCATCTACATTTAGTGTAGAGGAGAATTCTTCCCTCTACAGTTAGTGTAGAGAAGAATCCTTCCCTCTACACTTACTATAAAGGAAAATTCTTCTCTCTACACTTAGTGTAGAGGAGAATCCTTCTCTCTACATTAAGTGTAGAGGAGAATCTTTCCCTCTACATTAAGTGTAGAGGAGAATTATTCCATCTGTATTACGTGTAGAGGAGAATTCTTCCCTCTCCATTTAGTGTAGAGGAGAATTCTTCCTAATTCAAATATCCCAAAATTATATATAGTTCACTCTCCATATAGTTAAAATGCTAGGAAAAGTTTCAAGTTCCTTAAATATTTCTCCTGTAAAAGTAATTTCAGATGACAAGAGTGATGTTTATAATGATAAGTGATAAGTGTGATGATTATAGTGATAAGTGATGTTTAAAATACACAAAAAATACATGTTTAAAAAATTATTTTTTTTAATTATTTTTTTCTCAAACATAAAATATATTAGGTCCTTATATTTTTTTAGTTCATTTTAGATTGTACAATAACAATAGTGTATTGTGGAAAAAACACTATCAGTTTGTAATGGAAATTCCCCTTTGAGTTAGAGCACTGCCTTTTTATTTATTTTGATATTTTTGTAGCAATGGTTCGCATTAAGTTATTAATAAGTTAGAGAGATAAAAAGTTTCGATTTTAAATGATCATTTACTAAGCAGACAAGTTCCAGGTTTTACTGGATAGTTGAGATGAAACAAGCGAGCTCTGCTCGCTAAGATCGCGAAGCGATCTTCAAAGAACTGCGGAGCAGTTCCGGGGGTTGGTGAGCGATAGCGAGCAGGGGGCAGAGCCCCCTAGTTGTGGAAAAAACACTATCAGTTTGTAATGGAAATTCCCCTTTGAGTTAGAGCACTGCCTTTTTTTCCCCGCATAGTGTCTCTTGTGTAGGAAAAACTAGTTTTACAGGCACAGAAAGCAAAGTATCTTAAAGTTGTTTTGTCTGCATATTGCCTCTTGTGTAGGAAAAACCTGTTTTACAGGCATGGAAAGCTTGGTGCGTATTAGTTTTTTCCCACCGAGTGCCAATCATCAATTATGAAGGAAAAATTATTTTTAAGGACACCGAGCTATTTTTAAGACATTCTAAGATAGGCATTCTTTTTGTACCTTCCATTAGTCCAACAGAAAAAGTAATGAATTTTTAATCAACTTGTAAATGAATGTCGTAGAAAATTTTAAAAACTAATTCTTGTGTTAACTAATTAAATGCATGGGTGCACTTAAAAATACACGAAACACTCCATGAGTAAAGCTTTATTGAGTCAAACTTGTGTACGCTTTTTGAAAATCTCAAAGCTATCCGTTTAAACAAATTGAAACTTTTCAAGTCGAAGTATAAATCTATTTTTAAAACTAAGGTGTTATGAGAAGCTTCTAACGGCAATTTCAAGAGCAATTAACTCTAAGGCACCTGAAGAAGAAAACAATCATTTATAAATGTAAATAGCATCGGGGAATTTATATTTTTTTCAAATGAAACAAAACCCTTTTACATTAATAGAGTTTCGGGGGGAGGGGGGAACCGTTCAAAGCTGTTCCGATTCCGAATCGAAGGTAGATGCGTAATTCAATTTTGGAATTCGCGTTCCTATTCTAAATGCGCAATTCTCTTAACAGAATAAACACGTTTGCCCGCAAAGTTCCGCGGAAAAAGGGCGGGAAAAAAAAGAGAGCGGGCAATTTCATTCTGTCGGTTCGGTTTTACTGCGGATGAAATTACTCAAACGATTTTCCCCTCTTCTTCTTCCTTTTTTGGCAGCAGGGCCAACTTCATCGAGTTAAGTGCAGGATTCAATTTCTTGATGCCCGGCATTAAAATAATTAGGAATTTCAATCGGCGAATTAGCGGACGAAAGCACTCGGAATAATGTATTTATAAGGAACTTCGGAGTAATGAATTTTTGATTTATTGCGCTGGCAATCGGATTGGAGCCGGGCGATTGCGATGATGGCTAATCGGGGGAGCGATTTCATATCGATATGGCACCCGATGCCATCGCATAATGAGAAAAGATGTGCGTCGCGTGACTTTCGAACTGGGTCAGGCCTTGGAGAAAATATGGCAGAGAAACGTTATTTATTTCGAGTTGCGCTTTGCTCTAATTTGAAGGGTTTGCTTGAAGATATTAGGTTACGAATGATCAAACAAGTTAGCAATTTGTTTGATGTATTTTTAGAGATTGGGGCATTTTTTAAAGATGTATTGGTGTCAAAAAATTGGGGAGGTTAAGTAATAGGAGGCATAAACGTATTTATTGTTGGAAAATAGTATCAAATTTCAAAAGTTCAAGCCAATTAAAATATGTTCCCCAAAATTTTTTTAAAAAAGAAGATAATATTGCAAATCTGGTAAAAGACTATTTTCATGTTTAGCGTAGATGTTAATTTTAAGAAACTATGTATATTAATTGTATTAGTTTTGGATGAAAGTGGTTTGCTTGTATAATAGGGGGTTTTGAGAAAAAATTTAAAGTGTAAAGCACTAAAAAAATTTATTCATTTAACGGGATTTTTCCTTTTTTACATTTATTAAATGGATTAAGTAAACAGAAAATATATTAAATATTTAATTAATTATAATAAATATATCAATTAATTTTTTATGCTTTTGTTATCAAATCCCCTTTAAATATATTTTTTAAATTTAATTTTACTATTGCAGTTTCATTATTTGGAATTGAAATTTTCTTTCGAGGTATGTTGTGTACACGTCATGGTCAGCGCGCACTAGAGACTAAGCGCGCACTAGAGACTAAGTGCGCACTAGAGACTTTTGTCTCGGCGACAGAGACAAAATTGTTTCCCTGGCTATTGCAAGAAGCTAGAGAGCGCGCACATGGCGACGAGACCAAGATCACTAGGCCAAGAATTTCCTAATAGAAATGCATTGCTCTCGAGTGACTAGTGTTACAGTCGCCGGCGACATAAGTCTCTGGTGCGCGCTTAGCCTAAGAGCAATAAAATTAATTAGCTATTGCTACTTAACAATCCTGCAAAAAAAAAACTATTTGTTTTGAAAAACTAGGGGGCTCTGCCCCCCTGCTCGCTATCGCTCACCAACCCATGGAATTGCTTCGCAGTTCTTTTCAGATCGCTTCGCGATCTTAGCGAGCAGAGCTCGCTTATTTCATCTCAACAGTCCAGCACAACCCCGGGCTCTTCGGCTTAGTTAATGCTCCTTTAAAACTGAAACTATCTATCTCTCTAGCTTTCATCAATAATTTCATTCAGACCACTACCTTGAAAATATCAAAATCAACTACTACTGAAATATCCCTTTTTAAACTTAATTATAATGTTTTCAAAAAATATCCAGCAAGTCTACTAATTAACATCTACTATCTTATAGAAAAAAGAGCTCCAATTAAAAAACTTTTAAAGTTATAAAATGCACTTGTGTATCTAGTAAATCGTCGGAAATAAAAGAAATCAGACCCATACAAATCGGCTGATTCTCTAGAGAACGACCAGAAAGAGAAGAAAAATTGATACTTTGAATCCTAATACTAATTCTAAAACTAATTCGACTTTTTTAAAAGTAGAAACTCCAAACTTTTTATAAAAAATATTTGTATGTGTGTTTTAAATATCATAGTTCTACTGAAATTTGAAATACCTTTCAGCTATTAACACAAACACAAACAACTTTATTACAATTTAAACAAAGAATAAAAGAATACAAAAAAGGGAAGACATTTTCTTTTGAATCACCAAGGAGGTGAGATAACCTCATACAGGTGAAATAATATATTTTATATAAAATGAAAAACATAAAAAAACACGAAAAACACAATATACAACAAAAAATTTACCATAGAAAATAAAATACAAGAACAACAAAAAAAATACACATGAATAGATGAAAAAAATACTGAAAAATATAGCAAGTGAAAATGCTGTTGGGTGAGCTTCAGGGATAAAGTGCTAGAGAATATAATCAAAAATGATCCTCGCTATTATCCATGGAGTATATGAACAATTTTATTAATTTTTTAAATTTTAATGGAGATATTTCTGTTTTAATATGAATAGGTAGGCTATTGTAAAATTTTGGGGATCAGTAAGCATAGTTTTTGTGAAAAATTTCTTTCCGTGTTTTTGGTATTAGGTAATTATTTTTTGAACGCAAGTTATAAGTTATGTTTCTTATTTCATTACTATTACGATGCGTATTAAAATAAACAACTGTTTGATAAAAAAAAATGACGAATAGGAAGAACGTTTAAATTTTTATAAGTATTTATGTTAGGGATTCGATTATTGCTTAGAAATTTGACTATTTCATTTTGAGTTTTTACAATCGGATTAGAAAGATCATTTGAACAAAAGTCAACTTCCGAGTTTACGCACCGTGGTCTTGAAGCATATCAGTTTTTCCAGACATTTTTAATTTGTCAACTTGAACCATACAAAATTTATTTGATTTCGAGGGGAAATGATCTAGTATTTATTTCTGATGATATTGCATTGTAATCGGATTCTTCTAATATTCAATGGATATCAGTAAATACTTTTTTTTCATTAAAAAAGATTTTGATGAAACAAATAGATTATTTAAGCATAATTTAATCAGTATTTTAATACGAACTAATTTATTATTTTCTCAATTGTTTTACATAACTTTGTAATTGTATAACGTATAAGTACACTTTCTGTTCAAATTTATGTTTTCATACCTAATGAAATTTACTTTATTTTAACAAAAAATAAGAAGATTTAAGGAATTTTTACGTTATTTTTTTAATTTTTAAAACATTTTCATAAAAATGTCAAACTTTTAAATACAACATTTAAAACACAACATAGTATAAAATATATACAAAACTATATACATATATTTTTTAAATTAAATGTATATTAGATGTATAACTGTTCAGTTTATCATTAAAAATTAAAAAAAAATTGTTTATATTTGAAAATTTTGCGTTCAAAAGAGATAGGAGATATTTAGCGGGGACTCTAACGGAATTGAACCTTTTTTTCTATAAATTCGTTTTCTATCTGTATTAAAAAGACATCATTTTGCCCAAGGTAAGTATTGAATCAAATTGAAAGTTTGAATAATTCAATTTTCTTATATCATATTCCAGAAATTTTTAGATAACAATGATAATCATTTGCACCGCTTCTTCATTTTTCAATTATAATCTACTCCATTCACTTTTAGCTCTTTAAGAGAGTATGGGTTATTTTCCATTACATATACCTCCAGGTTAGACGAAAAGAATATATCTTCAAAATGCAAAGCAACAGATTAATTTCTTAAATTACTTTTGTATTATTTAAATAATTTATATTCATTATTGTGTATGTGTAATCTGTATATCTGTAAAGAAATTCTACATCGCAAAATTTAGTTTATCAGTTTATTTAAAGAATATTTTAATCTTTTTCAACAGCCTGCAGTCAACAGTGTTGAGTTGTCTGCTTGAATACTTAAATATAAAATGATGGATTTCAAAAATATATATGGTTAAATTGATAACAACGAAAAAAAATAGCGATATATCAATATTTGGCATCCAAAGTATTTTTGCGATTTTTAATGGGATAGATAACGTAACTGTACCAGAATATTTTTTAAATCTTGCAACTCTCGCGAACCTCTTTTAAAGACAGGACTAAACTTGCGTGCTCAATACTAAATAGAATATTTTGCTTTCGTCTTTGGTTCATGTTGATATTCTTATGAATATTTTAAACACACACACTCTACTGTTAAAACTCGAATGAATTTTCTGAATTTCGGCAGAATTTAAGGCATCTAATCAATCTTTTGTCCTCTTTCAATTTTCGCCGCGCGCTCGCGTGACCATCTCGAATGTATCAGTGGGACGGAATAATTAGAAACTTTTTCCTCGCTTAAAATAATACGAAGATGGATTCTCTGCGTCATAGAAGACCTTTCGGCCGATATATTTAATTATATTTAATCTAAAAAAACATGAAAAATGCCCCTTTACATTACCCTAATGAGTTTCCTAGACGAATATTTCATCCCGGTAATTTGTGACTCCAAAACAAACTACAACTTTCTCACGTGCAAATTATACCTTCTGCGACTCTTTGCCTCATTTAAAGAGGTAATATTGACTAGTTTTTGACTTTAACTTGTAATGAAATGTGAAAAGTAGGACTAATAACTAAGTAGCTGCTTTTAAATTATTTATTTTAAATAAGTTTATTTGGGAACTGGTTATAAAAGATTTTTAAAAAATTAAACCTGGTTGAAACATTTAAAAAAAACTTTTAACCAGGTTAACAACCATGAAATTAAAATTGTTCTCTACCTGGTTGGCAACATGCGATGTTTTTGATTGAGTTGACCGTCGGTAGAGAATATGGCTGAATTTTCAGGTTATCGATTTGGTCGTCAATTTCAAATTCTAGGTGGACAGAGCTTAATCCTAACATGTTAATCTCTCTATTCTAAAAAAAGGGTTTTTGGTAAACGGTTTCGAGAGGAAGGTTTTTTAATTACTGATCCGTATAACACATTTCTGGTACCAAACTGTTCGGATTCTTTTGAGGATGTGCAAAGCCCTTAGAATTTCTAAAAAAATTCTTAATTTTAAAATATTTCCATTTTTTTTAGATTACGGATAAGGTTTCAGTTACAAAGCAAGTAGTATCAAACAACTTATGCATCCAATCACAATGAACAATGGACGCCATATTTTATAATGAAACCTGAAACAAATTTTGAACCTATTTAAAAATGTACTTTAGAGTACTTTCCAAATTAAATAGCATTAAATTACCGGTAAAAGTATTAAAACTAAAACTCACAGTACTAAAAACATACAGTTAATATTTCAAGCTAAAATTACACGCATTTTCTCTGAAATTTATAATTTTTTGTCTGCTGATCGAAATTAATTTTAAACAATGAGTATCGTGTAGGTTTTGTGTTTCTTATTATTTTCAATGGATTAAAAAATATTAACAAGTCTTCAAGGTCTGGGTTGAAACCACTGAGCTATAAAACAAACTCAGTTTATTTATAGCTCAGTGGTTGAAACATAAATATCAATGATAAAAACTGGTGTTCTGATGTACTAGATACAATTAAATATTTATTGGAGTACTGTTTTTTTTCAGAATGTTGATTAACAATTTTTATTATTAGCAATAGTTAATTAATATAATAACAGATAAAGTTAATTATGCTGGAAATTTAAAAGCATTTTGATTAAATTATTAATAATAAGGAGATAATAAATATTGAAACTTTTTAGGGAGATTTATTTGTGGAGATGGTCTTTCGATGTATATTTGGAAAGTTGGTTGTTGTTTATTCTGCAAATTGTTTTTACGAATGTTTTATAAAGTGAGTTAAGTTCAGTGATTTGGGTTTTGTGAAGCAATTCGAAAGGTTCTGCGTCAGCAGTTAACAGGGGTTGGTGAGCGATAGCGAGCAGGGGGCGGTAGATCCCTAGTAGAGTAAAAAAACTGAAAATTAAAAAGGAAAAGTAATAATATTTTAGATCGCGAGAAAAATTAAATAAAAGATTATTGAGGTGCAACAAAGAGCTAACTCCAGTTGCTTTGCATTGGAGTTGACTCATAGTCGTTGAAAACACCCATATAAAAATACTCATTTGGTCAATTTTAGATTACGTTATTTTTTCTTTTTCAATTCGGTTGTTCACTAGTCTTCAACCTTGTTGGCAACCGAGTTGATCTTTTGTGGGATCCTTTAGTTAAATTTAGAAGTGAAATTTTGTTAACTAAAAAAATCCTATTTTTTCTATTTGATAATGGCTATGTTTATGTAATGTTCGAGATCAGGTGATAAAACTCGTTGAAATTTTTGTAAACTGACCAAAGAAATTTAACAATTCAAACTTTGAAGTTCTTTTATAAAAATATAGTAATGTTTCAGTCAAAAAGTTGAAATAAGACCCTAACGAATATAAGTAATGTCGCAGAGTAAAAGATATATAGTTACTTATAATTTGAGTTTTTAAATTTGAAAGTTTAAAAAAATATTTTCTCACTTCAATTTTTCAATTGAGGTCAGCCAACTGCATAGCAGAATATTATTTACTTTATTTCCATTTTACATTTTCGTCCTTCACAAATTAAATTTAAATTTAACATCCATCTTAACTCCAGTCGCAAAGAATTCTTTTCAATTTACGTTACCCTCAACGATCGATCATGTTCTTTTCCGAGGAAGAAAAAAAAGAAAAGGAATTCTTCTACTAATTCGCATTTGGACTGTTCTAGAATTCTGGAAAACTTTAAAACTCGAATGAAAAATGAATCGCCTGAACTTTCTCCGCGATGTGGAAAATTCCGGGACAAAATATAATATTCATCGCTTCACTTCTGGTCTTTTTACCAATGTTATTCATCACAAACATAGAAGAATCCAAACGAACATTTCGCGTAAATAGATAATAACTGCGAGACAAACCCCCCCAACAAAAAAAACTCATGTAGTATTTAAATATCAAAGAATCGAGTTCAAAATCCTCATCTGACTACTTCGGTTCTAAGTGGAATCGATCTTCAAGATGGATGACCTAATGCAAAATGAGCAAACGCATATATCCCCATGTCTGGTTTTCATTCAAAAATGAGATATTTCCCCGAGATATGTTCATTCTAACTGCAACCGTTTATTCCTATCAATGTCTTTTCGGTGGGCCTATCAGATGGTATCAGAAGATGAACGCTTCTGGGATTTTGAGGCCTGACACTCTTTGTTTGGTAAAAGTATTCATTTTCCGAGTCGGATAGATATTCAATTATAACGACTGGCTCTGGGTATTGCTTTTATCTTTGGAAAGTTGAAGTAAGAGTGTTTAAAAGTTAATGGGATTGAGGACGAGCATGTCATTAGCTCGAAGGTAAAAATAGGTGCTATCTTTTGTTGTGTAAACTAGACTGATTAAAGTGAAAAGTTGGTGAAAGAACAAAACATGCTTTTCAACTAACCCGATGAGAAACGGAGATAATGAATTCGTTTACGAATTGGTAACTTTTGTGAAAGCATACCTTGTCTTATTCAATTTCCAAAAAGGATATATACCCGAATCTTACCAAAAACTCGTTTTGACCTAAGCCAACTATAATACATTAATTTCAAAAAGCAATTCATCAGTAGAAGTCGCAATATATTTGCAAAGAAACGACGCGTTTTAAAACTTATTTATTTAATATGAAGACCCTCGTTGTAAATTTAGTTTTGAAAATCCCTTGATAGTACGCCGATAAAAATAACATTAATAATGCAAAATTATTTGTGACTGCTGCCATAACTTTTACATCGCATATTCAGCTGATAAAAATAAACAAAAATAACTAATAAGAATTAATATACACGCCTGTCAAGCAGAAATGATTTGCAACACGGTGTCATTTAGCTTCCAACAAATTCGCGAAATCAATTAAAGAAGTCGGGAAAAGAAGAGATCTACGCTAACATACAACCCAGCAGCTGTTTTTAATTAATATCATTCCTCACAAATCATTCGTTAATGCCTACTCTATGCATATCGATGAATCATCTTTTTCTATGAATACCACCGGGAAATTATTTTCGGGGGGTTAGATAACTTGTCAAGTCATCCGACTGGAAAGACATTCCGAGAGAACCCGTCTTATTAATTATGTCATATTTGTTAGGAAAAAGGGTTGAAATGAGTGTGACGGTCGGGTAAAAGGGGTAGAAGATTGTTTATGACTTATGTTCTTCTTGGGTGTTTTGTAAAACTTTATACTCATTGTGATGATGAGCTTTCAGATTACTTGTTAATTTTGTAGCGAAACCTTATAAACATTAAAATGGGACATACAGGGTGTTTCTAAAGTTTTTTTTTATTTCCAATGGCAGGTAATTGAACAGTTATGTATAACAGAGTTCATTGACCAACAGACATGCCGTAATTAGTACTTTCTTCGCGTTACCCAGCGGGCACCTGTGGACCGAAGCCATGGAGGTGAAGTACTGTTGCCCACGCCTCACACACATTCGCAGACACAACCCTTTTTACAGGGGGGTCACATTCATTCATCACACACTAGGACAGAAACTAACATCCATGCCAAACGGGGATTCGAACCCCAGACGTATGGCTTCACAGTCAGATGCTCTAACCACTCGGCCAATACGTCGGCGTGTTTCAAAAGTATTTCACTTCTTTTATTTGGAACCATCAACGTCTAATACGGTTACGCAAGTACGGTGTGCACCCCTAGGTAAGTTCGCATGCTGAATTCATTAAGATAAAAAAATTAATTAAAAGCTAAAAAAGATAGAATAAGGAGAAAATTGTTTACAATATCATAACTAACTTGCAGAAAAACGTTCCATGACAATATTTGGAATATTGCCGGGAGATAATATCAAGTGAATATAATAGTTTTTAGGCCTCAGAAATAAAAACGTTTTTATACAGAAGAGTATGAACTATTTTTTTTAACCTAAAGTGTCAATTTTTGAATATAAAACCTTTTTCTACTGGAAAATGCAATTTTCATATTTTCAAAAAATACGGGAATGGATAATTGCAGTCAAATTTTTTTTTTAATCTTAATGTGTTCAGAATGGCGAAAACCTCCAAAAAATGTTTTCATTTACTTTTCAAAGCCCTAAATTTTAAGTTGTTTTCAATGAGGAAGTTGCATGATTTTTTTTTAATCGATTCCTCTTGCAAAAATAAGCAACTACCCAAAATTTGAGGCCGATCGAGAAACTTTTTGATTGCCAAAAAAATTAACAAAAATCCCCTTTTTAAAAGCGCGCGAAAACCCCAAGAGTTTGGATGTGACGTCATCTTATACTAAACATTGTCGACTTTTAAATTAAAATATTTAATTACCTGTACATTTTTTTGAAAAAATGACTAGATATTTCATTTTACCATACAAAAAACCTAACACTTGTTTGTTTTTGAAAATCTGACACATGCAACTTCCTTGTTAAAAACCGCCTCTTTTGTGTCTGAGCTGAAACAGCTTGTGACGTGAAATGTGCTTTGTTCCCACTTGTTGCTATAATCCCGCTTTGAAACAATGAGCACTAGTTTTTTTACAGACTAGTGTATCGATGAAAACACTAGTCCCACATTTTCAAGAGGCACATGTGACTTTGCATTGTTAGGACCTTTCTGTAATAAAATATGTCATAATTACCTTTAAAAAAGTTTGGGGGGAAAGACAAGCGTATTTTTGGAATCAGGAGATAATTTTTAATAAATTAAAATTGAATATTTAAAATTTTAAGATTTGCTGCAGTTCTCCATTGCCCATTCTTGACAGCTGGAAAATGACAAATTTTCTAGTTCTACTATGCCCAAAATAGTTATTTTTTACAACACTGCACTCCTTTGTTCACTTTTTGAAACTTTTACATACCTTAAGGCGTAATTGAGTTTGAACTAATATATTTCTTTTACATCTCTCTCTACCTTAATCGAAAAAATATTCAAAATAAATGCCACTATATCTCTAACAAGTAGAGAAGTTGATGCCTGAACTTGAAAAAAACTCGTGAAAATTAGCTAGAAGGTTTCGATTCTTTAAGTTCAGGATCGATACGTTACAAAAGATCCCATTCTGGGATGAAATCTGATTCAATCCTTTCCCGTAACAGGTCCGATAATTCGTTAATTTGAAGAAAAATCGATACATTTCCTCGAACCAGATGCTCCCTGTAACTTGCTCCCATTTAGTAATTCCAAACTTTATAACAAAATACAACACTCACGGTCGAAGTGAAGGTTGAGTTTAATAGGCTTTTGAAAAAGAACAGAGCTGAACGCGAAATAACGCGGGAGTTTTTCTTCTATAAAAAAGCAAAACGCCAACGATAAGTTTTAAATAGAAAAAATAACGAAGAAAAAAAGTATTTTTCAAATCTTTAATGCCCAATTATCGGTGGATAGTCGGTATAGATTTCGCGGCACATAAAAACGAAGAAATAAGGAAAGAAAGTGGAAAAACTCATTTCTAGAAGTATTCTTTCCAATTTGTTCCGATTTTCACCCACCCCTGACCCCTCTCTCTCGTTTTTCTGGAGGGAGGGAGGTATGTATCTCGAAAGGGGGTTGTAGAGACATTCCCTCAAACGAAATAAAACAGCGCGTTGAAAAATAGAGCACAGAAAGAACGAAAATAAAGAACGGAGGGGGATTGATCGGACAGAAATTGAAAGGGTTTGTGCCAGTATAGGGGATGAAGAAAAGGAAGAAAACACCCAAAAAACATAATTTGTCCATTTTCTTCCCCAAAATCCCGTAAAGTAATAGATCGGTGTTGCTTCCGAGATAGACGCTACCGAGATTATTTAGTTTTGCGCGCCCTTTTTATTTATTGACTCTTTTCCGACGACGAAAAAGAGAAATTTCCTATAGAAGAAGAATTGAAAAGGGGGGGACGGCTTGTTCCGTAACCGTATCTCTCTATTACAAAGCCGTGTACCACTTTTCATTTCGAACTCCCAGATTAAGGTAGATTTCGACACGGGACGACAATTCCGGCCAATCATCAGCCCCCCTTTTCTAACTACTACACGCAAACAATCAAGTCGGTCCTCTGTAGTAGTAGTACGTCAATTTCCTTCGACTCGCCAATCATCGAGGGGGATTTCTTTTTTTTTTTTTTGTTCAAAAGGGGGGGAGAGAGAGAGAATTGTAGGGAAAATGTTTCATTCTCTTTATATCGCGCATGGAGGAGGAGGTCGCAGCTGTGCCGCTTGGTTTCGGAATTGGAGATGGGGGCGGTGCTGGTAATTGATGGGGGGTGAGATGGGACGCGTGGCGCCATCTGTCAGCGGTGATGAGGGTGAAGTTCGAGTTGTTCGATGAATACGGACGGGAGATTTTTTTTTTCGAACTGAAGGAGTTTCAGGTCGTTCTATTAACAATAGACGAGATTAGTGATGACGTTTTTTGTTTTGTTTGGAAACGTTGATTCGATCCGTGATTGGTTACATACGGATCCGTACTGTCCGTACAGTTCACGGAACCAATCACAGACTGAATTTACGTTTCCAAACAAAACAAAAAACGTCACACTAATCTCGTCTATTCGGGAAAGTATAAAGTGAGTGATATGGAGTTGGAGTTGAAAAAACTTTAATTTAACCGCTTATGTTGAATTTTTTTTCTGATTCCGGTTTTCTTATGAATATAGATTCTACTGTATCAAATGGATGAATTAAGATTTACTGAGAAAAACCAGAAATAAGACACACTGAAAAATAGGGCACACAAAAAGCGGTGGGTAGAAACCATACATGGTATAACATATCTCCATGTATGGAGGTAATTTTTAAACTCCACTCTTTGTGTAAAGTGCCCTCCTTTTTTTACAGCGCATGCGTCATAGTCTCATTATATTAACAAAACATGAAGACAGACCTTTATGGAAAATTTTATCCCTACATTACATAAACTTCTGAACACAAATTGTGTATTTATCATGTTGTTGTTGTTTCTTATGCCACTTGGAATATCCAAGCTCCATCCGCAGAGCGTACAGGATTTAATACAAATACAAATACAAATTAAGTCGACCAACTACAGGCGTAAGCCCAGCAAGGTTGGTCCAGTCTTTAACCCACACTACCGGAATCCCAGTATCTGTCAATTTTCCACTTGAACTGGTTTACCCCACTTGAATTTATAATTGTTTCAGGCAACGCATTCCATCTATCCACTACCCTATTAAAAAATAAAGCCCTTTCTACAATCCGTCTTAAATTTTCCTTTATTCAATTTGAAATTGTGACCCCTTGTTCTATTACCCGTATTGAAATCTAGTCCCTATGTGTCCCCTTGCTTTACCATTTTAAAAAGTTGAATCAAATCCCCTCTAATCCTTCTTTTCTCTAGAGTGAAATGCGGATGGAGCTTGGATATTCCAAGTGGCATAAGAAACAACAACAACATGATAAATACACAATTTAAGGCAAAGGGCTCCTGAGAAAGTGAGGCCCATGAAAGGCAGGAGTCCGACATAAGCCTCGGATGATAGATGCCACCACCATCTATCGCCACCTCCACAATTTTGACATGCATCTGAAGGGGAGGGAAATAGTCTCCCGACACCCAAGGTAAACTGCGCCATATCATAATCAGTGCAGTAGCCAAGAAGCTGAATTTAGGGATGGAAATTTCCGTTTTTATACTATAGAAAAGAATGAAACTCCCCATATCTCCCCGAAATACCAATGTCCCCTTTGAAATTTTTTCGCCACTGATCTCAATTAGCTTGACTTCTTACAGAGCTTACAATTTTAGCTTGATCCAGTATAAAGGGTTCTACTAAATATTCCTGAAGTAATCGATTCCGGAATCGAATGCCTTGGAATCGATACCAAAGAATCGAACAACCCATGGAATCAAACCCTAAGAATCGTTTTTCTAATTAATACGTATAGTATTGACAATTTTTTTATTATTTTTTATATATTATTATTATTTCAATTATTATTGTTGTTATTATTATTTGTATAGTTATTAACACTAATTAAATATTATTTTGATAAGTAATTAATATGTTGATGATTAATTAATTAAATAATAATAGTTACTAGATATCTTTGATTAGCGATTGAAATAGATAAGTTAGAATCCGCTGACACAAAGGAATCGAATCCAAGAATCGAACTTTAGGAATCGAATCCAAGAATCGAACTTTAGGAATCGATTCCGGAATCAAATCGAACGATTTTTCAGATCCTTAGCAGTATGTTCAAAATTACGAAGGAGATTAAATTGAATAGGTTTTGAATAATTATAGCCATTGTAAATACGGTGCACGAAAAGGGAATTGCAATATAAAAATTTTTATACATTTAGGAAGAAAATTTTGGAATTTTTTCTCTTAATTTTTTACCATAAAGTTAAGAGAAGTATATTAAATCTGTACAGCTGTCTCAATACTCTCAGGGGAACCTATAACCTCTAGAGATCATGTCCCTTGTCCCTAGGTGGCGGACAGGGAAATGCCTCCAGAGGTTTTTTCCTCTGGGTGGTAGAAGGGAAACAAAATACCTTCCGCGGACTAACAGGTATAAGTCCAACCTTTCGGGGCTCTGACTTCCCTTCTTCTACAGCTATACTCAGAAAATATCATTGAGATATCCAAATGTGTTATTTCTGCGCACGGCTATTTGAAGCCACTTATCTCTCATGGACACGACACGAACCAACCAAACCAGCTGTCTCAATTAGTAGAATTTTTCAAGGGAGTTTTGTCAGAAATATGTATAACTAAAAATAGGGAATTTCCTCTTAATTTTCTTACAAAGTATTATGAATACACAAATGATTTATTGTTATTTAAACCTGTGCTGTTCTATAAAAATATACAAAAAAAAACTGCAATAAAATTTTTCAGAGATTATAACTTATGAACTTATAACTCTGCATTTTATGTGAAACCTGACAAATTTCAGCTAAAATCATATTCCTTTAGTTACTTTATTGAGTAAACTTGAATGAAATCTCTCAAACAGTACTTCCATCTTAAAGTTTAAAAGGTAAACTAAAAATATTCATAAGCTCATATTTCACCGATTGCAGATACCAAAACACCCTTCTCCTAGTTGTTGATATTAAATTTGATATTCACCGCATCGACCTAACCTTACTCCTTATTGTCAATATATTCATCGTTTACCCCTGGTTGAAGAGTATTTTTCAAAAAATGAAATCGATCTCCAGATTCAAACGAATCGATTATTGCCATATTGATAATTCATCAGTTCATCGACAAATATTGACCTGAAAAATATCCGAGAAAGGAACGATAATACCTGCACAAATCCCCGCGCAACTTTATTTGTTGCCATTCTCGAAAGGCTAAATATTGACACAAAACTCATAATTACAACGGAGGGACAACTTTAAAACGTCCTTTCTTACTTCTTCGAACCGAGGGACGCATGTTTTGATTAATACATATAGTCTAACTAAACAACTCTAAATCAATTAAACGAAAACTTCGAAAGACCTCGGGCGTGTATAATGGGACGTGTATTTATAAAACGACTGCACACGAGGGTTACGTAGAGCCACTTTCGACCTAATTAAAATTCATTAAATTAATTCGTAGCGTTTGCGAAAGCAAATTAATCCGTAGGGTTGTTCCAGGAGGAATAATAAAAATCGCGTGCGCACGAGCTTTGTTTGCGCGTCTCTGAAACCCTTTCAGTCCTATAGCCGCCCGAGTTTTCTTAAGGATTCAATGTCCATTTCCGGCCGCGTGGGGATGAAAGGGTTAATCCCCCCCGAATTGAGAGCTCAAGGGGTTGAGTTGAGTAGTCCGCCGGATGAGAATTGTTTAAACTCTGGATAATTTTCAGCAATTACGGCCCATTAGCCCCCTCTCTGGGTTTGGGGGTGCATTTTTGAGAGAAAGTGCGTGATTTCGTTGGGTGAGGATCGAATTAGGAGGTGTGCGTACGTGCGTGTGGCGTGCGTGCGTGGGTGGGTGGGTGTGCGTGCA
This sequence comes from Tetragnatha versicolor, assembly GCA_024610705.1. Taxonomy (NCBI): domain Eukaryota; kingdom Metazoa; phylum Arthropoda; class Arachnida; order Araneae; family Tetragnathidae; genus Tetragnatha; species Tetragnatha versicolor. The sequence continues at coordinate 2,961,744 of JANDEH010000007.1, read as the reverse complement.
CGTGCCAATGCGAGGTGCGTACAAGGATCTAAACATTACTAGATGCATAAAGACGACGATTAATTAAACGAGAAGGTCTTGGGAGAGAAATTATTTCTCTCAATAGTTTGAAATCATGTTGTTTGAATGTTGCTTTGTGCTTTCAATTATGAGAATTTAGCTTAGTTACATTTGGAATAATGTCACATTTAAGGGTAGCGGGAACACTATTGTAGACATGTTTTTATAATTTATAGCAAAAGATAATTATTGTATTGACTTCTATTAGTAATAATATAATTCAAGATTCAATATTAGTCTCGCATTCAATGTAGAATAATTTACTGAGTCTCCAGCCTGGGGACCGAGTCCTTAACAGACTGGTTTTTCTCTATTGCTTTCCAACCTAAAGATATATTTAATTATAAGTTGAAGTTAGTTAGCTTTTTTATTTCTCTCTATTATAACAATATCTTTCGCATAGTTTTCATTTATTTTTCTTAATATTTTTAATATCAACGTATAGCGAAGGGGCTTTATGGATCTTTTATTTCAAACCCTCTAACTGGTAGTACTTAACCCATTTAAGTTCATTTTTATCAGAGGGAGTGACTTTAAAAATAAAATTTAACTTTGAAAATAAATAAACCTTGAAAATAAAATTTACTAAAATCTTAAAAACAAGACAAGATTCAAGAAAAGGAAAGTTACAATTCAGCTTTTTATTTATTTCGAGGATTTATTTCAACAAAAATATAATTAAAAATTACACGAAAGAAAAAAAAAACAATGGAATAATACACACCCAACATTGAAGAGACAACTAAAAAAGACGAACACACACACATACCTAAAGAAAATAGTAGTTTTGGAGTACCAAAAGAGCTTGTAGCTCGTTGTATTATTTTTATATTACTTTTTTTCTACAACAAAAGTTTTCATTGTCTTATACCCTAATAGCACAAAAGCCACATTGATATCACAGGGATATCACAAATGATCACTCTTGTCACATGTCACAGTGTGACTAAAATCTATGACAAGAAATAAAACTGTTTTTGAAATTCCCTCCTGTAACAAAAATTATTTATTAAACCAGTCAATATTTCAATTCTGCAAATTAGTAAACAACTTGCCAATTGATTCTGATATTTTCTTTAATTCTTGCATTGATCTTGTCAGGGTAATTAGGTTATGAATTTCGACTTTTAAATTTTTCTTATTCATTGTTTGTTCTTGTTGTTTAATATGTGTCTCTTATAGGGTTTTTGTGTGTCTTTTATAGTGTTTTTTGGGTGTCTTTTACTTTGTATTACCAGTCATGTAATTGGATTTTTATCTGTTTGACTGTAGAATAAATAAATAAAATGTGACATCATGGGGAGATCCCATTGTGAGTCCCTGTGTGAGTACTCTGTGATATCACAGTGACTCCTCGATGTGATCTATCACATCGTGATGTCTCAGTGATATCACCATGTGATGGGTTTGTGATCTATCACACCGTGATGTCTCAGTGAACGTTTTAAGTGTAGCAATATTTTAAAGTTATCCTAATTTTACAGCCTATTCCATGTCAGTTAATTTAACTCCTATTTTTTGTTACATTTTTAAAGTCACGAGCACATATAGGCATATAAAGATATCAGATGCTCTGACAGGTCTTGTGTACAATAGGCAATACCAGCATTTATTTTTTATTCGATAGAGGTACCCTAGAGCGGAATATACGCGCAAAAATTTTTTAATTACGATCATTATTTATTCTTTTAATGTAATTTCAAAGTTTGACTTTAAAAAGGGCGTTAAAACTTCAATTTTCAAAATGTGACGTGGCCGAATCAGTTGTGACGTACTTCAATCCCAAACAAAGACAAAGGGAGTGTTGAAATTTATTTTAAATATTTAATTAAATTATTTTATTTAATTAATAATTAATTAATTTTTTTTGATTGTTTTCATGTGGGTTTTTGGATTTAGACCTATTTCCTCTACTGGAAAAATGCATTTTTTCTGTTTTCTGTTGCCCATTGATAAATTTCTTAATACTTTATCAGAGCAAATCTCCCGGTACCGTCAATATCCCACCACAAAACTGCCTCCAACTCCACCAAAAAAAATTGACAAGAGATCAATCTTTTAATTCCAGGGCAGCTCCATTGATTCATAACTTAATTTCCCGACGCCCAGAAGCAACTCTGATGCGACAGAGAAAAGAGAGCAAAAAAAAAAGAGGGGAAGAAATCACGGGACAAAGAAAAACATCTCGCGAAAGTTTGTTGTGCGGTCTGGATGAAGGTGAGAGCAGAAAAAAAAAGAAAATAAGAACGAATGAAGTTGAGAGAGAGAGAGAGTAAAAAGAGAGGGGGTCTGGGAGGTTTCGAATACGCTGGTAATTGCGCTTCAATCGATGCCTAACGAAGTGATAGTGACATTCCGTGTTGCCAAGAGACGAAGGCTAATTTGGAGCTACTTCCGCCGCAAAATCGCCGGAAATTGACTGCCCCGGAATTTTTCCCGCTAATGGCCGTGTGTGTGAGAAAAGGAGCATTTCAATATTTTCGATGCTGCTGTTGGAGAAAGTTTAATGATCGGGACGTTATGCAAAGTCGGCGATTGTTTTTCGCCTCTTCTTGTGTTTGGCAACAGCAGCAGACGCGGTGGTTTCGCTCTAGAAACGCTGATGGGGAGCACCATGCCATACAAAATGTGCCAAAATAGTCTCATTTGCCGATTTTTGTGCTGTATTGGTAAAAAAAATGGCATTCAATAATACAGGGTGTCCCACGAGAAGTGTCCCAACCCCTTTAACTTTTGAACCCCTACAGATATTGTCATGAAAGTGGGGTCTAGGTATAGTAAAGTGACCATGCTCTATCCGATGAGACAACTTTCAACGCCCTCTAGCGGAAACTTTAGGAGTTATAATTTTTATTTTAAAAACTGTGTGAGGTATGTGAAAAAAGTCAGTGACTAAGTTGTAGAGCATCATCGATTTAGTAGGAAAAGACACCTTAAGCAGAAAAATATCTTGAATAAAATCCCTAAAACGCACGCTCAAATAGGTTGAATTTACGTAGATTTTACGTCTTAAAACGCTCCTCACGAGGCGAAAATGAGAAATTTTGAATTTAATGAACAAAGAATGCCTTTAGTCATTTACTTAAATCATAAAAATAAAAATTTCTCATTTTCACCTCGTGAGGGGCGTCTTAAGACGTAAAAACTACGTGAATTCAACCTAATTGAGCTTGCGTTTTAGGGATTTTATTCAAGATATTTTTCTGCTTAAGGTGTCTTTTCCTACTGAATCGATGCTGCTCTACAACTTAGTCATTGACTTTTTTCACATACCTCAAATAGGTTTTTAAATAAAAATTATAACTCCTAAAGTTTCCGCTAGAGGGCGTTGAAAGTTATCTCATCGGATAGAGCATGGTCACTTTACTATACCTAGACCCCACTTTCATGACTATATCTGAAGGGGTTCAAAAGTTAAAGGGGTTGGGCCACTTCTCGTGGGACACCCTGTATATACAGGGTGTCCCATAAATAGTGGGTCACACTTCTAGGGGGGATAGTAGACACCTAGACGAGTCAGAATCACATAGGATTTCGGGGTCCCAGACCAAATCCCAGGGAGTTAAAAATGGAGCGAAACCCCAAAAAAATTATTGAAAAATTCAATTTGTAGAAGAACTACTCTTGGTAAAAACTTAATTATGGTCTCAAAAATTGTGGTTTAATTTGATCTTTAAAATTATCTCAAAAGTCTTCACTTTAAAATTTGTTTTATTATGAAAAATTTAAAAAACCACAAAAAAATGTGAAAATTCTGCCTAAACCTCATTTTGTATTTCGAAATCCTTTCTTTTGATTTTATAATCTGAAAGATCATAGTTGTAAACCCTTAAGTCCAAAGTGTCACGTAAAAACCATCAATATTCACTGCTTCAGATCCTGTTAAAGCACGGTATAAGTCCGTTTTTTTCGTCCGCAGACTGTCGTTTTGGAAACGGCTATAGGAAACCAATTTACGCACGCAAAAAACGAACTTTAACAGGATCTCAAGCGTTTCTCGTCTAGGTGTCTACTATCCCCCTTAGAAGTGTGACCCATTATTTATGGGACACCCTGTATATCTTGGTCGTAAGGAATATTGATTTCGTTGGAATGGATATTCCACTTCCTTTCTATACCATCCTCCTACATATAAACTATAAAAGCAGTGACCACTGGTCACTTCCTTTTTAAGTTGACTGTCTTAGTATCTCATCACTATCTGGCACACTGGGAGAATTTCCAAAAGAGGAAAATGACCAGAGGTCAATGCAGTGGCATGGTAGCATCAGTGGCGTATAAAGAAATTTCTTTCGGGAGGGGCCCACAATAATTCCTCATCCCCTCCCACGTATATTTAATTTGTATCTTTTCGGTACATTCTTAAGTAGAATTTGTATATTGAAAAACTGAATAAAAACGTTATGAGAAATAAGGTTGTAACTACAAAGGGGATGGTTTGGGAGTCCTCCCCAAGAAATTTTTCAAAATTTGACCCTAAAAAACAGGGTTTTAACTTGTTTTAGTACACCAAGTCAGAATTTTTTCGGGGGGGGCCTTCGCTCCTTCTTATATACGCCACTGGGTAGCATAACATTAAGCATAACTCACCAGGACAGACAATTAGTCTACGAGAGAGTAATTAGATACCATGACAGCCAACAAAAAAAGCAAGTTACTATAGTGGTCAAGGGTTAGAATTAAATAGAAAGAAATCAGTAGTATTCTATACGAACTGTGTATATATCATGGTTTCAGAAATTAAATCAGGCGATTTACTACTAAGCGAGTGAGGCCCCCAGGATTAGGGGCACCCTAATTTAAAGGCCCCCAAAATCCTAAAACTTTAATCATGGAAATGACTTTTCATATTTTTTAGAATGCAATTGCAGTACTTTTTCTTCCAGATAATGTAAAATAATTATCTAAACTTACAACTTCAAGGCCCTTTTTGGGGATATCCTTGAAAAAATCAACAAAGCTAATAGGAAACTACTAATTATTGTATTGTGTGGTATAAATTTTTTTATGACTAACTCATTATATGGAGGACCCCTTTTACGTGGTGTGCCTACTGCAGAAAATTTTCTTAATCGGGTCTTGGTTAATAAAAGAACCAATATCCCATGAAATTAGCGAAAAATCGCCAAATAAGGCTATTTTGGCCTTTTTGTGCTGATGGGAGAGGAGAAGGGTCCATTGTATGGAATCCACAAAGGGGGTATTGGAATTAATCTGTTGCATAAATCCGTCATGACGGGGGCGGAGGGGAGTGAAAAAGTGCGAAGAAAATGTGAAATTTAAGCTTCAAACAGCATCTGGCAATATCGAGAAACATGGGGAATTACCCTTAAGATGAGATCACTTTTAGAGATGTTGAATAAAAAAAGTGGAAGATGCAGCTCTGAATTCTTAAAAAAGAAAATGGAAAATAGGGCAGCATCTGGACCGTTCATTTATTTGAAAGCGTTTTAATATTTAATTCCATTTAAGTTTTTCTCCTAAAACGCATCAACTCTTAAGCGTGAGTAGTAGGCATTTTGATACAAATTAATCGAACAATCTTACATTTACTAAAAAAACAACGGTTTTTTCCCTCTTAAAGGAGCTGGGAAGCAATCTCATCCAGCAGAATATAGAGCCGTAAATTGTAAGCCGAATGTCTCCAAATTTATTTTTGTTGTAAACTTTCGATTGCCACGGCCCCACAAGATTTTTAACCCCCAGAGAAGTTACTTAACTTGTTTAAAGGGGGGTTGACGCAACCTTTTTCCTAAGGTACCCCCAAATTTTCTATTTTATGTTAAAATTTTACAATTTCTTCAAGTAATAAAGGGGGTCTGGACATGGGCGTACCCAGGGTTGAACTTAGGGGGGGCAAGCAGGGTCGACTTTTTTTATGTTTGTAGAGATCAATTTTAAAGCCCCGTGAGAGAGACCCTTCAAGTTTTAACAGGGGATCTGGGGGTCCTCCCCAGAAAATTTTGGAAATATGCCCCAAAGAACATGGTTTTAAATTGTTTTTTGGTACACGTAAACCCAAATTTGGACTTACATTTTTAGGTAGAATTTCGATTTTAATGAACTTATTACAAAATAGTTCGAATAATGAAAGTTTAAATACTAAAGGGGGGCCAGAAAAATTTAGAAAATTTGACCCTAAAATACTGGGTTTTAACTTCACTAATAGTAAAGTAAAAGTATTTACTGGGGACTTAGGGGGGGCAGCTGCCCCTCCCTGCCCCCCCCTTGGCTACGCCCATGGGTCTGGAGGTCTCCCCCATGAAAATTTTGAAAATCTGCCTCAAAGAGTAGTTTAAAGGAGTTTTAAGTTTTAGTTCATTTTGAGACCTTTTTGGTTGCACCCAAAGAGAACAGATCCTTGTAAACCAAATAATTTTCAAGGAAAAAATGTAAAAAGAGGTTAAAATTTAGAGGGGCAGGGGGTCCTCCTCCAGAAATGTTTTTGAAATTTGCCCCTTTTCTATTATTATTATTTACTAGACCGTATGCGTATAGCTCATTGCATTAAATTCACTTGTAACCTGTTAAAACATAATTATCACTCTAAGTAGAACCAGTGATTTCATACAGTCATAACAGTTTAATGAAAGTATTCCGACTAATTCTTTTATTTTCCCCGTATTCCGTGACCCCTAGATGCATGCATCTCTACCCACCTGGATGAGAACCTCTGGAGTTGCACTAAGCCCTAATAATTATAATGTTTCTCTCTGACAAAGAAAATTCGGGGGGAAATCATTCAAAAGAAGTTCTAACCCTATACAGGGTGTCCCACGAGAAGTGGCCCAACCCCTTTAACTTTTGAACCCCTACAGATATAGTCATGAAAGTGGGGTCTAGGTATAGTAAAGTGACCATGCCCTATCCGATGAGAAAACTTTCAACGCCCTCTAGCGGAAACTTTAGGAGTTATAATTTTTATTTTAAAAACTATTTGAGGTATGTGAAAAAAGTCAATAACTAAGTTGTAGAGCATCATCGATAAAATAGGAAAAGACACCTTAAGCAGAAAAATATCTTGAATAAAATCCCTAAAACGCACGCTCAAATAGGTTGAATTTACGTAGATTTTACGTCTGAAAACGCTCCTCACGAGGCGAAAATGAGAAATTTATAATTTAATGAACTAAGAATACTTTTAGTCATTTACTTAAATAATAAAAATAAAATTTTTCCATTTTCGCCTCGTGAGGAGCGTCTTAAGACGTAAAAACTACGTAAATTCAACTTAACTGAGCGTGCGTTTTAGGGGTTTTATTCAAGAAATTTTTCTGCTTAAGGTGTCTTTTCCTACTGAATCAATGCTGCTCTACAACTTAGTCATTGACTTTTTTCACATACCTCAAATAGTTTTTAAAATAAAAATGATAACTCCTAAAGTTTCCGCTAGAGGGCGTTGAAAGTTATCTCATCGGATAGAGCATGGTCACTTTACTATACCTAGACCCCACTTTCATGACTATATCTGTAGAGGTTCAAAAGTTAAAGGGGTTGGGCCACTTCTCGTGGGACACCCTGTATGTTGTTTTCCTAACATAAAAAATTGTTTCTGTAAAAGTATTTTCCTTTCAAGGGTTGATTTGTTGCTGGGAAGGCAACTTCTTCGTAAAGATCATAGAGGTATAAACATAGTTTTTCCCCATAACTGTCGAACAGCAAATAAGAGTATCTCATTTGGGCTATTCCATATGAACAGGGACCTGATCATGAAAAATTAAAAATTAAAAATTAAAATTTTCTAATTATTTTAGGAATAATTATGCAGTATTGATCTAAATGTGTTTTGCATTGCTTAAATTATGTGTAAAGTTATTTTTATCGGAATGTCAGCATCTAAAAATCAATATTTAGAACTGCTTGTTTTAAAGGTTAATTTGTTAATGAAAAATATGTATTTTATTTTGAAAATTAAAAATAAATTAATTAGTTTTTACAACTTTTTTGTTAAATATACTCATAAACTTTATAGTAAAAATGAAATAAAGTGTTTAAATCAAATTAATTATATTTATATTCATGAATAACTGAACGCTTATACACATGTAGCGTGAGTTCCGAAGTACTGTAGCGTGAGTTAAGAACAGCTTTCTATATTTTATTTTATTTCTGATTTTCTTAAGTATTCCCAGTACTACTGTTGGCTAATTTAGAATAAGGGAAGTATATTCAAACACCTGACAAGCATATAGAATTATTGAAACACTATTTAAGCATAAAAACAAATTTGAATTTTATACTCATAAATCCATGTCTTTTTCTTGTAGCGTGAGTTACGACTCTATTTTAATTAATATTTAAAAAACTAAAATTCTTAAAAGATTCGCTATACTTTTTCTAAATTAATAGCATAAATTTCAATATGCATGGTTTTTTTAGAAAGAAAATAATAGTTATTTCTATATTTAAAAATTATTTGAAATTGCAATTTTGAAAAAATGTAGCGTGAGTTACGGTGGAATTGCCCATTTAAGATATTGATAAGAAAAATAGGTGTGTGAATATAAGAAAAATAGGTGTGTAATAATGTGTGAGGAACAACATGCTAAAATTTCAAAAAAATCGCCTAAATAATGGGGTGCTAGAATGAAAAAACTAAAAACGGGATTAAATATTCAAACCCCGGTGCACCCCCTCCAGAATGGAATATCGAAAAATCCAGAAATTACTTTCCTTGAAATATTCTTAAGAAGATATTACCAACAGGTCGCTTCGAAATATCAAATTATTAGTATGTTTTTCCTCGAAAATGTAAAACTTCGTTTATGCTCAGTAAAATCGGGTTATTGAAATTTTTAGACCCCTTAAAATTCAAATATCGAAAATTTGAAAAATGCCTTTTTAGATATTGTGGCTAGGTACCTTCCTGCGAAATTACGAAGATCTAGGGTCATTTGGGACGGTGCTAGGCTCGAAAACGTAGAAAACACTCCAAGCACCCCTGTGGGTCAGAAAAAGAAGAATTTCGAAAATCCCCTTCTTAGTGCGCGTTTCCACCGTAAGGTCTTGCACCACACCAAGTTTCGAGTCTTTAGCCCCGGTAGATTTTGCTGTGCGTTCATAGGTGAATGTTGATAGGTTTCCTGTTTGAGTTCATTTTTTGTGTGCGCAAACTGGTTTCCTATAACTGTTTCCAAAACGGCAGTTTGCGGACGCAAAAAACGGACTTAAACCATTATTTAACAGGATCTCAAGCATTTAATATTGATGGTTTTTACGTGATACTTTGGACTTAAGGGTTTTCAACTATGATCTTTCAGATTATTAAATCAAAAGAAAGGATTTCGAAATACAAAATAAAGTTTTGGCAGAGTTTTCACATTTTTTTTGTGGTTTTTAAACTTTTTTTGTAATAAAAAAATTTTAAACTGAAAACTTATAAGATAGTTTTAAAGATCATATTAAACCACAGTTTTCGAGACCATAATTAAATTTTTAACAATGGTAGTTCTTCTACAAATTGAATTTTTTAATAACTTTTTTGGGGTGTCGTTCCATTTTTAACTCCCTGGGATTAGATCTGGGACCCCTCACCCCTAAATCCTTTGTGATTCTGACTCATCTAGGTGTCTACTATCCCCCCTAGAACTCGCGGACCCCCTAGGAAAGCGCTGCGGCCCCCGGGGGTCCGCGGACCACAGTTTAAGGAAGATTTATGGACCACTATAATTTCGATCTATGCTTAGTGTTTATGAAGAAATTCAAAGCTTGCACACAGTTTATATCCGAACGGAATTAATTTTCCTCCGAGATGTTATTTAATTTCCCATGTGGTTCATCTACCGCGAGAGAAAGAACAAAATTAAGTTTCACACTTAACAAACATCCTCAATTCACTTCAGATCCGCGTTTTCCTCGCGTGCAGTGCGGGGAGGGAGTTATGATCAAATATTTGCATTTTCATCCATTTAAATTCGCGGCCCAAGTTTCCCTCTACGCTCTTTTAAAAAAAAATTCTTAATGAGTTTCACGAACAAGAAGAATGAAAAGAGCTTTACGAGGAACGTGAAAAAAATTGGGGGGAATGCTTCTACAACTGCTTTCTCAGACGATAATTTTTAATCGCGGAATGAATGGAGAAAAAAGTGTTTATAATTTTGAGTGCAAATGCAATAAGCATTGCGCTTAGGTGAAGTACCACATTAGGACTAAGTGGATTACCTGGTAGTATATGGAACTTTCTCCTTCCTTTTTTTTAATCAGTTGCAGTTAAGGATGAGTTTTTCGTTCCCAGGGAAAAGGTTTCGTTTTTAAAGTAGAGACTCATTACCATTAAATCGCGGCAGTTTAAGATTCTTATCTGGAGATGAATAATTTCAAGAGATGAAATGGCAACACTTGTAGGGCTTCTTGCTCGAATCGAGAGTTAATCTCCAGAAAGGGGTCAACTCTTAGCAGGGGGTATTTAAAAGTTGTAGGTACTGTTGAACCAACGATAGTAAAAGGGTCACGTGATTTTTTGCTTCAGTATTTTTCATTTTATTTAAAATATACTGATTTTTTATGTACATAGAAGGTCTAACTAAGGTTAGAGGGAGTAAATGTATCTTCCTCTTTCGATCAACTGCCCATCAGCTTCTTCCTTTCTCCCCTTCGAGTACGTCAAAATCACGTGACCCTTTTACTATCGTTGGTTCAACAGTAGTAGGCTAGGGAAAATTTATGAATATAGAGTTGAATGGCTCACTAGAATTCCGCTCACTAGAATATTTTTCCGATATTTCAGCTTAGTGTTAACTCGTCTGGTGTTCTTTTTGCTCACAAGTACAACTTCCTGCAGATTTAGAAAAAAAAAGTTGACTATATATGTCCAAGATAATTAAAATACCAACTTAACTTGATTTGAAGTAAAACTTAACGTATAATATTCACAAAAAATAAAAATTAGGGAAGTACCCTATACCCCCTCCTGAAACTAAATTGATTGCACCCAGGTCATGCATCCTTTTTATACAGAGATGTAATGAAACACTTTTAAACACCTAAATCGTTCATTTAAACAATCAAGAGTACCAATATCGATTAAAAAAAGGGGATTAAGGGGTTTCCGGGAAAATATTACAAACATCGAAAAACCATTTCACTTAAATCCTGAAAAATGGGCTCGGGAAAATTACGACCTCTTTTAAGAGAATGCACCTTATTTCCCGTAGATAATGCGATCGAACAACGAAAAAGGGGTTTTAAACGCTCGTAATGAAGTTCTCCGGCTTAATTTCGTATTCGAAAAAAAGAAAAGTCCCGCCTCCCCCGAATGCTGATAGAGAAGAGCAGAGAAAATGGCGATTCAAATCAATGACATTCCCTAAGGCGCTATAAACAAATAGAAAAGCCAGATCCATCCATGGAGGAGAAAAAGGCCTTCCATAGACCATCGTTCCTCCAGCAAGTGGTGGCTTCAAAGGCAATTTACGGACCCAGAAAATCATTAGGCTTATTTCAGGCGTTTACAGCCTTCTGCTTGCAGCTGAGGCCCATTGTGACAGGAAATAGAGATACGCTACGGGGCCCCCAAATTTATGAGCACGTAATTTGGAACGAATTTTCTTGGATACTATATATCCCGTTTTGCCGCGGAAAGTTTTTCCCTCTAACGTTTAATAGCGTCGGCAAATGGATAGATATGAAGAAGTTTTGTGCGCTTATTTATTTTTTTATTTATTCCTTATTTTCTTTCCTTTGATCTCGAGAGAAGAGAACGGTCCTCGTTCGAAATCGAGCCGAGTTGAGATGTTTGGGCGGGAGAGAAAAAGAAGGGAGAAATGTGTATATATATATCGGAGGAGATGTCTTTTCGGAATTGCGTGAAATGATTGCATATGAACGAATGAATTATTTATGCCCAGACAGAAAGAGAGGATGTTTCGTTTTGATTGCGGGGAATCGTCTGTGGTGGAGAGCGCGGGAATATACAATTTTTCGGGCTCTCTGTGGCTATTTCCCCCGCTAACTCTTTACTTTTCCATTAAAAAAAGAGGAGGGGGGAACAGGAAATCCGACGCATTTGTTCGAAAATCCAGAAAAGTTGAAATCTCGAACAGGTGAATTAGGATTGAAGAATGCGTTCCGCTAATATTCTTGGTGGCAGTACTTTTGAATGGCGTTCTTGTTCCGGCCGCAATTTCTAAATAGAAGGACGTTTCGTTTTGGAAAAGATCTGTTCCGTTGAGATGAATACAATCGCTGTTCCCAATTTATGGGATTACGTGGATTTATTGCAACTAAGAGAGATTGCCGTGCTATGAATAAATGCATAGAGATTTCGGGGAATATTCCTTTTGAGGGAAGGCTCCTTGTTGTTAATGGGAAAAGAATTTTCGAAGGGGGATAGGTTAAATTTCAAAAATTGGGTTGCCTTAAAATTTGATAAATATTCATAGCAGTGCTTAGAATGAAATATGATTCAAAATTTCAGGTGCATTCGATACATGTGCATTATTATAAAATTTTTGTACAACTCCTTTTTGGGATCTATTTCAAAATAATATGTAAATGGAGTTATATCAGGAATTTATAATGTTTCATAGTGCAGTTAAAAATCATTATCAAAAATTAGTATAGGGCTTCTAGTTTGCCCAAATTTAAGCTTAATTTATTTAATTACTTATTTTAAGAAAATGATTATTTTAATCAGAGTACTAGCATTTATTGTAACGTCAGAAAATCCTTTTCAAATTAAATCATAAGTAATGAGATGCTACTTAAATATTAGCTCAAAATGGCAAACGCTCATGGTCATGGGTGAACAGGATTTATAAAGGAGGATCTTGGGGGAAAGTCATACTTTGGAGGGGCATGATGTCCCTGATTCAATTCAAAACATTCCTTGCGATAAAAAAATAGGATATCCCATAAAAGTTAGGGGTCATTGTCCTTTTGGGCCCCCTCGAATACACCTACGTAGATGTTGCTCTCATAGTACGTATTCTTCATTAAACTCAGTATTAGCAGCGACGTAGTTAGTGGGGGAATCGGGGTTATATACCACTAGAAGTAAAAATGTTTTTCTTTACCTATATATGGTCTAAATTTTCCCCACATCTTCTCTCCAAAATTCCAATATCCCCAGCCAGAAATTTTTCTGCCCCTATGACCTATTTCTTGTTACGTTTAATTATGTATTAGTTGAAATTACAATCATATCAATACTAGATAGTTCCAAGAGTAACTCTATATGCATGCATATAAACTAATTATAAATGGAGTAAACTTATGACGAGTTAGCAGCAACCAATTTAAGTGCTGTATATACCTCTCTTATTTTGTCTAATCCCTAACCTATGAATTGGCATATCATCATTTACACACACCGTCTGCTACATTCTGCACTACACTCCAGAGATAGAGAACAAAACCCTTTTGTGATTAGATTCATCGAAGCGGAATGATCCCGAAACCGACCTCAACCCCCCCCCTAAAGGACTCGGCTGGACACACCACCGAAGTGACAAATTATTACGTAAATGAGTATGGATTTTAAATTGCGCGATTGAGAGCTCCGACATTATAATAATACTATCCCCGATCGAATTTTCAACCTGAGTGAAAACTGCATTCTGTCATTATCTCTCCGTCTTTTCTCTCTCTTCATTTCCATTCGCTCATTACCCTCCTTCCCCCCTCTGACGTCATAAGGGGGTGTTCGTAATTGAATAGAGCGGACGTGTAACGTTGCGTTGAACACACCTTTCGAACGATTGTTTTGGTGTACAGTAGGGGTGGCCCACTTTTCTATGGGAAAAAACAAAGTGTTATGAAATTGCCACGGCACCCCCTCAATTTTTTAGACCTACAGAGAAAACTATTCAGGCAAAGTTTGGGCTCTGTACCTTAATTAGAAAGCGATGACCAAGAGGAGTGAAAAAGTCCAAATTCGAAGATTTTTATACAAAACAACTAAAAAACCAAAGATCAAACCCTCTCATTTTGTTCATGATTTTTTTATTAGAAACTACTAACGTTATAGATATAATTTTTCAGGTTTTTTTATCACCTTTATTTTGGTTGTAGTAATTTTCTAATATCTAAAGAACTTTGTTAAAGTTGTGTTCCCTGCATTTCAAGACAGCAAATAACTTAGACCTATACAACTTGAAAACCTGAAATTAGTCCAATTTTGTTTATATCCTTTTTGTCTTTGATTTAATGTGCATCATGACCATCATTAAAAGGCCTTATGCACCAGAATGGCGTAAAAATAATTATGATGATTATGACCATCATTTACAAAAAGTTTTTTTCAAAATTTAAAAAAATTGAAAAAAAATTTCATGAAAATTTTTTTTTAAAAAGTATTAAAAGCCTTTTAACTCTTAAAGTGAACATTAGTACAAAATTTCAAGTTGGAAATAAAATTTAATCATGTATAAAAAAATAAAAATATTTCAAATTCAGGCAAGTCCCTAACCTAAACTATCCCTATACAGCAAGAGCGATTCACTCATGGAAAATTCATAAACTCGCTCGAGGGTGTCCATATGACTTAAAACATGCAAAAAATGTCACACGAATGTGGGGTCATCCATAAATTACGTGAGGTCAAAAAGGGGGGGGGGTTTGGAAAAATCTCACCAAGGGGGGAGGGGGGGTCGACTAAAATCTCACGTCATCTTTTTAAGTTAGAAATTATACGATTTTCTTTTTTTTTAAGTATGAGAAAGGGATACACACAGATAAGATACTGCAAATTATTTTTAAAAGGTTGTAGGTAAATCTCACTTGGGAGGGAGGGGGGGTCCAGCAAAATCTCACTAAATCTCACCAAGGGGGGAGGGGGGTCCAGATTTTGGAAAAAACTCCTCACGTAATTTATGGATGTCCCCTGTCAGTTGTTTTGTTTAAAAATATTCGAATTTGGATATTTTCACTTCTCTTGGTCATGGACTTCTAATTCGAATACAGAGTTGAAATTTTGGCTGGGAGCTTCTATTAGCTGTACAAAAAAAAGTATATGAGCCCAGAACTCTACCTGAAAAAAAGTTTTTGCGGCCACCCTAGTGTACAGTTATCTTATTACATTATAAAAAAAGTTACCGTCACCTCCGCCGCTGTTTAAGAAAATATTATTTTCAGAACTTTGAACTCTCATCACGCAAAAACTACTTGATAAAATTTATGAAATTTGAAACGTTTGTTGAGCAATGTTTGGGGCATTGTCTCGAACAAAAAGCTAACTGGTGTCATCACAGGCACCGACACTGGGGGTGTTGGGGAGTTCGAGCAACCCCTTTAATTTTTGTAGGGATACACAGCACCCGTGCACGAAAACCCCGAGCAGCAGAAACATTTTTTAAGTGACCAAATAAAAAATTATCTTAAATTACGAAGAACCAATCCTAAAGAATTCGGGGGTTTCCACTCTGGGGGTTTCCTTTATTGCATGTGTTTTACGTGATCAATCCCGCATCAAATCCAGGCGGGATTTTGAGATTTTAATAAAATAAAAGTTTATACTATAAAGAAAGCTTTAAATTTAAATACCTTTCTTCCACTGGCTTCTGGCTGATGTGCATCCAGTGGCCAGGCGGGTTAAGTGTCAGTCTTCAGTTCAGAAGGTTCCCGGTTCTAACACTATTCAGATTTTAAAACAATTACAAAGGTTTTCTACTTTGAAGAAAGCTTTAAAATAGAACGAACATCCACCATTATATTTAAAAAAACTGACAGTTCCACCATGCACTAATACAATTGGCTGGTCAAAGAACGTCCTTGATGGCTCAGTTGTTAGAGTCACTTCACTGGTGCACAGAGGGTACCCGGTTCAAACCCCGATATATTAACTTCCTGTTTTAGTGCATTTTACAATAACATTAAATTTAAAAAAAACTGACGGTTCCACTATGCACCAATACAATTGGCTGGTTGCAAAACGTCCTAAATGCCTCAGTTGTTAGAGTCACTTTCCTGGTGCCCAGATGGTACCCGGTTCAAACCCCAGTGAATTAACGTCCTGTTTTAATGCATTTTACAGTAATATTAAATTTAAAGAACTGAAAATTCCAGTATATACTATAACATTTCGCTGGTTACAAGACATCCTTGATGGCTCAATCGGTAGAGTCACTTTGCTGGTGTACAGAAGGTACCCGGTTCAAACCCCAGTAACTTATCCTGTTTTAGTGCATTTTACATTAATATTAAATTTAAAAAACTTACAGTTCCATTATGCACCATGACAATTAGCTGGTTACAGAACGCCCTTGATGGCTCAGTTGGGAGAGTCACTTTGCTGGTGTACAGAAGGTACTCGGTTCAAACCCCACTAACTTAAAATGATGTTTTAATGCATTTTACAGTAATATTAAATTTAAAAAAATGACAGTTCCACTATGCACTATGACAATTAGCTGGTTAAAATACGTCCTTGATTGCTCAGTTGGTAGAGTCCCTTTACTGGTGTGCAGAAGGTACCCGGTTCAAACCCCGGTAAATAAACATACTGTTTTACTGCATTTTATAGTAATATTAAATTTAAAAAACTGACTATTCCACTATGCACTATGACAGTTAGCAGGTTACAGAACGTCCTTGATGGCTCAGTTGGGAGAGTCACTTTGCTGGTGTTCGGAGGGTACCCGGTTAAACCCGACTATCTTGAAATCCAGTTTTAATGTATTTTACAGTAATATTAAATTTAAAAAACTGACAGTTCCACTATGCACTATGACAATTAGCTGGTTAGAAAACGTTCTTGATTGCTCAGTTGGTAGAGTCACTTTGCTGTTGTACAGAAGGTACCCGGTTCAAACCCCGGTAAATTAACATCCTGTTTTAGTGCATTTTATAGTAATATTAAATTTAAATAACTGACAGTTTCACTCTGCATTATGACAATTAGCTGGTTACGGAACGTCCATGATTGCTCAGTTGGTAGAGTCACTTTGCTGGTGTACAGAAGGTACCCGGTTCAAACCCCGGTAAATAAACATCCTGTTTTAGTGCATTTTATAGTAATATTAAATTTAAAAAAACTGACTGTTCCACTATGCACTATGACAGTTAGCAGGTTACAGAACGTCCTTGATGGCTCAGTTGGGAGAGTCACTTTGCTGGTGTTCGGAGGGTACCCGGTTCAAACCCCACTATCTTGATATCCTGTTTTAATGCATTTTACACTAATATTAAATTTAAAAAACTGACAGTTCCACTATGCACTATGACAATTAGCTGGTTAGAAAACGTCCTTGATTGCTCAGTTGGTAGAGTCACTTTGCTGGTGTACAGAAGGTACCCGGTTCAAACCCATGTAAATTAACATCCTGTTTTAATGCATTTTACGGTAATATTAAATTTAAAAAACTGTCAGTTCCACTATGCACTATACCAATTAGCCTGTTTCGAAACGTCCTTGATTGCTCAGTTGGTAGAGTCACTTTGCTGGTGTACAGAAGGTACCCGGTTCAAACCCCAGTGAATTAACGTCCTGTTTTAATGCATTTTACAGTAATATTAAATTTAAAAAACTGACTGTTCCACTATGCACTATGACAGTTAGCAGGTTACAGAACTTCCTTGATGGCTCAGTTGGTAGAGTCACTTTGCTGTTGAACAGAAGGTACCCGGTTCAAACCCCGGTAAATTAACATCCTGTTTTAGTGCATTTTATAGTAATATTAAATTTAAATAACTGACAGTTTCACTCTGCATTATGACAATTAGCTGGTTACGGAACGTCCATGATTGCTCAGTTGGTAGAGTCACTTTGCTGGTGTACAGAAGGTCCCCGGTCCAAACCCATGTAAATTAACATCCTGTTTTAATGCATTTTACGGTAATATTAAATTTAAAAAACTGTCAGTTCCACTATACACTATACCAATTAGCTGGTTACAGAACGCCCTTGATGGCTCAGTTGGGAGAGTCACTTTGCTGGTGTACAGAAGGTACCCGGTTCAAACCCCACTAACTTAAAATGCTGTTTTAATGCATTTTACAGTAATATTAAATTTAAAAAAATGACAGTTCCACTATGCACTATGACAATTAGCTGGTTAAAATACGTCCTTGATTGCTCAGTTGGTAGAGTCCCTTTACTGGTGTGCAGAAGGTACCCGGTTCAAACCCCGGTAAATAAACATACTGTTTTACTGCATTTTATAGTAATATTAAATTTAAAAAACTGACTATTCCACTATGCACTATGACAGTTAGCAGGTTACAGAACGTCCTTGATGGCTCAGTTGGGAGAGTCACTTTGCTGGTGTTCGGAGGGTACCCGGTTAAACCCGACTATCTTGAAATCCAGTTTTAATGTATTTTACAGTAATATTAAAATTAAAAAACTGACAGTTCCACTATGCACTATGACAATTAGCTGGTTAGAAAACGTTCTTGATTGCTCAGTTGGTAGAGTCACTTTGCTGTTGTACAGAAGGTACCCGGTTCAAACCCCGGTAAATTAACATCCTGTTTTAGTGCATTTTATAGTAATATTAAATTTAAATAACTGACAGTTTCACTCTGCATTATGACAATTAGCTGGTTACGGAACGTCCATGATTGCTCAGTTGGTAGAGTCACTTTGCTGGTGTACAGAAGGTACCCGGTTCAAACCCCGGTAAATAAACATCCTGTTTTAGTGCATTTTATAGTAATATTAAATTTAAAAAACTGACTGTTCCACTATGCACTATGACAGTTAGCAGGTTACAGAACGTCCTTGATGGCTCAGTTGGGAGAGTCACTTTGCTGGTGTTCGGAGGGTACCCGGTTCAAACCCCACTATCTTGATATCCTGTTTTAATGCATTTTACACTAATATTAAATTTAAAAAACTGACAGTTCCACTATGCACTATGACAATTAGCTGGTTAGAAAACGTCCTTGATTGCTCAGTTGGTAGAGTCACTTTGCTGGTGTACAGAAGGTACCCGGTTCAAACCCATGTAAATTAACATCCTGTTTTAATGCATTTTACGGTAATATTAAATTTAAAAAACTGTCAGTTCCACTATACACTATACAAATTAGCTGGTTACAAAACGTCCTTGATTGCTCAGTTGGTAGAGTCACTTTGCTGGTGTACAGAAGGTACCCGGTTCAAACCCATGTAAATTAACATCCTGTTTTAATGCATTTTACGGTAATATTAAATTTAAAAAACTGTCAGTTCCACTATGCACTATACCAATTAGCTGGTTTCAAAACGTCCTTGATTGCTCAGTTGGTAGAGTCACTTTGCTGGTGTACAGAAGGTACCCGGTTCAAACCCCAGTGAATTAACGTCCTGTTTTAATGCATTTTACAGTAATATTAAATTTAAAAAACTGACTGTTCCACTATGCACTATGACAGTTAGCAGGTTACAGAACTTCCTTGATGGCTCAGTTGGTAGAGTCACTTTGCTGTTGAACAGAAGGTACCCGGTTCAAACCCCGGTAAATTAACATCCTGTTTTAGTGCATTTTATAGTAATATTAAATTTAAATAACTGACAGTTTCACTCTGCATTATGACAATTAGCTGGTTACGGAACGTCCATGATTGCTCAGTTGGTAGAGTCACTTTGCTGGTGTACAGAAGGTCCCCGGTTCAAACCCCGGTAAATTAACATCCTGTTTTAGTGCATTTTATAGTAATATTAAATTTAAATAACTGACAGTTTCACTCTGCATTATGACAATTAGCTGGTTACGGAACGTCCATGATTGCTCAGTTGGTAGAGTCACTTTGCTGGTGTACAGAAGGTACCCGGTTCAAACCCCGGTAAATAAACATCCTGTTTTAGTGCATTTTATAGTAATATTAAATTTAAAAAACTGACTGTTCCACTATGCACTATGACAGTTAGCAGGTTACAGAACGTCCTTGATGGCTCAGTTGGGAGAGTCACTTTGCTGGTGTTCGGAGGGTACCCGGTTCAAACCCCACTATCTTGATATCCTGTTTTAATGCATTTTACACTAATATTAAATTTAAAAAACTGACAGTTCCACTATGCACTATGACAATTAGCTGGTTAGAAAACGTCCTTGATTGCTCAGTTGGTAGAGTCACTTTGCTGGTGTACAGAAGGTACCCGGTTCAAACCCCGGTAAATTAACATCCTGTTTTAGTGCATTTTATAGTAATATTAAATTTAAATAACTGACAGTTTCACTCTGCATTATGACAATTAGCTGGTTACGGAACGTCCATGATTGCTCAGTTGGTAGAGTCACTTTGCTGGTGTACAGAAGGTACCCGGTTCAAACCCCGGTAAATAAACATCCTGTTTTAATGCATTTTACGGTAATATTAAATTTAAAAAACTGACAGTTCCACTATGCACTATGACAATTAGCTGGTTAGAAAACGTCCTTGATTGCTCAGTTGGTAGAGTCACTTTGCTGTTGTACAGAAGGTACCCGGTTCAAACCCCGGTAAATTAACATCCTGTTTTAGTGCATTTTATAGTAATATTAAATTTAAATAACTGACAGTTTCACTCTGCATTATGACAATTAGCTGGTTACGGAACGTCCATGATTGCTCAGTTGGTAGAGTCACTTTGCTGGTGTACAGAAGGTACCCGGTTCAAACCCCGGTAAATAAACATCCTGTTTTAGTGCATTTTATAGTAATATTAAATTTAAAAAACTGACTGTTCCACTATGCACTATGACAGTTAGCAGGTTACAGAACGTCCTTGATGGCTCAGTTGGGAGAGTCACTTTGCTGGTGTTCGGAGGGTACCCGGTTCAAACCCCACTATCTTGATATCCTGTTTTAATGCATTTTACACTAATATTAAATTTAAAAAACTGACAGTTCCACTATGCACTATGACAATTAGCTGGTTAGAAAACGTCCTTGATTGCTCAGTTGGTAGAGTCACTTTGCTGGTGTACAGAAGGTACCCGGTTCAAACCCATGTAAATTAACATCCTGTTTTAATGCATTTTACGGTAATATTAAATTTAAAAAACTGTCAGTTCCACTATACACTATACAAATTAGCTGGTTACAAAACGTCCTTGATTGCTCAGTTGGTAGAGTCACTTTGCTGGTGTACAGAAGGTACCCGGTTCAAACCCATGTAAATTAACATCCTGTTTTAATGCATTTTACGGTAATATTAAATTTAAAAAACTGTCAGTTCCACTATGCACTATACCAATTAGCTGGTTTCAAAACGTCCTTGATTGCTCAGTTGGTAGAGTCACTTTGCTGGTGTACAGAAGGTACCCGGTTCAAACCCCAGTGAATTAACGTCCTGTTTTAATGCATTTTACAGTAATATTAAATTTAAAAAACTGACTGTTCCACTATGCACTATGACAGTTAGCAGGTTACAGAACTTCCTTGATGGCTCAGTTGGTAGAGTCACTTTGCTGTTGAACAGAAGGTACCCGGTTCAAACCCCGGTAAATTAACATCCTGTTTTAGTGCATTTTATAGTAATATTAAATTTAAATAACTGACAGTTTCACTCTGCATTATGACAATTAGCTGGTTACGGAACGTCCATGATTGCTCAGTTGGTAGAGTCACTTTGCTGGTGTACAGAAGGTCCCCGGTTCAAACCCCAGTGAATTAACGTCCTGTTTTAATGCATTTTACAGTAATATTAAATTTAAAAAACTGACTGTTCCACTATGCACTATGACAGTTAGCAGGTTACAGAACTTCCTTGATGGCTCAGTTGGTAGAGTCACTTTGCTGTTGAACAGAAGGTACCCGGTTCAAACCCCGGTAAATTAACATCCTGTTTTAGTGCATTTTATAGTAATATTAAATTTAAATAACTGACAGTTTCACTCTGCATTATGACAATTAGCTGGTTACGGAACGTCCATGATTGCTCAGTTGGTAGAGTCACTTTGCTGGTGTACAGAAGGTCCCCGGTTCAAACCCCGGTAAATTAACATCCTGTTTTAGTGCATTTTATAGTAATATTAAATTTAAATAACTGACAGTTTCACTCTGCATTATGACAATTAGCTGGTTACGGAACGTCCATGATTGCTCAGTTGGTAGAGTCACTTTGCTGGTGTACAGAAGGTACCCGGTTCAAACCCCGGTAAATAAACATCCTGTTTTAGTGCATTTTATAGTAATATTAAATTTAAAAAACTGACTGTTCCACTATGCACTATGACAGTTAGCAGGTTACAGAACGTCCTTGATGGCTCAGTTGGGAGAGTCACTTTGCTGGTGTTCGGAGGGTACCCGGTTCAAACCCCACTATCTTGATATCCTGTTTTAATGCATTTTACACTAATATTAAATTTAAAAAACTGACAGTTCCACTATGCACTATGACAATTAGCTGGTTAGAAAACGTCCTTGATTGCTCAGTTGGTAGAGTCACTTTGCTGGTGTACAGAAGGTACCCGGTTCAAACCCCGGTAAATTAACATCCTGTTTTAGTGCATTTTATAGTAATATTAAATTTAAATAACTGACAGTTTCACTCTGCATTATGACAATTAGCTGGTTACGGAACGTCCATGATTGCTCAGTTGGTAGAGTCACTTTGCTGGTGTACAGAAGGTACCCGGTTCAAACCCCGGTAAATAAACATCCTGTTTTAATGCATTTTACGGTAATATTAAATTTAAAAAACTGACAGTTCCACTATGCACTATGACAATTAGCTGGTTAGAAAACGTCCTTGATTGCTCAGTTGGTAGAGTCACTTTGCTGTTGTACAGAAGGTACCCGGTTCAAACCCCGGTAAATTAACATCCTGTTTTAGTGCATTTTATAGTAATATTAAATTTAAATAACTGACAGTTTCACTCTGCATTATGACAATTAGCTGGTTACGGAACGTCCATGATTGCTCAGTTGGTAGAGTCACTTTGCTGGTGTACAGAAGGTACCCGGTTCAAACCCCGGTAAATAAACATCCTGTTTTAGTGCATTTTATAGTAATATTAAATTTAAAAAACTGACTGTTCCACTATGCACTATGACAGTTAGCAGGTTACAGAACGTCCTTGATGGCTCAGTTGGGAGAGTCACTTTGCTGGTGTTCGGA
Organism: Tetragnatha versicolor; assembly: GCA_024610705.1. Lineage (NCBI taxonomy): Eukaryota > Metazoa > Arthropoda > Arachnida > Araneae > Tetragnathidae > Tetragnatha > Tetragnatha versicolor. The sequence continues at coordinate 2,938,721 of JANDEH010000007.1, read as the reverse complement.
GGGTACCCGGTTCAAACCCCACTATCTTGATATCCTGTTTTAATGCATTTTACACTAATATTAAATTTAAAAAACTGACAGTTCCACTATGCACTATGACAATTAGCTGGTTAGAAAACGTCCTTGATTGCTCAGTTGGTAGAGTCACTTTGCTGGTGTACAGAAGGTACCCGGTTCAAACCCATGTAAATTAACATCCTGTTTTAATGCATTTTACGGTAATATTAAATTTAAAAAACTGTCAGTTCCACTATACACTATACAAATTAGCTGGTTACAAAACGTCCTTGATTGCTCAGTTGGTAGAGTCACTTTGCTGGTGTACAGAAGGTACCCGGTTCAAACCCATGTAAATTAACATCCTGTTTTAATGCATTTTACGGTAATATTAAATTTAAAAAACTGTCAGTTCCACTATGCACTATACCAATTAGCTGGTTTCAAAACGTCCTTGATTGCTCAGTTGGTAGAGTCACTTTGCTGGTGTACAGAAGGTACCCGGTTCAAACCCCAGTGAATTAACGTCCTGTTTTAATGCATTTTACAGTAATATTAAATTTAAAAAACTGACTGTTCCACTATGCACTATGACAGTTAGCAGGTTACAGAACTTCCTTGATGGCTCAGTTGGTAGAGTCACTTTGCTGTTGAACAGAAGGTACCCGGTTCAAACCCCGGTAAATTAACATCCTGTTTTAGTGCATTTTATAGTAATATTAAATTTAAATAACTGACAGTTTCACTCTGCATTATGACAATTAGCTGGTTACGGAACGTCCATGATTGCTCAGTTGGTAGAGTCACTTTGCTGGTGTACAGAAGGTCCCCGGTCCAAACCCATGTAAATTAACATCCTGTTTTAATGCATTTTACGGTAATATTAAATTTAAAAAACTGTCAGTTCCACTATACACTATACCAATTAGCTGGTTACAGAACGCCCTTGATGGCTCAGTTGGGAGAGTCACTTTGCTGGTGTACAGAAGGTACCCGGTTCAAACCCCACTAACTTAAAATGCTGTTTTAATGCATTTTACAGTAATATTAAATTTAAAAAAATGACAGTTCCACTATGCACTATGACAATTAGCTGGTTAAAATACGTCCTTGATTGCTCAGTTGGTAGAGTCCCTTTACTGGTGTGCAGAAGGTACCCGGTTCAAACCCCGGTAAATAAACATCCTGTTTTAGTGCATTTTATAGTAATATTAAATTTAAATAACTGACAGTTTCACTCTGCATTATGACAATTAGCTGGTTACGGAACGTCCATGATTGCTCAGTTGTTAGAGTCACTTTGCTGGTGTACAGAAGGTACCCGGTTCAAACCCATGTAAATTAACATCCTGTTTTAATGCATTTTACGGTAATATTAAATTTAAAAAACTGTCAGTTCCACTATACACTATACCAATTAGCTGGTTACAGAACGCCCTTGATGGCTCAGTTGGGAGAGTCACTTTGCTGGTGTACAGAAGGTACCCGGTTCAAACCCCACTAACTTAAAATGCTGTTTTAATGCATTTTACAGTAATATCAAATTTAAAAAAAATGACAGTTCCATTATGCACTATGACAATTAGCTGGTTAAAATACGTCCTTGATTGCTCAGTTGGTAGAGTCCCTTTACTGGTGTGCAGAAGGTACCCGGTTCAAACCCCGGTAAATAAACATCCTGTTTTAGTGCATTTTATAGTAATATTAAATTTAAAAAACTGACTTTTCCACTATGCACTATGACAGTTAGCAGGTTACAGAACGTCCTTGATGGCTCAGTTGGGAGAGTCACTTTGCTGGTGTTCGGAGGGTACCCGGTTCAAACCCCACTATCTTGAAATCCTGTTTTAATGTATTTTACAGTAATATTAAATTTAAAAAACTGACAGTTCCACTATGCACTATGACAATTAGCTGGTTAGAAAACGTCCTTGATTGCTCAGTTGGTAGAGTCACTTTTCTGGTGTACAGAAGGTACCCGGTTCAAACCCATGTAAATTAACATCCTGTTTTAATGCATTTTACGGTAATATTAAATTTAAAAAACTGGCAGTTCCACTATACACTATACCAATTAGCTGGTTACAAAACGTCCTTGATTGCTCAGTTGGTAGAGTCACCTTGCTGTTGTACAGAAGGTACTCGGTTCAAACCCCGGTAAATTAACATCCTGTTTTAGTGCATTTTATAGTAATATTAAATTTAAATAACTGACAGTTTCACTCTGCATTATGACAATTAGCTGGTTACGGAACGTCCATGATTGCTCAGTTGGTAGAGTCACTTTGCTGGTGTACAGAAGGTACCCGGTTCAAACCCCGGTAAATAAACATCCTGTTTTCGTGCATTTTATAGTAATATTAAATTTAAAAAACTGACTTTTCCACTATGCACTATGACAGTTAGCAGGTTACAGAACGTCCTTGATGGCTCAGTTGGTAGAGTCACTTTGCTGGTGTACAGAAGGTACCCGGTTCAAACCCATGTAAATTAACATCCTGTTTTAATGCATTTTATATATTAAATTTAATATTAAATTTAAAAAACTGGCAGTTCCCCTATACACTACACCAATTAGCTTGTTACAAAACGTCCTTGATTGCTCAGTTGGTAGAGTCACTTTGCTGGTGTACAGAAGGTACCCGGTTCAAACCCCGGTAAATTAACATCCTGTTTTAGTGCATTTTATAGTAATATTAAATTTAAATAACTGACAGTTTCACTCTGCACTATAACAATTAGCTGGTTACGGAACGTCCTTGATGGCTCAGTTGGTAGAGTCACTTTGCTGGTGTACAGAAGGTACCCGGTTCAAACCCCGGTAAATTAACATCCTGTTTTAGTGCATTTTATAGTAATATTAAATTTAAATAACTGACAGTTTCACTCTGCACTATAACAATTAGCTGGTTACGGAACGTCCTTGATGGCTCAGTTGGTAGAGTCACATTGCTGGTGTACAGTAGGGTACCCGGTTCAAACCCCAGGAATTTAACATCCTGTTTTAGTGCATTTTACAGTAATATTAAATTTAAAAAATGCTGTGCTTACTATGCACTATGACAATTAGCTGGCTATTAGACGTCCTTAATGGCTCAGTTGGTAGAGTCGTGGTCTTGCTGTGCAGAAGGTTCTGGGTTCAAACCCTACCTCTCTCTCACTCTCTCTATCTCTATTTCTCTCTACTCTCCCTCTACCTGATGCATGTGACCTAAGGCACTGGTGACCGAGTCGAGTCCGTTCACCCGTCGAAGATGGCGGGGCTCGGACGAGAGGAGGTCATCCTGGCGGACCTGATCTGCTCCCCGGGGGGTCGCGGGCCTAGGGGGTTCTTCGGATAACCCCCGAAAGCCCCTTCGCCCTGGGGGCCAGCGGAGAAAGGTCCGTCAGGAAGCCAGTTTTGCCAAAAATTTTAATTTATGGTTAGTTATCGGATTGCAAAATTTTGACTCCATTACCCGTCTTTCGGTCCCCACACAGAAATGAATTACTATCACGTTTTACTGGGTTGCAAAATTTTGACTCCATTACCCGTCTTTCGGTCCCCACACAGAAATGAATTACTATCACGTTTTACTGGGTTGCAAAATTTTGACCCCATTACCCGTCTTTCAGCCCAACCGTGGGAACGAATTATCATTATCACGTTTTACTGGGTTGCAAAATTTTGACACTATTACCCGTCTTCAGCCCCCGAACAAATTACATCGCCCCATCATTGACCTCTGCGCCTCCTCGCCAAACTCTACTACTATTTACAACTCGCGAAAGACGGGTAATAGCGTCAAAATATTGCAACCCAGTAACGTGTAGTCATAAAAATAATCCTTCTACAAACGGTGACTAGAGACGGGTAATGGAGTCAAAATTTTGCAATCCGATAACTGGCCGAGGGGGCTGTCTCCATATTACATCTCTTTAGGGGACCGTCCACAAATTGCAGATTGTACCTTAAAATTAAAAATTTTGGCAAAACTGGCTTCCTGACAGACCTTTCTCCGCTGGCCCCCAGGGTGAAGGGGCTTTCGGGGGTTATCCGAAGAACCCCCTAGGCCCGCGACCCCCCGGGGAGCAGATCAGGTCCGCCAGGACGACCTCCTCTCGTCCGAGCCCCGCCATCTTCGACGGGTGAACGGACTCGACTCGGTCACCAGTGCCTTAGGTCACATGCATCAGGTAGAGGGAGAGTAGAGAGAGATAGAGAGAGAAACAGAGAAAGTGAGTATAGTAGGGTTTGAACCCAGAACCTTCTGCACAGCAAGACCACGACTCTACCAACTGAGCCATTAAGGACGTCTAATAGCCAGCTAATTGTCATAGTGCATAGTAAGCATAGCATTTTTTAAATTTAATATTACTGTAAAATGCACTAAAACAGGATGTTAAATTCCTGGGGTTTGAACCGGGTACCCTACTGTACACCAGCAATGTGACTCTACCAACTGAGCCATCAAGGACGTTCTGTAACCAGCTAATTGTCATAGTGCAGAGTGAAACTGTCAGTTATTTAAATTTAATATTACTATAAAATGCACTAAAACAGGATGTTAATTTACCGGGGTTTGAACCGGGTACCTTCTGTACACCAGCAAAGTGACTCTACCAACTGAGCAATCAAGGAAGTTTTGTAACAAGGTAATTGGTATAGTACAGAGTGAAACTGTCAGTTATTTAAATTTAATATTACTATAAAATGCACTAAAACAGGATGTTAATTTACCGGGGTTTGAACCGGGTACCTTCTGTACACCAGCAAAGTGACTCTACCAACTGAGCAATCAAGGACGTTTTGTAACCAGCTAATTGGTATAGTGTATAGTGGAACTGCCAGTTTTTTAAATTTAATATTACCGTAAAATGCATTAAAACAGGATGTTAATTTACATGGGTTTGAACCGGGTACCTTCTGTACAACAGCAAAGTGACTCTACCAACTGAGCAATCAAGGACGTTTTCTAACCAGCTAATTGTCATAGTGCAGAGTGGAACTGTCGGTTTTTTAAATTTAAAATTACTGTAAAATGCATTAAAACAGGATTTCAAGATAGTGGGGTTTGAACCGGGTACCCTCCGAACACCAGCAAAGTGACTCTCCCATCTGAGCCATCAAGGACGTTCCGTAACCAGCTAATTGTCATAGTGCAGAGTGAAACTGTCAGTTATTTAAATTTAATATTACTATAAAATGCACTAAAACAAGATGTTAATTTACCGGGGTTTGAACCGGGTACCTTCTGTACACCAGCAAAGTGACTCTACCAACTGAGCAATCAAGGACGTTTTGTAACAAGCTAATTGGTATAGTGCAGAGTGAAACTGTCAGTTATTTAAATTTAATATTACTATAAAATGCACCAAAACAGGATGTAAATTTACCTGGGTTTGAACCGGGTACCTTCTGTACACCAGCAAAGTGACTCTACCAACTAAGCAATCAAGGACGTTTTGTAACCAGCTAATTGTCATAGTGCAGAGTGAAACTGTCAGTTATTTAAATTTAATATTACCGTAAAATGCATTAAAACAGGATGTTAATTTACATGGGTTTGAACTGGGTACCTTCTGTACACCAGCAAAGTGACTCTACCAACTGAGCAATCAAGGACGTTTTCTAAAGAGCTAATTGTCATAGTGCATAGTGGAACTGTCAGTTTTTTAAATTTAATATTACTGTAAAATGCATTAAAACAGGATTTCAAGATAGTGGGGTTTGAACCGGGTACCCTCCGAACACCAGCAAAGTGAATCTCCCAACTGAGCCATCAAGGACGTTCTGTAACCTGCTTACTGTCATAGTGCATAGTGGAACAGTCAGTTTTTTAAATTTAATATTACTATAAAATGCACTAAAACAGGATGTTTATTTACCGGGGTTTGAACCGGGTACCTTCTGCACACCAGTAAAGGGACTCTACCAACTGAGCAATCAAGGACGTTTTCTAACCAGCTAATTGTCATAGTGCATAGTGGAACTGTCAGTTTTTTAAATTTAATATTACTGTAAAATGCATTAAAACAGGATTTCAAGATAGTGGGGTTTGAACTGAGTACCTTCTGTACACCAGCATCTGTACAACCCAACTGAGCCATCAAGGACGTTCTGTAACCAGCTAACTGTCATAGTGCATAGTGGAACCGTCAGTTTTTTTATATTTAATATTACTGTAACATGCATCAAAACAGAATGTTAATTTACCGGGGTTTGAACCGGGTACCCTCTGTACACCAGCAAAGTGACTCTACCAACTGAGCAATCAAGGATGTTTTGTATCCAGCTAATTGTTATAGTGTATACTGAAATTTCAGTTTTTTAAATTTAATATTTCTGTAAAATGCACTGAAAGGGGATGCTAAGTAACTGGGGTTTGAACCGGGTACCTTCTGAACACCAGCAAAGTGACTCTCCCAACTGAGCCATCCAAGACGTTCTGCAACCAGCTAACTGTCATAGTGCATAGTGGAACTGTCGGTTATATAAATTTAATATTACTATAAAATGCACTAAAACAGGATGTTAATTTACCGGGGTTTGAACCGGGTACACTCTGTACACCAGACTGCTGACTTTTATCTGTTAATCACAAAAATGAAGTTTTTTCATATTTTGTCAAACTTTGGGGCCTATGCGCGATCGGAAGATATTAACCGATTTAGAATTTTTTTTTATTTTTCTTTGTCTATATAATTCGCAACTTTTCCGCGCTATTACAACTTTGAAATAAAAAATTAGTTTTTTCGGCCCACCCTACCGATTAAGCCCTAAAATTTTTAAATCTATAATGTTACATTTCTATGAAAATTTTGCGGTGGGCTGATGATTCCGACTTACATCGCTTGGGCCAAAATTTCTCCCCAGTCCGGCTTTGAACACGAATAGACTAATCATTGATAAACCGAAAATCTTACACTCTTAGAGTAATATTTTTTAGTTTTTAACTTTTACCTGCCGATGTTCCCAAATGGGAACATCATTTTAAGGAATTTTTTTACCACTTAATTTTTCATGCAGAAATTTGATATTTGGTAGAAAGCAACTTAAAGGTATGAAGTTATTTTACATGCAAAAGTTTTTCACGTGCAATTTAATCCTTTTTGTAGAATTTACATCAAAATTAGAGATTTTTGGCTCTTCCAAAAGTTGCACAAGTTTCAACTTGTGAAAATTTTAAATAAATTTAGTTTTAAATAATTTTGCTGTATTTAGGTAGCTTAAGTACACACCTTCCCATTTGGCCTGGTAGAATATCGTCATATTCCAATTTTGGAGAGCAATTACCAATACAACGTATATGTTCCCAAATGGGAACATCGGCGTTTGGGGTATAGTATCTGAGGGGATTTTTGTAACACGCAAAAATTCAAGTTATTTCCTATTTTCTTTAATTTTGTGAACCTTTTTTGTCTCAAAGGATCTAAACAGGTTTATAATGATGTTTTAAATTAAAAAATCTGAAATTTTTATTTTTTCACCTGATTTATGGAGAAATAAATGGTAAATCTTTATAGCAGAATCTTACACTTGTAGATTTTTTTAACTCCCCGATCGATTAATTTTCAGTAATTATCATTAGGGGTTATTCAAAGACCATATTTGGAGTGCTTCTGAGGATTTGCGTATATATTTTGTTCAAGTACTTTTTTTACATAAAAATTTTAGGAATAAATTTGAAGAATTTTGAAAATAAGGAAAAGTGTGTACATCTAGAAACACTTTTATAATGTAAGTTGGATGTTAGAGATATGTGGTTCAGTTCAGAATCTTCCATGAGAAACACAATTTTAACGAATCAATGGCGATAATTAGGATTATCACTTTTGAAAGCTAAGTAGATTTGAATGCAATTAGTGGATTTTATGCTAGATATTGGTATAGAACCGTAATTAAAAATAATTTTCTCACAGAAACGTAACTGCTTAGCTTTGAAGCGCATAGGAACATTCTTATGTATTTTTTGTACCAAAATATTACCCATAGTGCAAGAAAAATGTACGGAAAAGCTTCGCGTACGTAATAAACATGTACATTTTTTCATAAGAAAATCTATAAAATGTTACTCAATCGTCCAAGTATGGATAATAAAATGAAAAAACCGCGCACTATCATAAAAATAGTCATAATTATTGAGTAGAAACCTATTTCAATCATTTTACTTGAACTAGTTGTAAAATATAGGCCTTTTGGAAATCCCCCTAAAAACTTCACCCCAAACGCCGATGTTCCCAAATGGGAACATCCTCAAAATCATACTTAGGATTTTTTTTCTGACAAAAAATGACTGGAATGGTTTTAGTAATGATGAAACAAGCCATTTAAGCCAAAATTCAGAACCTTCAATTCGAAATTTGAATTACGGCGTTTAAAAGGTTAAATGGATAAGGGATTTTAGGAGGGGGTGTTGGATTTTAGTAGAAATAGAAGTGGGAGGACGGATGGGTATTTTTATGAAAAGTGGGGGGACGCGTCACCCCGCACTGTATGGATTTTAACAGTTTATAAAATTTATGTGTTTTTTTTAGTATGCTGACTTTTATCCAGGTAAAAGAACCATTTTACCTCACCTGAGCCTGAAAATTCTACAAATTTTCGATACTTAACGATGATGGACGACATTGATAATACCACTGATCGATGATATGTGCTACCTGGGTTGCTCCTCCCAGTCTTCTCTCTAATTCCCTCCCAATCAACCCCTACACCGATGCGGGGGTGTTTTCAAACAACGAGGGGGTGTAATTGAATGGAGAACCAATGTTTGTTTTGAATGGGAAGTGTGGCCTTTTTGAAAAGGGAGGAGGGGGGAATGTGATTCAGAGAAGTTGTTGGATCGAACGAAAGGGGTGGTCTCGTGAATTGGAATGATTATTATTGCTCGCGGGACGACTCTGTGCGAACGAATTAATCAGAGATGCCATTTATAACTCCATTGAGAGAAGAATTTGGCACGCTTTTCAATCTTACATACCGTGGATCCGAAAGGCGGGGATTTTAGAGAATTTTAGGAAATTAGGTGTGAAAAATTTGAAAGATGAAATGAGAGACAGATAGATGTAGAAATAAAAAGATACACGTATATAGAGATAGAAAACTAAAAATACCGTAAAACGGGGTGAATTGGATCACTTTTGAACTGTTGCCAAAATTTTTTAATGAAGATTTTGGAATGCTTTAAAAAGAATAAATCGAGTCCCACTTAATACTTTAATTGGCCCGTTAATATTATAACCCGTTGAAAAAAAATCAATTATCTTTAAACGGTTGATTATATACACTTTTTTAAGTGCCGTGATCCGATCCCTAACTTCTGTATTTAAAAAAATCAACAAGCTTTTATCAGCAGCAAATTTTTTCAGCTGAAAACGATTCTACTGTTATACAGGGTGTCCCACGAGAAGTGGCCCAACCCCTTTTACTTTTGAACCCCTACAATTATAATCATGAAAGTGGGGTCTAGGTATAGTAAAGTGACCATGCTCTATCCGATGAGACAACTTTCAACGCCCTCTAGCGGAAACTTTAGAAGTTATAAATTTTATTTTAAAAACTATTTGAGGTATGTGAAAAAAGTCAGTGACTAAGTTGTAGAGAATCATCGATTTAGTAGGAAAAGACACCTTAAGCAGAAAAATATCTTGAATAAATTCCCTAAAACGCACGCTCAAATAGGTTGAATTTACATAGATTTGACGTCTTAAAACGCTCCTCACGAGGCAAAAATGAGAAATTTTCAATTTATGAACTAAGAATACTTTTAGTCATTTACTTAAATCATAAAAATAAAAATTTCTCATTTTCGCCTCGTAAGGAGCGTCTTAAGACGTGAAAACTAGGTGAATTCAACCTAATTGAGCGTGCGTTTTAAGGGTTTTATTCAAGATATTTTTCTGCTAAATGTGTCTTTTCCTACTGAATCGATGCTGCTCTACAACTTAGTCATTGACTTTTTTCACATACCTCAAATATTTTTTAAAATAAAAATTATAACTTCTAAAGTTTCCGCTAGAGGGCGTTGAAAGTTATCTCATCGGATAGAGCATGGTCACTTTATTACACCTAGACCCCACTTTCATGACTATATCTGTAGGGGTTCAAAAGTTAAAGGGGTTGGGCCACTTCTCGTGGGACACCCTGTATATACTCCTTGTAAATAGAATAGGCGGCTCGTCACCAAGGCAACGCAATAGAAATGCAATGGGAAAAGACTAGTAAAGTAGTGAGCCGCCGATTCAAATTACGCAGACTATAGTTGTTAAAATATCTGTATATTAAGTTGGTTAAATTTCAAAAATTGGTATAGTAAAAAAGGCAGCCTTGATATTATCAACTAATTTTTGATTTCCAAAAAACCTCACGAACCAGCTAAACTCAAGAGACTGATTCCGTCCAAAAGGGTTGATTCCAATATCGCAAGTGTGTGGGGGGGAAGCCAGCTGGGCACGTTCCGATAGCCCGGATCAATTCCGAGGGAGCGGGGCGTGAAGTAATGACCAGCGGTTATCGCCTTCATCTGGGCAGCGGCCAGTAATTAAATCGCCGCTCGGGGCCACGAAATAATTAGATCCCGACCGCCGCTAATTAATTTCGCTCTCGGATACCCTGAAAAATTGGAGTGCCGATCGTAACGGTGTTTCGATGTTCTTTTTGGAACTGAGGTAGCTCATATAAATATGGGTATTTCAGTGACGTATAAAGACATTTATTTGAGGAGATAGCCAAAATAGATTAAAAAAATTAAATATTTTGATTTAAAAATTGATAAAAACACATACATGTGACTTAAAACGGGATCTACGTCACAGGTCATGAAGTTGAGTTTCTTTTGATTTTCACTCGTTCTTATTTCATTGCGTGCGTGTCACAGCTTTTACTTTTTTAAATCCTAGCCCCTTATTTAATCAATCATCATGAAAATAGTTTTGTTAAGGGCCATAATTTCATGTGATAAACATAGATCATGACCTACAAAGTCAATCGTTTTTGCGCCATTAAAAGAAACAGATTTTTTTCTTATTGAAAAATTTATATAGAAATATATTTTGAGAGGGAGCTAAAATTATTTCCTACCCCCTCCCTAATATGTATATTTAATAAATATAATGAAGCTTTTCAGAACATTTTTAGGTAGAATTTGCATGCTAAAGAACTAAATCAAGGTATGAGTAATTAAGTTTTAAGTACTAAGGGGGGTCTGGGCAAATTTTCGGAAATTTGCCTCTAAAAAGCAGGTTTTTAACTAATTTGGTACCTTTAGTTGGGAAATTTTGGATATACATTTTTAGGTAAGATTTGCATTTTGATGAACCTAATGTAAAAAAGTTTCAAATATAAGCGTTCTAAAAACAAAGAGATCTTGGGTCATCCCCCAGAAAAGGTTTGGAAATTAGACTCTAAAAACAGGGTTTCAACTTGGTTTTGATACATACTGGTCCAGATTAGACATACATTCTCAGATAGGATAATAGTATCAGATTTTGATAACTTCTCTTTAAAAAGTTTTTTTTAATTTCCCCTAGATTGGACCCACCTGGGGGGCATTTTGGTTGAATATTTTCAAATGGCCCCCCTAGAAAATGATATTGCCCCCCGGTGGGGCGTGCGCCCCACGTTGGGAAACACTGGTTTAGAGATTTCCTTAAGGACCAATGGACAATAATACAATATCTGTATTGATACAGCAAAGTAATCCTGATTGATCGGGTAGCTAGTGTTTTCGTTAATTTTGACTTCTGTGCTACTAATTTTACCCTTTCAATAGAAAATAAATAGAGATTTAAAAAAAGAAAGCCAATTCCTGAAATATTTTCTTATCTACCATTTTTGTACAGCCTGTGTGCGTGTGAACCTACTAAAATATTATTTTCATCAAGAATGTGAAATGGATAATCCTGCCCAAAAAAGGCACTGATCCAGCACGGCTCCAAGGGGGGGACACTAGGGTGGTTACAAAAAATCAACTTTCGAAATTCTTAGGTCTTACCCCCCTAAAATGTGCCAATAGGCTAAAAAATGAGATTGGCCAAGTTTCAGCTCAATCCGATAATATTAACCCGTGCCTCATCGAGGTCAAAGTTCAGAAAAACAGCAATTTTTAACAAAAAATCGTAGTTTTCGCCCCATAAAACTGGAACCGTTAATCCCAGAAATCTGGTTAGGGTGTCATTTGATAGGAAATTTCCTACTCTTTAACTCTGAAGTTACGGAATTTTATTTGCTAAAACGGATTGGGCGCTATTTAGCATTTTCATAGTGAAGGTCCGTGAAAAAGCGACTTGATTGCTAGAAACCTAGAATATTACAATGTCTCAAAAAACTTTATCCTCCCGACTTTTTCTATTACTTTTGGTCCCAATAGATAGTAAATCAGTTTTTAAACCCCCTAAGTGAATTCTAGGGTATAATTTCAAACCCCCTAGTGTTTGAAAAAAAGGAGAAATATATATATTTTTAAACAAGCATTTTGGGACTGATAATGTGATAAAGTTGGTCCAAATACATTACTAAGAGCTTAATTAGATAGAATACCGATGGTATAGGGCCTTAACCTTTCCCTATAACCCCTATAATCTAAGCCAAAGAAGCGAGACTGCGAGGTTTTGCTAAACAATGGCTTTAATGTCCATTAAAAGTGATAAACAGAGCTAAATTACAAATTTTTCCCGAAAACCTCTAGAGAGTTGTTATTTGGTGTCAGAAATGATGTTTGAGATTATATATGTGCGTAAAATTATAATAATAGCGTCGTTCCGACTCTAAATGTAAAAAAATCCTATTTCTACCAAAGTTACATGTTTTCAGCTATAAGTGATCTTTGAAAAATGTATAAATTGATTTATTTTAATGTACCTCGAAATTAATTTGCCTATCATTCAAGGCAAGGAAAACTACTTTCTTGAAAAGTATAATAATGTTTCATTATATGATTGATCTATAATCTACAATTACTTAATATTTTGTTCTTTATTCGTCAATTTTTTTACTCCTGTGTGAAGGGAGACAAATATCATGTAAGAAAATGAAATATTAAAAAACATTTTCAATTTCACAGTTAATGTTTCTATGCTTTTCATAATTAATTTTTCTAAGAAACCATAAACAAGATTTCTCGGAAAAATACTGAGACACTCCAACAGTATATTCTCTGAAGTTTTCACTCGATTTTTTATAAGGGCAACCAAGTTACTGTCCTAAACCTAAAGATAGATAAACTCAATACAAAGAAAATCATGATAATTATCCAAAAACTTTTTAGACTATTTTTAAAAAATTACTTGGTAAAATTTTCGTTCTTCTCACCACCTGCAATACACAGAAAGAAAATTTTTGAAATCATTTGTTATAGCATACCTTTCAAAAAAGTTTATTTTCTTTGAATAATAGGCAAATGAATATTGTGGTATTTTAAAATAAATAAGATCACTTATATAGCGGAAAACATGTAACTTTGGTAGAAATAGGATTTTTTTTTACATTTAGAGTCGGAAGGACGCTATTATTATAATTTTACCCACATACATAATCTCAAGCATCATTTCTGACACCGAATGGCATCTCTCTAGAGATTTTTGGGAAAAATTTGTAATTTAGCTCTGTTTATCATTTTAATGGGTATTAAAGCCTTTAGTTAGCAAAACCTCGCAGTCGCGCTTCTTTCGCTTAGATTATAGGGGTTATAGGGAAAGGTTAAGGCCCTATACCATCGGTATTCTCTCTAATTAAGCTCTTAATAATGTATTTGGACCACCTTTATCCACCTTTAAGTCCCAAAATGCGTATTTAAAAATGTATATTTTTTTCCTTTTTTTCAAACACTAGGGGGTTTGAAATTATACCCTACAATTCACTTAGAGGATTTAAAAACTGATTTACTATCTAATGGGACCAAAAGTAATAGAAAAAGCCCGGAGGATTAAGTTTTTTGTCACATTGTAATGTTCAAGGTTTCTAGCAATCAAGTCGCTTTTTCACGGACCTTCACTATGAAAATGCTAAATAGCGCCCCATCAGTTTTAGCAAATAAAATTTCGTAACTTCAGAGTTTAAGTGTATGAAATTCCCTATCAAATGACACCCTAACCAGGTTTCTGGGATAAATGGTTCCAGTTTTATGGGGCGAAAACTACGATTTTTTGTTAAAAATCGCTGTTTTTCTGAACTTTGACCTCGATGAGGCACGGGTTAATATTATCGAATTGAGCTGAAACTTGGCCAATCTCATTTTTTAGCCTATTGGCACATTTTAGGGGGGTAAGACCTAAAAAAAGTTGAAAAAAAATTTTCCCCATGTAACTTGTGACCACCCTAGGGGGACACTTTTCCAGACAAGATCCCCTTGTGGTACCATTGGGGGTATGCCAGTCCTCCCTCAGAAAAAAAATTTAAATTTGACGTGTAAAAGTAGGGTTTAACTCATTTTTAGAAACATTTTGAGTCTAAGGGGGGCACTTTTCAACACTGTTACCTTTACCTTTTGACCCAAAATGTCAAAATTTTGGGGATTTCCTAAAAATAAACACTGAATATCCCATTTTGATACTAATGGGGGAAAAATTTTGAAATTAAACCTGTAAAAGTAGGGTTTACTCATTTTGAGAACCTTTTTGGGTCTCCAAGGGGGGGCACTTTCCAGAGTGCCACCCCCTGAATCTGCCACTGGCCCAATATAAGTTATATTTAGTTTTTGATAATAATCATAATGAAGCATTCAATCAAAATTTCTCGCTAAAAGTAGGAAAAGACCACCTACCTTTATAGCATGCTAAAACACAAAATTTTAAGGGGAAGATCCTCATTAATCTTTATTTTGAGCAGGGTTCAGCTCACGGTAAGTGGCTCATGAACTGCAAGTGTCTCTTGAATGCAGGTATACTCTATGGCAGGTATGGGCAACCTTTTCGAATCCGCAGGCCGGATTCAATGGTTATAATGACGTGGAGGGCCATAGAGTAGATAATAGGTAATATTTTTTAAGTAAAAAATTAGTAGTTTTATTATATGTACTTACGAAGTTTAATACTAAAGTTAAAATTTAATCTCGAGGTATACAATATATTGATAACATACAATAATTATAAAGAAGTTACATTAATCTGGACTAAAATAATATCTTGATTACATACAATAATTATAATGTTTAAGTTACATTAATATGAGCTAAAAATAATATTCAGAGCTCATATAGTAATGAAAAAATATTTCAGGACAGATTTTAGCAATTGTCATTACACAATGCAAGATAATTAATGGAGGAGGAATTAATGGTCAGGAGGACAAATTAACTTTAGAAGCATTGTGAAAGGCAGAGAATGAATATAGTCCGTATGGTAGAGCCGGAAACAGGGGCCAATTTAGGGTGAAACGGGAGGGGAATATAAACCGTCGTGAAGTAACAACTCTCCCACGCTTATAGACGCCTCCCAAGAACGAAATATAGTTGTACAATACGTTTTAACTGCTAAAATTAAGTTATTTTTGGGGAAAGTTCTGTATCCCCTCTTTCGCTCTTGTTGAAGAAAACCAGAGTGATTTTTTGGTACAATTTTTAAAATGTTCCGCGGGCCGGATAAAATGACGAGGCGGGCCGGATCCGGCCCGCGGGCCGTAGGTTGCCCATCGTTGCTCTATGGGGATTGGCATAATAGTTTCACGAAAAGCATTATTGAAAGATTTAATTTATAGAACTAGAAATGTTAATACCTGAAGGATTTATCTTCACATAGCTTCATCTTAGTTCACAGCAACAAAAATTAGCCTGCTCTAAAATAACATAGGAAAAAAAGGATAGAATAATTTTCATTTGATTTCAACTTCCATTATTTTTGTTGGCCTTTTCTTAGATTCAAATAAGTTCAACATTCAAGTTTAAATATTCATTTTAAACTTAAACCTCATTAAAAGTAAAGTGAGAAAAATCTTACCAACATGTAATTCTTCTTAAAATTTAAAGGGTATTCCATCTTAATTATGTAAATTAAGAAATTATAGGTCATTATTTTATATAAGTATTTACATTTTCAGTATAATGTAAAAATAACTTGTTTACATTAAGAATTTATGGATTTAGGAACCCTCTAGAAACAAGTTAATTTTCCTTTTTAACTAAAATTTTTCTATACATCTCCCAAAAAAATTAGTATGCTACATTTCTATGTTGACTTTTCACAAAATACAAAAGAACCCCTTCAGAATGCTTAAGTATTTCAAACCATTTCCACAAAAATGCAAATAAAAAATTGGAATGTTTTAAATACTTGAAATATAATGATTTTGAAACATTTAGCATTGTGTCGGTTCTTTACCTATAGTTTCTATCAATCCCACATATAGTTATTAGGGTGGCCCTTATTTTTCAAAGTTGGATTTTTGTTTCGCGCCGGGCTGATTTTTTTTCCTTTTGCTATAGAATGAAAGTGTGCAAAAGGATTTTCCAATATTTTAATATTAACACGTGCCTCATCGGGGGTGAAGTTTTCCTATAGCGCGCCATAACAATAGTATGGCTTACGACGGGAATAGCGTCTCCGCTAAGAATTAAGAAACATAAGACTTCGTAAGACATAAGAATATTATTAGTATGCATTAAATTAGTTAAAAAGTCAAGAATTAAACAAAAGTATTTATTAAAAAAAAATTAAAAAGCATACATATTGCATATAATTCAGAACTGCTTAACGTATATAAAACAACAATTACACTACTCGACAAAAAAATAGGGTCAAAATGCTTCTGACACAATTCCCCTGAATCCGAATCCGACCCCCGTTTTTCTCCATCACGTACAGATTTTCGGGGAACAGCCCCTCCCCCTTTTTGCGTTTTTCGATTACTTAATGACTTTGAATTCGATTTTCAGGGGCAAAAACTATTACTTTAGCCTTTAAATTACACCCGAGGGAACAAGAAATGTTAAAGCTTCTAAAATATACAAATATGTAGCAAATGGGTAAGTTTAAGGGGTTATTACCCCCCTAAAAAGGCAAAAAAATCGTTAAAAATTATAGAGATTGTTATTGGCTATTTTTTCCTCTAATTTTTTACGCAATTTATCATTAAAGGGTCCTAACCCTTCCCCAAGGACCCAAATTTAATGAATATATGCAGCAATGATTTTTATAAAAAGCGGTTGAGGTGTTAGCGCCCCCAAAGCACCCTCGGAAGGGTTCTATGCCATACTTAAGGGTTAAACTGCTATACAAAAAAAATTCCAACTGTTACTGACTGAATTTCAGTCGATTCTGTGTAAAATGACCTCTTGAACGCAAATATGACACCCGTTTTCCCCCATCACCCTCAATTTTTAATGGGACAACCCCCAATTGTTATCCACAGCCCACGCATCTATTAACAGCTTGAAACATGGAACCCCCATCCCCAAAAAATGGCCAGTTTTAACGAACTGAACAATTCCCTCAGGATAGACCTGAAATTTAAGAACAATGTAATTTTTGAGCTTTTCAAAATATGAATATTATTCCTGAGTTCACTAGCGGCGGCGCGATTCAGAGAGTCTCTTCCGCGAGTGCTTCGGTGGCGCTAACACCTCAACCGCTACTAGTAAAAATCCCTGCTGCATATATTCATTAAATTCGGGTTCTTGGGGAAGGGTTAGGACCCTTTAATGATAAATTGCGTGAAAAAGTAGAGGAAAAAATAGCCAAAAACAATCTCTATAATTTTTAACGATTTTTTGCATTTTTAGGGGGTAATAACCCCTTAAACTTACCCATTTGCTAGAAATTTGTATATTTTAGAAGCTTTAACCTTTTTTGTTCTCTCGGGTGTAATTTAAAGGCTAAAGTAATAGTTTTTGCCCCTGGAAATCGAATTCAAAATCATTAAGTCATCGAAAAACGCAAATAGGGGGAGGGGCTGTTCCCTGAAAATCTGTACGTGATGGAGAAAACGGGGGTCGGATTCGGATTCAGGGGGTCATTTTACATAAGAATCTGCTTGAATTGTGTCAGAAGCATTTTGACCCTATTTTTTTGTCGAGTAGTGTGATTGTTGTTTTACGTTAAGCAGTTCTGAATTAAATGCAATGTGTATTCTTTTTAATTTTTTTTCAATAAATACTTTTGTTTAATTCTTGACTTTTTAACTAATTTAATGCATACTAATAATATTCTTATGTCTTACGAAGTCTTATGTTTCTTAATTCTTAGCGGAGACGCTATTCCCGTCGTAAGCCATACTATTGCTATAGCGCGCTATAGGAAAACTTCACCCCCGATGAGGCACGTGTTAATATTAAAATATTGGAAAATCCTTTTGCACACTTTCATTCTATAGTAAAAGGAAAAGAAATCAGCCCGGCGCGAAACAAAATATTGAAAAAAAAATTTCTCCATTATAATAAGGGCCACCCTAATAGTTATATACGTACTATATAGTTATAATCAAGGTTGGTAAGAATTAACAAATTTGTCCATTTTCTATATAGTAGGCAAATTTGGTAGGATTGTAACCAAATTGGTTATTTGGGTATTCATATTTTAGTCATTTTCTAAATATTTCTTTGACCATTTTAAGTACAAACAATAAAACTAAATTTTAACTAAATGCATGCAACCACTGGACAACTTCTTCAGGGGTGCAGTATCCAGTGGCCGCATACAGGGTAACCTTTCTGTATGGAGCAGATCCGCAAATGCAGAACTACCCCATCTGCACCCAAGGTCACCCTGAAACCAATGTAGGGGTATAAATAAAACAAGTTTGAAATAACAAACTAACATACCTTTCTTCACACAACGCGGCATAATATAAAAATCAGCAGTATATGTTTCTCTCATAATAAAACCCATCAAAAGTTTAGTTCTTTAACAGAAGCGGAATACAAAGACTGACAAATTGTCTCGGAACACATAACCCCTTTCAAAGAAACACAACAGAACAATCCTTAAGAAAGAAAATTGATCAAAAGAAAGGATATGTGGAAAAAGGAAAAACCAGCCTTCACCAATCAGGCCACTTGATTGGACTTAAATGTCACCCTGAAACCGGAAAATAGAGGTTCTTTAATTAAATTTTCGAGGATACCAAAATTATCCTTAGAACCATTACGTTAAGTTAGTTTTAGTGTTTGTACTTGATTGGTTTCTATTTTGGTATTTAGAAGCTTTATGCGCTGTACAGAGTTTATGAATTTTTTCCTTAGTTTAAACTAAGATATCTTGGCTTTAGTTAACCTGAAATGTGAGGAGGTAAAGAATTCAACAATAGGAAAGTATAAAACTCATTTATTAGACTCCAACAATATCAGAAGAGAAGAGAGTAAAGCAGCAATATAAACAAGCTTATATAACGTGTGAGTTCTGACGTCAGAGAGATTGTGTTCTTCTTGACTTCGTCTACTCGGCGTCTTCTTCTTCGGCACCACAGTACTCCCCCTGCAGTCATGAAGTCGGGCTGAAGCGGACTACAGGACGAGACTTCCTGCCGTATCTGGTGGTGACAGTCTGCTCTGGTGTAGAAGGGTCCGTGACTGGATCTGGTGGCTCGGAGGGGGTCGAGCGGGGGACAGTCGACAAAGTCGAAGGGAAGGCTTCGGAAGCTAGCAGGTGAGCTGGTTTAAGACGATCAATGCTCACGGTTTCTTTCTTGCCGTCAATGTCCAGTTGAAAGAACTTCTCATTCCTAGTCAGTACTTTGTAGGGACCACAGTATGGTTGTTCCAGAGGACGTCGAATACGGTCGATCCGGAGGAACACGTGAGAGGAGTCTTTCAAGTCCTTGGCAATGAACATCGCAGTAGAACCGTGGTGAGACATGGGGGTAGGTCTAAGGGATCTTGTGAATCGTCTCAAACTCTGCAAGAAATCAAAAGGGCTTGAGGTTTTAGGAGAGTTACGGAAAAATTCTCCTGGGAGTTTGAGGGGTGATCCATACACCAGCTCGGCTGAGGAAGCTCCGATGTCCTCTTTCAGCGATGCTCGAATTCCGAGTAGGACTATTGGTAGGGCGTCCAGCCAGCTTTCAGGACTGTGTGACTTTAAGGATTCCTTCAGACGACGATGAAATCGCTCAACAGCTCCATTACTTTGGGGATGGTAAGATGTCGTTCGGGTGCTGGAAATACCAAGAAACTTGACAAGAGATGAAAAAAGATTGCTCTGAAAATTCGTACCTCGGTCTGTGGTAATTACTTCAGGCACTCCGAATCTAGACACTCATCCTCCTAGGAATGCTCGAGCAATAGTATCACTCAGCTGGTTCTCAATAGGAATGGCTTCAGGCCACCTAGAAAAACGATCAGTGCATGTTAGCAAAAAACTTTTTCCGCGGACTGTGGGTAGGGGACCCACGACATCTAAGTGCACATGAGAAAATCTTTCCGAAGTCATTGGGAAGTTACCAACTGGTGATTTCGTATGTCTGATGACCTTGGACTTCTGACACGGCAAACAAACTTTGCACCAAGCAGCACAGTCTTTGTTAACAGAGGGCCACACAAAACGTTGTGTGATCAATTTCCGTGTCGCCTTCACACCTGGATGAGAAAGATTATGGATTAATTCAAACACTTTTTTTCTAAATGATAGAGGCACATAAGGACGCACAGTATCAGTAGAACAGTCACAGTAAAGGGGATTTTCAGACGAGCCAATGTGCATGGGTCTGAGTTCAAAACCGGTCTCGGACCGCAGCAAGGAGAGCAGTTCTTCGTCAGTTAGTTGCTCGTGTGCCATCTCGTCATAGTTTAACGAAGGTAAACCGTCAATTAGAGAAATGCGAGATAGGGCGTCAGCAACTACGTTATCAGAACCTGAAATGAACCGCAAATCTGCTGTAAATTGACTGACGTACTGAAGGTGACGTACTTGTCGAGGAGAGAAGCTATCTTGCTTTTGAGAAAAGGCAAATGTTAAGGGTTTATGATCGGTAAATATTACAACCTCACGTCCCTCCAACATATGCTTGAAGTGTTTTACAGCAAGATAGATGGCTAACAACTCGCGATCGAAAGTGCTATAATTTTGCTCCGTAGGTGTTAGTTTCTTAGAAAAAAAACCTAATGGTTCTAGTTTGTTATCTATGTGCTGATGGAGAGTAGCTCCAACAGCAAAATTAGAAGCATCAACCATTAAAGAAAGACGAGCATTTGGGGCAGGAAATGACAAGGCAGATGCATTAATGATCAGATTTTTGCAGGATTCAAAGGCTGCCTTTGTTTCCTCTGACCAAGAAATGAGAGATTTGTCATTCTTTGTTTTACCTTTAATGAACTCATGTAGACAAGCTTGTTCACTAGCAGCATTCTTTAGGAATCTGTGATAAAAGTTTAGAGTTGCCAAAAAACGACGCAATTCTTGTGTATTGCTGGGGAGTGGAAAGTTATGTAAAGTCTTAACCTTTTCCGGTAGGGGAGAAATACCTTGGGGGGAAACCAAAAAACCTAAAAATGGCAGTTCAGTAGCACCAAAAATACATTTTTGTACATTGATTACCATGCCGCTTTCACTAAGTGCCTTGAAAACACGTGCCAGGTCTTTTTGGTGAGTTTCAATGTCTTCCGATGCGACGAGCAAGTCATCAATATAAGCATAACAACAGTCAATGTCTCGGATAATGCCGTCAATAAATCGTTGAAACGATTGGGCAGCGTTTCGTAGTCCGAATGACATGAAGTTATACTCAAAAAGACCTATGGGTGTAATAACTGCACTTTTGGGAACATCCTTTGGTTCAATCGGAATCTGGTGATATGCTTTCACCAGATCGATTTTGGAAAAAACTCGTTTCCCCCGCAACCCACTAACAAAATCATGAATATGCGGGAGGGGGTAACTGTCAGGAATTGTCGCGGCATTTAAACGCCGGAAATCCCCACAGATCCTCCAGGATCCATCCTTTTTCCTCACGAAGTGTATTGGGCTGGCCCAAGGGCTTTTGGAAGGTTGTATGATCCCCTGTTCAATAAAAAGCTTAAACTGTTTTTTGAGTTCTGCTAGTTTTTCTGGGGATAGACGTCTAGCTTTAGCATGCACAGGGGGTCCTTTGGTCTCAATACAGTGAGAGTAGGAGGAGGGCTTTGGTTTAGAATTTATGTTAGCAGAAAAGAGTTCAGGGAATTTGGTCAAGATTGACTGAAAAGGACAGTTCACAGAAAGGGGTGTCAAACCTGAAGATTGTCCAGGACACTTTATACCTTTCACCTTTAAAGATGTTACACGATCAAGAAGTTGTCTGTTTTTAACATCTACTAATAATTCAAAATGCTCCAGGAAATCAGCTCCTAAAATGGGGTCCGAAACATCTGCGACTATGAATGTCCAAGGGAAACTTCTACGTAAACCTAAATTTAAGTCTAACCTAATTGTGCCATAAGTGGCAATAGAGGATCCATTTGCCGCAAAAAGAGAAAGATCACCAGGCTTACGATTCTTAACAAGTGCCTTAGGGTAGCAGCTTAACGCGGCCCCGCTATCAATAAGAAATTTAGATCCAGTTAACAAGTCCGAAATATACAATCGGCTATTAGGTATGCACTTATCTGTCGCCGACAAAACAGACGTGCTGTCTAGTTTTCCGGATAGCTACAGGGCTTAATGCACTTTTGCGCTTTGTTACCCCAGCGTTGGTGATACCAACAGAGTTTTTCTGAATTTTCACTAGGATTGCGAGAAATAGATCGTGATCGATGGCGGTGTTTTTTAGGACCACGGAACGAAGATCGGTTTCTGGAACATGCCAAATCATCAATGGTCTTTTTGAGACCAGCGATTTCTGACCTAAGAGATTGCAATTCAGAATTGTTAGAATCAACACCTGAAATAGCGATTGAACAACCAGAGACCTCATGAATTTTGTCAGCAATTTGTGCTACCTCATGGAGATCAGCTGTAGACACAGATACAATCTGTTGAATATTTGTAGGAAGGCGTTGCATCCAGAGATTTTTTAGAACACTCTCATCCACTTTACCCGTGGCCAAATTTTGCATTTCACAAAGCAATTGGGAGGGTCTTTTATCTCCAAGCTGCAAATCTTTCACCAATAGATTCAATTGGGCAGTTTCTGATTGGGCAAAATACTGGAGAATACGATCCTTTAATGTGCTATATGAATTGGCAGTGGGAGGGTTTTTAACTATATCCCTAACACAATTTAATACTTTTGAACTAAGAACAGAAACGATCGCATTGAATTTAGTAGCATCTGTGGAAATTCTAGCCATCTTAAATTGGGATTCGACTTGAAGGAACCATAGTTCTGGATCATCTTCCCAAAACACTGGAGGTTTGTAGGAAACGTGAGAAAGTTCTATACCTGGATTTGAGGATGTCTGGCCTGAAACCGAAGGATCAGTTTCAACTGGAGGAGTTTCAACATCTTTTGTGTCATCCTTTGAATCAGGGTTCTTTACATCCGACATTTTGAAAAAGTTGATCCGTCAAAAACTGTTCAATATGATCGGAAATTGCAGATGATCAACCCGTCGATACGGTGGATGCGATCGGCAGCAGGAGCCACCCTGAAAGCAGAGTGATCTGGTCGACGACGGAAGAAGCTAATCCTTGACAAGATCAAATAATGAAGGAACTTCAGGTTAGTTATTCAGCAAAAACTGGCCTAAAATAGGTCACCAGTATGAAGAGGTAAAGAATTCAACAATAGGAAAGTATAAAACTCATTTATTAGACTCCAACAATATCAGAAGAGAAGAGAGTAAAGCAGCAATATAAACAAGCTTATATAACGTGTGAGTTCTGACGTCAGAGAGATTGTGTTCTTCTTGACTTCGTCTACTCGGCGTCTTCTTCTTCGGCACCACAAATGTTTTGTTTATGATGAAATAAGATCACACAAGAATAAAATGCATAAAATCAGTTTTATTCTTTACATTCCTCATTTACACTTCCAGTCACCCCCCTTTGTACAAGACCAGAATATGAACATGATCCAATCAATGTACACTCATGTTGAACACGTTCAGATGAGACATGCGGTATAAAAACAAATGCGAGTATGAAAGGGTGGACGACGATAAAAAAATGTATCAAACGAATTTCATAGAAATCAGCACATGAAAACACTTGTAGTAGCTTTTAGCCTAAAAAAATTTGAAAGAATTTCGTAGAAAAATAATTTTAAATAGTTGCAAATCTATGAAGACAGGATCCGATTTCCATTTTTGGCACAGCACTATGCGTGATTTGTAAAATACTTGCTTTTGGCTTTAACAGTAGATGGAAAACCAGATTATCTATTTCTATAGATTATGATTAGAAAGACTAAAAAAACTTCTCTTTTGTTGTAGTTTAAGAAAAAAAGAATTTGTTCATTGTTCGCTTTGGCAAGCTGCTTGTTCAGAAGGGTACTTGGGTATGGGCGCTTGGTTTTTACTGTGCAGCATCTTGTTTTCAACCTCTCTCATCACTTTCTTGGTTTTCACAACTGTAAAAACACGTTTAATCACTCAGAAGAATAAAAACAACTTCTAATTAAAAATAAGAGTACTTAAGGATTAGCCAGAAACAAGTGCCAAGTTGTATGCCAAAATTGAAAAAAAATAACCAAACATCAAATTAAAATATATCCACTAACTAGCAGTGTTACTTTTGATGGTAATGAGGAAGTTGCATGATTTTTTTTAATTTTTTTAATCGATTCCTCTTGCAAAAATAAGCAACTACCCAAAATTTGAGGCCGATCGAGAAATTTTTTGATTGTGAAAAAAATTAACAAAAATCCCCTTTTTAAAAGCGCGCGAAAACGCCAAGAGTTTGGATGTGACGTCATCTTATACTAAACATTGTTGTAAAGCAATGGAGTTGATGGTATTATTGTTGACGTCATCTTATAGTTTAAACAATAAACGTTTTCAGTCACGTGTTTTTTTCTCGACTTTTAAATTAACATATTTAATTACCTGTACATTTTTTTGAAAAACTGACTAGATATTTCATTTTAGCATACAAAAAACCATACGGAACACTTGTTTGTTTTTGAAAATCTGACACATGCAACTTCCTTATTTGTATAACGTTGCTAATAAATTCTGATTGGCAAGGTTTGCACCAGGCTAATCCTAGAGTACCAAAATAAAATTATAAGATTTAATATTGGAACAAAAAAATTCTGATTTTTTAAATGATACGGAAGAAATTTCAAAATTATAATTTTTATATATAATTAATATTGTGATAATAGTTCTTAACTTTCAGGTTTTCTAGAGAAAATAAGTAAAATTTCAAGGTAAGTTTATAAATTGGTTTTTAATAAAACCAAACTTACGCTTTCTGGAAATGTTTTTCTCTAGTTTCTCTCTTCTATCCTCTGCATTCTAAAAGAAGATTCAGAATTAAGTCTTGCAACAATGCACCAAAAGAGCAAATATAGATACTTAAAACTGAATGCATTGAAAAATACTACCCTTCGGACCTCTTTATAACAAACATGAAACAATTACCTTGTACACATGATGAAACAATTATGTCTTCATCAAGACTTAAAACAAAACAATTTGACATAGTTTTACCTTAAGTTTTTCCATAGCTTGTTCAAAACACAATTGCTGCCTCTTTTTTGCCTCTTGCAGGCACCCAAGTTGTGATTGCAAGTCTCGATTCTGTTGAGAAGAAAATATCAAGTTATATTAGTATTAGGGAATAAGTAAGAAAGCACAAAGAATTCACAGTTAGTATTTTTTTTTAAATGTTGAAGAGTGCATTGGCAAAATACATTAGTATTTCTATAGGAGTAGCTTAATAAAAAAACTTGTTTTATGCCGACTTTGATTAGTCTGATGTTTTTCAGACTATTAGGAAAAAATGAAAATATTAGCTTCTCAAGTTTACTTCAAACCCAACAATTTATGAAATTCAAGAATAGTTATCAATTAAACAGTTGACTTTAAAAAAATAAATTAAGGCTATAAATTAGATAATTTAGACAAACATATGTATATCTATGAATAGTACACTTGCCATCATGGATTACTTTTCAAAGATCCTTAAAGATTTGTAAGAGGCTTATATAGCAAGTTGATTTTTAAACTGAATTACCATTCAAGGCACTAAGCTGTTTTTGCCACAAATATAAATAAATGGAAAGAAGACAGTAACATGTATTCAAAAAGCATTGGAAATAAGTTGCCCTACCTTGCCAAACTTTTTCCTATCCAAGTGTTATACCTCCTTTTAAAATAAATACCTTACTCTTAGGACGAAACACACACAAAATATAAATGCTTAACATTTTATTACTTAAAATGGCAATGGGAAGAAAAAAAAGAAAACAAAAAATGTTATTTACTCTGTTTGATCCCCATTTTATGAATGGAAAGTTAGGAGCCACAAGCCTGTTGGGGGAGGTAAGAACAGGAAAAAATTGAAACCCATTTGTAATGCTCAAAAACATTCACTTACCTGTAGATTCAGTGCTTTCAGTTCCTCCACCGATGGACACGGAGCGATCCAGAAGTTATCCACCAATTTAGAAGCTTCTTGCAGGCAGATGGCGATGTTCATGCCTTCGTCCCTGATCGCTTTGAACGTCATGCTTTCAATATTCTGAGAAGAACAGAATTATAATTTTATAACAGCTATGACAACACGTGTAGCAATTGATGGAAGGCCCATAATACAAAGTTTTTTACTTAGCACAACAATTATTTTAATTGAAAGCATACATAGTTTTTTAGTTCAATAGAAGCAAAATATACACATTTACAAACAAAATTAATTATGTAGAATATTTTGAAAATTCAACTTTTACTGAGTTTTGAGATAGAAATATTTTTACATCTCCAGATTGATTAGTATAATTTAAAAGCAAAAGACTATATCAGTGTTTCCCAACCTTTTTCGGTCCATGCCCCACCAAAACCTTTTTAAATTTTCCATCCCCCCCCGGTCTCAGTGTAGGTAGAATTTGCATGCTAAAGAACTAAATCAAGGTATGAGTAATTAAGTTCTAAGTACCAAGGGGTACTTAGAACTTAACTAATTTGGTACCTTTAGTTGGGAAATTTTGGATATACATTTTTAGGTAAGATTTGCATTTTGATGAACCTAATGTAAAAAAGTTTCAAATATAAGCCTTTTAAAAACAAAGATCTTGGGTCATCCCCCAGAAAAGGTTTGGAAATTAGACTCTAAAAACAGGGTTTCCACTTGGTTTTGATACATACTGGTCCAGATTAGACATACATTCTCAGATAGGATAATAGTATCAGATTTCGATAACTTCTTTTTAAAAAGTTTTTTTTTAAATTCACCCTAGAATGGACCCACCTGCGGGCATTTTGGTTGAATATTTTCAAATGGCCCCCCTAGAAAATGATATTGCCCCCCGGTGGGGCGTGCGCCCCACGTTGGGAAACACTGGACTATATGATGATTTTAGTAATGGATATTTTTTTTGAAACTTTCCCAATTAGAAAAAATTACCTTCCTAAATTTGACGAAATACAAAAGACAAGCACCATTAGATAAGATATTTTAGGCTAATAAGGTCAAAATGATGGGGGTCTCTGGGAGCAGTTAGGGCCTTCAAACGAATCAAAGAGAAGCCTGTCACTGGCAACAATTCTAGGAAAGATACCTTGCGAGGGGAAGAGAATCTGGTGACATGCTGAAGGCCATCATCCGTCCTGGACAGAACAATCTTGATCCCAACTAAACTCTCTTGGACCTCTTTTTTCAACAGTTTGAAATGCTGAAGCAGCCCTATGGCATGAAGACTATCTCCTTTTCCAAAGGTATCATCTGAGAGGGAAAAAACACATTCTTCAGGATCTTTTTACAACACACATTCTACAACAGGATCACTGTACATTAGGGTTATGATTTTTTTTTCATATTTAAAAGCCTCTGGTGGTAACTGTTGAGTATTGGTCCATAACTCTCGAAAATAACTTTGATTTTTGAAAACTGTGAAAAAAAGCTAGCGCCCCCAATGAGATTTTGTATAAGGATGAAGTACTGTAAGGCAATTATTAAAATTTTGTTTGACGCGGAACATAAAACAGATTAAATTATAAAAATGTTTTGAATTTGTAAATTATAATTTATTAACTTACTAATTAGCAATTTGGTCCTTTTACTAATGTTTCGAAGTTATTCCATCAATTTAGCAGCTTGCTTGGCCACCATACTGGATAGGGTGGCACATCAAGCTTTGATGGTTCCTGCATTTGCAAAGGCATTTTAAGGGCACTTAAGTGGATGTACGATTGATTAGGTGGTGTGTGATTGCTGTATGAGAAAATGAAATGATGTTGGGTGCGCAAGGTTATTTCTCAATACAAATGAATTTAATTCCATAAAATTAACAAGTAGGCAAAAGTTCATCATCAGGCTTTTATATATTTCAAAAAAAGTATCTGAATCATAACCCTACTGTACATAAAGACGATTATGAATAAATGAGGCGAACAAAAATTCTGAATGGTAACGTTCTAAAAAGGGTATGAACATTCAGAATGAGCTGGTAAAATATGGATGCAGCATAAAATATAAGTTAATATACAAGCCTCTTTTGATTACCTATAAAGTTAGCATAGTTGATTTTAGAAAATGTTAAGTTAAATAAACAGATATTATATTAAGACTGACAAGTTTCATGGATTTATATCAAACTTTTTACTCTACTCTGGAGTGATGTCAAGTATTGTATTTTCTCTTTTTACTTATACAGTTAAACTGAGGATAGGGGTTACTAAGAATATTAAATTACTCAAAAACTAGACAAAAAACAAATAAAATCGGGGTTGTAAAAACATGTTTTTGTTCTATTTGTTTTTATTTACCCTCAACAAGGAAATGCTAAGAAAACCCATGATTTTTAAAAATTTAAATTAAATTTTTCAAATTGAAATTAGTCTAATAAAGCTATAATTTTAAACACACCACAAATAGTTTGTTCATTTAAATGATTTTGTAAGTTTTCTTCACAGCATCGTGCTCTTTATCAAGTAATGTGTACTGCCTATGTCATGGGGATTTGGTGGTTTATACCCAAGCCTTATACTTGACAGTCTTTTTCAGCTCTGAGAGTCATCCACACTTGAAAATGGTTAGTTTGTTGCCTAAATAAAGGGAGCAACTTGCTAAAAAATATATGTGTTTTAAACAAGTTTTTTTTTTGCTTTGTTATAAACGAGTGTTTTAAACCCTGAATAAAATGTTTTCTATAACTTATTTTAAAAAATCAGCAGAAACAAAGCAAGATCTTAAAAAGAAAATATTTGCATGTGAACCTGACTCAAAAATAAAAAAAATTCTTACCTATTAGCTTGCTGGTGTTCATAGAATGAGGGACCTGCTTCATCTTCATACTCATGTCAAGACACTTCTTACTGGCCAGGAAATCTCCCTGTTCTGGAGCAGAACCTTCGTGGTTAGGATCGGACTCGATTCCAAGGTCAGGAGAAGAGAAGTGGGAGCGATGGAACAGGGATTCGTGGGAACCCCCGACTGCATTCGGCTTGCGGGAGAGGCCGGCCGAGGAGTCTTTCTGCGGCTCGTTCTTTGGCTTTGAGCTGACAAGTTTGGTCGGGAAGTGTTCTTCGAAGCTCATGGGGCTGAGGCTTCCACTTCGACTCAAGGTGATGGTCTCTTCGCTGAGCACAGATTCACGATCGCTCATGTCTGGGAAGAAAACGCCCAACCATGTCAAAAAAAGGGGTAAATTTAACAGAAGTTAAGTACAGCAGCTTGGTAATAGTTGTTATATAATGAGGTATTCTCACGTTTTGAGATTAAATTTTATTAAAATAGTAGATAAAAAACCTTGAAGAATGACGTTTACATCAAGTATTTTCGTAGCCTAGTTTTTCTGAAATATAAATTTTTGAAATTTCGTTTTTTGTTTGGGGGGGGAAACACTTTTGAATTACAAATCATGCGCTGTGACTTCACATCCAATAGAAGCCCGTTTTCTAAAAATGTGACTTTTCTGACGTTTTGGCAAAAATATAATTGAATTTTAAATTATTTAAAACACATTTTTGAACTTAAAAAACAGAAATTTGGGAGTTTTTAACCATAAGGTATCAAAAAAGTATAAAATCAAGAAAATCCCTCACTCATGCAAATACCTCACTATTAACTACATTGTATTTCACTGTTCCTATGTTGTTTCTCATGGTAACAGTTTTTTAAACAATTAGTCTTGAGTAAATAAACAAGTACGTTTTACTAAGATTTTAGTCCTTTTTATTAAATGAGTTAATACAGTGGCTTAGTATCAACAATTTCTTTTGTAGAATAGGGTTAAAACATAGTTTTGAATTAGAAATAAATTTTTTTTCTAAAGATTTTTAAGCATCTACAAACAATTTAAAGGGAAACCAAAGAGGCCTTTACAAATCCCAATACACAGTTCTCATAGATTGATTTCCATCTTTCTCTTTACCTCATCTAATAGTTGAAATATTTCTGTGACTGTTTTTATTTTTGAGAAATTCTGGAGATAAAAATTTTTAGTAAGAGTTTGGATGGGAATAGAAATTACTTAAAAATTTTTAATGCCTCAACTCTGATGCAGTAACCAGAAAATAGTTTCTAGGAGGTGTAACTGTTTTTATAATGCATTAAGGGAAATTGAAGAAATCTGAAAAATGTTGAGAGATATTCATCTTCTACTCCCAAATGAAATGCTTGAGGCTGAGGCATATGACCAAATAGTCTTGTGTGCGTGTTCTAGGGATCTATCTAATTAATGGTTCCAGTTTAACTAAGTAATTAAACTTAGAAAACTAGCTTTGGCTAGTGCTTAATAATATTGAGAACCTAATACAACCTCAGGCCTTAGTGTTTACCACTCAATAAAGGGGTATAAGAAATAAGCTGTTTTGTGTCTCAGACATATTTAGAATAAACAAAATCATGTTTAATTTAGCTGTACCTAAAAATTACACAGTACAGCATAGGAAAAGTTAATAATTACCTTTGGTTGGGCTTCTAGGTACATTATTTAAGGGCAAATCTAGGGATTTCAGTAATGAGTTAAGCTGAGAAACTTGATCCAATTTTTCATCCAAATTGCTCAATTCGTTTTCAAGTTTTCCAAGGAGAGACTTAGCAGCAGACTTTTTAGGAGATTCTAAATTTGAAAAAAGGTAAATGAAGCACAAATTTTCTTAATTGAGATAGAAGAATTTTAGCATAAAATGTTTACAATATCCATTCATACCTCCAGCAGGAGATTCAAGCACTTTCAAGTTCAAGAACTCATCCTTCAAGCTTTTAAGAGCACATTCCAACGAATCAACTTTACAAGATATCACAGATACTGCCTCCACAAGCCTGAAAAGCATGATAAAATGATGAACAACTTTTACCAAGTCCAAACTTATTTGAGTGGGTAATTTTAAAAAACTTATAAGGAGATTTAGTTTTATTTAATGAATAGATTATGCTCCCAATAATAATTATTCTGATTATTTATTCACAAAAATGTTTCAGTTTTGAAAAATAATTGTGTACTTTACCTGTCGGATGAGTCACAGGTGCCAAGCAGAGGTTCCAAATTCAATTTGAGGGATTCAAACCTGTCACTTGAAATAGAATTACAAGGAGAACGCATGATTTCTTTTGACTCCTGAGCAGAATGCTTTGCTAGAGAGCTGTCAGTTTTAGGATTGACTTTGGAGCAGTCGCAGTCATGCAAGATTAACGGAATAAAAAATCTCTTCAGAAAAATTTGCAAGTTCTGAAGGTATTCAACATCAAGCGTGAGCTCTAACTGCAAGTTCTGCAAAGTGCTGTCACACTTTTCCATATAGCTAGTTGACAGAGACCTGTTCAGCCTGGGATCACTTCCCGATTTCTGCATTGGAGGCCCCTGCAGAGAACGTAGATTCTCGATGTGGTTCCGGAACTTTTCGAAATGGCCTAGGTGGATGTTTTTCTTCTGGTAGAACTGCTTCTCCAGCTTTAATATTCCGTAAACCAGCTCCCATTTGCGTTTCTTAAGATCGTCTATGACGGATTCGGTTTTCGAGTGGAGAGGATCAGAGAAACTTTGATTAAGTGGTACCTCGGCAGCTGCCTGAATTTTAGCCTCGGATACTTGTTTGTATTTGTACAACTCATCCACTTCCTTTTGCTTCTCAATGAGCAGATTGTAGCTATTTTGAAGTTCTTTTTTCAGATCTTTAATGAAAGAAGTCTTGGCTTCCAGTTTTTCCTTCACCTCTGTCAGATCTTTTTCCAGGTCACTGGCGGCTTTGTTGGCTCTCTTGTTTCCTTCCATCTGAGCGACCAACTCTTCTCTCAGGTCATTCTTTTCTTTAGTCAGTATTAGGATGCGCTTTTCATAAAACTCCACCTTGGCCTGTAAAGCTTTGATTCTCTTTGCTTGCTTCTTTTCTGTGTCCACATATTTTTCAGAAGTGCTTGAACTGAATGATTCATCAAGATCAGCTGCATCAAAACTATCAGAATGAGCATAACTTGCTTCTGGTCCAATACCAGCATGCCCAGATGACATTAGGGCCTCTTTTGAACCAATACCGGTATCTCTACGTTGAACCAAAGTCCTTGAATCCTCACCAACGTCTCTATTTTGAAGAGAATCGACACTCGATGGAACCAGCACCATTTGGGATTCACTACCAGTATCTCTGTGTTGAATCAAAGTACTTGAATCAACACCAACTTCCCCATGCTGAATCAAAGAGTTGGAATCAACACCCAAATCCTCAGTGTCGATCCCAACATAGCTGGACCGCATTAACACCTCTCTGGATCCACTGCCGGCGTCTACATCTCGGATTAGGGTCCTTGAATCAGTTCCGATTTCCCTCGATGGAGTCAACACCACTTTGGATCCGCTTTCAGTATCCTTGTTTAGCCTCGTATCAATTTGTGAGTGGGAAGATGATTTTTCCGACAAAAGATGGTTCATTTGGGTTTGGAGATTGAAGATTTTTTCCTGCAGTCTAGTAACTTCGTCCTCGTTCTGATTAATGTGGTGCTGGTATTTTTCTATTTTGTTTTCGAGGAGGCTCACTTGGCTCAGCAATGAAGTTTCTTTCTCTCTGTAGGAATGCAGTTGCTTCTCCTTCTCGACAATGTCTTCTTCGAGTTCTCTTATCTCGTTTTGAAACTCCTGCGATCGATTCTCCAGTGACTGCACTTCCTGGTGGCAAGCTTCCATACTGGATTTAATTTGGTCATTAGATAACTTGTAGCTTTTTAACTTGTCATCACTGTCATTCGCTTTAGCTTTGAATAGCTGATTTTGAGATTCCAACTGCTCCAGTTTATTTTCTTTCATCTTGAGTTCCTTTTGGACAGAACTCAGTGCCTGACTCAATTCGTCTTTGACAGCTTTACTTTTGTGAAGAGCTTCAGATATGAGATTAATTCTTTGTTCCAAGATAATGTTGGCTGAAGTGATCATCTCCAGTTGATTCTTTATCTTCACATCCTTATCAGACACCGTTTCAAAGTCGGGCTCAGCTATATCAGTAGCCGATTCAGCTTTCAGATTGAGATAGAGATTGCAAATGTTTTTCAAGTTGTTCAGATTGGGTACCAACACAGATATGAGGCTCGAAAGCTTATCATTGACTTCTTGCTTGAATGCCGAGGCTTCATCCAGTTCTTGTTTATAAGTAGATATTTTCGACTGTACATCTTCCAGGTAGCCCTTGGTCTTTGACAGTTCTTCTTTGAGCCCAATAGAGGAGGAATTAGAGGAGAGTAATTTGCTCTCGGCAGCTTCTTTTTCTCTCAGCAACGACAATACTTTTTCTTCCAAGTTTTTAATGAAGGCCTGCATAGACTTGATGGTGTTAACTTTGTCCTTCAGATCAGCATTTAACAGGTGCCTGTCCCTTTCGAGACTCTCCCTGCCGTGCTTTTCGACCTCGATTCTCTGCACCAGCTCGTTTTTCTCGGATTGCAGATTGTCCACCTCCGAAGCCAACCTCTGCCTGTCCTTCTCCAAACTTTTGAGGTGTTGCTCGAAACCCGCCTTCTCCTTGGAGCACAGAGACAGCTTGTCCTCGTACTCGGAACACTTGGCGTCCAGGACGGTGAGCTTGGATTTGGTCCGGCTCAGCTCCGATTGGAGCTCCTTGAACTGCGTGTCGTAGCGCGAGAGCTTCGTGTCCATGTCGGAAACGGTCAGTTTCAGGTCGGAGTTTTCAGAAATCACCTCGCGCAAACTCAGGTACTTGGAATCCAGTGCGGAAACTTGGGATTTCAACTCTGCCAGTTCAGATGTCAGCCGAGTGCATTCCTTTTCGCTCTTGGACAGTTTCTCTTGAAGGGACTTCACAGAGTTATTCAGTTCTGCGTTATTCTTTAGGGCAATGCTGAGTTTGGAACTCAAATCGTGGCTCTGTCCTTCAAAATGGTTGCTTCTGCTCTTGAGGTTGGACAACTCTGCTTTAAGAGAAGCGGTGGCCTTTGAAAGTTTCTCCTTCTCTTCAGTCAGGTTGTTGATCAGGGTGATTTTGCCTTTCAACGTATCCTGATATTCGTTGAGCTGCCTTTGTTGGACTTTGCATTTTTCAGAGAGGTTTTCCATTTCAGGAGCATCACCTGGCTGATGGGACATGCACTTTTTACAGATGAAAGATGATTTGGATGAATCTGAAATGAGGTGTATTACAATTATTCTTTTGACTTTAAAAAAGTATAACAGGGCAAATACCAAGATAAAACATCATTCTTTCGATAACTTATAGTTCGCCATTAAGAATTAAAACTACAAGTAAAGAATTACAAACTATTGAAGTATTGACTGGTAAATTTACTCAGTTAGGACAGGGAAAAAAATAACTTATGAAATACATTAATGTGGAAATCCTACATGATTCAGAATGGGGGTACCCACTTTTATACTTATTTCAACAAATTAATGATTTCTAACATTCATTTGAAAAGTTATTGAAAAATTATCTAATGGTTAGTTTTTATAACAATAATTAATATGTGCTTTCCATGCTTTATACACTAATAATTTAAATCATAAAGAAAAAAGGGTGTAAGTTATCCAAGAGCAATCATAAGCATATTTGTATTTTACTCCATAATTAAGTAGCATGTATTATCAGCAAATTACAGGCGTACAGGCATGCCTTTTATTTTAAAGCAATAAGCATGTTCATATGTATAAGGAATATTTTTCCTTTACAGGAATTGGTATCAAGCTTTAACTTAAATTGGATTAGTACAGGAACAGATTATATTATGGATTTAATAGACCGTGTGTCAGAATAGTTTTTGAAGAGCAATCATTACAATTCTATTACTATGCTTAAAATATTTTTGGTTCATTCATAGCATTTATATACACATGCAAAGCAAAACTAAACATCACTATGAAAATTATAAACAACAGAAAAACGTAAAAGAATAAACAACCTTACTTGTGCATAGCAAAAAAACTAACAACAGACATGCAAATGTATCGAACAGGCAAGAGAAGAAAAAGTGAGAGCAGCACATAGAATACAAGCAAGCAGTGTTACCGCTACATCTCCTTCGTTTGGAGGAGGCGTGAAACTTGGAGACGCCCGAGCTGGACTCGTTCGGTTGGGACTCGTCCGGCAACCGCCCACGAACCCGCGACCGGCGCGGGGACTTCTGGGAGACGGGGGACTTCTGCACCTCGATCCCGATCCTCTGGAAGGACACTTCCCGGTCCGGTTCGGACCAGATGTCCGAGTCGGACGACGGGTGCCAGGTGCCGAACCTGCCGGAGTCGAGGAGCTGTGCCGCTTGCCAGTGCCGCTGGTGGAAATCCGGCTGCCGTTCGGCATTATTGCGAATGAGAACGTCTTCAGGGTCCCCCCGCGAGTTGAGGAGCAGCAGCAGGTCCTCGTTGTTGCTCGTCCCCAAGTAAACGAGGTTTTCGTCCGACGCGTTCGTAAAGGACAATCTCCTCTTGCCTGTTCCGGCTGGTTTGTCCCGATCGGAAAGAGTAAAGTTTTCCCTACCTGGTTCTGTGGCGACGCTCGCATCCATCTGGGAATGATCGGAATAGGGTAAGCTGGAAAAGAGAGAGGTATATCAAAACCGGTAATGAACGGTAAACTCAACTAAATAATGCAGAGGAACAGTTCTTACAGCTATGAAATCAATCATTAGAACTTTGAATCCAAGGTTGCCCATATAAACTAAACTCATTGGCGCAACAGCCCTATTGGGCCAAGGCCTACGATGCCCATCTTCGTTTTCGTGACCATGGGGTGCAAGTTGTTAGGCATGTGTCCCTGTTAGGTGGTCATTCTAACGCGAGACCCCCAGTGTTTAGTTCCCAAGCAAGCTTGGTCCTCATTTTATCGACCCACTGAAGGGATGAAAGGCTGAGTGGACCTTGCCCAGCCCGGGATTTGAACCCCGGGCCTGTGGTGTGGAAGCTTGAAGCACTACCACTGAGCCACTGGGCTTCGTTGCCCATATACAACACCTAATATATCATGATAGATGTTACAATGTATAATATCATACCAGATGTGAAAATGGCCAAACGACAATTTTTTTGAAAAATTGACAAGAAAAAGTATGAAAAAATTGAATAGTCAATGTAAAAAGGGCACAACGTTTTAATACAAAGGAGAATAACTAAGTACTTTAAGTTTTTAATAAAGACTAGAGAGTATACTCTCCTCAATGACTTGCTATACGAAAGGAATTATTTTAATTAAAATTAATAACAAAGTCAAAAGATTGAACATAAAACATTATAATAATTCATAAATTTAATTAATTTTTTACTTTTTAAAAATATTGAAGCAAATTGAAATTCCACATAAACAAAACTGTGTAGTACTTAACTTTTTAAAGTTTGTTTTAAAAATGAAACAGATTTCCATGTTTCAAATGAACTTATAAAATCTAGTGGAAATCCTCCCAAAAATAAATACCTTGTTCTTTCTTGATTGTAGTCTCTGCTCATAGAAAACTCACTGGGATCAAATACTTTACTGCCTTCACAAACTAGAACAAGGATGAAAACAAAAGGAATCAGTTATTTTTTACTCAATTATCAATAGATATAAATTTTAAGTAAAGCAATGGGGAATTAGAAACTAGAGTTAATTGAAAACATAAACTTAAAACTTGATAATATTAAATTTGACTTAATTTTTTGAACATTTTACATTAAATTTGAAATACCACTATTTCTCATCTTTGTCTATGAGTTTTGAATTTCCCTGTACTTTTTTTTCCACATAAATAAAAATTATTACACAATCTACCCCCAATAACATTAATCATAAAACTTTCTTTAATTTTATTGACTCATTTATCGCACTATGGGCACAGCTTTAATGTATCATTGTTTTACATAATCCAAATTTTTCTCATCATTGGAAATTAGGAAACTAACCAAAAATACCACTAATGATTTGAATGTTGCAGTAGCAGTTACCTGGTTCACTCCAAAAGAACTTAAAACATTAAGTGGGGAGAAGAGAAACAAATAGTCATAGTCTTTGCTCATTGAAGTTTTACAAAAGCCAACATTGAAAGCTATTACCTGACAAGTGATCGGTTAAAAGACTTGACAGCCTCATTGTCTGGTTGAGGCAAGATGACAAACGTGACAAATAGTTTGAGCCTTCGTGCAAGCTTTCCATACTGGAATCCATCGTTTTGTTGAGAAGCAGATTTTCCATGAACTTCTCCAAGCTCTTTAAGTGGTTGAAAAGATCACGATTCACAGCATTGCAATCAGCAAGTTTCTGGTGCAGCTCATTCCTTTCGTTGATATAGTCCTGGAAAAGAAGACAATCAGTTGACAAACAGTTACAAAATCACAACAAGCTTCATTTAGTTTATCTCTTTGTAAACAAAAATTCCCTTATCACAAAAATACACAGACAACAAAGCAAGAGATAACAACAAAACATTACTATAAGTATAAGAAGGAGTATAACTAAATTACTTTTCCCCTATTCCTATTTAATTTCCTATTTAAGTTGCTCATTTGACTAATTTGAAAACTAATTTGCAACACAACTTTCAGATAAATTCCAATGCTACAAAAAAGTTACCAAATTTTTCAATAACTGTACAAATGGTAAGAAAGCTTAATGAGTTTTTCCCCTTATTATTTCCTCCATTATAAATATAACTTGAAAGTATAAATAATAATAACTTGAACTACTTGAATAACTTTATAATATAAATTGAAAGTTATATTATCTTCAGAAAATAAATTAAAAGTCATTACCCCTATTCATATGATACTGATTAGACATTATTCAAAAGCTGGAAAAAGAAAATTTCAAAGTAACAATAATATTTTAAAAGAAGCGAAGAAATTGATCAAAACCAGAAATGTGAAGAATGGGTAACTATTTGTTTTTTCAAATCCTAAGGTAAGTTGTAACCTTCCTCCAAACCTAATAAAATTTAACCAAACTTTATCTATTGCTCCTTTGGAGCTGGCAGGTTCGGGCAATTTTTCCAGGTCCGTCCTGAGGTGGAAAATTGTGAATGTTGAATCTTCCTGAGAGCTAACAAAAATTTTTAAAATGCTCCTACACCTTAATGACATGTCCTTTAACTTAAAAAAACTGCCAAATATCTAAGTTGCAAGTTCATCAACTGTCTTCCCCAAATTTAAATCCTCTTTTACAAATTTTTGTATGCATATTCCACTGCAAATCAAAGCTTTTTAAGCGCTGAAAATTTATATTGCAAATGTTTTAAGCTTATTCAACACCCCATTTGATGCAGGAGAACATTTTAAACCAATTTTGTAAGATGAAAGGTTTTTTAAAGAGTTATGAGTAGTCAATACTCATCATTTTCCACCCCATGCCTTTAAATATAAAAAATAATATTTAAGGTCAACTAACCATATCGACATTAGATATTTCATTTGGATTGTCCTCCATTTTTTGGATGGTTTCTTGGAGATCTGCTATGTCCTTTTCCTTCTTTTCAACATCCAGTAATAATCTCAGATTCTCTTCCCTCAGTTCATCAATGTCACCAGACAGTATTCGTGCAGAAGTTTGCAGCAGCTTATCAGATATCTGCACAGAGCTGGTAGACTGAAAGTTATGAAGTGAACTTTAATGGCATGTATTGTGGATAATCATTAGGTGGCCTACCAACCCATTTTAAAATCAAACATGTAGTGAGAACAATTTAAAAACATTTTAGTTCATGGTTCACTTAGAATAACTGTGTTGACATTGTGGGGCCTTGCGTTAATAATGCCTAAATAATAATAAATTTGCAATAAAATCAACCGGGTCATCAAATTATATGTGGGACTAATTAATTAATCACTTATTAGAAAAACATTCAATGACAAATAAAGATTACAATGATATAATGGCAATAATAACAAGTTAGATATAGTTGAAAGGTTAAGTTGAGGAGATAAGTCGCAAGTTTGCCGCAGCATTTCTAATTAACTACTTTTTTGAAATTACATTTTAAATAGATAGAGATAACTGTGACATTTTCTACACTATAAAAGTTTAACTACCTAAACCTAAAAAAACATTTACAAAAAATACTCATAACTTATCTATAGACATCTACTTTTGGATGATAAAGAAAAAGCTCAAGTGCAAGATGATCATAAGAAGCAGAGAGGCTTACCTCGCTCTTTTCCTCAACATGTTTTAACTCATTGCTCCCAAGTTTTGACACAGTTTCGAGCAATTTTCTCTCCAACTGAACCACCTTCTGTTCCAGTCCGGCTATGACCCGAGACTTCTCCCTGATTTCAGCCTTGAGGATCTCTACTGCCATATCTGCTGGACTACTCTCCTCCAGAGACTCTGAACTGCTGGCAACAAGGCGCTCAAAGGAGGACTTGCGGGAAAGCTCCTGGAAGGCAAAAACATAGGGTTAATTTTCTCTCAAAAAGGGCAAAATTCAGGAGTTGCAGAGAAGGTTTTTAAGAACACAGGTAAAAAATTTAGCAGGGGGTAAGATAACATACATAGAATAATTTTTATTCTTTCACTTTATAAAACTAGTCAAATTTACATCAGAAAGGAACTAAAAATAGCATCTTAAAATGTTGTTTTAACAGTCTCGAAAAAAAGAGGGAAACACTAAAACTTTGACATTATTTTTTTAACCTTTTGTCATTTTTAGGAGGTAAAAAAAATATCAGAAGAAATATATCAATTTTCAGAAGTTTTAGGGCTTTTAAAAACAAACACCAAACTCCCAAGAGTTCCTTAGGAGGAGTATAAAAAATATTTACAACATATCTTTTTAACTTAAAAATATAAATTTAAAAAGTTTATCAAAAATCTCATTTTCTTTAAATGCATTTTCAACATCAAGTCAACACGAAGAGGAGGAGACCATTCATACAATAGACCCCCAACTTTTTCTCTTGTTGAATCCTTTATGAAACCATAATAAAATTGGCAATTCTTTGTGTAGCTATTTAAAAACAGCTTTTTTTCCTCACATATCTCTTGTTAAAAATGCAATTAATTTATATGGGTAAGTAACTATTTTGTTATAATTTACATCAACTTTTAAATTCTACCATTAAAAATAATAGGGGAGAGTGGGGCACCTTGGATACTCCCCTTTTTAGACGCAATTTTAGAGTTATGAACTCTTGCTAGTAGATAACCCTAAAACATACTCTTTGGTGCGTCTGGATATTTTTCTATACCAGTTTTCTTGTTTTGTGTGGTACAGTTACAATAACTTGTATAGTTTCAAAAGTATGTTGGGTGTCTAATTTATGAATATTAACCATAGTTTTTTCATCATTTTTGTAATTTTCATAATAAAACTCATAATTTAATTTGTTTTTATAAACTCCCTAAAAGTGACAATTAATCATTTTTTTATTTATTTAATGAGCAAAGGATCATATTTAATATATTAGATGTGTTTGATGAGCAATGTCTTGGTACAAGGGATGTTTTAATCCTATTTTATGAATTGAAAGAGGCATTCCTTAGAGCAGGATGATCAAAAGTGTGGTTCCTTAGCCCTTAAAAAAATAGCTGACTGAAAATTTATGCCATATAGCCTGCCTTTTTATTTTATTAAACTCATAGTCCTTTTACATAGCTCAAATAGTCAATGCAAAAGAAAAGTTGAAAATTTTTAAATGTTTTTTTTATTAATTAAGAACATATTAAGATTTTTTAAAAAGAATGAGACACATGGCAATTGCAAAACAAAAATTTGCCAACACATATTTAATTTCTGAACCATGTTAGAATAATGATAATCGAGTTGTCTTGGCCTCTAAGTTTTAAGAGTGTAGACCAAAAGGCAAAAACACAGGTGAAACTCAGAAATATTTTCCAGGATAGAATCAGATTAAACTTTTTATCATCTCCTAATTAAATGAACCTTATTTTTCCCCATACCATTCTATCCCGGAAAAGCATTATAAGGACAAATTTCTGTCAAAGGACAGAAAACTTTCATCCATGGACTTCATCCATTTTTAGCCTTAGGGCATCACACCAATGACATCCATGTCATTGGTGTGATGCCCTAAGGCTAAAAATAAAATAACCTAGGTATAGAGGTTTGTGGTTTCTATAGAAATTGGACATTTCTTACAATCTTTATTATAAATTAAATAGTCAAAGTCTTATAGAGTAAATCATATGAGAAAGGAAAAATTATTTTCCAAAGAATAAAATATAATTATAGGTTTTCGTCTTTTGGAACTATAACAGTTTTGAATCAAGAGTATACACTTATCATTTTCAGCAGTTAGTTGAGTTTGATCAATGGACAGTAAGTACAATACATAAAGTTATGCATATTGAGTATTATTAGTATTTTACAGGTTTATAAAATATCTTCAAGAAAGAAAAAACACATAACATTATACAATTAACCCTTTCATAGGAGGTACTAATAACTAATTCAGAGCTTATTTAAGTTCATTTTCATTTTAGTTATTGGAGATAAAGTTTTCTCTAGTCTTTGTAAAGGAAATTCAACACATGTAAATTCAAAATTATGCAATTGCATGCGTAATACTTTGTAAGTAACTACTCATCTAGAATTTGCTACAATAGGCTTTTAGCAGTTTTGGAGACTAGAGCAAAGTAAGAAAAGCCACTATTTTTCAAGTTCATCTCATATTTTTAAAGGTTATATTAAAGACTCAAGTCAGATATCCATCATATTAAAATATTAATAATAAGTTTAAATAGCTAACTGATATATGAGCCTCTTTAATTTCAAAATTTGGCAAAATGGATCAAAGAAAATTTCTTATAATGTGTTATACTTAAAAATATGTAAAATGTGTTTGTTCTGAATGAAAAACCACAAAACATATAATCATGTTACTTAAACCTAATATGAAGACAATTTTAAAATAAATCCTTATTTTGAATAGAGTAAAAGAGTATTCTGGTATGTGATTAAGTAACCAACCCATTTTCTCATAAGCATTATTTAAATATCATTTTAACTCACTTAAAAAACCTTTGCTGTTAGTGTCAAACCCATGTATTGTAGATTCACTATTACTGAACTAAGATATGAATACAAACTTAAACAAATATAGCACAGTTAAAATATAGTTGCTTTGATTCTTGTAATATAAAATAAAGTTCTCAAAAGTAAAAGCCGAGAACTATAAAAAATATGCACAATAAACCAAAAAATGATGCACATGAAATTTTTTTTGTATACTTAATTGTATATCTGTCAATTATTCTGTTTTTATCAGAGTTTAACTATTATATTCAATAGTTCACCTGTCAATTAGAAAAACAGCAAAAATATTTAATTGTTACTTAAAAGTAGTAAATGAAAAGTAGACTTTAGAGGTGTACTTTGATATTCAGTTAGTGATATCAAAAGAACTCCATTTTTTTTTTCACATCAGGTTGGAAACTATGCAATTGCCTAATTTTCAATTCCTATTTATGAATTATTTTTACATTCATGCAAAAATTCAATACATAGTTTAAAAAAGAGTGCTTCAACTTAAGTGGGGCAATTAAACCAGGCACGGATCCAGCCCGGCTCAAAGGGGGGCACTTTTTCAGACAAGATCCCCTTGTGGTACCATTGGAGGTCCTCCCCCAGAAAAAATTTGAAATTAGACGTGAAAAAGTAGGGTTTTAACTCATTTTTAGATACATTTTTGAGTCTACACACTTTTCAACACTATTACTAGGGCTCGACCGATGCATCGGCGCCGATTGTTTGAAAAAATAGCCATCGGCCTAGACATCGGCGCCCGATGTTAACTTGAGAAAAAATCGGCCCATCGGCCTAAAAAAACATCTAAAAGCCGATGTTTGGCCGATGTTTTTCGCAGAAAACAGAATAACATCAAGCGATTGACAAAAAAATTTGATTCTGCTCCATCTTGCTCCAAATGTAGTTTTAAATTGAACTTACACCAGCATGGGTGTCATTTAGGGGGAACCGGGAACCAATTGCCCCCTCCTCTTGGGTGTCCCCTTAAGAGATTTAAAAGGAAATATATAACTCTTGGTAAAAGGGGAATCTTTAAAAATGTTTTTGGGGAGTACTTCCGCCCCCTTGAAACTATGACGCTTTGCCTTAGGAAATTTTGTGGTTT
The DNA here is from genome assembly GCA_024610705.1 of Tetragnatha versicolor. Taxonomy (NCBI): domain Eukaryota; kingdom Metazoa; phylum Arthropoda; class Arachnida; order Araneae; family Tetragnathidae; genus Tetragnatha; species Tetragnatha versicolor. The sequence goes on along the minus strand of JANDEH010000007.1, from coordinate 2,895,250 downwards.
TGCATTGAACTGTTCTTTTAAGATGTAACCCAAAGGGTCTCAAAATAAGCTGAAAGTACTTCAGAAGGCAAATTTTAAATTGCTATTTATTTGTAAGTTCAAAAAGTTTTCAAGGAAAATAATTGCCCAAAAATATATACAAGAAAAGATTTCATTTCTGGTTCTGCGATAGGTTTTAATGAATTTATAAAAAAATAATGCTAAAGGGTGTGCATTTTTTACCATCGGCCTTAAGCATCGGCCATCGGCATCGGCAATCGGCCAAATAATTAACATCGGCCATCGGTCTGCCGATGGAAATTTTCAAACAATCGGCATCAGCCAAAAAACTGCCATCGGTCGAGCCCTAACTATTACCTTCACTTTTTGACCCAAAATGTCAAAATATTGGGGATTTCCTAAATATTATGACTGATGATCCCCTTATGGTAGTAATGGGGGGTCCTCCACCCGAAAAATTTTTGAAATACGACCTGTAAAAGTAGTGTTTTTACTCATTTTCCCCAAGTGCCACCCTCTAGATCTGCGCCTAAATTAAACTTAACTGAGTGTGAGATCAAGCAGTGTATGTATGAATCAACTAAATGAAAGCCAATTTAAGAACTTCCTATTTATTTTAATAGCAAGCAAAGTAGGTACAAAAAGCAGGCACATGCAAAAAAAATGAAAATTACATGTTGCAAAAAGTTTTCTGGTTGAGAAGCACATGCAAGATAGCAAAAGCAGAGCATAAAAACAATCACACTGGACAAACATGCAAAGCAAGTACTAAAAAATTCATGCAGTTTCCTATTGTCTTTTAAAAATTAAGTAATTAAAAGCAGTATCCTATTATCGTTTCAACTTTAGAGTAAACATGTTACTTAGGATTGAAGTTAAGCATTCCAATTCATCATATCAACAATTTTTATTGAAATTTAAACGTCTTCTTACGTTGCAGGACTTGGACTTTGATGGCTCAGATGATGGGTCAATGTTTTCAGTTGACCTCAAAACACTAAATGACTTTTCAAGTTCTTCAATTTCAGCCTTAGTAAAAGAAAACATTGTTTGAAAAGTTTGAAGCAAACCAATTATGTAAAAAAATATAAAGTGTCACTGTATTCTAAATTATACATAAATTTAATTTGGAATACAGTGAAATAAGCATAGAATGACAGTTATCATCAGAGATGATATAATAACTTAAAAGTTAGAATTTAAAATTAACGAAATATATTTTAATAGATATGCTTCATCAAAAACAAAGTAACAAAACTTTGTTTCAGAAATGAAGTGTGCAGTTAAATTAATAAAAAACCTAAACCTTTAGAGGTGATTTATTAAAAAATATTTAATATTCTTCATCTTTTTTTAGTGACATAACACCTAATCCAACAGAATTATTCCTTTCAAAGGTGCTCTTTTTAGCCATTAGGAAACACTCTTTAAAATTAGGGATCTAGAATATAACTACATATTACTTACATTTTAGAAAATCAGCTTAAAAGTTATGGTATATCCTAAAAACAACAACACTAATGCATAAAATTCAAATTCATTCACACCTGCATAGTGGCCTCTTTTCTACCAGATGAATTGGATGTATTAGTGGCTCCTTCAGATGATGTGGACATTATCTAAAAAAAAAGTATAAAATTAGTCTATTCATTTAGAAAGGTGGAAAAAAATTAAGTTTAATTTTACGGCATTTTGATGATAAAAAATTAAACAGTACACCCGGTGGTCACACTCTATCTAACATAGTAAAATTCAGGCGTCTTTAAGGAGTTTTTCAGGAGTAAATTACTAAACGAATCTGGAGGTAATGTGAATAATTATTAACCTTAAACTACTTTGAATGTTACAGGTAGAATAAGTTCAGTATGAAGCAAGGAATTAAAGTGGTTAGAATTTCACATTTCAATGGAATTTTATCGATTAAAAAAATTTTCCCCAAATATCGATAACAGAACTTCATTTTGCTCTTAGACAGATGTTTTTCAGTAGTCAGAGGGTAAATGCAGGAGAAAAAAATATAATTTTCAGGAGAAAAATATAATTTTCCGTTACAAAAATAAAGCAAATTTCAGGAGTTTAAAAGGAATATCCCTGACACCTGATCATTCAATCAAAATTATTCAACTTCTGCATTTTATTTTGCTCAAAAGTATGATTCTTATGATTTCATACATATTGAAGGGTTATTTGTGTGAAATTTAAGTATATTGTGGTCAAACCATAAATTTCTTTTAAGTTAAGTTTTTTATCTGTAGCAGCATAATCATTAGTTTCAAATTATAGAACAATGTAATTTAAAAGCATGTATAAATGCAAACCTAGTATAACCTTTAAAAGTAAGGTTCATGTACATATAATGAAGTTTTTTAATATAAAAATAAAAATTTTAAACAAACTTGCTTAAATTGTAAAATTCAATAGCTTCTAATTTCCCTGGTAGTATTTGACTACTTTCAAAAGAAACAGGAAACACATACTTGGTCAACAATAGCAGATTTATCAACGCAAAAGGTTCTATACTAATGGAGTTAAATGGTACTTGTAAAATATTCTTACTTGAAAAAGCGATGCTTTTAAATTTTCCACAGCAGACAATATGGCAGCTTCGTTGCTATCTTTGGCAGCTTGCACACCAGACTGTACGATTGGACGAATTTCTTTTGGAATATTTTCAGTGTCTTTGTGATACTTATAAACCAGACCCTGTATGGCTAAACTGCCTTTCTTCGCTTTCTTTTCAAAGGCATTCTTGGCATTGGTCACGCTCTCCAATTGTGATTGAAGTTTCTGCAAGAAGACATTTTTTATAATAATAAAGACTTCTTAATTTAAGCTTAATATTAATATGCCACCAATAACAGCAGATCAGATTCCAAGTTATTCCTAACATTTCTGTAATAATTAATTTGTGTAAATAATGTAAATTTTATTTATTTTGTCTGTAAAGTTACATTGAGAGTAGAGACGTTTAGCATTGTAAGTCATGTTTAATATGCAGGTTATGCAAAGTTGTACTACTAGTCTTGGAGCGAAGCATTTTTGAAATCAGTCAGGTGGATAAGAAATAGCTGAAAAGCGTACTTATTTTTTAACTGTACTTAGGGGCCATTCATTAATTACGTAAGGGTCCCGAGGGGGAGGGGGGGTTGGAAAAATCTCTACATACCCTTACTTGGGGGGTGGGGGGGTCAAACCAATTCTTATAGTTAATATAAACCAATTCCAATTATTCTAATCAAGAGATAATATAATAGTAATATGTAGTTGACAGCAAGAATATTACTTATCTGTTGAAAAATAAAAATATTTGATTTACGTTAAACGGAGAGTTTTCTAACATTTTATTGTTTTGAAAAACATAATGGAATCTTACGTAAAAATAGGGAGGGAGGGGTTTGAAAAATCTTACGTACCCTTACATAGGGGGAGGGGGGGTAAAAAATTGCCAAAATCATCCTTACGTAATTAACATAGGCGCCGACTTCATAGGGTTTGGGGGGGCCCGAGCCCCCTTAATATTTTAGGAAGAGGGAATGGGCCCCCCAATAAATTTAAAGTTTCAAAAATATTTGGCATTTTTCCATTCTTTAATTTGGACATAGAAAATTTCCGCTTCCATTCATAACAAATCAAATTATATTATCAATACCTCATTTTATTCACAGAAATTCAAACAAATCCACTCCCTAAAATTTGGATATTTACCACGCCTTTTTTATTATTTTCTTTGAAAGAGACAACAACAACAATAAGAAAAATATTAAAAATTATATTTGTTACCAAGATTTATTATTTCCTGTTTGAGCAAAGAAGCAAATTCATTTTGCTCATCTGTTCTAACTTTTTATGTGGAAAAAATGAATTTATCTAATAATTCAGTCAAAATACTACTTTAGACAAGCATTCATACGATTGATTCATAGAAACGAACTTATTTTTAGTTTTGGGTGAACTATTTACCTTTTAGGGTTGTTTTAAATGTGTTTGGGAAAAAAACCCTAAAAGGTTAATAGTTTCTATTTCAATTTTTTATAATTGGTGGTAGTTTATTAGCTTCTCTCCCAGAGACGTAGTCGATAAAAAAAATCGGAAGGGATGTTGGGTTGCCTTTTTGGTCAAAAGGTTTGTTTTTTTGAGTTTCAGGGGGATACACCCCCAAGCTACGGCCCTGGGCCCCCCCAATATTTTTCCGAAGTCGGCGCCCCTGGTAATTAATGAATGGCCCCTTACTTATAATACTTAGCATTTAATCTTTTTTTTAAAAACTCAAAAGCTAAACAGCATACTTTTTAATAAGAAATAACTGCATGTAAATTTCAGAGACTTCAAGAGACCATTGAACTGATTCACGGTTCTCAACGTTCGGATCTGTGCACGCAATACAGCTCGATGACATCTTTAAAATTGTGAAGCTAAGATACTAACAATAACTTCATTCCAGCTTGAAAATTTACAAATAAAAGTTCAAAAAAATGCGGTGTAAATTGTTAATGTATCGAAAAAATATAAAACTTAGCGGAGCAGCAAAAAAAGCGTCAACACACTAGAAACCAGCTGTTTGTTGCAAAAAAAGTTAGTTAATTTAGTTTTAAATGTTACGGGGTTTGTAAAAAGTTATATACCAAAATGGAAGCTTCCTTTTGAGAGAGAAGTTCATTAAGATTGGTATTTTCATCTGCTAAATACGTTTTTTCATCCAGCAATAACTGCATTTCATTCTTTGAAGGAACCTAAAAAAAGAAAAACACTTGCTGCTTAAGTACATCACTATGTAAATTCTGATTGATACAAGAACAAAAACTTTCACATAATGCAAATTCACTTACATGCAAGGCATAGCATGGCAAGAAGCATACATGTCCTCTTCAAGTTATAAAGGCATATTTCAACGTAAATTCCTTTAATTCAAAGCAGTTTTTTATGTTTGGGTACATTTCTTGGTTGGCTTTAGTAGTCTGTAGGTTCACAAAATTTTGGCGAGATTTACATCAGGAGAATTACTAAATCTGTCTAAAACTCTGAATTATTCTTATTTTCTAGGAAAAAAGCTTTTCGTCTATAAGCTCTGAAATATTTACCCATTTTTTAGGCAGAATATTGGCCGCACTTTACTTGATAGCCCAACAAAAAAACAGTGTTTGATTTAGATAATAATATTTTTTTGATATAATGCTACATATTTTTTTGATATTTATTTGATATATTTGCTATGCCCTTTACATAATAAAATATGGTAACTTAAAATGCAAACAGATAATTTTCGACAGAAACTTACCATGTTATATGTAATTACCATTTTAAAATGACACTAGTTTAATATCAAGTTATAAAACCAAGAAAATAAGTTTTAAAATGCGATAAAAAATTTCAATTTCTATGATGCATTTTTCAATGCTGGAGAATAAACACCCAATGTTCCATATGTAAGGTATTTATAGTTTGCGACTATTGAGTAATGAAAATTTTTGTGTATTTTTTCTTTTTTACCTAAAATTCTAATGAAATAGACATAATTGTTTTTAAGAACTTCTCAGTTATGCTATCTCACACTTTGATCTAATACTAAAATTCTTTCAAAACTTAGTGTCCAAATATTTGCCAATAACAGAAAAGCAAGTAATCAGATTCCAAGTTATTCTCAACATTTGTGTAATTAATTAATATATGTAAATAACAGAAATTTTATTTGTTTTGTCTGTAAAGCATTTAGTTACATTGAGAGAAGAGAAGTTTAGCATTGTAAGTCATGTTAAATATGCAGGTTATCACCTGAAACAAAGTTGTACTACTTGTTTTGGAGTAAAGCATTTTTGGAATCAGTCAGGTAGAGAAAGAATACAAATACAAATACAAATTAAGTCGACCAACTACAGGCGTAAGCCCAGCAAGGTTGGTCCAGTCTTTTTAACCCACACTACCGGAATCCCAGTATCTGTCAATTTTCCTCTTGAATTCGTTTACCCCACTTGAATTTACAATTGTTTCAGGCATCGCATTCCATCTATCCACTACCCTATTAAAAAATAATGCTTCCTACAATCCGTCTTAAATTTTCCTTTATTCAATTTGAGTTTGTGACCCCTTGTTCTATTACCCGTATTGAAATCTAGTCCCTCTGTGTCCCCTTGCATTTTAAAAAGTTGAATCAAATCCCCTCTAATCCTTCTTTTCTCTAGAGTGAACATATTTAGCTTCTTTAATCTTCCCTCATAACTTAAACTGGATATACCCTTGACCATTTTAGTAGCCCTATGCTGAACCCTTTCAATTGAATCAATATCTTTTTTGAAGTATGGAGACCAAAACTGAACAGCATACTCTAGATGAGGTCTCACCAAGCCTCTGTATGGCTGAAAATCATACTAATTTTTTAACTGAACTGACTTACGTTACTAAGCATTTAAATTTAAAAAAACTCAAAGGATTAACAGCATACTTTTTACTAGGAAATATAACTGTTGGTATATTTGTGTGCAGATGCCACATTTTAAACAATCATATGAAAAAATGATGCATACATAGACTAATATGGTTAAAAACTAAATTAACAACAATTCCAACTCTTGAAGGAATCATTACTGACCTTCATCCATCAGTTTTTTTTAAAATACTGACTCACCTCTTGAAGTCTTTTCAATAATTCTTCATTCTTTGCCAGCAATTCCTGTGCGTAGTCGTCAGACTCTTTTTGCAATTTTTCAAATTTACATTGGAGTTGCTTCAGTTCACTTTCATAATTTTCAGCTAGCTCCCTACAAAACGTGAGTGGAAAAGATTAGTTAGTGAAAAAGTAAGCAAGATAAAAAAAAAGGAGAGAAAAAGTAAGGCAATAAAGAATGGCGATGTATAATTAAAAACTTACGTAGTTTGATGAAGAAGCTGGGATTTGTTCTCAACTTCAGTTTTTAAATTTTCAACTTTAACTTGTAAGTTAATTATCTGAAAAGTAATTGATAAGTTAATAACAATAAATATTTCGATTAAATTTAAAAAAAGGAGGAGGAAAATTCCAAGTCTTTGTATTTCATTGAAAATGGAACTTTTTTTGAATTGTCAAAAGAGAAAATGAAAGTAAACTTGTATCGAAATAAGCTCACATAATCTGAGGCAGTTGTGTCTTAAAATATCTAGAAGATTAAGCTTTGATGATTTAAAGTGCAGTAATGTCCCAGACATAAAGGATAGGTAGGACCAGACTTGGATAAATCCAAAAACTTTCTGCATCTCCAGGACTTTAAATTTTGTTGTAAGACAGTCAAAAATTGTTCACCTAAATCTAAATATTGAAATAATGCTTCTAGAGCAGTAGGTAGAAATCAATTTATTTATCAAAAATATAAACTATTTCAAAAGATTTTCTGCAAAATACTCCATGCATGTGTGCAGTAGTGCATGGAACTTCTTAACTTAATATGTTGTCTCTTGGTCCCCAAGAGACAACATATTAAGTTAAGAAACAATTTTGCATTTAAAAAGTATTGTATAATTGAGACCAGATTAAGGAAAACTACAGTTAATAAGAAAAAAGAGTGATAAATCAATTCAGAAAATTATAGGTTATTAATTTAACCCAAGATGAAAGAACTTCCCCCATGGTTATACAGTAAAGCACCGTTTATACGTCTCATTTATACGTCTTTTACATTTCTACGTCGTTTTCGCTAAGTTCCAATACATTCAAATAATTAAAATTGTTTTCAATTATAGGTCTTTTCATTTATACGCCGTTTTACGTCGGTCCCTTGAAAGACGTATAAACGGTGCTTTACTGTAATTGTATACTTTAGTAATACAGCCAATTTGGGTTTAAACATTACTTACCACATTACCAACACCATTTGGATCTTCAAGATTACCACCTTTATTTACAAAATGCTTATTCAAGTTTTCTTCCATTATAAAAAGTCTAAGTTTAAGATCAAAATTTTCTTTCTTTAAATCCTGTATTGTCTAGAAAATGGAAAAAGAAACATATTACTCACAGTTGTGATGTTACACAGACATATTAAACACATGCTTGTTTTTAAAAACTCAAAATGGGATACTAAAATAGTTCTTAAAATACAGAGTTGGTAAAATAGAAAATGATTTAAAATTGGTGTAAATATGTAAATTTTAGAAAAAACTGTTAAGGATTATAACACCTCTTGTGATTAAACAAAGTTACCCTATTATCTTATAAGTATTTCATTTGCACTTGTAAAGCAGAAAATTATCATTGTAAAATTATGCTACACCAAACAATCATAATTATTCTAAAATCCTACTTTTATTAATACTTAAAAGTTAATTATAATTGGAATTGCTGTTTATGTAATATACACCTTTGAACAAATATGCTTTCAACCATAAGGGGTTTTTTCTACAAAAGATTCTGTACTCTAAATTGAGAACTGTTCCTCATCTCTAACGGGATTGGTTAAAAAGTTCAAAATGTCATTGAATACTTTACCTGCTCATACACTCTAACTGCTCGAGTGCGAGTTCCTCTTACAGGAGAACCAGGATTTGATCTAAGCAGATCTGAGGGAAAAGTTAACACAATTAAAAAATGCATTTAATATACTTAGATTTTAATTTAACAGATACAACTTTTATTAAAGGATACAATGATTAATAGCAAAATTTGGATGAAAATGCCCAAATTACACTAATTAGTTCTGTACTTGTAAAGTAAGAAATACAAAAGCTTGAAATGATGTTGAATATAAAAGAAATAAGGGGAATCTTTTCACAATATTTGCCACACTTTGGTAGAGAATTCATAACTTGTAATTTTTCTCTCTAAGTGTTAAATAAATTTGATAAATTAAAAAAAATTTCATTTTAATATTTAGAAATTTTGCTAGCAAGACAATAATAGCATGGAAAAACTAAAAATTTTCAACTAGTTCAATTCTCTTCACCAAATCAATCTGAAATTAAATATTTAAGCTAAGTCTGAGTATGGAACCAAAGTCAATACCCCGAAATTCTAAACTAAATAGTAGTATTATGATATTTTGGAACCAAAGAAAATCAAAGCTTACCAGCTGGAGATGATGGAGAGGTATCCATCATGTCTGTCAAATATACAGGGTAAGTACTGCAAAGAAAAAACCACTGTTAGCTGCAGTATGAAATTAGGGAACACATAATAGCACAATCATTATTATGCAGACAAGTAAAGACTGTTTTCTTTTCTTTCAAACCAGTGACAAAGCACAGTTTTTAGGGAATCATTTATAAATGAGCTGCTAGGGATGAAAGTGGTATAAGATTAAAAACACAAAATTTGAGATAAGCTTATGTATGGATTTCTTCTAATAGTCCAAGATCCCAGAGCCCCCAGACATTTCTTATTTTCTCACAAATAATATATATGGGATAATGTAGTATTAGTATAAACTTTGAGTGTGTGCATATCCGCTAACTTGGCCCACCGGCCAATTGACAGGTACCAGGTGCTAAAGGTAGGTAAAAACAGTGCTCATTTTTCTCATTTTCTCAAGGATGATTTTTACATATGATACTCTGTGAACTATTTCAATATTTTTTGTAAGCAGCCAGACCAATCGGATGGGCCAAACATCCCCCAGACGCACTAATAGTGTTGAATAGCGAGAAATGCAGCCAATCCAACCAACCCTTACGATCGCATAAAGCTGCAAACAAAATTGTCGGTTCACTACTAGTCATTTCTCACTAGTTACAATGCACTTATACAGCTTTATGCGATCGTAAGGATTGGTGGGATTGGCTGCATTTCTCGCTATTCAACACTATTAGTGCGTCTGGGGGGATGTTTGGCCCATCCGATTGGTCTGGCTGCTTACAAAAAATATTGAAATAGTTCACCGAGTATCATATGTAAAAATCATCCTTGAGAAAATGAGAAAAGTGAACACTGTTTTTACCTACATTTAGCACATGGTACCTGTCAATTGGCCGGCGGGCCAAGTTAGCGGATATGCACACACTCAAAGTTTATACTAATACTACATTATCCCATATATATTATTTGTGAGAAAATAAGAAATGTCTGGGGGCTCTGGGATCTTCATCTATAAGGTTCATTACTGTAGTGTGGTAGTCACCTAAGTCAAAAGTTCAATAAGCGCCGCGTTAATAAGAGCCGCCTACATAATGCCTTCTCTATAGGTACAACACGGGCACCGTTATAGAAAACCTTCGATTGCTCAAATACTGGACTTATGCCACTTTCATTCTAACCAGCTCAGATAGTGAAAGGGTACAGACATAGCCGGAATTATGTTTGCGAAAATTCACTATAACAGTGTGTTTTTATTTTTCATTTAAGTTATACTTAAAGAAAACAAGACAGCCATATCAAAGGTTTAAGTTTGGTAGGTACACACGAAAACATTTTTGAGCTAGGGACAGAGCTGTTCTACCCCATGGGCAGTCCTCTCCCTTCAAGAAATATCGTAAATTAGTCGAAAAGGTTAAGAAAAACTAAAACATTTTCATTAGATCCAAAAGCAGCATTTAAAAGCATGTACTGTAGCTCTTTTATGTTTCCTCCCTTTTTTATTCCTTTTTAGATGATATTTGAGAGGAGATAAAGATAAAAAATCTGAAAATATGAGAGGAAGATAAAAACTGATAGAAATGTCAGAGGATAATAAAAATTAAAAATCATCAGATGATGTTCAACAAGAGAATCAACTTTGATGAAAAATGAACTCTCGGGTAGACACAAACACCCCATAAAGAATCACCTGCAACCGGGGGAGGGAAACTCCCTCCTAAAAATCCTAAATTTAGACTCCCTTTCGTGTTTGTGGGTCCTCTCGGGTGTCTTGTGCGGCCGAAACGGAAACCGAGTGGGTGACAGCGACACTTCTTGTTCTTGGTGCGGGGCAGAGAGAAAAAAAGAACGTCTTATTTACTTCTCGGAATTATCTCAAAAGGATGCCGAGTGAACCAGGATGTGGGAGGACTGAAAAATGCGGCGAGGGGAAATGGAAAAGAAAGTGCAGTCGGAAGCAAGCCTCGGATAAGTCTTCTCACTCTTGATTTACGCACTCGGAATTTTTTTTAGTTGGTATGATGGTCCATTCACAAATTACTTCATACTTTTAGGGGTTCTGTATGTGCGACACAATGTGACAATTCCTGCTTCAAAAGACGAAGCGACTGTAAATAGATGTCTTCATCCAATCAACAAGAACAAGATGCTTCAAAAACTGTTCTTTCACTGCTGTTGTGAAGAGGCATTTCTTTCACTGTTTGGTTCGATTAAGCAGTAAGAGTATTCCCAAACACAATGATAGGATTTGATTAAAATTTAAAATCTTCATTTTTAAGTCTTTTTTAGGAGGGGGAGGGGATCATTGAAATGTGACAGCGTGCCAAGGGGGAGGGGGATTTTATGGGAATATCCAATAAAAAAAAGGTATATGGGGTGTATGGGCAATGCCTTCCAGACAGAAAGAACTAAGAGAAGAGTGGGAAAGAATGAGAAAGATGGAATGAGGGAAAGATATAAAATGAAAGAAAAAGGGAAGATAAAAAGAATAGAAAGAGAGAGGAGATAAGAAGGTGTGTATGCATGATAGGGAAAAAAGAGCCTGGAAAAGCCCCAACACATTCTCCCGGTAGATCTATATCCAACTATAAACCACTAACAAAATATAATTTTAGATTTATTAAAATACCACTAATCGGAAAAGGTTAGGTCATGTAAGAAAATATTCAAGTTTTTCATCATATCATTAGTATTTACAATACGCTGTAACAGTTGGAAATCAAGATGGATCAACCTCGTCATAACAAAAAAAGAGAGAGAGATCGCGTCCTTCTACCATCACATCAAGCGGGAAGCATTCAATCAACCGCACTCAGCACGAAACATTAAACTAGAGTAAGAGAAAAAAAACTATTCATCTTTGGTTAACACAGAGAAAGCGAGCATTGGAGCATTGCGACACCTAATACCATTCCAATTCGGATGACAGCATTGAATAAGATGAATGCAATTTACATCATCCCCCCCCAATTATCTTCAACAGATTATATTCATCACTTATTAGGGGTCATTCCCAAATTTCGTTACAACTTAATTATAACTATTTTTTAACTAAAAGCAGGGATGAGATTGACAAAAAAGCAAAAAGTCTGAAAACTTTAAGAATTTATAGGATCGTAAACCAAACCAAATAAAATTATTTAGCTGAAATATGAAAATTTACCAAAAGAAAGATCTTTATAAACCAAGAACATTGACAAAAAATGAAAAAAAAAGTAATTTTTAGTGGAAAATTCGGGTTTATAAGCTGATTTTTTTCCATCAAAAGTCTGAAATCTTTGTTAAAAAGTTTTAAAAAGATCTCAAAAGATTTAAAAGTTTAAAACCTCATCCCTGTAAAAGATGCATTTTTGCAGTACTTCTAGTTTTGATTAAAACAGTTGTAAAAGATCTTACTTATTTTCAAGAATTACGAAAAAGTTAAGATTTGAAATAAGTTAAAGTGCGCTATCATTTTAGTTTTTATTTTTAAACTAGCTGGTATGCCCGGCCTTGCACGGGTGGAGATGGATATTTTTTTCCTTAAAATTTAAAATTCATTTCCTACCTTCCAGGCGCGGATCCAAGGGGTAGCACTCTGGTCAGCACCCCCCCCCCTTCGGAACCCAAAAAGGTTGTCAAAATGAGTAAAAACCTACTTTTACCGGTCTACTTTCCAATTTTTTTTTCTGGGGGAGAACCCCCATACCCCCCATTAGTACCACCAGGGGATCTTCAGATATAATATTTAGGGAATCCCCAATGTTTTGACATTTTGGGTGAAAAAGTAAAGGTAATAGTATTGAAAAGTGCCCCCTTAGACTCAAAACGTTTCCAAAAATATGTTTAAACCCTACTTTAACACGTCAAATTAAAAAATTTGTCTGGGGGAGGACCCCATACCTAATGGTACCAACGGGGATTTTTTGTGGAAAAGTGCCCCCCTCTTGGAGCCGTGCTGGAACCGCGCCTATATTTTAATGAGTGAAAGGTGTCGAATCAAGCATTTTAAATTCTGAACGATTTCTGCATTTACCACATGTGATTCCCATAAAAACAACAAAATATTAGAAAAGTATTCTTCCAAAAATCACTTAAAATTCTCAATTAGAGCCCTTAATTAATCGTATTTTCATGATTTTATTATATCTTTGGTCCACTTGAAAGGTTTTGAATATTACTCTAGTTTTTTTGTTTGTTAACCAACTTTATTAAAAGCTACAAAATGATCTTCATTTGATTTTTCATCCTCGTTTCCATGGAGACTATTTTAACAACAATGTTATTCCATTAAACTTTTTATTTAGAAATTAAACTATCAAATAAAAATATTCTGCACTATACTTACCAGTTTTAAAATTTAAAATTTTGTTGAAATAGATTTTTAAATTAGTAATATAATTTTTAAATAGACTTGTACCTAGTGTTTCTATTAAAAACTTGTTGTTTAGCATTAAGTTTTCTCTTTAACAATAGTTTAGTTTAAGTAACAATGGAGTAAACAGATCTCTTCTTGAAGAGAAATAAAGCTATTTCAGCAAAATGACCATAAAAAGGGTCAAAAGAGGGTCAAGGGGTCATTAAAAGTTTTCGAAACATAGCCTATGTTTTTTCTGGAGTTTTTTTACGTAGGTATACCAAGTTTGGTGCAGATCGAAAGAAAACTGTGGATTTGTATAAAAGACAAACACACATACCCACACTTACTTTTATTATATTAGATAACCCCTAACAAAATGGAATAAAAAACAAGTGGCAAATCTACTTTGAATACTCTTTTACCTTTATACTTCTTACTACAAGGGTGAAAAATACGAGATATATATAATGATACCAATTTCTTATTACACATTATTATAATAACTGAAGATGATTTGATATTTTACTAAAAACCACACATATATTCACATCCATCACCGTCGGTGTTAACCAACAGCTAAGAAAGAAAAATTAGCTTTTCGCTAACTCTTGTTTGGTTTGATCCTTATTTGATCATTGGATTTAACTCCGACGCTGATGGCATAGAATATGGCTGTTAATCATTGCAATTATTATCATTCTATACCTTCACATTCTTATAAAAGTTATATAGCATGAGATTAGGGCGTTTTCTCCAACATGAAATACATTGACAGAGGAATTAAAGCAGCATTAAATTAGAAAGTAGCGGAGAAAAACAAAGAAATAACAACTGCCACGTTCCCTCACTTCTACCCCCTCGACCTTGACAATCAAAAGTCAAGGGCGACAGAAAATGCAAATCACATCTCCCACCTTTCCTCAGCAGGAGGGAGCAAAGCAGAAAGAGAGAAGAGAGGGAAAAAAGCGTTAGGCCCCAGTGCTTGAAGCCCAGCCAAATGAAAAGAGCACCGGAACATGCTGACATCGCGAGAAGCGAGCCAACTTTCAGTGTAACACCACTTGGTTATTTTCGAGATGGGGGTGCATGGATCGATCCACTTAGTGGGGTTCGAACCTCCTGACGATCGGCAGGGAGATGATGCTGACAAGAGCAATAATAAAATGGGCCGTAAAAGCAGAATTAAAAAAAGTCTTGTCCAGACAGTTAGTCATCGTTTTTTGCGTAAGGTGGTAAAATTGAATGGAAAAAATATTAGCTAAAAACGATTGAAGGCACGGAAAAGATCATATATAAAGGTGATTAGAATAACTAATATCCGTATGTCATGTCATGTCACAGTAAAACCTCGCTTATTCGGGCTTCTTTTATCCGTGGTCAGATTTGTGGACAATTTTTTGATCGATTAGCAGTGAAACAAAGTTAGTGTCAAAACAAAAGACAATGGATATCAATTCTTTGCTAAGAAGTTCAGAGGAAAGTTATTCGTTTTTTTGTCTTTTACACAATTTTGTGTTGTTTTTTATCGGAATGAACGATTATTCTGCTTATTTAAGGAGTTATTTTGCTTATTATCCGGATTTTCGGTTTTCCAGATCCCAGGTTAGTCCGAGGATGAAAGAAGTTGTACTTTACTAATTAGCTTTAAGTAAGCCAGTTGCGTATAAAAAGACGAACGATATAAAAAATGGTTTTCATTCAATTAATAACAATTTGAAATGTAGTTCAACAAACGCTACCTTAGACCTATCCTAAAACAACGTTTTAAAGGTTCTCCGAAAATATCTCATGGGAAGTAAGGAAGAGCTGACGAAATCTTTTATCAGCCTCTTGACAAGGTTTCATCACATCGCATGGATAGTGTAGAAAGAATTCTAAAAATAGACCGTTCTTAAGAAAGGAACTTTAAACAGAGCATTTAAGCATAAATACAAACCAATATTAAGCGGTTTGCTACCTTCATAAAGATGTATTTTTACTTAAATAAAGAAGTTCCAAGTACTACAATAACTTTCTGTTTCTCTTGAAACGTTAAAAATGAAGACATTAAATATTAATGCAAAAAAATTTTACAAGAACTAAATTAGAACCAATGTTTATCATCAAACAAAATAGTGATGGCGGTGCTTGAATTACTTAAAATTCCTTTTTCTAAATTAAATCAAGTTATAAGAATTAAACATACTGAAAAAATACAAGACACATAATTGATAGGAAAAATAATTTTATAATATTGAATTAGAATTATTACTGTCGCAATACTTAAATCCCAAAAAAGAGGTCAATTAGCCTTTTTCTACTTAAATAGAACACTGAGTAACACTAAAAATTTTTTAAATAGTTTACAAATACAAATTAATACAAATACAAATTAAGTAGACCAACTACAGGCGTAAGCTCAGCAAGGTTGGTCCAGTCTTTTTAACCCAAACTACCGGAATCCCAGTATCTGTCAATTTTCCTCTTGACAAAGTTATAGTCATTTAAAAAAACACATTTCTTTCTTACAACTTAAAAACTGATCCGATAGTACATGTTTATCAAAATTCCAAAAGACAAAAATCGTCGATTTATGTCACGAAATCAAATGCACCTCACGCAACAATAAATCGAGTCGAGAAACGAAACAGGTAATAAGCTTTTTTGCAATACTTCCTACACCTGTAGATGTGTTTTTTCAGCAATAGTACTACGGTGCAGGAAAAGCCCCGCAAACCCATTATATTCACTAGATAAGATGGGTAAACTATCTTTGACCAAATCAAAGAAAACAATGATAAATACTGGATTTCAATAATCTAATCATGTATTATTTTTCTTCAGAAAACGACTTAAAACATGATCATGAATAAGTGAATTACACTCGTTTACTTGCAAATGACAACCAATTCAGACGCTTTATAAAAAAACCTCACAGGTAGTCGTTTTATTAATCAAACCAGCTACAACTTAACAGGTTTCATTATTAACATAATACCCCCTAAAAAAGATTAAAATCAGCATTGAAATATCAAATCGCCCCCCTGCGACCTACGAGTTACCACTTTCATGGCCATGCCATCTGTGACTCCACAAAACCGAACAAAATCACCCAAAAAATCACCCCTACATATTCGAAAAATGGAACAAAGGGAAAGAAAGAACAGCTCACCCCAACATGCAGCCAGATGCCATCCATCCGAAAGCCTCAATGAATAACCCGAGCACGGGTGCAACCCAACTCTGCACATCAGCGAAACGTGACGTCACGCGGGCAGCGTGACGCGTCGCTAAGGTCAGCACAGGACCCCCTTCATTCAATTCATGACAGAGTGACGAGTCGAGAGCGATCCCTTTTTTCATATAAGAACATCTCGGAAGAGATAAAAAAATAAAAGAGAACGAAAACGAGTCACAAGATCTGGAATTAATAGAGTGGTGATTAGGCATAGGCAAATGGAGAACTCGAGTAACTCGCGGGTCATTTAACTGAATCAGCCGGGGCTACTACAATATTGATTTCGCGGTGTCGGATTTTTTCCGGTGGTGGCTAGTTAGAGGAGAGTTCAGAGACGTTTTAAAAATATCGTCACGGTCGCCTTTTATGCAGAGATGGCAGCGGTCCAGGAGTGATTACCGATTCACGAGCAGAGTGGTAATTGGTCTCATTAGTTTTCCTCGGTTGTTTTTCAGAGGCGAAAATGTCACGGTGAACCTTTTTAGTCTTATGATAATGGAAATTAAGAAGTTTAGAGAAGGACAGATTGCCATTGAAAACTGGGTTAGATAGATCCTTATTAATTAACAGCAATCTCTTAAAATGTGTATTTTTGATAAACACAAGCAAAAGACTGAAGAAACAAAAGAATCAGAAGCCTCATTAATAATAAGAAATATTAAACTTAAGATTTTCGTTCACTACATAAAATTTAAGCAAAGTGTGAAGAGGAAGACTTATTTGATCCAATTTCAAACAATGTTCTATCTTTCACATTTCAAAAGAAAAAAGGGGGTTTACATCCCAAGATTCTTTCATTTCCCACCCTGTTTTTTAATTACTATTTTTACCAGTAGTGACTACTTACAAATTAAATGCGAAAATCAGAGAATGAGCTAATTTATACACTTCCCTATAACCACTTGTTAAGATTATTTTCTTCTCCCTTTTCAAAATTTCTATGTTGTTGGTTGGATTTTTATAGCGCAGGGCCCATGTAAGATAATTTCTAAGTTCACTGTAGTACAAGAGAAAATATTTTTCTTTAATCTCTTTAAAAGACATGTCTTTTGTTCAGTAAAAAATAACTCTCATTGAAACACATGTCTAATTTTGGAACAGACCAAGAATTCCGTCAAACAGAGTGGGCGTACTGTAAGCCCCCTTAAAAAAAAGTAATAAATATAATCATGCGACTATTTAAAACATGCCAAACTCCGTCATTCGAATTTCAACACGGAATCGGGGGGGGGGGAACACGACGCAGTCGAAACAAATCGGGCAAAAAAGTTCCAGAACATCCTTCACAGGTTCTGCTGATGTGCCACTTAGCCCCCAAATTGCGCGTCAAAGGATGGGAGCCATCATTTTTTACGGGTGTCAACAGGGGGTGCTTGTGGAACCCCGGCCAAGTCAAAAATGGAATCCCCTCTTACTAGTTCCTCTCCCATTCACAAAGAGACTGTTATAGAATGAAAGTTTTTGCCAAGCAGGTTAGGAGCAGATGCAAGGCCAATACACAACACTGCTTGCTCTGGATTCGATGGAGTAGCATTTTTTAAATTTTCAGTTACCTATGGATGTTTTCATTTTAACTTTAAGTAAACTTTAGGCTGAAAGTTTCACTACGACTCGAAAACTATTTGTTTTTTAACTTGGTTTTGGGCAAGCACCATTCCATTACTTACTTAAAAGAAACCAATATTATACAGGGTACATACTGTTGAACCAACGATAGTAAAAATGTCACGTGATTTTTTGCTTCAGTATTTTTCATTTTATTTAAAATATACTGATTTTTTATGTATATAGAGGGTATAACTAAGGTTAGAGGGAGTAAATGTATCTTCCTCTTTCGATCAACTGCCCCTCAGCGTCTTCCTTTCTCCCCTCCGAGTATGTCAAAATCACGTGACCCTTTTACTATCGTTGGTTCGACATTATTTTAAGTTCTTAACCCCTTAACAGTGTCGCCCGAGCTCAGCTCGGGCAACTACTACTTGCAGAATTTGTGATGCCCGAGCTGAGCTCGGGCAGGAGAAAAATAAACGTTTCCGTTTCGTGAAGCTCAAACTGAATTCGTTTCGATGATGATAGTGATTTTTGGTCGTTTAGAGATTGTGAGACATCATGTTTGGATAATCTACCTCCTAATTTAATAAGGTGTGTGTGTAATCCAATACTTTTTATGTGTATGTTAAAATAATTAGTGCACTTGTAATTTCATTTAAATTTTGATTTTTTTTATAAAAAAATTATTTTCTAACACTAATAATAATATAAAGAACAAAATTAAACAGTCAAAAAAATTTTCCATTTTTGGTCAATTTTTCTGAAATAAATGTCACTGTTAAGGGGTTAATAATCCTTAGCGTAGTGCTTTACTTCACTGTATTACAAGACACATGATTTAAAAAATAAAACAATATAAGTAGGCTCTATTTTTACACATTACAAACTCTGAAAACTTGCATTTCATAGCAGTAAAACAACATATAACGTGAATTCAATGGTGTTTGCAGTATCCTGTGTATTTTATAAAGGAAGCAAAGTAGGAAACCCATAGTAGAAGTCCTTTAAAAAAACTATATTTAGGTTCTGCCTTTCTCATTTTAATTAACTCCTTAAAAATTTCCCCTCAAAGATTCATGTCTAAATAACATACATAATTAAAAGTTTCATTAGTTTTCCTGCTTTTCCCTAACCAAGAGCTCTAGGGATTACATGCATTGTATTCATCATCATCAAATGAAGCAAACAAAACAACTGAATAAGTAATTCGTAATTGTCGGGAGCAGTCATTTCCAAGAGTGGATACAGACATCAGACTAGCTTGTGAATATTTCAGGAGCTTCAGGTGTGATGGGTAAACAAGAGAAGCAATTATCTGATTATTCTTTGTCATTAGGTAGATGCATTTTTAGGCGGGAAAGTTACAGGACAAATAAGACCCAAGTGGCTTAAACAAATGATTACCCTAGAAAAACTTTAATTAATAACAAAGAAACGGTTCATTAATTAACCTCTATTAAATTATTCAGATATATAATGCCAACCATCACATTTTATGGTTGCCAATAGCTATACTGATATTATTTAGAGTAAAAACTCTTTAGTATAAAACTTTGAAGTACTTCTCTTGATTTAATTCAAAAATAAAATGATAAAACTTTAGATATCTATCTAGCATTTTATGACGCCGAAAACATGCAGAAAAATTCGACATTCTTTTTCCTAGAATAAGAAAGGAGGCCACCAGACCTCTTAAAAAGTTTCATCTGTCCTAGACAACTTGATGAGAGACGATTACGACTTCTTGGCTGAAGAAGTAATTAATTAAAGTACCCCTGAGACATCAAAAAGAAAGATTCTTTGCACGTAATGACTTTACATGCCCATTAAAATCAACTCTGGTTGTATCCTTTACTATCTAAGAAGTAAAAAGTAATTGCAAAAAGAGAAATAACTGAATTAACTTAGCTCAAAAAGGGACGACATGAGCAGTTAATGGTTTACAGGCCCGTTTTAGAATTCATTTAGTTTGAACTGGGAAGGGTATTCTTTAAGATTACTTTTTGTTTAAATAAAGAGAAAAATCAATTTGAGGTGAATACATAATTAAGGAATGCTACCATTTATACTAACAGGTCAGAGGGTGTCAGGAGGTTTTTTAGGATTAATATTTTTAATTAATTTTTTTCGATCCCTTTGCTTGATAACCAATTTATTTTCAGGGGAAATAAATTACGTTACTTAACATTGAACATATATAAAAATTAAATATAAATTTTAAAGACAAGATATGTCAAAATAAGTGCACGTGTTTACAAAACCGATGTTAATTATTAGAACCGATTAACACAAAATCCAAAGACACACTGCAAACGCTTTACACACACAAATATTAACACATTTAAGAACATTTTTTTGCCTTAAAATTAACACTTGAGCTGTGTTGTTGCTAGCTAGAACACTTCAACACCTTATAGTCGTGTATTGAAAGTGTTCTGAATGTGTTAAAAAAGTGTTGTTTTCCAGAATGAATACTACTAGAAAATAGTGTTGTAAATATGTTAAGAATCTAAATGAACTTAAATTTATATCGAAACACTAAAAGAACAAATTTCTGTCTTATGTAATTCTTAAGCATCATTTTTAAGGCGCCGTCTTTTTCTCACACAGCACGCAATACTACAATCAAAACGCTTTTGATTGGAGGAGCTCCATTATTGTGTTTACTTCGCGTTCCAAAAGCGTTTCAAGCATTTGCAGTGCACTGAGTGAAATATATCCCACTAAATGATGAAAACAAGAACAAATTCGTTAAGACTCAAGTCTATCATCGCCGCAAAAATCAAAAGATCCCTTCACAGAATTCCCACACCAAGAATCGCCATTAGTGACGTCACATGATAGATAAGGTTGTCTGCAGCCAGTAAAAAAAATCGTCGAGTGGGGGGAAAAGACCGAAAAGGACAGCAACCAGAGATGACCACCACTTTTCTTAGCTACTCCAGGACACAGCTTTCCGAACAAGGTTATCTTTTATTCCTCTCTTCTCAGTGCTCCAAATAAATGGACACAAATATGACTCCGCAGTTTCGAAAGACTAAACAAAGGCAAAAAGAGGATGGTCTCTGGAGGATACCTAAAGGTGGACACAAATTGGAGCCGAGCGGCGTAGCGAACAGCCACGAACACACTCTGCGCAAGCGCCGCTCTTAGAGCCTCCGAGTTGCGCGTGCGCAGAGCGTGTTCGTGGCTGTTCGCCTTCGCCGCTCGGCTCCAATTTGTGTCCACCTTAAAGTGGAGGGCTTTTACCCCAACCGCTGATGTCAAGGGTATTTGATAGCGGACCTCAACCCAGATGAAACAGCACACTTAGAGGAAGGATGAACCTTTTAGCCATTAACATATCAAAAGGAGGGAGCAGAGTAAATGACTGTTTCGGATGGGAGGCTTTTGAAAAACAAAAGACACTTCTAGTTTGGTTGACGAGAGAACTTTCTTTTAAGTCAACTACCGCTTATGTTCTTGAGTTAATTAAGAAAAGCATTTTATTTTAAGCATTGTGGAAAAAATATATATAAAAAAAGTAAGGATAATTCTTATAGAAACGGGGATGCAAGGTCCCCATTCAATTTTGGAAATAAAATTTCCACTACTTTTCCAGGTTTATTTAGAAGATTTTCCGGCCAAAAAAATATAGTAAAACAAGTCCTTTTTCGGATATTTCTCTAGCTTTTTTGAACATTTGCAATAAATAATACATATTTTTTCCTTCCAGATTCAAATATGAGACGCAGACATTAAAATTGATCATTTTCCAGGTTTTAGGCAAAAAAATAACCAATTTTCCTCGACTATTCCTTGACTTTTTGATCAAATTAAAATTCCCTAACCTTGCGAATGAAAATTTAGAGATCGTGGCAAACAGGTTGAATAAAGAATATGTGACAAAAAATTTTGATTGTTAATGTTATAATTAATAACACAGCTTCAAAATTTCCCGGGACGCTTGATCATTATTAACCATTATAACAACAAAGGAACTATTCAGACTTTAAAATCTGACGGAATGAAAATGCATGAACGCAAATGTGAATGAAAAATTCAGGGTTATTGGTTCAATAAAAAGGATCTCCACGAGGATCATACAATACAAACCTTACAAGAACTAAAATACATTTGGAGAGAGGAAAAACGAGTTAAGTACCAAATATAAAAGGGGTTAGATTAAAAAACTATGTGCCTTCACTGCCTACAACAGCCGGCATATACCTCAAACATGAACAAGTCCAAAAGATGGCATGATATATATATATAGATATTTATGAAAAATCAACTTTTAAATTAACAGTAATAAAAAATGCAACAAGGTTTTTGATGTCCAGTCTGTATTTTACAACCCAACAGTAATCTCACACTATTTTGAACAAGCAGGGTGAATGACAAGGGGCCATTCATTAATTACGTAAGGGTCCCGAGGGGGAGGGGGGTTGGAAAAATCTCTACATACCCTTACTTGGGGGGGTCAAACCAATTCTTACGTAAGATTTTCCTAGTTAATATAAACAAATTCCAATTATTCTAATCAAGAGATGATAATAATATAATAGTAATATGTAGTTGACAGCAAGAATATTACTTATCTGTTGAAAAATAAAAATCTTTGATTTACGTCAAAAGGAGAGTTTTCTAACATTTTATTGTTTTGAAAAACATAATGGAATCTTACGTAAGAATAGGGGGGAGGGGTTTGAAAAATCTTACGTACCCTTACATGGGGGGAGGGGGGGGGGGTCAAAAATTGCCAAAATCATCCTTACGTAATTAATGAATGGCCCCCAACGACCTACATAATATTGCAGCATAAAAAAAACAAGATAGAAAAGAAAACATCTCACAATCCCCAGAACAAACTTCATCAATCTATCTCATCACGGGCGGAATGAAGAAGCAAACCAACCAACTCCTAGTCGCTCCGATTGATTTATTTACTTGCTCATTCCCATCTCAGCTGGCTGACCAAATCTTTAATTCAATATTAGAGGAGTACGAGGAACGGGAAGAAGAGGAATGCATCCAATGGAGATCCTATGTGTTGACATTTTCTAAGAAGGCTCTCAAGTGTTACTTAATTTTGATTAAAACTTTAAAAAGACTGGCATAGAGAAACGAGGCGTTTTCTACCTACGCGTTTACTTAATTGAAGTGATGTATGTTTACTAGTTGAAATTTTGTTCGCCTTATCTTAAGATCCTTCTCCAATGTTCAAGCTTTGAGAAATTTGAATAGAAATTACTGCTTAAAGTTTTCGCGGGTGCTTGTAATTAACAACAATTTAACATAACAAAAGTAGCAAGATTTGTAAAATTCCTTTCATCAAAAGAGAACTAACTGGGATAGAGTATTGTAGATTGAAAATAGTAGGGAAAGTAATATTTTTTTTTCAGGTTCGCTCTTAAAGCTTGTTATTCTGGGGTTATTTTATGGAAATAAATTTGTTAACCGTGCACCAAATTCATACTGTTTCAGGGGGAGCAGAATATGTCCGAACGCCCGAAACTGCTTCGGGGTAAATTCTAGCAGCTCTGGGGAAATTTTTGTCCAAGTTCATAAAGAAAAAAAACTCTAAACAAATCCAAGATTTTATTTGTAAAAAAATATTTTGGCTGGTGATAATATCCATGCAATCCAAATTTTTCGGAAATTAGGTGAAAACTAACGTATACAGAGGAAAAACTATGGATCTATGCCGAATAAATAAGATTCCTTGATGAATACCTGAAAGTTTGTTTTTCCTTGTGTTTTGATTGATATGCAGAAAAAACAATGTATCCGAGACGGGATCGGTGATTCTAACAAAAAATTGTGCTCTTGTTTAATCATATCAATGTTATTGACTTAAAAAATAAGGTTAAAGACAGTTCAGTTTTACTGTAGCTAAAATTTGAGAGTTTATAATTCATATTTTTAGACATTTTTGAGCTAAGGTGGCATGCATATGACAATAATATTGTCATATGCAATATATTGAATATATTGCAATATATTGCATATATTGAATATATTAAGTACCTAAAAATTTATAATTATGGATTATTTGGCAATAATTGAACCTAATAGAAGTTCAGTAATTAAGAAAACTATATTTTACAAAAAAAAACTCTTTGTACTTTAGTAGTAACATAAACTGAAATGAATGAATATATGGGGACATTATTTTGGGGGAAATTTTGGACAAAATTAACAGTGTTCTGGGGAAACACTTGTCCCTGGTATTTGCTGTACTGTTTGATTGCAAAAGTAATCACTCAATTTCATTATTATCAAAAGTTAAAGATGAAAAGTTTCTTTCATTGAAGTCACTTTAAGACTGATGGATTAAATGAAATATTTCATTTAACTAAAAGAAAGTGAGAGAAAAAATACCTTTACAAAAACTCGTGACTAAAAATCCCTCAGTTTTCTTATCTTTGTTCCCACATAGATTGTCAACAGAAACTATAGCGCTTCCTTTGAGGCTTTCAAAGGAGAAGAAGATAACCGAGCTCTATGAGATATCTCAAGCGGCTGTCGTGATGAAAAACCCACACGCATTTGATAATTCAAAATCCTGCGTTCAAACTATAGAATATTTAAAAATGGATACTTTTTTCGCCCTAAAAAGGCTCAACTAAACTGAAGCAGGGGTTCAATTAGGAAAAAAATTGGTCCGTTTTAGAACCCTTCACAAAATTCCAATTCCCAAAAACAAACTCTTGACCAATGCAAACTTCAAAACAAACTCTTGTCCAAACAACAAAAGTTGTTGGAAAAGTGTTTTTCAAATGGAATCCCATCATTTTAGAATGGAATTTGCCACTCTTTAGATCTAAAACCCTTCATTTTCCCAAAATTACATTTGATTTTTCACAAAATTCCTTTTTTTTTCGCAAAATTCCATTTACTTTTCACGAAAATCCTTGCAATTTTTCACAAAATTCATAAAACAGGACCCAGGCAGAAAAACCTGGATGAACCCCTGTAAAAGACTTACCATTGTTTTGACATGCCCTTTTTACAATTCTCACACTTACACTTTCAATTCACTCACACTTACAATTCTCACCCACTTACACTTTCCTAAAATCATATTCATTAAAAGATTTTCAATTGAAAAGTTTGTAAGGTGTGATTACTATACTTCATGTAAATACAGTCGAATCCGCTTAATGTGATCACGGTTAATGTTATCAATCGGATAATGTTATCGAAATGGACAGGTCCCGATCATTCCTATTTAATTTAATGTAAAATTCATCGTTTAATGTGATCAACTGTGGATCAACACTCCGCTTAATATTATCGAAATTTGTCCATATCCCCTAAAAACTTCCACTGTCGTCGAGTTTCCTTTTGAAGGTAAAATTTTTAAAAGTAAACATCTGCCCTACCCTAAGGCATCTGACGCTTCTTTTTTCTGAAAATCAGACAGTTGCACTGTTATGTAAAAGAAAATATTCCATGCTCCGCATATATTGAAAGGAAAATGTGTAAAGGGGGGGGACTGAATCCATGCTTATGATTTTATGATTGGTGAAAGAAACCATCGCCACCTTGCAGATGTTTTTGATAAGAGATTTTGCTTTTCCCTTGTTTACTGGAATTCAGATTAATTTAAGGGATTTTTTTGGATTTTTTAAATGAAAAGATATAATGGAGCGCAAAAGGAGAAATTCTTCTACTTTATAGAAATACAAAGTAAGCAATTATTTTATTTTTATTAATTGTACTACTCTTATATTTTCCCTTCTATGTAAAGTGTAAGATAATTTCAAATCCATAAGTTACGATTACATAACTTTAATTTTAAAGCAAATAATCTGGTTACACTGTTTACTACTTTTTTATATGAAATCGCTTATTGTTATCAATCGGATGTTATCAGTTTCATCTCGGACAAATGCGATCACATTAAGCGGACTCGACTGTAGCAGAATTTACCTCAATTAAACCATATTCGAACTTGGCAAAAGACACCAGAAACAGGAAGGTAGATGACCTCACGAAGGTCAAATCGGATATTTATGAAGATGGAGATTGATAATGTATTTCCTTCCAGCAAAATCAAGCATTATAATCCAATAAAATTTATTTTTCTAAACTATTAATTCTAAAAAAATCATTCATAACAAGTTTGATACCTCTATAAGCAACAGGTAACAAAATGCAAATCGAAACATCTATTATACTCGTCCCAATTCTCCGTTATTATGTCTATGCTACCGTCAAGTGCATAATTTGGTAATGTGCAGACTTAACTAAGGTAAAATGCAAATTACCTTAGGTAAAGTACGAAATATTTCATATTTAACTTAACGTAGGTATTCCTCACATTACCCAAATTAGGCACATTAACCAACCACAAACTGGAATAGAAAAGGTTCTTCCACACACATAAACAACGTGATAAGTTCAAAGGTTTTTGAAGAGCAAATGAACAAAAGACCGACATCCGGAGTTTTAAAACGAGACGCTCACCTTGTATGGTCACATATGTGGCATTTAGGCAATCGATTCTGCCAGTTTTTTTTATCAAGGAATCGCATTTTCACGAATTTTAAAATATTTTTAACTGTGGAAACTTGGATTGAGTATCCCTTAAATCTTTGAGAGTTGCGAACCTTTTTCTTACTTTGAGGGAACTCCAAACTCTATTATCACAAATCCAGCAATTGGTTTTTTAATAGAAGCAAAATAAGGTTAAAAAATAAACTAAGAGGTCGGTATTTCGTAAGTAGGGGGTCTTATGGGTATAGCTTAAGGCACATTGAATGGATTTGTCCGAAATTTACCTTGCTTATTTTTTATTGAATTCACAGACAGTATGAGCATTTGAAGATAGTATTAATGAAAGCAATGCAGACAAATATTTACTGTAAATATATTCAGTATGTTTTTCTTTAAAAAGAGGGTATAAAACAGTCAATATATGGCAATTTTTTCGTAACATGATTTAACTTGAATTCAAGTTTATGATTAGAGAATATAGTTGTTCACATTTTTTGTAAGATGTGGAAAAGGGTATCAAAACATTCAGTTCAGAAGGGGGTGGCAGTGTCAAAAACAATTTAGAGAATCCCAGGCCAAGAGGTTTAAAAGTGCAGTCTAGTGGGGCTGTGGTGTAAAATTCCCTAAACCTTTCTAGGTTTATTTTGAATATTTTAGGATCAAACAAATCTAACAATCCACGGCAGTTTTTCGGATATTTCTTGCTATCTCGAACATATATTTTCAATAATTTGTATTTTTTTTCCTTTTCAGATTTCCAGGGCCAAAAATAAGAGGCGCACACAAAAATTAATGGTTAGGTGTTCTGTATGATTTATTAGATTCAAAGAAAAAATGGGCAGTTTTCAATGACTTTTCTGACCAAATTAAAAAACCCTGACTACTCCAGGCTGACCTTGTGGGAACCTTGAATAAATCTGGCTAAAATCTTTAGAAACCCTCTGTGAGGGTGAACATTAAATTTTTAAGAAATCAATTTTTTCCCTTTCATCATTCTCCTTAGTGAAAAGTGTTTTGCACTCACCATTTGAAAGGCAGCACAGGTGGTTCGGTGGTGTCGAGCCGGTCCCGCGCCTTCTTTCCCCGGGTCCCGCCGCCGAGCCGCCATCGCTCGGGGGCCCCGGCCATAGGGGGCCCGGACGGCCCCTACGGCAGAGCGCCCGGACCACACATCCAAAAGAGGAAAGATATAGCTACATCACAGGCGTCCGGCGCATCGCAACGGTTCACATAGAGCAAGCCAGTTCACATCGCAAGCAAGCGACAAAAAAATCGGTCGTATGTCGATAAATAAAGACACAAGTCGAACGTGACACACACAGCTGAGAGAGTCAACAACGACGACGCTATCGACCTTAGCGGTGCTTTCACTCACTAGAGTAGAGAGTCCAGTGTCACCGAATGCGTCAAAAAAGGAGACGGGAAAACAGGAAAAGGTTTCCTAATGAGTTTAAAAAACGGGGGTCCCTCTAGTTTGTGATAAAAAGCGAGGAGAGTAGTCACACAGATGCCGTGTTGTCGGTGACTGCGCAGCCATGACAACCCGGAGCAGCAGCACCCACGGCTGCTCAATCGCCAACCGTCGCCAAGAGGTGCCGACGGGAGAGAGGTTAAAATAATTTTCGGCTCATAAAAAAACGCTGTGTTTATTCGCTCCACAAAGACTGTTTAGAAGAGGGGAACAGAGATTTATATGGGATGGTGAGTGGAAGAAAAGGGTCCTTTACTGGATTGCCGTTCTTCTTTTCTCTGAAAATTACAGAATTCGGACCAAGTATTTTTTGTATGTACTAAATAAAGTTTCACTGCAGAAAAAATGCCTTCATGACACCGCAGATACGATTTCTATTAATGTTTCATTATAATTTTTAAAATCCTTCAAACTTTTGTTTCTAATTAATTTGAATTGAATGTTCTTGAGGTCAGCTGATAATTTAAAAATTTAACAAAAGTTAACTGGCAGTAAATGATAATAAATTTCTCACAACCTTCTGAATGAATAAAAAAATTATTTTTAAGTCTATCTAATTATTTTATTGGAACAAAAATAGTGTTATAAAAGGCCTTCTGAAAAAACCCCTATCTTTAACAAATTTGATTTATAAGTTTTTTTAAAACGAAGAACTATTAGAATAAAACATTGTTTTGCTAGTGATATATCCAGTGATGTATTTAAAGTTTGAAAAAAGAAATAAGATACTGTGATTGATGAAAATCACGTGTGGACCACAAGACGATTTCAACTACAAAGCTCCTTCTCCAAAAAAGAATATATACAAAAGGTTTAAAGTGTCAAGATAAGAGGAAATAGTTAGCTGAAGAAGCAAGAAACGAACGGGGGAAAATACCAGCATAAGAAAAACCACAAGTGGTTAAATCTCCATCAACTCTTGTAATGCTTTTGTCAACCATTTCTCTCTAAAATACATTTATTTAAAAGAAAATAATTTATTTCTCAAAGTAACTCCATAAATTTCTGACCAGAGAAAGCAAACTAAAACGAAGCAATTGCTAAACATCTCCCTATTTACAACACCCAGAATTTTTTCTGGCATCGAGTCACCTTGAACCCCATTACACTTGGCCCACACAAAAGACCATTGAAAATCCACCGCTCAATCAACAATCAATCAATTAAAAAAGGCATTGTCCAAATCTGAAAACCACGTTCACAATTCATCGCACCGCCAAACAAATCATTCAATTTATCACAATATACATTAAAAAAATATCCATCCCTTCATCGCCGCCAAACCGGGCGCTCCACTGCCAAATGCGGCCACCCCTGCCCATATACGGGCAGCCCGGCTCTGACGTCATCGGTTCCTCCTGACGACCATCATCCGCCGCATCCCGGATGATGGAAGGAGCGATTGCGAAACTCTCTCTCCCTCATCCCCTTTATCTTGTTTACCTCCTTTTTCTCCTCGCCATCCCTCCCTTTTCGTAGGGGGGGGGGGCGGTGTGGGATGTTATGCAGCTGTTTCGCAGGGGGAGTTGTTGGACTGAGTTCAGGGGTAGCTAGAGGTGCAGAAAGAAAAACTGAGGAGGAAATGACCTCTTGAAAAGGTGAAAGTCATATTAGAGTTCGATTTCTCTTATGATCAATACGAGCATTCTTCCGAGTTCAAATTTGATAGAGGAGTAGAGAAAACTTAACTGGTTAAAGATTCTTAACCAATAAATTTGTTTTCATCAAGTTAACAGGCAAGGGTCCATCCAAACTTTATGTGAAAGGTCAAGTTTTTGTGAAATAGAAAAAATCCATTCATAATTTTGTGCATTCAAATTAGCGTTTAATTTATTTCTTAGGATAAGTGCTGTTTTTGTGGAAACAGGTTCTTCTTTTGGTGATATTATTGTAAAAAATAAAAAAATAACACTAAAATTTTGATAAAAGAATAAAAAATCTTTTTTTTTAGTGAAAAATAAATATTGTGAAGGTTCATTTTCAAGCTAAAATATTTTGCGAGTAATTATATTTTGTTCGCGACGGTCTCCTTCGCTCTCCGTGTCATCCCATTTGGGGGTTACTGCCACAGGGAGAGAGGGAGTCACTTCCTCCCTCAAGATATTTTTGAGAAGAGCTTTGGATGCGTTACGAGTAGCACCATATCGCCCTTGCTCCCAATGAAATTTGTAGTCAACAAAAATATTAATAAATCATTAAATGTTGATGTTAGTAAAAGTTTAATTAAACCACCCACAGCAAAAAAGTGGAGTGTACTAGAATCAACATATTTCTTACAAACTACTTTATGAAGGGTCCTTTTTTCAGATAAGATATTTTTTGAAGACTTCTTAAACGGACATAAATTTATTTTAAACATACACTAGGGGTTGTTTGATTTTAATCTAGTCCAGCTATATATGTAGATTTTTAATGCAAAAAGACAATTTCCCGTTAGACGCGATGACAATTGAACATCCTTAAAAAAAAAGCTTCCTAAATTGTTTGGTTAGATATCTAA
Source organism: Tetragnatha versicolor (assembly GCA_024610705.1). Classification (NCBI taxonomy): domain Eukaryota; kingdom Metazoa; phylum Arthropoda; class Arachnida; order Araneae; family Tetragnathidae; genus Tetragnatha; species Tetragnatha versicolor. Next base: position 2,864,657 of record JANDEH010000007.1, on the reverse strand, counting down.
GGATGAAACCTTTGATACTTAAATGTTAATGAATTCTAAATTTTTTGCCAAGGAAAAAAATAGAGTAAATTCAAACGACCCACAAATGAAAGACAACATACTTTCTCCTTAAGAAAAACTTGATTCATTCAGAAACTTAAGTGTTATTAATACACGTTTTAAAATAAACGTATGGGATGGGCAGCAATTTTATAACGAAGAAATTATGTTCGCGTGAAGTGAATCACATACATCCACAAAATTGGGGATAATTTCATTCGAAACATAATTGAACCACTAAATGCGAAGCAGGTGGGTAAAGCATGTGGGTTATGAATAAGAGAATATATCGCTGCAACGTACACCTATATTATTAAACATTTCCGTTATTCGAAGTCACTGAAAAGAAAACTAGATGAAAAATACATGTCATACATTGGATTATCTTAAAGGCTTCAAAACTTCCATGTTTTATGCTTTTAAGAATTATTTCTTTAAAAAACTTTGTTTTTTCAAATATTTTAACTTTTAATGAGAGTTCACTATTTTGACTGGGTGCTTATTGAACGTTAATAAAAACTATTGAATTTTTTCAGCTAATTACATAATTCAATACCTCAAAGTCGAAGTAAACTTAAATCAGATGTATTTGTCGTAGACACATCGTGAAATTAGACATTTCGTGAACTGTCTAGACATTTCATGAACTGCAGCCAGATCGTGTAATGATCGATCAGTTACACGAAGTGGCTAAAATTTTTAGACAGTTCATGAAATGCAATTGAGCCTTAGACAGATCGTGTAATGTTCCAGAAATACATGAAATGTCTAAATTTTTTAGACAGTTCATGAAATGTCTAATAGCCGTTTTGCCGATCGCGTAATACAAAGAGAAAATTTCTAACACAGGGCCCAAAACGATATTTTCACATTCTGGACGGGTTTGAGAGTGCCACTAAGGAACTATAAATGATTGACAGAGAGATCGGCAGTACATTTTGGTGACCAAACCTGTGATTGGCTGTGACGTGTTCTTTCAACCTGTCACTCAATCTGCTATTTTCGAAGGAGAAGGAAAAAAATTATCGCCCAATCAGGCATTTTCTCCGCCTCTCGTGACGTAGATGATTTTTCAAGCTGGCTCTCAGTTCTTTACACGTGATGACATAGACTTGTGAAAATTTCTTTATCTGGGAGAAGCAGTGAAAAATTGCAGTTGATGGTAAGGATTTTTTCAATGCTCGTGCAGAAATTCTGACGTGCAATGCACTACAAAAAGATGTGCGCGCAAGAAAGCTAATGTTATGTGTAACAGTCGATGTCACTCAAGTTTACCATGTGTAAATAAATAAAAAAGACGAAATATTTCATCATATTTGAAATTTTGTAAATAAGTGAAAAATGAAATTTTATTCATAAGTAAATAAAATTGGCTGCTTTAACTAATATCTTATATTTTTTTGGTTTATTCCTTTTCAGTAATCAATAACTCCTGGATATTACACGATCGGCAAAACAGCTATTAGACATTTCCTGAACTGTCTAAAAAATTTAGACATTTCATGTATTTCTGGAACATTACACGATCTGTCTAAGGCTCAATTGCATTTCATGAACTGTCTAAAAATTTTAGCCACTTCATGTAACTGATCGACCATTACACGATCTGGCTGCAGTTCATGAAATGTCTAGACAGTTCACGAAATGTCTAATTTCACGATCTGGCTACGACATATTCGTCAGGGGACTGACATGCTACAAAAAATTAAAGCAAAACTAATGATAAAGGTTTTAGAGCAAAAGACATAACAAGAAAGTCCTCGATAGAAAAATGACTTTCATATCCATAAAGCCTGAAATCATAAATGCCAAGATTTGACGCCAAGAGGCCCACGACGGACGATAAAAATAAAAATCAAATCTGCTCTTCCCTTTATCAAAGCACGGATAAGGTGACGGCAAAGCAAACATCAGCGCACCTACGACAAAAAAAGAATGAGCGGAAAGGCCCTTGTGATGTCAGGATCGCCTTTCGGGAAGGGGATAGCTGCAGATAAATCATTTATCAGATAAGGAGAAGCGACATTCGGTCCGTCTTCCCTTTCGCTCCTCAAATACATTAAGAACCGCACAGTTCCAGCCTCAAAAAAGACTAATAAACGGTCACGAAAGATCAAGTGTCGAGCTGGGGACGACTTTTAATGGGCAAGTCGTATAATAATCCAGAGTTGAAGTGACTTTTTTTGACAGGTAAAGGACGGGGTTAGCGAAATTGAGATCCGCAGAATTGTAATCAATGGTATTTTCGGGGTTTTTTATTCCTTCAGGTGTTAAGTAGGCACACAGGTGTTGAGGATAGATTTCGAATGGTAAAAATTTGTGACACTTGCTCATTTTCAAGGGTGAAAATTACGAGTACGGAAAGAAAATAAGAAACACAAGTCCCAGCATTAAGAAAATATCAATATATCTCAGCAATGAAAAGTTTACTTAAACTATATAGGAGTGATATGGAGATAAAAACAGCCGTGACAATATTTTTTGGAGAACATTAAATCTGAACTTCATGGTCTTATCAATGACCTTGTTAAGCATCGGACAAGTTTTTTAATACACATCCCATCTCTATAAGAACTTCACTTGAATTACAAGAGTTTTTTTTTCATAATGAAGCTAGCATTTTTTAAGGATCAGAATTATTGAAACAAATTTTAGCTAATGCCTTCAGTACAAATTTTGTTGAAACATGATGACAGGATGGGAAGAGCCCTTTCATTTTAAAACAAATTTTAGCTAATGCCTCCAGTACAATTTGTTGAAACATGATGACAGGATGGGAAGATCCCTTTCATTTTAAAACAAATTTTAGCTAATGCCTTCAGTACAATTTGTTGAAACATGATGACAGGATGGGAAGAACCCTTAAAACAAATTTTTCTAATATCGAAAATAATGTCCATATACAGTAGGGCGTATCACGAAAAACTTTTTTTTGAAATTCAAAAAGGCATACTGAAAAAAAGTTGCCTTAGGGGTCACAAATTCACCATGAAAAATTTCAGCCCGATCAAAAAATGTTTAGGTCCCCCGGAATTGGGCACAAGTTTTGGAAATTGCCTCATTTTTCAATAAATTGACCGAAACCTCCAAGATAAAATTTTTATATAAAGTTCATAATTTTTCTAGGATAATCTACTATCCTACCTTATAGTTGGCAGTTAGTTTCATATTTTTACTACTCTTCGTTTAGGAATAATAATTTTTTTAACATTAAAAGTTTTTCGTGAAGTTGTTTTTCCTGCAATACTAAAATTACCATAAATCAAGTTCTATCTACCCTAGAAAGTTGTAGTTTGTGTCATTTTGATTAGAATTTTATTTTCTAACATATTTTATGCCCTTTACAAATTATTTTGGTTTTGTTTTACCTGAAGCACCGTGTATAATTATAAAAATAGCACTAATTTTGTCGTTTACAGTAATATTATTAAAACTCCTGTGATATGAATTCGCAAAAAGAAATTTATCCATAAAAAATGCACATGAACTCAGATAACAGTATATAATAATGTAACTTTCATATATTTACTTATAATTCTAGCTATTCTAATTAAATGGAAAGTATTTTATTTATCCTTTTTTAAGACTAATTTTTTGGTAGAGTAAAAATTCTAACTACAAATAAAACTAACAAAAAAGCCAACATTACAAATTACAAGTAAAATAAGATTTATAAGAAATAAGATAATCACTAAGTATTACAGTAGGTATAAAGGAATACATACACTTTTACACATAGCACATACAAACATCTTTATTCCTTTGTTTCTGAAGAAGCATCTAAGAAATCCCGTTTAGTTTCGAACTTAGAAAGGAATTTCCTGTCCAATAACCTGGATTTAATTAATACATCACGATTTTTGAACCCACAAATACGAAGGGAAGCTGCAGTGACTTCCTTCACAATATTTTCAACTGCTTGGGTGTGCGAAGGAATTTTGAACTCCTTTCTATCACTCAATCCAGGTTCAACGATTCGCTCGATTTCTTCTCTATTTAAATTATTTAGAAGTGGTGGTTCCTATGGGTGGTTCAGTTACAGTCACATAGACTGCCAGTTTATGATGTCTACTACACCATCCTCGAAATTTACTTGAGGTTGTTTGAAAACCCTTTTTCCTAGATAATCAGCATAAGGTGCTTAGACAATGATCTAACTAAAGGATCATCCTGGATGTGGTTAAATCTACCATACAAAGGTATGCCTTTAGGGTGAACCCAGATCAACTCATTTGACCCTCGAAAAAACATTAGATCTATGGCAAATAAAAAAATACAGGAAGCTCGCAAACTCCCTCAAGTAAATTTCAAGGTGGATGATGATGATATCGTTGACATCATAAACTGGGAGTCAATGATTGTAGCTGAACCACCCATAGGAACCACCACTTCTAAATAATTTAAATAGAGAAGAAATCGAGTGAATCGTCGAAACTGGATTGAGTGATAGAAAGGAGTTCAAAATTCCTTCGCAAACCCCAAGCAGTTGAAAATATTGTGAAGGAAGTCACTGAAGCTTCCCTTCGTATTTGTGGGTTCAAAAATCGTGATGTATTAATAAAATCCAGGTTATTGGACAGGAAATTCCTTTCTAAGTTCGAAACTAAACGGGATTTCTTAGATGCTTCTTGAGAAACAAAGGAATAAAAATGTTTGTCTGTGCTATGTGTAAAAGTGTATGTATTCCTTTATACCTACTGTAATACTTAGTGATTATCTTATTTCTTATAAATCTTATTTTACTTGTAATTTGTAATGTTGGCTTTTTTGTTAGTTTTATTTGTAGTTAGAATTTTTACTCTACCAAAAAATTAGTCTTAAAAAAGGATAAATAAAATACTTTCCATTTAATTAGAATAGCTAGAATTATAAGTAAATATATGAAAGTTACATTATTATATACTGTTATCTGAGTTCATGTGCATTTTTTATGGATAAATTTCTTTTTGCGAATTCATATCACAGGAGTTTTAATAATATTACTGTAAACGACAAAATTTGTGCTATTTTTATAATTATACACAGTGCTTCAGGTAAAACAAAACCAAAATAATTTGTAAAGGGCATAAAATATGTTAGAAAATAAAATTCTAATCAAAATGACACAAACTACAACTTTCTAGGGTAGATAGAACTTGATTTATGGTAACTTTAGTAATGCAGGAAAAACAACTTCACGAAAAACTTTTAATGTTAAAAAAAATATTATTCCTAAACGAAGAGTAGTAAAAATATGAAACTAACTGCCAACTATAAGGTAGGATAGTAGATTATCCTAGAAAAATTATGAACTTTATATAAAATTTTATCTTGGAGGTTTCGGTCAATTTATTGAAAAATGAGGCAATTTCCAAAACTTTGGCCCAATTCCGGGGGACCTAAACATTTTTTGATCGGGCTGAAATTTTTCATGGTGAATTTGTGACCCCTAAGGCAACTTTTTTTCAGTATGCCTTTTTGAATTTCGAAAAAAAGTTTTTCGTGATACGCCCTAATATACAGGGTGGTCACAGAAAACTCATTTCAAAATTTCCTTCCAGGTTTTCCCTGACAATCTGATATAGGAAGAATATAAAATAAGATTATTTTAAGACTTTTTTTTCACACGGATGCCTTTTTTGAACATTTGCTATTACACAAATTCAATTGGATTGGAGATTTTATTTTGTAAGAGAATGGAAATGCACATCATATTTAAAGACTTGGAATCAGAAAAATATTGAATTTTTGTTGAAAATAGGTGGATTCCCAAAATTTCCCTGATAATTATTAGATTTTCTAAAATTCCCTGATAATTAAAGGTTTATTAATTTTCCCTGACGATTCCGAAAGTTTTTAAGGTTTTCCAGGTGAGTGGCCACAGAAAAAAAATCTTCCAAACAGTACAAAACTCCAGTCTTTTGATAGAAAAAAAAATCCCCTATACCCTCATCCCATAAAGGTCACACACGCTGACATATCACACAATATCGAAACCCAAAAAGGTGCTATAGTAAAACGACCCCACAAAAACGTGACAGATTGGCAACAGCCAGCCCGGTGTTCTGATTGAAGGAGTAGGGGGTGGGGTTCCTCGCGCATTATTCGAATTGAGTCACTGAGTCATCCCTGGAGGGCAGACCAGGAGGAACCCCAACAGGGATGATGCATCCCGAAAGGCCAGGTAGATAAAAAGGGATCACGGGGATTATAAATACGTAGATGTAAGACACAAGTAGAAGGGAGTGGGTAGTAATTACCAAATGACAATCGTCTTCGTCAGGTAACCAATTGTAACTGGAGCTGGCTGTGAAGATTGATTAGATGATAGATTACTCATTTAGCTCTGAGTCAGAGCTTTAGCAAGGTTCAAGGTATGCTGACGTTTAAAAGTCAGTAGATCTTTTTAGCTAAGAACATCTGGTTTTAACTTTGTTATTTGTAGGGCCCTTGAGAGTGCCTTTAGTAAGCAGATTTAAGTCAATTCCACTTCCACTTTTTTTTTATTTTCAGTCAATTGCATAAAAAAACTTATAAATGATTGGTGTCATCAGTAAACCGAATTTCCATTCTCAATATTGTAAAATATTACCAATTATATTGCCATTTACTTACCGTTTTTCTTTTCTCATTTTACAGTTACCTTTTTAAGTTTGAAATTATTTTGTATCACCTAGTAAATATTCAATCAAACCTGAATTGGAGGAAGAACGAGAAAAAAGCAAGAAACGAGACATAAAATGGAATTCGAACAAATTCAAAATTAGAATAAGAAATTCATGTTTCTCTGCCTGTATGAGAGAGAGATAGATAAGAAGGATGCAAATAAAGTAAATTTCAGGTGTAGTAGCAGTACTTATCCCTCACTTTAACCACAATATTTTTTTAAAGTCAAGACAACGCAAAGGAGTCGAAAGAGAAGCAAACACTCTCTTCCAGCAGATAGTATATCCAGAGATTCAAAACAAAAAGAACGCCTCGAATCAATAGTTGTTATCATCAATCCAACCGAATGTCTGTTTATTGATCCCAAGGAGGTCAACGGACCATAAATTTACTCGTGCCGGAACCATCACAAGTCACAAGCCTCAAACGGATAGTTCAGTAAACCTCTGGTAAATCTTCTGGATAAAAAGGGCCAAAACTGAAACAAATTGCAATAGAAAGTTTTTCAACGTTCTTCATTCGGAAATGACCTCCATATTAGTAACACTAAAAATAAAACAAAATCGGTGATGGTAAATTTAATTTTCTAAATAAATTAAAAAATGACCAAGAAAAAAATTTTAAAAATCAAATAACAGTTATTGATTCATGTTTATAAGCTGTTTTTCAGTGCTTTATGTGAATATTCTAGGTCATGGGCCGGCAACCTTTTGAAGCGGAAGATCCAAAAGTTACAATCTAAAAAATTTCCTAGTTTTTAAAGATCCACTAAATTGTTTTGCTTCAATGTTATAGTATATGCTTATTATATTTAATTTTAGGAGCACATTTTTTACACATTTTTTCTTAGGTACTTCATTTCTGGTTCGGGTACTTTGTTACATCAAGTTTTAGATGACTTACATATACACATTGTAAATTAATTTTAGTGAATAAATTTTAAAATTTTGTAAAAAAAGGAAATTCCTAGAAAAATTGGAGGATCTATGGGTCCTCCCCCAGAAATTTTTTTGGAAATTTCTTCTTCGAAATAGCTTTGTAGCTCATTTTTAGGCCTTTTTGGATTGCACCCAAAGAGCACCTCTCATTTTTTAAGTGGCAGAATTTTCAAGGAAAAATAGTATAGTTAAAATAAACAGCAAACTTTAGAGAGGGGGTGGGGGTCCCACTTCAGAAAAATTGTGGAAATTGTCTCCTAAAAGAAGTTTTTAAATTCGTTTTCTAGAACTTCTATTATGACCAAATGAGGATCACTCCTTATAAATCACAGAATTTTCAAGGGAAAACAGCACATATTCCAAAATTTTGAGGAGTGTTTGGGGGTTCTCCCCGAAATTTTGGAATTTTTATCCTTAAAAGTAGTTTTGACTCATCTCGAGAACTTTGGGTTACACCGCTCCTTGTGAGTATCATTGATTTGATTAGGTACCGTACTTAAAAATATATTACTGATGTGGTGGCTGAGGTGAGGCATCTGCTCACAAGCCACACACCTAAACTCAAAAATACTCTTTCTCCATGTGGCAGCAGCATTCTCCTGTTGCTATGTATAAAAGGCAGCTTCAGGATGAACTCAGGCTCTTCTTTTTTACTGCGTTTTCGTATTTTTAAATGTTTTAACTTCTTTTAATAAATATGTTATTTTACCTTATGTTGTTTTAACTTGAATCAATTCGCCAACTGAGGTAGGACACTAAAGTGGTGACCCGGACGTGATACGAACACGCAACCTTCTGATCTGGAGTCAGAAGATCTGGCTGAGGTGAGGCATCTGCTCACAAGCCACACACCTAAACTCAAAAATACTCTTTCTCCATGTGGCAGCAGCATTCTCCTGTTGCTACGTATAAAAGGCAGCTTCAGGATGAACTCAGGCTCTTCTTTTTTACTGCGTTTTCGTATTTTTAAATGTTTTAACTTCTTTTAATAAATATGTTATTTTACCTTATGTTGTTTTAACTTGAATCAATTCGCCAACTGAGGTAGGACACTAAACTGATTTTTAAGGGTTTTGATAATAAATTATTAATTTTTTCTTATGGAACTGGAGAGCCGCAACTTTGCAGCGAAAGAGCCGCATGCGGCTCGCGAGCTGCAGGTTGCCGACCCCTGTTCTAGGTTGTTTTTTAATTAACTTCAGTTTTGCTTCTGTAAAAAAAGTACTGATAATTTCGAAATAATCTTGGTACTGGTAGATAGGTACATCCTTGAGGATCAATTTCCTACTTTTTTGGAAAAAATCGGACATTTTTTCTATTATTTATCGAATTTACAAGCGTGCTCCTCGAACTTATTTCCCGCCGGCCCATAGAGAATTTCTCTTCCTTTAAACTCTGTTCGCCTTAACAATAGACAATCGGCATGCAGGTGATTTTTGCAGCATGCTATTGTGCATGTTTAAAACCATATGTTTTGAATCTGCCAAGTTCCAGGCATTGGGGATTCTGGAGTTAAAGCCATAATAAACAAGGCAACATCGATAGATTCGCAGGCCAAGTGTGCGCTGAGGGGAAAAACGGCTGTCCGAATGGTCCGAACCGATGCGAAGCTCAACGAAAAATCAAACTTTCCATGAAGCGGAATCGAAAAACTTGTGAAATGGTACGGTAAATGGTCTATTTAAAGGTGATTACGTTGAAAAGTAATTAAAGATGTTTGTATCCTTCCGTAACAGCCTTATTTTTAATTTTTCATTTGTTTTTTTTTATTTTTAAACTATCAAAAAGAGGAATATTTCGAAAAAGAGGATTTCTCTATGGGTTGGCGGGAAATAAGTTCGAGGAGCGTGCTTGAAAATTCGATAAATAATAGAAAAAATGTCCGATTTTTTCCAGTAAAGAGGGAAATTGGTCCTCAAGGATGTACCATCTACCAGTAGCAAAATTATTTCGAAATTCTCATTACTTTTTTTTCAGGAGCAAAACGGAAGTTAATTAAAAAACAACCCTCGCATTTAATTCGAAAAAGAATTAGGCCATGGAAAAAATTAAAATATTGCTCTAAACCTTAAAAAAAACACAAATGAAGTAGTTCCAACGGTTTTCTCTTAGAAATGACCTAAATTATGACATAATGAAAATAGATAAAAATTGGACGATAAAAAAGTTAATTACTTAAAGATTTTCCATTTCTTTGGCCGAAATATTAGACTTTTTTCTGTCAAATTCATGTTTAAAAACATTTGAGGCAATTTTTTTTACCTTCTATTTTTATAAATTTGAAAAATGAAAAAAATAATAAAATTTTTTTTTACTATCGACGTAACTTACTAAAAGTAAGGAAAGCCGATAAAAGACTTTCAATTGCAATAAATTAGTTTAAGTAATAGCCTGAGAGCTGGATGCAAATTTTGGGAATGATAAGGTGCACGAGATATTTCACCTGGAACAGATTCGATTGATGATGGGAAAACTTATGTCACCAACGCCAGAAGGCGGAGTGGAAGCTTTCAGTGTGAAAGGGGGGGGGGTCGAACATGCAAACAGCGCGCGGTCCCTTGCGACAGAGATTTTGAGGAAATCGGTTGAAAATTTGCACAGTTTAAGGAGAGTGTGAATAAAAGATAATGTAGCATTCTCAAAAGTATAAGTTGTGTTTTAAGGGTCGTAGAGAACTAAACGAATTTTCGAATGTTTATATGAATGATCTGTACGGCCGACGAGGTGCAAGGGTGGACATAGGCTTAATGTATTGAAGAATGTTAGTAAAAGTTAGGGTAACACTCCCAGAAGACTAAGTGGAAGACAAAGGGTGGCCAGAAGTCACCAAAGGTGCAGAAAAATCTTAAAACCCGAATCATTCGGAAACTTCTGGCTGTTTGCATATGTATAGCTGATATATAGAACAAACTATATGCAAACAGCCAGAAGTCTAAGTGGAAGCGTTCGGGAGATATTCAGGCACGAAGTACAAAACCGAATAAAAGCGCGCGGTCTCTTGCGACAGAAATTTTGCAGAAATTGGTAGAAAATTTGCACAGTTTTAGGAGAGTGTGAATAAAAGATAATGTAGCATTCTCAACAGTATAAGTTGTGTTTTAAGGGTTGTAGGAAACTAACGAATTTTCCAATGTTTATATATAACAAATGACTTATAACATATAACTTTTCTCTTGCAAAAATGACTAATAATACGCTAAAAACCACGCTAACAATGACTTTACATTTATTAGCGTATTATTAGTCATTGTTGCAAGAGAATTGCTTTTATTCAGTCTTTTACTTCGCGCCTGAATATCTCCCGAACGCTTCCACTTAGAGTTCTGGCTGTTTGCATATAGTTTGTTCGATATGTCAGCTATACATATGCAAACAGCCAGAAGTTTCCGAATGATTCGGGTTTTAAGATTTTTCTGCACCTTTGGTGACTTCTGGCCACCCTTTGTCTTCCACTTAGTCTTCTGGGAGTGTTACCAAAACTTTTACTAACGTTCTTCAATACATTAAGCCTATGTCCACCCTTGCACCTCGTCGGCCGTACAGATCATTCATATAAACATTCGAAAATTCGTTTAGTTCTCTACGACCCTTAAAACACAACTTATACTTTTGAGAATGCTACATTATCTTTTATTCACACTCTCCTTAAACTGTACAAATTTTCAACCTATTTCCTCAAAATCGCTGTCGCAAGGGACCGCGCGCTGTTTGCATGTTCGACCCCCCCTTTCACACTGAAAGCTTCCACTCCGCCTTCTGGCGTTGGTGACATAAGTTTTCCATCATCAATCGAATCTGTTCCAGGTGAAATATCTCGTGCACCTTATCATTCCCAAAATTTGCATCCAGCTCTTAGACCATAAGGTTTAGTCAGATTGCCTTGACTGGAACGCAAAATTCGGTAGAAAACGCAGGGAAAAGTTCAAAGCGACACAAGGTTTCTATTTAAGGATTGGATTTGGAGGAGGATGCTGTAAACATGAGATTCAAGAAGAGTCAGCGCAAAAGCGGAGGAGAACGTGCATAACACCGATGGCGAAGAGGTTCCAAAAGCAATATTTACCTTGAAACGATATCAGGAGAAAACCAAAATTAGTCACACTGTAGTGTCTATTCTCTCTCTCTATTTTATTTTCAAACATGGTGTTGGGAATGGTAAAATGCTAGTTTCTCTTTTAAAACATTTAAGATTATATTCTGTTCATATAGGACAGGCACCTGAGGCGTAACGTATTAGAAGCAGTTACTATTGTAATTATCATCGAAAAAATTTTCTTTTTAATTGAGAAGACAGCCTAAACAGAAGTAGTTAAAATACTGTAAAAAGAATCGGTCACTGAAGTTGCGTGATGAGCGTTATTAGGCGTTTTTGATCCTGTTTCATGCGCTTATTATAAATGAACAGAGTAAAGCGTCTGCACAGCATCCAGGCAGGCATCTTTTGCAAAAGATTGAGAACATTTAGCTGAAAATTTCCTTTTTTGTAGATCTTTAGGCTTGAAGAAGGATCCAACAGTTAAAAAATGTTAAGCTGTTTAGTTCACAAATTTATAAAGGAAAACTTTTGAACAGTTAATTTATGTAACAGTTTTTGAAAAATAAAAAACTTGGGTAATTTCGTCAAAAGTAGAATATTTTATAAAAATTTAACACTTTAAATAGGTTTAGGAAAATATACATCCGTATATTTCCTACCTATTTATAATTTCTTTAAAAAGTATAACAGATAATTTCGATCAATATTTTGTCCCTTAATCAGTCCACTGGTGTAAACATATTCATAGTTGAATCAAACAAGCTTTAGGTCTCTTACGAATCTCTTTTAGACCCTTGAATTTTTCCATTTAATTTGCTATATTTTGAACACTTTAAAAGTTCTTGTACCATTCTTCTCAGGTAATAAACTACTAAGTTTAAAATCATTAAAATTAAATGCGATACAATATCAGCTAGCCTTCTTTTTGTGGCCCAATATACGTCTTGAACAAGTTTAAAAATTAAAGTTATTGTATAGCTAAAAATAAAGACATTGAGTGATTTCAAAATTTCTTTAAGGCTTTTCGGGATTCACCAGTGAAAAGATGTTGAACTATTTGATTCACCGATTACAGATGTAAATAAATAAATGAGCGGTAGCTTTTGAACATAACAAACTATGTGATCAGTATTCTCTATTTCAGTATTATATTTAAGTATTTCGATCAGTATTTATATTTAATATCAATACTTATGGGAAAACAATAACATTCATGAATTCTTAGTAATATATAGCCCACCCCCAGTTTATACGAGATAGCGGCAGGTAAAATTGCCATAATTTGGCCTACATCACAATTAAAGTTGTACACGCCTGGTTTAGATCATGCAGAAGTTAAAAATGATTTGAAACCCCTTCTAAAAAATAATCGAAATGCAATTTAAATTTATTTCACTCACGCGTTATACTTTTGGAACTATTTTACAAACTCTTCTATGAGCGATGACAAAAAGCAGTCATTATAAGCTCTGGATTTAGATTGGCCAGGGGAGGGCGGAGTTCTCTTCGTGTCACTTTTTTGGCAAGCTCGTGAAAGATGGCGTCACACGTCCTTTTCTCAATTTGAATTTATTTTTAAATAGAAAACATGGCAGCTCAGTGCCAAAAATATTGCGATGAATCGACGAATAATGAGGAGATTTCGCAACGCATTTTGTTGCAAAACAAACGAGTTCAAACCAGGTGTTCAGAGTTCATCTTAAAGTTTTAGAAATAGCGGCAAAGCAATGGGACAAATACATTTTAAAATCGAAGAATATGACTATGGAGGATTCTTAATTTCTCCCCAAATTCCTACATACTACTATACATAAATTTGTGATGCATTTGCATTTTTGTATAGTAAAAATTATTTTGCTTCTGTGGTAAAAAAATTGAACTTTGACACAAAATTCCGTGCTTTCAGAAACTAAAGAGCTTTTAGGACCTCTTGAAAAGTTAAGATGGGACCAAATCAATATCATCCCTTAGTAGATTGTTATTCAATCTTGACTAAGAAACCGTAGAAAAATTATTTTCTTTTTGTTTATGAAAAGTATTTGTTTAAAAGACATTAGAAGTATCCTGTTGCATACAGGCAAGGATCCAGCCTCCTTCCAAAAGAGGAGGGTACTTTAAAGGCAAACAACTGAAATGTTGGGGGGGTGTCGCCAAGTTATCTCTATAAAGATACCCTTGCAGTAATCTCGTTCCGACCCCCCCCCGTTTGAATAAAAGTATAATATGTTTCATAAACTATCATTGGATTTCAATCAGATAACTTTAGAGTGCAAAGTTTAACAGCCAAAGTATAACACTATGTTTGAGGGTCTGGGGTTTGAATTTTGACCCTTAACAGTTATATTTCAAGTCTTTTATTTAAGACCCTTGATGCCCAAAGGGGGGCCACTACCCACACAAGTCAAACAGACCAGCGAGAAGATCCAATTTGGACAAGGACAGCTACATTCAGGTACGTAATGTTTTCACCATCTTTGTTTTTAGTAGCATTTACAGAATTGTGTTTCTTAAGAGTGTAAATGCCATTGTGTGTGGGTTTCTCTTTAAAACAATAATAGAAACGCGTGTGTTTATCTCTAAAAGAGAACCTTCACCTGCAGCTGTTCCCCCAGCAGGTACCGAGGGGGAGGAGAGGAGGGGTTCCAAACACAGAACCCACCTCCTGTGTTTCAAATATAAAACCCGTCCCGCCGGAAATTCGCAAATAGAGAGAGCTTCGCAGAACACTGACGTTTTAAAAAGTTTCTTCGAAACGACTCCCGTGTCACGGTCCCATTGTTTTGGCAGACGGCACAAACGGGGGGACTAAAAATATACGCGAAACGAAATGAAATACACCGTTTTCTCGTGGCATAGAGAAGCGGGAACTTGGCCAAAGATCGGCCTACCGCCGAAAGCTTGGAAAACATTTTTGGTGCTGCCATCTAGCGAAAAGAGGGAGAAGTTGAAGCATGGGTTGAAATTTGATCCGACTCCATGAGGGACTGGGAGGCTGAGTGAAAGGGGAGACGGTTTTACAGCGATAGCCTAAGTTCCTCTTTAAAATTTAGTACCCTCTTATAAAACATTTTTACAAAGTATCCTATATTTTCATTCTTCAAAAAAGTTTCAAAAGTTTCTTCAAAAACCATAGGCGCCGACTCCATAGGGTTTGAGGGGGCTTGAGCCCCCCCAATGTTGGAAGAAGGGGGGCTAAGCCCCTCCAATATTTTTAGTAAAAATATACCTATTTTCTTTCATGAGAAGGCAATGATAATTGGACGTCGTTCTTTTGGTGCCGTTCACTTGGTCTTCTCAAAGGTTCTCAAAATGACTTAAAACACTACTTTCAAGGGTAAAAATTTCAAAAAAAATTTGGGGGAGGACCCCCAAGCCCCCCTAAATTTTAAAATACATTTTGTACTGTTTTCCCCTGAAACTTCCGTGATTTTTGAGGTGTGATCCTCCTTTTGTGTAAAATAAGACAAAATGAATTTAAACACTACTTTTAGAGACAAATTTCCAAAATTTTTATGAAGTAGAACCCCAAACTGATATTGCGCTGCGTTTTATTCGAATTTTTTATAGCAGTGGTCCGCAGACCTCCGAGGGTCCCCACTCCCCAGCCCCTCCTAGGGGGTCCGCGAGCTACCTTTTGATAGTTTCAAAATAAATAACACTAGTTTAAAGAGACAACTTTCCAAATTATTTCTGGGGGAGGACCCCCAGCCCCTCTTTAAATTTTGACGTCTCTAGTTGTAAAATTTTCCTTAGAAATTCTATGTTTTACAAGGAACTGCTATGTTTTGGTGGAAAAAATTTTCTCAAAATAAGAAGCTGTAACAGTACTTTTTGAGGCAAATTTTAAAATTTTTTCTGGGGACCCCCAGACCCCCTTATTATACTTCAAGTAATTGTAAAATTTTAACATAATGTCAAATATAATTTGAGTAACTCCTTAGGTGTACTTTAGGAATAAGCCTTTGGATGTTCAAAATCTTGGGGGGAGGTGTCTAGCACTAGTGAATATTGAAAGTTTAGGGACCGCTGTTATATGGAATAATTAATATCTTCATTGCCTAGTACTGGGCCCCCCCAATATTTGATAAAAGTCGGCGCCTATGTCAAAAACAACGTACTTTTTAAAAATTTAGTTAGTACGAAAAGCTTATTCAGTCATCGATAACATTCAATACACCCAAATTATTCAATCAAAAATTCAATCACCCGATCATTTGAAAATTGAATTCACCATTCAATGTCGAGTAATTTAAATAGGGGTTGGTTTAGAGCAGTGGTTCCCAACAGGTGGTCCGCGGACCACTGGTGGTCCGTGAGGCCTTCAGAGGTGGTCCGTGAGAAGATTTTTAAATGACTTATCCAAAAAATGTGTGGAAATTAAAAAAATAGTTTTCCTAATCACACATTCCAGGAAATAGTAAAAACGCTACAGATGCAAAAACATAAGTAAAAAAATCATACGTCTCATAAATAAAAAAAATTATGTTCTCTTTTTCTCCTATGAATCATTTGTTCATTTCTATTATTTTGCACAGTTTTATTCAACAGTAGAAACGGAAATGTGATGATGTGGAAAAGTATTGCATCAGATTAATTAAAACTGAGAGACGTCGGGGTGGGGCAAAAAAAGAATCGAATGATCGGACTTATACTTGGTTTGATACGAAGCGAAGTGTGGGAGTGTTGAAAGATAATTCAAACTGGGATGCTATGTTCGAGAAATCGTGGTATATGATGAAAATATGATGTATATGATGACCAGGCGGGCGAAGTTGATGTTTTCCCGAAAGAAACCGTGTTAAAAGTCGATAATTATTTCAAAGGAGAAATAAAAATAGAAAATAATTTATGTGTTCAAAAAAAATTCTCATTTTCGGCAGTAAATTTGTCTCATATCTTCGAGCAAACCTATTTCACTTGTATCTCAGAAATTTCCTCTTTTCATACCACGATTTATAATACTACGAAGGCTTCTACGGCCGGAGTTATACATGAAAATGGAGTCTTCCGGGCTTATAGGCCGTAGTCTAGAGGTAAGAAATCCAAACGTTTCGACCCCTTCTACGGGGGTCATCATCAGTGGATAAAAGTTAAGAAATGATGATTTTTAACTTCATTCATCATTTCTTAACCCGGTTAACATCTAGTTAAGAAATGATGAATGAAGTTAAAAATCATCATTTCTTAACTTTTATCCACTGATGATGACCCCCGTAGAAGGGGTCGAAACGTTTGGATTTCTTACCTCTAGACTACGGCCTATAAGCCCGGAAGACTCCATTTTCATGTATAACTCCGGCCGTAGAAGCCTTCGTAGTATTATAAATCGTGGTATGAAAAGAGGAAATTTCTGAGATACAAGTGAAATAGGTTTGCTCGAAGATATGAGACAAATTTACTGCCGAAAATTAGAATTTTTTTTGAACACATAAATTATTTTCTATTTTTATTTCTCCTTTGAAATAATTATCGACTTTTAACACGGTTTCTTTCGGGAAAACATCAACTTCGCCCGCCTGGTCTATAGAATTTCCTCTGCCGCTACTCACAGTCAGTGCATGTCCAGTAGGGTGGTTTTTTTTAAACGAAAGTTCGAATTTTTTTCGGGGCACCCCCTCAAAAGGTGCCATTTGATATAAAACTAATATTCTGAGAGTTACAGCTCAAAAAAATAATATTTAGACCCCGCCCCCGAGCGTCAAAGTTTCAAAAAAACTCTAAATTTTGCACGTTTTTAGCTATAAAATCCAAACTAATGGTTGTAAAAATACAAAGTGGGTCTCATTTTGTAGATAATTTATTTAGCTTCAACTTTTATAATTGAAACTTATTTGTGAAGCTTACAGATCATAAGATACGAGGGGTTTCATTAACTCCCCACGCAATAACTATTTTTTAAGAAGTGCCAGGAAATTTCTTTAAATTTATCAGCTACAGTAAAATGGTTCAATAACATATAAATAATAATTTTAGACAACATAGGAACAAAATTTAATATATTAAAGAGCAAAAAAAAATTTTTTCGTACATACCTGTTATTTTTTTCACAATCGTAAAACAATTCAAATAAAATATATAAAATATTTTTTCAACTGCTTATTAAATGAAAAAAATGTGTAAAAGTTGATAAACAAGCAAAAAAAATACAAATTAATATTATTTTTAGTTTTTCTAAAAAATAGAAATTTTATTTTCATCGCTTTGACAGTATTTTTCATAAGATCTCCTTGTTTTAGAAGTAGATTTGAGAGCAGTATTCGACACGACCCTTATCTGAAGTTCTTAAATTTAAATTGAACTGATGTAAATAAAATAGTACAAAGTTCGAGTTGATGATAAAGAAGTCAATTCAAAGCTAATTATCATTAAAAATATTGAAAGTTTCATTTCTATGCAGTAGGAAAAATTCAGAATATCTTCTAAGAAAGGAATCTTGCAAGTGCTTGGTATTTATAAGGCTTGATACATCAAACATCCCTCGGTACCATCGTATGCTAGATGTAATGCAAAAGTCCAATATTGCGTGGAAAATTTTCCTTTTTAAATACAATTGTATCTAGCGCTTAAAAAAGGTAGCTGTAATCAGAAGTATCTGTGGTATTCTACTGATGTATGAAGGGGGTTGGTAGGGGACCCGCCATCCCCCTTCCCCCCAAAAAAATCAGACTAGGTGTCCAAAACAATCCTGCTACATGCTAGATGTAATACAAAAGCCCTCTGTTGTATGAAAAATCCAGTCAGTATTTCACATAGCTTTTTCAGACCTTTAAAAGTAGAATAGAAATATTAAATATTTTGAAAAAGTTCATTGTAAATGAAAATGAAGTGATGAAACTGTCGATTTCGTTGCTGAAAAGATAATTAGACACTTAAATTAACTCTCACTATTATTATTCTACTTTCACATAGTCTTCAGCTAGTTTTATAGTTCCTCCTCATAACACAAAAGCATGTTACCTTTAATTTATTTTTAAAGCTTTCTGAGAATTCAAAAGTCAGTACCACAAACTATTGAAAAAATAATAATGCTATTTTTGATATTTCTGCATTTTTTTCGTAACTAACTACAGTTTTTACAAATTTAAGTTCTTGATATGCAACTAATGTTGCATCTAGCTCAGAAAACCAAACTGTAATGAAGGTTTGTAGTAGAATACCACAGATACTTCTGATTACATCTACCTTTTTTAAGGGCTTGATACAATTGTATTTAAAAAGGAGAATTTTCACGCAATATTGGACTTTTGCATTACATCTAGCATGAAACAATGGTACCTAGGGATGGTTCGATATATCAAGCCTTATAAATACCAAGCACTTGCAAGATTCCTTTCTTTGAAAATATATTGAATTTTTCCTAATGCATAGAAATGAAACTTCCAATATTTTTAATGATAATTAGTTTTGAATTGACTTCTTTATCATCAACTCGAACTTTGTACTATTTTATTTACCCCATCAGTTCAATTTAAATTTAAAAACTTCAGATAAGGGTCGTGTCGAATACTGTTCTTAAAACTACTTCTAAAATAGGGAGATCTTATGAAAAGTACTATCAAAGCGATGAAAATAAAATTTCTATATTTTAGAAAAAAAGTAAAAATAATATTAATTTGTATTTTTTTTGCTTGTTTATGAACTTTTACACATTATTCATTTAATAAATAGTTGAAAAAATATTTTATATATTTTATTTGAATTGTTTTACGATTGTGAAAAAAATAACAGACATGTACGAAAAAAAATTTTTTGCTCTTTAATAAATTAAATTTTGTACCTATGTTGTCTAAAACTATTATTTATATGTTATTGAACCATTTTACTGTAGCTGATAAATTTAAAGAAATTTCCTGGCACTTCTTAAAAAATAGATATTATGTGGGGAGTTAATGAAACCCCTCGTATCTTATGATCTGTAAGCTTCACAAATAAGTTCCAATTATAAAAGTTGAAGCTAAATAAATTATCTACAAAATGAGACCCACTTTGTATTTTTACAACCATTAGTTTGGATTTTATAGCTAAAAACGTGCAAAATTTAGAGTTTTTTTGAAACTTTGACGCTCGGGGGCGGGGTCTAAATATTATTTTTTTTAGCTGTAACTCTCAGAATATTAGTTTTATATCAAATGGCACCTTTTGAGGGGGTGCCCCGAAAAAAATTCGAACTTTCGTTTAAAAAAAACCACCCTAATGTCCAGTTTGCTTTTTTGTGATCAACAGAGTTCCTGGTTACCTCATTTTTCCTGCAGTTTAATTTCAAGCTAAGTAATTTCTTTCAAATTTAAATCTACTAATAATATAATATTACCTTATTTGTTGGTTATGAAAAAGAAGAAAAATTACTCTATTATACTGTTGTTTTTTTTATACCTGTAACTTTTGTATACATAGGTGTGTGAACCCTTCCAGGGTTAATAGATAAAAATAGTTAAATGTCTTTTATAAAAGGTATATTTTTAAATAATTAGATTTAAAATTAATGTAATGTTAATTTTTCATTGAAGTTTAACAGATTATTTGATTTTTGAAATTGTAAGACTCGATTTCCCTTACTTCAGAAAAAAGTCTAAATTTTAAACCCTCCATGAGGAAGGAATGCACTGAAAAAAATAAAATTTTGAAGATATAGTTTTGGATAGAGATGGTCCGCAGAGGTTCAAATTTAAGTGAAGTGGTCCGCAGACATATTTGAGTTGGGAACCACTGGTTTATAGTCCAAGAAAGTTAGCTCAAAAAAGAGGTTGAGGTGGAACAAATTGTAAAAGAAAGTTTGATGGGTGATTCTTATAGGAAATTTTCCGTAGAAAACGATGGTGAAACGTAAACCAAAATTAACTTCGTCCTTTAGCCAATATGGCGGATTTTCCAAAATGGCGGACAATCGTTTTTAACTTATAACTTCCTAAAAAATGTTAATAAAATTATGATTTCTGCAGTAAATGATTAGAATTTAGTAGGAAAAACAATGGGGAGCTGTTTTTTTCTCTTACGATTTGTCATTTATCCAATATGGCGGATTTTCCAAAATGGCGTCCACTAATGTTTATAATAAAAAAAATTATGATTATAAATTCGTAATTTTTTCAGGATATGGTAAGAATTAAGTCATAATAATATTCATATCAATTTCCTTTCCTCAATGTATCAAATATGGCGGATTTTTCAAAATGGCGGACAATCGTGTTTTACTAATATGCTAAAATTCATTAATAAAATAAAACTTTTGCTGTAAATTATTAGAATTTAGTAGCAAAAATAATGTGGAACTGTTTTTTGTCTCTTACGATAAGCCATTTATCCAATATGGCGGATTTTCCAAAATGGCGTCCACCTAATGTTTAAAATAAATAAATTATGATAATTAATTCGTAATTTTTACAGGATATTGTAAGAATTAAGTCATCATAATATTCATATCAGTTTCCCCCCCCTCAATGTATCAAATATGGCGGATTTTCCAAAATGGCGGACAATCGTTTTCAACTTATAACTTCCTAAAAAATGTTAATAAAATTATAAATTTTGCAGTAAAGGATTAGAATTTAGTAACAAAAACAATGGGTTACTGTTTTTTTCTCTTACGATTTGTCATTTATCCAATATGGCGGATTTTCCAAAATGGCGTCAACTAATGTTTATAATACATAAATTCTGATGATCAATTTATAATTCTTACAGGATATGGTTAGAATTAAGTCATAATAATATTGATAAAATTTTCCTCCCCCTCAATGTATCAAATGTGGTGGATTTTCCAAAATGGCGGCCACATATTTAGAGCCTTTTTATTTTTAACGTTTTTACATATAAATAAATTTTATTTTGGCATAACATAAATATTTATATATTAAATTACCTATAAAATAGAATATTAACCAAGATTTTGCGATACATAGAAATAATTTCCAAAAAGGCGGCCCCATATTTCAAACTTAGTGGTAAATGGTAATTTTTGAATTTCTACCTACCTTTAACATTATTTACCAGTAAACTTTAGTAAAATAGAAGTATTCTGCTTATATTTTACCTAATAACATTTAATATTTATAATTATTAAGAAAAAAAATTAAAAATAAAAAGGCTATTAATAAGTGGCCGCCATTTTGGAAAATCCGCCATATTTGATACATTGAGGGGGAGGAACCTTTTATCAATATTATTATGAATTAATTCTAACCGTATCCTGTAAAAATTACGAATTAATTATCATAATTTATTTATTTTAAACATTAGGTGGACGCCATTTTGGAAAATCCGCCCTATTGGATAAATGGCTTATCGTAAGAGACAAAAAACAGTTCCACATTATTTTTGCTACTAAATTCTAATAATTTACAGCAAAAGTTTTATTTTATTAACAAATTTTAGCATATTAGTAAAACACGATTGTCCGCCATTTTGAAAAATCCGCCATATTTGATACATTGAGGAAAGGAAATTGATATGAATATTATTATGACTTAATTCTTACCATATCCTGAAAAAATTACGAATTTATAATCATAATTTTTTTTATTATAAACATTAGTGGACGCCATTTTGGAAAATCCGCCATATTGGATAAATGACAAATCGTAAGAGAAAAAAACAGCTCCCCATTGTTTTTCCTACTAAATTCTAATCATTTACTGCAGAAATCATAATTTTATTAACATTTTTTAGGAAGTTATAAGTTAAAAACGATTGTCCGCCATTTTGGAAAATCCGCCATATTGGCTAAAGGACGAGGTTAATTTTGGTTTACGTTTCACCATCGTTTTCTACGGAAAATTTCCTATAAGAATCACTCTTCAAACTTTCTTTTACAATTTGTTCCACCTCAACCCTTAACTTTCTTGGACTATTAGAGAAAGAACACAAGATCAAAAATCCATAAAAATCAATGAAATATCAACCAGTTGGGGTGTCATTATAAGGGTTCCTTATCTCTAAAACAAACTAATTTCTTCATTTTCAATACGTAAAAGGTTTTCAAAGAAGTTGGTTTGAAAGAGAGAGTATTCAAATGAGGTGAAGGAAAGGAAAAACCTTGAAAGTTGTGGTGATTAATTTATGCAAACGGTTCAACGTACAATGAAACACGTTTACCTTTCAATGAATTTATTTTATTTCGAAAGTAAATTCGAATAAATACATTCAGCTTTAAACAAAACAATATTAGCAAAAATTGAATTAAAAATTATTACGTCACATCATAATTAACGACCAATTATGTTCAAAAAATTATAAGAACCAAACTTTCTACAAAAAAGGGACATAATATTGTTTTACAAGATACTTTTCCCTCCAAAGAGAGAGAGAAAGAGGCTGGGGTCTATCGCCATTCATAAGACTTACCAAATTTTAAAAACCTTAACTAAGTTATTTTTCAGTTACCAACAAATTCCTCACTTTTTTACATGAAAATAAAGAGCTTAGGGGCCATTCATTAATTACGTAAGGGTCCCGAGGGGGAGGGGGGGTTTGAAAAATCTCTACATACCCTTACTTGGGGGGTGGGGGGTCAAACCCATTCTTACGTAAGATTTTCCAAGTTAATGTAAACAAATTCCAATTATTCAAATCAAATTACTATTGAATAACCCCAGAAAAACTTAAAAATCCTGACGATCTCGGTATATTGTCGAAGCTTTAATTTTAAAAAATGAAAGTATATCAGATGCATCTTTTTTATTGGAGTAGCATTAAGTTAAGATGAAAAATAAAACTGTTGAATCCATCTTCCAGCTGTCAAAAGTCAAAACAAAAGCAAAAAGAGAGAGAAATCTTTATTAGTTTTGGTTTCAACTTTTTAATTTTGGAATCTTACGTAAGAATAGGAGGGGAGGGGTTTGAAAAATCTTACGTACCCTTACATGGGGGTAGGGGGGGTCAAAAATTGCCAAAATCATCCTTATGTAATTAATAAATGGCCCCTTAGACTAAAACTAACGATATTTTTTTATAAAAATATAATAAAAAATGCAATTAAGTAATGAGATTGCAGCTTTATATCATCTCTCCCTGATTTTTGTTACTTTTCCCCCTGTATCCCTGGCTTAGAACATTGTTCATTTGAAATGTTACAAAAGTTTTGACGTAATAAAAGCAAATTTCATAGGACACTGACGTCACTCATGTTACGGCGATGTCACATTTCACCAGACAGGAAGCAATGAAAGATATGATTTCTCAATCTATGAAAGGATTCCTTTAACCAAATATTTAACCGAATTAAGAAATAACTTCACGCCATTGGTTAGATTATGAAATAACTACGTATTATGTAAAAGTTTTTTTATACCCATTCTTTCATATTACTTTTAACCAGGGATTAAGCTAGGGAAAAAATCCTTTAAAAAACAAGCTGAAATGGAGAATTAGCAAAATACTATTCTATTTAACAAAATGCTATGCTAAAATAACAACTTTGTTACATACGTTCAGTTCTTTTAGCTGGAAAAATTCATAGATAAAAATTATACAAACAAACTCAATCCTTATTGTTTTTAAATTTTTTTATATTATATTCCAACAACCAATAAGTATTTATAATTTTTCTAGTTTTTGTTCGCATTTTTGCGAAAATGGTCCGATACATTTTAGCATCATTCAGCATGAAATTTTTATTCAATCCTTTTTTTTGGACTCATTTATATTTTGATCAGTAAATAAAATAGTAAATGCTCAAGAGAAAGACATCAAAAGGAAGGGGACACAAAGGTGATTTAGAGGGAGGGCTCCTTTTCAAAAGAGAAATCTAGTCGCAAGTCACTCCGGGGCGCATATTCTATTTCCCTCGCCGTTACAGAGCTTTTCTTAATAATCTCCAAAATCATAATTAATGTGTTCAAGGTCACTAATCAACGCTATTAATTATGATTTTGGAGATTATTAAGAAATGTTCTGTAACGGCGAGGGAAATAGAATACGCCTCCGGGGCTTCACAACTGAAATCCGTCGCACGAACTGAAATAGATTGGTTCGCCCTTCAAACGCATCCTTTCGAACACAATGCTCTTGTTACACGGAGCTAATTGCTTTTTGTGATGGCGACAGCATCTACTCTCCTCTACAGTGAAGAAACTAGCCGATGCTATTGTATCGCAAAATATGAGGGAAATTCAAAACTAACTAACGAACTCATCAACTCTGTACTTTTCTATTATAGTGATAAGGGGACATCCATAAATTACGTGAGGTCAAAAAGTGGGGGGAGGGGTTTGGAAAAATCTCACCAAGGAGGGAGGGGGGGTCGATTAAAATCTCACGTCAACTTTATAAGTTAGAAATTAAACGATTTTTTTAAGTTTGAGAAAGGAATAATACCCACAGATAAGATACTGATGTGGTGATTTTTAGGCGGAATAATGTCCTATTCCCCCACATCATTAATAATAGAAAAGTTTTAGGTGCTGTGAAGCACAAAATGCAAACGAATTGGATAGAAAATTATTTTTAAAGGTTGTAGGTAAATCTCACTTGGGGGAGGGGGGTCCAAAAAAATAAAAATCCTTGGTCTAAATCTTACCAAGGGGGTTGGTTGGTTGGTTGATTGACTTTTTATGGCGCATGGCCCACATTAGGGCATTTTGCGCCAAACACAAGACATAAAATAATTTTAAGTAAGCAAAAGCCTTTGTCTGATGTACTCTATACATCAATAAGTAAAAGTTAAAATATCATTGTTTAAAATTTAATCTTGTATTTTGAATAAAAGATGATGAAATAAACATGGTTAAAACTCAGACATGATGATCGTTAGTATCGGTTTTATTCTCACCAAGGGGGGAGGGGGGGTCCAGATTTTGGGAAAAACACCTCACGTAATTTATGGATGGCCCCTAATAAAGAGTTCGAAAAGGTGTTTATGAATTCCCCTTCAAAAAAAAGATTGCATTTTATTTCTTCAACGGATCAAATGTGTTTGTGTTTAAATCAGTGCGTTTATAACATTTTTTTAAAATCAATAGAGAGAAATAAAGCTGAATTTTACAGCTTAGCTTTCCAAAAAATAAGTAGAGAAAATATATTATCCACATGAAACAACAAAAAATTTGATTCTAGATGTAGGACATTATTATAGTGTTTCGCAAATGGTAAATCCATAGAAGATTGGGGTAGGGACCTCCTCAATGATGATACAAAGTTCAAATAGTTAAATCCAATAACTTTTAATAATACAAATTTAATTTAATTTAGTAAGTCAAATAGTAAAATGCCTTTTATAAAGCAGCAATAGAAATTATCAGAAACCTGAAATTACCTTTCTCTCACAAATCGTGACAAGACAGAGGGATCAATGTTCTTCCGATTTCCGTCACTCTGCGACATCAGACCACCTTCAAGGTGAACAAATTCCGACGAACAGGAATAGCCCCCATCATTCCTCCTCTCTCTTTCTACAACCACTCAATCAATATATACACTGTACGAACATAGTACTAAGGGTGATTCAGAACTTGGTTCAGGTGCTCAAACGCAGGTGAATACAAGGCGTCACGAGATTTCTGGACATAGTAGTTATAATGAAAAGACCACGCAGATCTCCCGAAGTAAAAAATGTGCATGTATCAGTAAGTAATTATGATATCCATAACCCCTTGATTTCTAAGTTAAGGAAATATGGCTCCTTGATAATAAAGTTGTATAATCGCCAGGATGCTTATGATTCAGAATGAAGAAAAGGTTCAAAAAGTAAAGGACTAGGACACAAGGGAGTGTGTAAAACTCTGATGCAAACACGTTTTACATATTCCTACACTTTTAGTACTATCAAAGTGTACAAGCAAACTACATTAATCCTTAATTTTATGTTTTCCACGATAAAAATTTAAAACACAGTTTAAACAGTTAAAAATAATGATTTAATTCAGACAAATCTTACAACTGTATTTAACCAAGCAACCAGGGTGTGTGTGACCGCCGTATTCCCTTTTCAAAATTTACCGCCTATATTCTAGAAAAATAATCAAGATTTTATATTAACGATAAAGTATTTTTTATTCACAATGAATAAAAACCAGCATATATCAGCTAAAAAACCCAACCAAAGATTTATAATAAAACCAAAACCCCACACTCAAGAGTAGGAGACAGCTCTAAACTCAACTCAACGAATATTTAATGCTGAGTAAAAATAACGTTTAGATGTTTAGAAGGTTCCATGAGAAATTAAACCTAATTCATTTAAGTATCGTAAGTTTCTCTTTTTTAAATATGACCTTGAAACTCCATAAATCAAATCCCTATCTCCTATATTTTCAAATTTAATAGCTTCTTCCAGGTGTTTCGAGAACACCCAGAAAGAATTTACCGAAACTTTAAAAACCTCAAGAGATAATAAAATGAAAAGGCCAGGCTAATTGTACGATAAAATACTGCAAAGATTCTGCAACTATGTTAAGGTAATGTGTAACCCCATTAGAATAAAGACAATTTTTCAAATACAAATATTCAATTCCTTTATGATTTTTATATGTAACTAGCGCTGACGCGCTAGACCAGGGCTTCACCCGAATTTCCCTTTTTTAATAAATATCATCTGGTGCGTTAGAGATGGGCTTCGCCAGTCCATTTTTAAAGAAAATTATTCTGGTATGTTACAGATGGGTTTCGCCAGTCCAAATGGTGAAGTAAATAAAGGATCCATTTTTATGTTTATGCTACAACAATGGATTTTAAACTACAACAATCGAGAATATGCCTACAACAAATAATGTTAAATCTTCTCTTGTTACATTTGCAATAATGTGGCTTTACCCTGAAGTTAGGCTTGAAATATGGGTTTTTAAGCATAAAATTTACCAAAAAAAGTTGTTGGAACGCTTCGATTTTAAATTATTTTTATTCAGAAACCTTCCCTGGAGCGAGTAGATCAACGTTGTAGAGTTTAATAGTTAATGTAGGTGGGAAAACTTTAAAACTATCAAGGACATACATACATACATTAATTTTTATATATATGGACAATTCCTTTGAGAATTATTGTAAACACAAACGAAATGCAATTTCCTTAGAAAGCACAATTATTCTCCAAATCTTTTATGCTTCAATGAAACTCGTTGAGAAGACGTGCTTATTCAGAAAGCTTGGCGCCTTCTAAAGAGGATTTTAGTATGTCAATGATGTCAAGGCTGGGATCCCAAACAAGACAAAAGCGCCCCCTTCGGTGCCAAGGAATCCCCTCCCAGCTGCCAAGACCAGGTTTGCATACCTTAAAATGCAAAGTAGAGAACACGATCCAAAACTTTTTTCAGGATACGGAGTTCTTTTCACACGTCGGAGCAAATAACATTTCCAAACGCTATAAGAAGCATGAAGCATCGTGTTTATAAAACAACTTTAAATTAACTCAATGAACCCCATCTATTTAAAACATTTACCAACAAAACCAACTAATTGACCGATTCATTAGCTGTGATGGTAAATTTAAATTAATGAAATTTGTTTTCTATATTTTCAAAGCTTAAAGTTGCTTGGGGTTTTTTTTCATTGTTGTTGTTTTCAGGGGGATAAAAGTTAAAAGCTTTTCAGCTTAAGCTGGAAAGTTAAAAGAAAGTTTTGTGGTAATGTAAATTGAGGACAATAACTATCAGAATAGACTCAAAATCCAGCAAAATTCCATTCCAAACGATAGAAACAGATTATGAAAACAAATTTCAAATTACCTTTAACCTTAGCACGTTTATGAAGAGCACGTTTCTGCGAATAGGAATTTTGTGAAGTGTCTTTGAAAAGACCCTTTTTTTCTAGATGAACCCCTAGTTTTAATGTTTATCATAAATTACCAAGTTTTTAGTTGTTTTAAAAGCTTTAACTGTCGTTTAATTGGAATAGTTTCTGTATGACAGTAAACAAATAAACTCCTCGTGAAAAAATGGAAGCTGCTGTAAAATACATGAAATACTTCCAGATAGGAAAATTTTTTTACATACGAACTACCATACTAATTCTATTTTTTATTTTAAAAATAACAATTAAAACGAATCTGAGTCTTTTCATTAAAAATGTTGCGTTTAAAATGTTTCCTATTTATTATACGCAATCGTTTTACAAGTCCAGAAATTGACAAAGAGGGATTCTCATAGACAAGACAAAGGTTCAGCAGAATTGCTTTAAAACCATGAGTTGCGCAATCGTATGCAAAAACACAATACAATGCGTCTCTATACCTGTAAAAGTCAAATGAGTTGACTTTTACAGGTGCACGGTCTGGAATTCAGACACCAACAACAAAAAAAGTATCACCAGATGCGCATCTGTTATGCAACCTTGACTGATGAAACACAAAACAATGTCTCAGTCCTTAAGCTTTTAAGACTCAGCATTTTCTATCTCAAGGGGGGGGGAATAATTCCGACGTGAAGGTTTGTTTAACCACTGATAAAAAGAGTCAGGTATGGGAAAGGTTTCACATTAGTGTTAAATCTTTACTTTTTTTTAGATTCACAGGCAGCAGCAGCAGTGTAAAAAATATCTTCGAAAGAAAAGACAGAAAATTTACTTATTCTTTAATTTTAGTTCTGTTAAAGTGTAGTTAACTGTAAAATAGTTTTTTTTTATTTATCTGATATTAATTTTTGTTTTGTAATTGAAATTGATTGTTGTAATTTAATTTCTTTAATTTTAAAGAGTTCATATACATTGTGTTCTGTTTATTAATTACTAATTACCTAAAATTATTAAATTAATTATTAAGACTACAAATGAACTTTCAAGGGATTTGTAATCCCATAAGTGTATAGTTAAAATTATTGGGTTTTTCTCTCTTTTAAAGAAGTATAATGATTCTTGATGTTAATTATTATTATCGTTATTATTATTATTATTATCGTTATTATTATTATCGTTATTATTATTATCGTTATTATTATTATCGTTATTATTATTATTATTATTATCGTTATTATCGTTATTATCGTTATTATTGTTATTATTATCGTTATTATTATTATTATTATTATTATTATTATTATTATTATTATTATTATTATTATTATTATCGTTATTATCGTTATTATTATTATTATTATTATTATCGTTATTATCGTTATTATCGTTATTATCATTATTATTATTATTATTATTATTATTATTATTATTATTATTATTATTATTATTATTATTATTATTATTATTATTATTATTATTATTTAAAAAAACAGCAAAGAGGGGACATAGGGGAAAATATTATTCCTCGATTAAGTTTTCAAGTTATAAAAATTCTTAATTAAGATAGGTTTTAAATAATGTTACGAAAATACACAGGTTTAGAAAATCATCTACTTCAGTGGTATATGTACGGTTAATGGCCTTATTCACAGCTAATCTGACCGACGGTCAATCGTTAATCAAACCTTTGATTGGTGGTAAATAAACTAAAAATCAGAAATTTGACTGCCGGTTGACCGTCGGTCAAGTAAGGGGTGAATACGGCTGAAAGAGGGAGTGCCTGTTACTAAAATTTGATTTCATTCCAACCCATTTTGGGTCGTGTCCACTGTACCCATCTTGCCTAATAGTACTAATAATTAAAATTATTAACAGTTAAAGACTCGGTACACAAAATTTAGGGAGTAGTAAGATTTTTAGCAAATGACTAAGGGGCTATTCATTAATTACGTAAGGATGATTTTGGCAATTTTTGACCCCCCCTCCCCCCATGTAAGGGTACGTAAGATTTTTCAAACCCCTCCCCCCCCCTATTCTTACGTAAGATTCCATTATGTTTTTCAAAATAATAAAATGTTAGAAAACTCTCCGTTTGACGTAAATCAAAGATTTTTATTTTTCAACAGATAAGTAATATTCTTGCTGTCAACTACATATTGCTATTATATTATTATCTCTTGATTATAATAATTGGAATTTGTTTATATTAACTAGGAAAATCTTACGTAAGAATTGGTTTGACCCCCCCAAGTAAGGGTATGTAGAGATTTTTCCAACCCCCCCCCTCCCCCTCGGGACCCTTACGTAATTAATGAATGGCCCCTAATGAGTTCGGTAAGTTGCAGCGAACCACAGAAAGGATTCATTACATCATTTCCCACTCACACCGGAAAATGTCGAGAGAGAGAATGATTCAAGAAAAATGAGGAGAAAATCGGAGAAAACTCCACTTATCAGAGAGGCGACAGGCGACAGATAGAAGTAGAATAAGGCTTTATTAACGAAATAACCGTTGCGATGACGATATATTGGATGAGTTAAGTGTGTGAATTCTCAACACTGGAGGTTGCTGACATCGAACACAGAAAAAGCTAAACAGCTGAGGTCAGAATTAAATAAATAGGTCTATGAATCATTTTTCTCAAATTCCGTAGGATATTAAAACACTCAAAATGCTACTGCTTCAGGGTGTATTATTCCAGTAACTAAGGTGAGGTACCGGAACGCCGTTACTGCTAAATAACAAACAGTAAAGTTAAACCAACACAACACTCGTACACAAATTTTGAATTTCAAGAAAATGCAATTGGGGGCAGTTAAGAGAATTAACAGGACAAGTAAGAATCTCATCATATTGCATCTTTGGAGGTACAGACTGCACCTCGAGAAGCAACTAACACATCAAATTCCATTACATTATTATCATCAAATTCCATTCCATCACAAGTATTTTTAAGGAACTCCCCAACTCTCTCGAGTTATTTCGTATAACTTTACTTCTCTAATGAAGTTTCACCATTTTAGTTGTAAGTTAACAAAGTTAATATTTTCATCAAAAGTTAAGAATACAAGTCCTTCCTTGTCACAAAATTCCATTTAATTTTTCACATAGTAATTTCTAAAACAAGACCCTGACGGAAAAACCTGGATGAACCCCTGCTTACAAAACAGACACATGCATAACAAATTAATTTTATCACCACTAAATTACCATATTCGCTTTTACTACCACATAGCTATATCGATATTACTCAACACAGAATGATAACGCGGAAGAGGTGTTTGGTCCCTCCCAGACCGTTGGGTGCCGTTAGATCAGGAAGCTCCTGGACACCCTCCAAGGTACAGCTGTTCAAGCGAAACCCATTTTAATGTTTGGATTTATGACTGGTTTGAAACACGACAATATGCAGAGGAGAAAATTTGTAAATCTCCTGAGCACACAAACAAAGGTACGGTCTAACGTCGAAATTTTTATCTTAGACGATTCAAACAATGGGCATTGGTGAAAGCACCAAATTTGAAAGTGAAATGGGTATCCGACTATTATTTCCACAAAGATATTCAGTCTTAATACCGAAATTGAATGGGTATACGCAAGTATACATAATAATTTAAACAAATATCTTCAATCCTAATATTAAAATATGACTTTTTCAGTACTCGCATAAGCTGCATTAGTTGAACTGCCAAATCAAGCGGAAATAAACGCACTGCAACATCCTCGATATGCAACATCAGAGAATGCCTCCTTTTATTAACTTACAAACCAACCACTCTTTGTAAAAAAGGATGAAAACTAATAGCATTCATCAACTTAGTAGTTTAATAAAGTTAATTAATATATGAAGATGTTATAATTTCATTGCCAGTAATAAATAAGCAGACTCAATCTAATCTATAAAATCGTTAAAACTTACTAACCTTCCAAAACTTAGACTAAACAAATTATGGATTGTTTCAATTTTTTTTATCTTAATATTCCTGGTACATAACTCGGAAAAAAAGACAACCCAGCTACCCAGTTTTCCCATGGAATGTTCCATGGAAACTGCAGTAATAAAAAACATAAACAAGCTATCAAAACAAACAAAACTCACGTCTGGTACTTCCACGGGGTGGCGCACTCGTTGAAACGGAACATGAGACCCATGGCTTGCTTGATCATGCGACAGTCCACAACAACAACAACAATAAAAATCCCTTATATCACGTACTAATAGAACAATATCAACAACACTATTATCAATATCACTGGAAACGGATTCTTCCATAACTCAGAAGAGGAAAACCCGGGCACTCTAAGCGAACGGCGACGAAGAAGCGGCCATGGCGATGAGAGAAGCACGGAGGATGCGGAGAAACAACACCAACTGATGAGGATCGGGGTCAGCATCCTTTCGGGACGGGATGATGAGGAAGTAGAGAAGAGTTTGCGAGCGGCCCAATCAGAGGCCGGGGTTGTGTCAATGGGGGGGAGGTTCGGGGACGGTCCTCGAGTGCGGAAACTTTCTCGTCTCGTGACTCGTCAGGGGTTAACGTGAGTGTGTAAATTCAGCGTTGCGGTTGTCTAATTATGAATAATCATGACAAATTTTAACGCTATTTACCACAGTAAGTCGTTTATTGAATTCGCAAAAACCACATCTTAAAATCATTTAATTCATTATTCCCTTTTGCAAATATATAAGGTTTACTAAAAAGTTCTCGCAGCCCCCTCCCCTTTTTTGCAAATCGAAATTTATGCGAAGCTAATTCAAAAGATGAAGGAAATATTTAAACCCTTGTGGGAAAGAGTGTCACTTACTAATCAGAAAGAAAAACGTCCGAGCCTATCCCACTTTTTAGACTATAAGAAGTGAACCCAAAAAATTCCTCATGCAAATCTGAGTAGTAGAGATATAAGGGGACATCCATAAATTATGTGAGGTGTTTTTTCCACAATCTGGAGCCCCTCCCCCCTTGGTGAGATTTAGTGAGATTTTGCTGGACCCCCCCTCCCCCACGTGAGATTTACCCACAACCTTTAAAAATAATTTTCTATCCTATTCGTTTGCATTTTGTGCTTCATACCACCTAAAACTTTTACATTATTAATGATGTGGGGGAAAAGGACATTATTCCGCCTAAAAATCACCACAGTATCTTTCTCATACTTAAAAAAATCGGTATTATTTCTAACTTAAAAAGTTGACGTGAGATTTTTATCGACCCCCCTCCCCCCTTGGTGAGATTCGGTGAGATTTTTCCAAACCCCTTTCCTCCCCCCTTTTTGACCTCACGTAATTTATGGATGTCCCCTAATTAATATAGGGATGACTCCATCAATAACTTAAATAATTTTAAACGGGCTTACAATGGATTTTGCAACACAAAATTTTAAAATCAAACTTCAGAAACATTTAAAACCAGCGAAAGCAGGTTATCTTTATGCAATACATTGAGAATATTTAAAAGTTTTTAATTTATTCAATAAATTTTGTTCTAAATTAATTAAAAAACTGCAAAAATAAAGTGGTTACGCCTACTGTTATTCAGGCATCTAAAAAAGAGATTTCTTTTTATCTCTTCAAAGTCTTCAAAAAGTCTCTTCTCAGAGATTGTCTTCAAAAATTACAAATCAACTTACGATATTGTAACCAAATCATTAATGAAATTGTGAAAAAAAAAATAGAACTTATAAAGTGAAGATGGAATGGTCCTTACACTGAAACTTCATTGACAACTCCATATAACATTATAGTATTAGAATTAGTAATCCAAATTTTTCAATGTAAACGAGTGCCACGATTTTAACTCTGTCGTGCCACATTGAGGCAAGAGCGCCGCGGGCTGGCCATCTCTGCTTTAAGAAATGTGTAAAGTTAAAATACCAAGGTTATGTTTTAAAATATTTTTAGGTGTGAGCTTAAACAAGGTGCTTACTGCAACAACGAGTCTAACAGCTTTGAACCCGTTCAAATGTTTTAATGAGGAAGTTGCATGATTTTTTTTTATTTTTTTTATCGATTCCTCTTGCAAAAATAAGCAACTACCCAAAATTTGAGGCGATCGAGAAATTTTTTGATTGTCAAAAAAATATACAAAAATCCCCTTTTTAAAAGCGCGCGAAAACGCCAAGAGTTTGGATGTGACGTCATCTTATACTAAACATTGTTGTAAAGCAATGGAGTTGATGGTATTATTGTTGACGTCATCTTATAGTTTTAACAATAAACGTTCAGTCACGTGTTTTTTTTTCGACTTTTAAATTAAAATATTTAATTACCTGTACATTGAAAAACTGACTAGATATTTCATTTTACCATACAAAAAACCATACGGAACACTTGTTTGTTTTTGAAAATCTGACACATGCAACTTCCTTATTGCAAGGCAACTTGAACAAGTACATTCATTGGCCCCCGTTCAAATGTTACTTCAGTCAATTTTCAGTCGTAACGGCCTTGCCCCCTAGTAAGCAAAAATAACCAAACCGTAAAGCCCTTCTTGTAATTACTTAAGCAACACATTTCTGAATAACAACACTTTCCAAACCTATTTAGAACAATATCACAATAATAAAGTGTTGTGAATTCGGGGACAAAAAGTTTTCTTAAATTTGCTGTGAGCGTTAGTTAGCAGTGTAGGGGAAAAGCGGGGACCCTAAAAACTGCAGGACATGATGATTTGTGAATGGTTCCTTCTCGGAAATCTAGCAAAAGCGTTGACTTCTCATGACTTAAAAAAAGTCATAAAAATGAAATCAAAAGCATCATCAATTAATGAGTTTGACCATCAAGTGCGAAACTTCTATAAATAAACTACGGAAGTAGAAAGTATATTAATTTATTAAAAATGTGTCTAGAGTCAGATTTGTGTTCGACAAGACGATGAAGAATAATATCAAGATGCTCAAATCGAGAATTAAATTATGAATACTTCATTTTAATTACCGTCTCTTGCACGCATGAATATCATTCCTCTGGCAACAAAGTTTCAAGCAAATTTATGTGTTGAGGGATTTCGACCTAACCACAAATGCTTAGTACAGCTGGGTTCTCAACCTTTTTGACTCCGCGACCCCCTTTTCAGGGAAAATATTTTGGCGACCCCCTCAGACCTAAAACTTAAAGACTTTAATAATTATTTACCATTTATATGTCATTTCACTTGCAATACGCTGCCGATGCTTCCTATATTCACTCTTATTCAAAATAGTTCATGCATGAAACGAACTATTCTCTCTAATAATCTACAATTTGTAAGTTTTGAAAATTTTTGTGTCTATAAAAAATATCTGTAAATATATGACTGTTTTTAATTTTTGTTTCGCGACCCCCAGGGGGTCGCGACCCACCGGTTGAGAACCCCTGGCTTAGTAGGATGAAGAAAAATCCATGATTCATTTATTAAGCTTACTTTGATACATCAATCTGAAAATTCCATTTTAAAAGGTACTTAAAGAAGTTAAAAAATTTTCAGGAAAGGTTATTAACTCATTTAAATATCATATAATAACATATTCACACTAAAGCAGAAATTACCTGTATAACCAGCAATTAACATGATCGAATCTTATGACGTGTGTTTTTGACTCAGGAACGTATGAAATAATGAAAATGACATTACAATCTCATTCCAATTAGCTTCATGTATTAAACTATGCATAACTAAATTTTATATGCAGGTATTTTAACCTTGTAGTGGAAAGAATGACAACCTTTCATCTTTCCAACTGAGAAAAAAATTGCACTTCCAAGAGGTAACCAAGTCAATATTTTACGTCATATAATGGGTCTAATCAACCTCATGTCAATCTTTAGAATTAATTACAAATTAGATAGGACAGCACAATGACAAAAAACGTAATTTATATAAAGCTGGAAATCTAGCTATGGTAATGCATGCAAATTCGAAAGAAAACAGGTATTTTTTTAAACTGAAAGCTAAAAAATTTGAGTTGATCAGAAAAACTAAAATACAAATTTTAATTGAAACCTGACTTTCTGCCATGCTTAAAATGCAAACGAGATTCACCAACCGGAAAAGTTTATTACCGGTTTGAGCAAATTAGATACTACATAGGAGGAAATTATTCGCAAGCTATCTAGGAAATGATGATATCCATGGTTGAATAGAATCTGGAAGCCTACCAAGTTTCTGATAAGGCATCCGTTCCAAAATCACTGCCGATTTAAACAATTAAGTCTCTTAGTTCGCAGAAAGGCAAACATAGGACTTTATTTTTTAATAAAAAAGTAAAAAAAATATTTTTTAAAAAACGCTTTTATTGAAGTGTTCTAAAAGGTCAAAAATAATTAATTCGGCTTGACAAATAATTTAATGGGAAGTAGAAAATAACTTTTTGGTAAGTAAATAATAACTGATTTTCTAATCACATGTTCGCTTATCTGTGAATGTCGACAATCCCCACCGGTGAAAGTCGACATTCTCCAATTTCGGACATTCACCGTAACATAACCACCAAATTTTTACTGGAAATTTAGGACCCTAATTTAAAAAAGGGGGCAATCATCGAAACAAAAAAATATAAAAAGTATTTTACATTTAAAAAAAGTTAATGGACTTATTCCCTTTTCAAAATCTTAAGAAATTTCAAGTGAAGACTAATCTTAAAAACCACTTAAATTGACATTTAAATTATATTTCTGGCTTTTCAATTAAGAACAAAATAAGATCAGAAAGACAAATTAATTTTAATTCCAAATTAACTGAAAAAATACAATGAATGGACAATTGGACATCGATTTCACAACTTCAAGGGGCTATGGGAGGTAGTTATTCCCCCCCCTCTTTTTACACATGTGTAGAGCAAAGCTTTGAGTTTTTTTAGCATAAAAAGTCAATTTGTCATTTTTTTTACTTATTCCTTTTTCAAACTGGCGATTCAATTTTGGAGCACCCTAATTATTATTTCTCCACCATTTACCCAAATTTCTCACTTTCACAACGCTACGTATTAAGTAAAGAACAACATATTCATTAGTTATGAAAAAAAGTGTGAACAAAATTTCTCATCATAAGTTGAGTATAAAGCAAACTCTCTTTCTATATAGACATATTCTAAACACTTCCTTCAATCACAAACCAAAACGCCATAATAAGGCTCCCGAGAAATGCTATGTCTAGCGTTGGATAAAAACGCTGTAAAAACGTTGGATAAAAACACCATTTATTAGTCAGTCCAGACCTTTTCTGAATTCAAAATTAGCGTTATGTTGTATTCTTACGACCCAGAGTCCAGTTTTTTGTGAAAACAGAGTCCTCTTTTGGTGATATCGTAAAATTTAAAAAGAATAACACGATAAAATAAAGATAGAGAAGCATAAAAAGGATATTTTTTTAGAGTAAAAAGTATTGATAAGGTCCATTTTTAAGGTAAAATATATTAGAACGGTCATTTAACAAAAAACAGACCCAAATTAATTCTAAACAGTAGCTACTATATTCCCCTGTAGCTACTATATCAACAATAAAGAACTCTTAATTCTCCATAATGTTCAATTCGTAGTTTTCATTTCATCAATAAAGTTCTCTAAACCATTTCAAACCCGCTCAGTAGTTGTAGGAAGTGACGGATTAATACCAAACATGGGCAAACGGATAAATAAATAATATTGTTAATTATACTGTATTCCTCTTCATGCCCCCCCCCTAAACGGGTGTTCTCTTCCCAAACACGAACAATAGATATTTTTACCCATTTTTCCCTTTTAAAAAATCCAAATATCTCAGCATAGTATCTCCAGAAATGCAGTACCACACTGCAGTGTTTACGAACCAACACAAGCCGCTACCTTCATTACATGGGGAGAGAGATGGGTTAATTCACTACCCTGCGATGAAAAAAATACAAGGGGTCTGACAGCAGTTCTTGGGGTAGTTTTTGGTGCTGATTTCGAAAATACCAACGAAAAGTTTCAATCACATCAAGTTTTTTAGAAAAATTCAATTTTACTTGGATTTTTATGATTTTTTACCAAAAAAATTCTTTTGGCAATGAATATCTTCCCGCTTTGCCTATCCATTATTATACAGTGGTTAAACATACAAAATACCGATATGAGAAACTCCATATTATGTTGCCATCCCTCCCTCCCCGTCGAAACAATTGCTTTATGTACCATCAACCAATAGCTTTCACCAATGACGCGCGAAGGACTCGGATCATTCGTTGACCTTGCAGGAGTGCAGAGATGACCACGGTTGGACCATTTGCGGGGATTTGAAAGTTATATCCATGCTTCTTGGGCAACAAGGTGGATATACAAAGTATCCATGTTTCATTTGTGAGTGGGACAGCCGTGATAAGACTCAACGAAAAGAGAAAATCTTGTACCAGGCACCAAAAATTTGATTCGGAATAGCTTAGTTGATCCAAAAAAAGTATTGTTACCCCTCTACATATCAAACTAGGTTTAATGAAGCAGTTTGTGAAGGCTTTTTCAAAAGAGGGCGATTGTTTCAAATACTTGTGCAAAAAGTTCCCAGGCCTAAAAGAGGGAGTATTTAATGGTCCAGATATCCGGAAGCTTATGAAGGATAAAGAATTTGAGACTACCATGACCACAAAAGAAAAAGAAGCTTGGGTTGCCTTCAAAGAAGTCGTCAGTAAATTTCTCGGTAATTACAAGGATCCTGACTATAAACCAATTGTGATGGATATGCTAGAGCTAGACAAATATCAAGCTTTGGGTTGCTCCATGAGTGTCAAAATACATTTATTTCACTCACATGTGGAATTTCCCCCCGAAAACTTGGGATCAGTCAGTGAAGAACAGGGTGAAAGGTTCCACCAAGACTTCAAAGATATGGAACGCAGGTATCAGGGAAGATGGGACAGGAATATGCTCGCCGACTACTGTTGGATGTTAACGCGTGATAGACCCGAAATTGAACATAAAAGAAGAGCCACAAAAAGAAGTTTTACAGAAAAAAGAGTATACGTACTTAACTATAAACTTTTTTATTTGCTTTTGAATAAGCTTAATTTTTTTCAAGCTATCATGTATCCTACTACTATTATAATTGTGAATGTTTGTCCGGATGTTTGTTACTCTTTCACGCAAAAACTACTGAATGGATTTTAATGAAATTTTACCATAATGTAGCTTATACATCAGAATAACACATAAGGCTATAATTTATAAAGAGAAAATCAGTCCTTCATTCTTTTTTTCCCGTTTTTCCTGCTTTTTTTCACTTATTTTTCCGTGTTTGAAAACCTGTTTTACCAGTCATACAACGAGTTAAAAATAAAACATTGTTTCAAATGAGACACAGATCACTAGACTTTTTCATTTACTAGATCTTTTATTTTAGTTTTAAACACTGGTTTTAAATTTCTTAATTTGTTCACTAGACTTTTTACTACGGTTTCAAATTTGTTATTTTATAAAGGCACCAAGATATTATTAAACATTATCAGAAACATCGGAATTGTAAAAAGTGACAAGAACACCGGGATTGGAAAATTAGCGAGAACATCGGGAAGGAAAAATTACCGAGAACACTGGGATAGGAAATTTACCATAAAGACACCCAGAATACCGGAATATAAAAATTACCGTAAACACTGAGATAGGAAAATTACCGGGAACGCAGCCGGGATTAGAAAAATTACCATGATCACCGGGCAACGAGATAAGATTACCGGGAACACTGGGATAGGAAAGAGGCGCCTGGGATACCGGGATGATTTGTAATATTGCTAATTTACAAAATTATAAATGTATTTTAAGAAATATTTTAAAAAATAAATTTATACACCCCACCCGTGCAAGGCCGGGTATAACAGCTAGTACAAACATAATACTTTGCGTTTTTTGATTAATCGTCTATTTCATGTAAGATATCTTAATAAAAACAAACTAAAATAATATTTCGGCAATTTTATTTTGAAGAAACAATACTTTTAATTAAAAATTTTGACTCTTGAATTTTTTTTGTGTTTTTCTCGACCAGAGGTGGGTCATGGGATCTGGCAACAGTATTTTCATACATTTAAATACATAAAAAATAAAAATATGGTCAATAAATAATCAAACCAACTTTCCTAACAAAGATTTGACTATATTACACATATTTAAGTGGATAAAACCACAGTTGCTAGATAATAAACCCACGATTTTTCGCTATAATGTCTCTTTTATAGGATTTTAGCAAAAATATTGATATTGATTTTACAAAAAATCCTGATGTGATTGGGGAAAATGGAGGTCATTTTCGTAATCAGCACACCAAATAACATAAAAATTACTAAACACTTATCTTGTATTTTTCCAAAAGTTGAATTTCGCAGGGTAGTGTTATAATACGGCACAGATAGAGAGGAAAACAACAGAGAGAGAGAAAGGAGAAGAGACTCCTCAATCCGATCTTGGGCGGCTGCCATGAGATCCTCCCAAGGCCGTCTGTGAGCTACAGTTTCCCAGAACAAAGGTGACCAATGAATTACGAGCAGAGATGATTTCTCCACGAGGAGCGATGACTTCTGCTTTCTTTTTAACTTGATCCCGAGATGATGGTGGCTCAGGCAGGACGGAACCTCATTCGTAAGGCAACCGATTTATTTGACATTTTATCTCCCCCAGCTTCTTTGAGGAACCTAATAGATTACTTCAGTCTCGGGGTTTCATTGACTTTGATTTTTTTTCGATTGGTACTGGTCTAACCCATACTAACTACTTTTTAAATATTCAATGTCGACGAGAATCGAATTCCCTTAACATTTTCATTTTAAATATTTCTAAAAGATCATTAAACCTCATAATATATAGTTATAGCCCCCCCCCAAAAAAGTGCACCCTACAATTTGTACCACAACCATATATTCCCTATTGTTTAATTAAACCGAGGTGTTTCTTAACCCCTAATGGCCTAACACTTTTATGGATTCCACCCATCAGTGTCAGCTCATATCCCAATATTAAGACCCATCAGTGGCAGCGAAAAGCTCAAATTTTTTCTTTAGCTGATCAGCGGTTAGGCTTTCTTAAAACCTTCCATGGCCCTGCTGAGCTGTAAAAAGACTTGAGTGTACATACAATGTACATGGGGAAGAAGGGACTTAATTTTTTTGTGGTGATTCCATGGAAGAATTTAAGGTTAAATGCATATTTTTAGAAAATTTTAGGGTAGGATTTAAACTCACGCAATAATTGAAATATTAATACCAAACATGAACTTATAGCTAATTATCTTCCCATGCCCGAAATTATAAAATTGACTGTGAATATATTTATGAGACATTAATGATAGTAGAATAAATATAAGAAATAATAGGGGTTGATCTAGAAAGAAATTGAGGCCGAAAACGGCCCCTTCACAAAATTCCGATCCTCAAAAACAGCCCCTTCACAAAATTCCGGTTCCCAAAAAAGGACTTTAATCAAGCTACATGCACTCGCTAAGTGTAATTTTATTTAAAAAATAATATATTTACAGAAAAATAGGACCTTATTTTAAAAAATGAAAAATTATTTTCACAAAATTCAATTCCGTTTTTCACAAAATTCCCAAAAACGGCCCCTGGCAAAAAAAAAATACTGGATGCACCCCTGCGTATTACTAAAAATGCTACTTTGACAGTTCATGGAAGATGTAGGTTTAAAAACCATTCAGGAAAAAATCGGTAATTAGAGAAAATAAGACCTCCACTAAAACAGAAAACTCTTAATGATAAAAAAACAAACCGCTTATTCTTTGGTAATTAGCCAAAACTGGGAGACATACTTGAGGACCTCAATGAAATGACCGTGCTTATCTCAAGGGGAAGGATACAAAGCTTTTGCAAGGGGAAACCGCACTAAGTAGAGGGTATTGGCAGGGGTCGATCCAGGTTTTAATTTTTGGGGCCTGTTTTTTTAATTTTTGTGAAAATGAAATTATATTTTGTGAAAATGAAATTATTTTTTGTGAAAATGAAATTATTTTTGTGAAAATGGAATTTTTTTTGTGAAAAATATATTTTTTACGTGAAACCTAGAATTTTTTTATTCACTATTTTATCTTTACATTCTTTAAATCGATTTGATATATAATACCAGAAAAATTTCTAGTACTTTACTCTAGAAAATCCTCATAAGTTGAAATACCGACTAATATCGCGATAACGCATGTGATTAGTTCCAATTACGTCGCGAATTAGGCGCCGAGGCCCGATGGAAGCAGTCGCGGAAAAAACGGGACTTCCACGAAGAATCGCAACTTTTTAGCTTTCAAGATAGAGATTCTGAACATCGGACATTTGAATTGACCCGTAAAACTTAGCTGAAATCCGCAAATTTTACAGACAATCCGAGAGCATAGGGTTGCCGGATTGAAAACGCAAACAGCTTTTTTCGTCGATCTATGGATTGTATGGTTCTTTCCATAGTTCTTTCTCAACCGAGAATCGCGTTCGTTTCGGAGAATTTGAAGGGTTTCGTTTGAAATTTGGAAGTGGTAATTTTTTGTCTAGAAATTTTGTGAAAAGGCCGATTTTACGAAGTTTATTTTTGTGAAGGAGCCGTTCTGCAGAAGTTTATTTTTGTG
Source organism: Tetragnatha versicolor (assembly GCA_024610705.1). Lineage (NCBI taxonomy): Eukaryota > Metazoa > Arthropoda > Arachnida > Araneae > Tetragnathidae > Tetragnatha > Tetragnatha versicolor. Next base: position 2,821,805 of record JANDEH010000007.1, on the reverse strand, counting down.
AAGGGGCCGTTTTATCGAAGCTAATTTTTGTGAAGGGGCCGCAAAACGGCCCCAATTTTTGCCTGGATAGACCCCTGATTGGACTCCTGTTTTTTGGGGTAAACCTTCACGTTAAGATCAAAATGTAAAATTAGACCAGGGAAAAGTATCAACCTAACTTACTTAGTCAAAAGCATTGACTGATTTTTTATTGCTCATTAGGACTTCTGGGCCACAATTACTACTCCATAATTTCCTGGAAGCCACTCAAATTCGAAGCCAAAACATAATGAAATGAAAAAGCTCGATAATATATTGAAAGAACTTTTGTTAAAACGCAATGATAAGGGACACATTAGGATTAACTGGCACAAGATACAAGTGTTCTGATAAATTGCAAAAAATAAGAAAAATATCAAAATAAATAACAATGAAAATATCTGAGCTAACAGTTTTGCTTTTAATATTTTAATGCTTCATTTGAAAAATGTTTCCAATAAGGTTTGATTGGCAAGATTTGGGCTCTGAGCTAATCCAACTTAATCGTTTACATCGCCAAGAAATTTTCCACCACCCCTTTACAAATATTTTGGCCCTATTTTTTATATTTATAGAACTTTACACAAATGTTTAGTAATAAAAAACTTGAATTTATAACCAAACAAAAAAATTTTAAATCTAATATAATATATGGAATTTAAAAGTTTTCCATACAATACACCTTAAATTTTAATTTTAACTCGACTCTACCTTATTACAGGGCTCCCAGCAGACATTTGGTTTGTCTTTAGGGAAAAAAGAGACCTAATATCTTTAAAAAAGAGGAAAAAGAGACCGAAATTTTAAGTCAAAATTTAACAGTGTCACGAAAAAAAATAGGTCGATGAAACAAAAATTTCAGAGTTTTATCCTCACAAAATAGTTAATGTTATAAAATTAGATAAAAAGGCGATTGATTGCCAAAGATTGAGATCCCAGGTGGCTATGTGAACTTGTAATTGTGTCCTTTTTTTATTTTTGGTACAATAAAAAAATTTAATTAAAATAATAAAGTATATTTTCAAGGTAATTTTTAAATGTTGAAATGAAGTATTAGGATAATCCTTCAAAACAGAAAGTATACTTTTCGTAACTTGAATCAAATTAAAATTAAGAAACTGAAAAGTTGAGATTATTCTTGAATAAAAAAAATAGTGCTGTAGCCAAAAGGGGGGTTCTTTGGGTTCAGACCTAAAATATTTTAGACCCTATAGTTATGATTTTATAATAACCAGTTGCCACTCAAGGGAGAAATTTTGATACTGTGTTTCTCATAAAAATTCTACACTTTAAAAGAGCGATCCTCTTTACTAGTAGTTGTAACTAGTGATGGGCAGGTATCGATACCAAATACTTAAGTATTCGATACCTATAGGTATCGAGTGTATTCGATACCCACAAAAGTATCGATACTTTATTGACATATTTCGTTTTAAATTTTTCACTGAAGTAATCTTTATAATACCTACTGTAGATCAAACGCAGCCTGTTTCCGTTTTCATTTTGCAACGCTCAAACCCAAGTCGTTATCATCCGCGATAGAAATTTGACGCGGCTAGGTTTTTCCCCCGCCAAATCCTTCGCCTCTATCCACCTCCAGGCCCGTAGCTACGGGGCTTTTTGATGGATCGCTTTCAGTTTTTTGAATATTAGTCTGATTATGGATAGGCCCTAAAAAAATTGTCCCTTCAGGTTCATTTCCCGACATTGAAAAAAAGTACTCGATACCTAAAATTACTCGATACCTATAAGTATTCGATACCAAAGTATTCGATACCTATAAGTATTCGATACCAAAGTATTCGATACCTAAAATTATCGATTTTGCCCATCACTAGTTGTAACCCAATAGGGCTCAAATATGTGAGTTTACACAATACTCTTTTAATGTTTAAATAACAAATATTTTCTATGGGAGGACCCCAAACATCCCTTTGAAACTCAGTGTGGCTTACAAGGAAGTCTTTGGATGTAACTGAAAAGGTCTCAAAATGAGCTAAAACACTGCTTCAAAAGATCAAATTTCCAAAATTTTTCTGGTGAAGCGCCCTCAAACTTTAGACTTATTGCACACAGATTAACATCCTATCACAGAAAGCGTTTTAAAACAAAGCATGTAATAAGTATTGAGTCAAATCCCCAAAACAAATATCTAGTTATGGGCCTGAGGCCAAAAACGAGTTCGACACTTTTCCAAGGGGCAAATTTGCAAAATGTTTTTAAGGAGAGATCCTAATTAACACAGAGGAGTTAACCTCTTAATTAATAGAGAGGAGTATAGTTAAAAATGACCAATATATTTGGGTAACTACAGAAATTTCATTGATTTACAATAATGCATTTTTTTGGACTTCCAAATGAAAATCCTGGCTATGCCGCTAAATAAGGATGTCATAAGGTCATATTTATCCTTCATACCCCTTTAACATAATCAAAACAGGATAATACTTATAATTTCTTCGGGTAATACTTTTCAGACTATTTTTCCCATACAATTTTTTCCATGGCTTCCGTAAAATTTTTGTATTTTATCCTATTAGATACCTTGATTATAATCAAGTTATATCAGTTCTGCAACCTAAAAGTTATTTCACACTTGAAACCCATAACCAGACTTTTGTGGGGGGGTTGGAAGGGGATGAATTGATTCAAACTAACAGACCCTGTAAAATTTTGTTCGCAGTTTGTATAAAATATGAACCCCAAGTAAAGATACAGGGATGAGGGTTCTTCACTGGAAAAGTTTGGGGAAAATTAGCCTTCAAAGCAGGGTTGGCTGGTTTAAACCATTGGTTTAAACCATGGTTTTTTTACCATGGTTTTTTTACCAAAAAAACCACTTGGTTTTTTTGGTTTTTTTAGAAATTATAAAATATTTTCAGGATTTTTTAAAGAAAGTTAGTGTTATTAAGTATAATCTTTTGCACAAAATTAAAAGGTCAGATTTATAAAAAAATTGACATTTTAAGGTGATTAAAAATCAGAAATCTTTTAATTTAATGGTTTTAATTATTGAATTCTCTCTAAACTTAACCTTAAATGCTTAAGTTAACCTTATTATATTTTGCAAGAGATAGTTCATTTATTAATTTCCTTTAAAATGAAGCATTATTTCAAAGAGTAACTAAACATACACAAAAGTTATCTGTTTTTCACTGATAAAATATGGCTTGGATTTTAATTAATTAATAAAACCAATTTGTCTTATTTGTCAGTCATAAAAACCAGTTGGTTTTTTTAGTAAATTAATAAAAACCGTTGAGTTCTTTAATGATAAAAACTAAAAACCAGTTGGTTTGTTTATAAACAGATAAAAACCAGTTGGGTTTTTTACTAAATTAATAAAAACCGTTAATTTCCTTAATCGGATTAATTATCTCAATCATTTATCCAATTTCAATTAACATTAGTTGCTTACATTTCCCTTTTATTTAAAAAAAGTTAAATTTTCTCTTTCTAAAGAAATTTCTTAAGTTCATAAATAATCCATATAATTAATTTGATTATTTTACCATTTAATAATTAATCAAATTAATTATCATTATCAATTATCCAATTTCAATTAACATTAGTTGTTTACATTTCACTTTTACTTCTCATTTAAAAAATAAAATTTTCTCTTTCTAAAGAAATTTCTTAAGTTCATAAATTAATCCATATATAATTAAGATAAATAATTTGATTATTTCAACCATTTATCCAAGATAAATTAACACTGATTTTTATTCACTACAATAATATTAGATATTCAAATTGGAATATTTTAGAAACAAAAATTATTTTTAAAACAAATTAATTTAATTTTAATTAATTAATTGAAATATACAAATCATTTATCCATTATAAACAACCCCTGAAATAAATGTCTCATTTACAACTCAATTTCAAACATCAATGCTAAAATAACTTATTCTGATAAAAAAAATTCTAAAAAAACTTGGTTTAAACCAAAAAAACCTGGTTTAAACCAAAAAAAACCAAATAAACCCGGTTTTTTTGGTTTTTTTAAAAAAACCCGGTTTTTTGCCAACCCTGCTTCAAAGTATTGTTTCAACAAATATTGTTGACCCATTGCGAACACCCAAAGAGACCGATATCTTGCAAGTCAGAATTTTCTACGGAAAATCACAGGATATAAAAAGACAAAAATTTCAAAGGTAGAGGGGGTCTGGGGGTGCTCCCCCAGAAAAACTTTGTAAATCTAACCCTTAAAAGTAGGGAAAAAAGGAAAAAAGAGACCTTGATCCTAAAAAAGAGACTTTTAGAGACCTCAGGTGAAAAAAGAGACTTTTAGGGAAAAAAGAGACCTGCTGGGAGCCCTGTTATTAATAAATTAATTCTTTACCTAATTCTGAATATACTGCCTGTCCCTTTATGAAACCCTTTTGCCCATCCCCACCTAAAAGTTTTCTATTTTATCCTAAAAATAAACTAAATAATTGATAACTCAATTCATAGGTAAAGGGTGCCTAGGGCTCTTCCCCCAGAAAATTCTCGAAATTTAGCACTCTAAAAAGTTATTTTAAGCTACTTTTAAAATTTTTAAGCATAAAAATGACAGCAATAACTTTATAAAAGTAGTCAATGCCCCCTTTCCCCTTTTACTCTAACAAAGTCCCCAAATTTTTTTTAACTCATCACCCCCTTTAGAATCAGGGATTCATCTAGAAAGAAAATGGGTCTGTTTTAGGACCCTTCACAAAATTCCAATTCCCATTAAGGGACACCCTTCACAAAATTCTAAAGATCAAATTAAGCATTTTGAAAATAGTTTTCAAAATGAGTTTCCATCATTTTAGAATGGAATTTGCCAAATTTTGGGCCTATTTCATAAGTTATGAACGCTGTGGTGGTATTACAAGCCTTTCATTTTCACTAAATTCCACATAACTTTTCACAAAATTCTTAAAACAGGACCCTGACAAAAACACCTGGATGAACCTTGAGAATTCTTCAACGTACCCCTGGGGGCAGTACCGCCCACTTTGGGAACCACTGGTCTAGTGGTCTTCCTCCAGAAAATTAATATAAATTTGACCCTAAAAACTGAATTCTAACAGGAGTGCTAAAGTTTGTCTGTCCTAGCTTGGCGGCAGTGGCGGATTCATGGGGGTGGCACTCTGGAAAGTGACCCTTCCTTGGAGACCAAAAAAGATTCTCAAAATGAGTAAAAACACAACTTTTACAGGTCTAATTTCAAAATTTTTTCTGGGGGAGGACCCCCATACCCCCATTGGTATTAAAATGGGATATTCTTCAGTGTTTATTTTTAGGAAATCCCCAAAAGTTTGACATTTTGGGTCAAAAAGTAAAGGTAATAGTGTTGAAAAGTTTTTTTTAATTACGTCGAGGAATGGGTCGCATTGACCATTTCCATTCGTGCAGCCCAATAAAAACTAGCCTTTGAAGTGTAGTTGTCAAGAGGTAAAAATTTAAAAATTATGTTGGCCAGAAAAGCGCAACTTGTCAGGTGTTTAAAATTCATTACGTCTTCAGAGGAACACAGAGGGGGCATCCAGGGTTGTTTTTTACACCAATAGGGTGTAAAAATCTCCTAATTGCATCTGTGGAGAAGTGGAGGACAGGAAACACGTCCTATGCCTCTTCCCAGTCTACTATGCAGCTCGACTAGACCTGATAAAATCTATTTTCCCAAAGCCTCTTTCCGAAAATACCTTTTTAGAATTTAATCCACCAAATATCAAGAAAATATAGGCTCTAGAAAAATTCCTTCTACTGGCGGACTACATAAGCTCATAAGCAACTGGAATTAGAACCTAGAACTACATATCAAGGAAAAAGAAGACAAATCGGCCAACGTTAGGCAAGCAAAGGTCTCAAGCAACCAACCAACCAATTCGGTGAAGGCAGTGGCGTAGCCAGGATTTTCCTTTGGGGGGGGTCCAGTGGGAAAAATTTACTATTGGCCTTAAAAAAGTTGCCACAATTGGAGAAATAAAGTCATAATTTTCGCATTACTTTTAATTTCTTATCAATGTTAATTAATAATTTATTAGTAATTAGTGTAATAATCAAAATTAAGTATTACTTCCATTGAAAGTTCTGATCCACATAATTTTTTATTCGGTACAGAGACCATCAAAAAACAAATTAAGAGTTTTCAGTAGCTCGAGCTCCATATGAAAAGGGGGTTTGAGGGTCCACCCCCAGAAAACTTTCGGAAATTTGATTTTTAAACAGAGTTTTTTACTTCATTATGAAGTGATAACCGAATAGCACGTCAATAATATTAGACGCTTTGGGGGGGCTTCAGCCCGAAAGCCCCCCTGAAGATCCGCCAGTGTTCTAAATGAATATAATATTAAAAAGTTTATTTGGGGGACCATCCCCCAGAAATTTTTTGGAAGTTCAAGTCTAAAAAGCAGGTTTTCAACTCGTTTTGGTACACCTAATTTGAATTTCAAACAGGGCCGCCGATAGGGGGGGGCAAAAGGGGCACTTTCCCCCGGGCCCGGGGATTTTCCAAGTCCTATAGGGGCCCGTAAAGAATCTCCATCTTGGGATACACTACTAAACGTTTTGAAACAAGAATACCCATTCATAGATTTTTCTCCCAACTCAACTACCCTTCTTTTCCTGAGAACGGGCCCCGGGCCCCCTCCTCCCGGAATGCTATCTCCAGCGTTTCCAAACTAAGATAATTACCACCACTACTACACCTGTCACAAGATAAGGTACGGAAGGGCCCAAACCGGACACCCCCCAACCCTATTTGCAGTAAGGTCTATCGTTAGCCAGAACAAACAGGAAATGAGCCCCCCTATCCTCCCCTTGACCAAATGGAAAATACCACAGAGGACACTGGAGACAATTTTAGTTTCAAGCCATTTGCATTTACCCATGCAGACCGAGTGGATGTAGTGTAGAAAGCGTTAGCTGTTTGAAAGTTACTGTACTTCCGTAACGTTAGTCTTCTAAGAAGACCGTACGTCTAGGTGGTGAGTATTCTATTCATTTTTTACATAATAGAAATTTCAGCTATCAAATACGTTTGAAAATATTATACGTCTTTGTATTTTTCTAGTTGTTTCTGTCTCTTGTTTTACATATGCTGGAGGGTTGCTGTTTGTTTAATTTTCTTTTAAAAAATTGAAGTTTTCGATAATGAAAAGTTTTATAAACCATAAAAAATTTACTTAAAGAACAAGAAAATTTATTCCATTATTAAATGAAAATAAAATATAAGAATCGGTTGAAATGGTATACGGATTTTGCATATCACTACACTAGTTGTTTTTGTCTCATGTTTTGTATAATGTTGGTGTTGGGGTTTTAAGGGCATTGCTGTTTGCTTAGTTTTCTTTTAAAGAAAGGAAAATTTTCGATGATGAAAAGTTTTAAATCATTAAAACAATAAAATTTATTTCAATATTAAATAAAATTTAAGAATATAGGATTTTAGATTTAGAAGAATATAGGCTTTCGGGCTGAAGCCCCCCCCCCCAAACGTTTAATATTTTACTAAGTTTGTGAAAACGCAAAAAATCTATATCCGAAATTCGAATGAGGTGTACCAAAACGAGCTGGAAAAAGTGGGGTTTTTGACTTAAATTTCCAAAAATTTTCTGGGGGAGGACCCCCAGACCCCCCCTTTTAGTGGTTTGAGTAGGATAATTCACTACCTTTTACGTATTATCATTAACAAGAAAACTAAATTGGATTATGAAAATTCTTAGCCCCCCCCCAAATCCTGGATCCGCCACTGCGTGCTAGATGGGTCATTTGTTAACTAATTGAGCCATCCATCCTGTCCTGAGTGTTCTTTAGGATCATAAAACTAAGGGTAGTAAAAATTTAAACTGGATCTAGGTAAGGGGCCTGGACTGGGGGGGGCCCGCTTCTCAACTTTGCCCCCGGGCCCGGCTTGGCTCTCGGCGGCCCTGATTTCAAACATTATATTTTCAGGAATTTATTCTTGCTAGGAGTTGAGTATTTTGACGAACTCATCATAAAAAAAGTTGTTTATTATTAAGTTCCAATTCCCAAAGAGGGTATGGGGGTGCTCCCCCAAAATGTTTTTGGAAATTTGAGACCTAAAAACAGGGTTTATTCCTTTGGTACCCTATGCCGCCTCCCCCTTATAACACCCCTCAATTAATACATTTGTTATGGGCAAACCGGGGGTTCCCCCGTAAAATTTTAGATTTTAGTGTGCAAAAAAGTGGATTTTAGGCACTTTTAAGGAATATAGACGCCCTCTTTTGAATAGCCACTGGAATATTTAACGCTTAAAAAGGGTCAAAAAATTTTGGGTTGGGCCCAGACCCGGGGACCCCCCCTTGGCTACGCCACTGGGTGAAGGTTTCCTTGGAGATAGTCATGCCCGCTGATGATACGAAAATTTGAGCAGAAAACCTGCCAAGGGAGATTCATTGGAATAGGGTTGGAGAGCAGGATCTCCCAGGCTTTACCTTTGGCATTGACCTCCTGCATTCTGCGTGTAAGCCTTTTTGTACGCCTCGCAATTTGGCCTTTTTGTTGAAAAGTGCCCCCTTAGACTCAAAACGTTTCTAAAAATGAGTTAAATCCCTACTTTTACACGTCAAATTTAAATTTTTTTCTGAGGGAGGACCCCCATACCCCCAATGGTACAACAAGGGGATCTTGTCTGGAAAAGTGCCCCCCCTGGAGCCGTGCTGGAGCCACGCCTGCTTGGCGGAGGAGATAGCATTGCGGAAGGCAGAGAAAACCAGTTTTGCCCATTGTTCTCTCCGCCAAGCCAGGGCGGACAGACTATATTAACTTCAGCTTAAAAATCCAAGGAAAAACAACCTTTAAACCTGAATCCCATATTCCTGAATGTACCAAAATCTGGAAAGCTTACATCGGCGGAAAAAGATTTCCTTCAAAATGACATAGCATAGCTAACAATGACAATTCAGCTTAGAACCGAGGATAAGATAGGATTCTTCATAAAAAATGCTGCAGCCTTGTACTTTTTTTTAAAAGTAGATATAGGAGGAGACCGGGGATGGATGGGACACTGGGTAGGATGGGACACCTTCAACAAATCTCAAAATCATAAATAAAATTAGCTTTTGAGTGTTCCCCCAGGTAAAGCCACCATATTGTTGCTGTTTACTATTTTAGTTGCAAGCTCCTACAAGTTTCAGAATGAAAAAGATGGTTTCACTATAGCAAAAGTAACTAAGTATTACACTTTTCAAAGTGAATTTTCAATCTGATTCTTGGTTACTTTCTTAAAGGGTTTATATTGTTTTCTAAACAGAATAATGTATTCTTTATGAATATATAGTTGAATTAAGCCTACTAAAAGCTACAGTTCTTTTGAAAGAACCTATTTTTTAAAACTGTTGCTACCGGGGTGGGATGGGACACCATGACTTGGGGTGGGAATCTGATTAGTATTGCAGTTGAAAACATATTTTTTTAGATTAAAGAAGAATTTTAACTATTTTGTATTTTTCACTTAAGTTAGATTTTTCGAAGTAAATATAGGGTAAAATAACTAATGTTTTTGTAATAAATCTTTAAAATGTGTAAAATACTTCCATTTTTGTGGTTTTTAATCATATATTTAAAAAGCAATCATAAATTTTAATTTAAAAAGATATGTCCCATCCCGGGCCCGGGAGGGATGGGACACTTTTAGAGGTTACTTTAATTCGTTCATAAATCCTAAGTTTTGTTTGCTATCACTTTGGTTATATTTTTTTAACATGTTAAAATGTTCCAAGATGTTAGTTTGAAAGTTTCAAATTTATACAATGAAAATTAAATTTATTTAAAAATTCTTGGAAAAGGTGTCCCATCCCTCCCCGGTCTTTTACATTGTTGAGCTTGAGGTTTTTAAAAAAATATGATAAAACTGGAATTCCGGGATTCATGCTATTAATCAGATTTTTGGGGTTACAGCCTTGTTAGTCATCAGCTTTGAAAAAATATTCAACCCAATCATTTTAAAAATCAGTAATTTTATGTACTCAAATATTACAAAGCACATATTGTACCTCCCGAAGAAGACTGTTCCAACATCAAAATCTAAAAGTTTCAATATGCGATCTTCTTGGCGATCATCTGCTGTTTTTGCCAAACTATGGTGCATTCCTTTCTGATAAACATAGTTTGCCCAGATACACCATGTTTAACCACCTATTCAAATTAAAATCAATTCGAATTTAAAGATCTGATCAGTGAATATTTTGGTGTATAGTCCCCATTAAAAATGATTTTTTTTTCATTTTGACCAAAGAATACAGCTAAACGTACTTAATAAACTCTTTCTGAAATCACAATATCTCCCTTCGAAATTTTTCCTAGCTACCTAAACCTAAAAAAATGATCCTCTCATCTGAATATGAATGAATTTGATGTAACCGAATCTGTATTACTGATCTTTTTTGTCTATTAACTGATCATATTAATACTGATTGTGGTTATATCATTACAGATGATTTATTTTACTGTATTACACTCATGATTTAGTGATTCTTATTAATACTGACTCATAAATACTGATCATCCTTACGGTGTATCTAATTAAGTTGTTTTAAATAAGTTATTCATACTGATGAAAGTTATCTACATATTGATCATATTAATTCTGATCTATCATAGATCATAGTGATAGTTATATGGTGAAATAAATCGCCCACTAAATAAACCCAAGATTTTGAATTGAGTGTTAGTTAAACATGACAGACATGAACAAGCTTGATTGGAGGTTTAAGTTTGCCAACTCCCTGACACGTGTAAATGATTGCCAAAAGGATTTGTACTGAAATCTTTATATTTTGGAGCAGTCTTCTTCAGGTGGTACAATATGTGGATAAGAGGAATAATAAAATTGAAAAGAAATATTATCATTAAGTGTTTATTATTTCAAATGAAAAATTTCAACATCAATTTTATTCAGCAGTCAGGTGTCACTTGTTCTTAGTCATTTACAGTGACTATTTCAGGTTTTATAACTGCTAAATATAACCACAATGTCTTTAGACTGTTGTAGTTGTGATTTAAAGATATGTTTGAAACTTTTTAATATTTGCCCAAGCTTTCATAAATTATGCTCTTATGGTACTGTAAGAATTCAACTAAGAATGTGAAACTTGGGCTTCAAAACCGATTTTGTGCTCAACAAATCAATCAAGCATGGATATGTCACAGCAATAATACTGTCATCAATATTTTTTTCAGTTTGTTAGCAAATTATGGCAATACTATTTCTAATTTAAAGCGTTCAAACATTCAGCCGATTTTTAACGGAGAGAAAGCGGAAAAGTAAAACATTATTTTAGAAATCCCAGGCTTTTAACATGTTTAATTAGAAAATATACAAATCAATGGTGCCAAAAGACACCACCCTTTCATAACCGTTGCACAAAAACGTATTCATATAAAAATGTAATATGAAATAAAATTAACTTACAACTAATACTTTGTCTCTGTCCAATGAAAACTTTCCGAATCAAAAAGAGAAATTCCAATATTATAATTCCAAAACAGCAAACAAATACAAAAATTGTGTATTTTAAACAGACCGCTGGCGATTTTTCCTTTATTTTGATTTTGACTGGTGTAATCGATTACTCAGACTGAATCGATATGTAATAAGCAACTGAAACCTAATTATCTTCAATGTAAAATTCTTAAACTTGCATGTTTAATTCTAGTTCATCTAATTTAAGCTTTTGATCACATTTTAATAATTATTCTTAAAGGTATAAAAGTCATCTTTATTTTATAATAATTTTTTTCCATTACAACTTCTACTATGTATATTTCCGGTTTCTCCGACGTTGTGGTGGCAGTGTTCGCTCATTGGTCAGTTCCTTTTTCCGCATGTTTCCTGTTTCTATTAAAAAATGTAAAAACCAAACCAGTGAGCGAGCGCAACTTTTTGTTTCATTTTTCTCTGTTTGACATTTCAAATTTCTTGTCCTCACTTTTCCATGTATCAGTCTATCAGCCTTGTAACGTAAGTTTGTAACTGTTTTACTTTCCCTTGGTTTTTTGTCTGCTAATTAAATTAGTGATCATTCTTGCTATTTTTTAGAGGCTCCTACTTAATTTAAAATTACTAAAAGCAAATGACATTTAGAGTGGACGTGTCTTCTATTTTAAAATATTATTCTTTGCTTTTTATATTACTCTTTTATAAAGAAATTAATGCAAATCTAATCAGAGGAAGGTGGAGAAGGGACTAAATGTCATTGTCCATTTTATTTGTGTTCAAGCTTTGGAGATTCAAAAATTAGTTTATTCTGTAATTTCAAATTTTGACATTATTCTTTAATTTATTTGCCTTAAATGATTAATTCTCAGATGGAAAAGCGTCAAAAAAAACTTTTTTTGTATACATACATTATTATTAGATGAAGGAATCTTTTGTATTTCCTCTTGGTGGTGAAACTATGACATGCTCTAGTTATGTTACTCTCTAAAAGGTAATAGAGTAGCCTATTTTTTATGGTTAAAAAAGCATGTGAGTAATTTGCTGAGTGTAAGGGTTTGGTCACTACTTTTTGGATTTGCTAGAGAGCAAGTTTTATGTCCTCTAGCAATTTTCTTCAGTATGATAAAAAATGACTCACAGTCAAATATAATTAGAAAAACATTCATTTTAAAAATGCAAATTATTATAGTGCATTCATTTCCAGAAGGCTGCATTTAAATTTCGTCTTTGCAGATCAATTTCACCCTTCTGGGCTATAAATGTTCAGCATTGAATTTCATCCTTTTTATTCTTGTTAAAAGAATTAATTTTGCGTTTGCCAGAAGAATTGGGTACTTATGTATCATCCACATGCCAGGAATTGTTCATTAACCCTCTGACTGCTTAATTAGTGGACCGAAATAGCTTCATAAATTGTGCAATTTTTTTAGTTCATATTTCAAATCTATATTGGGGAATTGAAATATACATTTTTTCTTTCCAGAAAAAATTGGTTCTTACGTATTATGCTGTCAACCATGCCGCTGAATCTGAAAAGTTATCAAATCCTATTGACTATTCTATAGCTGTACCGCTGAATTTAAAGGCTGATGAACAGTTGACGATATAATACGTAAGTACCAAGTATTTTTATATAGATTTTTATCATGAGTAACTATGTTGCCAGAAAAAACAATTTCAGATGTTATGACCAAAAAAAAATTTTAATAAATTTCAATTGAATTGCATTTAATTTCTAGATTTAGTATATTGAGCAAGTTAATTGAATCGTGATCTGATGCATCGCTATATCAGATGCGCTCCTCAATAAAGGAAGAAAGACAAATGCCAGAGCGGTATGAGCAGATTTTGCTACATTTGATTTCCCTGTGGAAATCGCGGGATGATCAGCCAGTGGGTTAAAGATTTTATCAAGTTTATTTTGCGTTGCTTGATTATGATTTTGTTAAACTCTTTATTTTGTCTATTAGATTGTTTGTAAATGTCTATGTTTTTTTAACCGTGAAGGTAGGGGCAAAATAATGGCATGCAGATAATACAAAATTATGAAGTAAGAAAGAAGAATTAAGTTAGTTAAAACTCTTAATTTCAGCAATAAGCTCTCCCTATTTATTAAAAAGTAAAAAGCTTATTGTCACAGCTGTAATTTCAAAATTAAATGTATCTAAATTTTACTATCTATCAATGTTAATTTTTAGCTGTTGATCGCTTTATTTTCTGTATTTCTTCAATATTATGAAATGGATACTTGAACTAATGAACAGCTCTGTTACTTTTCAGGTTTTGATTTTTGATTAGAAAAAATTCATCATCATAGTGCTATGAATAAATCTGTTTCAAGCAGCCAAATCAATTATGATGTCAGGTATAAAATATAACCCTGTTTTATTTCAATAAGTCAAATAAATATCTTGCAGTTAGTTATTTGATAAATTTTTTATGCTTAGAAATATGAGTTAGTAGCCTGTGGGTACCAGTGACAAAGCAGGAAAGTTCTCTATCATGTGGGTTAGCAAAAATCCCATTAAATGTGATATATTAGATATATTTCCACGGATATTGCAAATTATTGATTGCACTTACCAAGTTTCTTAACTCATTCCTAACTGTCACTTCAGGGGTCTGTTTAGAAGAAATTTGTGTCCTTATATGGACCTTTCATAAAATGTTTCATTGTGAAAACGGACCTGTTGTGTTATTTTAGCCTTTAAAAGGCACATATTGTCATAATGCTACAAGTATGGGACCCTATTTTCACAAAACAGGCTCCTGATCCTAGCTGAAAAAAACTGAATTAATGCCAACTTCAAATTCACAAAATTATGAGTAGATTTTCAAAAACCTGACCTTTCACAAAAAGCTCCATTGCTTCTACCCCCTTTGGTGGCCCTCCCACCTTTTGAATTTATTTTTGAATTATCCAAATTTTGATTTTGGCCCCTTTTTCATAAGATCCCCATCTGTGGTGGCATGATTGAAATTTAAATGTTGAAAATTGTGATTCTCTTAATGGTGCATTTTGGTACATTGCGCCAAAACGTGTAATATTGCTCCCTACGAAAGGTTAAATGGCTTAAAGAGAACCTTTAAATTATTGGAGACTGCTACTCTCAATCAAGAAGGTTACTGTATCATACAAACCAGGCCAAAGAAGTTAAAAGTAGCAATTCAAAACTGTTACTTCAGTAATAAGATTTTCACCATTCTGAGCTATTGCTTTCATGTTGTTTCTTTTATTGTGGACATTTTCATTGTATTTATTCGTATTGTTTCAGGGCAGGAAAAGCATTGCAAATTGTCAATAGCCACTGTGGGAGTTTGATGCAAGGATACAGCAAATGCGTAGATAAATATCCAAACCATTGGGACACTGCTTGTTCTTATCAAAGGCATGAACTAGCCAGGTGTTCTGAAACTCAGTAAGGAATAATTATTAGAATAATAATTTAGTCTAATTAATTTAGTGTTTCAACTTTTCAGCTGAAGAAATTTTTTTTCACTTTCATATATACTATAAAGATATTATTGCCTTTGTTTCATTTTCCTCTTATTTAATTGTTTATTAAAGATAATTCAAATTTATTAAAAAGAAAAGAAAATCATTACAAAATGCAGACATGAAGGCATTACACAAAAAACAGAGAAATAAAAATGAAAAAGAAATTGCAAGTGATTTCCCAAAATAGCCAAAAAGTGGCTCATAGATTATAGTGGTCCATGGGCTCATAGATTATCATTATTAGAAAATTCCGTCACGAGAAAAAAAATGAATAATGAATGATAAATACAAATGAAAAGTTCTGCATGAAAACTAAAGGACTTTCTTCATAAATTGTGATTACTATTGGCCCATGGGTGTTTTTATTAAGAAATCCCTTTTAAAGTTGAATAACTTCTTTCTAATTATTCTAACCAGAAAAATAATAGTTTTGGTGGTCTTCCCATAGATCCCCAACCAAATGTCTTGAATGGGTAGTTTTCAGTTAATTTATCAAGTTATATTTCTAACAATAATATTCTAGAAATTTAGAATCACTTTTTTAAAACTATAAATGCATTTGACACGAGAAGGGGAAAAGAATCCTTTAAATCATGCTTGTCTAAAGTGCGGCCCACGGGCCGCATGCGGCCCAAAAGCCTTTAAAATGCGGCCCAAGCGCAAATTATGAAAAAATTTAAATTTGCACATTTTTATTAAAAAATATAAATGTTTGCAATATTTTTCATATAAATCGATTCAAACTGAAATCAAAATATTTATGGAAACAAAAGGGGAACCCCCTGGTGACTGAATTTAAAGACGAAGATTCGGTTTTAGATTTAGCTTTTTAATAGACTTAACAGAACATTTGAATGGTTTAAATTTGAGTCTTCAAGGGAAAAAATCAATTTATTAATGATATGTTCCAGAATCCAGACAATAACAGCGTTTGAAAGTAAGTTGACATTTTGGCACAATCAAATAAAAGTAAAATATTTGACACATTTCAGTGCTTTGGCTGCACATAAGCCTGTGAATTGCACAAAATATATGCTGCATTAATTTGTGATTTAATTCAAGAGTTTGGAAGTAGATTTCAAGATTTTCGAAAAAATGAAGATCATTTCAACATATTTTTACCCCATTTTCTCTAGAAGATAAATTACCTTCAAATAGAATGCATTGAACTGCAACGTGACATTCAACTGAGAGAAAAATTTGCGAATGTTTCTTTACTGGAGTTTTATAAAGATTGCCTATGCCTACCCCGCAATAAATATCCTAATTTTCACTATCATGCTTTATTAAAGTCTTCAGCTTTTGGCAGTATAGCACCTATATTTGTGAACGAACATCTTGAAAATGCATTAAGAATATCAACCTAGTCTATTGAACCCTATATCCATTTGATTGTTCAACAAAAGCAAATTTATCCATGTCATTAATTTGAATTTTTTCTATCTTTATGGAATCCAAAATAAATGAAACGATTTACAATTTCAAATTAAATATGTATCTATACATATATAATTCAAATGTTTTAAAATTATAATAAAAGAAGTTAATTTATTTTAATAAAACTACAAAGAGTAGAATTTTATTTCAATTTGTTGAAAAATTATTGTATGTGCGGCCCAGCAAATTTTTTTTGTTGCAATGTGGCCCTCAAACGGTCATAGTTTAGACACCCATGCTTTAAATCATGATTTATGCTCCAATAACTTTAGAGGTTAAAACCTATTCTTAGTCATGAAAATTTCCTGTTGTTTTCTGCAAAGTCTTAAACTTTTAGATCATATATTTATTGCAGTATTTTGTTCGAAAATTATAATAAAATAATTGGAATATTTTAAAATCTGAATGAATATAATCTTGCACCCTTTTTAGTCTACTATCTTGTGCTGTTAATTTTATGGTGTTCTTTGGTTTTAATTGGCCTTGTATATTATAGAAGATTTGTGAAACCCAAGTTGATCTGTGAATAATACGTGTGTGTCATATAACAGGGGTTCTCAAACTTTTTAATGGCGCGACCCATTTTTTATTATCAAAATCAATTGGGACCCACCTCATTTTCTGTTGATTTTCCCCTGCCCCCTTGCATGACTTTAGCTTCCTGCATATGAGGGGGGGTTGGCCACCAACTATTTATTACACTAAATGGACTTTATCCATCTGATGACACATTTTACCCATTATGTGACCTACTGAGCTTGCAATTGGTTACCACAGAGATAGCTTGTAGTGATATATGAATTGATGGTTAGTTTGTTTTTCCCCATCACGTGATTAAATGGGCGTGGCATGAATATTGTCCATTACTACATGAATATATTAAAGTTCAAATAGATTTTTTCCAATTCTTAATTAAATAACCAACAAAGTTTGCATTTCGGCACATAAAGTGACATGTATTTTCCTTTAAGGGGACTCAGTACCCAAATTTTTATTTCCTTTAATTTAAAAATTTTTTGATCTTCTTTAACGTCCAAACACTTGTAATGACCATTTAATTGAAACCCAAGCAAAAAATCTATTTTTTAAAAAGCAGTTTTTGAGAAATTTTCAAAATTTTTAAAACGCTACTTCTTTTTCAATTATGATAATTTTGGTATGATTTTTTACCCCAACGAAATCTATGTTATTGTCCATGGAACTATGCATTCATATTTGTCATACTTGTAATAGTTTTTAATAAAAACAAATTTTCTCCAAACACCTCAAAAATATCATGAAAATAAACACATTTTTCACTTTAAGACCTTATATTATACTCTGAATCCCTAATTGGAATGCATTACTTTATAGAAAACACTATGGTTAATATGTATACAGAGTTTCAAGTTAAATAGTCCAGTAGAAAAAAAGCCTTAGGGTTTTAAGTGCTAAAAAAGTAGTTTTGAAAAATATTTATTTTAAAAAATATGTGGTAACTCTGCTCAATCAAAATTGTAAATTTGTTAGCTTAGAATTCGCGCATTACTATGAAATTTGCAGAATTAATTTAAGAGTATAAACATCGATTTGAGAGCAAAATCCTTAATTTGTTATTTTGACCGATTTTTGGAGGTTCTGAGTCCCCTTAATTGTCCTTTGGCTTCTAAACCAAACAGGGTATTATTTTCTTATAGCTCTTTTTATTCTACTTACAATGTGGTAGTTTGATAAATTTCAAAATGCAATGACACAATCCTAATAATTATTAAAATATTCTATATATTCAGACAAATTCAAAATTCTGTTGAGACCCACCAAGAACTGACTGGCGACCCACAGTATGAGAACCTTATAAAGTTGTTATTTTGTAAACATTTATTGAACTCTGAATATTAAAGTTTCTTTTTTTGTTCTTTACACAGTCCAGTCATGGTGAAAGTGAAACTAAAGTGCAACTCTCTATTTCAAAATTATGAAAAGTGCCAGACGAAATTTCCCGATGACTTCAGCAGCTGTGCCCAAGGTTTCAATGACTTTCTCAACTGTGTTGAGAATGTTGCAAGTAAACCCCAGAGCTCTTGATGCTTGTTCACGTAGGAATGTTATTTATTGACTGCATCTAATGAATCCCATCCATTCATATAATAGAATCACGAACTTGCCTGTTTCTGCAGGACTTTTACTTTGATGTGTTCATTTGTTTTGGTGTATTTATTTAGAGAAAAGTTTTATATTTAAATTAGATCTGATCTATTGTGTGTATATTGAACTTATCAAATTATTTTGAAAAATAAAAATATATTCCAATTAAAGCCAACTTTTAATTATTAAGTGTACTCTATACAGGGTGTTTCCCTGTAAAAAGAAAAAGTTAATTTTAACCCTACAGTGCATACTGATGCCATTTGGCAACACGACATTTTTCCCCATTTCCAAACGGCAACACCATGCAATAAGTACAATAGATATAACATTTCATTGTATTAGGGGTCATCCATAAATTACGTGAGGCGTTTTTTCCAAAATCTGGACCCCCCTCCCCCCTTGGTGAGATTTAGTGAGATTTTGCTGGACCCCCCCTCCCCCCAAGTGAGATTTACCTACAACTTTTTAAAAATAATTTGCAGTATCTTATCTGTTTCTCATACTTAAAAAAGAAAATCGTATAATTTCTAACTTAAAAAGTTGACGTGAGATTTTAATCGACCCCCCCTCCCCCCTTGGTGAGATTTTTCCAAACCCCTCCCCCCCCTTTTTGACCTCACGTAATTTATGGATGACCCCTTAGCACTTTAGATCGCCAGTAGATCACAGCAGGGGTACTATTTTGAGACATTTGTTAGTAGCTAGTGAAACGAAAGTCAAGACACAGAAAACGCCAAAATAAAAGGACCATATAAATTAAAATAAAAAAAATTTTCAGCTTGAACAAAAAATGTTTGGAAAGATAAGTTGTTTTTTTATATTTTTAGAGCATTTGGTTTTATTTCACTTCACAAGAGACACAAATTAATTTCACAAGGACAAAGTTTTTTGCCAATAAAAAGTAGAAAAAAATTAAATTAAATTTTTTAGTATTTTTTTACTAATGTACACCATAATAGAAGTCACATAAATGATTTTCAAGTGAATTTAAAAAATCATGCATTGTAGGGTTAATTTAATATAAAATTTTTAGCTGAAAAGAAATGAAGTTATCAGATTTAAGGAAAGCCTAGATGTTGATCAATCTCAAAAACAAGCGCCAAATCAAGTGAAGATAAAGTTTGTTCTTGCATAAGGGAAGTAATGTTGTAGCACCCTCCTAATTGTGACATTACTTACCCTATCAGGTCAAACACTAACCCACAAAAGCAATTTTAGTCAATTATTCTTTGATAGATATGTGCTTTTATGAGTTACTCTTCTTTTAACATAGAATTTTGCAGAAAATATTTCCACACAACGCAATTTATTTTGCCCTGAATTAAAAGCAAAAACATCGATGCAAGCAAACACGAACCATTTTAGTGAAAATCAAAGAACCCCATTCGGATAATCAAAAATTCGGATAATTGGATTTGTTCCGAAAAAAAGGGGTTTACTATAATTAATTGCTGTATGCAAGTTTAAAAATAGGAGGAAAAAATTATATATAAAGAAAAAGAGCTGTTTATTAATTAAATGAAAAGGAATTTCACATACTAAAAGTATTTACAAGTGGTTTTCAGAATACAGTACGTACCGTTCTTCGACAGTCATTGCTTTCTTAACATTTCAGTCAAAGTAAGTTGTCTTTGTCTTGAAAAAGAACATTAAAAACGGCAAAATTCGCGGCGGAATTGTTTTTATTAATTCTGAAATCGATTCGGATAATCGGTGATTCGGATAGTTGGAGTTCGGATAATTGGAGTTCTACTGTAATTCTTCACATTATCTCCCAATTTTTTAGTAATTTACTCCTGAATTGTACTATGTTAAATAGAGTATGAACCCTGCAATTAGATTTGCCGTGTTTTTTTTCTTTTGGATAAATCCAAATATTTCACCACAACTGCCTGAATTTCCCCCCAACCTCATTCCGACATATTCTGTACCCCTGGAATTTTTATGTTATCAAAATTTTGGTAAATTTTTTACACGCCTTTCCATTGAGGAGAGACCCTTTTGCTAGTACAAAGAGTAATTAGCAAAGAGAGCAAACTAAGTTTAGCATTTTTAATATACAATATTTCTATTGAGAAAATCCTATAAAGAATATGGGATGGACAGGACTGAAAGGGTTATTCCCGGTCTCAAATATTTTTAGATTAAAAAACTTAGTTTGATTATTTCAATATTTTAAGTTTCATCACAATGGATAATTGCAGTCAAATTTTTTTTAGTCTTAATGTTAATGTATTCAGAATGGCTTAAAACCTCCAAAAAACATTTTAATTTACCCCTTTCAAAGCCCTAAATTTTACGTTATTTTCAATTGAATATAGTTTCTTTTCTGTCTGAGCTGAAACAGCTTGTGACGTCAAATGTGCCTTGTTTACTATCCGTCCGCCACTGAGCTATAAAACAAACTGGAGTGACAACCTCCGATACTATAACAAGCGATTGATCATGCCAGCGCGGAAGGTTAAATTGCCACGATTGCTTAAGCAATCGTGGCAAGCTGGAAGCAAAGTTGGAAGAGCATTTCCCCCTTTAATCCACCCATGCCTGTTTTTCACAATATTTTGAGCAAAATTTAGAAGGGTCGTTTCATTCTGTGCATACAACTGTGCTAACAGATGGAGAAATTTAAAAGAAGATGGAAATCCTTTTCGCGGTGTGATGCGGTTTCGACACGGTAACTAGTCACTCCAGTTTGTTTTATAGCTCAGTGCCTTCCGCTTTGAAATACTGAGCTCTAGTTTTTTTATAGCCTAGTGTTTCGATGAAAACTGTGTTTTCCACATTTACAAGAGGCACATGTGACGTCACACTGTTAGGCGCTTTCTGTAATAAAATATCTCATAATTAACTGAAAAAAATTGTGGGAAAAGACGAGCATATTTTTGGAATCGGGAGATAATTTTTAATAATTTAAAATTGAATATTCAGAATATCCATTAACAGATTAACACTGTTAAAAATGTGCTCCAAATGAGGTATCAAAGAAATAATTTGCTGTCAGGGAACTTTTTTTTCAAGGGTTTTAAATCTTAAAATAGGAGAAAAAAAAAATTTCAACTTTTTTGTTGCATTTCTTCGACTTAAACTAATCAACATTGTACATTTTTTATAGCAAATAATTTTTTTATGTTTATTCCAACAAAGAAAATACAGGGCGTTTCAGAACTTCTAGGTGGGGTTCTCGACTTAGAAATGCACCCCTAATGACTTAGGAGCTTTTAAAAGCGGGAAGTTGTATAATCACCATTGGAAATGGACAAGTAACCCAGGGGTCGCAGACCTCCTATATTTCCTGTAAATCCTATATTTTTGAAAAATTGGTAAAAAACCTCCTATATTCTCCTATATATTGATAAGCCTCCCATATTTTTGCTTAGGGCATTAAAATTCGCTCTGAAAACGTTCCATTCCATAAAGAACGGAGAAGTTTCTCTCATACTCCCTAGATTTTTTTTTTAAATGACGATTTAAAGCGGAATTTTGATTTTTACGCAAGTTTCGTGTTGCTTGCGGAGTGATCCGTTTTTCCCTCGACTTCTTTCTTGGACGGTGGCAAGTTGAAGTCGGATTCTTCTTGCGTTGTGGAAAAAAACTCAACAGTGGTTAAAAGCCATCTAGTCCATTGTTTAGGATCACATCCTGCAGAAAAATTTGAAAAAAAAACCGGATCTTTCGCGTAAGTACCGTTTTTCCGGCACCTAGTTGAAGCTGGCTTCTTTTCACATTGTAATTACGATGTAGAAAAAACTTAAGTGTGGTCAGAGGAGCCCAATAAGTAGTGATACCTGTCAGATCGGGTTTTTATCGATTTTAGTCAGTTTTCCACTAACTTTTTCTTAAGGATTTCCTAAGTTGTAAATTTTTTCTGATACATCACTTTGATAATAATGCAGTTATTTTTAAAAACATAGTTAGATTAAAACCTGTTTCAGATATATCAAGGAGGATAAAAGGAACCCCCCAAAAAAATCATACAAATCAAAAAAAAATCTGGGGAGGACCCCTAGACCTCCCTTTATGCTTGGAACTTTATGATTCAGCACTTTTTTTAATATTATGCTAAATCTTAAAAAGAGTAAGTATATTATTTTTGATTTCCTCTTCTATGCTTTTTGGGCAATCACATCCCTGGAAAGTGATTGCAAACAAGATTTTTTGACACTCCTATATTTTATTTTCTTAAATCCTATATTTTTTTAGATGTCACGGCTACCCCTGGTAACCTTTTAAGGTTAGATTAAAGCCAGCAAAATCGTTTTATTCCGGCATTTGTTTCATGAAAACCAATTAATTTCAGAGCTTAACTTTCAGTAAATGTTTAACCAGACTCAGACTAATCGCAATTTCTTAAACATCAGCTTTTAATTTGGTTTTTAGGTAATAAATGCCAGAATAAAATGATTTTGCTGGCTTTGAACCTTGTGGAAAGATTACATCTCAATTTCAACTGGTAATGTGGTGATAATGCATTCTGCCATGCCTGCTCTTAAAAACCCCTTGGTCCTTAGAAATGCATTACCAACCCCCAACCTATGTTATTCCTACCCTACCTAGAAGTTCTGAAGCATTTATCTGAAACACCCTTTATTATTTTATCACTGTAATAATAAATTTAAGGGTTTTGAAATCATTAATAAATTTATGATTGAGATGGTTGCAGAGAATATGTTTTTTCTATCAATATTTTAAATATAAATCTTTCTGTAAAAACTTGGAACTTCAAATTAGTAATATATGTTAAGATGTTTATAATTTTTAGGTATTAAATGTGCTAAAACTTTCAATATGGCAGGACATTGCTTTTCCATCAATAAATTTAAACATTAGCTTGTTACATCATTGTTGTTGAAACGTCGTTATAGGATTGTTTATGTGTCTTTTAGACCTCCTTCAGATAGCAAAGTTATTTCATCATAATAATCCCTTGGAGGAGAAATAACTGTGACCTGTAATAAAACGCACTAAACTGGGTTTTTTTAGTATTGAAAAGATAAAAATGAAGAAATACACAGATTAGGGGCCATCCATAAATGATGTCACACTTTTTTTGCCCATTTTTGACACCCTCCCCCCTTTGTCACAAACTGTCCCCATACCGCCTCCTCTGTCACATGTCACGCCCTTAAACCAACAATTTGTCTAATGCACTGATTTGAAAGTGCCCGGAACCAAGGTTTTTTCGTTGATTTTCAGCTGCAGGATGTGATGTCACAATTTTCAAACCCCCTCCCTCCCCCTTGTCACAAATTGATGAACCCCCTCCTCCCTCTGAGCGTGACATCATTTATGGACGGCCCCTTATAAGAAAAAAATTAGATCATTTTTCAAAGTTCCATAAAAATTCTAAACTGTTTAATTTGTAATTCCCCAGATTGTTATCAGATTAAGCTAATCTGTCACATGAACACGAAATCACGTCTAAAGAATTGAAATTTCCTTGCACGACTTAAATGTTTGTTTAAAACTTCAAAAAAAATTGAATTACAGAAAAAAAGGTTACTCTATTTCACTTACATGAGCAAATAATCATTTTTATAGATCTTTTGGTCCACATGATTAGAACAAATAAATATGTTTGCTGAAAGAGTTTGTCCCCGTCATCATTGTAAGTTGTCCAGGTCTGTGTTGGAGACAGTGAAAATTGCCCCTACCCCCCGCCAAAAAAAATTAGTAAGATAAAAATAACTTGAAACCAAAATATATCGAACAAAATATTTAATTTTTCACATCTTTTATCACATACAAATGGCCTTATGGATATTTGTAAGAAATCCAAAAGGATTTCAACTCTTGAGTATTTTCTTATTATAGCACCAATTCACTGTCTAATAAAGTTAAAGAACTTACAATAAGTCATATCTAAGGTCCTGGTCAGTTTATAAAGAATCATGGACAAAACTTTTCCTCTTTCTATATAATTTAAAGGAACTTAATCTTGTTGCACCAACTCCTTTATTTTCTAATAGCTCTTGATTAACAGGGTATATTCTTGTCCTCTAAAATCTAGTCCTTTCTCTGGGTTTCATTTCAGGCTCAACAGCTTTAAAAAATAAGCCACTTCACAGGGAGGCAATAATGCGCAATTCCAGTGTTTTTATTTTATATTCAATAACAATGCTTATTTATTAATTTAATTTCAAATTTTGACTCTAAAAAAGGCACGGAAACGTCAAATGTGACGTCATTTAATCCCGTCCTGACTTAAGATTATCTTTAAAGAATCCAAAGTGCTGTTTTTCACTTTAAAGTATTAAAGTAAGGCCAAAACAGATCTGACGTTATTAAATTCAAAAAATATGCAAAGGGATTATCAATTTTTAATTTCAAAAATATTGAGTTGACTAAATTTTTTATGGCACTTTTCACGTTGATTTTTGAATTTAGATCTATATTTCTTTTACTAAAAAATGCATTTTTCTGTTTTAAAAAAATACTGGTATTGCCCATTATCTTATGGCGAAGGTTGGGTTTGATAATCACACCCCATCTTCAGTTTAATAAATTTCTGAGGGGTTCGAGAAACACGTCACCTCAAGAGGTTGTATTTTGTAGGGTGTAAGAGTTGGTATTGAAATAAAGTGAATGTTGTCTTGGCAACCACTGAAGATGGTCACATGGTTATCCAGAACAAGGAGGACTCGATCATCGTTTAAAAGGTTGTCAGCTTGTTGAAGTGTTACACCCACTTTAGGAAAAACTTGCTGTTTGAAGACCCAGGAGGGGAGTGTCTGCGTACTCCTATAGGGTTAGCCAGTTTGCGAAAGACTAGTTGTTTAGAGAAGTTGAACAACGTTGGAATGTAAAGAGCAGAAGCATTGAATGCACAACTCTTAAACACCTTCAGTTTGGTAAATTTCTAATTTAGTAATAAAGATGTCAGTACTTATGAGCTATCCATCTGTTTAAAGATCACTAAGCTATTTTGTAAATCAAAGAGTAGAAATATTGCCAAAAATGGCTACCTTTAGCTTCTTGTGATGTTAACTACAAAAATTTAGGGTACTTTCCATTATACCGGAGCAAATCTCGCCAAGCAGACTTTTTGGCAATAGCACAGTCGCCGGAACGAATAACACGTCGGACACAGCTTGCTTTGAAAATGTGGAGGCAAAAGACCAGCGGCGATATTCCGTTTCGCCTTGATTGCATCATTATTGTGGTGACTTTATTGCCTGCACCAGTATAATGGAAAAGTACCAAATTGGTAATGCTTAAATATTTGGTTTTATAACATTTCTCATCTCAGAGGAACACTATTCATGCTTTAAACTTAATTACCCTGGCTCCTGCTTTAAATTATAACCAAGCCTTACTCATTATATTAACTAAGACAAACCATCCCAGATTCTCATTGTAATCGCCATTCCTATTCTAAACTGCTCAATTGCATTTCATCCCAATCAGTAGATTTATCAAGTGCCAAGGATTTTATTTCCAAACCCACCTTTCCAGGACCAGGATAAATTTTTCTCATGGCTACCAAAAAATCGTAAATCTTCTCCCCACTTGATTTTCGACCTGATGGTGTCTCTTGAGCTGAATCGGTTTTTTCTGAGCCATCTGATTTTGGGGGTTTCTGAGTAGCTGCTATGTCACTACAAAAATCATAGTATTGTCTAATAGTTTGAAGATGTATAGGATCCTCATGTCTGGAGTTCCTCCATACACACATTTCAGAACAAACCATTGATGCCGGTAACTTTAATACGAAGCAAATTATTATTGCTAAAATGTCCCGTACAGGGATTCTGGATCCATCAAAAAAAGTATTTGTAAAAGGATTCACTACACCTTTGCACTTTGACGTTTTGCGGCTATTCTTACAGTAAAATCGAAATCCTGATTTCCGAGAGTTATCAAGGAATCCGGACATTTCACTACCGCATATTGGACAAAACATCAAGGCATTGCGAGCCGGCATAAGTCCCATATCGGTTAAGAACTTTATTGCAGTTTCCTCGCTCTCTACAAGCGTTTTCCAACCGGAAAAAATATTGAAATTTTCTAGAAGAGGATGCATAGTGATATGAATAAAGATATTCTATCAGCTCTAGAGGTAGAAGCTACAAAAGTTGATGAAAAGCGTAATTTTTGCGAAGCTTCAAAATATGTAAACAATGAACGAAATATGCTAATATACATTTCTTCATTTCATTTCTTGTAATAGACATTAGTTGCCATTTTCTACAAACAAAATGCGGATTTACCAGTAGGCTGAGTACACAGAGTACTAGAACGCCAGTTCGTCGGGCGCTAATGGAAATCGAAAAGTTGGATGGATGTGGGTCTATATTGGCGCTGCGATCACATCAACGTCACGAGAGGCGGGAAGAAAAGCCTGATTGGTTGAGAAAAACTTTTTCCTTCTCCTTCGAAAATAGAAGATTGAGTGACAGCCAATCACAGGTTTGATCTCTCTGTCAATCATTTAGTTCCTCGTGGTGCCCTCACATCCATCCAACTTTTGAATATATCGTTTTGGACCAAGACCCTCTATATACATGGCCACCCAACTCCGGACAATGACGTCAAACGTGAATGAAAATTGCCTTGTTAAGTCTATGGAGTGACGTCAATGATGAGTGAAAGTTATGACGTTGCACGGCTGAGTTGGGAGGCCTTTATATAGAGGGTCTTGTTTGGACCGATTTTTCTCTGTGGCTGAGTAGGCTGGAGCCTAGGGCGGGAGATTTTTTTTGCACTTTTGCAGTATAAGAAGCTGCCCGTAGAATATTCGAAAAAAAAATTTCGATCAAACCTTTCTTCTCCTTCTTGCTATCGTTCGCAGAAGGGTAACACGTGACAGTATCTACTTTTGTTTTGGGGTTCCATTCAGAGCCGTGCTAAGGGGGGGTGATTGTATGAGTTGTTACTATTAAAAGTCACTTCTATGCGTAAAAGATAAAATTTAAATTTTTAGAAATTTAAAAAATACATGACTTTCATATAAACATTCGAATATTCGTTTAGTTTCCTACAACCCTTAAAACACAACTTATACTGTTGAGAATGCTACATTATCTTTTATTCACACTCCCCTTAAACTGTGCAAATTTTCAACCGATTTCCTCAAAATTTCCTAAAAACAGCTGTTTCCAGAACAGCTGTTAGCGCACGCAAAAAACGAACTTTAACAGGATCTCAAGCGTTTAATATTGATTGTATTTACGTGAAACTTTGGACTTGAGGGTTTTCAACTATGATCTTTCAGATTATCAAATCAAAAGAAATGATTTCGAAATACAAAATAAGGTTTTTGCTGAGTTTTCATTTTTTTGTGTTTTTTAACTTTTTTCATAATAAAACAAATTTTAAAGTGAAGACTTTTGAGATCATATTAAACTACAATTTTTGAGACCATAATTAAGTTTTTACCAATGGTAGTTCTTCTACAAATTGAATTTTTCAATCATTTTTTGGGGTGTCGCTCCATTTTTAACTCCCTGGGATTTGGTCTGGGACCCCCCTTTCTATACCGATTCTTGTTCGTCTTGATGAGTACTATCATCCCTGAAAGTTTGTTGCACCATTTCAGATACACCCTGTATATTTTCAATCAAGGTACATCGGAACTGATTGGGCTTGGGTAGATATCAGTTACAGGGATGAAAAAAGGAACCGGGAATACCGGTATGAAAAGTTACCGGGAACACCGGGAAAAGTATAGGAAAATTAATGGGAACAACAGGATATGGAAATTATCGGATATACCAAGATATGAAAATTACCAGGAACGCCGGGTAATGAAAATTATCGGGAACACCGGGATATGGAAATTATTGGGAACACCGGGATATGGAAATCATTGGGACCACCGGGATATGGAAATCATTGGGACCACCGGGATATGGAAATTACCGGGAACACTGGGTATGAAAATTATCGGGAACACAGGGATATGAAAATTACCGGGAACACCGGGATATGAAAATTATCGGGCGCGGGGATGAAAATTATCGGGAACACCGAGTTATGAAAATTACCGGGAACACCAGGATATAAAAATTACCGGGAACACTGGGTATGAAAATTATCGGGAACAACGGGATAGGAAAATTATTGGGAACACCGGGATAGGAAAATTATTTGGAACACCGGGATAGGAAAATTATCGGGAACACGGGAATATGAAAAAAATACTGGGGAAACACTGGAGAGATTGGTGATTGCTGATATGAAAAATCAGACACGTAACTTGATAGAACTTTAAAAAAGGAATTAATTCATTGGGACCACCGGGATATGGAAATTACCGGGAACACTGGGTATGAAAATTATCGGGAACACAGGGATATGAAAATTACCGGGAACACCGGGATATGAAAATTATCGGGCGCGGGGATGAAAATTATCGGGAACACCGAGTTATGAAAATTACCGGGAACACCAGGATATAAAAATTACCGGGAACACTGGGTATGAAAATTATCGGGAACAACGGGATAGGAAAATTATTGGGAACACCGGGATAGGAAAATTATTTGGAACACCGGGATAGGAAAATTATCGGGAACACGGGAATATGAAAAAAATACTGGGGAAACACTGGAGAGATTGGTGATTGCTGATATGAAAAATCAGACACGTAACTTGATAGAACTTTAAAAAAGGAATTAATACCCTGCACCCGTGCAAGGCCGGGCAAATCAGCTAGTATATATATATATATATATATATATATATATATATATATATATATATATATATATATATATATATATATATATATATATATATATATATATATATGATAGCAATCTTAATAAGACAATAAAAAACAAGAATAAGCCTAGTTCTTGTTTTTTATTGTCTTATTAAGATTGCTATCATTTTACTATTATATATATATATATATATATATATATATATATATATATATATATATATATATATAGGGGAGAGTGGGGCTATTTCGCACATGGGGCACATTCGGACAGACGGCATTCTCTCTATTCTAAAAAAAAGTTTTTGGTGAACGGTTTCCAGAGAAAGGCTTTTTAATTACTGATCCGTATAACACATATTTGGTATCAAACTGTCTGGATTCTTTTGAGGATGTGCAAAGTGCCTTTAGAATTTCTAAAAAAAATCTCAATTTTAAAATATTTCCATTTTTTTAGATTTCGGATAAGGTCGCAGTTACAAAGCAAGAAACTATGAATTTTAAAACAATTGAAAACATATTTCACTGGTTTTGTAATATTCAAATAGATTAAATAATCATCTTTCTATTTGTAACACGAATTTAAAAAATATATTTTGTGTTATTTTTAACAATATTTATATTTTTGTTGTTCAAACGGTTTTCATTATATTTTAAACTTATATATAATTAATTTATTTTTTAAATAACAAATCAATATTTTTATATTTATCTTTGTAGTTGTGGCAACCTAATCATTACTATATTTACAATAAAATATACACTCGCTTTCGGAAATTTTGAATTTATTTTTTATATCCTTTTGCAAGTACAGTAGAGCCCCGATTATCCGCGCAATTGGGTGGCAAGGGTACCGCGGATAACGAAAATCGCGGATAACCCGAAAAAAGACTAAAAATGATGTGAAAACACGAAAAAACATTTTCAGCATAAAAACTATGTTTTATTGTGCAAAAAACATGATATGTAAAACTTTTAAAATCTGTACAGTACAGCAGAAACCTTTGCTCTACATCTAGAATGTCTCTAATCTCATCTAAAATTTGCACTCATCGTTAAAAAATGTTCTTCGTGGCACTCGCGGATAACCCGCACCGCGGATAATCCGCTCGCGGATAATCGGGGTTCTACTGTGTGTTTTTTAAGGTAGTAAAATGTAACTCTTTATTTCATAATGACAAAACGCAAACAACTAAATAACACGGGTGAATGTTTTAGAAATAAGGATGAAAATGTTGGAAGTCTTGTCATTCGGTGTCGTTGCTATGAAAATGACACAACTTCGAAGTTTGTTTCTCATGAAGATAAAATTCTAAATTTTCGCGATGTTTAAGATAATTACTACATTTTTAACAGTCAATCATTACAAATTTTAAGAAAGTTAAATTTATTCCTGAGATATTTCAATGCTTCCCTTAATGTATCTGTGAAAAAACTTTACCTTAGGGAAATGGGTAAAAGAATGTTTACATTGCTTTGTTGTTAATTCTTGGGGTTCAATTCCGTTATAGTTCCCGCTAAATATAGCCAATCTCTTTCGAACGCTCAATATTCAAATGTAAACCAATTTTTCTAATTTTTAATGATAAACTGAATAGTTATAGATCTAATTAAACACTTTAATCTATGAATTTGAAACAATTTAGCAATATTTATACTTTATAGCAGTGGTCTCCAACCCCCGGTCCGCGGACCGGTGCCGGTCCGTGGATCAAATGGAACCGGTCCGCTGACCGACCATTTCATTGAAATTGAATTTAAATTCCTAGTTTTATATACTCCAAATTAATGAATTGTAAGTCACTTTATATTTATTTTTTGGTGTATCTATTTTATTTGAAAGCATGTTTAAATACAATTAAATTAAAATTAATAAATCAAAATAATCTTGAATGTAAACAATCAACGCCCCCCAGCGGGCCTCGGTAAAATTATAAAACGTTGACCGGTCCGTGGTGTTTAAAAGGTTGGGGACCACTGCTTTATAGTGTCCAAAAGAGATTAGTGATATTTAGCGGGAACTATAACGGAATTCAACCCCAAGAAAATTAACAACAGAGCAATGTAAACATTTTTTTACCCATTTCCCTAAGGTAATGTGTTTTTCACAGATACATTAAGGGAAGCACTGAAACATTAAGGGAAGGTTCATATTTAGCGGGAACTATAATTCATGTTACCATAAAGGAAATGATAAAATACGGAGAAGTACTACCCCTGTGTTAAGAATGTTTTATAAAGTGAGTAAGTGCAGTGAGCTGGGTTTTGTGGGGAATTGTGAAGCGGTCCAAAAGTTACTGCGTCAGCAGTTAACGGGGGGTTGGCGAGCGATAGCGAGCAGGGGGCGGTAGCCCCCTAGTCTTCCAAAGAAAAATGAAAAACAATGAAGTGAAGGACCGAAATTGGCTGGTTTACTCTGAGAGTAAGGGTTCCATATATTGCGGACCGTGTTTGGCATTCGGTCCATTGGAGAATAAAACTCAGTTCGAAAATGAAGGATTTAATGACTGGAAAAATGCAGAATACCGAGTAGCTCAGCATGAAAACTCTGCGCATCATAAATCCAGTATCCTTAGTCTGAAAGCTAGAAGTGCAATTGATGATGGCCGAATCGACAATTTACTGCATTTGCAAATTGATGAAGAAATTAATTATTGGAAAAGGGTTGTTGCTGTAGTGAAGCGGCTGTGTTCAAGAGGTCTCGCTTTTAGAGGAAAAAGTGAAAAGTTCGGTGATCCACACAACGGAAATTATTTTATGATTCTGGAACTGTTAGCTGAGTTAGATCCTTTTTTAGCCAGTTATATTGAACGGTTTTGGAATCAAGGATCCGGAAGTACTAGTTACTGATCGCTAAAAACCTTGGGTTTGAATATTGAGGACTGCCGTGGACAGTTAATGACAATGCCGCAAATATGTCTGGAATTTACAATGGCTTACAAGCTAAAATTCAAAAGTCAAGCACCGTTTGCTTTTTTCATTCCTTGCCTGCCCACTCTTTAAATTTAGTGGCGACTGCTGAACTGCGACTGCTGAATCTTGCACAGAAGCTTGTCGATTCTTCATGTTGCTCCAAGAAATTTACGTTTTTTTTCGAGTTCGACAAAACGCTGGAAGATATTAATGAATGAAGTCGGAGAAGGCAAAACAGTCAAGAGAGTAAACCTCACACGTTGGTCAGCTAGAGAGGATGCATGCAGAATAGGATGTATCGAAAAAACTTTTTTCGATTTTGATGGCGTAATAGTGCGGAAAAGTTGTCTAAGGTGCCAGAGAGTACCTGTGAATTTTTTCAGAATTTTTGGATAATTTCTTAAGGTGCCACATTGGCCCTGAAGTTCCCCATGTTAATCCAATGGGGCGCGCCGCCAAAAAGGCCGAAAATCGGTTTTTCGCCCCTCATTTCTACCCTAATCACACGACGAATGTCTCGTCTCGAGTTATGGACTCTATATGATGTATGCTACCCGAAAAAACTTGAATAATAACTTAAATCTCTATATTATGTTGATTGTGGGCTCTGATTTGAACGAGGAAATACGCGATTTTCGACGAAATTTGAGCATACAAAAACACGTAATATAGATATTTAGGCTAGGCTATTATTCAAGTTTTGTCGGATAGCCTAGATCATATAGAGTCCATAACTCGAGACGAGACATTCGTCGTGTGATTAGGGTAGAAATGAGGGGCGGAAAACCGATTTTCGGCCTTTTTGGCGGCGCGCCCCATTGGATTAACATGGGGAACTTCAGGGCCAATGTGGCACCTTAAGAAATTATCCAAAAATTCTTAAAAAAATCACAGGTACTCTCTGGCACCTTAGACAACTTTTCCGCACTACTACGTCACAAAATCGAAAAAAGTTTTTTTCGATACACCCTAATGCAGAAGTTTGAGAGATTCTTGGCACGAAGTCCTTAAAGCTTTGGAAACAATCAGGAATGATTACATTGCACCGAAAAACCCGTCACACGAAACGAAGCAACGGGAATTTTTTCAAAAATAAAAAATCTGGAAACAGCATTAATGGTTGTTGTGTGGAGTATTTTTTTGGAAAGAATAATGCCGATCTTTATGAATCTCTTCGCGAGTTTTTCGTAGATTAACGAGAAAACTTCGAGTATTTCGAAGAAATGGCAATGGAATTACTGTTGAACCAACAATACTATACGGGTCACGTGATTTTTTGCTTCAGTATTTTTTATTTTATTTAAAATATACTGATTTTTTATGTATATAGAGGGTAAAACCATGGGCGTAGCCAAGGGGGGCAGGGAGGGGCAGCTGCCCCCCCCCAAGTTCCGAATATTTAACTTTTACTTTACTTTTAGTAAGTTAAACCCCAGTATTTTAGGGTCAAATTTTCGAAATTGTTCTGGGGGAGGACCCCCAACCCCCCTTTAGTATTTCAACATTTATTATTCACACTTTTGTTATAATAAGTTCATTAAAATCAAAATTCTACCTAAAAATGTATGTCCAAATTTGGGTTTACGTGTACCAAAAAGCAGTTTACAACCCTGTTCTTAGGGGCAAATTTCCAGACCCCCCGTTGAAACTTGACGGCCCTCTTTCACAGGGCTTAAAAATTGTTCTCCACAAACATAAAAAAGTCGACCCTGCTTGCTCCCCCTAAGTTGAACCCTGGCTACGCCCATGGGTCTAACTAAGGTTAGAGGGAGTAAATGTATCTTCCTCTTTCGGTCAACTGCCCCTCAGCTTCTTCCTTTCTCCCCTCCGAGAATGTCAAAATCACGTGACCCTTTTAGTATCTTTGGAAAGTGTGTCGAAGCAGTACACAAAAGACCTGGGACAACCCAAAAGAAAAAAAATTTTCTGATGAAACACCCGATGAAGAAATGACTATGACCGCGAGTGATACTTTCAGGGTAAAATACATTTCTCGTCATCATTGATAGACTCGCATCCGAATTGGAAAAAAGGAAGAAGGCGTACGATACGTTCAATGAAAATTTTTCATTTCTGACCGAAATGAGTAAATTGTCACTATATCAACCCTAAGGAAAAAAGCCATGTCCTTAGAAAAAATGTATTGTAATATGATTTAGAGACTGAGTTTGTTGAAGAATGCATTCATTTTCATAGTCATTTATCTTCACAAAACATTTTGATTAAACCAGATTCAACTGGATCATTAAGGAGTAAGGTAAATGTGGGTATAGTGGACACTGCACCAATAGTGGCCACATAGCTGATAAATTTTAAATAAAACGAGTTAGAGGCATCAAACAGCGTCAAAATTCATAGGCATAGTTGATTGTACAATCAGGTAAGCTGGTAAATTACCACCGATACCACAGATCAGCATGGGAAGGATATTTAAATATTTGAAAATAACAACATCGACCGAGTGACTGAAATTTGATTTCGCTTATTGAATCGCGTAAGGAAACGGGTATTTCGGAACTGATTTTTTTGTATTTATTACCGTTTGATTGACTTTTAAATTTATGTTTAGATAAAGAAGAGTATATAAAACGATACTGAATAAAATTCATTTGAAAATTTTGACTTTATGAGGATTTATGGGGGTGGCCACTTTACCAACACATAATCTTAGATTTTCCAATAGTGGCCACTGGAATGGCTTCTAAAAGAAACATAAATAATATTAATTTGAATCAGTTTTTCTTCATAAACTGTTGATTGCGCTTTAAAATGAGTGTTGTATTAATTTGGTTTCATTCTGGCTTTGGGAACCAAGGTTTCTAAACCATTGAATTATATGCTAAATTCCTCTCAAATCAGCTACAGCGTAGGCTTTGGGCAGGAAACTATCAAGTATTTTTTTAAATAAAGCTAATTTGATTTGATCTAAAATACATTTCGTTGGGAAGGGAGATTTAATTAAAACTAAACGACTATACCAAAAAAAACCCCTCAATTTCATGCATAAATCCCTCATATAGGCCGAAAAAGAGAGGTGTCCACTACTGATGCAAGAGGTGTCCACCATAGATACAACAGCTACATCAAGGTGGCCACTATAGATGAAATTTGGAGTATTTTTAAAAAATTAATTAAAAATACTTTACCCAATCTAATTAAAATTTTTAATGGTAAAATCGAAAGAAGAAGATCCAATTAACCTAAAAATAGGATAACCGTTTCCAAGCAAATAGGTTGGTATTTATTAAGAATTTAAGCAAAAATTTTCCTTAAAGTGTCCACTATACCCACATTTACCTTATATCTTCGTTTCTGCGAAAACAGAATTTGCAGAATATTTATCCAAACTTGGACATAGCCCTTCGTATGGCATTATGCACACGAATTGTTCGGGCGAGAGAAGCTTCTCTTGTTTAAAAAGAGTTAAAAATTATCTCAGATCAACCTTAAGCCAAGAAAAGTTTAACTCTTCAGCTCTTTTGTGCATAGAGTCGCAATTAATGACAAATATTAATTATGACGATATCATCAATGAATTTGCAAACAAAAAATGGCGCAAGAAGTTATTGTAAGAAAAACTACTATAATATAACTTACCTGAATTTATTATTTTTAACTGTGCAATAAAAATTTTTTATTCACGTTTACCGAATGTATATCATTGTGTAAGTAGCATACATTACCCCGCCTTATTAATCGTACATGATTGAGCTTTAATTATCTCAGAAATATACCCAAAAACTATTTTACGTGATATTTCAACGAAATTGTTGTATTGTAAAAATAAAACCACTTTTATGAAATGAAATTTTATCAAACCATGTTTCACAAAAGGTTTTAGATGAACAAACTTAACAATCAGTATTCTATCTATAGCAGCAAAACAGTATACTGTAAGAATAAAGTAAAAACTTAAATTTAAACATCAAACTTTGCTGTTAAGTCATGAAAAAAGTTAAATATCTTATAAAAAATGATGCTTTGAAAATTCTAAAAAATTATTTAGGCTGCAAACGTAAAAATAAGATGGATAGGGTATATACTGAGCACTCTTATATTCAACATGATTAAATTGCGAAAGAATTCTTTTATGGCTACGAATTTTAAGACTTTCAGTAGAAATAAATAAAAGTGCAAGAAAATGCAATAGTGAAGGCATTTAAAAATATTTATAACTGTTTCTAAACTTAAGAAGATCAACACAAATCTATAGGCTTACCATATTTTCTCGGATCCCAACCCAGCCCAGAACAAATTTGTTCAATTCCGTTAACGTTCCCGCTAAATATCACCAAACAAACAAAAATTTTCAAATTTCTTAATAAGTACCACAGAGTACTAGAACAGAGAGTCCGTTGCCATAGGCGGAAAATCGAAAAGTTGGATCGGAAAGTTGAATAGGAAATCGAAAAGTTGGATGGACTTGGGGCTATTTTAGCGCTGCGATCGCATCTACGTCATGAGAGGCGGGCGAAAAAGCCTGATTGGTTGAGAAAAACTTTTTCCTTCTCCTTCGAAAATAGAAGATTGAGTGACCGCCAATCACAGGTTTGGTCACCAAAAAATGTAATGTCGATCTCTCTGTCAATCATTCATAGTTCCTCATGATGGCGTCCTCATATCCATCCAACTTTTGAATATATCGTTTTGGACCCTCTGTTAGGATTTTTCTCTGTGATAAGTACCATATCAAATCACCAAAGATTAAAAA
Organism: Tetragnatha versicolor; assembly: GCA_024610705.1. Classification (NCBI taxonomy): domain Eukaryota; kingdom Metazoa; phylum Arthropoda; class Arachnida; order Araneae; family Tetragnathidae; genus Tetragnatha; species Tetragnatha versicolor. The sequence continues at coordinate 2,785,000 of JANDEH010000007.1, read as the reverse complement.
CTAGAATAAAAACATTCAAACTAAAAAGCATTACACAGAACTATAAAATTTTATTTATTCATTCGATATTACTTCTTAAAAAACTGTTTGATTGACTTAATTCTATCACAAAATTTGCTGTTAGGCAGTAACAATATTGCTATTAGGCCGCCCTTGTTAGGCAGTGCATAAGTTTGTTAAATAAGCCCATCAAGGATCAGATATTTAAATTTGAGAGATTTGTGGATAGATGCAGTGCAATTTAATCTTTAATTCAAAGACATGGCTGTCTATTGAGTTTCCCATTAAATCAATGTTAATTTTATACAGGGTGTTTCAATAACGCGGCTTTTATTTGGAACCAACGTGTTCTAGGGTCACGAAAGTAAGGTCTACCCCTAGGTAAGTTGACCCTGGAGAATCCATTGAGATGACTTACAGCGCCCCTAGCGGAGAAATAAAAAAAGTTTTAAAAATTAATTTAAAAACTAAAGGAGATAGAGGAAAAACCTCAGTGAGAATATTGTTGCCAACGTCATGAAGAACTCACATAAAAAAGTTTCATGAAAAAATTGTGAATATTCGCGGAGATATCAGCATCTGAAAATAGCACTTTTTCAGACTCAAAAAAGAAAAAGTTAGCAAATTTGAAACTTTTTCAGTGTTATTGTGTAGTTTTGTGTTTTTTTAGTTGAATAAAGGCAAAATTTAATCAAAAATTTAATAAAACTTCATCAATCTTCATAGCGTTGGCAACAATACTCTCATTGAGGTTTTTGCTCTGTCTCCTTTAGTTTTTAAGTTAATTTTTTAAACTTTTTTTATATCGCCGCTAGGGGCGCTGTAAGTCATCTAAATGAATTCTTCAGGGTCATTTACATAGGGGTAGACCTTACTTCCGTGACCCTACGACACGTTGGTTCAAAAGAAGAGAGCCGCGAAACGGACTTTTGCCCTGTATATTGTGTTTAACTTGCAGTTAAAAATTTCTTAAATTCTAAGTTTTTCTTACAAAATTTTAAAATCGTAATGTAACATAATCAAGAAAGTTTCTTTCATCATGTCGTCACCTTAGAATCAAACACTACTATCTCCGTTCGGCAGGGCCGGACTGGGGAGAAATTTCGGCCCAGGCATTTTAAGTCTGAATCGGCCCACCCAGGCCCGCATTTAGGGTTTTTGCCGCCCTGTGCATATCTATTTATTCCCGCCCCCTATTTCATTTTCTGTTTCAAGTAAATGCCTCCTCCCATTTGACTCTCTTTTAATTCCCTTTGTGTGTGACTGCCACCATTTAACTCACCTTTCTCAGGAATGGTGTAATTTTCCTGGAGCTCAGTTCAGGGCCGCCGAGAGTCAAGTCGGGTCCCGGGGACAAAGTCGAGAAGAGGGACCCCAGAGAAATATTATACTACTCATTTCGAAGGAGGGGGCAAAATTTTTCCAGTACCTCCACACATAGAATTATTGTAATTTTAGAATATTTCTAGGCAAGATTTGAAGCTTCGTTTTCTTGAAGTTTAATTTTTTTCAAATTTTTAAAAAATGTCCAAATTTTTTTTTTAAAAATAATATAGACATGTGATACATGTTTATAGGATATTTTTGAGTGCTGAAACCGAATATTGCATTTAGTTTGGAAAAAAATTGAAATTTCAATTTTTTAAATTAATTTGAATAATTAGCTGTATGAAAAATTAAAAAAACCCCTAAAAACCTAACAAAAATATCAAAAGAGATAAATCCAACGGTTTTCATTTAGAAATGACCTAAATATTAACGTACTAAAATTTAAAAATTTTACGAGTTAAAGAAATTAAATTTTTTTTAAATTTCCATTTTTTTTTTGCGAAAAATGCATTTTCTTTTCAAATTTGTGCCAAAAACTTTAGAGGCTTTTGAAAAGGTCATTTTTTGGTGGATATTGTCCACAGATAGTTAGTTATATAATGGAAAACCAGTGGAATTGACCCTCAATGAATTAGTTAATTATTTTATTTAAAATTTTGAAATTGGTAAATTGTAGTACAAATTTCCAAAGAAGTGAAAAAAGGTAATATTTTGGCATATTTACATCAGAATTTATTTAATTAACAATAAATTATATTAAGAACACATAATTAACAAATTAATTATTTTTTTAAATTTAAAATTTTAAAAATTTCATTCTAAGGTCATTTCTAAGTGAAAACCGTTGAGAAACCTTTTATTGCAATTTGTTTGAGGTTCGGCCCTATTTTTCGCTATTTTCAGTGGACTATTTATTAATTATTGTAAATACTTGGTAGTTGGATATTATAGAAAATCTGTTTAATCCACTATTATGTAAGTTTTTAGAGAACTTTATTAACCCGTAACAGGGCAGGTGAAAAATTGGAACATGCAAGGGGATGGGGGTTTCACAGACTCCGCAACTTTCTATATTTTTAAAAAATCGTCTAATTAAGATACGACTTTGATATTTCAGTACATTGTTATTTGAACATTTATCTCTTGATAGAAAAATATTTTCTTTAACTTAATGATGAAATAAACATTTTTCCCTGACAATTTTCCAACAGACTTAAAATTATAGATGTTATCGAATTATCGATGCGGAGTCTGGGAGACCCCACGTCCCCTGCTACAGGTTAATATAATTTCTTTATAATTGATGGATTTCCTTTTAAAATGTAGTATTTCTTGGTCTAGTACACTCTCATATGTTTTTGGGACCATAGAGCTTACTTAAAGTGTACGAAAATTGAATTAAAGGGATATTCAAAAATATTCCTGAAAAATGTTTTAAAAAGTTTGGAAACTTAATTGACAGCTTGATCTAAGATTGTTGAACACATCTTACCAGGAAACAAAAGTGAAAATTCGTTTAAAATATCACTTGCTTAAGATTACATGAAGAATTTACACAAGAACCTACGGGCGAGGAGCGCTTTTGGTAGCCATTTCACAGCCGACCGGTTACAGTGATGGCTTCACTCAGAATTCGACGTTTCCCCTCCTTCTCTCACTCGTGGAATAAGCGATAGTACGGTTACAACGAAGACATTTTATGGTCCCATGAAGTTCATTATAACAGGATTTTTCATATACAAAATACAATTAGAAACATAAAACAAAAGATTTGAAATTTTTGTTGATTAATAAATGTAAAAGCACATCAAAACACACAAGAAAAAATAAAATTCCCTGATTATAAACTTGAACACTTAAGTTTATCTTAACTTTCAAGCAGGGAAATAATCTTTGGGTTATTTCTATCATAAAAATGGCTAGGAACTAAAACGATGAACTAAGTTTTTTGCAGTTGAGGTTAGAGATGGAAAATTTCCGGAAATTTTGGGAAGGCGGAAAAAAAAAGGTTTTTCCCCCTGGGAAAATTGACCTATTTCACATAGAAAAGAGCAGTTTTTGTGTATACATGTTTTTTTAGAAACTAAACAGTCATTCATTATATATAAATAAATAAATCATTAGTCATTGTATTATAAATTATTAAAAATTAATTAATAATAATTCTTCCAAAATAAATTTTCCATTTTTGAAGTAAAAATAAACCCATTTGATAAAAACGTGGAAAAAATGGTTTCTACATGGTTCAATTTAATTTTAAAGTACTGGATTTAATAATTGTTTATAAGATTACCAAATTCATCATAACTGTGCCTTGTGTTCTGTGTTCACTAGTATAATTTTGAATGTACATTTTGGTTTACGTAGAAAAAAGGCAGCAATACTTAGATGTACATTAAAATTAGTTTATCATTTGCAGCTTAAGTTTTCATGTGTGATATTAAATATCTAAAGAAAAATCATTGTAAGGTATAACTAATATGTTTCTGAAAAACATTTTTTATTACAAACTCAGAATTTTCAATTTTTCCCCGAGTGTAATCCAACTTTTTTTGGGAAAAATATGCTTAATATATGGTTAAAACTTCATTTTAAGTATTGTATAAGAATATCATCTAAGGGGCCATTCATTAATTACGTAAGGGTCCCGAGGGGGAGGGGGGGTTGGAAAAATCTCTACATACCCTTACTTGGGGGGTGGGGGGTCCAACCAATTCTTACGTAAGATTTTCCTAGTTAATATAAACAAATTCCAATTATTCTAATCAAGAGATAATAATATAATAGTAATATGTAGTTGACAGCAAGAATATTACTTATCTGTTGAAAAATAAAAAATCTTTGATTTACGTCAAATGGAGAGTTTTCTAACATTTTATTGTTTTGAAAAACATAATGGAATCTTACGTAAGAATAGGGGGGGAGGGGTTTGAAAAATCTTATAGGGGGGGGTCAAAAATTGCCAAAATCATCCTTACGTAATTAATGAATGGCCCCTAACACATTTTTTAATTGATACCAGTTAAATAATTCTGAATAAAGTATTTGAAATTAACATTTCAATTTTTACGGAAAGAAATAAACCCTTTGGGGAAATAACAGAACAAAAGTTTTTTTTTCTAAAAGTTTCCGTTTTTTTTCTGGCCATTTCCATCTCTAGTTGAGGTAAAAAAATATAACTAATAAAAAGTTGAGTTTTAAGCATTTTCCAAATTTTTACTTCCACTAAAATTTGAAAAATTATTCTTGGTATAAATGTAAAGTTGGTTCAAATCATAAATAATTTACAGAAATGATTCTTAAGATTAATAATAATATTGTTTTGAACAATGTCACAACCTTAAGCATTCATAAAGATAAATTTAACAGAAGATTTTAAAATAGGATAAAAAAAAAGATTATACAGCTTGCGAATCAGGTTAAATACAATGGAACAAAAATCCAAACCCATATTCTGATCTGGATTCACAACGCTAAACAATGAAACATAATAACAATCCTAAACATGGATAATTGAAAACTTTAAGCTAGCACAGCACATTTCATAAGAAACAACAATTGAAAATGAAACAAAAAGATGACAACAAAACAATTCAAACACAATTGAAGGAGTGAGTACAATAAGGGGGTATATAACAAAAAGCTTGTTTCAAAATATTTATCAGTTTTTTAGCTGGAATTTTCAAGCTGTAAAATTGCTACTAGAGTCAGTGGCGTATATAAAGGGGGGGGCAAGGCCATCCCCCTGAAATCCAGATTTGGTGAACCAAAACAAGCTAAAACCCTGTTTTTAGAGACAAATTTCCAAAAATTTTCTAAGGGAGGCCCCCATATCTCTTTTTCCACTTGAAACTCTATTGTTTTCTACTTGTTTTATATTAAGTTCACCCAAATGCAAAAATCCTATCTAAAAATATTTTATCCAAAATTCGGACTTGATGCACCCAACTAGTTTAAAACCAGTTTTTTAGAATCAAATTTTCAAAAAATTTCTGGGGGAGGACCCCCAGACTCCCCCTTTGGTACTTGGGCCTAAATTGCTCATCTTTTTTATATATTAAGTTCTTTTAGATGCAAGTTCTAGCAAAAAAATGTTTAAAAAGCTACATTGGACGTAATAAATTTGCTTGGGAGGGGGTGAAAATATTTTTTGGCCCCTCCCAAAATAAACTTCTATATACGCCACTGACTAGAGCAGTGTTTCCCAACCTTTTTCGGTCCATGCCCCACCAAAGCCTTTCTAAATTTTCCATGCCCCCCAGTCTCAGTGGCATATATAGAAATATATTTTGAGAGGGAGCAAAAATTATTTCTTAGCCCCTCCCTCCTATGTATATTTAACAGGGTTGGCAAAAAACCGGGTTTTTTTAAAAAAACCAAAAAAACCGGGTTTATTTGGTTTTTTTGGTTTAAACCAGGGGTCGGCAACCTGCGGCTCGCGAGCCGCATGCGGCTCTTTCGATGTAAAGTTGCGGCTCTCCAGTTCCATACGAAAAAATTAATAAATATAATCAAAACTTTTTAAAAAATCAGAAAATTTTTTGTTCTCAAAATGATTCAAAATCAAAACTCTACTTCTAAGGATAAGAATTCCAAACAATTTCTGGGAGAGAAATCCTAAACACTCCTATAAATTTTGGAATATGTGCTGATTTTCCTTGAAAATTCTGTGACTTATGAGGAAAGATCCTTATTTGGTCGTTATAGAAGTTCTAAAAACTAGTTAAAATACTATTATTATTCTAATTTCTAAAATTTTTACCTGAAGTGGTATCCACACCCCTTCGAAATGTTGCTGTTTATTATAACTATACTATTTTCCTTGAAAATTCTACCATGTAAATAATGATAGGTGCTATCTTAGGGTGCGATCGAAAAAGGCAAAAATTAGCTAAAACGCAATTTTGAAAGGGAAATTTCCAAAAATTTTTCTGGGGGAGAACCCCCAGACCCTCCAATTTTTCCAGGAATTCACATTGCTTAGACAAAATTTTGAAATTAAGTTCACTAAAATAAATTTGCAATACGTACATAAGTCATCTAAAACTTGATGTAAAAAATACCTTACCCGAAAGGAGGTACCCCTGAAAAAATGTTGTGTAAAAATGTTCCCCAACTAAAATCACCCTCCCAATCTAAAATTAAATAGATATTAATCATATACAATATCAAAAAAATAGTGGCTCTTTAAAAACTGGGAAATTTCGTAAACTGTTAATTTTGGCTCTTCCGTTTCAAAAGGTTGCCGACCCCTGGTTTAAACCAATTTTTTTTAGAATTTTTTTTCAGAATAAGTTATTTTAGCAGTGATGTTAGAAATTGAGTTATAAATGAGACATTTATTTCAGGGGTTGTTAATAATTGATAAATGATTTGTATATTTCAATTAATTAATTAAAATTAAATTAATTTGTTTTAAAAATAATTTTTGTTTTTAAAATATTCCAATTTGAATATCTAATATTATTGTAGTGAATAAAAATCAGTGTTAATTTATCTTGGATAAATGACTGAAATAATCAAATTATTTATCTTAATTATATATGGATTAATTTATGAACTTAAGAAATTTCTTTAGAAAGAGAAAATTATATTTTTTAAATAAATAAAAGGGAAATGTAAGCAACTAATGTTAATTGAAATTGGATAAATGATTGAGATAATTAATCCGATTAGGGAAATTAACAGTTTTTTATTAATTTAGTAAAAAAACCCAACTGGTTTTTATCTGTTTATAAACAAACCAACTGGTTTTTAGTTTTTATCATTAAAGAAATCAACGGTTTTTATTAATTTAGTAAAAAAACCAACTGGTTTTTATGACTGACAAATAAGACAAATTGGTTTTATCAATTAATTAAAATCCAAGCCATATTTTATCAGTGAAAAACAGATAACTTTTGTGTATCTTTAGTTACTCTTTGAAATAATGCTTCATTTTAAAGGAAATTAATAAATGAACTATCTCTTGCAACATATAATAAGTTTAACTTAAGCATTTAAGGTTAAGATTAGAGAGAATTCAATAATTAAAACCATTAAATTAAAAGATTTCTGATTTTTAATCACCTTAAAATGTCAATTTTTTGATAAATCTGACCTTTTAATTTTGTGCAAAAGATTATACTTAATAACACTTTCTTTAAAAAATCCTGAAAATATTTTATAATTTCTAAAAAAAACCAAGTGGTTTTTTTGGTAAAAAAACCACCATAAAAAAACCATGGTTTAAACCAATGGTTTAAACCAAATGGTTTAAACCGGCCAACCCTGATATTTAATAAGTATAATGAAGATTTTCAGAACATTTTAAAGAAGAATTTGCATGCTAAAGAACTAAATTATGAGTAATTAAGTTCTAAGTACCAAGGGGGGTCTGGGGGTCCTCCCCCAGCAAACTTTCAGAAATTTGACTCTAGGAAGCAGGTTTTTAACTAGTTTGGTACCCCTAGTTGGGAAATTTTGAATCTAAACTTTTAGGCAAGATTTGCATTTTGATGAACCTAATTAAAGAAGTTTCAAATATGAGCGTTCTAAAAACAAAGAGATCTTGGGTCCTCCCCAGAAAAGGTTTGAAAATTAGACTCTAAAAACAGGGTTTAAACTTGGTTTTGATACATACTGGTTCAGATTTTAGACATACATTCTCAGATAGAATAATAGGATAAGATTTTGATAAACTTCTTTTTAAAAAGTTTTTTTTAATTTCCCCCTGGATTGGCCCCACCTGGGGGGCAATTTGGTTGAAAATTTTCAAATTGCCCCCCTAGAAAATGATATCGCCCCCCGGTGGGGCGTGCGCCCCACATTGGGAAACACTGGACTAGAGTAAATAAATAATTTCCCTTAAAATAAAAAAAAATAAGTATAGAGAAAATTAATTTTTGTACATACTTCTTTAAAAAAAGGTATGGCTGTCTAAAATTACTGATTAAGTTGAATAATAAAAACATTTCTCATTTATATCATAAAAGGGAACAATTCCTGAAAGTTTCATTAAAATCTGAGAGGGTCAGGTTGAGTTGCTGATTTCACATGGAATGATGACCCATACACCTTCTGCATGACACTTGTATCTCAGTTAATTAGGGTCCTCGAGAGATGGTATTTGTACAAAAATGTAAATCAAACATACCCATTCATTCTCTGAAATAACTCATCTTATCAAAAATGTCACACCACTCCTTCAATTGACAAAAGCTGATGTAATGGGGGAAAAATAGAAACACAATTATGCAAATATGGCAGTCTAACGAGTCTTAAGGGGACATGGTGTACCTTTTTGGTGAAAATCTTTATATTCATTGTTATTTGATACTTTTTACTGGTAATATATGTATTTGCCTTTTATTAGATGCATTTCAAGTTGAAAATACTATTAAAAAATTGAATATTTATGAGTTTTCTTAAAACTTAAAATTTAAGAGATGTTTTTAAAATGCTACTTCTCCTACAATAATTGACTTACACTCATAAAATTGTGTACTTAAGTATCTCAATCTATATACAATAAAAGTTAGTATCGGCTAAGGGTTTGTACAATTTTAAGGAATAAACATTTTTTTTCTTTCATCACTATCAAAAAAACCCTAAAAATCCTGAAAATCAAAATTCAGTAATATTTAAAAAATAATCTACCATGAATATCCAAAAACCCATACTACCTTTTGTTAAACCCACTTCCAACAATAACCAGAAAAAGTTTCAAGATATTTGGTCCAATAGATAAAAAGCCTTAGCATTTTAAACAACAAAACGTGGTTCTGAGAAAAGCGGACTTGAAGTTTCCAATAACCATAGAGAATTGAATATGATCAAACATGAAATTAGCCATAACTTGGATAATTTTCAATAAAAAGTTTTTAAATTTTGTAGGATGATAGACAAATGCATATAGATTAGTTTGAATGAAAAATTTTTTTTTCGAATTTTTGTCAAAGAAAGGTACCATGTCCCCTTAATGAAAGGAACAACTAAAAACAAAGCTTAGGGGTATTTTTCTGGAGAGGTGAAGCTAAGATTTCAGAAACGGACACATTATAAAACAGAAGTACCAATTATTCGAGTTAACTTAGACCACAGAGTACTAGAACAGATAGGCCATAGGGGCTAATGGAAATCGAAAAGTTGGATGGATGAGGGGCTTTTTTGGCACTGGGATCGCATCTACGTCACTGGAGGAGGGGAAAGAAGCCTGATTGGGCGACTTTTCCCCCCTTCTTCGAAAGTAGCAGATTGAGTGACAGCCAATCACAGGTTTGGTCACCAAAATGTACTGCCGATCTCTCTGTCAATCATTTATAGTTCCTCGTGGCGCCCTCACATCCATCCAACTTTTGAAAATATCGTTCTGGACCCTCTGTTAGGATTTTTCTCTGTGACCTAGACAAAGGAGGATTTTTGAAAAATTAATGAAATATACTCGGAGCCAACCCAGGACATATTTTTGAAATTTCTTTATAAGTGCCATATCAAATTACTAAAGATTAAAAACTACGAAAAAACTTTTTAAACTAATAAACATTTAACAAAACTATCAAATTTAATTTTTTCATTTAACATTACTTTTTCAAAAATAGTTTGATTGACTTAATTTTTATCACAAAACTAACTGAAAGTAAGTCTAAAACCCCCCGACTGTCCGGGGTAATCCCGGACGTATGGTAAGCCTAACATTTTGACAGCTACAAAATTAAGAGGTGCCCCACATGGAATTTAGATTCTCGTGATCATATTAACCATACATACTAATTTTGTAAAATATTAGCAGAGTAGAAAGCTCCTTTAAAACTTGCTTAATATCCATTTGATTCAGAGGAGTCATCCTTTTGGGTATTTTATGTACACTTTTTTACCCATGCCAAAATGTTGATGGCGAAATTTTATGCCATTATGATATAAAATTGCGACTTTAACGAAACTTTTCCTTTAAGTCAGGGCCGTGTTGTGGAAAAATCGCGCCCAGGGCGGATTGCTTTTTTGTCGCCCCCTCCCAAATATTATTTTTTCTGATTGCAAAAAAAATGGTAGACCACAAATTTGGCACCCCTTGAACACGTTAATCGTGGTTCCATTCGAAAGTATAGAAGAATCCTCTATACAAAGTCCAATACTAAAATAAATTTGATTGAAAAAAATGTCCAGGCACAAATTTGGCACCCTTGTTAAATACCTGAATACGGCGACGGGTGCCCCCCTTAACTTGGCCCTGCTTTAAAGGCTGAGAGTTTTTTCAAATTTGGATTCCCAAATAATGCAATAACTACTGATAATCTTTAGAAAAGCAATCAATGTTATGAAACAAAGAGAAATTCCAAAAGATGATCTTAGATGATAGTTTTAAAGGAAAATAATCTTTAAAATAGGTATTATTATTAACAGCGTAGTAAAGTAATTTTAATCATATTCATATATTATGAATTATCTTTAAATTAAAAAAAACTAACAAATTAATAATCCAATAAATTTTATCATAAAATTCAATCTAACTTGCAAACAAGTAATGCAAGAGCTTCAAAAGTTATTGTGCGAAAATATTCACTCTAATGCAAATATAATCATTATAAACTTTAAATATTTGAAATTGGCAAGTTTAAATGTCATATTTTTTCAGTCTGTTTAGACATGTTTTGATGCTAACATTCCAATTACAGGCTGAAAAGAAGCAAGGTATTCCAAAACTCATCTATAAAGAAAATTTTTACGACTGGAAAAAACCCTCGATATTTGCAGATGATTTTTGTCTGGAACTTCAACTGAAATGTTAGGATAAGCTTAACTGAAATATTAGCTTCCACAATTGAGGCGCTGACAATAAAAGTGAGGTAAGTGCCAAAATTTGCGAAACTGCACTTTTTCCACTGAAAATAATTTACGTTCCAACGCCAATAGCATCAAAAAAGTGCCTAGCAAGCTTCGTTTAGTTTCAGTCATTTTGGGAAGATGGGATTCAATCATTTCGATATTGGACCACATCAAAACGTCTTTTGCTTTTTGTTGGAATCGAACCATCAAATAATCGAAACCTATCAATCGATTAATATTTCTCGCATCTTACCTGCGGGCCAGGCATTGACGTCAGGCTGACGTCAATGCCGAACTCTCTATATATTTGTGATTTGAGTGGCAAGTGACTACTCGCTCACCACTCTCGCCTGTTCTTATGACTGAACTATACTGTTTTTAAAAGGACTTAAATAAATATGATTTTAATCTGATCTGAAGTTGTCTTCATCCACTTCTCTGCTAATTCTTGGGCTAGTAAGCCCAATACTTTTCCTGTAAGATTTAATTTTCGGCACTAACCTCATTTTCATTGTCAATTCCTTTACTCTGCTCTTACTAAAAGTGGGCCTTAAAAATACCAAAACATAACAACTGTTCCAAACAACTTCAATGATTCTAAATTCCAGTTACAGTAACAGACCCTTTATCCGGCAAGCTCAAGGTCGATATCATCCCGGATTTCACTGGATTTTGGGTCCGTTCCGGAATAAACTACATTAAAGATGCAGCTGCTTTAGTAAAACCAAAAAACCTGCTTCTTCCTCCCTACTATCATTTTCTACAGTCTACTACTATTCAGCCGTTTTTGCTCTGCCGATTCGGCGGGATTAATTAAAAAATGCCAAATCGGCCCCGCGTTGAAACGGCATCGCCGAATCCGATGATGCAACAAAAGGCATGGCGCAACCATTGCGCGTTGTAGCAGCATTTTCCCACTAAAAATTCTTTAAAAAATTTCTTAACGCAAGCCGGATTTCGGGTTTCCGGATAAAGGGTCCGTTACTGTATTGACTTGAAACTATACAACAAAGATAACTTTTTTAAAGAGGAGCACAAACTCATTCCAAAAGACCCCCAACACATTTCTCTCATAAAACTTTAGTTTTTGAAAAACCTTTCACAGCAGAAGCTATTTAGAAAAACTACCCTGAAGTTTCTTTTGCAACTTCCTTTCCCTGTAGGCTTGGTAGTCTTTGCTTGCATTGCTGGAATGCATTTCCAGAATCAACTGCACTTTCTTGACTATGTCTTGAGCATTCGACAAATAGGTCTCAAACCTGTACTTTTTGAATTCTTGTCCGATTTGGTAAACTAACTTGAACGTGCATCTACCGGCATCTAAAAACATAGACGTTATTGAACACACTTGTATTAAAATACTTTGAGCTAAAGAAAATACAATAAAATCCCATTACAACGAATAATCCCATTAAAACGAAAGTCCCCAACTGTTTTTATTTGAATTATTTATTATTTTTCTTATTTATTTATGGTTCTTGTTTCTCTTTTCTCATCCACTATCTTGTTTGTCCCATTTCATTTTATTATAGATATTCTGTGACCCCATGGACAGGTGTTTGCCCCTTTGGGATATGTCATCTCAAAATAATTTGGGATATATGTATGTGTTATATGTATTTGCAGTGGTGGCTCATCTATAGGGGGTTCGGGGCTGCAGCATCCCCAACCAAAATTTCCCGAAATTCCAATTTTTATTTGCTTTACAATATTTAAAAAAATATCTATTTCCCCCTTAAATTTATGTCCTTTATAATCCTTTTTCAATAAATAATTCTCTGCTATGCCGTCTCGCCAACAGATTTCTTTCCGGGTCGATCAGCCCCCGCAGATATACCAATCGTGGTAAAAAATACTAGCTCTATCATATCAAATCAAAATATCAAGAATTTAGCATGCAAATCTGTTAAGAGAAAACGGGCTGCTTTTCAGCACCCCCGACCAAAAGAATGATAGCTTTTTCTATTGAGAGCGCTGTGAGGAAGAAGAAAAATAAACGATTTCTACTACTAATAAATCACATTGGCTTTTAAGCTTTTCACCAGTTTTAATTTTTTATTTATAGCTTTTTTTCTTTTCAACAGAGAGAAACATAATCTTTCCGGCTGTTTTGGCTTAAAGATTTTTGTTTTCTTTTTTGTAGTCACGTTTTTATTTCTTTTTATACCGAACAATTTAAATTCGTAATGTAGATATTATAGTTTCATTTTCTAGGAGATAGTAGTACTATATAGGGGACATCCATAAATTACGTGAGGCGTTTTTTCCAAAATCTGGACCCCCCTCCCCCTTGGTGAGATTTTGCTGGACCCCCCCTCCCCCCCAAGTGAGATTTACCTACAACTTTTTAAAAATAATTTGCAGTATCTTATCTGTGTGATTTCCTTTTTCATACTTAAAAAAAAGAAAATCGTGTAATTTCTAACTTAAAAAGTTGACGTGAGATTTTAATCAACCCCCCCTCTCCCCTTGGTGAGATTTTTCCAAACCCCTCCCCCCCTTTTTGACCTCACGTAATTTATGGATGTCCCCATATGAAATCAACTTAATCTTTGCAAGATGTAATAATCAGCTAAATATAGGTGAGTGACAGATTTTTGAATATAAATTAAGGGTGAAATCGAAATTTATATTGTTCACATCTTTTCTATTTGATTTTTTTCGACGTTTTTGTTTTTTTATTGCGATTTTGTTTTTCTACCATAATGTTTTTTACTTGTCTTATTTCAATTTTAAATTATTAAAGTGATATTTTAGTGTAAAAATACGAATTGAGTAAATGTATGAGTTAGCTGATCTTTTTATTTTCTTGTTAATATTATTTCACTGAATTTTAAAATTTAAAGACAGAATCGGATTTATTAATACTTTGTACTCAAATCTGATTAAGACTATACTTAAACACTTTCCAAGTTTTTTAGTGATTTATTTGGCATTATATTTCTTAAAATACGTTGCCAACTTAACTTGGTACCGCCGGAGCAGCACCCCTTATAATTTTAGCTTCGAGCCGCCACTGTGTAATTGTATATTCTATCTGTTTTGTGAGTTCTATTGTTCTTGTTTAACAAATTTGAATAAATTTAATTAATAAAAATATTTGCAATGGTTGAATTGAAAAAAGTTTTAAAAGGAACTAGCTGTTACAACCCGGCAAAGCCGGGTTTTACAGCTAGCCTTCTTTGGCGCTGAAGCGAGATTCGCTCCTTACTACCGGTTCGTATTTATTCATTCCCTATCATTAAATATGCAGTTTTAATTCATTATCTTCGAAAGAGGTTTTGTCTCCGATTTCACAAGGCATTGTCACTAATTTATAACATTGAAATAATTGTCACTTAATTTCAACCGGTCGTCAGCCCAATCCACCGAACCGGATCTGTACAAACTTGTTCTTAAATGAAATCTTACTACCCCTATATAAACCCATTTTAAGTGGCATCCTCCCAAAACCTTCCACTTTAAATTATTATTTGATTTTTATTTGTCTCATTGTTTGAAGTTAAACCTTTATCCCCTTCTGTGTAAAGGGTGTTGAGGTTTGGAGGAGACGCTCACCAGATGGCGACACGAACGCCACTGGGGAGCGGGCTCTCTGCTTATCATCCCACTGGGGGCGACGGGGGGTCGCTAGAGAGAGAGATTTCTGCCCGGGCAAGTTGAAACAGTGTCCGTTTTTGTCTTGCTGGAGAGAGGGTGTTTTGTGTTGAGGGCTACACGGAATTAGGCCTAGGGGAGCAGCGGATTCTGTGCTCGGCCTAATTGTAGAGATAATTAGTTGATGTAGAGTAGAAATTGTAAAGATCCTAGTATTTAACCCCGAATAAAATGATTTAAACTCAAAGGAACGTCTACGTCTTATTGATGTACTTTTGCAGCCGTCGCCGGAGGATTACTCAGTGTTGGAGGTAAGTGGCCAGCATTTGGTAATTTTCAACTGTTCTGTCTCCATTTGTGAACTCCTCTTTTGGTTTCCGCCGCGGTACCCCTAACTATCTCTTTTTATTGTGTTTTTTAACAAAGGGAAAGAAGGAATAAACAATCAAACATGTACCATATTTTTTATAAATTCAATATGGCTCTAGTATCCTGTTGGGATCAATCTAGTGAACCGTCAAAACTTTGAAATTAAATTTCAATGTAGATTTTCTTCACGCTCTTTCAAGGACGTTTTGCCTGTGTTGGTAAAAATATTGACTAAAAACAATGGGGCAAATTGAAATCAATTTGTAATTAAAAAATGGAATGCTTTGGAAGAATGCGACCTAAAACTGGCTCATCTAGGGGTGGAAAGCTTCCGTTTCAGACCAAGTTTGTCCAAATCGGATCGGGGGTTGGGGCTGGCGGAACAGAACCTCTCCATAGACTTAATATGAGGGCAAAACTAAAAGAACGCATAATTTTAAAATGGAAGGTTTTGGAGGAACGTGTTATATTATTGGCTCATCTAGGGATGGAAAGCTTTCGATCAAGACTGAGTTTGTCCAAATCGGTTGAGGGGTTCGGCCTGGCGGCTGGCCGAAAGAAAAACCCAATTATCTTAATATATAAGATGTACAAATTTTGTGTTTCATTTTCAGTGAACTGTGGATCAATGTCTGGATGGATTTTTTGATTTGACCTCAATCAAACTCTGAAAATACTCACTAGACTTGTGAGATATAATTTCACACGCAGCTATTATGTCCATATAAAGGGTGGCAGCTTTTTGTTGGCGACTCAGAAGTTTGGCAGCACCTTTTTGTGGCAATGGATTGATTTCGACCTTTTCTCCAGAAATACCTAAAAATGTGTCAGATTATGTTGTGAAAAGGAATATAGCTTAAATAAATAGAAACTTCGTCGTCAATTTAACCCTTTCAGTTCTAGACCACCTGTAAATTTGGGGTTAACTGAGAAGGGTTAACATCAGGCATAAGACTTAATATTATGAAAGATCTGTATAGTAATTAAGATGCTAATCAAATTATAATTTTTACAAAGCTAAATTAACATGATTAGTTGATTGCTACAATATAACTAAATAACAAAAGGTGTTTCTGCAAGTACTTCTGTAAGTATACTTTTTGTACTACCAGCTGATTATGTTTGTCTTCCAAGCCAGTTATAATTTTTCATCATGTGAACAGTTTTTAAATGAAGTCTTCCCAATTAACAGGCCTTAATAGTATTCAGTTCAATTTTGTAATGTTAAAAATCGCCAAGCTGTTTTAAAAGCCATAGATTAAAAATATCACAGAAAATTGTCAACGTCTAAATTAATTAAAAAGCTCTTCCAAAATTAATATTTCAAACACTAAGCTTTGCAAAAACCAACAAAACTTTCCAGATGATTATATTTTTTCAGCTAATAGTCTGGATAGAAGTTTACACAAAATTTTAGAAAACTATTTTCTTACACTGTCTATGTTTTCAAAGTTTTGAACACAGCTTAAGGGAGAACTTGACAACTGAAGAAGGCATTTCTTATTGATAAATTTTAAGTACTAAACACAGAATAATGTACTAAGAGCAAAAATGACTTTCTATAACAATCTTAAAGTTTCTTAAGATGAATAAGGAACTAAATAAAAGAAAAGTTAGGAAAAGGTATAAGGTTAGATTTTGGAAGGCAAAATTGCTGCACTGAGAGTACACAGTGGTTTTACAGAAATTTATTTTGGGAGAGGCCCAAAAATATTTTTCACCCCCTCCCAAGCTAATTTATTACGTCCAATGTAACTTTTTATATATTTCTTTTGTTAGAATTTACATTTAAAAGAACTTATTATACAGGGTGTCCCATAAATGTTGGGTCACACTTCTAGGGGGATAGTAGACACCTAGACGAGTCAGAAACACAGGATTTGGGGGTCGCAGACCAAATCCCAGGGAGTTAAAAATGAAGCGACACCCTAAAAAAATTATTGAAAAATTCAACTCGTAGAAGAACTATTATTGATAAAAATTTAATCATGATCTCAAAAATTGTGGTTTAACATGATCTTTAAAATTATCTTAAAAGTTTTCAGTTTAAATTTTTTCATTACAAAAAAAGTTACCTTTACAGGGTGGCCACCAATATGGAAAATATGGAATTATCAGGGAATTTGAAACTTCTGGAAAAGTCAGGGAAATATCAGGGAATTTTGAAGAAAATCAAGGAAATCTCTAGTATTTTCCTGACATACAAAATTAGTTACTTATCCGTTGGTTGAATCGCGTATTTTTTTTATTTTTAAAGGGGGATGAATAAATAAATCTGAATTCTGATCAGATTCACTTTCATTTTCAAAAGCAAAGGTTTGCCGACAGTGCAGCGGAAAAAAGAGTACTCACATTTTGGAGGAAAAGTTCCCGCATCGCGATACAAGCGACAAGCCTTGTGTAAAATCATCTCATCTTTCCAAAATGAATCTCTGAATTTTAAGGACAGGACTATTATTATTTTATTTTCATAGTATTTCTGGACAAATTAGGTTGGTTAGTGTAATTTGTATTATTTGCAGTTAAATCTAAAGATTATCTATTTAAAATTTCAATTTTTATAACATTTATTTATTTTACTATAAGATTATAACTATTTTTTAAGTGGACTATAACTGGGTTTCAAAGTTAATTATAAATTAATTGATATTTCAAATTGAATTTTTAAACTATTTTAACAAAATTATAAATTGTATTAAGTAACGTTTTTGTAGTTCTTTGTTTTGTGATAAAGAGTCTAGCATTTAATAGTGTACAATCAGGGAAAATTTAGTTAAAACCCCTGGAATTATCAGGGAAAATTACTAAACTCAGTTGGTGGCCACCCTGCTTTAGTCTTGTAAAAAAAGCAGCAGTTTTTTACACTTTAAAATAACTCCCCAAGTTAAACATGAACCAAATACACACTACATATTTCTCCATTATTTCATAGCATCTTATATACTATAAGAGAAAAAATAGTTCACCAAGTTGGACATCATAGTTTATTCCCATTTTCTGGTGCAAGGTGACGTGGAAAGATCTGTACAGTGGAGCTTCCACAGCCTTCATGTGGTTGTTATACTCGTCAAGTCCACGTTTTTTCTTCCATTCTTTAGAACCTAACCAGAGCACGAAACCCTCACAAAATGGAACTATCATAAAGCATATGGATGGCATCAGGAGAAAATCTCGTAGAATTGAAATCGGGTTAGATACTGTTACCTTTAAACTCTAAATAGTCAAGTAAAGGTAGACTAAAAAATAATAGCAGAGCTTTAAAATAACAAAGCTTAATTTATTAACAATTGTTAACATCTATAAACAAGTCTAATTTTCAAAAACATAAACAAATCTGGCATGTGGCCAAACCAGGGCTCACACTCACTTTAAAATATTTGTATCAATTTTTGTATCAGATAAAACCAAGTTTTGTATCACAAAAAATGTCTTTTGTATCAGGTAAAACTAAGTTTTGTATCACAAAAAATGTCTTTTGTATCAGGTAAAACCAAGTTTTGTATCACAAAAAATGCCTTTTGTAGCAGGTAAAACCAAGTTTTGTAGCATAAAAAATGTCTTTTGTAGAAATTCGATTGCAGGGAAGCTTTTGTAATTTACCCTTCATTACATTTTAAACTTGCATCAGTAAAACTTTTCGTACGACATGAAAACCATTATTTTTATTACAACATATAATGTTCGTATAGATTTAATTCATAAATAACTTAACTCTCTATTAAATAACTTAAACCTCTATTAATTTATCAGCTCTAATCCAATTTTTACACCTTATATATCAATTTTTATTTACTTGAGGTTATTAGGTCTAGTGATAATTCACCTCCTAAGTAATTAGTTCTGCCCATAGTAAACACTGGCATATATAGAAATTTATTTCGGGAGGGGCCCAAAATTGTTTCCCATCCCCTCTCATGTGTATTTAATTTTTTTTCAGTATATTCTTAGGCAAAATTTGCAACTTCAAGAACTTAATATTAAAAAGTTATGATGTATTAAGTTGCAACTACAAAAGGGGGGTCTGGGGGGTCCTCCCCAAAAAATTTTTTGGAAATTAGACTCTAAAAACCAGGTTTTTAACTAGTTTTGGTACCCCTAGTTAGAATTTTGGATATAAATTTTCAGGTAAAATTTGATGAATTTAATGAAAAAGTCATAAATAATTTAGTTTTAAGTACAGAAGGGGATATATGGGGGTCATCCCCCAGAAAAATTTTGTAGATTAGATCCTAAAAACAGGATTTCAACTTGGTTTTGATACACTTTCCGAATTTCAGACATACATTCTCAGGTAGGATTTTGAACTTATCCTAAAAAAAAGTTTTGAATAATAAAATTCCAAGCACTCTAAAGGGGGGGTTGGGGGGGGGGGTCCTCCCCCAGAATTTTTTTCAAAATTTGACCCTAAAAAACAGGGTTTTAACTTGTTTTACTGGTTTCGGGGGGGGGGGGCAGGGCCCCTTCGCCCCCCCTTATATACGCCACTGATAGTAAAGTTGTTTTTTCTACAATGTAAATACAATAGTGAAAGGAAGCCAACTTCAATTAGGCGCCGGTAGGAAGCAATCGCGGATAAAACGGAACTTTCATGAAAAATCGCTATTTTTCGGCTTTTCAAGATCGTGATTCTAACCATCGGACATGATGGCTTTGACCAAGTTAAAGTAGTTTTTCCTGCATTCTAATACTGACCCGAGATGAAGCCGACTTCAACTTGACGTCCGCGGCCGTCTAAAATAGTCGCGGAAGGAACGGAATATACGCGGCGCACAAAACGAAACTTTCGCGAAAAATCGCGGCTTTTTCCGCAATTTATCCGTTTCCAAACGCCTAGAAAAGCCAGACAAGACTTTAATTTGGCACAACAAGATTTGTTTATGTTTTCCCGGAGGAAAAATGTAAAAAAACGTAAATTCCGTAAAAATTTCGGGTCGATCTGTAAAACCGTAAATTTTGGTGCAAATCCGTGAATTTTACGGACAATCCGTAACATTTGTCAGCTATGCGCGAAAAATCGCTTGCTAATACTTGCGCGAAAAATCGCTATTTTTCGACTTTTCCGCAGAATAAGCGATCCTAAACACCGAACGACGGCTTCTAACCACTATAAAGTTGTTTTTTCCACATCGCAAGAAGCCAACTTCAACTTGGCGCCCGCCGGCCGTCCAAGAAAAAATATCCTAAGAATAGAGCATAATTGGGAAAAAACTTGCGTTTTACGATAGATTTCCGATTTTCCGTAGCTTTTTCGATGTTATCCGTAGTCCGTAGTTTAACGACGGCATCCGTAGAAACTACGGAGAATCCGTAGTAGTAGTCTCTGAAATTGGCACAGTTTTGGCGCAGGAGCTGGTAAAATAGGCAATTTGTATTAGTATGTATCAAAATTTGGTTTTGGCGCAGTTTGGCGCAAATGGCGCAGGCGTGTGAGCCCTGGGCCAAACTAAAGAAAAACATCTGTGGTCATCAAGAAACCCCTAATAATATCTAAACACTTAATATAATGATTAAACGTGTCATCCTTACTAGCAGGAAAAAGGAACAACAGTAAGATTGGATATACATTCTATAATCAGTGCAAAAGTGAGAGAGACTCACACAGGGCTTTTATCTTAAAGACTATGTGATGTTATACCAACTTAAGCCAACCAGAGGTGATGACATCACAGACTCAACTCAGCTACATAGTCAGATACTAACTGTCTATATTAAACTGACTTTAACCTTAGAATACATAACACTAGAACTCATAACCTCAAAAAATACCTTGGTCAAACAAGTAATCAAAATATCAAAATAAAGTTAGATATACATTAGTCACAATTGGGGTGAACAAAAACAACACTTTTAGTTATCAGATACCAATCAATACGGTATAAGAGTGAGCATTTCCTTGCCAAAGACCATTTTTCACGGAGGGTGAATTTTAATAAGCTGTTAAAGCAAAAAAGCAGGTCTCACAAGGAGACAAATTTTTTGCTCCAGCTGGCTGGCTAAACCACGAGCAAGAGAGGACTGTTTGATTTTTCAGATGCGAAGAAAAGTTTTAGTTCAATGTAGGTGTGAAATTAAAGCGGAAAGCTTCACGGCTCCTAGGATGATTACTGGTGCTTCCAGTGGAATTGATTTAGGGGACATCCATTAATTACGTGAGGCGTTTTTTCCAAAATCTGGACCCCCCTCCCCCCAAGTGAGATTTACCTACAACTTTTTAAAAATAATTTGCAGTATCTTATCTGCAGGCCCGTATTTAAGGTTTTTGCCGCCCTGTGCATATCAATTTATTGCCGCCCCCTCTTTCAATATCTGTTTAACTTTCAAGTAAATGTCCCCTCCCATTTGACTCTTTTAACTCCCTATGACTGTCACGGTTTAACTCACTCTTTCTCTAAAATGCTGGACTTTTCCTGTTTTCCCTCTCATAAAGATATCTTTTGGGGGTCTGGGGGTACCCCCCAGAAATTTTTGAAAATATGCCTCTAGAAAACTGGGAATTTACTCATTTTTGGCCCCGTCATGTAAAAACTGTGTGGTACATTTTTTTTCAAAACTATAGTATGTAGAATTTTGAATTGGAGTAATCTGCCGCCCCCTAAAATTTTGCCGCCCTGTGCCATAGCACATGTTGCACGTGCCTAAATACGGCCCTCCTTATCTGTGTGTATTCCTTTCTCATACTCATGGGCAGATATAAGGGGGTGCAACGCACCCCCAACTTTTTGAGAAAATTCCATTTTTATTGGGGAAAATCATGTTTTCAAAGTCATCAGGGGCAGCTTGCACCCCCAAGTTTCCCAGTACGCACCCCCACTGTTCACCACCTAAATCCACCCATGCTCATCCTTAAAAAAAGAAAATCGTATAATTTCTAACTTAAAAAGTTGACGCGAGATTTTAATCGACCCCCCCTCCCCCCTTGGTGAGATTTATCCAAACCCCTCCCCTTAACCCTTGTTTTGATGTTAACGACTTGATTCTTGCAGATAAATTTGATTGTAAGTAATTCCTCATTGGCGCACACTCGCCAATCTAGAATACAGGGGCCGTTCAAATATTACGTGAGCACTTTTTTGGTCATTCTTAACCCCCTTCCTCCTTGTCCAGCAAAGATAATCAAACCTCAACCCCCACCATAACTACGTAAGAAACTGCCCCCCCCCCGAAATTTCGACATCCCTTTTAGTAAGTAGTTTTTTTCTCCTTAAAAATTGAGTGACTTATACCAGGAGCTGTCCATTTTGGGTGTAACTCTAAGGGTTCAAAAATGAGTTGAAACTACTTTTCGGGGTTAAAATTCCAAAATGTTTAGGGGTCCATCCAGGCCCGTATTTAGGGTTTTTGCCGCCCTGTGCGTATTGACGCCCCCCTCTATTTCATTTCCTGTTTCAAGAAAATACCCCCCTTGTTTCTTCTAAAAGTCTACTGCTTAAAGATGGGGTCTTTACCTTTTGACACAAAATATCAAATTGTTAAGGGTTTTTTAAAAAGTATCATGTAAAATCCCCTTGTGTTACCACTGGGGGGTATGGGGGTCCTCTCCTAGAAGAAATTCTGAAGTTTGACCCTTAAAAGTAGGGTTTTAAATCATTTTGAGAATCTTTTTCGGTTAATCACTTTTACTTTTGACACAAAATGTCGGGTATATTTTCTAAAAAGTATCATGCAAGATTATCTGGTGGTACCACTGGGGGCAAGGGGGTCCTCCCCCTGAAAAAAATTTTAAATTTAGTTGTAAGAGTAGGGTTTTAAATAAATTTGAGAACCTTTTTGGGTCCATCACTTTTATCTTTTGACACAAAATTTCGGGGATTTTTTCAAATGTGTCACGTAAGATTCCCTTGTGGAACCGCAGGAGGTATGGGGGTCCTCCCCTGGAAAATTTTTAAAAATTTAACTTGTAAAAGTAGGGTTTTAACTCATTTTAGAACATTTACACATCCTATTTAGCATGAAATTACAAATCGGGGGGTTAAAACATCAACATCTCTATAGAAGTAAAGTGCAAAACAATTTTTTAATTAGGAAAAGAAAAATATTTTTCCTCTCACCGACCTTCTTCCTATACGCCGATCCACTCAAGAAAGCCCATCCTTTTTAACGCACAAAAACACAAGCTCCTATTCCTGAGATGCTGGGTAACAAACTGACAATATTGGGACAGAACGAAGATGACCAAGCCATCTGATCTGGTGTCTTCTCCATTCTGGGAAACCAAAGCCATAAATATTTCCCGTCAAGGAGTTGATTACCTTATCGGGGTGTTAGAAAAAAGGGTTGGATAATTGGCCCACCCCTTCCCATGTGGGGTCTTGAAAACAGGCATTTGTTTTTTTCGTATCGTTCGGATATTTTGGGGGGATGTGACCGGATGCTGGGAATGACTCAACCCTAGAATCCTCCCGTAGTGAAAACTGTGTGGTACATTTTTTTCATAAGTAGCATTATGAATTGGTGTAATTTGCCGCCCCCCAAAATTTTGCCGTACTGTGCTATAGCACATGTTGCACGTGCCTAAATACGGCCCTGGGTCCATCCCCAAAAAACGTAATATATATAATATAAATAAACGTAAAACGTTACATATTCAATTTTTTGTTAAATTTGTTTTTGGTTGAGTTTTGAAATTACTATTTAAGCAAGAAACAAGTGATTTTCAAAAATGCAGTATCTCACGAAAGCATCACTCATATTCTCCCTTGTCCGGAAAAATAAGCAAGCAAACCCCCTCCCCCCTTTGGTGCTTACGTAATATTTGAACTGCTCCACAGTATCCATCCCGACTGTGATTCTAGAAGGTTTTCTCCTGATGCCATCTATATCAAAATCATAAATAATGAAAAAAAAGTGCAATTCGGATATCTTAAGGGCCAAAATTTTATTTTTCTAGGTACCTTAAATTTCTTGTTAAAATTAGTTTTGAAATCGGATTTTTTTTCTTAAATCTTTACAATGTTCGTGAAAGAAAAACTATCATTCTTTTGCTTGGCTCCAAGGTCTGAGCTGCTAAGACATTTTATTTGGAAAATAAAAAAAATATTTAGTACAGCCATTGACTAAAAAAAACAAGTTGGTACATGTGGGCCCTTAAAGCTCTGGGCGCCCGACATTTGCCCCCTATGGGTGGCCCTAATGGTGAATCAACCATTTCCTAAGTAAATATTTATCAGTATTCAAGAATTAAACATAATTTAAAAGACGAAAAGCAGGGTACGTACCGCTGTTGTTGCTACTTTCAAAAACGAGTCTGAACACTAGATTCGTGAAATTGGACAGCTTGCTATCCAGAGGTATGGAAACACCAGGTTCATCTGGTTTCTCAATGTGATATGCTGTAAAATAAAATTTACATCACTCTTTTGGCAATAGAAACAACAATTCATAACTAAATAAGCAAGAAGTTTAGTATAATTGAATGTTTCTATGAACATAAGAGCTTGATAGATAAGGAGGGTGTCTCAAAAATGTAGACACAAACTTTTAAGGAAGGTAGGTGCCTCACGAGAAACCTGAGACTGAAAGCATCAGAATAAAGTTTGGCAGAAAGTTGGTAGAGAGACAAGGGAGTACTTGATTGAAAACATTTATTTTGGTCCTTTTCAAATCTCAGTCTTCAAACTTAAACTAATTCAAACTAAACAAATATCTATTTCCCGGGTGAAGTTAATTTAAAAAAACTCTAGTCTATTAAGAAAACTATTTATTTATAATAAATTTAGAAGATAAGGGAAGAGAAAATTTTGTGAAAGCGACTATCAATTTCTAAAATTTGTGGCTACATTAACTCTCTCTCTCTCTCTTCAATATACAAATCTAAACTTAATCGCTCCTATTTTTCACAACAAATTCAAAAGCTGTTGCCAACTGATCTTACGAAATTCACATCACGGGTTCTAGTTCAGGAAATGATTCACAAGCTCTCTTTTTGACAGTAAACATGAAAATAAGTATCAGTGAAAATGAACTTTTAATACTTATGTTTGTTTTAAAATCGGTTTATAAAAACTGCTTGATTTTTCCTTGCTATTTTGTGTGGTGCAGGTTACTTATGAAAAGCAAAGTACAATAATGTGACTGCAAAATCAATACAAAGCTTGAAATTATATAAAAAAAATTCAAACAAGAAACTTAACCACTAACTTATGGGAATAGCAGGTATTTGCATGGCTTAAAATAGTTATATTTTAGAAATAAAACTCTTAAATGTCATTGAACTATCACTGTAATCTAAAGTTTATCTTGCCATTGGAATTTTCTACAGGAACTTTTTGACTAGCCAAATCCGCAGTTTCTCGAAGGGACAGATCCAAAGTAGGAACATTCATCTTCACAAGCTCATCTTCAATGTACCTAAAATTACAATTCAACTTTTTAAAAATTAAAAGGTTAGAATAAAATTTTTATACTTTAGAATAGGTAAAGTTTTAATAAAAGGTTCTGGAAAACCATTCTGGTTTCAAAGGTGAAAAAGAAGCAGAACCAACTACCCCTAGAAGCAACTACCCCTCAACTTCCACCTGTCTCCCCTCCAAAATACTAGTTCCAGCGTTGTCAAAATCAAGTGACCCTTTTACTATCGTTGGTTCAGCAGTAGCTCTTTATAGGTGCGGAATTTTTAGGAATGTGTCCCCCATTCCTATTCGAAATATGCCTGTCTAGGTCCCCTCCACCATGGACGTATATAAGGGGGGGTTTAGGGGGTCCGGCCCCCCCCTTGGCCTGAACATCAATTTTTTTTTCAGTCGAATACTTATATTTTCAAATCTTGTGCACAGTCAAGCACAGGCGCCAGGGCTCTTCATAGTGATTAAAGACTCATGATTCATATTCATGATTTTCACTTCATTAATGATTCATTGAGATAAATCTATCTTTTCCATAGACATAGAGTATATTCTTTCGTGGGTGGATTTAAGAGCTAGCGAAAGACTTCTACCACATGGCCACCCTTTCCCTACAAACGGAGCCCGATCGCGCCTTCAGACTATCGACGACAAGCCGGACTTTTCGTATTGCGCAGTCTTGTTCTCTAACTGCTTATTTGTGTGCACGTGTGAGTAGTTACTGAATAAAAATAAACGAAGTCTTTAAAAACACTATGAAACGTACCACTCAACAAACTCTGTTGGGTTTTTTTTCTAAAAACGAAAGAGAATTACCTCGCGAACTTCCACAAAATGAAGAAATAGCCAAAGCGGGTCCATCCACAAAAAATGACAATGAAGCGAAAAGAGGTAAGCCCTCTCTTATGAAAAATTATATTTGAACCAGAAATGAGAGAAAATGGTTATTTGTATTTTGTTACTTTTCCTTTCCATAATATGATCGGTTGTACATCCGCTTACAACACAGATTCACAGAAATTCAATTTTAAGTAAATACAGCCTGGTAGTCCATGCCCCACCTGGGGGCAATTTTATTTGAAACTTTCAAATTGCCCACCTAGAAAATCACATTGCCCCCCGGTGGGGCGTGCGCCCCACGTTGGGAAACACTGCTTTAGATGTTATTTTCTCTGAACTTTTGTTCGGTTAAAGTTTCCGCACCATTAAATCATCGACTTATCTCTAATTCTAATGAAAATGGTTCTTGAAAATTACAGCGCATGTTAAAAATTGTATATAAGTACAGAAATGAGCAAAAATTTTCGTTTTTAGTGAAGACATTTTTATTTTACAAGTGTCTTTAGAGATAAATTTAGTACTTTGAAGTAATTATTTTATTTACACTGTTTTAGCTTTGTTTTCTTTATCATACATAAATATTTTACAAACCTTTATTATGTTTTATTGAAAGTTAGCAGCTTTGCTTGAGTGTCAAATGGATTTTAACATAAGTTTATGTAATGTGTTTGCTTTTTTTTTGCAAAATATATTCTGGACCCCCCTTGTAAAAGCTATAGCTACGTCCGTGCCCTCCACCTCCCCCCAAATTATTGATGACGAATTCAGAATCACCCTGTATGTATGTATTCACCTATGTATTAAATTGATTTCTATTAAATGGAAGTAAATAAAGAGTAGAGTTGAAAGAACGCTAATTTTAAATATGTGAAAACTATACTCACATAGTTACAGGTATCACTTTTTTCGTCTCCCTCTCAATCAGAGCCAGGTGTGGGAAACCAAATTTCCCGACCAGTTCATTGGCGTCCAGGCTAGGGAAGTCATCGTCCACTTCGCCAGTTTCTTCCGCTATTTTCAAACAGTAGTTGTTGACAGATTCACTGTAAACAAGAAAAATATAATTCAACCACTAGGAATAATACACAAAAAAATTTTATAAGTGTTTGGAAACCCATGCAACTTATATTTCTGATGTGGACTGATTACAATGCCCCAACCAAACAGCGAAAGAAAATTTATTAAAAATATTCAAAAACTAATACAGTGAAATCCCGTTACAACGAATACCGATACAACGAAAAATCCCCTTATTACGAAAGTCCCCAACCATTTTATTTGAATTAGCAATAGTACGGTAACAACGAAATTTCCGTTACAACGAAGAAATTTTACGGTCCCGTGAAGTTTGTTATAACAGGATTTTACTGTACTTAAATTTCTAGGGGTTGATCCAGGTTTTATTTTTTGGGGCCCATTATTGTGAAAAAGAAATAAAAAAATGACATGTTTTTTGTGGAAAAAAAAGTTCTGAAAAATTAAAGCAGTGATACCTATACTTCACAGCAACATGTCCTGAACCCAGTACGTCACTACCCGAAAGGAGAAAGTGAGTAAACACAAAGCCTGTTGGGTTGATAGGAGGAATTTTGATTTGTGTATGGGATAAAAAGACACTATTTATACACAGGTTTGACGAAATAATCATGTTTTAAAATGGACGTTCTTTGTTTCACTCGAAATTCAGACACCGCGATGGTAACTACTTTGTTAGTGACGTAGTAGGTTCAACTTGAGTTGCTGTCTAGTACACCACAGATTAGTGTGTTAGTAAAAATCAACTCACAAACCAAGAAAATTGTGAAAAATTCATATATTTTGTAAATGTTTTCTAGCAATAATCAATAAAGCTATTTGAATTTTGTGAAAGGGATTTTAGGAGGGGGGAATTTTGTGAAAGGGTACAGCAAAAAGGCCCCAATTTTTGAATGGATCATTGACACCTGATTAATTATTTTCTTTAAAATTGCAGTTGTTCAAATACTAATGTTTATGGTTCCTAACGTTTACGATGATTGGTGTCATCTGGTTTTGGGCTTTGTATTTTAAACCATGCACATTCTCTATATTTTAATGACCTTAGGGAAAATTTTGTTTACTTGGATTGACAGTATACCATGAATCCTGCATAACCATATTGCATCACTCAACGAGAGACAATAAAATCCAAATTAATGGTTAACATTTTCAAAAATAACAAACTGTACTCAAAACAGTTAAGAAAGCTGTCAGTCACAATTTAGAGAGAAAAAGTGAAATAAAAGAAGGACCCAGTGTGAGTGGAGAATAACTAGGCTTACCATATTTTCTCGGGTCCACCACAAGACATTTTTGAAATTTCTTAATAGGTGCTAAATTACCAAAGATTAAAAACTATTCAAACTAATAAACCTTAAACAGAAATATCAAATTTGATATTTTCATTTAACATTACTTTTTCAAAAATTGTTTGATTTACTTAACTTTTATCCCAAAATTAACAGAAAGTTTTTCTGAAGTAAAACAGACGTTAGAAAATGTAAAAAAGCGCAATTTTACTAGCTTGGTTGGGATTTTTCCTAAAAATGTGTGGGAAATCTTAAATGTATGAAATGCAATGACATTTTTGCCACACAGGATATTTTCTAGAACAGCTCTAAAAACTGTTCTGGGTAAATGTTAAAATGTTCGGGGTACCCGGACGTATGGTAAGCCTAAGAATAACCAAATATCTTTGTATTTACTTCAGTTTTGGCTCTTTTCCATCATTGGTATACATCCAGCAAATTAGTCCAATCAGTTCTTGAACCTTAGCGCTTGATAAGCAGGCCACTTCCATTGCATAGTTCCTTTCCTCTTCTGACTGCATTGTGAGGTAAATGAGTATTTTTTTGGATGGAGCGGAGCGATTAACCTGCAGCAGTGAAATAAAAGAGTTAAGAAAAAATCACAAAAAATATTTGTAAGAGACAAAAAAAGATAGGGAACAGATTTGATGCAGGTCCTCCACTGCAAAAAGAGGATGGTTGCCAAGCATTGGAAAATGGCAATAGAGTAGTGAATTCTGGCAACCCAGTTCTGAATTGATTACTCGCCAATAAACATTTGCAACACCAAATTTAGCTTAATAGTGTTGCTCAGGCCCAGTTTCTTTGGATTTACCAAGAGTTTTAGGTTCACCCAATGAATCTGGGTCTGTGCCATATAATGCCGATAAAATGGTGGATTCTGGCAACACAGTTCAGTTGAAGTTGAATTGCTAACTGGCCAATAAAGAGCATTGGCAACACCAAATTTTACCAGAAATGTCGCCCAGGCTTCAATTCTTTGGAAGTTTTTTTTAAATTTTAAAGTTTTTTATTTAAGTTTAGATGTTTACTAACCTCTCTAATATAGTAGATGCTATAATCTACTTGCGAAGGCGAAAAAGGCTTTAGGGTTGCAACAGGAAAGAGATGTGTTATTACCTTGGCGATATCTGTGTACCATTCTCGACATTTCAACCATTTACTTTTTGGTCAATCCTTAAAGTCTAAAAATGAGTTAAAATATGACTTTTAAGAGTGAAATATTCAGAACGAAGCGACCACGAAATGTGATTATAAACAAAAGTTGACCTTTTTAAAGTATTAGCGAAATTCGTTAGAGTTGAGTTGTTACTTTCGTGGAGCTAGACAGAGCCTATTTAAAATTAGAGGACCTTTTTAAGGCAATAGTCTTTCGAAAGCCGTTAAAAAGAAAGCTTATTTTAACAATCTGGGCCAACCGCCAAGGGTTGTCAAAAGTTAGACGATAAATGGTACACCCTAGTTTACAATGCTTAATACAGCAACCCTAGATTCGGAACAGCTTTAGAATAGGTCAACTTTTGGCGACTGTTTCCAGCCGGCGCCAACTTGGCGCCGGCTGGAAACAGTCACTAGAAACATTGCAACCCGAACTTCCAGAAATCCGGCAACCTTGCAAACCAGCCGCCATCTTGTTTACACTGGCTCAAAGCCCAAATAAATAGCAGAAACAATAAATATAGCCGATAACATGGAGTTTAATAACTACCAAAATAGACATTTACTCTAAATTACCAGCACTAATAGCTAGAATGAACAATCTTACCTTATTATTCAATAGAAATTGAATTAATCAAATCTAACGAGATCCTACGGGAATAACACGCTGCGGATTCATCGTATACTGTCATGCATGGCCGCCGCAAATGGCAAATGAATGACAAGACCGCAGATTAAACTCAAAGCTGATGGAACAACCAAAAAGAGTAATGAATTATTTCACCTCGAAATTATAAAATAAAAATGAGAATTCATTTAATTTTTATTTTTCTACCGTTTCGATCTCTATAACTAGCGTATATTATTTTCCAACTAAAAATAAATTTGCATAAACATGGCTGCCGGATTGAGCAATCTACTTGACATGACCAACCGATCAACAACCGATGAGCTGACTCGCTGACGTAAGCAACCGATAACCCAGCCGGCGCAACCGATCGGCAATGAAATACCGCCAACTTGGCGACAGCAAAAAAGTTGACCTATTCTAAAGCTGTACCCTAGATTCTATTACGATGTTCGTTCCGCGAAGTGCTTTCTCGCCAGTGTCAGGCATTGGCGCGAAAGCATTTTGTCAAGAAGTCGCCATGGCCCGGATTCTTAAAATTTACCAGAAGAAAATAACAAAGTTACTCTATTTTCAATCTAAAAAACTATATTTACCTTGTTATGTGTAGGGGAACGTCAAAAAATGTTCCCAAACCTTCCCCCTTCCCAAAACAAAGTCTAGTTATGAGCCTGGTGGAGTGTTTTTGGACCAATTTATTTCTCATTTGAAATGAAAAATTTCTTAGTAAGTTCGTTAACATTTTGTACCAGTGTAAAAACATCTGCAGTTATAGTAAGTCCCGATTTTTAGTTTAAATAAAACAATAAATAACTCCGGGCAAAATAAAAACAATTAACGCCAATCTCAGGAAGTGAGTTTCTGTTTACAAATAGAACACTAGCAAAAGTTGAAGTTGCAGTATGCATGATGTGTTGCCAATCAATAAACTTTTCCACTAAACAAAATGAAAAAAAATCCCATAAGGATCCCTTTTTTCAACGCGTATGAACAAAAGGTGTAACGCGTCAAGCTTTTGGAGTTGAATGGCCGCCATCTTGGATGAAATATTGGTTAATTATGAATACGAGTCATTAGATAGTAATGATGGTAATCAGCACAGAGTCCGTCGCCATAGGCCCTAATGGAAATCGAAAAGTTGGATGGATGTGGGGCTATTTTGGCGCTGCGATCGCATCAACGTCACGAGAGGCGGGAGGGAAAAGCCTGATTGGTTGAGAAAAACTTTTTCCTTCTCCTTCGAAAATAGAAGATTGAGTGACAGCCAATCACAGGTTTGATCTCTCTGTCAATCATTTAGTTCATCGTGGCGCCCTCATAACCATCCAACTTTTGAATATATCGTTTTGGACTATCTGTTAGGATTTTTCTCTGTGGTAATCAGGATGTATATTCTGTCTCAAATTGTTCAAATTTATTTTTCCAAGAGTCTAATAGAAGTTCATGCAGTAGAAAATCAAGAATTCTAATCAAAGTATATATAAAAGAATCCAGTTGTATTTCACAGGCTATCTGGCAATGGTGAGAAGGAAACTTCCAGTTAAACATGACTTAACCAGCGTTTACCTTCAGCGTTACCAGCGTGAAGGTCGGTGAGATCGGGCCTAATTACGTTTAATTGTAGTTTAGTTGCAGATACGTTTACTTGGCATATTTGGTATGAACTATGGTACTAGGGGCCAAAATATTCATTAAAGGTTAAAAAAGATAATATATAATCCCATAATAGGAATTATAGCATTAAATTTAATTTTAAAATTAGCATCATTACCCTTCCATCAAATCTAGCATAGTCACTGAATGGATTATTTGGTGCAGCAGGAAAAAGTTCAAGAGCTTCACTCAAGGCAGACTTCACTGATTTCTTCTTTTCTTTTTGAGTAGACAAGTCTTTCTTTGGGAACAGGTCAACAAGATCTTTTTCTAAAAAAGAACACCGATTAATAAAAATTTGAACAAAAACGTGTCCCTTGTAGAAAACAGCACTGTTAATAAAAATCAAGAGGAATTACCTTTGCCCTTTATTTTTCCCAAAAGATTTGCTACTATTTAAGAACACGTAAAGAATGTGTCCCTGGACCACTGGCCCAGCTAATTAGTAACATTTACTAATTATTAACCTATTTTTTTGTTGCAGTCAGTGCTTGGTAATCAGCGCTGTGCTGAAATTGGGAAAAATAAATGGGAGTCTCATTACAACTTCTCCTACCTGCTTTAGGTCGTGCATTTCAGACCCCCCAGGGCCGTAACTAGACTTTTTTTTCGGGGGGAGGTTTGGAAAATAATTTTCAACTTTAGTTCCATTTTTTTGGTGACTATGGTAAGTAGACAGCTGCGGATCCATGATTTGGTTTTTTGGGGGGGCTAAGAATTACAATTTTCTATATCAAATTAGTCTTCTAATCAGGCCTGACGAGAGGGGGGGCGAGGGGGTACGATGCCCCCGGGCCCGGGACCCAAAGATTTTCACATTGAGTTCTAAGAGGGATATATTTTTGAATATTTTGGAAATTAATTTGTTCACATATAAAGGTCCAAAAATGAGTAAATTCCCAGTTTTCTAGGGACATATTTTCAAAAAATTTCTGGGGGGACCCCCAGAACCTCTTTATTGCTTGTTACTCATCGTATTATCAAAAGAGAACGATGTTTTTAAGTTGAGTGAAATTCAGATCTTGTCTAGAAATATTCTAAAAATTACATTAAGCCTATGAGGGTGGGGGTACTTCAGAAAATGTTTGCCCCCTACCTCAAAATGAGAAGTATAGGTATGCCACTGGGGGCCCGCTTCCCAACCTTGTCCCCGGGACCCGACTTGGCTCTCGGCGGCCCTGCTTCTAATGTCCTAAAGGGGGGACTTGGGGTTCTCCCTCAGGAAATTTTTGGAAATTTGAGTCTAACAAGAAGATTTTCGACTCGATGTGGTACACCGAATCCGGATTTCGGACGTACATTTTCAAGAATTTAATTTCCATTTTGATTGGATTTTTGTACTTTGACGAACTTTTTACAAAAAATGTTGTAAATAATAGAGTTCCAAGTTACGTGGTGAGGTGTGAGTTATGAGGTGGGTGGTGTGAGGTGTATGAGCAAAAGGTAAGGTGTGTGACGTGAAAAAACACTGAGGTGAGTTACTCAAATGAGTTGCCTCACACACAACTCATTTACCCAACACTAGAGTATTGTTGGTCCGCCTCACCGGTGAGCTCCAAGGGACAGTCCTTCCACCGCACCATCTGTATCTTCCCCTGGAGCTGCCTGTCCTTCTTGAGCTTCTCCAGCCTCTGTGCGGTGTTGGACCGGTGCCGATGTCCGCCCATGAAGCCCATGCCGGACGCCAGGTCGTAGGAGGGCTCCGGGGGCTCGAGCTGCTCGGATCGCCGCTCCAGGTACACCCTCAGCTCCGGGGGGTCGGGGTGGTGGTCGGTCACCTCGCTGAGCAGCGCCATCTCGCACATGCCCGTGTCGTCGCTGGTGACAAACGAGTGCTGGATGTGGGACAGCAGGAAGCGGCGTTCGTCGTACAGGGCCATCGCCAAGGCAACATGCTTCGGAGGCCTGAGGAGAGGGAAGGCGAGTGTGAGGGCCGGATGCAACTCCGTTTTACGACGATTTGGTTGACGGTTGAAGCTGGTCGAATCCTACTTCCAAACAACTCAACTATCGTTTTCTTTAGTCATTTGCCCAGCTTGCCGCTGATTGGTGAATAAATAAATCGAGCTACGTCATGGGGAATTTCAACCAATCAGAGGAAAACGTCAGAGGATGAAACGGCCGACGCCTACTCCTGACGTTATCGTAGTACGGTGAACAACGGTGAAATACGGTTCCTTAGAACGTAATGAAACGGAGTTGCATCCGGCCCTGAGTCAGTGTTGGAAACGGTGATCTAAAAAATCTTTCTATTCGATTACGGAATCGATTCCTTAGAGCCAGTATCGAAAAAGTAGAATCGAACTTAATAATCAAAGAACTAATTAATTAGTGAACGAATAATAAGAAAGTTGCATGTGTTAGATTTTCATAAACATTCAAGTGGTTTCATTCAAAACATTCAAGTTTCAAAAAACCATTCCGTATGGTTTTTTGTATGGTAAAATGAAATACTGCTGAACCAAGGATAGAAAAAGGGTCACGTGATTTTGAAAACGCTGGAACTAGTATTTCGTAGAGAGCCTGCATACCAGTGGTCCCCAACCTTTTTATTTACTACCACGGACCGGTCAACGTTTCATGATTTTACCGCGGCCCGCTTGGGGGGGGGTGTAGATTGTTTACATTCTAGATTATTTTGATTTATTAATTTTAATTTCAATCAATCAAAAATCAAAGTCTGCCCGGGCCTAGTGGCCCATCAGGCGGTGCCCATCTCCGTTTCCGTAGCCTTTTGGGCCTGGGGTGCTAATTACTAGCGTGTGTCCAGGCCGAGTGGCTAGCCCGACGCTGGACCCCCCGTTGATTCCCCAAGTAAACTTGGTCCTCATTTATCAACCCCGGAAGGATGAAGGGCTGAGTTGACCCATGACCAGCTACCCAAGCAGGAGCCGCGAGGCATCGAACCTGGGTCGGTAATGCTCGTCGCCAGACATGCTAACCACTACACCACCGCGGCCACAATTTTAATTTAATTGTATTTAAATATACTTTCAAAATAAACTATAGTTACACCAAAAAATAATTATAAAGTGATTTATAATTCCTTTCATTCATTAATTTGGAGTATAAGCCTAGGAATTTAACTTCCTTTTTAATGAAATGGTCAGCCCACGGCCCAGTTCCATTTGATGCACGGACCGGCACCGGTCCGCGGACCGGGGGTTGGAGTTGGATACCACTGCTGTATACGAGAGAGAGACGACAACTCGCTTAAAAGCGTCTCTGCGCATCCTTGCGCGCAGTTAAAACTGTCTAAATCTTCAATTCTGTCCAAACTGTAGTATGTCGGAATCGATTCTTCGAGAAATATTTATAACCCAAACAGTTACTTCTTGGTCCCAAAAAGGTTCTCAAAATGAGTTAAAACCCTACTTTTACAAGAAAAATTTTTTTCTGGGGGAGAGGGAGGACCCCCCACCCCCATACCCCAAGGGAATATTGCGTGACACTTTTCAGAAAATCCCCAACACTTTTCGTCAGGTGATGGACCCGAAAAGGTTCTCAAAATAAGTCAAAACTCAAAACCCAACTTTTACAAGTCAAATTTCAAAATTTTTTCTGGGGGAGGACCCCATACCCCCAATGGTACCTCAAGGGGATCTTGTCTGGAAAAGTGCCCCCCTTTGGAGCCGTGCTGGATCCGAGCCTGCCCCCATACTCATTAGTATCACAGGATCCTTCCCCAGAAAATTTTTGAAAATTTGACTCATAAAAACTGGTTTTCAACCAGCTTTGGTACACCTAGTCCGAATTTATAATTTACTAGCTGTTATACCCGGCCTTGCACGGGTGGGGTGTATAAATTTATTTTTTTAAAGTTTTCTTAAAATACATTTATAATTTTGTAAATTAGCAATATTACAAATCATCCCGGTATCCCAGGCGCCTCTTTCCTATCCCGGTGTTTCTGGTAATTTTCTAATCCAGGTGTTCTCGGTAATTTTTCCTAACCCGGTGGTCCCGGTAATTTTTCTAATCCCGGCGTTCCCGGTAATTTTCCTATCTCGGTGTTTCCGGTAATTTTTATATTCCGGTCCGGTGTCTTTATGGTAAATTTCCTATCCCGGTATTCTCGCGGTTATCAACCCCGGAAGGATGAAGGGCTGAGTTGACCCATGACCAGCTACCCAAGCAGGAGCCGCGAGGCATCGAACCTGGGTCGGTAATGCTCGTCGCCAGACATGCTAACCACTACACCACCGCGGCCACAATTTTAATTTAATTGTATTTAAATATACTTTCAAAATAAACTATAGTTACACCAAAAAATAATTATAAAGTGATTTATAATTCCTTTCATTCATTAATTTGGAGTATAAGCCTAGGAATTTAACTTCCTTTTTAATGAAATGGTCAGCCCACGGCCCAGTTCCATTTGATGCACGGACCGGCACCGGTCCGCGGACCGGGGGTTGGAGTTGGATACCACTGCTGTATACGAGAGAGAGACGACAACTCGCTTAAAAGCGTCTCTGCGCATCCTTGCGCGCAGTTAAAACTGTCTAAATCTTCAATTCTGTCCAAACTGTAGTATGTCGGAATCGATTCTTCGAGAAATATTTATAACCCAAACAGTTACTTCTTGGTCCCAAAAAGGTTCTCAAAATGAGTTAAAACCCTACTTTTACAAGAAAAATTTTTTTTCTGGGGGAGAGGGAGGACCCCCCACCCCCATACCCCAAGGGAATATTGCGTGACACTTTTCAGAAAATCCCCAACACTTTTCGTCAGGTGATGGACCCGAAAAGGTTCTCAAAATAAGTCAAAACTCAAAACCCAACTTTTACAAGTCAAATTTCAAAATTTTTTCTGGGGGAGGACCCCATACCCCCAATGGTACCTCAAGGGGATCTTGTCTGGAAAAGTGCCCCCCTTTGGAGCCGTGCTGGATCCGAGCCTGCCCCCATACTCATTAGTATCACAGGATCCTTCCCCAGAAAATTTTTGAAAATTTGACTCATAAAAACTGGTTTTCAACCAGCTTTGGTACACCTAGTCCGAATTTATAATTTACTAGCTGTTATACCCGGCCTTGCACGGGTGGGGTGTATAAATTTATTTTTTTAAAGTTTTCTTAAAATACATTTATAATTTTGTAAATTAGCAATATTACAAATCATCCCGGTATCCCAGGCGCCTCTTTCCTATCCCGGTGTTTCTGGTAATTTTCTAATCCAGGTGTTCTCGGTAATTTTTCCTAACCCGGTGGTCCCGGTAATTTTTCTAATCCCGGCGTTCCCGGTAATTTTCCTATCTCGGTGTTTCCGGTAATTTTTATATTCCGGTCCGGTGTCTTTATGGTAAATTTCCTATCCCGGTATTCTCGCGGTTATCAACCCCGGAAGGATGAAGGGCTGAGTTGACCCATGACCAGCTACCCAAGCAGGAGCCGCGAGGCATCGAACCTGGGTCGGTAATGCTCGTCGCCAGACATGCTAACCACTACACCACCGCGGCCACAATTTTAATTTAATTGTATTTAAATATACTTTCAAAATAAACTATAGTTACACCAAAAAATAATTATAAAGTGATTTATAATTCCTTTCATTCATTAATTTGGAGTATAAGCCTAGGAATTTAACTTCCTTTTTAATGAAATGGTCAGCCCACGCAGGGCCGGATTAACCATGTCGGGGACACTAGGCAGTGCATGTCTCGGGGCCCCTTTTCCCCCTGAAATATTTTTCCCACCACAACGAACTTTTACTGATAATCACTACGTTGTAGATACGAAATAGAGACGTTTATTTTCATTTGTTTCAATGTTTTGCAATAAACGCTAGTTAAACCAGATCAAGAAAAATTGAAACAAATGAAAATATATTTTTATTAAATTATTTAGTTTGAATATAACTTAAGGAAAAGTTTGTAACAAGTGCAAACGTGCAAAAAATATGCAGATATCATTATTTAAAAATAATGCACCAACCCCAGCCAGAAAAGTCTGCATAAAATCTGCAATAAAAGGCCTAAAATGAGAAAACTGCCGCAAAATATTTTAAAGTTATTCGGCATATTGTTCCGCAGTTTTTTTGCAGAAATTTTAAAGAATTTACACCGATTCTGCAGACAGACTGTAGATTTATTCTGCAGACTAAAATTTAAGGCAAAAGGTTTCAATTCCTTTCAGTTTTTGAGGTTATTCTGTAGTTTTCCTTCATTTTTCTGTGCAGATTTCTTGCAGACTTTTTATAAACTTAAAAGAAATTATTAACTTATTACCCTTTACTCTATGAGGGGTAGTAAGAAACAAGGTATTTTGCCAAATTTAGTCATGAAAACAAATATAAATACTCAGTCAGTTAAAAGTTAAGCAAAAAAAATACAAGTTCAAAGTTTCACACAACTCAATATTTTTATTTATAACAATTAAAAAAATATGAGACATTACAAATAAAATTCTTCTCTGTTTTCATTTGGTGAGATTAATTGATTTATTTTATTCACAATACTTGAAATTAAAATGAGCTATTTTGATGAATTATTTTACAAAAATGCATATTAAGTTTTAAGTGAGGAGTAAATAAGCTTCTTATACCTTACAGTTGTCTGTGAAAAGGAGGAAACAAGTAATTTTAAACTTAGCTTGATAAAACAATAAAAACCAGGAAACAGAATAATATGGAAAAAATAGGAAAAGTAAACTCCTAGGGATAAAAACAAATGTAACTTTTTCCCCTATGTTTAAATTCTGTAAATTTTATTACATTTAAATGTTTACCCTTCTAGCTTTTTTGGAAGCAAAATCTTTCAAAACCTCTTCAAAACTAATGCGTTCTAATACATCATATTCTATTGACATTATAGACAATGAATTTAATCTATTTTGAACCATCGATGAACGAAGACAGTTTTTGATGAGTTTTAATTTTGAAAAGTTTCTTTCACCGGAGGCGTTCGTAATCATCAGGCATCTGTAGATCTGCAAGGCTGTCATTACATTTGGGAATGTAGATTGCACCATATTATTTACAATAAGTTGGTTTAACTCTTCAGCGGTTAAAAATTTTCTATTTTCTTTGTTATCATCCTCTATTTGCTCTACGAAATATTTAAAATGTAACATTTCCTCAAAGAATTCCGGCTCGATATCTTCTGAATAATGTTGCCTAAACTTTGAACAAGCCTCTTTAATTTCTTCGTTGGACATGGATGAGAAGTTAGTAAGAAACCCAAATAGAGAGTTAATTTCTCGGTAGGCTTCCAAACGTCGTGACAATTCGGTGGAAAGCATGTCAAGAACAGGCAAATATGTTTCAATTCTTAACTTATTCTTTCCAGTGTGAAACACGTCATCGGCGGATCCCTCATCGTGTTGCTTTTTTCTTTTTCTAATACGCTGATTTTCATAACTGCAATTTGTTTTTTCTTCCGCCTTTTTCTCATAATGGTCAAATAAATCTCTCTGGGATGTTAAAAAATCCACCAATGATTTTAACAGATCCACTGCCGTTCCAAGTTCGATAGTATTTTTTTGTAAGAAAATACTAACACTATTAATTCTGTCAAGAACGGCAGCCCAGAATAACGTCATTACAGCGTTTTCTTTTTTGTCCAAATCCTTCAGTAAGCATCTGGACTCGTGCCTCACTTGAGAGGGCTGAGTCTTATCAGCTGCAATCGATTCCAAGGCTTTCTGAATATTGTTATATCCTTTGGATAATGCCTTGGTTGCATCGGCCCTCGCGCACCACCTCGTATCGGAGACTCTTTTTAAAACAAATTCTTCACTTGATAGAAATTTCAACATAACTTCCCAGCGATGTGTTGAAGCTGAAAAAAAGTTGTAGAGTGCTTGAACAAATCCGAAGAAGGATATTGCTCCAACGCAGCTCTCTGCAGCGCGTACTCCTACCAAGTTTAACGAGTGGGCTGCACACGGAACGAAGTGTGCGAGGGGATTTATCTTCTTAATATGCGCCTGAAGACCGTTGTAACAACCAGACATATTTGAAGCATTATCGTATGTCTGGCCTCTCAAATTTTCAATATTAATTTTATATTGTTTTAAGAAATTTAAAATTTTAAGAAGTTTTAAATTTTTCCTCATACTAATTTAATAACGACAAAAATTATAATTGTAAAAAAATTCTAAATACAGTATCGAATTTTAAGAGTCTTCTGACATTCCAATAATGCAATTAACTTCATAAACAAATTCAGTAACATTTTCCAGCATCTATTTTTCATTTCAACCTGCTTTTTACAACTTAGGCAGTAGTGCAGTTATGAAACCAAATATAGCATCTAATTACATTTTACCAATCGTTAACTTCAGAGGCGCCCATATACCCAGGGGGGCCAAGAAAAATTTTAGGTTTTCAGTCAGGCATTATTTTCTGGTTTTAAGGGGAAATTCTTGGAAACAATTTTCACATTGCTTTTGAAACAGCTTAAATCATAATAGAGCATTGATATAGTGGAAAATATAAAATAGAATGTTGAAAAAAAATTATTCATTATGGTTAAATGAAGATTTTATTAATTTTTTTCAATTCCAGGGGGGGCGGTACCCCCCCCCCCTTGCCCTTACGATGGGCGCCCATGGTTAACTTATTTTTCTTCAGAAAAGTCTTAATTCCGAATGTTATTTTGAAGAATTTAAAGTTTAAATTAAATTCCATTAACATCTGGAAGACGATATTATTTTTGTAATCAATAAGTAGTAAAGTAGTTCAAAAAAAGTCCTCGTACAATTCCTTTTTTTTGCTTTTAAAATGTCATGTTTCGTAGGTTAACTTTTTTCCGGGAGGATTGATAGCTTAAGCATTCAAAAACACTAGAACTAATGTTACTTACCGAAAAAGCCTCTCCCTCTCCTCTTGGTGAGGATGAACAATAGGAGACCGACGGAGCAAAGGAACTCGTAAAAATAAAGCAAGACTATAAACCGTTTATAACTAGAATACGGTACTGTGATGTAAAACAAAACCAGCAGGGCGCCTCTGTGGAAAATAGTGTAGGCAATTTAACGACATAAAAAAACCTCGAATAAGACAATTGTTGTTGAAAAAAAAACATAATTTTTTAAACTTTTCTAATAACCCTCCGTCGGTCGCAATATAAAACTGAAGCGTTCGGTCACAATGTGCCAAAAAGCACAAATGAAAGAATCGTAATTTTTTACCTTTTAATTTTAATCGCAGAGGCATAAAAACAATAAGGTATATTGGATATGTTATACAGACATGAAAAATACGATTTTTGTTTATAATAATTTAGAAAAAATTTAAAAATAGCACAAAATTAAGTTGACACGGTTGAAATTTATTTCCCTCCCCAGCTAACAGTTTCTTTACGTACAACATAGCCGTACATACCAAGCATCTAAACTTTTTTCTAATCAAAAATAAGAACCAGACTCACTTATTCTTATAACTTAAAATTTTAGGACTTTTAAATAATTATTCAAATATTTCTTAGAAATGTTCTCGACTGATAGATAAACTAAACTTACAATGAAAAAAAGAATACATTTTTGAAATTTCGATAGAAAATTGATTGTTGCTTTTCTACGATATACACATGAAACAAACATACTTTTAATGAGTCAAATTTGTGACTTACCCTTTACTTCTCGAGTATTAGTATAAAAAAGATACGAATACGAATGTACGACCAACAGCACGTTCATACAATATATACTTCCAAAGGACACTCTTTACTTTGTGATTGTGAATTCTTCTGAAGTACGCCTATTAACAAGTGTCCATTGGTCTAGACATGCAGGTCACGTGCACATTTTCAACCTCTTTCTGTCCAAGGACAGAACAGACCCCTATCTGAAACTCGACCCCTTAATTGGAAATAGTTCCCAAAATAAACAAAACATTCCCGTTGAATAGGGGCCCCCCCGGTGAAAATGTCCGAACGATTTATGACCGCGGTATTTCGACCCTTTTCCTCGCTTATCTGGAAGTGTGGGTATCATACATCAACACTGACAGGTGAACCCCTTTCTGATTAGGCTCGCTTGAATGGTCCCTACTTAGAGGGACCCGTTTCTGATTAAACCAAGGCCCACATACTGATCTTCATGTTAAATTTCCACTTAAAGAAAAATTTTAAAAAATCTTAGACCAGTGGGCCCCTGGCTGACGCGGGGCCCCTAGGCAGTTGCCTACTCTGCCTATTGGATAATCCGGCCCTGAGCCCACGGCCCAGTTCCATTTGATGCACGGACCGGCACCGGTCCGCGGACCGGGGGTTGGAGTTGGATACCACTGCTGTATACGAGAGAGAGACGACAACTCGCTTAAAAGCGTCTCTGCGCATCCTTGCGCGCAGTTAAAACTGTCTAAATCTTCAATTCTGTCCAAACTGTAGTATGTCGGAATCGATTCTTCGAGAAATATTTATAACCCAAACAGTTACTTCTTGGTCCCAAAAAGGTTCTCAAAATGAGTTAAAACCCTACTTTTACAAGAAAAATTTTTTTCTGGGGGAGAGGGAGGACCCCCCACCCCCATACCCCAAGGGAATATTGCGTGACACTTTTCAGAAAATCCCCAACACTTTTCGTCAGGTGATGGACCCGAAAAGGTTCTCAAAATAAGTCAAAACTCAAAACCCAACTTTTACAAGTCAAATTTCAAAATTTTTTCTGGGGGAGGACCCCATACCCCCAATGGTACCTCAAGGGGATCTTGTCTGGAAAAGTGCCCCCCTTTGGAGCCGTGCTGGATCCGAGCCTGCCCCCATACTCATTAGTATCACAGGATCCTTCCCCAGAAAATTTTTGAAAATTTGACTCATAAAAACTGGTTTTCAACCAGCTTTGGTACACCTAGTCCGAATTTATAATTTACTAGCTGTTATACCCGGCCTTGCACGGGTGGGGTGTATAAATTTATTTTTTTAAAGTTTTCTTAAAATACATTTATAATTT
The DNA here is from genome assembly GCA_024610705.1 of Tetragnatha versicolor. Lineage (NCBI taxonomy): Eukaryota > Metazoa > Arthropoda > Arachnida > Araneae > Tetragnathidae > Tetragnatha > Tetragnatha versicolor. The sequence goes on along the minus strand of JANDEH010000007.1, from coordinate 2,742,061 downwards.
TGTAAATTAGCAATATTACAAATCATCCCGGTATCCCAGGCGCCTCTTTCCTATCCCGGTGTTTCTGGTAATTTTCTAATCCAGGTGTTCTCGGTAATTTTTCCTAACCCGGTGGTCCCGGTAATTTTTCTAATCCCGGCGTTCCCGGTAATTTTCCTATCTCGGTGTTTCCGGTAATTTTTATATTCCGGTCCGGTGTCTTTATGGTAAATTTCCTATCCCGGTATTCTCGCGGTTATCAACCCCGGAAGGATGAAGGGCTGAGTTGACCCATGACCAGCTACCCAAGCAGGAGCCGCGAGGCATCGAACCTGGGTCGGTAATGCTCGTCGCCAGACATGCTAACCACTACACCACCGCGGCCACAATTTTAATTTAATTGTATTTAAATATACTTTCAAAATAAACTATAGTTACACCAAAAAATAATTATAAAGTGATTTATAATTCCTTTCATTCATTAATTTGGAGTATAAGCCTAGGAATTTAACTTCCTTTTTAATGAAATGGTCAGCCCACGGCCCAGTTCCATTTGATGCACGGACCGGCACCGGTCCGCGGACCGGGGGTTGGAGTTGGATACCACTGCTGTATACGAGAGAGAGACGACAACTCGCTTAAAAGCGTCTCTGCGCATCCTTGCGCGCAGTTAAAACTGTCTAAATCTTCAATTCTGTCCAAACTGTAGTATGTCGGAATCGATTCTTCGAGAAATATTTATAACCCAAACAGTTACTTCTTGGTCCCAAAAAGGTTCTCAAAATGAGTTAAAACCCTACTTTTACAAGAAAAATTTTTTTTCTGGGGGAGAGGGAGGACCCCCCACCCCCATACCCCAAGGGAATATTGCGTGACACTTTTCAGAAAATCCCCAACACTTTTCGTCAGGTGATGGACCCGAAAAGGTTCTCAAAATAAGTCAAAACTCAAAACCCAACTTTTACAAGTCAAATTTCAAAATTTTTTCTGGGGGAGGACCCCATACCCCCAATGGTGCCTCAAGGGGATCTTGTCTGGAAAAGTGCCCCCCTTTGGAGCCGTGCTGGATCCGAGCCTGCCCCCATACTCATTAGTATCACAGGATCCTTCCCCAGAAAATTTTTGAAAATTTGACTCATAAAAACTGGTTTTCAACCAGCTTTGGTACACCTAGTCCGAATTTATAATTTACTAGCTGTTATACCCGGCCTTGCACGGGTGGGGTGTATAAATTTATTTTTTTAAAGTTTTCTTAAAATACATTTATAATTTTGTAAATTAGCAATATTACAAATCATCCCGGTATCCCAGGCGCCTCTTTCCTATCCCGGTGTTTCTGGTAATTTTCTAATCCAGGTGTTCTCGGTAATTTTTCCTAACCCGGTGGTCCCGGTAATTTTTCTAATCCCGGCGTTCCCGGTAATTTTCCTATCTCGGTGTTTCCGGTAATTTTTATATTCCGGTCCGGTGTCTTTATGGTAAATTTCCTATCCCGGTATTCTCGCGGTAATTTTTTTAACCCGGTAATTTTTCCTATTCCGATGTTCCCGCTAATTTTCCAATCCCGGTGTTCTTGTCACTTTTTACAATCCCGATGTTCCTGATAATGTTTAATATCTTGGTGCCTTTATAAAATAACAAATTTGAAACTATAATAAAAAGTCTAGTAAATGAAAAAGTCTAATGATCTGTCTCATTTGAAACAATGTTATATTTTTAACTCGTTTTCCATGAAAAAAATTTTTATTTTTCTCAGTAAATATATTTATTTAAAAGGAAAAAAAATCTTGAAATGGAGGAAATGTCCACGCCTTCGGTGTGGTCTAAAAGGAGATGCGGAACACACATACATACACACACAGCCACAAACGTTTTTCCTATTCTGATGTATAAGCTACATTATTGTAAAATTTTATTAAAATCCATTCAGTAGTTTTTGCGTGAAAGAGTAACAAACATACAGACAAACTTTCACAATTATAATAGTAGTAGGATATTTTTTATAGGATTTGCAATTGGATGAACTTATATAAAAACAGGTTGAAAATAATAGAGTTATCAGAGTAGGAAAGGGGATCTGGGGTAGCTCAGAAAATTTTTGGAAAATTGTCTCTAGAAGCAGGGTTTTAGCTTGTTTTGGTACACCAAGTCCGGATTTCGGGGGGGGCAGAGCCCCCTCGGCCCCTCTTATATACACGGCTGGGCCGAAGCTATACTCCCTCACACAATAACAATTACTACAGAGAGGGGGGGGCGGCTAATAAAAATATGCGCCCGAAGAAGAAGTCGCGGTTTGTCAATGATTAATGCTCGGCGGACATTTATCGTCCTCCATAAATTACCCCTCTCATCAGCAGAAGGACAAAGGGCTCCCTGCATAACGCGATTACGCTGGCCATATTATTGTAATTGATAGGAGGCCTGGTTAATTCAGACACAGCTTTTCCATTACGTGCACTCCTTTGTTGATGCCAACTCGCCTAATACGATCAGTATACTCCCGCTTTTTTTATGTCCCCGCTTTTTATATGTCCTTTTAATACCCCCTTTTTTCCCCTCTCCCCCTGTCGTTATTAGTAGTATCGTCTTCTCCGTATCGTTAATTCTTTCTGGAACAGTTTTTTTTTCGTCACCCTGTTCTTATTTTTTCTCACCCCCGTTCCTCCTTATTGGAAAAGAAGGAATGGGAAAAAATGGCGCATTTAAATTAGGATCTGGATAATGAAAATTTGGATAGGTAAGCTGTCATTTCTTTTTTCCCCTCCCAGGTCTGTAACAGTCGAGGGGCCGTTCAAATATTACGTAAGCGCCCAAGGGGTGGAGGGAGTTTGCTTTTTGCTTATTTTTCCTGACAAGGGGGATATGATAATGAGTGATGCTTACGTAAGATATGCATTTTCGAAAATCTCTTGTTTCTCGCATAAATAATTTCAAAACTCAACCAAAAATAAATTTAACAAAAAATTGAATTAGGAAATCCGATGACGTAAGCACTTTTTTCTGGGGATGCCCCCCCCAAACATTTTGAAATTTTAACCCCGAAAAGTAATGTTTCGACTCATTTTTGAACCCTAAGGCTAAGCGCGCACTAGAGACTTTTGTCACGGCAACTGAGACAACAACCCTGGCTATTGCTAGAAGCTAGAGTGCGCGCATTAAGCGACGAGACTCTTGGTCGATTGCCAAGATCTCGCCATATAGAGATGCATTGCTCTGGAGTGACCTAGTGCTATAGTTGCCGTGACAAAAGTATCTAGTGCGAGCTTAGCCTTAGAGTTACACCCAAAAAGGACAGCTCCTTGTATAAGTCACCTGATTTTCAAGGAGAAAAAAACAGAACTTACTAAAAGGGATGTCAAAATTTCGGGGGGGGGTCCGGCAGTTTCTTACGTAATTATGGTGGGGGGGTTGAGGTTTGCTTCTTTGCTGACAAGGGGGGAGCGGGGGTTAAAAATGACCAAAAAAGTGCTTACGTAATATTTGAACGGCCCCCGAGAGCATAACTTTTTCTTATTCGTTTTTATTCGGTCGCGACATATATCTATATATATATATCCACGGATAAATTTTCATTATCAACTTCTTCATTCATTCAAGTTATTCCCGCGCCTTTTTTTTGTTAATTCCATCGTAATATGCCGCCTCGCCGCGTTATAAATATATAAAGGGGAGGAGGGGTAATTACAACGGGGATGCGACTCTAAAACAAAAGAAGAGGGCATTTTTCACCCGCGAAAAAAAAAAAAAGAGGCGGCGAGTTTGATTAAACTTTGAAATATTCATTAGTCGGGTATACCAGAGGTACCATTATCAGTCGCTGGAGCCGTAATCAAAAACGCAATGCGAGGAGCGCAGATAATTAGTGTGTTTTGAATGTGCCACCTCCAAAGGGGGATTTCTAAACGGGGGGGGTGCTGATGAGGCGCCCTGATATCTATCGAAGGGAACAATGCGCCAAAAAATTACTATATCTCTCCCCCGACCGAATCCGCGGACCGCTTAAATATGCGTAATTAGGCTTTCTTGAGGCTTTGCCCGGGTAAAAATGAGTAATAACAACAACAACAACAACGGGGGCGCAAAACAGGCCAGGTTCGTTAATAAAGGATTCTGCACAGTAATGAATTCCCGGAAACGGAGGGATCTAGTATCTATGGGGAATCGAGATTAGTTGGGGTAAGTAGTGAGTTTTTTCTCTAGGGGAGTTCGTTTCTCCCCAATTTCAGATTGCTTTGCGATTTTGGGGAGCGAGTTTTTTTTTTATTCTGGAATGAGGGGGATTTTAGGTTTTTCTCTTAGTTAGTTCGTTTTGGACTCTAATTTACGTTTTGTGTGGGGCGTTGTTTTAAATTAGGGCGTAACCTGATGGGGGATTTGTATACGAATCCCTCCTGGTGTTGATTAGAGATTTTCGAAATTGCGTTTTTTTTTTCGCTCGTTCTTTTTCACTTTTACGAGTTATTATGATTTACGAAAATTTGATGGAAAAACTTTTCCGGACAAACATGAAAAGTTTGGACCCATTAAGCTTCAGTTTTATACTTTATTTCTACGTTGAATTTTTCTAACATACGGATATGCAGATTCAAAAGTAAATGCTTTTCCTTTAATATTGATAAAGGTAGTTTTAAATGTAATGAAACGTTAGTAAATTAAGTATTTGTTACTTTGTTTTTTATTTGCAAAAATTCCGTTTATTAAATATCTATTCATGATTAATTCAACTAATTTTTTGCTTAAATATTATTTAAAAAAAAGATGTCTAATAGTTATTCTGTAATTGCTTATGTTCTTAATTCCAATAGGTCCGACTTTAAAAAACCTAAAACCTTTTCCCCTTCTTGCTAAAGAGGGTTGACCAAAGGTTAACCTGGAATAAAGCTTTTTCGGCAATTCTGATTGGCTTAAAACTTGTTTCCCTTTTTCAAATACCAATTAGAAGTTAAATACCAGGTTAACCTTTCGTTGGTCGTTAGGTTAGATACAGCAGGGGGGGTTGGAGGTTCCAAGAGGGGGGGGTTTGGAGATTCAAACACCCACCGAAATTTTGACGTCAATTTTTTACTTACGGTTTTTCCTTAAAAATTCGTCTTAAAATGCATAAAACTCGTACTTTTAAGGTTCAAAATTAAAAATTTTTCTTAGGGATATCCCCTAACCCCCCTTGAAATTTTGAAATCTATTATTACAGTCGTTCCTTGAAAATTTTAAAAAGCACTAACAGTGAGAAAGAGGGGAAAGGGAAACTCGGGGGTGGAAAGAATGGGAAAAGCGACTCAAAAACGAGTTAAAATCATGTTTTTAGGGTCAAATTTCCAAAAATTTTATGGGGGAGGACACCCAGACCTCCTCTTTACGATATAAGAAGATGATTTTGATATTGAATATTCTTAGCCCTCCCCTATATACCAAATCCTGAATCCGCCGCAGTCTACTTACCTGTCACCAACAACATCGAACTAAAGTTTCAAGAAAATTTTTTGCCAACCCCCCTGAAAAAAAAGTCTAGTTACGGCCCTATTCTTCAGGGTATATAATTATGTATTAAAAATGCTTGTTTAAACATGAAAAAAATTTTTAAGTGATTTGAGCAACCCCACTGATTTTGAAAACCCGGCGCCCCTGATACCAGGTTAACCTTTCGTTAGTCGTTAGTTTAGATACAGGGCCGGATGCAACTACGTTCTGCGGTGATTTTGGGACCGGTCGAATCCTACTTCCAAACAACTCAACTATCGTTGTCCCTGAGTCATTTTTCCAGCATGCCCCTGATGGTTTTCAAGAACGTCACGAACTACGTCATTGAACCACGTGCATTTGATTGTACCCTGCCTTTCCCGCACTCTGCGCGTCTTGCTACGTAATGGAACCCTTCAACCAATCAGGAGGAAAACGATACCCCGATCGTCGTAGAACGCCACCTCCTGAGCAGGCGTTCTTGGGCGATCATTATTAGGTGATATACGGTTCTTTAGCACGTCGCAGAACGTAGTTGCATCTGGCCCACAGTCGTTACTGGACATACGGCAATGTCATTCTGAAAATATCAAATACGACACATGACAAGACCACGCCAGTCAAAAATCCAACGCGTGCAACCACCACCCCTTCACATCGATTGACATCAAGAGACGAGCACACACACACAAGACAAGGGGGAGAGAAAAAAACCCTTTCAGAATAATAACCCCCTGATTACGAACGGGGACGAGAGTATCACCCCACAAACAACATCTCAAACAAAGGAGCCACTAACTCATCATTTGCATTGACCGTTAATGACGACTAATCTGATGGGAGCCATCCCCGAGGGTCCCCCTTCGCTAACTAATGAAGTCTTCGCTTGGTTTATGGGTCCGCTTTTTCGCATTTATTACGGACCTCCAATTGGAAGGAAGGTTTATTAGACGTTTTTTTTTTCAAAATAAGTTTTCGGGAAAGAGAATACTCGTGTTCGTTTGCGGTTATTGTCGTGATCCGGTTTTCTCCCCCCCTCCTCTCCCGAGGGGCACATTCCGGGACGGAGGAGAGTGTTCGCGGGGGGGGGGAAGATGATGAGGAACAGGAATTAGGAGTTTTGGATGGAGATCCTGTTTGGTCTCCCTTGTTTTGAGGAACTTTGAAGGGAGGAGACATTTTGAACACTTGTATCGCTGAAAATTCGAAGGATAAATTGATTCGGTCACGACAATTTTGTATGCGGTTTGGAATGTTTTTGTTAGAAGGATAAAGATAATTTTGATTCTGGAAATTATTTTGTGAAAAAAAAATTACTAATACATCCAGTTTGAGAGTTTTATTTAAAATAACTTTTAGATATGGTTCAAACACTGATACTCACAAACCAAAAAGTATCTATTAACTTAAGTAATACTCAATAAACTATTGGTATTAAAGTTTCGGCGTGTTCTGCTCAAATAAACTAATAACAATCCATCTAGGAATCTAGGTGGTCAACAATTTGGAGTACTTTTATAAAAAAAGTAATAAAACATATTTTTTCCCATCTATACTCTGTTAATTTTGAACTGGCACCCGAAAATATTTCCTTCCCCACCACCGAATCAGTAACCATGGCAACTATCAACTTCACAGCGACGAAGAAGGCTTACTATTGGCCGCGCGAAGAGCGTAGCCATGGTTACGTTTCCAGCGAGGGGGAAAGCACTATTCTTCAGGCGCCAGTTAAAAATGAATAGAGTATAAACAAGATTTTTATTGCTGAAATCGAAACAAGATCCGGTTAACGTAAAAAATAGTTAACCGTTTCCAAGCAAATCGATTATTATTTATTGAGAATTTAAGCGAAAATTTTCCTTAAAGTGGCCATTATATCCCCATTTACGGGGACGTTCAAATATTACGTAAGCACCTAAGGGGGGAGGGGGTTTGATCTTTGCTTATTTTTGATGACAAGGGGGATATGAGTGATACTTACGTAAGATACTGCATTTTCGAAAATATCTCTTGTTTCTTGCATAAATAATTTCAAAACTCAACCAAAAATAAATTGAATAAAAAATTGAATTAGGAAATCTGACGTAAGCACTTTTTTTCTGGGGATGGACCCACTAACCGAAAAGTAGTGTTTAACCCCGAAAAGTAGTGTTTCGACTCATTTATGAACCCTTAGGGGTACACCCAAAAAGGACAGCTCCTTGAATAAGTCAACTAATTTTCAAGGAGTAAAAAACAGCACTTATTAAAAGGGATGTCAAAATTTCGGGGGGGGGGTCCGGCAGTTTCTTCCGTAATTATGGTGGTGGGGGGTTGAGGTTTGCTTATTTGCTGATATGGAGGGAGGGGGGTTTAAAATGACCAAAAAAAGTGTTTACGTAATATTTGAACGGCCCCTACCTCACTGTATGACATTATCAACCGATTCACAAAGAAGTTTAGACACCAACGAAAAGCTGAGTTGCATTGAATTTCTAAAAGGAAATTAAAAGACAACCTACCGAGATGACAATCACCTGGCAAAGAATTAAAAAGGGGGGAGCATTGTCTCTATAGTCAGAGAGGTAACCTTAATCGACTCGGACACCCCACAAATATTGCGCATAACAAGGGGGACAAAGACCTAACTTCTTGTCGTCGAGCGGGGACAATTCGGAGCGGAGATCAACTAGTCGAGAGGAGACAATTAGACTTGCTAAATTGAGAGGGCGCGATCAGTCACTGTCAATGAATCAGAGGCGAAATTTATCTCGTATAAGAAACACACTCGCTGCGATCAGATTCATTCAAAATAGCTCGAATTGTTAATTACTCTTTGGCACGGTGGGCGAATCGGTGAATCAGTGTTTTGAAGTTCTGCCGAAAGCAACTCAATTCTTGATCGTAAAAATAGTCGGTCCTCTGTGTCACACGAGATGCTTTTGCCAGTACTGAGTTCTAAATTGAAGTTTTGACGTTTATTAAAGAGTAACTCTTTTTCGAGGGGAAGAAGTCTGGTTATTTTTCAATTCCAAATGTAACTGAATTGTTTTCCTATTTTAATTTACATAATCTTATAGTGTAGTGACATAAGCAAAGTACAATATAAGTTGAATCTCAGGGTATCGACTTATTACTTTTTTACACATACTATTTTCAATGGTATGTAGAAGATTATAAATTTTGTTAATCCAATCTGTTTTATAAAATTCGTGCCATTCTTTTGAAATACATTAACCTAACTATATAAAGGTTCCTTTTTCAACTGTGGGATATTTTGAATTACTTAAGTGACAGTATTGGTACATTGGTAGTATGTATTTCGTATACAGATGTAAAGTATCCAACCACATATGCGCGAAAGATACTTCACTGACTTAAATTAATCAGTTTGCCTCTCAATTGATTTGATTTAATAAATTAAAAGGCTGTCGTCTAGGGCAAAGAATTATCTTGTCAACTAAAAACCTTCAATTGAGGTGTTTGCTGCAACAATGAGTTATCTCCACCATTCAGAAACACACATCTTCCTAAAACATTCACATCCTAGAAGTTTTTTTAGGGGTAAAAATGGCAACATTAGCCACCAACCCTGTTATACAAGGCCCTAACTTTGGTGACCACTGCTGGCTGACGCTAAGGTGACGCCTTTTGATGTGAATTCTGATTTTGGAGATAACTCCTTGTCGCAGCAAACACCTCAATTCATTAAAAACAACTCATAAAATCAGACTAAAAATTTTTCATAAAAGCTTAAGTGTAGAGTACAAAGAAAAAAAACGTAAAATCATGTATAAACTTGAGGAAGCCGAATTAGTCCACTGAAAATAGCGAAAAAAAGGGCCGAACCTCGGACAAATTGCAATAAAAGGTTTCTCAACGGTTTTCACTTAGGAATGACCTCAATAATAACATACTAAAAATCGGCCAAAATCGGCTGGAGGGAAGTTTAATTTTTTTTTAATTTTTAAAAAATGGCCGAAAAAAATTTAAAAAAACCCCAAAACAATAATATAGACATGTGATACATGTTTATAGGTTATTTTTGAGTTTTGAAACCGAATATTGCCTTTAGTTTTGAAAAAAAACTGAAATTTCAATTTTTAAAATTAATTTGAAAAATGAGCTATATGAAAAAATTAAAACCCCCCTAAAAACCTAACAAAATCATCAAAAGAGATAAATCAAACGGTTTTCATTTAGAAATGACCTAAATATCAACATACTAAAAGTAAAAAAATTTTACGAGTTAAAGAAGTTCAATTTTTTTTTAAAATTCAACTTTTTTTGCGAAAAATGCATTTTTTTTTTCAAATTCGTGCCCCAAACATTTGAGGCTTTTGAAAAGGTCATTTTTCGGTGGATATTGTTCACAGATAGTTATATAATGGAAAACCGGTGGAATTGACCCTCAATGAATTAGTTAATTATTTAATTTAAAATTTTGAAATTGGTAAAATGTAGTAAAAAGTGAAAAAAGGTAATACTTTGGCATATTTACATCAGAATTTAAAATAATTAACTAATACATTGAGGGTCAATTCCACCGGTCTTCCATTATATAACTATCTGTGGACAATATCCACCGAAAAATGACCTTTTCAAAAGCCTCAAAAGTTTGGGGCACGAATTTGAAAAAAAATTCATTTTTCGCAAAAAAAAGTTGAAATTTAAAAAAATTTAATTTCTTTAATTCGTAAAATTTTTTACTTTTAGTATGTTAATATTTAGATAATTTCTAAATGAAAACCGTTTGATTTGTCTCTTTTGATGATTTTGTTAGGTTTTTAGGGGGGTTTTAATTTTTTCATATAGCTCATTTTTCAAATTAATTTTAAAAATTGAAATTTCAATTTTTTTTCAAAACTTAAGGCAATATTCGATTTCAAAACTCAAAAATAACCTATAAACATGTATCACATGTCTATATTATTGTTTTGGGTTTTTTTTAAATTTTTTTTCGGCCATTTTTTAAAAACTAAAAAAAAATTAAACTTCCCTCCAGCCGATTTTGGCCGATTTTTAGTATGTTATTATTGAGGTCATTCCTAAGTGAAAACCGTTGAGAAACCTTTTATTGCAATTTGTCCGAGGTTCAACTCTATTTTCAGTGGACTAAATGGATAATTGCAGTCAAATTTTTTCTTAATCTTAATGTGTTCCGAATGGCTTAAAACCTCCAAAAAACATTTTAATTTACCTTTCAAAGCCCTACATTTTAAGTTATTTTCAATTAAAAATGGCTTATTTTCTGTCTGAGCTGAAACAGCTTGTGACGTCAAATGTGCCTTGTTCCCGATTGTTGTTATAATCCCGCTTTGAAAGACTGAGCTCTAATTTTTTTACAGCCTATAGTGTTTCGATGAAAACGGTGTTTCCCACTTTTCCAAGAGACACACACATGTGACGTCACATTGTTAGGAGCTTTCCGTATTAAAATATGTCATAATTACCTTAAAAACAGTTTGTGGGAAAAGACGAGCGTATTTTTGGAATCAGGAGATAATTTTTAATAAATTAAAATATAATTTTAAGAGATGCTGCAATTCTCCATTCTGTCTATTGGCATTCATAGAATAATATGTCGAGAGCCCACCTAGGTCGATACCAACAACGCGAGGATATGCGTTAAAAGCATCAGCAATTTACAACCAACATTAAAAACATTCTGGAACTCGAGCTTAATTCGAAGGGAAACAAACATCGCCGGTTCAAAGCCATAAAGCTGACACCAAAAGGTAGAGCAACCGACACCATTATATAAAGGGCAACAACGACCCCTTTGATGGAACGAAACTGGCGCATATTCAATCGCACTTAACGTGCCCGACCGAATCGCAGAAAAAAACCCAACTTTAACTCGAGAATCTGAGCCTCGAGGAGCAATTAAAATCCAGCAACTGTTACTCTTTAATTGTCTTTATGGAGAGACCACCCGCGGAGCTCTTCGAGCAAAAAAGAACCGCTTCGCCGTTTAACGAGCAAAATTATGCAAAAGTCGCGGACCGACAACAAAACACGGAGGAAAAAGCGCCACATTCCGTTAAACAGGACGAGAAAAGGATCACGACTTTTACCATAACAAACAAGCCTTTCTTCCACTGTGTTGTGATGGTCAGGTTTTAAGTTGCCATTGTCTTTCTATTATAGAGTGCTTTTGCCTTCTTTACCATGTTGGGAAATACGGAAGAAGAAGAAAAAAAAGACTTGGAGGTTTTTTAAGAGAGATGGTCTTTAAAAAAAAGCAGCCGTGATTGAAGTGTGTTGATGAGGTTCTCTATAATTCACGAACTGCATAATTATTTCACGAGGTGAGGTTTTGTTTGCGCATTTTCGAATTCCTGAAGAAAAGGTTTCTAAACAGGCAATGTCAACAAAAGATCGAGGGGAGCAAATCCACCAGGATATATAGAAAATAAAAGCCTCCATAGAAACTAAATGGACCTCCATAGAAATTCCCCCAGTGCATCCACGTAGTGTGCATTGAATTGGGGTTATTTTTAAGGCAACACAGTTATACCCTAAAAACTTCCAAAATGTCGATTAAAAAATTCTTGCATTTTTCAATGCCCCATACCATTAGGAATCTATGGTCAAAGTTTCAGACTTGAACTCCATTTCGTTTGGAAGTTATCTTAAGTTTTCTTAGCGACATCAGGCTCAAATTTCTAAGTCTCTAGAACTGTAAGTGCATTTTTTTCAGACTTCGTTTTCGGTGACAATGTCTGGTTTCTATTCCGTAAGGATTTTACACTTCTCATGATAGAGTATTAAAATTTTTTGTGCATACTTATAAATATATATTCTATTCTTAAAAAAGCCGACGTGCTGGCGGAGTGGTTAGCGTATCTGACTGCGAAGCCGTACGTCCGGGGTTCGAATCCCCGTTTGGCATGGATGTTAATTTCTGTCCTAGTGTGATGTATGAATGTGGCCCCCTGTAAAAAGGGGTTGTGCAAGTGAATGGGTGTGTGGCGCGGGCAACAGTACCTCACCTCCGTGGCTTCGGTCCACAGGTGCTCGCTGGGTAACGCTAAGTAGGTACTTCTTAGGGCATATCAGCGGTAAATGGATAATGTCCAGTTGTACCCGCCCATTAGAAAAAAAAATATTCTTAAAAAGTTAGCTTGTACTTTGTGTCCTATTATGATAGTTATTTTTTTTAAATCTCAAAATGTACAGATAGACAATTTTTACGCTTTTTTCAATTTTTGGTTATAAAAACCATTCTTGAAGTCAAACAAAGAAAACAATTGTTTAAATACTAGCTAGCATTTAATAAGTAGTATCCAACAATACTTAAAGACCAAAAACATTTCTAAAGAACTTAAATTGACAGTTTTATAAGATTTTTTAAAAACTTAAAAAATTGTTTTTTTAAATTTTGAAAAAAAAATGGTTCATTTAATTGACCCGAATTTTGAAAATATGTTTATAAACATTCTTTTGAACAAAAACAGCTATTTACACTATGTTTAACTGCATAAATAAAGATTTTTCAAAAAAGGGTACTGTGTAGCCTTAATTTTATAAAGGTAATCTTATGAACAAAACATTTTAAACACTTTATGTACTAACACAACTGAACTGTGTGAAAAGTAAGCAAATTAAATATTTCAGGACTCGCGTCACAATACAAACCGAAGTGAAGTGTCACAAAAAAGTTAATACCCATAAAAAAACGCTACCTGATTTTTAAATCCCATTTACACGGCCGCGAAAAAAGAATCTGCGATTCTTCCCTTTAAATACATCCCCTTAAATCGAACAAAAAGAAACCCTCCACCCAATCGCTCCCCCGACTGCAAACAACAACTCAACCCACCCGGTCGGAGAAAACCTCACAATTGATCTGGCAACAAAAGATCACCAAATCCAGCTGCGCAATTTAACGGGAAAACCTTCTAATTCCGCCGTATCACCAAACCGGCATAACGGTTTTAAAAATTCCCCATCAGTCCCGCTTTTCCGGGCGCTAATCCCATTAAAGTCCGCTTTTCCCGGGAGACGGGGGGTGCTTTAAAACACGAGGATTCTCCAGGGGGGAATCTGGAGAGGGGGTTACCGAGATTAACACGAGGGGTTCCGATTGGGTATGAACCTATTCATTTCTGGAGAGGCTGTAGAGTTGAAATACTCCAGAGGGCACATCGGAATCTATGCCATCTCCCAATAACCTCACAGTTCAGCCCTCCTGGCATCTTTATTTGCCCCCCTCGAAAATTTTCACAAATTCTATCCACAAGCACTGCCATCATGGGGGTAGCCAGGGAGGGGCAGCTTCCCCCCTTCTAAGACATGAGTAACTTATTTCTAGCTAAGTTTTTAGAGTCAAATTTTCAAAATTTTTCTGGGGGAGGGTCCCCATGCCCTCCATTTGTATTTAAACCTTTATTATTCACATTTTTTAAATAACAAAATCATTAAACTCAAAATTATACTTAAAAATGTATTTGTATATGTAAATTTATGGTCTACAAGTCCTAAAGCAGTTTAAAACCCTTTTTTAGGATCAAATTTCGCAAAACATTTCTGGGGGAGGACCCCCAAACCCCCTTTGATAATTGTTTCCCCCATTATTACAAAAAACTGTTCCTATATTAATATAAGAACAGATCACACGAATTAATAAAGTTATCTTGGACGAAAATTCAACCCCAAAATGTATAACTAACTACTTTAAATATATTATATATATGCATGGAAGGGGCTGAACTGACTAATATTTTTTGACCTATTATATATAGGCTAATTTTTTTTAACTTCTATATACCCTCGCACTGATTGAAAAGGGAAGTTAGGGAATGGACAACCTTTATAAAATTATGTCTATTTAAAGATTAACAAGGAGTGATTCACCTCGAGTTTCGAATTTTCATTTCCAATTCTGGAGCTTAATACATGGAGCAGTTCCTTCTACAGTTTAACCCAAAGGATCAAAAAATGGGTTAAAACAGTACTCATACATGTGATTACTCTGACAATAAGTTGGCGGAAATATTTCTTATAAAAATCTATGGCACCTAAATTTTCTTTCATTTTAAGTACATCGGTTTCTACTCCCGAGATCTAACGATTCAATATGATAGTCATATTTTTCACCTTAAATATTAACAAGTTTTCATATTACTTCGATATTTTTTTTCGATATTACTTAATTAAAATTTATTTCTCGGCAACACTCGCAGCCAGAGTTTTCAGTAAAAAGCGATTGGAGAATAAGAAAGTGGAATTATAGTTTTGCAAATCGAATTGTCGGATTTTAATTTTGCTAAACAAACTGGCGGATTTCCGCCAATTGGCGGAGGATTCACATGTATGAGTACTTAAAGCTTCAAATTTCTAAAATTATTCTGAGGAATTTTCTACCCACAGACCCCCCTTTTTGCTTGAGAACATGTATTGTAAGCAAATTACTCAAGTTGAGTTACAATATTTCTCAAAAGATTTTTTCTTATTCATTGTTTGTTCTTGTTGTTTAATATGTGTTTTTATAGGGTTTTTGTGTGTCTTTTATAGTGTTTTTAGTGTGTCTTTTACTTTGTATTACCAGTCATGTAATTGGATTTTTATCTGTTTGACTGTAGAATAAATAAATAAAAGGTAAAACTAGAAAAATTTAGGAATGATTAACCTCCTGAAAACTCCCTTGCCCCCCCTGAAAAAGTGGGCGCCCCACCAAAGGGAAATTCCTGGCTATGATGGGCCTGCCAGAGTACCTGGTATCTCAAACCAACTTTATTCACAGATAGGTTCACCAATTTAGCGATATAATACATTTTTAATCATTGTTGCCTTAAAATTTCGATCTTAGCTTGTTGCCAAATACGTGTTCTTAAACAGATATCATCTTCCAAGGAGAAAAAACAGAAAATTTTAATTTTATTCAAATTTTGAAGTCATATATGTTTGTAATTAATTAACTAATAGCTTCAAAAATTCGAACTGAAACCCCAAATTTCATTTGTTTAATAGTAATAAAAAGAAAAGCATAAATGATTGTAAATTTAATTGCAATTGGTTACTTGGTAAGAATTTATTAAAAAAACCCCCTGCAAATTTTTAAAAAATACTTTGAAAGATTATCTAGAATAATAATTCCACTAAAAAAAATTTCAAAATGAAGTTGCGACCGATCTAAAATGCCGTCACCTCTTCTATCACACGTTACAATGGTTAATTGCAGTCAAATTTTTTTTAATCTTAATGTATTCAGAATCTCTCTATATTAAAAAAAAGTAACAGTGACCGCCGCCGCCGTCACCGTCACCGTCGCCGCTGATTTTGAAAATTTTATTTTTTAACAATTTGAACTATCACTACGCAAAAACTATTTGAAGGAATATTATGAAATTTTGACCATTGGTAGACAAATGTATGAGGGTAATTTCAGTCTCCTGACCTAATTAATTAGATAATTAGTTCTGGAGTTATTTAATGTCAAAGTCGAAAATTATTTTTTTCGGCTGCGAGTTCGCCCCCAGAAAAATCTATTTACAGCAGAAACATGATTTTTTGCAGACGCATACTCTTAGGTATGAAGTTTTGCACCTCGTCGCCCTTTTTTCGAATTTCGAATTATTTTTGGAGTTATTAAATTCTAAAGTTTCGAAATTTTTTACCCGTTTTCGGTTTTTTCGTTATAATAGAAAAACTAATCACAGTAGAACTATGATATTTTAAACACGCATACAATTATTTTTTATAGAAAGATTGGCGTTTCGTTTTTCAAAAAAATCGAATTAGTTTTAGAATTATTAAGATACCAAGTTTCAATTTTTTCTTCTCTTTCTGGTCGTTCACTAGAGAAACAGGCGATTATTTTATGAATCTGATTTCTTATTCCCGATGATTCACTAGATACACACGTGCATTTTATAAATTTAAAAGTTTTTTGATGGCATTTTTTTCTCTAAGATGGTTGATGATAATTAGTAGACTTGCTGGATATTTTTGAAAACATTTCGGTTAAATTAATGGTAAACTAAAAAGGAATATTTTAGTAACAGTTTATTTTGATATTTTGGTAGTAATGGTTCGCATTAAGTTATTGATAAGTTAAAAAGTTTCGATTTTAAATGATGATTTACTAAGCAGACAAGTTCAAGGTTTTACTGGATAGTTGAGATGAAACAAGCGAGCTCTGCTCGCTAAGATCGCGAAGCGATCTTCATAGAACTGCGAAGCAGTTCCGGGGGTTGGTGAGCGATAGCGAGCAGGGGGCAGAGCCCCCTAGTGGTTTAAAAACTCCAAAAAACATTTTAATTTACCTTTCAAAGCCCTAAGTTTAAGTTATTTTCAATCAAATACAGCCTCTTTTCTGTCTGAGCTGAAACAGCTTGTGACGTCAAATGTGCCTTGTTTACTATCATTCCGCTTTAAAATACTGAGCTCTAGTTTTTTTAGAGCCTAGTGTTTCGATGAAAACGGTGTTTCCCACATTTCCAAGAGGCACATGTGACGTCACACTGTTAGGCGCTTTCTGTTTTAAAATGTATCATAATTAACTGAAAAAAATTTTGTGGAAAAAGACAAGCATATTTTTGGAATCAGGAGATAATTTTTAATAATTTAAAATTGAATATTCAGAATGTTAAGAGATGCCGCAATTCTCCATTTCAAGCTTCTCTGGCCTTCTGAGTCTGGTTGGCCATGAATATATACCCTCCCTTTTTTTACTTTAGAATGAACGAACTAAATTCAATAATGATGTTGAATTCATAATGTTGACAAATTTTATAAAGCCACAAAATAATATGTAGGTCGCTTAAAGGTTGCTATCGTGCTCCCTCTATGTACTTTATCTCTTACGAGTTTAAACCCATTGGAGAGTGGGGGATGAGGCCATTGTTATTCATTCTTTGTCTGCGCCCCGATTTTGCCCGGTGACGAAGCCCCTGAGTTTCATTTGGAAGGGGTTGCCCGCCGAAGAATGGGGGTATTGTCTCTCTTGGAATCAAACGATTTGGTGTTCGGGAATCAAGGTTTGAGGAGGGAAAGACGAGTTCTTCTGCACGTTTAAAAAAGAATTTACTGAAGGGTAAATTAAGTGGGATTACGTGGAAGATATTTCTAGCTTACGTAATTTACGCTTGCCCTCTAAATCCAACTTTTATTAAGAACTTCAAGTAGGTGGGTACTGTTCTCCTAAAAGTATAAATAAGAAGTATCAAGCAAGAAGGGTTACATTTCCTGTCCAAAAACGAATAAAAACCAAAACCTCATATCCCCACGAAAATTCACGACTCTTAACTTTGGGCGGATTTCCATGCAGGGACCTAAGCGACGGGACAGTGATGTCGAAGTGAAAAGGGTCGAAAATTCCCTGTCGCTTCCCTCGTCAATGTGGAATCGGTCCACATTGTTCCTTCCATTGGTTCTTGGCGCTGTGACGTAGTAGTTACGTCTGAATTTATAACGAAAGTTTCGACCAGTCGCGTCGGTTTAGTCGCTGCATGTAAACTCGCTCTTAATCCCAACGAACGCAGACAATAAGAAAAATATCATAACTTCGTATCCACTTTTAACCCTTTACAATTAGGCCTAAATTACTACCGCCTGGATATCGCAAACCTTGATGAGTCCAAAGAAAAAAAAGAGTTTTTACGAGCGAAAAACCATTACGCTACAAACCGAATCCATTTCAAGACGATATTTCCGGATAGGTAATGGCGGACATACACAGACACGTTCGAGGAATTAGAAAGGACCAACCAACCCTTTGGATCCGAAAAAGCGATCGCACAATTTCCCCTTTCCGTGACTCTCAGCATTGAACTGTGTTACGCCCTGCTGTGGTAGTGACACCCCCGCGTTTTTCGGGATCTCTGCTGTCGTATGCAAATGGAATTATTATTGTGCTCAAGGACAAGCAGGCATTGACTGCGAGCTTGCCTTACTAATGCTCTGTTCAATTAGAATTGGCGCCTGAGATGTAATGTATTATAGTCTGTTCATTTAGAATTGGCACCTGAAACAGGTTCAAAAACGCTCAATAATGCAATAACGCTCATCACACAACTTCAGTGACCGATTTTTTAATAGTACTAGGGGGCTCTGCCCCCTGCTCGCTATCGCTCACCAACCCCCGGAACTGCTTCGCAGTTCTTTGAAGATCGCTTCGCGATCTTAGCGAGCAGAGCTCGCTTGTTTCATCTCAACAATCCAGGCTCGTCGGCTTAGTTAATGCTCCTTTGATACCGAAGCTACTCATCTCTCTAGTTTATCAATGATTTAATTCGAATCATTCATTCCCTCGAAGATATCAAAATAAAACTGTTTCTAAAATATTCATCTCTTAACTTCAATTATTCTTTCTTCAATTATTGAATAGAAATGTTTTTAAAAAAATATCAAGCAAGTCTACCAATCATCATCAACAAACTTAGAGTAAAAACAAGCCTTTAAGAAACTTTAAATTTTTAATATGCACGAAAACATCTAGTGAATCGTCGGAAATTAAAGAAATAAGACTCATAAAAATAAGCTGTTTCCCTAGTGAAAGACCAGAAAGAGAAGAAAAAATTTAAACTTTTAATCTCAATAATTCTAAAACTAATTCGATTTTTTTAAAAAACGAAACGCCAATATTTTTATAAAAAATAACTGTATATGTGTCTAAAATATTGTACCTCTATCATGATTAGTTTTTATTTTATAACGAAAAAATCGAAAAATTGTCAAAAATTTCGAAACTTTAAAATTAAATTACTCAAAAACTAATTCGAAATTCGAAAAAAGAGCGATGAGGTGCAAAAATTCATGCCTAAGAGTATGTGTATGCAAAAAATCACGTTTCTGCTGTAAATAGATTTTGCTGGAGGCGAACTCGCAGCAGAAAAAAATAATTTTTGACTTTGACATTAAATAACTCCAGAAGTAATTATCTAATTAATTAGATTTTGGAACGAAAATGATTATCATGCATTTGTCTACCAATGGTCAAAATTTCATAATATTCCTTTGAATAGTTTTTGCGTAGTTAGAGTTCAAAATGTTCAAAAATAAAATTTTCAAAATCAGCGGCGACAGCGGCGGCGGCGGCGGTCACTGTTACTTTTTTTTAATATAGAGAGATTTTAACTACTTATGTTTAGGCTGCCTTGTCATTGCAGAAGAAATTTTTTTCGACGATAATTACAATAATAACTGCTTCTAATACATATCGTCTCAGGCGCCAATTCTAAATGAACAGACTATAGTTTGGTGGGTATATTTGGAGGTAAAACGTTTTTGTTTTGAAGGAAACAAATCACATATTGCTTTCAAAATTTGCTCTATGATGGAAAAAGTTAATAAAACTGACTGAAAACACTCACCTTACAGGACAAAAAGAAACTTGTGTTAACAGAGAAATTTTGAAGTAATAATAAAAAGCCAAAATTTAAAATAGTTTTATTACATAAATTTTATCTAATTGAGAATCCTTCCTTCGCAATAAAGCCCAATTCCCATGGGATGCGGTTTTAAATCCGCAAGCGCGAAAAACGCTTCCATATTTTCCCTACGTTTTCTAAAGAAGAGTAATCCTTTCTTTGAAAACTAGACTCGCAGGAGCACATGTTAAGAAAGAGCCAATCACAGGCCTAGAAAAAAACCCCAGCTCTGCTTGAAATTTGCAAAACCGCTTACTGTTTTTGGTCACATGATTCCCTCCGACCAATAAGAAAGCCCTATCAAACAATAACAGCATCCATTTTATTTGGATACTTCGTGAAACTGTGTGTAAATAAATGGTTTAATTTTATTGGATACTAGCTGGTATGCCCGGCCTTGCACGGGTGTAGAGTATAAATTTATTATTTTTAAGTTTTCCCAAATACATTTCTAATTTTGTATAATCAGCATTTACCAATCATCCCGGTATCCCAGGCGTTTTTTTCATATTCCGGTGTTCCCGGTAACTTTTCCTATTCCGGTGTTTCTAGTAATTTTTCTTATCCCGGTGTTCCCGGGTGGATTAAAATTCCATCAGTTCTTAAGGAATAAAATTTTTGAATGGTTTCCACATTTACATGGAAAAAGTATTCTAAAAATTATTTAAAATTGCTTAGATCCCTTGATTAATCATATTTCAGGAATTAACGTTTTCGGTGAAATTATTCAATAATTAAAGCTTTTCAAAATCAATATTTTCTTGTTGAAAGGTAGTTTTAACCGTTTTTTTGTTTGTTAACCAACTTTCTTAAAAGGTAAAATATTATCACCTTTTGATTTTACATCCTCGTTTCCATGGAGACTATCTTAACAACAATGACATTCCATAAAGTTTTTTAAAATATAAAAATCAGATAAACTCTCAAATAAAAATATGTTAAACTGTACTTAAAATTTTTAAATTTCATTGAAATAGATTTTTAAATTATTAAT
This sequence comes from Tetragnatha versicolor, assembly GCA_024610705.1. Lineage (NCBI taxonomy): Eukaryota > Metazoa > Arthropoda > Arachnida > Araneae > Tetragnathidae > Tetragnatha > Tetragnatha versicolor. Next base: position 2,721,277 of record JANDEH010000007.1, on the reverse strand, counting down.
ATAATTTTTAAATAGACTTGTACCTAGTGTTTCTATTAAAAACTTGTTGTTTAGCATTAAATTTTCTTTGTAACAATGGAGTAAGCAGATCTCTTGTTGAGGAGAAATAAAGCTATTTCAGCAAAATGACCATAAAAAGGGTCAAAAGAGGGTCAAGGGGTCAATTAAAGTTTTCGAAACATAGCCTATGTTTTTTTCTGAGTTTTTTTACGTAGGTATACCAAGTTTGGTGCAGATCGGAAGTAAACTGTGGATTTGTATAAAAGACAAACATACATACATATATACCCGTACACTTGATTTTATTATATTAGATCTACTAATTTTGAAGAAATATGAATGTTTAAATACAACTTTAATGAACACAATAAATAAAATTGAATTGATAGGGACTTAAGAAACCAAGCGGAATCTTGTTATCGTCCAAGTTGCACTATAACATGTTCAATAACAAGTAACTCTACGTTTACTCTGTACAAAAACAAACTACAAAATGAACAGAAATAAAAAATAATAAATTTACCAATCAGTTATAAACCATTTCATATTAGAAAAGTAGGGCATTTCTAAGGATCAGTTTGACTTTTATAACCATCGATTTTACGACCAAAAATCGTCAAATGCCCACTCTAGGTCTTAGCCTATACAAATATAGGAAGGCCCTTCCGTACGGAAGTTTGGGGCCGTTCAAATATTACGAAAGCACTTCAGTTTTAACCCCACCCAGAGGCGGATTTCCTTGGTACACGCCGTGCCTTGACTTTTGGTTAATTATTTTTTTTGGGGGGGGGCGGCAAAGGAAGATCCAGGATTTGTTATTTGGGGGGCTATGAATTTTTATAATCTGAATTTCGGATATAGATTTTATGGTAGAATTTTTTCGTTTTGACGAACTTAATAAAAAAATAAAACTGTAATAATAGAGTAACAGGTACCAAGGGGGTCTGGGAGTCCTCCCCCAGAAAATGTTTGAAAATTTGACTTTGGTGCATAAAATGCCATATTATGTAATATAAAACTTTTCATTTGACATCCCTTTTAGTAAGAACTGTTTTTTTTCTTCTTGAAAATTAGGTGACTTACAAGGAGCTGTTCTTTTTGGGTGTAACCCTAAGGGTTCAAAAATGAGTCGAAACACTACTTTTCAGGGTTGAAATTTCAAAATGTTTGGGGGGTCCATCCCTAGAAAAAAGTGCTTACGTCAGATTTCCTAATTCAATTTTTTGTTAAATTTATTTTTGGTTGAGTTTTGAAATTATTTATGCAAGAAACGAGATATTTTCGAAAATGCGGTATCTTACGTAATCATCACTCATATATCCCCTTGTCAGAAAAAAATAAGCAAAGAGCAAACCCCCTTTAGGTGCTTACATAATATTTGAACGGCCCCTTTGGAGGCAACCTCCCCAAACCACACAAAGAGCTCCCCACCTTTTCCTTTGAATGCTGCTATCAACCCCCTTTTGGGACATAAAACCGATGGTTGTAAAAGTCTAACTTAGCCCTAACACCCCTTGATTTCCTAAACCAAAAGACAAAGAAAAATTAACAATGCTACAGTTGAAATATCCACAGAAGCCTCCAAAAACCAAATTTATTAAAAACCCAAATCCAATTAACGCAGATCGGAATGAAATAAAGTTACACCGAGAGCTCCTTCTCATTAAGAACAATGCAAATGACCCGACATACTTACAAATCTATTTGCTCCCTCTCATTAGCTCGTATAACAAGTCAAGGATCGTTCGCCTCCCCTTGCATTAAAGAGTCACGGCATTCTTCCCTCTTTATCGGGTTATCGCGGTTTGCTTTTAACGGTATTGTAATTTTGAGTGAAGGCGATTATATCCAGGTAGTAAGTCATGTTGGTGAGTGGGACCATGGATAGTTTAAGGTTTTAAAGGTTTTGTAGACTCTACACATGCGTTGATTACATGGCAGCGGTGTATATAAGGGGGGGGGCGAAGGGGCCCTGCCCCCCCCCGAAATTCTGACTTGGTGTACCAAAACAAGTTAAAACCCTGTTTTTTTTGTCAAATTTCGAAAATTTTTCTGGGAGGGGGGCCTAGACCCCCCTTAAGTAATTGGAACTTTATCATTAAAAACTTTCCTGATAATATCATTAAAATCTAAATCCTACCTAAGAATGTATGCCTGAACTGTTTTTTAGGGTCAAATTTCAAAAAATATTTCTGGGGAGGACCCCCAGAACCCCCTTAAGTAATTGGAACTGTATTATTTAAAACTTTTTAATGATAAGTTCATTAAAATTCACAAACTCTACCTAAGAATGTATGCCTGAAATTCGGACTAAGTGTATCAAAACCAAGTTGAAACCCTGTTTTTAGGGACTGATTTCCAAAACTTTTCTGGGGGATATATCAAAAAAAGAACTCTATTACGTTTAAAAATTTTTATTAAGTTCATAAAAATGCAAATTTTGCCTAAAAATTATAGGGTGGGTTGGGGTAAAATGGGTCAATTTTAAGGTACCTTCACATTCTAAGTTTTATTTCATCAAAACTATTACTTTTTAATGATTTCTTTCAATTGGATCTTGACACTACAATCCTTGAGAACATTTTCATCTAATTTTATCAAATATTTTTTAGTTATAAGTTGGTTAAACTTAGCATCAAAAGTAATGACCTATTTTACCCCAATGTGGGGTAAAATGGGTCTCATTGCAAAAAGATGTCAAAAATATATTTATTACTAAATATACATGAAAATAAGAAAAAAGGCAATCGGCTAAGCCGTTTTTATCTGAAAAAATTTGTTTTAAGTTGCACTTTAATGAAATTCTAAAAGTCCGAAGTTAATGAACATTGTTCAAATTTAGCAATTAAAATACTTCGTTTGGATAAAAAAATAAACTTGTATGACAGTTCAATGTATATTTGAAGGAAATAAGTTTAAAACATTGTTTTACTTAATACAGAAGGCCTCCTAACTATGACCCATTTTACCCCAAGTACAAAATATTGTTATAAAAGATAAAATACTATTTTATATTTTTCTAAGCTGATTGGCTTTAAATGTCTCTCAGACTTTCTTTTATGGAAAAATATTACAAAAGTCTGCTGTAATTTATTACAATATATAGATATTTTGGAAGTTAGTAAACCCTGTTTTTTCGATGACATCGTTTACGGTTCAAATTAAATATTTTTTCAGTCCTCAAAATCATAAATATTAATTTTTGACAGTCGAAAAATATTGCCAATAGATAAAAGATTATAATACAAAAAAATGAGCGAAAATTATTCAATTTAAATTTGATTTATATCGAGTTAATTAAAACTGACCCATTTTACCCCAAGACCCACTTTACCCCAACCCACCCTATCTAAAATTCTGATTAGAGTCAGATTTCCAAAAAATCTCTAGGGGATTACCCCCTATCGTAGTTAGAACTTAATTACTTAAGTATAAGGTTTTTTATATTAAGATCTCTTAGAAGCAAATTCTTCCTAATAATGTACTAAAAACCTACTTAAGACCGAATACATGGGAGGGGTGAGAAATATTTAAATTTATATATACGCCACTGGTGCAAACGCTTCAAGGGGGGAATCAAATGAAATAGGATATAGGGCAATTAAAAATTTCGGTAACTTCTTATTAAAGAAATGCTGTAACTACCAAGTTACCTAGGATTACTCTAAAAATCAGGTTGAAGCCTTGTTATAAGATTTAAGAGCCAAATTTTAAAAACGCTTCGGGTGAGTAGAGCCCTCCCCGTTTATTACGTAGTTTCATGTTACGTATACGCAATTTAAAAATTTGTTGCGTGTCTAGTTTTAAAAATATGCACCTATTAATTTTTAATAGCTTGATTTAACCTCTAATGATTGCATGGAATTGAAGTCAAAAATAGCTATAACTAAACTCGAGTTACTGAGACACTGCACTAAACTCTAAATAAAACTGATGCATAGTTTCATATCATCATATTTCCTTTTAAAAGCACATTGGAGAACATTATGACCATTTTCCTCAAACGTTAGGGGCCATTCATTAATTACGTAAGGGTCCCGAGGGGGAGGGGGGGTTGGAAAAATCTCTACATACCCTTACTTGGGGGGTGGGGGGGTCAAACCAATTCTTACGTAAGATTTTCCTAGTTAATATAAACAAATTCCAATTATTCTAATCAAGAGATAATAATATAATAGTAATATGTAGTTGACAGCAAGAATATTACTTATCTGTTGAAAAATAAAAAATCTTTGATTTACGTCAAATGGAGAGTTTTCTAACATTTTATTGTTTTGAAAAACATAATGGAATCTTACGTAAGAATAAGGGGGGAGGGGTTTGAAAAATCTTACGTACCCTTACATGGGGGTAGGGGGGGTCAAAAATTGCCAAAATCATCCTTACGTAATTAATGAATGGCCCCTTAGGACTAAAAAGGACCAAACAGAAAAAGAGCTCAGGTAAAGACCCCCAAGAGACTTCCAAACATTCCTTTTTTTTTAATTCGAAATTTTTTGGGAATTTTTAACATGCCATCTGACGAAAGCGTAACAATAGCTCTTCAAAGTGAGGCATGCCAAAGCCCAATTTTTTTTTGTCCGGAGATCGCGTTTCTCTTAGCCAAGCATCGCCGCCCGACTTCAAAGGGAGCTTGGTATCATCACATCATTAACAAGCTATTTAAAGTGACGGATCGGCCTGTTCAATCCACTTGGCATGTTCATTTGGACTCTGTTGTCATTGCAAGTTTGACTCACCGAACCTATTCAACAACTCGTTTATTTCAATTTACCGAGCAAGTGCGGCAGTTATTTCATTTCAGTTATGTCTTAAAAGCTCTAAATCAGGTCTCCGTTTTAAAATGGAATGATCTCTGCGGGCCAAAAGCAATATAAACTTTCCATTGCTTGTTCATTAATATTAAACGAAATTAAAAACGCTCAACCAAAAAAATTATAATGTATGTGTTCGAAAAATATTTTAGGTTTTTACATTATAATTCAATTAAAATTTTTTGGTCAATTCTAGGTTTATGTGCTACGCTTCAGAAAGTTAGTTGAAAAATAGTTCGTTTTCCTTTGGCAAATTCTTTTGAAAACCTCTAAAAATGTTTTCATGTTTAAATTTTTTCTAATTATATTTACAAAAATTAAGAATCATTCAAGACTCAAAGAGCCGCTGGCGGGTCTGTTCTAAATTGTCTAAAAATCGGGAATTTCTAAACTTTTCTTATCTTAAACCTCATATGAAATAAATATTGTTTGCCGTCAATATCTATACAAAATATTTTTTCAGGAAAATAATTTTTTGTAAGTATTTAGGGACTGAAGCTTCAACTTGTTGAGCTCTGTATTAAAGGAGGCAGCCTTTATAATTATTGATGATTTTATTATTTTGAGAAAACATTTTCTAGACATACGGGATATTTTCGTTAAGGGATCGTGCAAAAAGAAAAAAAAACAATTTTTTTACAGGTGTATTAGGAAGTTAAGACACAAAGAGAAATTTTCGAATTATCCACTACCTCGAATCAAGGACGTTCAAGTTAACCCAAGCCCTACTGTATTCAGGGCCGTAACTAGACTTTTTTTCGCGGGGGGGGTTGGCAAAAAATTTTCTTGAACCTTTAGTTTGATTTTGCTGGTGACCTATGTAAGAAGACAGCGGCGGATCCAGGATTTGGTTTTTGGGGGTCTACAAATTTTCAATATCAAAATCGTCTTCTTATATCCTAAAAGGGGGGTCTGGGGGTCCTCCCCCAGAAAATGTTAGGAAATTTAAGTCTAAAAAGCAGATTTTCAACTCGTTTTGGTACACCTAATCCAGATTTCGGACATACATTTTCAAGAATTGAATTTACAATTTGGTAGGATTTTTGCATTTCAACGGACTTTTTACAGAAAAGTGGTATAAGTAATAGGTTCCAAATTCCACAGGGGTCTGGGGGTCCTCCCCCAGAGAGTTTCTGGAAATTTGACCCTAAAAATAGGATTTTAACTCGTTTTAGAGTCGCTTTTCCTTTTTTTTAGAACCATGAGTTCCTACTATCCCTCCTTCTCACTGTTAGTTCTTATTCTGTTTAGGGGAAGGGGGGCTAAAGTCCCCTAGCTCGCGATGCGATGAATAGAACTCCTCACCTTGGATACGGCCCCTTTATGATTTCACTCATTTTTTACTACAGTCAGTGGATAAAATAGTATAATAAATAATATAGGATAAATAGCTCGAGTATTTTTGTCGGAGACTGTAACCCGAAGAGGACCACTCCTTGTAAGTCCCAAAATTTTCAAGGAATGACTGTTATAATAGATTTCAAAATTTCAAGGGGGGGTTGGGGGTTCTCCCCGAAGACAAATTTTGAGCATTAAAAGTAGGGTTTTATGCATTTTTAGGCGAATTTTTAAAGAAAAACAGTAAGTAAAAAATTGATGTCAAAATTTCGGGGGGGGGCTTGGATACGGCCCTGACTGTATTATTCCATTCAATCCGAAATTAAAGCAACCAAATTCCGTCACACCAACAAGAGAGCGCAAACGAAGCTCGGCATCGATTGTAATAACTCGCAAATCCCAGCCACCGTTTCAATTACCTCTCAGAGAGAGAGAGCCAAGAAACAAAGTCGGTTCATTTTTGTCAGCGGCTAATTAAGCGTCGAGGTGTCACGATCCCGGCGAGGCCCTATTAATTACGCGGGCAACGAGCTTAGCGTCACTCGGGGATTAGGGGACGCTTTGAAGTCCCTCTTTTATCCCGATCACGCCGATACTACCGTACCGAGCAAAAACATTATTATTATTATCAAGACAGATATGATCTTTGTTAGAGGACTTTTAATATTTATAATAAAGGTGCGTTTTTCTTATATAAGGACCCTCGCGGGGATTAAATGTTATTGTTATTGTTGAGGCTGTTTTACTCAAATGGAATCGGACGTTCTTCTCGTATTTGTATAGGTGAAATGGGAAATTTTCTTTGACGATGTTAATGTTCTTCGCGATGCGAACTAGTGTTAAGATGGGATTTCGACGGAGGAGTTGTCGTTCGCATCAGTTACGGGAGTGTTAAAGAAATTATTTGGAATGTCGTTCGCTTAATTTATGTTTTCGTTTTTGGGAACGACTGTTTTCGTTAAGTTCCATCAAGGGAATAAGCGGGAATAAGCTTTAAGTCTGAATGATAAAAACAATATGATATACCGATGCATTTCTTAAATAACGTTCTCTTTTTATTAGTTTCACTCGGTCCTTTTCCTCATTCAGTTCTTTTAAAATCTTTCCCTACCTAACGATTTTTCTCTTTCTCATGCACTACCTACACATTTTCCCTCTTTAATTCACCAACTCGTCCCTTCTTTTGAATTCTCTTAAGAGTCCTCTTACCCGATTCCCCCCCTCGAGCGATTCCTATGTTATTCTACGGAGAATCTGTGATACCCTGTTTTAGCCTCGAATTTTTATCGCACATGCTCGATTTTTGCTTTATACGCAAGATCCATTAAATCTCTAGGACAGATTTTTGAATCGGTAGTTAAACTCGCATTATTAGTATTTTTAAATAATTTTTGAAAGTTCATGAATTGCTTGATCGTCTTTTAAACAGCTAATTTCACCTAGATATTTTCGGAAAAACGACTTGAAAATGAAAACCAATCCTGCACTATGTTTTTCTTCACCGATTCATAACCATATTTTTGTGAAAAAATTTAAAAATCTATTTTTAAAAGGCAATTAATGTAATTTTTCTTAGCTTAAAACTGGCTATTACAGCAACCCTATATCCAAGCCTTGATTTATTGCGCGCGGGGTTTCTTCTATCTCTGCTCTCCATCTCTGCAACGGGGAGAGGGGTGTTTTTATTACCTTCTTCAACGAAGGGTAGGATTTCCTCTGCCTGTTTGTTTTTGTGTTTTTGTTTATTGGGAATGGATTCATGCGTACTATGCTAGAAAGATAGCTCAAAAATGGGCTAACCGAGGAACTAATAGTAAAAGAAAGTGTGATGGTTGTGTGTGATTCTTATAGCAGGGCCGGACTGGCTAGCAGTTGACCCCGGTGGTGGGAAAACTTCATGTTGGCCCCCTTTTTAAACGCTTTTATTCTACTTGCTTTTGGCGGCGTTTTACGGGTGGAATTTTAAAACTCGATTTTTGGGCACTTCCCGATATGTTATTTCTCTTATTCTTATACGAATTTTTGTGTCGAAAGGCAGTGGCGGATGAAGGATTTGTGTTTTTTTTGGGGGGGGGCTAAAAATGTTCCCAAATTAAACTGAATCTTATATTCTTATCAATGATCATAATATAAAGAAGGTTATTAATGTCGTATTGTAATTGTAATTACTTAAAGGGGGGTCTGGGGGTCCTCCCCCAGAAAGTTTTTGGTAATTAAGATTTAAAACGCAGGTTTTAAACTCATTTTGGTACATCTAACCCGAATTTCGAGCTTAATACCTTTTTTACGAATTTATTACATTTCTTTAGCAAGAGGAATTTTTGCATTTGACGAACGTATTATAAAAACTAGTAAATATTGCAGGCCCAAGTGTCAAAGGGGGTGTGGGGGTCTTTCCCCAGAAAATTTCTGGTAGGTGGACGACAGTAGTTTATTTTATCTCCGGAGGTCGCTAAGCCATCTTCTTCGGAACCTTGGGCAGAGGTACACCTGTGTGATAAGATGGCCATTTCACGGTGGAGAATGGATGAATTGGCCCCATGCATAGCCGGTATGCATATCGGGGTACGCATTGTTAGCTCTGGAGGATTTTTTTTGAGGATTTGGAAAAAGCGAGTTTCTTGGTATTGCTCATTTTGGATTTGTTGAAGATCTAATTTTTCTGAACTACTCTTAAAAATAAGATGAAGTTAATGATTTGGCCCCTGTCTACATGGCTTTCCCCAGGTAGCCAGTCCGGGCCTGTCTTATAGTATATTTTTCGTAAAATACAGTTCTTCATAAATGCATCAAAATAATAAAGGTTGAATTCTTCAAGATTATTTCACTTTCAAAAAAGATTTTCAAAATGTTTTTATCTTTTAAATTGTGATAGAACAGTTTGTGAATTTTTGTCTTTATAGAATACATTTGATTTCTGTTTTACATGTGTTCTTAATTGAAAAATATGGAAATAAAGATCTTAATCTTTTTGAGTGCGCTGAATCCGAAAATGACCTCCATTTTTTCCTCGGGCGTCACGTTTTTTTTTTTTTACAATTCCGGTTTTTATAATTCCTTAGCTGATATGCCCGGCCTTGCACGGGTGGAATTATAGCTTTCTTGTTAAAATTTTCAATACATTTTATTCCACCTTATTTTACCGGAGGAAAGGTATTAAAATCCATCCACTTGTCAAGCATTAATATTTTTGAATGATTTTTACATTTAACCGCATGATCCCCATAAAAAATAACAGACAAATTGAAAAAATATATCCCAAAATTAAATTATAACAATTCCAAGTCGTTCAGAAGAAACCCTATTTACCGGATAAATAAATACAGAATGCATGAAAATAATAATGACAGTCTTTTAAGATTCCTTATTATACAAGTGTTCAGGTGATCACCCTCCCTCCCCTGTGAGAAATAAACATTTCCTACCTTTCCCCTAATGATGATTTTCTTGGAAAATTTCCCTTCCCTGTGGTCTTCCGAAATGACCACCCATAATGGAGAATATTATTCTGGTAGGTTACGATACCCCCCTAGGCCAACACCCTAGACGCCGTTATAGGAGACGCAGACCGACGGTGTCATGAAAGACTTCCAACGTGGACTCAAAAAATGTGGACTAATTATAGTCAATGTTTGTTAAAGTCAAAATTTTCTAAATTGCATAAAAGTAATTTAATTTTTTATTTTATAAATTTTATAAAAGTGCTTTTACCTCGGAATGGAAAATTGGTGATCGAAACATTAGTCACTAAGTCAATTGTTATTTAACTTCTATATTTGTTTATAACAAAACATACAGCGGGAAAATAAATATTCCTGTTAAAAATTAATCCAAGAATAAAAATAAGGATAACACTTTCATCAAATTTAAATTTTTCTTAAATTACTTTTTAATTATTTGATAAATGTAATTTATTCTTAAAGGTTAAAAAGCGGGGAACTGGGAAGGTTTTTAAAATATGTTCTATGAATGGTTCTTGAAAAATTATAATTACAAACAGCGGTGAAATTTAGAGAATTTATACATTAGCCATAGATGAGGAGGAATTGTCAAGTTATAATTTATAACAAAAGAAGACCCTGTTTATTTCAAGCTAGACCCGGACATCGCCCTGGTTTCAGTTTTTTAACAGGTTTAACTGGTTTCAGTTTTTTTTCAGTCGACATTTTGGAGGAATCATCCAAAATGACTTTTCACTCCCCCGATTCTGTATGAAAATGAGTGATTCTTAACAGAAGCATGAATCGTTGAACATTGAAAGTGAAACAGTGAAAATGCGCATTTATACTATCTTTCATTTTCCTCTTTCATTCACAAACACATCCTTTCTCTTTTCTTCTTTCATTCACAATATTATTTATTTCTCTTATTATAGATTACTCATTATCTCTTTAATTTTCCTCTCTCATTCACCACCGCACAACCTTTTGTTCAATATTCTGTATACTCCCATTTCTCATTCAGCACCTAATCCTTCTCTTTAGACTCACCAGCTCTTTCTTTCTCCCTTCTCATTCACTACACTCTCACCATCTCTCTTTCCTTTTCCTCATAAATAATAACTCATTCTCTTCTTTTCTCATACCAAATCAGCTAGTATGAATCAAAATGCGTTTTCTAGCCTAGACAATTTGAAACAAAATCAGGCCAGAATGATCCAGACAAAAAATTGGGGCCCTTTTGCTGCCCCTTCAAAAAATTCCCCCTCTCTAAATCTGACCCTTCAACAAAATAAATTCATAAAAACGCCCCTTTCACGAAATTCAAATTAGCTTTAGTGATAATTTGCAAGAAAACATTCACAAAATAAGATTTGAATTTTTCATGATTTTCTTGGTTTGTGAGTCAATTTTACTTTTACGCACTCATCTGCTAACTATCACAGCTTCAATTTTTCACAAAAAACATTTCATTTTTCCCAAAAAATAATGAAATGGGCCCCAAAATATAAAACCTAGATCTACCCCTGAAAATAATGATTTTTTGAAAATAAAGCATTTTCACAAACAAATTATTGGTTATTCTGTTCTGTCTGATCCCTCGATCAGCTTAGAATAAAATCAAACCACTTTTCATGCAAACCAATCAAATCCACACAAACAAAAAACTTATTGGTTATAAGTACAACTAACACCATAATTGATGGATCGTAAACACTTTTTGAAAATTAAATTTTTCCAAACAGATTTTCATAAAAAAAGATAATCGGTGAAGAAATTTTTCAAATCCGATTATTAGTTAATTTTTAAATAAATAAAAACTACATGCGCAGTAGCTCAGCGTATTACGTCAGGGTTGCGGGAAACGTCATCGTTCGGAAGCAGAGGGGGGAAATTTGAGCAGTCGATTGGTTGGAGTCTTCGTGCGATCGGCGGCTCCTTTGTACTTTGCAACTGTGACGTCACGCCTAGTCACGCCCAGTTTTTCTGGTTTGGAACTTTTAAATGAGGATTGCAAATTAATTAGTTTTTTAAAAAATCTGAAAAAATTAAAAATTGGTTATTTAGAGCCTTTGTAATGAGTCAAAATCGTTGATTTTAAAAGGTGTTTACCCCCCCTCCCATTTTAAGTATCAAAAAGGAAAAACATTGCGTACGCTGCAAGATAAATCTTTAGTTCACGATGTAAAACTCGATTCGCGCGCCATATAAACTTGTTTGAGTTTAACTCGCCGCTCTTAAGCCAGGCACACCACACAGCAATCCAGTCAACAAACACCTCGCCGCCACAAGATTTAATTACGCCTCCAAATCCCGTTTTTCCCGGGGAAAATCCCGGACGTCAAGAGGAGCGCTTTTGTGCCTCACTGACACCGCACTTCAAAGCGGGCTACCTTGGCTCCCCCCTCCTCGGATAACGAGTTCCACAGCGCTGAGCCAGCGAATTGAGCTTTTTAGAACGAAAATGGTCCAAGTCCACGGAACTTTGGTTCTAGTAATTGAAGGTTTTGGAATGTTGCAGGGATGAGATTGACACAAAAGCAAAAAGTCTGAAAACTGCAAGCATCGATAAGAAGATCGTAAACCAAAATAAATGAAATTATTTAGCTGCCTCTAATATGAAAATTTACCACATAGGAAAGATCTTCATAAAAAAAGATCATTCACAAAAGTAGTTTTTAGTTGGAAATTCCAGTTTTTATATTAGCTGAAATTTTTTAATTATAAGTCTGAAAAATCTCATTCCTGGTGTTAGGAAAACATTGGACCTACTTTCTTTAAAAACCTTATAATGCCTACACTACCAGAAATATAAAAAAATATTTGTTTGCTTATTCATGTAGTCTGGGGCCAAATAACAAAAATTCCACAAAAAGCGATAATTTTTTTTAATTTTTCAAAAAAATTTTATTAAAAAATTTTGAAATTGGGGTGAGCATAAACTTTACAAATTTTAACACCTGAAGGCGCAATTATTATTGCAATAACTTTAAATATGCAGAAAATTTAAGCTTAACTGATGCATATTTGCTACCATTTGGCCAGTAGAGGGTTATTAAAGAAGGAAAGTACTAAAATCGCATCGTTTTAAAAATAAGTTTTAATTATGGCTTATTCTCATTTTTACGACAATTTTTTAAATAAAAAAACATAATATTCAAAGTAACAACTGTTGGGGGTAATGATATTTTCACTCTCTTTTCTATTTACATTTGAACGGTTGTTAAGGTTTCAGTATTTTAATTTACACACGTCAAAATACATTTTTCTTCTTTTAACTACTACATTCTTGGGTATATAACGAACACCACCCCATCCTCGATCAATTAATATAAGCTCCCAACATCAAAAAGACCCCGCGAAAAAAAAAACCTTACATCAACCTCTCGATGTCGGCACAAAGCGCGACAAAAAAAGCGTCCGAGACGACGAAAGGAGCAGTCACAAGAAAAAAACAAGCTTCTGTTTCAACTTTTAAACGAGACTTACAACAGCCACTTGGCGAAGTCGATTAGACAGAATCGATCGGGGTCGTCGGGACCCCTGATGAAAAACGATGGGGCTCTTCTCTGCCCAATTAGGAACGAAAAAGTCAGGTACGGCACGACTGGAGACTCGCTCTTCACTGCGAATTTTTATCCCCATGGTTGTTATTATTATTATCATCGGCATTGTTTCCACTTTTTCTCCTCTCTCGTAATTGATACGCATTCAGCAGCGAAGTTGTTTTCAAACTGTTCGAGAGGCAAATCGTTTTCTTTCTTTTTCCCTGATTGTTAAGGAGGGGTTCTTTTGCCCTTTCGAGCACGCTTTCGAAAGAACGATATCCCCCTTCTTTTCTTAAGTGATTCCCTCCTTTTTTCGCTCGTTAGCAAGGTAGGTAAGGGAAAATCCGTCTCAAATTAGAACGAGCGTCCGATTTTAATTTTCTTTTCGCATCAGCGTACTCTTCCGTTTTTGCCCCGCGCTGCATTAGTCTAATCAGTTGCTTCGCCGATGCCTAATGGCAGAAAGATAAAAGCCGGGGAGCACTTGTCTGACTGAATATTACCGCACCCGATCAGTTTTTAAAGGGCTGAATTGATCGCCAAGTCCTTTAGTGGATAAATGGACTCGCGACAAAAACATTTTTAACAACAAACAACAGCGGATGGAAGAAGTGAATTGTCTTTTTCTTTTCTTTTAGGCGAATTAAAGACAGATTTTAAATGCGTGACGGGGGACTAATGTCTGCCAGAGTGATGCAGTTTTAATTAAGAGCTGTTCAGAAGGTAAATAGAAATGAAAGTTCTTTTCGCGTCGGAAGCTCTGGGCTAATTTCTTCAAAAGGAATCGGTAATCGAGCTCAGAGTCCATTACCGAAGGTGTTTTTTTTAGCATTAAGTTCCTGCTCCATTGCTTAACTATTTTGTAACTTTTATAGTCCCAATGTTCAGTGTTTTCGCGATAATTTATTGTTTTACTTACAACATTGATGAATAAATCCCACTCTCTAAAGCCGCTTTGAAAGTTCTAGTTTACGATTAAGTTACTATAGAAATTGTTAAGAGATTATTCGTTCTCTAACTAAACAAATTAGTAAAGATCATTTTTATCTGAAAAATTGGTTTTAAAATGGAATAATGTTTGATTTTTCTTAGGTTTCATTTCACTATACTTCACAGCAACGTTTCCTGAACCCAGTACGTCACTACGCGGAAGGAGAAAGTGAGTAAACACAAAGTCTGTTGGGTTGATAGGAGGTACTTCGATACGCTAAGTGTGATAAAAAGACACTATTTATACATGGGTTTAACGAAATAATCGTATTTTAAAATTGACTTTCTTAGTTTTACTCTAAATTCAGACACCGCGATGGGAACTGCTTTGTTTGTAAGTGACGTACTAGGTTCAACTTAAGTTGCTGTCTAGTATAGAGATTTACAGATCAGTTTCAAGTAAGTGAATCGAATTGTGTATTCAACATTTAAGAAAAAGCAGTACTGCTATATGTAAGTAACCAACTGATATTCTCAAGGTTTTCCCTTATCACTAATATGATGAATAAAAACTAAATTTTTTACAATTTGCAACATAAATACATTGTAAATTTATTTCTGGTGTTCACACCTTGATTCTTCCAAGTTTCTTTTTATATTCCTCATTGGGCTCATATTTTCCTTTTTAGAAACGTGTAAAGATCTGGAAATTAGTAGAAATTATTCCAAAATACTGACAAAGTTTTTCCCCCACGGATGTAAAGCATAATATTCACCCTTCCCAACAACTCAACTTCACACTGATACTCTCCATATCATCGGCTAAGAGAAATGAACTAAGTCACCTCTGGTTTAACAACTCTTACCCCAAAAGTTTGGCGAATTCCGACTGCTATCTTCTGCACCATGAAATTTTATCAACTCGCTGATTCAGCTCTAGGCGAGATTTTTGGAATTAACCTTAGAAAACCTTTGGGCGTCGTTTTACCGTTTTAAAAAGATTCTCCAAAGGTGACTTAAATCCTTTCTCCTGTAGGCCGACGATTTAATCATACACGAGAAAAAAAATTCCACTTATTAATCTATCGTACTCAGTAAGATTTAGCCTGAGATCTGATCTAACCGAGTAGGATGAGTAAATATGCGAGTAGCATGGAAGATTTCAATTTCAATGGGAAGTTGAGATTCTGGAAATCAACTACTGTCGCATAGTCAGGACGAGTATCATATTTCACGATTTCGAGCTTCCCTGTCCTTATTCGCATAGTCTTACCTCACCCTAATTGGTAAAAATAGTTTTTAAACGCATCATGGGCATCGTTGGGGGAAAAAAATTTATTGTTTTTTAAAGAGAACAGAGGGTATCGCGTTTCCAAATTACCAGTTACATCCATTCTCTTCCAATAGCCGCCCATGTCCGTTTAGTCTCGGCTGACAGATAATCCCCGATAATTATATGCAAAAAGGAACGCTCGGCTGGGACGACGCACGTGAGGAGGATACTTTTCCACAACAGAATGTCATGGATTTGAAACGACGATTATGTAAAGTAGTACATTGAAACTAAACGCAATAAAATCTTTCTATCATCAACTCTACTGGATTCGGTTATCATATCCAATGTTCATTTTAAGGTATAGTTTGTTTTCTATTCTTCTTAAAATCACTAGACTGTTTTATAAACGACATAGATTAGAAATACGATATCACTAAAAAATTACAAATGATGAACCCTTAAAATATGCATTTATATTTAAGGGAGAGACGAAAATCCGGTCTTATTTGAATATTTGGAGGCCAAAACAGCTTGATCATTTTTAGTGGGATAGTTTTAATATTTAGCAATAGCCAATAATATTAAAATCATAGAAATAAAAAATATATCTCGGTACGTAAAAGAAACACCTGTATCCACTCCATGAATACAAAACTTTTTTGTTACTTCTGTCACACTTTCAATATATTACTATCCTGGATGCTACAGCAATGATGAGAACAGCCACATGAGCTACAGTGAAACCAAGAAAACTTGTTAACACAGAACTTGCTTTCTTTTTTCGAATTTACAAAAAAAGTTATCCATTATCCACTGCTCATAATCTGGGTGTTAATTTTACCAAAATGTCCTCTCTTTTAAAGTCCCCTTAACAAAATGGCAAACTTTTAAACATAGATACAAAAATATAGTATACAGGGTGTCTCAAAAGGTCTAGTACAAACTTGGAGGGATGATAGTACTCATCAAGACGAACAAGAATTGGTATAGAAAGGAGGGTCGCAAATGAGTTTCAAGGGGTGAAAATCAGCAAAAAACTTGCATATTTGTGCAGAAACAGATACAATTGTTCGATTCCGGCATTTATTACATTCAACCAATTCCAATACTTTGTATAAAAGTATTATGAAAAATGTTAATTTCATTAAAAACAGACCAAAAAATGCAACAGGCATGCGTTGTAGGTAGATTAAAGTTAAAACTGTTCCTTGGTCAGACTCTTGTTCCTTGTGCCATGATAAAACTAAAAACAACCAACCAACCAACTAGACTCTAGTATTAAAATGTTTTCGTCGTGACATTTTATTTTGCAGTCTATCTACCTACAACGCATGCCTGTTGCATTTATTGGTCTGTTTTTTAATGAATTAACATTTTCATAACACTTTTATACAAAGTATTGGAATTAGTTGAATGTAATAAATGCCGGAATCGAACAATTGTATATGTTTCTGCACAAATATGCAAGTTTTATTGCTGATTTTCACCCCGGGGTTTCACCCCTTAAAACTCATTTGCGACCCCTCTTTCTATACCAATTCTTGTTCGTCTTGATGAGTAAGTCTATCATCCCTCCAAGTTTGTACTAGACCTTTTGAGACACCCTGTAGATTAAAACAAGGGAGTTTTTGTAGTAAGCTTCAAGACGTGAGGTACAGGATCAGGAGCACATGTTCAAATTAAAAGATAGGTACTTTTCCATTATACCGGCGCAGGCGATAAAGTCGCCAATAATTATGCAACCAACGCCAAACGGAATAACGTCTGCTTCTTGTGATTTGTTCCGGCGACTGTGTGCTATCGCCAAAAAGTCTGCTAGGCAAGATTTGCGCCGGTATAATAGAAAAGTAGGGGAGAGGAGGGAGGAATGGGACAATTTTCACTAAATATTTTTTTATTCATTATCCCCTGCTTATTCATAGATGCAAATGGTTGGATAATAAACTTACATGTTTTAACTTAATTTTATAAAAATGTACAGTTCTTAAATGTTGTTTAATTTTATCACTTTTGATCATTCAAATTAACAAGAATTTTGTCCCATTCCTCCCTCATGGGTGGGAGGAGTGGGACATGAGTATGGGAGGAATGGGACACTTTTGAAAAGTAAAGAAAATTAGCAAAATGTAATAATGAGAAAGGGCCTAGTATTTTACCTACTATTCTTTTAACCTTTGTCCACATTTTTAAACAGCTTTCAATTTTATATCTATTATAGAATAATTTTTAAAAAATATTTAGTACACTTGAACTCTTTCCCATGGTGTTAAGAATCAAAAATTGAAATACAATGTAATACTTGGAATTGTTTATTCAAGAAAAGAAAAGCATTTCAATTGAAGCGATAGAAAGCTATCAGAAATTAATATTTTCAAATTTTGTGTACATTTTTGCAGATTTTGTTTACATTTTTCAGAGTGTCCCATTCCTCCCTCCACACATTGCTTTTAAAATATAACTCGTCACATAAACTATGCTGGTGTTAGGCTTTATGAAATTGCAGATTAGCATAAATTATATCTTTTAGATTACAATGGCATTATATAATGTTTGTTCTACAAATTACATGAGAAATGAAATAAAACTCAAGATAGACTGGATATTAACTTTGGAAGTGGGAAAATCAAATTTTTACAACTATAAACAGAAACTTGCTGCTGGATAAACTAAATGAAGGAAATAACAAGAAGCTATAAGAAGGCCATCTAATGACCAAATTGGAAATAAAATAAACTGATTTATTTTTCCAGAATTTCAGCTGTCCCACTCCTCCCACTGTCCCATTCCTCCCTCCTCTCCCCTACCAAAAAATCTAATACAAAATAAGGGTACAATTGTAAAAGTTTATTAAACTGACAAGAGGGCACACATCGTGCACTTTAACGGTCTGACTTCCAAGGCCCACCGTCAAGGACACGGCATTGTCCCCCCTTTTTATTATCATTCAAGATATTTCCACTCCCTAAAAACTGGTTATACAGTAGCTGTCTCCCAAAACATCATGCACCCCGATGAAATGCACACCAGATTAGAATAATGCTAATTCAATAATCCTTTTTAAATGGAAACAAAACTGGAACGAACATCTGCTCCCGGTCTTTTCTTCCATCAAAGAGCCCGGGGTAATTAATACGATAAATATTAATGCCTCTCGTGTTGGGCAACTGATGGACACCCATTAAGATCAATGACCCATTGATTGAATTAAGACGGGAGAGACTCTCGCATACTGTGGATCAGGAGCAACGATCAGTGTTGTAACAATATTGGCCAATATCGCAAATATCAAAAAAGTGGATTTTTGATAAAACAAGGTCATCAAATTTTCGAAATAAAACTTTTTGAATGAAATAAACTTGTACTTTTGGTCTCTTTTTTTATAATTAATATCGGAGAAACGATACTGACCGACAAAAAAACAATATAGGAAAATATCGTTTATATTGGCTGATATTTCAGAGGGGATCGTTTTGACGAAGACCAATACAGAACGACATTGGGCAGAGTTTTTGTGCTAATTTTATTTTAGTAAAGACACCATATCCCTATAGGACCATTATTAACATTCATGATATCCCAGATTTGTAACTGTGTTCTTCACAACATGCTACATTTGTCTACGCTGTAGCTTATCAGGATTGTTCGTCACCCACCTAAACCAGGGTGATTCTGAATTGTCTTTGGGTAGTCTACACACCATCTATCATTTTTAACCATGAGTTTTTATTCACTCTACAGATGGTGAAACCATCGTAAGCAGCCATATTCACAGCCATCAGTGTTGGTGTTAAATCCTAAGTCAGAGAAGGATATCACCAATTCAATCAGTTTCAGCGAAAAGCTAATATTTCTTTCTTTAACTGTTGATGGTTAACACCACAGAGTATAGAGCTTAACAGAGTGTTCATCTCCATAGACGCTAATGGCAACTTTTTTAACAGGGCTTTTCCCATTGAAAAACTTCCGGCCTTAAGACCCGCCTCCACGCTATTCCTGCTAATTCTGTCATTCGCCCACTGAAGCTGTCACTCAAATCCAAATCGCCTATAATCAGTGTTAAAATCAAATCAAATACATTTCGCGTTCTCTGATTGGCTGCAAGTGAACTGAATTAACACCAACGCTGATGGCTGTGAATATGGCTGTTAGCATTATTGACTTCTCAACTCTGTTTCATGCCGCTCTACACAGAACTCTATAATCTCTCCTCTCTTAGATACTCTTGGTAGTTACGTTATAATGTATTTCTTGTGTGGCAGCAGGCTATTAATTAAGTAGCCGTATCAAAGTAGAAGCCTTAGCATGTATAATGATGCATCCAAACCTGGCAGTTGTTAGAGCCAAGACACACTACGAGCGACACTAGTCGCGAGAACGATCAATCTCCATAAAAAAGCATGGAGAAAGTCCTCTATGATTCCTGTCAAGATAGCGGGAGTCTCAGGGCTCCTTCATACTCGATCTGGATTTCAGCTGAAACTGGAAAACTATAAATCACTGAACCCGACACGCTTCCTTCTCCAGCGTTTGCAATAGAAGAGAGGGGGGTTGTTTACACGACGGTGAAGGCTGTGAAACATGATACTTAACTATCTCATCCCCTCTTTCTTGCATTGGAGAGGCTGGGAGGGGGAACGCGTACCGAGCAGGTGCGGGTTCGTGTGATTTGTAGTCTTCCAGCCCAGCCAAAATTCAGATTGAGTATAAAGGAGCCCTCAGGCTCAACTCTATGCTTTTTCCCGTATCTTGATTAATGGGTCGCACGGTTATAAGCCGCGCAGTGTGTCGCAGGCCTTAATAAATTGTTGTAATAATTGATGTTAATAAGTGATGCTTCCATCAGTCGAGGATCATATGGAAATAAATGCGGCATAACTTTTCGAATGGCTTTTTCACTGTTTTCATATTATTGAGTTTCACATCCCAATGTAAACTCTGTTAATTTTCCAAACTCAACAAGTGTTTAAATGCCAACCTTCGATTAAGCCGCAGCAGTTCTTATTGAGTTCAGAAACCAGGTTCCCAGTCAAGAGGAGGGGGGGGTGGGGTGATGAGAAACCTGTCACTCATCACATATTCCCGTCAAGAAGAAATCGCATTAAACTCACCATTAACTCAATGGTGATTTGGGCGATGATTCCAGAGAGAGGTGCGTCGAGGAAGGAATGCACATTGTGTGCATTTGCAATGCAGCGAGTGGAGAATAAGCGAATAGCCCTGGGGCGACGCGACACAGAAATGACTGTCATCAAGCGACGATTGCCGAATCAGCTTCTGTTTGACAGAAGAAAAAGAGACTGCTGAGTTTTTCATCAGTTTTGAGCAAGAATAAATTGTGCAAAGACGGGTTTGTTAATTGAATAATTGTGATTCGAAATTGGTATTTGCGGCCTAAAATGGATAACTAACTAACTCCTTGGCATTACAGCCCATGTTGAACTATGGCCTCTCCAACAATTTTCCTACAAAGCCTTCTGTCCCTTGCTTTTTGTTTCCAATTACGGACTTTTAGAATTTTAAAGTCCTTTTCAACCTCATCCAACCATCTTTTGACTGGCCTTCCTCTTTTTCGTTGTCCCTGGCCCTTGAAGATCTTTCTAGTGCCCCTATCTTCCTCCATTCTCTCGAGGTGTCCCGACCATTGTATTCTTTTGGTCTTTGTATAATTAATTATGTCTTTCTCTTTAAATAGTCTTTCAATTTCAAAATTAAATCTCTTCCTCCAAAGATCACCCTCCTTCAAAGGTCCAAAAACTGCTCTTAAAATTTTTCTCTCCCAGGTGATTAGCATCTTTTCTTGTTAAAATACAGTGGAATTCGATAAAAAATAAATATTACCATGGATTGATTTATGGTTTATGTAAGATAACATTTATCTATACTATAGTTAGTAAGTATCTATATTTTATTAATATAGTAAGAAACTTGTCAGTCAGACTATAAGTTTTAACAATGATTCGGAAATATGACATTAAACAGGAATGAGTGACAAAAATATTTTAAAAATATCTAATCTGCAATGTAAAGAAATGCAAAATTTCTCAAAATGAATAAAAATGGTAGGTGTTTGTTCAACAAATTATTATCTAAAACGTCCATGAAAATAACTCTTAAAGTTATGTTCTAATGAAAAAAATTTTTTTTATATTTATGGTAATGGACTTGATAAAAATAGAAAAAAAATTATTTCTTTTTGCTAGAAGACTAGAAATAAATTACTTTAATCAATGTAAAATAGTATACGCGAAATATATGCTAATATGTAGTTTACATTTTTAATATCATTAAACCTTTTCTTTGAAAAATCAAATTTAATAGCATAAAAATTACATTTAGCTCCAAAAAAATTGAAAAGAACAAGCGCTTTTTTCCAGATTTTTAATTACGAAAGTAAGTCTCGAAAATAATTTTTCCACAAACAAAACGTAAATAAAACTAAACTATTAAAATAATAATGAAATTACCTAGTTTGAAAGGTAAATTGAAATTCCGAGGAAGTTTTTTAAGAAAAAAGCAACAGAACAAAAAGAGGATTTAGCAATTCTCATTAGGAGTTTTACATTTCTGAACACACCAGACCTCCACTCGTGTATATAGAAAACAAAATGGGATGTTCCTCTTCCTAAAGAGCTTAGTTTCGTGCCACTCACTAATTAAGTATAAAGGTAGGAAGTTTCTAGGAGAGAAGCAGCTTAATGCTCAAGAACTTCTAAAACAAGCATAGATTGGTTTTGACGGATTATCTCAGCTAGATAAATGACACTTCCAAGCCGCGAAAAATCCCTACAAAGGGTTATCTTCTGGTTGAATTTAAGCGTTATACAAATATCTTTAAATCAATCGAGGTTATAGAAGATTAGATTGTTGAAAATGGATATAAAGTTTTTATATACTAGGGAGCTACCGCCCCCTGCTCGCTATCGCTCGCCAACCCCCGTAAACTGCTGACGCAGGACCTTTTGGAAATCCTTCGCAATTCCCAAAAATTCCAACTCGCTGAACTTAATACACTTTATAAAACAATTAAACAATTTACAGATAAAACGTCAACCAACTTCCCAAAAATACATCACCAAATCCCCTCCATTAACAAATCTCCCTTAAAAGTTTAAATATATATTAACTCGAACTTATCAAAAATTTAAACGAAATGGTTTTAAAAATATTCATCTTAATTATTTTTAATATATGATTATAAAAATAACTAATTCTAACTGTTTATCAATATTCGGACCAAACAAAAACCATTATTTTAAAGTAACTCGTTAGTATAATATGCCTAGTGTTTATCATTCATATTTTTTTAACCCAG
Source organism: Tetragnatha versicolor (assembly GCA_024610705.1). Classification (NCBI taxonomy): domain Eukaryota; kingdom Metazoa; phylum Arthropoda; class Arachnida; order Araneae; family Tetragnathidae; genus Tetragnatha; species Tetragnatha versicolor. The sequence goes on along the minus strand of JANDEH010000007.1, from coordinate 2,698,619 downwards.
ACTTGTTAAACAATACCGTTTAAGCAATTGAAAATAATAGAGACAAAACATCACTATGTTTACAATTAATTTCGATAAAATCAGACTAAAAATTATAAATATTGGACAAAAAGTGTGAAACTTTAGTATAAAATGGCGTTCATGTAAGTTTTTAGAATATGTTTTTATCAGTCTTTGAGAGATATTTCATCAAGAAAGTACTTTTTTCAAAAGGTGAAAAAACATGTTTTATCTTAAAATATAGCTTCAATCGGTCGTTGTGATTGGATACATAATCCGGACATTTTGATACCATATATGTGTCATTCGGTTCAGTAATTAAAAAGCCTTTCTGCTTTCTCTGGAAACCGTTCACTAAACACTTTTTTTTTAGAATAGAGAGATATAGAACTATACCTTTACGACGACTTTTATTTTCGAAAAATGTGATCCCATAAAAACTTAATTGCTATTTCAAAGGAAAATGTGAACAAGTTTATTTGAATACTAGCTGTTATACCCGGCCTTGCACGGGGGGGAGTTTATAAATTTATTTTTTTAAATATTTCTTAAAATACATTTATAATTTTGTAAATTAGCAATATTACAAATCATCCCGGTATCTCAGGCGCCTCTTTCCTATCCCGGTGTTCCCCTTAATTTTTCTAATCCCGGGGTTCCCGGTAATTTTCCGTGTTTTCAGTAGTTTTTATATTCCTGTATTCCCAGTTTTATGGTAAATTTCCTATCCCGATGTTCCCACCAACTTTCCAATCCCGGTGTTCTTATCACTTTTTACAATCCTGATGTCCCTGATAATGTTTAATATCTTGGTGCCTTTATAAAATAACAAATTTGAAACTATAATAAAAAGTCTAGTAAATGAAAAAGTCTAGTGTTCTGTCTCATTTGAAACAATGTTTTATTTTTAACTCGTTTTCCATGAAAAAAATTATATTTTTCAGTAAATATATTTATTTCAAAGGGAAAAAATCTTGAAATGAAGGAAATGTCCCCGCCTTCGGCGTGGTTTAAAAGGAGATGCGGAACACACATACATACACACACAGCCACAAACGTTTTTATTTATATAGAGATTAATAAAATTGCCTAGTAACTACAACACTGGTACTACTAAAGTTTCCTTATTATTGCTTGCATGACTGGTAAAACAGGTTTTCAAACACGGAAAAATAAGTGAAAAAAAGCAGGAAAAATGGGAAAAAAAGAATGAAAGAATGATTTTCTCTTTATAAATTATAGCCCATGTCCTATTCTGATGTATGAGCTACATTATTGTAAAATTTCATTAAAATCCATTCAGTAGTTTTTGCGTGAAAGAGTAACAAACATCCAGACAAACATTCACAATTATAATAGTAGTAGGATGTTTTAAGACTTAAGATGCTAAAAATATGATGCGTGCATCTAAAGTTTTATGATGGGCTCGACAACGCAGCTTCGGGCATTGATAGTCTCTTTGTGTGGTTAGGTGAGGTCAATTAGCGAACAAAAGAGGCTCGGAAAATTCGTATTGGATTTTTTTTCCGGAAAAAGGGTGTTAAGGAAATAAGTGAGGGGAGGGACCTATCACGACAAACCCACTGACAGTGAAAACTGTCAATTTACATTTAAAAGACCAGTTTCGGGGGCAAACAGAGTCCTTAAAAGATATTTGCAATTAATCAAATTTACGCGACTTCAATCTGATCAACACCGTATTTACATTGTAGCATTATGCAAATAAACGGCTATCTCTTCACACGTGTACCTATAAAGAGATGTCTTCATCAGATACTGCGAATGCGAACACAACATCCATTGCAATGGCGGTACACACACAACGAAACTTCAACCAAACAAAGAGTATCGAGTTCACCAGTTAGGGCTTCATCAGAAAACCATTTGGGCAACGACGCGTGAAACAAAATTACCTTAACTATTCTATCTTTAATCAGCCACTTTTGGTTAAAAAAAGGGACCCAAACAATGCCGGCTGCTTTGCATAATAAAGACTCGTTTCTGGAAGAATTAGATTTCTCGGTCTAGTGCGGCCCCTTTGAAGTCGCCGGCCGCTAAACAAACGTCAAAACAATAGTTTTTAGTTAGTCACGAAACTATCTCGACGAGTTGAGCGGCGAAAGCCAGCAAGAGTAATGGAGGATTTACACCACTGCTGTAAAAGAGACATCAGCGATATTTTCGGAAGAAACGGGAATTGTTATTCCAATAAACCAATTGACGAGCGCCATCTTTTGTGAGTAGCGGGTACTAAAATATGCCGAAAATATCGCTGATGTCTCTTTTACAGCAGTGGTGTAAATCCTCCATAATGGCTATATAAAGCTCTAACACGTCAACAACTCAATGTGTTAGAGCTTTATAGCCACATGCTGTGGCACATGATTAAATATAACTCTAACAGGCAAAATCGACTTTTATGGTTATCAAAAACCTTTCTGGCACGAGCCCTGCACTGTAAAAAATAATCGTTAAAAACGGCAGCAAAGATACCAAAGCTTTTCTGTACCTAGAGATACCTCTGTCGACTCAAATATTTCTGAATGCAAGAATCTTCTCTCTGTGGCAACTCTTTCTCTGTCAAAGAAATCCTTTTGAGAGACATAACCCAGTATTATTTCCGAAGTTTGGAAAAATAAAACACCAGTCTGTGTATAGAGACAATATGTAGTTAAAAAAAAAATGGAAAAGAATATTTCTGTTTGTTAAGTTTCCAAAAGTTACCACAAAATATCGTGATGTACAGGAAAATTTCAGTCAACAGAAAAATCCCGTGTACAGAAAAGCTATGGAAACTTTTGCTCTTAGAGCTTTTCTGTTTCTTAACGATTATAATCGTTAAGAAACAGATTTATTATTTTTTCCATGTGGATCTGCACCCGAAGACAAGAAAGTGTCGAGTGTCACTGAACCAACGTATGCTGAAACTAGTTTAAATAAAAATTAAAGTTTTTTAGTACTAATAACAATTTTATCCAATAAGCTTTACTGAAAGGCATTGAGAAACCAGTCAAGTTTATAACAGAATACTCCATTCGATTACAAACTATCATCAAGTCTGACCAGGAAATCGTTGAGAAAACTTTTGCAGTACGGTCATGTCTTTACAAGATTCCGTACGGTGGTTTAGAATTGAAATCCCAGAAGAGACATTGAAGTTATTTGTCCTGTGGGGCTCATTATAACCCAATCCCCAGAGGTGTGCCTCGGTGAACGACTTTCGGACACAGCAGAGTGGTCGGCCATGATGGCTCTCCCCTCAATGAAATCGAAAGAGACATTTTGGGTTGAAATAAGTAAGGGAGGTGATGCAAAAGTAATAATCTAGTATACCTATATCAATTCTTTTTAAAGCTTAAGAAATTTCTAATTCAAACATTTAGAAAATTAAAAAGTACAGTAAGCTCACAATTTATAACTCACAAGGACTTAAGAAAAAAGCAAGCCATATTAAAAGTCCTACCCACTACATTAAATTAGAGAGCCTGTATAAGAGAGAGACAACTCGGTATAGAGCGCAGATTGGTAAACAGCGTTTTCTGTTCGCCGCAGGCGGAGTTATGGCGGATTTAAACCACTGCTGCAAAAGCGACATCAGTGATTTGCAACAAAACTGGCAAATTTTTTTTTCAAAAGAACCAATAGGACGCCTCGAAAACGATCGCTGGGAAAAAATCGCTGCGACATCAGCGACATAACTGCGATCACTGAGCGGTCATTTTCTTGAGGCGGTACGGAAAGATTAAGTTTCGGGATGTCTGAATTTCTAGAGTAGAAATGTAAAAATTATCTTCTAATATCAATTTCGTGTTTCCTTGAAATTCCAGGGTTATTGCATAACCAGAGTGTTCCGATTAATTGAGTAAACTAAGTAATGAAATCCTAGTCACTATGATGCCTGCCTTTTGACTTAGCATATGTGCTGCCATCTAGTTAAAATGAAAAAATTCACTAGTACTTCAACAACGAAAAAAATTTTTATCAGCCTCAGTTAATTATTTCGGCTACTTGTGAATATATAGGCTTGATATTTTGTTTTCAAATTAAAATTTTAATATTCTGTCTGGCATGAAGTCACTTAGAAAGGGACTGTAGGATAAGCGAGCAACGAACATCCGCGAGATCCCAGAAAACCGACTGTCGCTGGCTATTGCTGCGCCATCTTTTGCCAATCGGTAGTAGTACGAAAATGTCGCTTTTGTCGTTTTTGCAGCAGTGGTGTAAATCCGCCATTAGGTTTCCCTCCATAGGATTAGCAGGGGACGCGAGACAAGCGGCATGATACAGTTTGGACAGTTTTATGGATGCGCAGAGACACTTTGAAGTAACACCTCCTATAGAAGAAAGCCGTAACAACCGGGCGAAAAACTGGTCTGACGTCACTAAGGGTAGGCTGCGCAGTTCGATTCAGAAGTTGTAGCAAGCCGCGCATTGTGCTTCTCCTATGCCATTTCTTTGAAAGCGTCTTGAAATGTCGTGTTGGCGTCGAAGTCTGCGTTTATTATTTTTCGAATTTGTTTTTTAGAATCTACTATCACATAATCTTATATCATCACAATTTAGATCGATTTGCTTGAGTATGCCGTACAAGTGCTCCCTTAATGACATTAATCCATTATCTATTATCCAGTGAAAATGTGTTCTGCGTCAAATTTTTTATAAAGAATGAGTTGCCAGAAGAAAAACTTTTGACGTCTTACAATATAATTGCGATTACTATGGCAACGGTTACTTGGATTTATACTTTTCCATTCAGAGTTTTGGTTTTTCAGAGTCAAAGTTTTTCTCCAGGCGGTAGGATTATATATCTACATTTAAAGCAATTACGTAAACGTGGGTTCCAAAAAGAAGAGTTGTTTCAAGAGGTTTTTAAAAAGTTCAAAATCAAATGACTGAAATATAAGTTATGATCTACTAGAGTGGAAAGTCAAACTAATTAGCAGTAAAATTCCCAAGTAGTTTCCAAAAACACTAGCAACAATATAAACCAACTGAGTTTTACTCACCATCTTGTCCCCACAAAAATGTTCCCAACAGAGGAAAAAATAATTCCCCATCCAATAGAGAGAAAACGCGACTCGCATAACAATATCAATAACTCGATCCCTTCTCCTCCATTACCAAGCTTCTCAAGAGGGTCGAAAAAATGACCACGCATCAGCTGAAAAAGGAACTCAGAAAGGAGAAAAAAGAACCTTTTTCATTAGGAGTCTTCTATTAAAAGCCGATGGGGATCATCGATCCATCTCAATGCATATTGAGTTGAGTGGATTTTTCCCGTCTTTTTATTCTTTTGACGATTTTCCCGTGATAATTAAGAAGTTCTTTCACTGTAAACACGGGATGTCGGAAGATGTGTATCAATAATTAAAAAAGTATGTAAGATGCTTAAAAAATTGAGATATTTTCCGGAGGAGTTGATGATGGGGAAGGTATATGGATATTTTTATTAGTTAAAAACATCTAATCTTGAGATGGTACTGTTTTAATAACTAAGGTCTTTGAGTGCATAATGTTATTCGATGCCTTTTTATGGGAACGAATACTTGTAGGTATAACATGCAATAGGAGACAACGAATACATTTAAAGAGTATTTCAACTCTTACTAGTAAAATTAGTTGGATATAAATTTAATGTTATAGTTATTTTTTGCAATGAGATCATTGCCTTTAATTGGAACTCGGAAATAGTAATAAAATATCAATTTCATTTTTTTGTGAGAATTATGCCCCGCCTGCAAGAAATTTTAGAATACTATTTTGTTTTCATTTCAGTCATTCATAGGTTAATTCAGTAAATGAATAATGAAATAATTTCTCCTTATGTGGCATCTTTTAATTGAATATCAAGGCATTTTAAATGCATTATATATAGTTATTTCAATATTTATTATATTATAACATGAAATATGATTTAAGAATTTTAAATCATGATTTCAATGCTTTATTAATTAGTTGTTGTGTTTTATTTGTGAATGTATCTCAAAGGAACATCATCCAGAATTGGTGAAAATACTCCAGTTTTGTTAATTTGTGCCTCCAGAGATCGGAAGTTTAATTTAACAATACTTTATTATAATTTAGTGGCTTGGAAAATTAACCGGTAAACCCACATCTCTAGTTGTTATTAGACAAGTAACGCTTATAAAAACCAAAGGAAAAATACAGAAATTTTGGCGAAAGTTCCATAAAAGCGTTTTGTTTGAAGGTTTCGGCATTTCTCCAGGTAACCCACACACGGATCATACATAATACTTCGGGTTATGTATGGCCATTTATCATTTGAGTGATAATTGGCCATTTATCACTCAAATTAAGATTAAATTGGCGCACACAATTGTCTAAACTAAACTGCCTATAAGCTTGGGCCGTTTTTTTAACTACAGGCTAATTATATTTGTGAACTGATTATTTTATTGAATGATGTTGATTTCTCCTTTGTATAGCAGAATGAATTCTTGATCTATAAGCATGGTAAAAAATGTCCCGATTTTCTTTTAGGGCAAAAGATGCTTAAAAAATTACCCATACATACTTGCCAACTTTTAAAACATTACATCAGTAAAACTTTTTGCGTAACATTACAAAACTACAACTTGAAACTTTCCGCGTTAACAAGCCTGAAAAACATCAAAGCGATTTCCAATCTCGGTAAAGTTGTTTTTCCGCATTGCAAATGGAACACGAGAAGAAGCAAACTTTACAGGTGAGCGCTCGTCAAGACTCGCCGGCGTATCCAAAAAAACAAATTTCACTGAATAAAAGGGCCAAAATTGAGAAAATCGTATCCCCTATGTCACACATTGTTCAATGACCCCCCTCCCCCACTGTGATGTCACACTTTTAAAACTTGGAGGGATGGGATTGAAAATTGTGATGCAAAAAAGGGGAAATCAAAAATTATACTTACTTTTGGTAGTTAATTTAAAGATTTTGTTAAAAGTTAAAAAAAGCGGTGAATTATAGAGTTCTAAGTGTAAAGGGGGGTCTGGGTGTCCTCCTCCAGAAAATGTTTAAATTACTTTTTGAATATTTTCATTACTTTTGGGAATTAGATGCTCTTTGATAGGAACAGTTTCTGATGAGTGATGCCACGGTCCCTTATGTAAAACGTAAACTTGGGCATAAAAATGTTTCAAGTTTCAAAGGTCGTTCTCCGACATTTTTGGATTTGTCATTCAAACCATTTGTCTTGATAAAAAGCTGCTGAAGAGGGCTGATACATATTGGGCGAATTAGAAAACGTACACAGGTATTCCTTACATAAGATGAACAAGGATGAAAAAAACTTACGCTTTATAAAAAGGACCGAAAACTTCCCTGGATAGTCCCCTTGAGGAATTACTCAGAGAAAAGCTCCACCTAGAATGAAAAATAACCCTTGGTTATAATTTGAATAAGGATTATTATTAGACATAGGGAATATAAGCAGAAATGTTGGAAATCGGATTTATTTAGAATTCTAAGTATTTCGTTTGACGCTCTATTATAAGAGTCTAGCTTAGATGAATTATAATTCTAATATAGAAGGAAATTTCACACATAAAAAGTTATATTTAGCATAGTTTTCAAAAAATCTATGTATATTAGACAGGCATTATACCTAAGACACAACAAATCTTTTAAAAAAGGGGAGATCTAAGTACAAAGATTGGTAAAAACTGAATTAAAAAGTTTGTTCCAGGGGGGAAACAGGAAATTAACAGGAAATATCGCTTTTGTACTAAAATGTGGATAAACAATGATTCTAAGGAAATATTGAAAAATATATATGGACAAATGTTTAAAAACTTTAAAAAACTGAGAAACGTTATTAAAAAACATTAGTTTTTTCTACTACAATCAAACTATGTTCACATATTTACTTTCTACAAAACCACCACTACAAAAGCACGTCAGGAAATAATGGGGCTTCAGAAAGGTGAATCCGTTCTGTTCGAGAATCTCCCCCCCCCCTCAAAAAAGCACAAACAATTCCCTCATAATAATGAGAGGGATGGGGGAAAGAGAGAGGACGACAGATGTAATTGTCGCCTCCCGATGGAGATGGATGACCACCTGCCGGAATGACAGGGTGCGACGCGTAACTCGGCAGCAGGGGCCTTTTTGCTGCAGCACCAGGATCACTGTTTTAATCACTGTAATCAAGAAAGGGAAATTGTTTGCTCTTAAGAATGTAGAGAGAGAGAGAAGACGTTGGAGTTCTAACCGTTCTAACTAAGTAAGAGCGCTACGTTTAACGTAACATACTGCAATGGCTTCTCTAGTTATTACACAAAACGATATTTCCTCATAGATATAGATATTTACAGCTACAATGCTTTATCGAATACACAAGGTGCTTCGAAAGTCCGTTTCGCGGCTTTTATTTGGAACCAACGTGTCCTAGGGTCAAGGAAGTAAGGTCTACCCCTAGGTAAGTGACCCTGGAGAATTCATTGAAATTACTTACAGGGCCCCTAGTGGCGAAATAAAAAAGGTAAACAAATTAATTAAAAAACTAAAGGAGATAGAGCAAAAACTTCAATGAGAGTATTGTTGTTAACGTTATGAGGAACTCATTAAAAAATTTCATGTAAATATCGTGAATATTCGTGGAGATATTAGCATGTGAAAATAGCACTTTTTCAGGCCTCAAAAAAGAAAAAGTTCGCAAATTTGCAAGTTTTTTTTATTAACTTTTGCCTTTATTCAACTAAAAAAACCATAACTACACAATAACAATTCGAACTTTTTCATTTTTGAAGTCTGAAAAAGTGCTATTTTCACATGCTAATATTTCCACGAATATTCACGATATTTTCATGAATTTTTTTTCAGTCAGTTCTTCATAACGTTGGCAACAATGCTCTCTCTGAGGTTTTTGCTCTATCTCCTTTAGTTTTTAAATTAATTTTCTTAACTTTTTTATTTCGCTACTAGGGGCGCTGTAAGTAATTTTAATGAATTTTCCAGGGTGGCTTACCTAGGGGCAGACCTTACTTCCGTAACCCTAGGACACGTTGGTTCCAAATAAAAGCCGCGAAACGGACTTTTGAAACACCCTGTATTTAGGTATTGTACATAAAACTATTTGCTTCAGTTTTCCTCGAACTAACACTACAGTTTTCTTATGACTTCAACAATAATACTTTCTAACGCTGTGTTGTTATCAAGAATTAACATGGAATAGCTAACAAGTTTGTAATAATTACCGCTTCAAATAATTAGGTCGATTATTTATCAGTAAGGTGCATTTCGTTTAAATGATTTGGAATCTATGTAAACTACCGTTACTCCATTGGGCTTCGATTCATACCAAACTTTTGTGGATCTCAAGAATATTTATTACTATATATATATGTGACGGGGTTCATATCCAGGTTTTTCTGTCAGGGTCCTGTTTTAGGAATTTTGTGAAAATGAAGGGTTTGTAGTACAGCATTTATAACTTTTGAAAATCGCCCGAAATTTGGCCAAATTCCATTCCAAAATGATGAAAACTCATTTTAAAAACAATTTTACTTTTGATTTAAGAATTTTGTGAAGGGTCCCAAAACGGACCCATTTTCTTTCTAGATGAACTTCTGATAAGTATAACCATGAATATTATGAAGCCAGAGGGTCGGGCTTAGAAAAATATTTGGACACATCAGTTAATACCTATTTCTAGGCCCACGAAGAAAATAAAATTGAGAAACCTAGTTGATAACTGTAATTATAATACTACATTCTAAGAGTTTTAAAGAGGGGATCCATGTTTTTCTATAAATTAAACCCTTAAATCTATTGCATAATATCGAAGACAATTAGGGGGGAAATTTACACAAGCGATCTCCCGACATAAGTCACGTTCAATCTTAGTTCATTTTTTAAATATACTGCAGAAGCTCAAGTTAGTTGGTAAGAGAAAAACATCCCTTCGTAATTTTAAAAACATTACTGCAATATTAAAAAAACACTTTGCAAAGCAGAAAGAAAAAAAAATTCTTAAATACTAAGTAAGAGTTCAGCGAAAAAAAAAAGGATATGAAGCTAATCAAACATCAAATCTTACGCTGCTTTGATTCCTATACAGACACTTGATCATCTCCCCAACAGCAAATGACAATTACACGACATACATCAAAGACGACGGACTGACAGGACAAATTCCCCGAGTCATTAAATTAATAGACCATAATTCGCTCGCTACTTATCCGACGCAATCACTTAAAAAAACCTTATTTCATCTTCCAAAGAACGATAAATATCATTCATTCACTACAAACAACGACTGGCGTGTCATTCATTCATTCAGATTTCTCCGCCATCGCTCAAACAAATGACGCGAAGAAAGTAAGAAAAAAACGCACGTTTAGAAACGCTTAAAAAACACACACACGATTAACACCGCCTATTAATAAACACACTAGGTGGCGAGATTTAACGCGCAATTACACAGAGAGAAACGTTTTTTTTTCTTTTCAGCTCGCGAATACATATAAAAAGGGGATCGAGAATGTCATAAATCTCTGACGACTCGATCAATCTGCATTTAAGAACCACCTGACAGCCGATCGACAAGGTGTCGTAGGGGGGGGGGTAAATAAATGATGAGTACCCGGGTTATATTGTATAAGCGGGGTAAAAACAACTGCGATCTTCATCCCTTTCAATCTGGGAGGCCATTTATATACATGAGTTGCTATCAGATGGGGGAGATTTATTAAAATAAATAAAGAGGGACAACTCCACTCTTCTGATGGATGGTAAAAAACGAGGGGAAATAAAACGGAATTAATAAATATTCGGCGGATTCATTCGCAGTTTTACGGAGAACTGAACACGTGATTTAACACGCGGGTTCAAATCCGCGAGTTGAGAGGGATATTTGTCAAAAAAGGAGGAGCAAAAAGCGCTACGGAAATGACACGAAAAATAAAAAGGTCCGGTGTTAAGAGGGGAGATTAGGGGGGATGATGTGGAAAAAAATCGCGATACTCAGATTAGGGCAATAAGATGATGGGAATGAAAATATTTAAAAACAGTTTTCTTTGAGTCCGTCTTTTTTGCGCGTTCGATCTGGGGGTTATTTAAATGACTGCGATTGTGATGAATCGGCTCTTTGACAATCCGAGTGAAGGGTCTTATAAAGCCTTGAATATATAAAAGGTTGTTTGATTTCAGGATGGACGAGTTTCTGAAAGTAATTGTTTTTAAGATATGCACATTTACTGCGGGATGTAAGGATAGTATATATATCAGGGTGTTTCAAAAGTCCGTTTTGCGGCTTTTATTTGGAACCAACGTGTCCTAGGGTTACGGAAGTAAGGTCTACCCCTAGGTAAGTGACCCTGGAGAATTGATTGTGATGACTTACAGCGCCCCTAGGGGCGAAATAAAAAGTTAAAAAAATCAATTTAAAAATTAAAGGAGGCAAAAACATCAGTGATAGTATTGTTGCCAACGTCAAGAAGAACTCACAGAAAAAATACATGAAAATATCGTGAATATTCGTGGAGATATTAGCGTGTGGAAATAGCACTTTTTCAGACCTCAAAAGAGAAAAAGTTCACAAATTTGCAATTTTTTCAGTGTTATTGTGAAGTTTTGTGTTTTTTAGTTGAATAAAGGCAAAATTTAATCAAAAAACCAATAAAACCTCATAACGTTGGCTCACTGAGGATTTTGCTCTATTTCCTAAAGTTTTTAAATTAACTTTTTAAACTTTCTTATTTCACCGCTAGGGGCGTTGTAAGTCATCTCAAAGGATTCTCCAGGGTCACTTACCTAGGGGTAAACCTTACCTCCGTGACCCTTGGACACATTGGTTCCAAACAAAAGCCGCGAAACGGACTCAGGAAACACCCTGTATGTGTATATCTGGCGGGGGTAAGGAGATGACGTAATTTTAAGGTATTACTACTCAGGTATACACAAACACGTAAGGACGAATACCAAAGCACACCATCCTATACATACCATACTACCTACCTTTAGGTTGTGAATAGCTAATAATTTCTTTTTTTATCCAACATAATATTTAACTTAAAATCCTCAATATCTAAGCACTGATACATGAACATGAAGGTACCAGATATGGACCATTCTACAGAAACTTAATATTTTAATAATTCACTTACCTTAATATTTTACTAGCGTTCAATATTAAATTAAAGTAAAGAAAGTATTTCAAATATTATGAACGTTGTTTTATAGATATCTATATTTTGTTCATTAACTTTTAATAAATAAAAAAACTACATTTTTTAAAAAAGTTTGCTTTCATTTGTGCATAACTTCTGTTTTGGTCATAAATACTTTTGGAAATTAGTTGTTCTACTTTTAATTTCTAATAAATAAAAAAATATTTATTTATTTAGAAGTTAATTTTTTTAAAAAACCAGTCATTCTCACACTAGCTACATTAGTAATTCTTTTGAACTACAGTATTTTTTATTTGCTTATTATGTAAAAGGTTTCAATCTTGTTGAACGACAAATTTTTGTTTTAATTTGTATAAAACTTGTTTTTTTGGTCACTAGGGAGCTGCCGCCCCCTGCTCGCTATCGCTCGCCAACCCCCGTTAACCGCTGACGCAGGACCTTTTGGAATTGCTTCGCAATTCCTACAAATTCCGACTCGCTGAATTTAATACACTTTATAAAACAATTAAACAATTTACAGAAAAAACGCCAACCAACTTTCCAAAAATACTTCACCAAATCCCTTCCATAAATAAATCTCCATTAAAAGTTAATATGTATATTAACTCAAACTTCTCAAAAATATAAACGAAATGTTTTTAAAAATATTCATCTTAATTATTTTTAATCTATGATTATAAAAATAACTAATTCTAATTGTTTATCAATATTCGGACCAAACAAAAACCATTATTTTTAAGTAACTCGTTAGGCTGAGCGCGCACTGGAAACTTTTGTCTCGGAGACTTAAAACACTAGTCACTCGAGAGCAATGCATTTCTATGAAGAAATTCTTGGTCTAGTGATCTTGGTCTCGTCGCTAGATCACTAGGCCAAGAATTTCCTCATAGAAATGCATTGCTCTCGAGTGACTAGTGTTTTAAGTCTCCGAGACAAAAGTCTCCAGTGCGCGCTCAGCCTTAGTGTAATATGCGTAGTGTTTATCATTCATATTTTTGTTTAAACCCAGACTTGTTAAACAATACCGTTTAAGCAATTGAAAATAAAAAGAGACAAAATATCACTCTATGTTTATAATTAATTTCGATAAAATCAGACTAAAAATTATAAATATTGGACAAAAATGGCGAAATTTTAGTATGAAATGGCGTACATGTAAGTTTTTAGAATATGTTTTTATCAGTCTTAGAGTGATATTTCATCAAGAAAGTACTTTTTTAAATGGTGAAAAAACTTGTTTCATCTTAAAATATAGCGCCAATTGTTCGTTGTTATTGGATGCATAATAATTTGATTGACAGTATTTGCTTTATAACTGCGACCTTATCCGTTATCTAAAAATATAGAAATATTTTAAAATTGAGAATTTTTTTGAAAAATCGAAGGGCCTACTCGGAAATCCGGAAAGAATACGGACATTTTGATACCATATATGTGTCATTCGGTTCAGTAATTAAAAAGCCTTTCTCTGGAAACCGTTCACCAAAACCTTTTTTTAGAATAGAGAGATTAAGTTTGAATATTTTGGAAATTAGTTGTTAAAGTTTACATGTAACTAAATTTCAGCACTTTAATAGCATCTCACACTCATTACTATGAAATGACCTGGGTACTTAAAGTTCTTAAATAATAAGTGAATGAAGCATTAAAATAGCCTTTAATGTAGGTAACAACTGATTTTAATTTCTTCATCTTCTTTAGCTCAAGAAATAAATTAACAACGGAAAATTTCGATATTAATAATAAAAATCAGATTTTCGTGATTGCTGGGAAACAAGAAGAGTGGGAACTCAACAAAAATAAAGACAACCTTGGAAGATTTTTCGTGTTTTCCCCACTTTTTCCTTTTAAAATTAGACGAAAATTTTATTTCGGATTAAGGGCACTTTGAGCCTCGGCTTTACTTTTGCACCTAAATCAAACCGGAATCCCGTTTTTTCCCCTCGAGAAAACAATAGCCGAACGGGGGAAAAAACCACGATGATAGCTGGAAAATGTTTACCGAAGGTATTTTTAATTGAATATTTCACGAAATTAACAATCCCTAAATGCGAATTTTTTTCCCTCTTCATGCCCCTTCTTCTTAATCCTTCCTTTCTAAAAATGAGATAGCAAAATTAATGAAGGAGTTTGAAATAGCGGCTAAAAAATGCCTCTTATGAAGGAAAACTACTTATTTCTCCACCGCAAACAGCGGGCCTTTGCCTGCTTTTAATCAATTTGCATTACATTTCAAAGCGGGCCGTGATAAATTTGGCCGGCCGCACATAATCCTACCGAATGGGAAAGATAAAGATAAGTAATGAAGTTTAATGAAGGATGGATCCTATGGGCCCGTAATTAAGGAAGGGATATCGGAGAAAAAAACCTGCCTGGGGTGATTTATCAAAAGTCCACCGAAGAAGTAAAATGTTTGTTTCCTGGATTGCGAAACATACACAAAAAAAGAAAAACCGGGGAAGAAAAAAACCCCGCAAGAATCTTAAAAGGAGGGATATTTTAAGCCACTAAAACCAAATCCTCCTTGGAAAAGTTCCGCCAGAAAAATTCGCTAAGCGATACGGGAAGATTCAATAATTACCGAGTAGCCAGCCTCCTTGTTTTAGTTCCCGGGAGTTTTTTTCCCGGTTGTTTTAAGAAACGGATGAAAAATCGTTATTCCGGAGTTGAGATTTTTGAGATTGCGCGTGTTCTCCAAGTTTGTTTTCCCCCAGAAAAAGGAACGGCTTCGCTGCACCTGGAAAAAGTAGAGTGGTAAAATACCAAAAGCGGCTAATTGGTAAATGATGACTCCCAAATGAACTAATATCTCAGTGGGGTAAAACGCTCACTTAATTATGGTTTTTGGGGGGTTGCCCCGATTTGCCGGAAAAAGTTCAGCTTAATTAAAACGAAGAGGGGAATGCACAAATTGTTTGTTTATCAAACACTTCCTAAGTAAATCAAAGACTTTTTTTACTCCTTTTGAATGCTTCACATTCATATAATCTAGATGGATTTTTAAGGCGGATGTAAAAATTCAGCAAATGCTGATAAATATGTTGAGTAACTTGATAATTAAAAATGAGATGAAATCAAACAATCAGTCAGTTGGGTTTTTCCCCTCAGTGAGTTTGAGAAAAATTTCGGGAGATATGGTTTGTGTGCTATGGAAATAAATGGGGGAGTTTTTGCAGAGATTGAAAAATTCAACCGTCGTTAAGCTGCTTTTATGATAGATTCTTTCGCTAGCTTACTTCATAAGGTAGTGAAGCAGGTTTTTAATCATAGGAGGCCAAATAAATTTCCTGGGGAGCATGTATTGTAGCCAGGAAAAATTGGAATAAATATTTAATTAGGATTTATATTTAATTAATAAGAAGGGAAATTTTAAAAGCATGTGACCTGGGAATTTATGAATAACTCAATTAGAGAGGAGCAACGAAAGAAAAATTAACTTGAGATATGCACGAGAGCAAAAAGTGGACGTTTATTAAAGTGCTTGAAATTCCGTTATTATTTCTAGAGTTTTCAGTCAACAATTTGGAGAACTATATCGCAACCTATGAAGAAATGATATTAGTATAATACTATAACTATGCTTCTTATTTAAATTTCGTTCCTAAAACTTTCAGGCGCGGAGCCAGCACGGCTACAAGGGGGGGGCACTTTTCCCAAACAGGATTCCCTTGTGGTGGTATCATGGGAGGTCCTCCCCCAGAAAAAATTTTAAATTTGACGTATAAAAGTAGGGTTTTAACTCATTTTAGAAACGTTTTGAGTCTGGGGGCACTTTTCAACAGTATTACCTTTACTTTTTGAACCAAAATGTCAAAATATTGGGGATTTCCTAAAAAATATCACTGAAGATCCCCTTGTGCTACTAATGGGGGTCCTCACCCATAAAAAATAGTGCAATTAGACCTGTAAAAGTAAGGTTTTTACTCATTTTGAGAACCTTTTTGGGTTCCCAAGGGGGGCACTGTCCAGAGTGCCACTCCCTGGATCCGGGCCTGGCAGTGATTTAGAACAAGGAGGGGAATCAGTAGATTAGCCCACAAAGATATCGGAAGGAGATATTTAAATTTTGGAGGATAATATGGGATATTTTAAATTGTTTTTTTATGGATAGTGAAAAAAGAAAAAATTAAAGTTTATGTTAAAATATCCCAGAGTCCATCAAGTCCCACCTCTGCTTACTCCTATGGATCGGGGCCACTTTCTATATAAAAAATATATGCTAGAAAACTATGAGTGGAGACTCTATGGAGTAGACCCCAAGAATTCTCAATTTTTTTATCACCGTAGAGCCCTTGATGGCTTTTTTACTACTCCGTGGACCCCCAAAACCAGACAAAAATGCTAATTTCTCTACCAAATATGGTTAAATTTTAAGGGGCAAAATTTTGGTGATTTCCCCTTTTTTAAATTAAACCTCTTTAAAGAAGTGTTTTATCTCATTTTGAGATATACCAAAGAGGATCATTTCCTGTATACGGCAGGATTTTTAAGGAGAAGAAACAGTATAAATAAATGTCAAAAACTGAGGGTCCCTCAAGAGAAGAATTTTGAAATTTGACTTTCAAAAGTAGTATTTTAAAGCATTTGAAACCCTTTGGGTTATAATTAAAGATTGAAAACAAATTTAAAAGTTTCTATAATTTTTTAAATTTATGATACTAAGTATCATGGACTCCAAATTTTCATTTTCATGCTGAGGGACCCACTTTAAGTAGACCCCCCAGGGGATCCATATGGACCACTATGGGAACCAATAATCTATCTAGATTGTCTAGATCTAAATTATAGATCCTCTTGGACCATCTCCCCTTTTGAAGAAAAATTCTTCAGCACAGCCCCTTTTACAAATATTTGCCCTAATTTGCTTACATTTTATTAAAGTACAATTTCATAAATTTATACCAACGTGTAAGAGAAGAGACTTTTTTAATTTACGTAACTTATAATCCAAATAACATTTTGCAAAGCTATGATTCTGACACTATTCAAGAATTAAGTACTTAGCCGACGTTCGTATTTGCCATTGCTTAAAGTCAATGTGATAATAGGTACTTAAAACAAAGACAAGCAGCAATTACAAGTCTAGGTTTAGCGCTTTCTCGCCCGTATCAATCAGAATACTGTTTTTTCTTCACCAGTGAAGAAGTCCATTCTTCACTCGACCCTGGCGAGCCGCGGCATCTATCAAAAGCCAATCAAAAACGAATAAAGCAGCAAGGCGAAGCGCTAATGACGGAGCACGAAACCTCACTTACTATCAAGAAGCGCGTGATGACAAATGCCCGCCACGCGGTTACTCCATTAATAACCAAAAACGGAGTCGAAATGTAACTGTAACCGCCATAAAACGAAAGTGTGATTTATGGAAGACCGTCCCGGCATCCATCTTTTTCGAATTAGTCACTGGGGTCTCCTAAACGGATTATGAATTTTAATGGCCGCGTATTGAATCGCCCCAATTACGATCATTACCTGATTTAAATGCTGTTTTTTTTACTTTCTTTTTTGGAGAAGCTTTTCTTGATAACGATATGGAGAGGGAAAAAACATGGGTATAAAAAAACTCGGCCACGCACTCATGTAATCGAAGGTATTAGGATGGGTTCACATGCAGCTGTTTTTGCGACGCGACCGGGACGTCGAGGGGTAAACGGCGGAAAATTCCCCATCGTTCTCCTCATCAATGTCGAATCTGGTCCTTTCATTGGTTCTTTAGGCTGTGACGTAGGACCTACGTCATCATCTATAGCAGTGTTTCCCAACCTTTTTCAGTCTTAAACCTTTCAAAATTTTCCATGCCCCCCATATATCTTTTTTTTTTCAAAAATCTTTCTTGGAAAGTAAATAAAATCTATTGGTCCATGCCCCACCTGGGGAGCAATTTGATTAAAAAATTTTAAATTTTCCCCCAAGAAAATCATATCGCCCCCCATTGGGGCGTGCGCCCCACGTTGGAAAACACTGATCTATAGGAAAGCTTCGACGGTTGCGTCGTTCACGCCGCTGCATGTAAACCCACCCTTAATAGCAGGGTAATGAAACACAAAACCAGAGGGAAGTTAAAAAAAAGAAGGGGTGTGCAACAAAAGAGCTAAAATCCGCTATTGCAGTTGCGCATGGGATTCGTTCATTAAAAAAATACTGTTATTTTTACTTTTAGTATCTGTGCGTAAGGGATTAAAACGTTTGTTTATGAGTGAGGCATTTAACTACAAACAAATTACTTTGAAAATGTTTACTGGATAAATAAATAAAAGAAGGTATTTTTTCCATCCAGAGTTGCTCATGTTCCCTGGGGTAGCTTTGGAAATCCCGCATGGATCATTAACAGATGGTTCTCTCCGAACCTAATGGGTTTCGAATAGTTAGGTTTCGAATAAATGCACTCAGGGATAAAAGAGATGAATCAAATAAATACCTGGGTCAATACTTTCCCTGCATCGCTAATCTCTGCAAATACTAAGTTCAGATACAATTTTTAAATACTTAGGAATTAGGAACAATGGATAACTTCATTAAATTTAGAAAAACAGCTTCGAATAAATGTTAGATTTGTCCATTAAGAGGAATCTAATACCTATTTTTTATTTATGGTAAATTATTTCCCACAATATCATATTGTAAAATTATTCAGAATTGTGATTTCAATAATAACAAAACTTCCAAAATCATTAATGTACTTCTTAAAATTCTAATACGAGTGGGTTAAAAGCTAATATAAGTGGCGATGCGGTATAACTTCTTATGCCCGAAGTTAATGCGGAGAGTTTTTACTCATGTCACTTGCCTTGTTAAGAAGTTTCACTTTCTATCGACTTCCAAAGGTAGTAGCAGTAAATGAGGATATCATATCTCCAGAAGTTTGTTAAGTTAAATTTTATCCATCACCAATAGTAAATTTATCACGCAATGTCACTTGTTATAAAATAAATATACTGCAAACGCTCCACACAAAAATGGACACTCTTAGCCCCGCGCCACACTACAGCGTCTCGAGTCACTCGAAGTCGTAAATCAGATAGGGGAGACTCATAGAGGAAGGATAAAGGGTAGAGAGCGCACTGGTAACCCTCCGCCAGGGTACGGATAAGAGTCACGTGACAGAGGCATACCGGAGAACTCGTTTTCCCTCAGCATCGGTCTTTTCCCATACATTCCAATGGTGAATGATTGCGTGGTAAAAATCAGTGCTCGGTATTTCTTAAAAATATGGTTGTTTCATGCTGTGCATATGGATGTAAAGAGAAGCGGATCAAAGGTGGATCTGTTACCTTTCACAGGTATGTTGAAATTATTAGTTGTTTGTTATTTAAGTTGTTTATTCATGCCATTTTTTATCATGAATGGGTTTCGGAATTGGCTTTTTTGCATGCGTTGTAAAAAATTAACCAAATTTCCTGCTCTATCAACGATATTACTTGAGTATTTACAAAACTATAACATTCTTGTAATAGTGCAACAAATTTATGTTAGTTATTTACTTATTAAACGGTTTTTTTTTCAAACTTCGATCAGTTTTTTGATGTCCGCCAAATTGGCGTCGACATCTATCGCCAAGTTAAATCGTCGGATGGCTTGTTTTTCATTGTATATTTTAATTTTAATAATTTATAATGCTGTCTAAATAAAAAAAAATCCTTTTTGTGAGCGTCGGATAGTTAGTTAAAATCTTAATTTTTTATATTTAGGCCTCACAAAAAACTTAAAACCTTTTTAAACCATGCAATCTGACTTTTACCGGTTAAGTATTGCAACATAAGGTTTTTCAATAGTTTTTTTACTTGGAAATTACATTAAAAATAAAATAATAAAAGTCGGACAAAATCGGCCCACGCGAAGTTTAATTTTTTTAATTTTAAAAAATGGCCGAAATATTCTTAAAATCGATAAGTAGTTATCAAGACTATATGTTTATAGGGCTATTTTCCAGTACTGAATACAAATATTTCATAATTTTTTTAAAATTTATTATTATTTAAATATAATTAATTTTAAATTATTTATTTCGAAGTATTGTCAAAATATTTTCGGTTTTGATTGAAAGATTTTACATTTTTTGTCTTTCAAGGTTCATTTTAATAAATAAGAAATTTTAAAAAAACTTATAAATGTCCGATTTTCTTCTTAATTTATTATGTAATTTTTTAGTTATTTATAAGTGAAAAACATTTGAATTGATTATTTTTCGGTTTTAACCATTGGTTTATTCTGTATAGTTTATCCAATTTTTAAAAATTAATATTTATCAATTCAAAACTTAAATTAAATAATTATATTAAGCTTTAAAATATAGCCAATAAACTTATATCAAGTCTCGGTTACTATTAATTAATTTTTTTTACTTTTTTTCAGCTATTTAAAAAAATAACAATACTTTTAGAAATTAAATTTAAAATATTTCTTAAGTGGAGTTAGCTTGTATAATAGTACTTGTGTTTTTTATAGTTTTCCAAAGGACAACTTCACAATTTTTCAAGAACTGAATGATCATTGCTTGGATCACGGACTATTAGATAACCACAAAGTATTTTTAATGAAGGCTGTTCTTTTTGAGTATTTCAAAATAAGACTGCACCATACAGGTAAAACGATGACTCAAAAACTCCAAGGGCCAAAAGTGCGAACTATCAATTCCAAAAATACTATTTTCAGTGGCCAGTGATTAAGTTTATTTTTATTAGTTCACTTGTATGAGTACACTTTAAAGCTGTGTGTTAATGTGTTTTTCATCCCTTTTTTATTCAATAAAAAATTTGATCCTATTTTTTGTTCTTTTTGTAAAATAAATTTGATGCTTTTATTTTACCAATACCTTGAACATTGATCTTTTTAATCTGAATCTAAAAATAATTATATTCAATTCTAATTCCCAAGGATAATTTTATAAAAACATCAGGGTAATGATGTGGAAATTATTGTGGAATGGGCATATAAAGGTAGTAAAAAATATGAGTTTTTAAACTTTTGGATTTGTAATTATTAATTAAACGACTAGATCAAAAAAACGAAAAAGTAATCGAAAAGAACCCAATTTGCAACTTAAACATTCTTGAAGAAAAACATGGGAGTGGAAATCAACCTGTAAAATAATTTATAATTAGAGTGTCGAGTTCCACTCCTAAGTTGAACTTCCTATGCTTGCCTCTTATTTGAAAAACTTGTGATTCATAAGTTATGTATTAAAATTAATCTTCAAAAAGAAGTTTTTTTTAAATTCTTAACATTTATCAATGCTTATGATCATATGAAATGAAACAAGACATAATTAATGATTACAAAAAAAAACGTTTTGCGTTAAGTTTATCGGTGCCAGTCAATTTCAATTACATTACCGGATTGATAACAAACTGTAATCGCACTTTCCTCTATGGAGTCGACGGTATTTGCGAAAATATGTTGTCTGAAAACTTTTTGCCGACATCTATATCAGCGCCAACAGTAGCGATAAAGAGCCAATTTCTGGTAAACGCGCGAAAAAGAAGCTCCAAGCTGCTCTCAGTCACGTGGTACACTCGTTCCACCGGCTCACACAGACTCCTTCCATAGCGTGCGCTCTCTACCTTCTATTCTTCCTCTATGGGGAGACTCCGCCTATCTTGAAAGAAATCTTCATTCCTGTCAAGATAGGGGCTTTCTCCATGCTTTTTTTATGGAGATTGATTGCAGTAGCGACTATAAGCCACCCAATGTGACGCGGCTCTTAGGCCACGGTCACCCTGAGCGCAGGTTAAGGCGTATCTCCCCGATCTCTTTGGGTGGTTAGGTGAGGTCAATTAGCAAAGAGATAGGGGAGATACGCGTGATCTTGGGTTCAGGGTGACCGTGCTCTTCGGCCTCGGTCACCGTATGCGCAGGGTAGAGTGTATCCCCAGGCGTATCATATCGGGCAGTGGATATCTACCCCATCTCTTTGTGTGGTCAGGTGAGGTCAATTAGCGAACAAAAGAGTGGGGTGGATATCCACTGCCCGATAAGATACGCCTGGTGATACGCCCAATCTTGCACTCTCGGTGACGCTTCTCTTAGGGTGCATCTAAAGTTTCACTACCCCGAAGACCGTCAATCAGCGAACAAAAGAGTTCCAGCGATTGCCATCTCCCCCGAAACCTCACACAAAGAGATGGAGGAACTATCTTTTGTTCGCTGTTTGGCGGTCATTGGTATCATAAAACTTAAGATGCACCCTTAAGAACACTTTTTAGTCCTCAAATTAACACTTTATTAAATGCGTCTGATAGTTTTCTGACTATGCTTGAAAAGTGTTTCTTAAATAGTGTTGTGTTTAGAACCTGAAAGTGTTCTTAAATTTGGATTGAAAAAACATTATGGAAGACATATAATGTCGCAGTAATCTTTAACAGCACTTTTACATCACCATCTTTTTTTCTTATACAATCCCGATACAAACAATAAGCTTTAGTTTAGAAGTGCTCGTTAGGGTACTTCAGGGTTCGTACTCTTAGGCCATGGTCACCCTGAGCCCAGGCGTATCAACAGGCAGATCTCATCGGGCAGTGTATATCTACCCCACTCTTTTGTTGGCTAATTGACCTCACCAAACCACACAAAGATATCAGGGAGAAAAGCTTGATCCTGCGCTCAGGGCGACCATACTCTTAAGGTGAAAAAAATTCCGTGACTTTTCCAGGATTGAAATAAGCTGCTTTCCAGAAGTATGAAGTGTTGTAAATTAGCCTATTTCCAGTATTTCAGAGCCAATGATATGGTTGCAATTTAAAAGAAATCTGATATTGAGACTTCTCATTGGCTCGGAAAGACTGGGAAACGGACTAGTTAAGAACTTAAACGCAATGGAACTGCAAGTGTTGGTTTGTTCTCTTGCAGCCACAGTGGCGAGTTGAGTTAGCAAGCGCCTGATTTCATTACATTTCGCAAGGAAATTTTGCTTCGCGTTAGTGTGAATGCTTCTCAAGTGAATTTCAGCAGTTGTGCCAAGTTTGACTATGCCTTTTACAGATTTTTCATGACTTTCATGAAAATTTTCAAATTCCATGACTTTTCCATGACTTTCATGAAAATTTTCAAATTCCATGACTTCCATGAACATTTTCAAATTTCAAGACTTTTTTTGAACCTGGAAAATGAAAAACGAAATTCCATGAATAGAATTTCCATGACCCGTAAGAACCCTGGTACTTATTGCATTGCGTCGCAAAAGTGTATCACGCATTTGTAGTGTATCCATAAACAATCGATGATATCCCCCACATTTTGCAAATTATTGTTCTTTAAAATGTAAAATCCCCACCAACATCAAACACGTATTCTCTGTTGTGTGATATAAATATTCATTTTTAGGTATGTTAGGCCCATTAATTAGAAAACAGAGACCCATCGTTTCTTTTACAGGCAATCTGAAACCTCGTCGATAACGCAACAAGTCGCATCTAAATTTACACCCCCGCTCTGAGAGATAACCATTGTCGGGGTGCATTAAAACGTTCGTCAGAAAACGAATCGGGGATGATAAAAAAAAGACTGGGGACATCAGAGACCCGTCTCATTTCGCCCGATAGATTTAACAGAAACTGCTGAACGCATGTAATTTTCCCGATTTTTGCGTGTAATACAATGGCACGCGCCTCTGTCGGAATAATAAGCGAGGGGCATTTTTATCGGGTTTATTTGATTAATGACGCCTCATTAATCAATAGCGAATGGCAACGGGATAATGCCAGTCAGCTGACGAGGACCTTTTGGGATTCGCGTTTCAGCCGATTGGAGAGACAGGATTTTGGGGGATACATTGCGCGAATGACGGGAGATGTATAAGAGCGCGGTTGCGAATTGGAAGCGAGTAAGAGACTTGCCAACGTATCTATAAGAAAGGACTGAATTTAATATTTAAACTGTTTCCAGGGTCTGTTATGTTATGTTGGTCAAGTAAAATTGCCCGAACAGCAGAGACTTTGGGTGGGTTTACATGCACAGCGACGCAACCTGAACGTCGAGGAGAAAACGATAGAAAAATTCCTATCAATCTCCTCATCGATGTAGAATCTGGTCCTTCCATTCTTTAAAATTTTTACAGAAAGCAATCAAGATACTGTAGTTTATCTATAACACAAGAAAAATAAAAAAAATTAAGTATTTTAATATTTAAATTTATAGTAAAAATGGACTTAGTTTCTACGATACATATTGACTAAGTGTTGTTAAGGCACATTTTTAAAAAAAACTACTGCACATTTTACTTTAAAATTTGGACCAGCTATGGATTATAAGTTGACAGATAATAATAAGCATCCTTTTTGTTTAAGCTACACAACAATTAATTTTTAAAAAAATTAAATTTAAGTTTCAAAAATCCATCAAATTTAAGACATAAAAAACCTTTTTCTATTGAAATATAAATCTGTTTCTTATAACCCCAAATCGATTGTATCTTATTACCCATGTCAGGTTAGGAATTGATATTTTTTGGTTGATATGACATGGAACAAGAATAATTGAATGATTCAAATAAACCAACAATTTACCTAAGTCATTAAAATGGCATAGTTTTACATCCCCAAAAATGAAAGGTACAGTTCTAACTATCAAAAGACCTAAAGACCATGTGATCCCACGAATATTCTAATCTAATTTATCATACAGACGAACCACCAAACAAACACTTGATCATGTCCATTGTCCAACTACAAAAACCCACCTAGACACCACTACTACAAACACTTTTCATTCCCAATGATTCTTCGTCTATTAATAAAAGCCAGATAAAGACACCGATGAGAGACAACAGATAATAAAAGAAAAGTTAGGCGCGTATAAAAACCACTTGTGAATGGGAGAAGCTTTCTTTGACCGCCAACAGAGGAAATCCAGAAAGACAATGGGACAGGTATTAAAAGCACGATTACCTTCGGAAAAGGTGCGCCCTTAATGACACTTCCGCCATTTAAACATCTCTTCATGGATTGAAATTATCTTATCAGTTCCAAATTATAGGATATCGAGGCTGCGATGGTTGATTTGGGAAAACTAGTTTCAGTGTTGAAGTACAGATTAGGGGTTATCAACAGCAATTAATACAACTTCATATGGTGAACTTGGTATGTGAACAAGGAATCAAATATCTTTTATGTTTATCCCATTTTCATACCCATAAAAATAAAACTAGGAATATAAGAAAGGAAGTACGGTATTTATTTTTCTCCACCACAGGTAACATTAATGCAATAACCAATAATGTTTTCTCACACTATATAACAGCTAATGGTATTTGCTTAGTAAGTTCATCTTGGAAGAATTACTTTGTGAAAAGTGTAAATTGTCTTTTCACTAACAGTGATTCATCGGAGAGGATCACTTTTGATGTTCAATTTGAGTGAGGTATCTCTCTTTACTGAAGGAAATTGGAGGTTTAAGAGTGGAAAAATAATTAGCAGTGGTCATTAAGATGATTTTTCTGTCTGTCTTGGATTAACAAATACGATCAACCTGTTTTAAACAGCATATTTTAAAGCTTCTTTTGCCCCGTGCAAAAATTACTGTGCCTACAGTATTTAATACAAGTCATGCCAGTGGCGCAGCCAGAAATTCCTTCAGCGGTGACCATCCAAAAAGTAGTAATTCCAAAAAGATGCCTGGGTTTTTTGGGGGTAAACCTAACATTTTGAGGTGCACATGCACATAATGTAAAGTTCTCCCCAGAAAGATTTTGGAAATTTGATTTTCAAAAGTAGTGTTTTAGTTTAGTTCGTTTTGACTACTGGGCTACACCTGAAGAGGACCGCCCGCTCCTTGTAATCCTCAGAATTATTAGTGGAAAAATTTGCCAACTTCTGAAAACTTACACCCGTAAAACTTTTGGCGTAACATTACAAAACTGCAACTTGAAGCTTTTCGCATTATGAAGTCGCTTAAGAAGTCGCATCAACGCGAATTCCTATCTCGGTAAAGTTGTTTTTTCCGCATTACGAACGGAACACGAGAAGAAGCAAACTTTACAGGTGAGCGTGGGTCAAAACTCTCCGGCGAATCCGAAAAAAAACTTGCAAAAAAGCCAAATTTCACTCAATAAAAGGACCAAAATTGAGAAAATCGTAAGGAAAGGGATTAGTAGAGGAATCTGCTTTTGAAGTAATAAGATACAAATAGAGACATAGGCGCCGACTCTATAGAGTTTGAGGGGGCTTGAGCCCCATTATTTTTAGTAAAAATCTACCTATTTTCTTTCATGAACTAAAAGAAGGCAATGTATTGGACGTCGTTCTTTTGGTCCCGTTCACTTGGTCTTCTCAAAGGGTCTCAAAGTGACTTAAAACACTACTTTCAAGGGTAAAAATTTCAAAAAAAATTTGGGGGGACCCCAAAACCCCCCTCAAATTTTAAAATATATTTTGTGCTGTTTTCCCCTGAAACTTCCGAGGTGTGATCCTCCTTTTGTGTAAAATAAGAAGAAAGAGTCTACAAAATGAATTTAAACACTACTTTTAGGGACAAATTTCCAAAATTTTTCTGAAGTAGAACCCCTAAACCCCCTTCAAAATTTTGCTGTTTATTCTTCTATTTATTATTTTATTCTACTGGGTTTCTTTAAAAATTCGGCATCTTTAAATGAGCCCTGCTCTAAGGGTGTAACCCAATAGGCTTCAAAAGGATATAAAACGCTATTTTGTGGTCGAAATTTTTAAATTTTGGGTGGAGGACCCTCAAATATCGCTTCGCTTGGAAATTTCAATGTTAATAAAATTTTGAAATTAATTTCAACAAAATTAATATCAGATGTGCAAGTCATCAAACACTTGAAGTAAAAAAGTACTCGTAAGTAGGTATACATCAGAAAAAATATTTGGTCAAAATCCCTCCCGAAACTAGTCTAGTTACGGCTCTGTGCCGTTGATTTTAAAGGCGGTATAAATTCACTTTAATCTTGGGGATAGGTATTTAATATTTTGTGTTCGATTAAATTTTTTTAAATATTTCGCTGCTTTTTATTCGAATTTTTTACAGCAGTGGTCCGCAGACTTTCGAGGGTCCCCGGCACCTTCCTAGGGGTTCCACGAGTTACCTTTTGTGAGTTTCATAACAAATTTCAAAATTATTTCTGGGGGAGGACCCCAGCCCCCCTCGAAGTTTTGACGTCTGTAGTTGTAATATTTTCCCAAAAATTTCTCAAAATAAGCTGTAACACTACTTTTTGAGGCAAATTTTCAATTCTTTTTGTACTTTAGGAATAAGCCTTTGGATGCTCAAAATCTTTGGAGGGGGAGATGTCTAGCAATAGTGACGATCGAAAGTTTAAGACAGCTGTTATATGGAATAACTAATATCTTCATCGTCTATACTCTATTCATTTAGAATTGGCGCTTGAGAAATAGTGCTTTCCCCCACGCTAGAAGCGTAACCATAGTTACGCTCTTCGAGCAGCCAATAGTAAGCCTTCTTCGTCACTTTCACGTGGATAGTTGCTATGGTTACCGATCGGTGGTGGGGGAAGGAAATATTTTCAAGCGCCAGTTCAAAATGAACAGAGCTGCCCCCCCCAATATTTGATAAAAGTCGGCGCCAATGAATAGAGAAATCTTTTACGTCGTGAGTGTTTTGCGTTTTCACGGATTGTTTAGTGGACAAAAACGCAAAATCCGTAATTTTTTTTCAAACAATCCGTAAAACTAAAGAGAATAAGTAAATATTACGGACAATCCGTAAAAGTTGGCTAGTATGAAAAAGCAATAATCTAAAGCATTTACTCTTTTGCATTAAGCATAAGGGTGTAAAATACTCGACAACTTTCTCCGTCGTCGAACTCCTCACATGCAGAAGAAATACAACAAAGAAAATTCTGCAAAAATTCCTTTTCTTTAAACACAAAACTAATATTACACTAAACTTCTTCACAGACCGCATCACTCCGACTGATGATGCCAATGCACCACACATGAATACCGGAGTGCAAACAGTAGCACAAAACAAAGATTTTATTCAAACAGAATCCGTCGAGGCTGAAGAAAAACCATTAACCGATTGTCACACGGCCACCCACTGCGACCTTTGTCGCTGTCACGCCACTCGTCACATAGATCTGTTGTCATCGTGTGATTTCGGATTACAGAATACGTGTCACTTTGCCATTAAAAACACCCACAGATGTCATCCAAGTGTCGTGCAGGGGCGTTTATACAGTAGCGCCGATCTACAGTCGCTGAAAATTTGTCGTCGCATGGGGGGACCGTGCTTCCTGTTGTTCTCCGAATGTATCAAAGCGCGTCACCTGAAGCGTGTGATTTTTGCGTTTTTATCGGGAGGACATTCCTCTGACCAATAGGCTTTGAGGATCTTATCTGACAACTATCTTGAACACTTAACACTACTTAAAACACCGTGAAGTTTGTCCGTATTGTGGTATGGAACGTAAATAATGCACACAAACTTCTGAATAAAAGCAAACTTTACGATGGTGAAATTTTTCCCTTTCTTTAATGAATAATTTAATAAATTTTTATCCTACATTTTTTGTTTGAATTTTGGTAAGAGGAATTAAATTTACTGAAAAATCAGCGGTCAACTTACCAATTCCCCATTTCTTTTAAACTGCCAGTTCTATCTCGTACGGGGCCGTTCAAATATTACGTAAGCACCTAAAGGGGGTTTGCTCTTTGCTTATTTTTGCTGACAAGGGGGGAGGGGGGATATGAGTGATGCTTACGTAAGATGGTGCATTTTTCGAAAATCTCTTGTTTCTTGCATAATAAATAATTTCAAAACTCAACCGAAAATAAATTTAACAAAAAATTTAATTAGGAAATCTGACGAGGACAATTTTTCTGGGGATAGACTCCCCAAACGCCCCAGTGGCTCAGTGGTATAGTGCTTCGCGCTTCCACACCACAGGCCCGGGGTTCAATTCCCGGGCTGGGCAAGGTCCACTCAGCCTTTCATCCCTTCAGTGGGTCGATAAAATGAGGACCAAGCTTGCTTGGGAACTAAACACTGGGGGTCTCGCGTTAGAATGACCACCTAACCGGGACACATGCCTAACACCTTGCACCCCAGGGCCCCACGGTCACGAAAACGAAGATGGGCATCGTAGGCCTTGGCCCACTAGGGCTGTTGCGCCAATGAGTTTAGTTTAGTTTAGTAGACTCCCCAAACATTTTGAAATTTTAACCCCGAAAAGTTCGACCCATTTTTGAACCCTTAGGGTTACACCCAAAATCAAAAAGAACAGCTTCACCTAATTTTCAAGGAAAAAACAGTACTTACTAAAAGGAAAGTCAAAATTTCGGGGGGGGGTCCGGCAGTTTCTTACGTAATTATGGTGGGAGGTTTGAGGTTTGCTTATCTTTGCTGACAAGAGGGGAGGGGGGTTAAAAATGACCAAAACAGTGCTTACGTAATATTTGAACGGCACCTACTAGTAGTAAATATAGAGCAAAACTAGAATTGTTTTAGTAAAACAGTTTTCCAGGGGAAAAATTCTTCCATATTTTACAAAAGATAATAGCTCTTCAATGGGATACTTTCATACAGAGAAGAAGACGACTGTGGTAGGAGATTTATTATGAGAGAGCGTTGATTGGCTCAGTGTTGCCAGACCGTTTGACGAAAAAGTAGCGGAACAAAGCTCTAAAAGTAGCGGATTTGAAATTTTTGGAGCCCAAATTTTATTTGAGTGGTAATATTACAGTTAAACACACTTTTAACATTGTTATTTATTATTGTATACTCTAGATCTAGAACTTAAAAAATAATCTTTTAATTTTTTAAAGCTATTTTTCCAGATTGTATTTAAAAAAATGATAATTTTAGAATAAAACATCATTAGAACGTTTTAGATTTCAATTAGTTAGATACATTGTTAATCTAAAAACGAATTAGTTGAAAGTAATTAATCTATTGCTATTCGAAAAGGAACTCTTGCATAACATAAATATTTCATTATACCAAAAACCTTATAAGGATATGATCAATACTTGTTTCATACGGAAAATTCTTGCCCTTTTTCTACCCTGACCCTACCCACTTTCTTCTCTTCCAACTCCCTTATTTGTCCCTATAAAATGTCCAGGGCTTCGAGGCGGGGATTGAAAAGGAGTTGGAAGAGATGCAGATGAATTACTTATGACTCACCTTTCTGCACTAGAAGTGTGCATTTTTAATTAGTATGTCCACTTTTTTCAAAACACAAAAGTCGCAGATTAAAAATGCTGTAGCCCAAATTAAATTTTTAAGTAGCCCAAAAGTAGCCTGTAGCCCAAAACGAAATTTTTGTCGCAAAGGACCTACAAAAGGAGCCCAATCCGCTACTTATAGCCCAATCTGGCAACACTGGATTGGCTGCCGAGAGCCAAGTCGGGCATCGGGGACAAGGAGCTTGCCCCCCCCAGTGACATACCTATACTTCTAATTTCGAGGTAGGGGGCAAAAGTTTTCTGAAGTACCCCCACCCCACCCATGCATTCATAGGCTTATTGTAATTTTTAGAATACAATACACAAGATCTGAATTTTTACTCAACTTAAAAATATCGTTTTCTTGATAATACGATGAGTAACAAGCAATAAAGGGGGTCTGGGGGTCCCCCCCAGAAATTTTTTGAAAATATGCCCCCAGAAAACTGGGAAAGTACTCATTTTTGGACCTTTATGTGAAAAAATTGATTTCCAAAATATTCAAAATGATATCCGTCTTAGTACTCAATATGAAAATATTTGGATCCCGGGGGATCGTACCCCTCGCCCCCCCCTCTCGTCAGTCCTGTTAATTGGAATTGGTTTGTCGATAGGAAAAATTTCCTAATTTGGGATATCCGGTCGCTCTACAAACGTTCTGATAGGTCCATGCAATGGTGTTAACCCTACAACATGTGATCCAGATGAAAGTATCCCATTTCTCAAAATTTTCAATTTCAGAAATTTTCCGCTATTTTTTTGCTTTGTTTTATTAGTTCCATTTTGTATCCAATTTGCTTCTCTTTCAAAGAAAAAAAATTAGTTTGACATAAATGGCATCTTTTAATTGTATATATCGAGACACATTTTATATACATTATACTATATAGTTATTTCAATATTTATTATATTAGATCATAGAACATTAAATATGATTTAAAAATTTTAAATCATGATTTCAATGATTTATTAATTAGTTTTTTTATTGTGTTTTGTTATTGTGTTGCCTCCAGTGATCGGAAGTTTAATTTAACAATACTTTATTATAATATAGTGGCTTGGGAAAATTTCCGGAAAACCCACATCCCTATGCCCAACGAACTTTCATGGTTTATTTTTTAACACTTCATTTCGGTCACAGAATATAGAGCTTAACAGAGATGCCAAACGGCATTTTTCCTCTTTAAGGTACTTAATTTAATTCCTGCTCCCAGATTATAATTAATTTCACTAGCAGCCTATCGGAGAAGGCGAAATGAGAAAGTGATTCTTGATTGGATATGGAACTTCTATCAAGCGGCATTTTAATTTCATCAGTGTTGTTTTTTCCTCTCCAGTTCCGATTTGGATTCGAGTGACAGATTCAGTGGGCGAATGACAGAATTAGCAGGAATGACGTGGTATTAAAGGAGGCGGGTCCGTTTGGCCTAAAGTTTGTCTATGGGAAAAGCCCTGTTGAAAAAGTTGCCATTAGCGTCGTCTATGGAGATGATGAACACTGTTAAGCTCTATACTATGTGATTTCGGTCGGTCTTCAGAAAAGAAAAAAACATGTACGATCAATTGACCACGGCAGTAGGTCACTGTCAAAAGAGCGAGCATCCCCGCAAGATGGGAAGGAAAAAAACCGCAAACGACACAAGCGTGCTCCTTCCGCTCTTTCCAAAGTGACACTGACAGATTCTCCCATGTCGTCTGCCCTTCTCCGTGATTATTATTTCCATCCCTCTCCACTCGTTTCAATTTCGGATTCTTATTTCATTTTTCACCCCACTTCTCAACGCCCCCGCGTGCTCTAATGGCCCCTTCAAGGGGGGAAAGATCGTCTGAAAGAGAGGGGGGACGGACGTCTATTAGAACGAGGGTCGAATTCATCTCGATATTCGGTTTTACACCCTTGGCAGATGAAATGACTTCCAAATCGTCAAAACGAGAAAGAGGCATAAGGTTTTTTTTGACACCCGAATGGGTTCTAATTAGAAAAAAGTTTCTAATGGAATGTATAGGAAAGGAATTTACAAAAATTACCAAATTCCCCGATTTGAAGTGGAGGAAAAAAAGAGAGTAGGGAGGGGAAGGGGGATCAGTTTTTTTATTCGAATGATTTTTTTCTCCAACGTTGGATAGGCGTTATAGAACATTAAGTTTTGGGGATGTATTTTTTTTCGCGGGAAATAGAGGGGTGGTTTAATTTTGGGAATATAGGTAATTTGGGGAAGCGTTTAATGGGCGAATTAAAATATTTTTAATTGCTTCTTATTTTTAATTAACATGCAACTTAGTCGTGAACGCAGGTGTTATTTGCTTAATTTGAATAAACTCGTTGAGAAATAGTCATTAGGGTGTGAAATTTCAATTTTCCGACTTCTTATGTGAGATAGGGCATCTAGAAAGTTATTTTTAGTTCTTCAAGCATTGACAACGATCATAATATGCACAAATCTAAAATGATCAAATGAAGTATTAACTTTTGTATCTTCTACGAGAAAAAGAAATTTTCGATTTTAATTCTTCTGATATACATTTTTCGTTATTATATGAAACTTTTCATGTCGATTTTTTGAATTTCTTTTACTGGAAAAATGGCATTTTGTCCCCTGTTTTCAAAATGCGGCCATTGAACCACTGTGTAAAATCAATGTTTAGGATTAAAGTACGTCCTTTTTTAAAAAGTCAAACTTTGAAATTAAATTAAAAAATAAATCTTAATCGAAATAAGAAAAATTTTGCGAGTATATACTTCTCTTGGGTACCCCTATCGAATAAAAAAATATAGTATTGCCCAAATCAGTTCGATTCGGCTTCTAATTTGTTAGTTAGTATGTAATTAGTTACTATGTAATAGTGTGGCACTCTGGACAGTGGCCCCCCTGGGAACAAAAAAAGGTTCTCAAAATGATTAAAAACCCTACTTTTACAGGTCTAATTTCAAAATTTTTTTTCTGGCGGAGGACCCCATACCCCCCGATTGGATTGGTACCACAAGGGGATCTTCAGTGACAATTTTTAGGAAAACCTCAATATTTTGACATTTTGGGTGACAAAGTAAATGTAATAGTGTTGAAAAGTGCCCCCCTTAGACTCAAACGTTTCCTAAAATGAGTTAAAACTGTATTTTTACATGTCAAATGGTACCACAAGGGCAGCGTTGGAAATTGGGAAAAAATCCACCGGTCCTGCGGACCAGTGCTTTACCAATCTTACTGGACCGCAACAAAAATTACTGGTCCGACAAATTAAAAAGGACCAGTTTATATATTATTGTAAAGTAACTTATTGCACTGAATGTGAGTACCAAATAGTAATGTTAAAAATTAATACATATTCAATAATAAGTTACCCCCTGTAAATATGAAATTTATATATAAAATAAGTAATAAAATAAATTTATAAGCAATAGCTCCAAATAATCAAATAATTTTTAAAATATCTTATTAATTAAATACTTTTCTTGATTAAATAATATTTCACTAACTGACATACAAATAAAATACTCTTCTTGATTAAATAAAATTTCTCTCATTGACATACAAATTTGGATTCAATTGCACTAATTGGCAAAAAATAAGAACTTTTCTTGAATAAATGATATTGCACACAAATTAATACATCTTCGAATTAGTTTTACAGTGATAGTTGACAAACTGGTTGTAATCTGGTTTATTTAATGAAATTAATTTTTTTGCCTTTCTCCCGATTCCAAGCAAAGAGTAATTGCAGGCTTGGATTGGATACTGGAGGGTGGGATATTTTTTCACCACTGGTCCAGCGGACCAGTGATTTTCTGATTCTACTGGTCCGAGCCATGTTTTGGTTGTCCCGGACCAGCAATCCAGTACAATTTCAAACGCTGCACAAGGGGATCTTGTCTGGAAAAGTGCCCCCTTGGATGACTACATCTGTTTTGTATATAAAAAAGGGGTAGGCAAAAGTGCGGAAGTAAACTCCCACCCTTAGATAGTAAGGAAGTAACTTTCGAAGCCTTACCTTGGTATGAAAATCATTGAGAAAACGGAGCTTCAATTAATATATTAGCAAACTAATGCCATTGTAATTCCAATTATGATCACTAGCAATTACACGTCAAAAACTGCATTTCCTCCAGCTCATTACAGTTTCACAAAGAGAAACCGGGGCCGATCAAATTATTCTGCTCCGAATTCAAAAGAAACACAAGACGCGCTGACGGTAATTCCTTTATGAGCCGCTGCATTTATACATGCTTCCAAAGCTAATGATTCCTTCAGCCGGGGGCGAATTACGGATAATTAGGATCGTAGCACCCCTCGATGCTGTGCGGAGATACGAGCCGCGTGCAAAAAGGCGCAGAGAGACAAAAAAAATAGGGACAGGTAGTAGTAATATGGAATGGTTTTCGGGCTCCTCAAAAAGGATTTTCGAGGGACTAAACTCTCTCCATCAGGTTTTTGGCCGGGGCATCCATTAAAACGTAAAGCTCTCATTAGCTCGGAGTTGAGAGCTTTCTTCAATAAGACTTCGACAACACGCGCGCGCGTGGTTTTTTTCAAAGGGGGGGGAGGAAGTCCCTTTCAAAATAAACAAACTCGAAAAAATCCGAGTTTTAATCAGCAGGAGGGGAAGCCGGAAAAGAAAACTAGTTTAACTTCTGTAATCAAAGTCTGAACATACCTCTTTGCAAATTAATGGGGAAACGTATGGGGCGCTTTTTCTAATGAAGCTGATTAGAAATTCGGACTTTTTGGAAGTAATTTAGGGTGTGTGCGTCTAATTACTTTTGAACTGCTGCTAATTAGCTAATTACCGGCACGCACCCGCCGCTAATTACTGGCTCAGGTGTAATTAAATGCAAAATATTGAGCTTTCGCGATTTGCATATTCACACCGACGGCCTTTTTATTGCTGGTCATTATTTTGCTATTTGGTCATGAATGGGAAAGACCCCCCCCTACACACTCTTTTTAAGCCGATCGATCCCCCCCCCCTTTTGAGGGGTCTTTTTTCCCGCGTTGTTTTTCGACCTTTCTCTCACTACTAATTAGATTAAGAAGGGGTGGGCATACGAAGAATCCGCGTGGATTACTCTTGCTCTCTCTCTGCCTGAATAATCGCTTTGTCATACGCGACTCATTTACACTTTCGCAGAGATAAAGAGGGGTCGAAAAGACTTATTTCGGATTCCAGGAGAGTTTTTATCTACGTTCTGTGTTCGTTTCTTTCGGTGTCTTCCCCCCGCAGTTTTATCACTCCCCGTAGATCCCTTAAGTAAAACACGAAATGAATAAATGCATATGGAGAGATAGGGAGGACCCAACATCTTAATTAAACTGAAGTCAGATATGTTTTTTTCTTCTTCGCGTTTTTATAAAAAATGAGATGGAAATTCCTTCAAATCCAAACAAGAAAGATAATCGATGTATAAAAGCCTAATGAGAAATTAAGAGAAAGTAAACCAGTACCCGTTTTCTAAATACTTTTTTGCTGTTTACTGTATAAAAGCTGGCTTTGTACGCTTATAATTGAGGCGTTGAGAGGCAGAGTGGACCAACCCCAGCAGTTGTTATTTCGAGAAAAATGCTTTACAAAATTTCAGTGATATTTAAACTTTCTTTTTTGAGGTTAGTAGTATTTAATGTTTAGTTTTGATCTTCTCGTGATCAATAATTAGAGGATCCTGTTGAAAGTAAGAATCAGAATATACCAAGTGATTTGATCCATTCTGGCATTAAATTTTTGTGCGATTTTAATTACTAGATCAAACGAAAAAGTGATGCCATCTTGTGGGAACTAGAAAAATGCATTATTTTCTAACTGAAATCAATAGATGTCTGTCTCTACATTCTACTGAAAAATTTAAAAAAAAAACGCTTTTTTCATTTTTTGTGGGTTGGTCCACTCTGACTCTCAACGCCTCAATTATGAGGGCTGTGATTTGAATGTAATTAAAAACTCAAAATATAAACGTATTATTCGTATACTCCTGTTCATAAAAAATGCAACACCATGAAGGACTTGTTAGATTTTGATGAAATTTACACAGCAAGTGATCTTTGTGGATACAAATAAATGATATAATTTTCAGTACAAAAGAATAAAATTTAATATCGAAAATCGGTGTTTAATGTCTTCCATACGCGCTGGAATGAGAGCCTCTATACGACAGGTCATCGAATCAAACAGATTGAAATTTTGACTGAGGAGGTGATTTTATCTAAGATTCATCCCAAATCAAAAGTTTGCCAATATTGGCAACATAACAAGCATTTTAAGCATGAGGACAAACCAACGAAATTTTAGTCAAGCTCCATAGGTGAACTTTTGGATGAAGAAATTTGTCGAGAAAGAAACTGTCTTTATTGGATGTAAAGTGAGATTGGAACATTCCAAAAAACATGTGTACTGGATTTGTTCTGATGAATTACAGCTTCAGGATCGCTTCAAATGTAGGGTATAACTTTTGACTCCAAAAATTTTTAGAAGTTTTTTTAAGAAATGAGATTGCCCTTATTTTTTATCTAATGAGATTGCCCATGGTACCCAATAGTGCTCCAGATCAAAACACTTCTCTTCTTCACCACAGACTCAAGATAAAACACTCCAAAAATTGCGATTTTCGGCATAGCGTCCAAACCTAATTTAGGTGTCATGTTAACCAAAATTGATGGGGGATTTCTTCAAAAGGACAATTTGTTATGAGTAATCTTGCGAAAATATTTTTTTGTGGATCCCATGGTAGCTTTATGCACCGATGGAATTCCATCGATGGAGCGCTGTAAAAAAACGATACTTGGTGAATTTTGGTGCAATGGCGACCGATTAACTGATGAAGCAGACAATGATAGACCTGTAACAGTATTCTAACAATTTGAAACATGTCGAAAAGTCACGCAATGATCCGGCACTGCCATACGAATGAAGCCTCTTTCATCCCAAGCTGACGTGACTATAAGGGGTCCAGACCCCAATTTTCAACTCGCCTCACCCTTTTTGGGTCTCTGTTTTCAAACCCATATCAATATTGTCCGGTTTCCTTCATCTGACCAGCGGTAAAACAGTGTGAAAAACACCCCTCCGGGAAGCCTAACATTATTCCTCTTTAAAACTATGTTAAAGTTTCATATGACATCCGTTAAGGTCTAAGGGGTATAATAACATCGAATGACAAGATAATCAACGGTAAACAACCTTCTTACAAGCCCTTAACGTCCCGTTACAGCCCCCCAAATATACGAATAAATCAGTGGTTGAGAAGA
This sequence comes from Tetragnatha versicolor, assembly GCA_024610705.1. Lineage (NCBI taxonomy): Eukaryota > Metazoa > Arthropoda > Arachnida > Araneae > Tetragnathidae > Tetragnatha > Tetragnatha versicolor. The sequence continues at coordinate 2,661,122 of JANDEH010000007.1, read as the reverse complement.
CACTGCTCAGCTCACGCATGCGCTATAGGTCTGAATTTGGTATCATTTGATAATCAAACTATAATGAACATACCCTGAAAATTTCAAGTTGATCGGACAATTCCTTCTTGGTGTTGCATTTTTTATGAACAGGAGTATATTTATTTTATGTAAATATTTAATAAAAAGTGCGAAATATGTATGGATAAATAGTGAAAACAAGAACAAATTTTGTAAGGTTAAAGTTTATTAATGTATTCTAAAAAACAAAAATATTTGAAGCTCGGAATTTCATGGTCATCGGGATGAACTTGAACATGTAGCAAAATATGTAAAAATTTTTAAATAGATTGAAATATGCGAAAATATGTCAAATAAAAGTATTCTGAATAGATCCAAAATATTGTGAAACGTGAAAAAATAATTCAGCAGTAGTATCATATTTCCAAAAATTACATGGAAATCCCATCCCAACTTATAATTATAACGGTTTAATTTAAATTAACTACCTAATACTTAAATGTAATACATTTTTTGTAATTTTAAATCAATGGTTCCAAAATTGATTCATGTAAACCAGCGGTTCTCAAACTGTGCTCCGCGGAGCCCTTAGGGCTCCGCCAAGCATTCCTAGGGGCTCCGCGAAGAAATTTGAAATAAATACATTTTTTGATAATTTCTAATTTGCGTTGCTCTGAAAAGTAATCTAAATAACTTTCTGCAATGTGTTTCTTGTTAAGAACTTACTTTTGCTCCTTCCTACTCAAATTTTTTAGAGCTTTAAATAACCCTTGAATTTAAGTGGATTTTATGGGGAGCTTATTTTTCTGGTTTTTGTCTTTTTTTCAAGTCTGTCATGGTTTACAAAAACTAGTTAAAACCATGTTATTTAGGGTCAAATTTTCGAAATTTTTTTGGGGGAGAACCCCCAGACCCCCTATTGTACTTAAAACATTATTATTGTCAATTTTTTATAATATGTTCATTAAAATTAAAATCCTACCTAAAAACGAATGTCCGAAATGTGGACTATGATGTACCTAAAACAAGTATACAATAACTGTTTTAAAGGATCATATTTCACTATATTTACCCAGACTCTCCTATCATAATTGGAACTTAATTAATCACAATTTTTCTTACTTGCTCTTAGATGCAAATTATTCCTAAAAATGTTTTAAAAAGCTACATTAAACCTGTTAAATATGCATGGGAGGGGCTGTGGAATAATTTTGGAACCATATTGAAATAAATTTCTATTTACGCTACTGCATTTATGCTTTTATTTCTTGTAGCAGGGTCATTCCATTCCAAATCATCCAGCGAAAACCCAATTTGATACCCTAGGTTCTCAGACTTTCATGAAATTTTGTATGCTTATACTCTGTCTCACCTTAACTTGGCAGTGGAGAAAAGGCTACGGCGACCGAATTACAGCCACAAAACCGGTTCTCAGCCAATCAGCCGGAATAGCCTGCCCGTCCCACGCCGTTCAACCCGGCTCTACCCTACGGACTATATTCATTCGCTTGGATTTTAAGACTTATAACGCATGATTAAATTAAGTTATATGATAAAAATCCCAATAAACTATAATGTATGACACAGTTTTACAAATGTATCTGCATATTCTTTATTTTAAATTGCAATACAACCTTGAACTATTTTTTCGGGCGGATTGGTACATTCTCTGCCTTTCCCAGTGCTGCCAAGTTAAGGTGAGACAGAGTATAATGTATCAATAAAGATTAGAAAAAATATCAATTTTTATCCAATTCTGTCAAGTAGTTTCGGAGTTATGGCTCCTTAAAGTTTACCCATCTTGATTTTGAGCGGGCGATTCGGGCTCGTGTTATTTTGCGTTTAACGCTACCAAATTTTTATTTATGTAGGTAAAAGTTTAAAATTTCATTTAACTACAGCCAATAGTCTACAAAATAAAATGGCGGTGTAAAATTTAAAATTGAAACATTTTATCGTGGTTAAAAACTCGTCTAAACACGAAAAAAGTGTTTTTCATAGTGTCTTACAAAAACGCATGAAGCACAAATCTCTATGAATATTTTCTTATAAGCTATGCATTAATGGAAAGAAGAGGAAATTTGCTTTCAAACAGTGCAAAAAAATCCGTGGGGTTTGGGTCTTAAAGGGTCTTTTTGGATCGTTTAAAATTAGAAAGTGGTTCTGATTAAAAACCACCTTAACTTAAGTGCCAATAAAGAAAAAACTACTGGATATTAACCTTCTATTTTATCGGAATAACTAAAGTACCTCATAAAAACTTCTTCTATCAAGTTTGATAATGTTTGGTCAAGTAGTTTTTGTTTTATGGTCATTTCTGTAGAAGTCAATCTAATTTGTTAATCTAAAAAGATCCGGCACGCGAAAGTAAGAAATTTGATATCACATCGTGGTGCCATCTATTGGGGAAGAAGAAAAGCTCTCGGAAAGTATGCTTATCTGTAACAGACTTAAGTCCCTTTACCTCTTAGTTGTGTGTTTTCAAACTAATTTTTTTTGTAAAAACGGAAAATCCCAATCCTTCTTTAAACTATTATCAAGTTTAGTGATATTTGGACCAGTAGTTTTTTCTTTATTGGGACTTAAGTTAAGGTGGTTTTTAATCAGAACCACTTTCTAATTTTAAACGATCCAAAAAGACCCTTTAAAACCCAAACCCCACGGATTTTTTTGCACTGTTTGAAAGAAAATTTCCTCTTCTTTCTATTAATGCATAGATTATAAGAAAATATTCATAGAGATTTGTGCTTCATGCGTTTTTGTAAGACACTATGAAAAACACTTTTTTCGTGTTTAGACGAGTTTTTAACCACGATAAAGTGTTTCAATTTTAAATTTTACTCCACCATTTTATTTTGTAGAATATTGGCTGTAAATAAATGAAATTTTAAGCTTTTACCTACATAAATAAAAATTTGGTAGCGTTAAACGCAAAATAAAACGAGCCCGAATCGCCCGCTCAAAATCAAGATGGGTAAAACTTTAAGGAGCCATACTCCGAAAGTAATTGATAGAATTAGATAAAATTTCGTATTTTTTCTTATCTTTATGCATACATTGAACATACAAAATTTCATAAAAATCTGCGGTAGGTGGGTATACCACCCTGGATGATTTGGCGTGGAATGACCCAGCAATGGTTTTTATGCAATTTGCTTTTTGTACCTTGAAAAATTTATCTTCGGAAAAGGGCTCCGCGAAGAATTTGTCTCCTGAAAAGGGCTCCTCGACATAAAAAGTTTGGGAACCCCTGATGTAAACCTTTGGAGTACTTAATGCCTAATTCAGGCATTCTATATAGAAAAATTTACGACTTTCGTCAGTATGCAATGCACAACGTTTTCCTTAAAAATTTTCAGCACGGCTGTTAATCCTGGTGATGACACCAAAAGGTCCCCAGATACCAAAAATGAGTTGGAACCCGAATAAAAGTTAAAGCTTAAAATTCCGAGGAATGACCAAGGGCGGATTAAAGGGGGGGGCGAGGGGGGCGACCGCCCCCCCCCCGAGAAAAGAGGTAAAGGTTGATAAAAATGTGTCAAAATACTGTTTTTAGGGTTCAAATTTCCAAAAATTTTCTGGGGGTCAAACCCCAGACCCCCTCTTGGATTTCTTTGTTAACCACAAACTTTTTAAACTAATAGGGTAATGAAAACAACTGGTTTTACCAAACAATTTTCTACAACACGGACATATTAAACCATACATCAATTCATGAAGTTAAAGGGGCTTGAGGGAACTTTTAAGTGACCTGGTCTTCTCCCTTAATAGACAGTAGCGCAATAAGAATGGTTGCGGTGCTCAAGTTGTCAGTTGGCTTGTCTAACCTCTTTCTTGAAGTTGTGGGAATTTATCTAGTTTTAAAGCTTATCAGCCCAAAAGCTGAAAAATAGGCAAATATAAAACCTGATTTTTTGGTAGTGGAAGATTCCACCACATAGCGACGATCTCAACGTTTACGTGAGAGAAAACGTTTTCACTGAAGATGCCTGACAGTCTCAGGCGAAACGTCTGAGCTTTTACCTGCAGGACCTCGGTAATATCTCCCGAAAACTCCTAATTTGAATTTTGCCTGCCGAGAAACCCTTTCTGTTTTGATTTTTATGTTTGCAACGTATTTTTCATGGGAGTATATAAGGGGGGACGAGGGGTACCTGTCCCCTTCAGACTAGATATACCAAAGCAAGTTAAAACCCAGATTTTTAGGGTCAATTTTCCAAAAATTTTAAGGGGGGGAGGACCCCCAGGTTCCAATTTTTACTTAATCCTTTATTTACAGTTTTTATATAAAATAAATTCATCAAAAAATCAAAATCCTACCTAATAATGTATGTCCAAAATTTGGGCTGTGTGAACCAAAAAACAATTCAAAACCCCGTTTTTAGGGTCAAATTTCCGAAAATTTTCTGGGGGAGATCCCCCAAACCCCCCTTGATACTTTTTATCTCCCAGGGAGGCCTTACTGTAAATTGAATATTCCATCTATACGCCCCCTCCGAGAAAATTGCATTAATCCGCCACTGGGAATGACCCATAGAAACTGTTCTTAGTCATAGAACGCAGAGCTGCCGCCAAATAATTTACGTTTCAAAAACCATCTTTTAACATTTTATAGTAACATTTTTAAATATTTTTAGCTTCAATTAATCAAGCATATGCGTACATGAAATTGACTTCTAAGTCGTTAACCCCTTTGAAACAAAATTTAATTGTATCTATCTGTGATCTTTATTAAAGGGCAATACCAGCATTTTTGTTTTTAAAAAAGGCATTATTCCAGTTTAAGATACACATTTAAATTCAAAAATCGACATGAAAAATTAAAAAAAAATTAGTTAATTCAATACTTTAAAATAAAAATCCACTTTATATTGTTTTTATACCTAAGAAAAACATCTGAATTATTCTATTTTTTCATAAATATTATTTTGTTAACTATATTTATAAGTGAATTGCTGAAATAATGAATGCCTAATGTAATTTCCGAGAGGGATCAAGTCACATCAAGGTACATGATCCTGTCGTAAAAACTTTTAAATAATTATTTGATTAATTTCAAATAAAAAATATTATTTGGTGAGAGGGATAGAATATCATTGTTTATTTCACAAAAATTTCTGAAATCCGATAACTTGCAGTAGAGAAAAAAATTAGAAACGGAATTGGGGATCAAGTCTCCTCAACTACTAAAAACTGATTTATGTTTAACGATTCACAAGATTCAAATTTAAAAGTTTCTTAAACGCATGTGTTTTTTGTAAACAATAATAATTATTGTGATTTAATTGCAAGGTTGTGCAAGGCTTTTGAACAAAAATAGATAAAAACCAACGTTATCGTTCTAGTAGAGGCAAGGGATTTTTTTGCGCCAAAATTTAAAAAATATAGTTACATTTTTTGTTAACAGATGGCAGCACTATAAAAATGTCTCAAAGTGATTTTATAATTGAACGTAGTAAATCTATTCTACTCAAGATCGATTTAAGATTAAAAGGGGTTAACTATTTAAAATTTAAAGCTTTATGAACAAATTATGTTCTTAGGAATATAAGTTCTTTATTCCTTTAAATCTTTGTTTAGTGTTTTTCTTTTCTTTTAGTTTTGATTTTAGATTAAAGAAGCAAATTGAAAGAATTATATTTTTATCGTGCTGCCATCTGTTAACAAAAATAGTAACTATATTTTTGAAATTCTGACACAAAAAAATTCCAAGCTTCAACTAGAACGATCCCGTTGGTTTTATATTTTTATTTATTTTTGTTCCAAAGATATTTAATTTTAAAACAAGGGAGCTCTTTGTCTTCTTCAAGGGAACCTCATCAGTGTTACAACCACTGTTGCCTGTTGCCCAGGTATTTAATTATTGCAATATTTTATTTCTGTTAAAATTAAAACAAACCTTTCGTAGGGGGAGTTTATTACAGTGAGTTCTCCATTTTCATGGAGGTAAAACTTATTTTTCTTTGAAATAATAAGGATCCGATTTCAAAGAAAAATACGTATTGTATTTATGAGAAGATAATCAGCCAGACAGTAGTTGGGGACTAAAATAACCAAGTAAGGTAAGATTGATAATCGTTTCCAATTAGCTTGAAAACCTTTTTATGAACATGTAAAACCAAAACAATAGGTCATGTTCAGTAACGGTTTTTTTAAACTGAAGTACATATAAAACATGTATCCTATAATCCAGAGGTTCTTAAACTTTCTATCGTCACGGCCCCCTTTATGTAGCAGCCAGACATCGCGGACCCCCAACATTTTTAACACCAAAAGTCATAACCAGATTTTATTTTGAGTTTTAGAATAATTTTACAATTGCAACAGAGGCTTATATAGAAATTTATTTCGGGAGGGGACAAAAAGTATCCTTCAGCCCCCCGTGTATACTTCATAGGTCCAAGTAGCTTTTTAGCACATTTCAAAGTACAATTTGCGTCTTAGGAAACTTAATATAAAGAAGTTCTGAGTAGTTAAGTTGTATAGCCACCAAAGGGGGGGGGGGGTCTGGGGGTCCTCTCCCAGAAAATTTGACTCGAAAAAACAGGTTTTTAATAAGTTTTGATACCCCCCGTTAGAATTTTTTGAATATAAGTTTTATGGAAGATTTGCATTTTAATAAACTTTATGTAAAAAATAGTTCATAATAATAGAGTTTTAGGAACAAAAAGGTATCTGGGGGGGGGGTCATCCCCAGAAAAGTTTTACTAAGTTGACCTTGAAATTTTGGAACCCCTATTTAAAAAGATTTATATAATTTTTTAAATTATATAAATTATGAGAAATAAAAAATATTTTATAATTATAAAATACAGTTCTTTTTTTATTTCGATAAGTATTTTTTTCTGACTGAAACAAATGGACAATTTACCAAACTAAAAAAATGAAAATGCATTTTCCCAGTAAATAAAAAAATTGGTTTACTCAATATTTTTAAACGGGTTCTCAAACTTTTCAACATTGCGACCCACTTTTTATAAACAAATTCGAAAGCGATCCACCACCTAATCTTTAATTTTCCCATTCCCCTTCAAGACTTACTTAAGCTTGGTCACCCTCTATTTGTTACAATTAGTCCAGTAACTTGGTAGTTTTTTCAGGAAAAAAATACAGTAGTTTTTTTCTCAACGGTTTTATATGTTTTCGAGGGTGCTGAATCCGAATCTGAACTTTGCATACAAAATTTCGAAGTGCATTTAAAAAAAAAATTTGAAAAAACCCTAAAATTTCACCTCATTTTTTGGTTTTTTGTTTGTAGAACGGAAAGAATGGGTTTCTCATGAAAATGTCAAATACATAAAATAAAGAAGATAAAACAAGCTATAAAATTGTCAATTGCAACATTTTTGTCAGACTAATAGTTTTGCCGCTAGAGTGCGCTGAAAAATAGTGATTTTTTGGCCTTGTTAATAGTTTAAAATTCGTTTATTAAATTATGAGAGTGTTTTAATAAACGAATGTATATGTTTTTTTGCATCGCTGAATCCGAATTTCAAGTTTATTTTCATTTTGAAAGTCATCTTCTCATCACAAATTGAAAAAAATCTAAAATTTGTGCTCTTTTGTTCCGTTTTTTACTAATTTTCATAAAAAATATTAATTTCTGGAAAAATGAACCACTGCATCTTATAGGAAATTTTACGTACTTTAATTTAATGTAGTGCTATTTTTCGAGAAATTAATATTTTTTAAGAAAATCGGTAAAAAACGGAACAAAAGAGCACAAATTTTAGATTTTTTGCAATTTGTGATGTGAGAAGATGACTTTCAAAATGAAAATAAACTTAACATTAGGATTCAGTGATGAAAAAAACATGAATTCGTTTATTAAAACACTCTCATAATTTACTAAATGAATTTTAAAAATTAACAAGGCCAAAAAATCACTGTTTTTTAGCGCACTCTAGCGGCAAAACTATTAGTCTGACAAAAAAGTTGCAATAGACAATTTTATAGCTTGTTTTATATTCTTTATTTTTTGGATTTAACATTTTCACGAGAAACCCATACTTTCCGTTCCACAAACAAAAAACCAAAAAATGAGATGAAATTTTAGGGTTTTTTCGAATTTTCTTGAAATGCACTTCAAAATTTTGTATGCAAAGTTCAGATTCGGATTCAGCACCCTCCAAAACATATAAAACCGTTGAGAAAAATACAACTGTATTTTTTTCCTGAAACACCCCTTTTTTGACACCAAGTTACTAGACTAAATAATAAATTACACGCATGTATTAGAGATTATATTTAATTAGAAAATGAAAAAATATATCTGATAGTATCAAATTGTTTGATTGTGGAACCAACAATTTGCTCCCCAATAAGTAGGGAGTCTGGGGATCCACTCCCTGAGAGATTTTTGAAATTTCACTTTTAAAAACAGGGTTTCAACTTGGTTTATATTTTTCAGTATCATTTATACTGGATCCAGTATAATTTGATACTGGTTTATGAAACACCAGAAATTTTTTTTCGATAGGGTTGTGTGTTTATTGTGTGTATTTTATATTTTACTGTGTGTGTTTTATATCGATCTACCATGTAAAGGGATTTTTTAAAAATCTGTATGGTGGATGAATCAATAAATATCTCTATTGAATAAAAAAATAAAATAACACGCGGGAATCAGCTTTCACCCCTAATAGGACAATTCCAAGAAAAAATAAATAGATTTCTATCCAGAGATGTTTATCGATCTGTTTCAAAAATAAATAACAAACCACGTCATCATTATTTTTTCCATAAAAATCTTAAGTAGATTGGACCCCAGTTATTTTATACAGCAAGCAGGAAATGGTATTATTATTCAAAAATGGTACCATTGGCAATAATGTGAAAAAATTAATAGTTGATCTAAGTTAACTGTTGAGCAAGTAATTGTTACATTAAAACAACATTAGGCTGAGCGCGCACTGGAAACTTTTGTCTCGGAGACTTAAAACACTAGTCACTCGAGAGCAATGCATTTCTATGAAGAAATTCTTGGTCTAGTGATCTTGGTCTCGTCGCTAGATCACTAGGCCAAGAATTTCCTCATAGAAATGCATTGCTCTCGAGTGACTAGTGTTTTAAGTCTCCGAGACAAAAGTCTCCAGTGCGCGCTCAGCCTTAATTTACTTGAGTTTAATTTATCGAACAATATAACAATAACAATTTGAGGGACAAACAAAAGATTTTGAATGGATATTCGAACTAGATTTTCATTATAAATCGACATACTTGTGTATAGGATTAAACTAAGAAGTCTTAATTTTTTTAAGCATTGTGATGATTTATTTCTAAGATTGTTCCTTATTAATTGCATTTTCAAAAGAAAATTGCGAACCCCCATTTGAACTACCCAAAAGCTGCCACTGTATTTATGCAAATTTTAAAGCATTAAGCATTATAACTTTTTAATTAAAGTTATGTCAAATGAAGTGAAGAAACCTTATTTTATTAGGTCTTTCAACAATAGGTTTTTTAGGAAAAGGACAGAAAATACAACATTAAGAAAATATGATATCCATAAAACTGATAATGCAGCAGGATTATAAAAAAATTTAATGGTGTGAGTAAAAACAAAACATCTCTGTATTATGACCAAGAAATTGAAGTGCTAAATGTTTAAAAAAGAAATAGGAACAAAGAGAGTAGCAAGAAATTTCATTTTTAAACTTTTATGGACAGTTTATTTGGGCAGAAGAGAAAGGATTAGTTTCAATCCCATGCCCCCCACCCTCTGAGATAAAAAAGAACTCATGTTCTTAAAACAACCCCACAAAAATAGTTAAATTTTAGGCTGTAATTTTAAAAAAGTATTTTATAGAAAACATTCGTTTTGCCATGGAAGAAGTGAACAGCTCTCTGGTTCTAAACATCAGCATAAATGCTAAGTTTTGTAGCGCCATCTAGCAAACTAAATGAGCACTACTACTTAACCAATGGAGTATTTATGAATGGAGTGAGTAAATATTTAATTTAGGCCAGAAATGTAACACAAATGATTAATAAACAGTGTCAAATGAATGAAATAATTAGAATTTTAAGTCAGTACAGTTAGGGAGGTAAGATAATGCCAAAAATTCTGCTAGATAGAATTTTTATAGATCAAGGGTGAACACAAGGGTAAACACAAACAAATCTAGAATTTAAGTAATGTAATAGAATAGGTAATGATTTGCCTGATAAAACATATTGATGGGGAAATTAAAACCTTCTATTTATATTTTGACACTTAAGAAACTTGTTTTTTCTTCAATGCTTAAATGCTTCTGTAATCAAGGCTTCTATTATGTAAAGTTACAAATGTAAAGAATAGCATAAATAAATTCTTAGAAATAAATTTGTTACGAATAAGTTTTAAAACATGAAAATTAGCAGAAAAAATTTATAAAATTACCTGTATAACGATTTTTAATTTGTTTTATTTATTAATTAATGTTTCGAAAACTCTTTATTTTTTAGGATGCACTCAAGCAAAAGGTAATACAATTCAAAAGTTTTACAAAAGAAGTTGTTAACCCATTAGCGCCCCCAGTAATATATTTTTAGATCGCTAAATATAGAGTCATAAATGCTCTCTTAAATAACCTTAAATTCACCCAACACTAACGAAACTGCACATATGGCAAGAGAAAACATCCCTCAATCCTAATACCCTGTGTTTTTTGCGTTTTCTTCATTTATTTTGTAATAGGGATGGGCTTAAGTTCGAGTTTTCTACTTTGATCGAAAATAATTTGGGCATTAATGGGTTAAAGCAGCACTTATATTTCATTCACTACTTAATTAACAATAAAATATAGTCCTAATGCAACATTTCAAATACTCTGTTGGTTGCTTCCAAGAATATTAATTTTAAATCATATTACATTATATCCGTCACAATTCTGTGCTTACCCTAATTATTTCTTATGTTTTTTAACTCAATAACCTTTGGTATTACTTATCAAAAACTCTGCTCTTAAAATATTTTAAAGTTGTAAACATTTATATCCATGCAGATTTCTATAAGAAAATTAGGATTTATCGAAACAGGGAGATTTCAAAAAAGGCTTGAACATAAATTTGTTTCAAATAATAACTGTGATTAATTGTATTATTTGTTTTCATAAAAAGTTGCTCATAGTATTTTACATTGAAAGTAAGATCTGTGGGTTATGACTGAATAATTAAATCTATAGCATAAAAAACTATCTGTGTACACTAAGGATTTTAAAATTGTTTGAAACAGATTGTGAACGCGATTATAGAAATAAAAATTATCCAAACAGAACCTTTTGATTATTGTAATAATCATTCTTTTATTACACCCCTTTCACAAAACAAGCAAGAACTATCAGGTAGATTAATATTTATTAATCATATATAAGTAATATTATAGTAATATTAGCTAAAATCTATTGATAAAAATATGAAGAATAAATACTACTACCAAATGCATATCAACAAACAACATTCAATTTTAGAATGCAGTTGTACCAAAGCAACACACTAGGCAACAGAGGGAAAATCGGGGATTTTGCAGCAAATATATGTACTTGCCTGGATGTGAACTCAGAGATTTGATGATTAATGGACTAGATTTGCAAAGTTGTAGCTGAATTTATTAGGTTTACAACCATCGGATCTCGCAAATAAACCGCTGTTCCACAGTCAACATCAACAACAAACCAGTGACGCCGCCATATTTACTATTACGTCACTAAAACGGAAGTTCCGGTTGTCATCGATCACGCGGAGGGCGGAGCCTAAGCAACACTTTGAGCTTTGATTGACACGCATCCGGGCTCGGGGAAGCGGCGGCGGAGCCACGCCATTGGCCAGATTCGTACCGTGACGTAAATTTCGTCACACGAGACGCTCATCTTTTATGGCGAGGTGACTTGACTGGCATTAGCGTTCAACCCACCTCGAAACCCGCTCGCCTGTCCGTCAAAAACCATTCCCAATCAAAACACTCAATTACCAAGAGTTTCTCAGAGCGCGTTTGGCAGCGGGAGAGAGGACGCGTTTCCATGGATGTCTAGCAGTAGCGCGAGAAGCGGCGACAATGCTCGAGTGAGCGAGCGATTTCGTGTCCGTTGTTGTTGTGTTGTATGGACGATAGAATGATGCATCCAGTATCCCAACACGCTTCCGTCAGCATGGCCGGGCACGTCGTTCCACAGCACGGCGGCTACGGCATGCAGCAGCCCCCTCACGGGGACCCGTCGGGCCCGCCACAGGACCAGGAGGTCCGAAAACACGACATCTCCGAGATCCTCCAACAGATTATGAACATCACCGACCAGTCGCTGGACGAGGCGCAGGCGAGGTGAGTACCCGGCCCCTCGTCGGTCCCACCGCCGCCGCCGAGCTAACCCTAACCGCCGATCGCGGCCGGCCTTGAAAATGCATAACAAGCAGTCTTCATGGATTTCTGTGTTTAGTGAAGATCTTCTCTCTTTTGCAGGAAGCATACGCTCAACTGTCATCGCATGAAGCCCGCACTGTTCAGTGTGCTGTGCGAAATCAAGGAAAAAACAGGTTAGTAGTAGTGCTTTTTGATTAATTAGCCGGTGGAAAGATTTATCGTTCTCTTCTATGATAAACGGCGCCGTGTTTATGAATTAAATATCTCGTAAATCAGACCCCATAAACACATTTTTTTGTTTGCATTTGCTCGTCAAGTGTTTGTTTCTTTACTTATTGGCTGCGACTTATGGATTATCACATCATGATGTGTTAGAAGGGCTCTTACCTCAATTGTTAGTATGGGACTTTATTATCTCGTTTAATTTTTGTTTTAAAAACAATCAGGACATACTTCAGAATTTACTTTTACTTCTCTACCTTTTTATCTGTTAGCTTTTTTTCAAAGAAGAAAAGAAATTTTGTGCTACATACTAGGGGAGACCGGGGAGGGATGGGACACTTTCCAAGAATATTTTTTAAAAATTAAGTTTTCATTGTATAAATTTGAAACTTTCAAACTAACATCTTAGAACTTATTAACATGTTTAAAAAATATAACCAAAGTGATAGCAAACAAAACTTGGGATTTATGAACGAATTAAAGTAACCTCTAAAAGTGTCCCACCCCAGCCCGGGGTGGGTTGCTTTCTTTTCCTGGTGGAACACTCAAAAACTAATTTTATTTAAAATTTTAAGATTTATTGAAGGTGTCCCATCACCGGTCATTTGTACCTTTCTTGATTTGTATTCTGATAACTTGTTTACATTTGTTTAGCTGAACTGGTATTAACACTTTCATTGAATATTCTGTCCAAACAATTTAATTTTACTCTTTCTTTACATATCTGATCGTTGATCTGATACCTTATTCCTTTTTTCCTCTAAAAATTTCATAGATTTTGAAGTTTACTAACTTCACTTATTTTCTGTCAGAAAATTACCCGAATTTCAATTACTACTACCCTTTCAGTAAACTTTTCAGACAATGTATCCCTGTATGATGGGCTTATTTAGCTTTTGACAAAACATTTTATTATTTTTTTACTATTTCATTGGTCCCTGGTTGTTCAAGTCCTTTTATTGCTACAAATTTAGTTGAAAGTAAGGTTTTTCAAGTCCCTTTCTGCTTTGTTTACATTGCTGCAACAAGCTTTTTGTTCAAAGAGGGTTTCATTGTGTCATGTTTTTCCATCTTAATTTGAAGTATTTTGGAGAATACTGTTTGCCTCTTGAAAAGTTAGGAAATTTAATGTTGGATACATTCAGAGATTGTTTGACATTGTAGTTGCTTTCAAAGTTTTAGCACAATGTGCCAACAAATGTAACAAACTCTTAAGGAATTTAGGCCCTTTTCTATTATACCGGCGCAGGCGATAAAGTCACCAATAATGATGCAACCAACTCCTAACGCAATTTTGCTGCTGGTATTTGTTTCGTTTTCACCTGTGATTTGTTCCAACAACTGTGTGCTATCGCCAAAAAGTCTGCTTGGCAAGATTTGTGCCGGTATAATGGAAAAGTACCCAAATTTGCATTCCTCAGCTAAATTCATCAGTATTTGTGTATTGATATGGCAATTGCAGTCGGCTTAGTGAGTTTTTTCATGCCAAGTAGAAAGGATTGCAAGTTAATACAGAATATATTTCAAAATTAGCCTAATAAATGCAAATCACAGTCCTCCTACTTTTATGCAAACTTTTCACAAATTACACATTACGCTAAAAAATTCAAACAATGCTGGTTGTTGAGATATTTCTGTTTGTTTCAATATTATAATAGTTTATTTTTAGTGATTTTTCATTGGTCTGTCCAAGGCAATTTTACTACTGTTTCTCGGTACCTTCACATTTTCACCATTTTATAAATGGGCACTTTCACAAATTCTGTTTTAGTAAAAACGGTACCTTCACAAAATACATTTTTGAAAAAAGTTCTCCATGAAGCTTTATTCTCTAATAGTTAAATTTTTAGCCCTTCTAGACTAAATTTTCTTTTGTTTTCAATGTTTAAAAATTATTTACTTGTTATTTTGACTTTAATGTTTACAAATTCTCAGAAATTTTTTCACAAAATAGGTACCTTTAAAAACAACCTAGACAAGCCCCTGTTTTTGAACATATATGACTGGGGTAGATCCAGGTTTTATATTTTGGGTCCCATATAGTTATTTTTTTGTGAAAAAGAAATAGTTTTTGTGAAAAATTAAAGCAGCGATAGTTAGCAGACGAGTGTGTAATAGTAAAATTGACTCACAAACCAAGAAAATCATGATCCCACTTTTTCCCGGTATTTAACAGTTTTTCCCAGTGGTATGGGAAAAACTAGTTTTGGACGGGAAAACCCAACCCTGATAAAAACACTCCAGCAAGTACTCCAATTTAAAATGTAGGTTCTTGCGTATTATTGACCGTCAGATTCCGCGCCACAGTCTAAGAATTTTGTATTGATCTTCGGGTTCAGTGACAGTCAACCAGATGATATGCCAATAAATTTTTATATACATATTAATCTGAAAAAAGTGGGTTATTTATTAACAGACCACAAAGACACCATTTTACCATTATAACGATTGCACAACTTTCTAAAAATGAAATGAGCAATTATAACAAATAATGTGTTTATTTGAAACACCTTTATCTATTCCGTTTAATATTGAACTAAGTATTTTGGAATCGTATTTCTTACAACTTGCTGAATTGGAATGTTGTTTAACATCTTCTCTATAACTACTTCCCATATTTGTTTGTCCCAAATATTTTCTTATATCAGCATACCTAAAATGCTAAAAAAACCTTGATTTAAAATTTTTCTGCTTAATTCGTTATTTTTTATTTGTCTCTTGAATGATGTAAAATCAGGGTTTCACTGTATTTTGCGTCCAAAACCTCGACACACTTAACGGGCAACATTTATTAAAGTACCTGAAACGTGGCGTTTTAAATTTCAAAACAAAAAGTATTGATCTTACTAAAATGAAATTTCTAAAATAATTCCTTTACCCATTTCCAAGTAGCTAAGTTTAAGAATAAAATTTTATCGATGAATTGAAGCACTTGTTATGGCATATTAGCTATAAGTTGTTTTATTTAAAACACTCTATTTATAAGAGGGAATTTGCTTGCTATCTTAAAATATTTATTTCCTAGTGGCCAGGGTTGCTGATTTAAAAAAAAAATAAAAAAAAATCGGATTTATTTGATTTAAATCAGACTTTTTATTTAAATCATATTTTTTTTATTTAAATGAATTACTAGTCCTGAACTTCCTGAAACTGGTTAATGATGTACTGATATTGAAATTTCAATGTGATATATAATAATTTAGCATTACTAAATTTCTCAATTTTGATCTATTTTATGCATTAATTAATCAAATTAATTAAGGGAAACAGTTCACTGCCATCTCACCGACAATATGCCCATCCTAAAAGGGTGAATGAATAATTGTACCACCAGTTACAAAAATCTTTATCCTTCTTTCTTAATATTAAGTTTGGAAAATAAATTGTGACTATGATTACTAAAACAATGCCTAATTTTTGTATAAAAATTAAAAAATTACATCGATTCACAGTTAAAATTAATTTTACTCAAGGTAATATAGGTTTATTTCTTTAAAATAATAATTAGGGATAAAAAATAAAATTAAGTAAGCTACTTATTGACAATCATGTAAAGGGCTTTCTCTGGCTAAAATACCATCTGGTTTTGTAATATAAGAAAAATTATTTCGGAAAACATGACTTAAATAATAAAAACAATCCTTCAATAAAAATCATCAACTTACTCGTATTTTAAAAATTTTATACTATAGGTAAAAAAATAATTTAATTCTTGTTTAGTTAATCACAATTATTGATTTCAAACCTTGCTATTTACCCTTTTTTGTCAAAAACATTTTTGTCATTGGTAGTAAAATTTGTTCTTGATATTGAAGGCTATTTTATGTAGAAGTAACTTAAACCCATCAATCCCAGTTAATATCTAGAAGAGTTTTTAAAAAATGTAAGCAACTAATCTTCAAACCATTTTTAAAGCATACAACTACTTAATTTTTTTATTTAAATTGTGCTACTTTAGAATTTTTGATTTGAATCAATGATTTTTTTAAAAAAATCAAGTGATTTAAATCACGATTTAAATCAAGCAACCCTTCTAATGGCGTGGGGAAATTTTAAGTCCTGACTCAGTGGGTAACACAAGCAGGGATGATTTTGATTATACTCCTTATCCCACCTTTTGGCGCATAATATCCTGATGTGGATCATGAGCCATAAAACTCCAAACAACCAACCAACCTTATCCCAACTTAATTTGGCAGCACGGAGAAAGGAAGAGGATTTACCAATCCACCCCCCCCAAGAAAAAAAAAGTTATATACTAAACAGAGCAACTAAAGTTGAACCTACTACGTCACTCACAAACGAAGTAGTTCCCATCATGGCATCTGAATTTCGAGTGAAACAAAGAACGTCAATTTTAAAGTATGATTATTTCGTTAAACCGATGTATAAATAGTGTCTTTTTATCACAATTCGCATATCGGAACTCGTCCTATCAACCCAACAGGCTTTGTGTTTACTCTCTCCTTCCACGTAGTGACATACTGGGTTCAAGGAAACATTCCTGTGAAGTTTGGTTTGTATTGTGTAATTTTTAATTTAAAATGTAGAGACATATTTGTAAAATTGTAACATCGGTTGTATAGTTCATTGTGATCTTAGGAAAAGAAAATTTAAAGCAGAACAATTAAAAGATTCTTTAAATTATTTTTTAAGTATGAATTACGTGAGGGTATATTTTTAAATTTCTGTATAAGTTAAAATATACATTTATAGACATGCATGATTTATGCATTGGATTATTGTGATTTTCAATTTACCAGGGTGTTTGTTTTGGTTATTGATAGTCTCGATTGACATAAACTCGAATAATCCCCAATTCTGTTAAAAATTAAATTCGCGATTTCTTGGTAAAAGTAATTTTAACATTTGTTAGTGTTGGTTTTACACTTAATTTAAATTGCATGATGAAATAACTGTTGGTACACCTGGTATAAAGTAATACCATTAAATTCAGTTTATTTTATATACCCATTTTATTTATAGTAAATCCCATTTAATTTTTTCATTCCAAAATTTTAAGCATTAATTTTGAAAATGGCTTTTGTTCTTGAGCTGATTATTATTTGTTCTTTTCCTTTACTCGTGATTTGAAATTCTTCTGGGATTTTTTCTTTCATTTGGAGAATCTTTTCCTCAGGGGTTAATCTGGACAAAAATTGGGGCCAATTTGCTGCCCCTTCACAAAAATAAAAAATTCATGAAAACGCCCCTTTCATGAAATTCCAATTAGCTTAAGTGATACTGATAATTTGCAAGAAAACATTCACAAAAATATTTGAATTTATTTTTCACAAAAAAACATTTCATTTTTCACAAGAGTAATCCAATTGGTCGCAAAATATAAAACCTGGATCTACCCCTGCTTTTAAAAGCGGTAGAATGACGACGAACCAACTAATTATCAAAATCGTGCGTAGCTGAAAAGCAATCGGTATGTTGAGTAAAATTTCATGGCGCAAAATAAAGCAGTCAGATATTGCAAAATTGACCAGACCACTTACAGACAGGGTTCCCACGGTCCTTGAAAGTCTTTGAATTTTTTAAGGCTAAGGTTCTTGAAAGTCCTTGAAAAATGTTCTAGGTCCTGGAAAAATGACTTAGGTCCTTGAATTTTCACTCAGCCACTAATCAAACTTAATTTTTTCAGATCTTTCTTTGTTTTTTTCTAGAAACTTTCTTTAAAACTACTCTTATGAACATAACTTGAAGCCAGTTTTACTAACTAACAGTGAAGAGAGACTTCTCCTCTCGTTCCGATTGTATGCTGGAAAAATGACTTGTCTTGAAATATGATTAATTTTTAAAATATCTGCAAAAAAGGTCCTTGAAAAAGTTTGTCGAGGTCCTTGAAAGTCCTTGATTTTCAATGTTTTCAATGAGTGTGAACCATGTAACATAGTAGTTGAGCCCGAAGTGACTTAGTGCCTTTCCCCTGTAAGCTGACGATATTATCTTCATGCCAAGTGATAAATCACTTAAAGACTTTATTCCGTGTTTATTGAAATATTTTGTTGTGTTGTTTCTCTTATACTTAGTGACAATTGGCAAGTTTTAAATCATTTTAAAAAAATCACCTAGCTTTCTAATGGTATGCAGATAGTACGGAAGTACTGAATACATACATATTTTATAAAAATATGAAATATCAAAGGAAAAGGTTTTTTCTTAAATTAAAATTGATTCAAAATCTTCTATTCTATTGTGAAAAATATAATAAATTACTTATAATTATCTACCAAATTATTATACCAATATATTAGTGATATACAGTGAAATCCTGTTACAACGTAATATCCTGTTATTTCAAAAGTCCAGAAAATTCCCGTCTTCATTTGAATTATCAAAATACCACCGTTACAACGAAATTATTGTTACGACGAAGAAATTTTACGGTCCTGTGTGAATATTGCTAGTTATAATGTTGATGTCAGTCAGTTACCATGTAGTAGTTTAAAATTTCTCAAAAATAAATAAAAGCATATTTTGAAAATTTAATTTTAGATTTAGCTAACAAGAAAACAGTAAACTAAGTAGAAAATGTTTTTTAGTTATAATTTATTTTTGGGATGTAAATTACAAAATACTTAGTGGTTTTCTTAAAAAATGTCTGTCAGTTATGAGGAATTACTTTAGTTAGTTATGTATGACATCATAATTAGATATTTCAAAATATTGCTTCATGAAACTGCCCAGTCTAACTCAGCCTAATAGTAAAAATGCATTCTTGTAACATGTTCTCCTTATTTTAAGCTATTACACATTACATTTAAAAGAAATTTTTGAAGATATTTGAATGTGATTTACCTATTGAAATTTTAACGATTAAAACACCATACAAATATTTACTTGCTTCCATAAAATTGTATTCAGCCTTAGTTTTAATAGTTTTTTGATAACAAAAGTACATAAATTAATAACGTGTTATTAAGGCTCAATTGTTCTGTATCTAGAGTTTATATTTTAAAATATATAAAAAATTTATTAATGCTTTAAGTTCTATTATTTTTTAATCAGTTAAATCCCTGCATTGCACATTTATTTTCTAAATTTATTTATATAGTTCATCATCTGAGAAATTTATTAATTTAAATTTTTTAATCAGTTAAATCCCTGCATTGCACATTTATTTTCTAAATTTATTTATATAGTTCATCATCTGAGAAATTACCAATTTTAATAATGTCAGCATATCATTATTCCCCCTCCCTAAAAAATATTTAACATCCATTAAAATATGTTTTATTTATAATAAGCCAGAAATATCCGGATTTTTATTTACTCCGAAAAAGATTTTAATTGTAATTATATTTTGAAAATCTTTGAATTTTATTTCCCAAATTGATCTGATAAACTTAAAGCTCCAAACCTGCGGACCAGTGTCGGTCCAAATGGGCCAACCATTTTATTGAAAATGAAATTAAATTCCTAGGTTTATACTCCAAATTAAATCACCTTATATTTAGTTTTTGGTGTAACTGTATTTTATTTTGAAAGCATGTTTAAATACAATTAAATCAAAATAATCTAGAACATTGGTTTCCAACCTTTTGGCCCCCTTTCTACGGGTTGACTAACAACTATCGCCCCTCTTTTCATTCTAATTGTATGTCTAATTTTAATTCTAACTAAAATGTAAATAACAAACCAATATTATGTCCGGGGGTCCTCCCCAGAAAGTTTTTGTAAATAAGACTAAAAAAAACAGGTTCTTAACTAGTTATGGTACACCTCTTCCGAATTTCGGACATATTTTTAGGTAGGATTTTTATTTTGATGAAATAATTAAAAATATTTTTGAAACGTTAAGTTCCAAGTACAAAAGGGGGGTGTAGGGGTCCTCCCCCAGAAAATTTTTGGAAATTTGACCCTATGAAACAGGGTTTTATCTTGTTTTGGTACTTAAAGTCTTAATACAGTCTGTCAGTACAGTACAATTTTATTTTCCCCCTTTGAATACTCATCGCCCCCCACTTATTTATCGCCCCCTTGATAACTCAAATCGCCCCCAGGTTTGGAACCACTGATCTAGAATGTAAACAATCAATGCCCCCCTCCTAGCGGGCCGCGGTAAAATTATCAAACGTTGACCGGTCCGTGGTAAAAAGAATGGGGACCACTGCCTTAAAGAAATCTTCATGGAAATATTTTTATTGGCAATCGATTTGTGAAATTGGAGAATAAACATAACAAATCAAGTAAAAACGCAAGAGCAGACATTTAACAATGGAGGTGAAGAGCACATTCGAAATTCGCATCCCTCATCGTCGAACAGCTATGAGGGAGGGAGGGAACATCGAAATAAAACTTTTAAGTGCCATATTTCATTCCCGTGCTCTAATCCCATTGACGAGAGGAGCTTAGCTCTTCTGTCATTCGATCACTCTCCGCCGCCATTTTCAATTTGATTGCATTGTTGTTATTCCCCCCTTGTCCCTTGTAACCGAGTTTTGTAGAGCAAATTGAGTGTCAATAAAATTTAACTCGTCGCGCGCGTGCCTGAAATGTACCACTTGGGGGAAATCGGACGTCCATTCAATTACGAGGCGGGAAAGAGGGAATTCGGCCGCGGCGGCCATTCCGGAATTTTGGGCGGGAAAGCGGACGATTGCGACGGGTTTTCGATCTTCCACGACATTAATTCTTGATTTTGATTACAATGTTTTAAAATTTGCACCTCTTGATGTTTTTTTTATTAGAACCGTTTGGGTTTTCTCTGACATGAGTGTAGTAATAAAATTGCCGCTTTATTTTAATTTGCAAATGCCAATAAAGAGCAAAATAAGTGAGCGTGAAAGACAGTACAAAAACTGATTGTGTTATGTTTCGTAAAATCGTGTGATATACCTATTAATTTTAATAATTGAAAAGGGATTTGTTTTAAATTAGTCTTAAAATTAAAATTTTATATGTTTTGAAAGGTTGTAATGTAATTTTTTTAGATTATATTTTTAAATCTAATGAGCTTGAAGATCAGCTTTTGATATTAGTTTATTAACTCTTTTGTTAAGAATGAACTCTTGTATTGTTTTTTTAATTTAGTTTTTAATGCTAATTCACAGCTTGTTAATATTTTTTGTATTTAAAATTAACTAGATGGTGTATGGTCTAAATGTTACCTTATAAGTGTTCAAAAAATGCATCTTTAAATTTTAATTGTTTTTTAAACGAGAACCTTTAAAACTTCTCAGGGCAGTTTAGTGGTAAAGGATAATGTCCAGTAATACCGTAATACCCGCCCATTAGAAAACAATTTCTCGGTTTTAGCAAGATGTTAGCGATAAATCATTTGAATAACTCATGAATAACATTGTTTAAAAAATAGTAAATTATCCAATCCAAACATTTTTTTTCATAAATCCGACCCAAATCAAAAAGTTCAGAAGCCCTGCTCTTGAGGGGAAACCGATTTTGTTCCGTGAGAAAATGTGATCTATTTGACCCTTATCTCTTGTTAAAAGGATGTCCAATTCGCTTTGCGGAATGCTGTTTCCTGTCAAATGCTTACTTCTGTTGACTAGTAATTTAAAAGTGTTTATTTGGCCAAGTTTCACTTCTACTTATCCATAGAAATTCATTATCGTACCTGAATGCTATCAGTGCGTGTATGTTGGCTGTTTCCTGTAGTGTTGCTTACCTTATCATCAATGGAACTTATCTGCTAATTAGTTTTTCAATTTGGTTGGTTTTAGTAGAACCATATGTCCTCTACTTACTATTTACAAAGTGGATTTATTTCATTCAAGAACACATGGAATTTGGCAGTAGTCTGGAATAACTCGAGTACCTACTATAATTAGCTAAATATGGTTATGGAAGTTCAATAAAAAATTTTATGTCTATAATCTATTTCATCATTAAATTTACAAATTAATCATTTTACACGTTAATTAGTATTCCTTAACTATCTAATCTATAGCGTAAAACTGCTGAATAAAATATTTTGAAATTTTCTGAATTTTTTTTGTGGATTGTTTAATTATGTTCAGAAGCGTAACTGCTTTGTGCTCCTTTATTTACATGAAAAAATAAATTCCCTTTTGTTGTGTAAAAATCTCAAATACATAATAACATAACTCAAAATTTAAAGCTCCTCACGTATAGATATCTTCATTATTAATCATTTTAGGCTGCCATTTTTAGTTTAGATAAATTTAAAGTGGGCTTTTTCAAAAGGGAAAATATTTTTTGAGTTTTTCTCCATTTTTCTATTTGTTCTTCAATAACATTCCTCTTATCATCAGGCCACCTGATTAGAGATGGCAAAAGTTGCGTTTCTTAAATATTCAATATCCGGGTTTTTAGGTGATTGCTTTTTAAAAACAACTTTACACTTTTTTAATTATTTAAAATTCTGCACTTGGTGCTGATGTGTTTAAATATGGTAACATTTATTAGAAGAAACTTAATCAGGCGTTAGTTAAGTCTATTTCATAGCGTTTGAATGATTTCTTGACTAGTTGGTAACAAATCAATTGAAATTCAATAACTTGCACCGCAATGTTATTTCATCTACTACCAAAGGAATAATATTTCAATAGTTTCTTATTGCGAAACGGGAGCAAATTTTCCGCGGCCTACTCTCGAAAAACATCCTTCTTCGCTACCCCATCCTAATAATAAACACGGGAAAATAAATATCAACGTGTATAGCAACTGGATTCCTGCTACTACTATAAGAACTGAATGGCGATCCGCAGAGATGGTCTCCATGGAAACCGCGGGATGCTGAAAGAAAGGCATCGCAGGTTTTTTCGCCATACCACCGTAGTCATGCTCGGTAGAGTGTTGCTATTAGCTCATTCGGGATTCAAAACGATTGCGTCGGATTCTAAGATAACAGGTGTGACAGCAAAGCACACTGCAAATACTGTCATAAATCTTCACCAAATCCTTTTTTGTTGGTTATCGCTACTGGGTGTCAGAGGCCCTGTTTATCAGGTACCGCAGTGTGATGACACAAAAAAATAGAAAATAGTCTGTTGGCATAGGGTACGGCTACCAGGATTGATTTTTCCTGGCACTTTTGCCGTGTTTTAACGCGTAACTGACAACAGTTATACTTGCCAGCCGTTTTTTATGAAGTGTGTGAAAAGAAATCAGTTGGAGTTGACTAAAGAGTTAAATTTGATGTGGGGGTAAAGTTGACAGTAAACCTAAGCTTATCTGGAGAGATGTGATGCCTGATCTTTGCATATTTCATAAAGGAGATACATTTTGGGATTCTTGTTATAAAGCTCCTTTGCCTGAATTTTGAATGTTTTTAACTTTATTATATTAACTTACCTTTTTAAAAGGAATAGTTGGTTATTCATTGCTGTTTTTATTCTAAAGGTGGTGTTCACAATGATTTAAAATTCCGTAAATATGTGTAGCATTGTCAATTAAGAATGTTTCTTGTGGAAAAACGGAGTTGAAACATAGCAAATCAACTTTTGAAAAAGTGATTACCATCTTCTTGTGTCTCATAGTATTTTTTGGGAGTAGTAGGCAGCAATAAAATATCTACTCTCCAGTTTACAACCTGTACAAGTTGATCTCAACGACTTTGTATTCAAACGCACGGGGTCGTTTCTGTCCCTTGACCCCTGTCAACTTGACAAGTCGGCCAAGTTATTACTTTTGACCACCTGACCCCTGCTAGTCGTGTCGTTGTCAGGTTTCGAAGGTCTCCACTACCCTGGGTATTTTTTACGATGCGCTTATTCTTTGTATGCAGCACTGGTACCAATTTTTAAAATACTATATTGTTTTGCTATCATAGTTGAGTATTAATACAATGTAATAGTTGTACCTTTTGGGTTATTCTTTTAGCTTTCAAGACTGGTTGGGAATCGTGAGATATGTTTGCATTGAGAAATGTTAATATACATAGGTGTGAATAGTCCCTATCGATTTTTAAAAAAGAAAGCAGTTAAATTTAAAGCTGAGAAGTATTGATTTTTGAGGTACCATTCAATCGTCTGTTTTATTTCGAAAATGAAAATTCCATTTTTTCATTTGTCCCATTTCGTTCCCTTTTTTAGTTGATCCCAAGTTCAGTATTTTCATGATCAGGGTTTTGTTCGTATCATATTGATGAAAATCATATTGGTGTTTCTAATCGAAAACTAAACCAAATTGAAACTAATTTATTCAAATCCTGGCTATTGTATATTTAATCAATCGTAAAAAATTATTTTTTAAAGATATATCGATTAGATTACTGAAGGAGGAATAAGACTATTGAATGTATAACTGAAAATTTGTCAAAACAGGTTCTCTCAACACTTTATGAATGTCCTTGTTGTGGTTACTTTTACTCCTAATCATAAATCCTCTTTAGTTTAAACCCATAATCTGACTAATATAACTTAATCTCCCTCGAAGGCGCCATGGATAATCCCTGATGCGGTCCAAGAGTGCACCCCTTCTCCAGAGCAATAAAATTTTAAGCACCGTTTATTACCTCGATATAACGCGCAGATATCGCCGTTGGAAATTGGCGTTGCCATCCTCTTCTCACACGCGATAAACTTTCCGCAGGAACTTCCGCCGCTGCTGCCAGATTCCCGTTAATGATCGTACAAAATAATACCACCGCTTTTGCCCCCAAAAGTTTTGCCACAGAAACTCTTATCAATTTCACCCTGTGGCGCTTGATAAGGTTCTTCTCTTCTCGCCCTGGCAATCTTTTACAGCCCCCTGTGCTATATATCGGCCGCCCTCGCGTTTTGTGTGCCGATTCCTTTATCGAATACGTATATACACTGCATGTGGTGGTTTTTGCCTCCCTCCAGATAGCCCGGTCGTGGTACTATTGGGCTTTTTTTATTATATTTGCGGCTACAAAGTGCTGCCGCACTTATCAGATGAAAACGAAAAAGGGTTATGGGTTCTGTCTCTCCATTGTGGCAGTCCTCGTTAAATTTTCATCATAAGCAGTAAAGGTTTTCATCGCTTTCTTGTGCACCTTTCACCCATACCTTTGAGGCATGAAACAAAACATTGATTACCTCACGGACCTGGAAAAAGTTGTGACCTTCCCCCGAACCTAATAGAATTTCCCCAAACCTTATGTATTGCTCCTAAGGAGCTGGCAGGGGCTTCCCCCGAACCAGGTTCGTAGGTTCGGGTACTTTTTCCAGGTCCGCCTCGAGACTGTATCTTTATACCATACTTCATCTATATTTGTTTCTTAGCATACATTTGGAACAAGAACAAACAGCATGGATATTCCATGTATTGGCTCGGGATAGCCAAATACAGTTCTGGCTCCATATTCCTATCTATGTAACCCATGTAGGTAAGAGTGTGATGTAACCTAATTTTAGTCATTGTTCTTTTGGCTGCATAGCTTCAAGTTTGATTTGATTTAATGGTGTCTATGATTGAAGTTTTCTTGAAGCATAGTTAGAGAATCAGATACTTGTAGATATCTTGATTGCTCTGGTACAAACATTACTGTTTTGTAGTAGAGTACTACCTCTCGGTATCCATATTTTCTTTCGAATCCAATTGCTTGGTTATTTAGCTTTTTATGGGGCAGTGCTAGACATTACTCCTTCCATAAATTTTAATTTTTCGTTTATCTCTTTCAAATTTCTTTCCTTCTATACGTACTCGTAGGATTATAAGCTTCTTCCCAACGCTCATAAGCATTTAAACTTCTCGACCAATGAACGGAAGTATTATTGCTAGTTTGTTTTAGAATTGAAGATACGTACGTTAGTCTTATTTGAAAGACCTGTATTCCGTCTTGACATCTCCCTGTGCAAACTATTCATCTTCCCCATTCTAAACTTAATGATCCATCTCTTGTTGTAATGACTCATAACCCTCATCAAAATGCCCAAAAACTAGTCATTTCATTCAGCAGGATACGGGTAAAATCAAATGATCATCATCGTTGTTAGTTAACTGACGAAGGTAGATCCGAGGTCACTTGAACCGAGGTGATCCACCTCTGAAACGGTTACAAGAAAATAGTTTGTTAAAAAACATGAGAATCCGTCCAGAGGTAATGAGTTCTCTGTAATCCTTTAAGCAGCAGAATATTTCGGCAAAGTGGCCCACAATAGCTTCATTACCCCAGAGTGACCACAGTGATGGATCATCCAGGAAGGAAATATTTTTTTTAATTACATCCGTTAACACAGGCGCCGGACCTCTCGGTGTATCTCTTTCTTTACTTTTTGAAACTAAGTGAACTTTTTTGCGAACTTGGACATTCACTTACCTGGGGGGCTGCCTGAAATTACGTCGCTTGTTATTTTAGCACACTTATCGAATTTTTTCCCTCACGTGACAACTTTTCCACAGTTATTGAAGGGAAATATTGATGTGCTCATAATAGCTCATAGAGTAGTGGTTACTGCTAACATTTATACTGACTGTCGGATTTCATACAAATGTTTGCAATGTTTTTCCTGGGTTAAGGAAATATATGTTACGGGCAATGTGATAAATTCAATCAATGGCATTTATCAATGAAATTTGTCACTTTGCCCGCCTCCACCCTGGGCATTATTAATAATACTCGATTTATCACATTGCCCGTAACTTATACATAACTGAAAAATTTAGAATTGTCGGGTAATTTTATTTAAACTAAAAAATAAGAAAATTGCTTATTCTCGCTTAATCCTAAAAAAATTCATATGGAACACAGGGGAAAATGATTGATTTTTAATGTCGGCGTTTCATTTTTGCCTTAGAAAATGAAAATTATATACACTCTTAAAATATATATTCAAAAGAGCTAGAAATAGTCCGAAACATTTCCTTGGGAAGCTAGTTTTTTGACAGGAAAAACTTCAAAATTAACCTGGAAAAATTAATATTTCCAAATTGAGGATCCTGATCTTTCCATATATTTCTTCTTTGGAAGATCAAAATTAGTTACATACCCGCTCAGGGACAAAACAACACAATTTTGTGAAGATAGTATTTTTAGTGGATGGTAACTGACATAAATGGTGACAACAACAACATGGTAACCGACATAAATGTTTCGCAAATGTCAGTCAGTTACCATGTTGTTTAAAATTTTTCAAAAATAAATAAAAACATATTTTGAAAATTTAATTAAGCCATTAAATTAAGCTAACAAGAAAGCAATAAACTGGGGGGAAATTATTTTTTATCATTTATTTTTGGGAAGAAAATTACATAAGCGTTTTTCTTAAAAAATGTCAGTCATAGTTACCCATTGCCCTTTGATAAATAGTTTTAAAAATAGTGTTGTAAAAATGTTTGAATGAAAATATGTTCTTAAAATAGTCGTAATAGTAATAACTATTTAGACGAAACACGGTCTCGACTGTGAGCGTTTGCAGTATGATGTATCGAGGAAAATCAGGGATGGACGCAAAAATCCAAAACGTATCCGAAACGTTCTGGAACGAATTTTTCAGTCCCCTTCCCATCTCGAACGTGCCGGATTTCTTTTCCTGGGCAACCAGTTCCCATAAACCGTTAATGGGAGTTCAAGGGATCTCCTCATCTGCATATTAATTTGGCGATGAATAATAATCGGCTGCAAACGCTGTTAACCCTTTTCGTGTTCGGGGAAATGCCAGGGACGTGCGGTGGTGTCACCTTCTGACAAGAAAGACCCCGGCTTGGGGTGATCAGGGGGTTGACGGATGGAGGTTATTTTGCATTAAGTTAACCATTATTATTACACATTTAACGAGCGTTAGATTTTGTTTTGGCATTTGCTTGTTGAAGGAAATTTTCGCTCATTATTAGGGTTTTTATTTTATTGGGGTTGAAGAGTTTTTCCTTATCTGGAATGATTGTTCTTTAAAGTAGTTCTGATGGCAGTACATATTTTTCTGTTTTACTTTAGAGTTTTAGTAGTTTTAAATTGTGGATCCTTTCAGCAAACGTTTATTAATTTCTTGTATTAAGTTGAATAGAAAAGTAAGCTTTCCCCCTGTACTGATTTATTATCAGCAGTAATTTTCCACTTTTTATTCAATGTGTAAGATTAAGTATTTTTTTCGGTTTCATGGAATTTTCTACTTTGGAATTTCTACTGGCATCATATAGTACATGGAGCAGATTTATTTTCGAATAACTTTTATTCTTTAAAATCCTGCAAGAATTGTTGATTGAAAATTATATAAAAAAGAGAGAAAACTATTATTTTTTGAAATTAAGTTCTTTGTTTGATTCCTCATTCGAAACGAAACAAACCCTCACATTGACACTAAATTCTGAAGTCAACATTAAAAATTCTACAGTTTGAGCCTGGTTTTCTCGTATTCCGAGGCATTGATTTAGGGAAATATAAAAGGCTTTTAATGCTATGGAAATCCCGAATACTTTCCTCAATTCCGGGGACTTCGTCGGAAGAGAAGAAGCTTTAAAAAATTGCGCACAATTTAAAAGAGAAATATCGGGCCTTCTCCTCCAATAGTGGAAACGTTCTCCCTCTGTATAAAATACGGTACATTCCCTGTAATCGAAATTCTCCCTATTCCGACCGAATTCTCTCCGTATAAACGCCCAAAGTGGGCGCCGAAAAAAAAATTCCATTCCGGTGTCGGTTGCGGGCTGATACGTCCCCGCGCATTGTGTATGCAAAACGCGTTCTCTGTCACATAAAAATATTCTTCTTCTTTTTGCCCTTTTAAATCCTTTTCCACTTTGCGTGGAGAGAGTGCAATGCAAATAAACCCTCCCATTCAGTTTCGTTCTTGAGATCAGTATCTGCTGCCGAGGACAAGATGAAATATTGGGGGGTGGTAGTGCTGCTGCTATTCGGATGTGTCGGGAGATGAGGATTCTTTTTTATGCCGATTTTCTGTTGTCGCGTTTTTGTCGGGCTGCGTGATCTTTTGGATGCTAATCTGGTGCATCTTTCCTAAGCTGGGTTGAATTTTAAGATTATCTTGAGTGAATTAGAAAAGCCGTGTTAAAACTAAGGGCCGTATTCAGAAACTTTAACACGAGATGGAAACGTTGTAAAATCTCACGTAACGATCACGAAATGATAAATTGGAAATGGTCGTTCAAGAGCACCCGTCTCTTCAAAAGCGAGAAATTTAGCTGACTCTGATTGGCTGAAAAAAAAAATATCGTCTTGGTCTGTTTGGTGACGTAGGAGATTTTATCCAATAAGGGAAAGGATCGGAAACTCCCGTTAGTGTTTCGGGAAAATATCGTTTCCAATTCATCGTTTCCATAACGTTCTCGTTTCCATCTCGTTTCCATCTCGTGTTAAAGTTTCTGAATACGGCCCTAAATCCTTTTTGACGATTCCAGCGTTCCAGGGAGTTCTGCGCCATCACTTGTCACTCTGATTTTCAGTTAAAGGAGTAATGAAATAATACCTATAAAATAATCTCCATTTTAATCCGCCACGGATCCAGCACGGCTCCAAGGGAGGGGGGCACTTTTTCAGACAAGATCCCCTTGTGGTACCATTGTGGGTATGGGGTTCCTCCCCCATACCCACAAAATTTGACAAGTAAAAGTAGGGTTTTATTCATTTTTTAGAAACGTTTTGAGTCTAAGGGGGCTCTTTTCAACACTATCACCTTTACTTTTAGACCCAAAATATCAAAATATTGGGGATTTTCTAAAAATTATCACTGAAGATCCCTTTGTGGTACTAATGGGGGTATGAGGTCCTCCTCCAGTAAATGTTTTGAAATTAGACCTGTAAAAGTAGGATTTTTACTCATTTTAAGAACCTTTTTGGGTTTCTAAGAGGGGCACTGTCCAGAGTGCCACCACCCTGGATCCGTGCCTGGTACAGATAAGGTTGGGAGATTTTTCATTATTCAGAATTCAAACTGTCCCCATTGCATCTGGTTTGCTTGGGTCATTCAAATAGACCTTCGGGCACTGTTCTTTTTGTCGATGTCATTCCCTCCGACTCTAGACCAATCACCACTCACTGCTTTTTTTGTTGTTGTACCAAGCCGTTGTGAATTATCGAATGCAAGGTCATGATAACATGAAGCATCGTCTGTGCACCCCATCCGGACTATTTTCGACTTCCATAAATCTACCGGCGCAGAGCAGATTCGATTCAGCTCCCGCATGTCAATTGGGAGGCATATATGACATTGTCTGTATGTGTGTGCAATATGCAGAATAATGGAATTGTTCCGAGCGACCTTCGCCAACAATGAGCTTGCTCCTTCATTACCAACATCTTCGCTCCCTGGAGTCGGGTCCCGCAGGTGGTTTCCATGCAGTCTGAGTGACAGCTCAGTTGGCCGTTCGAAATGATTTGCGACTGAACGGTATTCTTTTTATTTGTTCTTCTTCTCGTCTCGCTTTTGCGTATGCATCTACCCTTGGAGACATTCGGCTTGAATGTCTGCTGTCTGGGGGAATGAGTCGACTCATTCGAGTAACTCCAATCAATCCTGATCGGTACCACTTCAATTTTCCCCCGACTCACTGATGCATTACTTGGGTGGTGACAAAGGAAGGAATTCACGATATTCAAGTGATTTCAGCATATTTTTATTGTTGTTTTTAGAATGATTTAAAGAACTCATCAGGGTCTGTAGAATGCTCCGAATGTCTTCCTTGCATCTCTTTACAAGGCCTAGTATAATCTGTAGACATTTTGTAATTGCTGAGGAATGACGAAAGTTCTGTGAAGACCTTTTTTAAAAAACAAACTTCGAAATATCTGGAACCCCATGGGAAATATTAAATAGTTACAAACAGTATCATTATTGTCCTGATTGCAATAGGAAGGTAAATTTTCCCGTGTCGTAACTACACTTTCTATCAATCCCAAACCTTCTTCGACCTTTTGAAAGACATCCTCGACCACAATATCCCTGATACAGGCGCGGATCCAGCACAGCTCCAAGGGGGGGGGCACTTTTCCTTGTGATACCATTGATGGTATGGGGGTCCTCCCCCAGAAAAAATTTAAATTTGACATGTAAAAGTATGGTTTTAACTCATTTTTAGAAAATTTTTGAGTCCATACCTTTACTCTTTGGCACGAAATGTCAAAATTTTGGGGATTTCCTAAAAATTAACACTGCTGATCCCATTTTGATACTATTGGGGGAGTATGGGGGTCCTCTCCTAGAAAAAATTTTGGAATTAGTCCTGTAAAAGTAGGATTTTATACTCATTTTGAGAACCTATTTGGGTCTCCAAGGGGAGCACTTTTCAGAGTACCCCCCCTTGGATCCGCACCCGCCCTGATATCATGATGTATGAGTGCAGGTGCGGATCCAGTATGGCTCCAAGGGGGGGGCACTGTCCAGAATGCTATCCCCTGAATCCGCGCCTGTATGAGTGAGTCAAAATTAAAGTGGTTCAGCAAAGTCACGACTCACCAGGACAAAGGAGCTACTCCCTCAACTCTAGACATGGCCGTCGATGGCGACCTCTCCCAGTGTCACCCTGTCAAAGAAGGACATTTCCCAGCTTGGCTTCATCTAATTGCGATTGGAAATGTGCCGAACTTTTTCCCTAGTGTTGATCTGTCCTGCTTGGTAGTTTTTAATTGGGTGTCGCGTTTCTGTGTGTTGAATTGACGGGAATAACAACTCTTGGGGTGGTTCTCGGGAACTGGATTTCCCAGAAACGGAA
Organism: Tetragnatha versicolor; assembly: GCA_024610705.1. NCBI lineage: Eukaryota > Metazoa > Arthropoda > Arachnida > Araneae > Tetragnathidae > Tetragnatha > Tetragnatha versicolor. The sequence goes on along the minus strand of JANDEH010000007.1, from coordinate 2,629,000 downwards.
GGCGATATGGAGATGCGTGGGTGGGAAGAGAGGATAAAATTGGATAACTCGAGAATGTGCATTTTATTCGGTTCAATGGGTTTCCTTTGTGTCACGGTGGTTGGGTGGACCTCTATTTGGTTTCTTCCATATCATCTTTTTCTTTGGAAACATTTTCCTGTATTTCTTTAGTTTTGATGCTGAAATACAACTATTTAGAAATGATGATTCCAAGTTCCTGAGTTTTCAATCAAACGTTCTAATTAGAGTGCGAATTTCTGATCGATAATGCATTTTCATGTGCTAAATTTTTATTGTCTGTAGCTATTTTCAAATATTAGAGCTTATTTGTGTCTGATCTTTTTAGCAGAATTTCTGGGGTCTTAGTTTTTTGACATAGCCTACCATTAACGCTATTGGCATTGGTTTCCTCTTGTTCACAAGTTCTATTGAAAAGTGACCAATCAATCTTGAGCAGAAGAAAGTGAGCCCACAATTCTATTCGTAAATGCATACACGCATTTATAAATAAACACGCAGGGATCTGGAAAGTTATAGCCGAAGACTATTTTGTCTTCTTTTATTCAATTTCTAAATAACAATGACATAAGAATGTTAATAATTTTTATAAGGCACGACTAATAACAGAATCATGAAAATCAAGTAAAGGTTCAAGCATCTATTGTATACTGTTTACTGTCTGTCTATCACAAGAAGAGCTCTGGCCGTCGCTAGTTAGAGGCCACAACTCAGTATAGCGCGCGCATAAAAATACAAATTTATGATTTTTTATGATCGTTATTCATGATCGTGATCTCGAAATTTACGATTTATCATTTGACACCATACCACCCCCCCACTGCTCATGAGAACTAGTCACAGCCAGAGCTCTTCTTGTGATAGACAGACAGTAGTTATCTTTATTCCAATTTCTCCAGGGCATTCATAATTTCCCTAATAATCGTAACTGAACTTGATCTAATTCATCTGATATTTATATTTCGATGTTGAATCCCATGATGTCTCCTGTTCAACGAAATCCTACTTAACCTCATAAACGAGCTCGTACAAACTTTCACCGACTATTCCTTTCAGTACGAACTGACACTTGGTAGGGTATAACCCTCTCTCTCATTGCAGCCTTATTTATTAAATCACAATACCCGTTCCGTTTCCAGAACTCTATTCCCCAGTCTCATTATTAAAACGAGTAAAAAGCCGGCTCTCACGTGCGCCGGCAGTAATAATCTGCGCCGTCCACACATCCCAATAAACCTGCGCGGATTCCCTGATTTCCCAAAGCCTCGTCGAGGTGCAAATTTTACTGGGCTCCAAAGATTAAAGCCTTGTCTCGGTGACTTCTTTTTATCACCCCAGATAAGCGGCTAAACCCCGAATTTACTGCCTCGCACGCGCTTCTGCTCGGGGATTCATTTATATAATATATCCACACAGCTCTCTTATTCCATAGTAATTGCGGAGAAGAAGGGATATCTACAGTTGCGCAAGCTTTGTTTGCCTTTTGGTGTGTTTTAATTCCTTCGCTTTTTTTGTGATTATTTATTGGCTTTTGCATGGTTCAGACGTATTAGTTCTTTGCTAAATGTCTCCCTGGGGTGGGTGCTTTCCCCCACCAATAGTTCTGTCGGCGTTCCGTTATTGCGTTTTCTGTTCTGTTAATTTACCGCTGCTCTTTGCTTTTCGTGGTGTTAACCCTGTTGGTGAGAATTATAAGAGAACGGAGTTTTTTCCCTATATGATTGATCTGGGGGAAAGATGGTAATACCTATTCGGCGTTATTACTTCTGGGATATGGTTGTACCAATGGCAGTAGATATTTAAACGAGGATTCTTTTATATAAGGTTTACGAGATATTTTTAGATACGTGGCAAGGAGTGAATTATATACATATACTTGTGAAACTTATTCTTTGAGTCATTGCACTACTAATAAATATAAATTGCTCTAAAAGTTTTTCTGTATATTGTTCAAACAGTGTTTTGACATATGAAATGTCGATAAATAAACTTGTTTTTAAATTAAATAATTTAGAGTACTTTCAGTAACTAATAACAAACTTTAATAGGGATAGCAGAACAAGGGGGCTATGGGTAAAATTGAATAAGACTCATTTTAATCGGGATTTAAGGAAATATATTACTACCTTAATAGGGTAATTGTTATATGGAACGCGTTGCCAGAAAATTAAGTAAAATCAAAGGGTGTGTATGAGTTTAAGCTAAAATTAGACAGTCAAGTGGGATTTGGTGAATGTATAAACAATGGACCAGCCATGTTGGGCTTTGAGCCTGTAGCTGGTCGACAATATTTGTATTTGTAAAATGATTGCACCCTTTTGTTATGAAAAATATGTAATAGAAATTCCATACATGTGATTCTTCCGCCAATTGGCGGAAATCCGCCAATTTGCTTAGAAAAATTAAAATCCGACAATTCGATTTGCAAAACTGAAATTCCACTTTCTTACTTTCCAATCGTTTTATACTGAAAACTCGGACCACTAGTGTGGCCTAGTTCTAATTGTTAAGAAAACTCGAAAAAAATATGGAAGTAATATGAAAATTAGTTGAGATTTAAGCTAAAAAATATGAATCTAGCATATGGAATCCTAGAACTAGGGTTCTTGGATTAACTAAGTTGGATTAATTAACTTGGATTAATTAGAACTAGGGTTCTTGGACGCATGACCACCCTTCTACTTAAAATGAAGAAAAATTTAGGTGCCATCGAATTTTTTTTAAATAGTTTCCGCCAATTTTTTGTCTGTGTAATCACATGTATGAAATTCTTCAAAGTATGCTTTAAATTTAATGTGCTTAAAGCTAAAAATTATTTTCATGGAATAATACTTAAATAACATATTGAAAACATAATGTGAAAATTGTAAACTTTACCAGATAAAAACATATTTATAAATTCTTTGTTTTTTTGAGTGCACTTATACTCTTTTTTAAACTGAGGATTCAATTACTATAACCACATTTTGAGAAAATTGAAGAAAAAAAAGCTTTAGGCATATAAATAGCAGTTTTCCTCTCTTTCCACTAATGCTGTGTAGAGAACGAAGCTTTGAGATTTTTTTAGCACAAGAAGTAATTTGCCTTTTTTTATTAATATTATACCATTGTATTTAGGACCTCCATATCCTCTAGCTAGACCAGCTACACCTAAGTTATTTCTCTTCACTTTCCTTTGGCGAAGGAATCTTTCTAGCGCTGGAATTCCTTCCGAAATTGCCCCCACCTCGTCGGAACTGCCAGGGAATGCAGCTCGAAGGAAGGGGGAAGAGCGTGTCCAGGGGGTCGCGACCTGCGCGGGGAATTCGAACTCAGTGAAAAGAAAGAACAACGCAGGGGTGCCGGAAAAGAGACGACCTCTTTGGAATCTTTTGACTGGCAGCATGTAAAAACCAGCTTTTGTGTTCTGGATTGATGGGTGGAGTGAAAGGGGTGCGCTCCACCCCTTGGTTCGACTTCATGATTCCGTCTCCGTGTTCGCATTAGTGTCGCGATTTGGTTGGGATTATGTCGTTCTTTTGACGCCCTGCTGAGTGTACAAATTGGGAGCTGGTTTTTGTACGTATATGTGGAAGGTTGGACTTCCCTCTGCACTGGGAAAACTGTTCAGTTGAGTAATAACTTGTCTTTTTTAACCTTTTACATGATGGGTGTTTATACATTCCAAGTATTATAAATACTCTGAATATTGGTTATGACGCCCATTAGTTCTTTAGCTGTCCCAATATACCCAACTAACTTCACTTAATTTCAGATTGTTAGTGCACTATATGTTGAGTATACAAGGGAGATCAGTACCAAATACTAACTTTTCCATTTTTCAACTTGGAAATGGCATTAGATTTTACAAATTAAAATTTTGAAAAGTATACGTTTATACTTTATCTTGTAACTGTATATTTTTATCAAAAATAAATTTGTGTCCTATCATCGTTCATAAGTTTTGTGATAAATTTCGATGCTTTGTTGATACGCGTATTGAAAGCACTATTCTTTTTGGAGAGGGGACTTCAGTTACTAGGATTTCCTTTCAACTTTTTTTTGGCAGCACTCGATTTCAAGTTCACCAGTGAGGCCAGTTCTCTCTTTCTATTCCATTGTAGCTATAGCAGGAGTGGTAGGTAGTAGTATCCTACTAAATACCTCCCGCTTCTCCCAGCGCAATCTTCCGTCCGGATGCGAGGATTCATGCTCCCGACGGGACCGGCTCTCTCCTCTTCCACCCGGCTGATTTGGAACTTCTTCGCTCCTCCCGATCTTCTTTTTTTTATTTTCGCCCCCTTATCGTTGATGGAACAACGCCACGGCCCGGAAATGGGGTTTTCTCTCTTCCCCTTTCTGCCCTGTGTGTGTAGAACGTCGATGCCCGAAAAACACTCCTTTTTTCACCCCTCGTTCGATGTATACATGTGGATACGGTACAGCGATTCCTCCCTCTTATTATTTTCGTTCGATTAAGAAGCTGCTGCTTGCTAATAGTCCCGAAGTGTTAAATAAGAGGATATTTTTCTCCGCCGAGATGGTTTCTTTATGACCATCGAGGAGTGTTTCGTATGGTAATGTTCTTTAGTGATCGTTGGGATGGAATAATTAGCATTTGGGATGCGGTGTAGGTCAGTGGTTTTCAACCGGAGGTACGCGTACCCCTCTACGCCGAGAGCTTTTTTATATATATTTTCAACTTTCAATGATTTTTCAAGGTTTTTTTCTTTTCTGTTTTTCTCTTTTTTTTATTCAAGGCGTTTTCTCCCGAACAACAAAATCCAAAATTTTTAAAAATTAAAATCTTAAAATATTTTTCTATTGAAGAACGAAAGGAATGAATCGGAAATTTCCCATTAGGCTTGGAGAGGATCAACAAGTTTCCAGTATTAAAAATAATTTTTTTTAACGGAATTTTTAAAGTTTCCAAACTGTCGATTTTTTTTCCAAAAATATATGTTATTCTTTGACTTATTAGCTATAAGTATGCGAAATTTCAAAATGGAGAAATGATAGTTTTCGGAGCTATGAATTTTTAAATGAATAAAAAATTATAAAATAACGCCTAAAAATTCCCGAAAATGAAGCAGAAAATGAACAATTTTACTAATTTTTTATGCAAGTCTAGAAGGAGGCTCATTTATTTTTCTACAGTGCAAAAACCCTTCCAAAAAGCATATTAAATTCTTGAAAATGTATGTCCGAAATTCGGATTAGGAGTACCAAAACGAGTGGAAAACCTGCTTTTTAGACTTAAATTCCCAAAAATTTTCTGGGGGTGAACCCCCAGTCCCCCCTTTAAAGAAGTTAGATCGCGATTATTTATGTTCTTTTATTATTATGATTACTAAGATGATTAAATTTTTGATTTTGAAAATTCTTCGTACCCCCAAAAACAAAATCCTGGATCCGCCAATTTACGTAATATATTTAAACGAAGGTGATATTTCAACTACTAGCTGCAACTTCGTGCGAGGGGTACGCAGGGAATTGTAATTTTCCTTTGGGGGTACAATCGTGAAAAAGGTTGGGAAGCACTGGTGTAGATAGATTCCGTCGTGTGGTTGGTAGAATGTTTCCTCGCGGATGTTCCGAGAAATTGGGCTGAGCTGTAGTTTGTTGTCTTGATCTTAACAACACTTGTTTTTAAAAATATGCGCATATTTCAAAATTTAAACTTTGGGGATGTTTATGAAATGCTACACTGGCAAACGCTCTATACAAGACTTATCACATTAATAACTTGCAAATCTATTTTATTATGTAAAAACTTGCATAATATAATTCGATAACGGATTCCGTTTCCAGTAAATTGCAGAAATAGAATAAAATTCTTCTAATCCCGCAATCAACAGAATTATTTTTATAGATGGCTCACTCTTTTTTTTAAGTTTAACTCTCAAGTAATGAAAATGGGAAGTTGTGGAAGGAAGGAAGGAAGGCAATGACTCAGAACTTTTCTATCGGTAATCTTAAAGAGTAAAACAGTGATTCTGCAGGTTTTTAAATACATCATTTATTGTAATGAGGATTGATTGATATATGTGATGATATCGAGGGTCTTAGAATTGACAATTATTTTTCATCATCAAAGTAATTGTTGTTTTTACTGTCACGTCATTTCTATCTATTAAAGGCAATTACTTAACAGTTATTGTTTATGTTATGTAGGGATGCACAACCTTTTTGGGAGGGGGCCACTCACATAGTTGATTGAGACACGGAGGGCCGCAAACAGTAACAGTAAAAATAAGGTAGAATTTGCAACTCAAGGAACTTAATATAAGATGTGAATAATTGAGTTTGTACCATTAAAGGGTTCTAGGGGTCCTCCCAAGAAAATTTTTGAAATTTAACCCCAAAAAAACAAAGCATTGACTAGTTTTTGCACAATATTTGCAAATATTGCACATATATCTTAAGATGGGATTTGCATTTTGATTAACTTAATATTTATTTAAAAAATGATAATTATAGAATTCCAAATGTAAAGGGGGGTCTGGGGGTCCTACCCCAGAAAAATTTTGGAAATTTGACCCTAAAAAACAGGGTTTTAACTTATTTTAGAAATCAAGTTCGATTTTTTTTGGGGGGACAGGCCCCCAGCCTTCTGCTATCCCCCTTGATAGCATATCTGAAACAGGTTATGATCTAATAAGAATTAAAAAAAATACACTGCATTATTAACTAATCTTGTTTCAAAGTGATCTTTTTGCAAAAATTTAGAACTTCGGAAATCCTTAAGAAAAATTTGTTGAAAATACTAAAATTGATAAAAAAAAAAGCTATGTCAGAGGTATCACTAGACTTATTAGACTTCTCTGACCACGCTTAAATTTTTCTGCATTGCAATTACAATGTGAAAAGAAGCCAGCTTCAACTAGGCGCCGTAAAAACGGCACTTTCGCGAAAAATAGCTATTTTTCGACTTTTCCGCGGCGCGTGATCCTAAACACCGGACTTCTGGCTTCAAAACTTCAAACCATTGTTAAGTTGTTTTTTCCACATCGCACCGTCGCACAAACAATACAAGAAGAAGCCAACTTCAATTTGGCGCCCGCCCAAAAATCGCGGCAGGACCGGAACACTTCGCGAGCAAAACGAAACTCGAAAAATCGCGATTTTCCGACTTTTTTCCGCTATAAATCGTCACTTTTTCTCGGTTAAAATAAGGAAAGTAACAAAAGTTAGGAATTATCTGAAATATCCAAATTCGTTCGCGGGCCGCATGTTGATGGTTCGCGGGCCGCATGTGGCCCGCGGGCCGCAGGTTGTGCATCACTAATGTTATGTAACAGTAAAACCTCGCTTATCCGGCCTCCATTTATTCGGATCAGATTTGTACGCATTTTTGATTTTTTGACAGATTTTAGAGGACACATGGTATATTTGCAACAGAAAATAATGTGTGTGGATTAGAGATATATTTTAAATATAGAACGCGTGAAAAGTTATTCTTATAATTTGTAAAGTTCACTTCGTGTTATTTTGTTACAAATAATTTTTTTAGTAATTAACAAGGAGTTTTTTTGCGTATCCGGATTTTCCGGATTGCCTTTCGTTCTAGTTGGTCCGGATAACAAGGTTGTACTGTTGTTAAAACCTGATTTTATTTTAAATTTTTAAAATATTAACCTTTCTACTGTTAACCTGTAAGCTTCATATAATCAGGTGAACTTTTTAATATTTCGTAGTTTAGTTGGTGTGTCAAAGGCCATTCTCACAGAATATCCACCTCATTTCTGTATCAAGTTGTGTTGCTAGTTGATAACATAATGCCGATTTCACTGTTCTATCCATGTACTCGACTATCATCCGCTATCGGCAGTGTCACTACGATGTGTTCGACTTCGGTCAGGTGGGTCGTCACTCAACCGTTGTGAAAAGCTTCGCGTGCCGTCAGCTGTCAATCACCGCTTCCATCTCGTTGGCTCTTCGGATTACGTCAAAATCGCGTGGCGTGATTCGGCCCAATAAGGATCTCCTGGAATGAGACAAAAGACAGGATGGGTTCCTAATTGGTCGGATCGGGAGAAAGGTGGGTATTATGGAATGAAGGATGACCTCCTAAACGTTCCTTTTTTTTTATTTTCGTGGAAAATAGGAAATACCATTAAAAAATGGTCTTTTTTACGGCGTTCGTGCAACTTATATAAGTTAAAACTGGAATCCTCCTGACTATGTTAATGACTGGGGAATAATATGTGTTGGCTTATTGACTAATTTCTGTTTAGGATGTTTTGCATTGAAAATTATATAACAAATTGTAGACTATGATAAATAAATAAGACTTGTTTCATTTTACTTGCAGTTTTACTTTTTCACAGATTGCTTTGTTTTTTAATGAAGTTTAAACGGTTTTTTGTTCTGTGCAAAAGGATAAAGTGTATAATCGGGTTCGTTAAAATTATTTTTAAGTGTCTAATAAATTGAAAATTTGCAATTATAAAGGGATAAATTCGCTGATCACTTGTTAGGTAATGTGTAGTGTTGAACAAGTATTATTCCTTTTGAAGCAAGATACTATTGAATCTTATTAGGGGACATCCATAAATTACGTAAGGTCAAAAAGGGGGGGAGGGGTTTGGAAAAATCTCACCAAATTTCACCAAGTGGGGAGGGGGGGTCGATTAAAATCGCACGTCAACTTTTTAAGAAATTATACGATTTTCTTTTTTTAAAGTATGAGAAAGGAATACACACAGATAAGATACTACAAATTATTTTTAAAAAGTCGTAGGTAAATCTCACGTGGGGGGAGGGGGGTCAAGCAAAATCTCACCAAGGGGGAGGGGGGGTCCAGATTTTGGAAAAAACACCTCACGTAATTTATGGATGTCCCCTTATGGGTCTCTAAGTGATATCAATTCATAACAGGATATCAAGCATAAGGTAAAAGTGGCGGTAAAATAATGTCATATTATAATTCTTCCTAATTCAATAATCAATGATAGTTACGCAGATTAATTGTTCGATGTCGTTCAGAGACGGATTAAACACCTATTCTAATGAGACGTGTGACGGTGCGCAGTCCCGTCTTTAAACGCTCCCGAACAGCTCTATTATTTCAAGAGAGAGAGAAAAAAAAGGGGTCGAATATAAATAATAATCGGTACGCGAGAAAATGATAAACGACGGCTCGTCTTCACTGATCAATTGATTTTTCACCTCCGCTATTAATTTTCCCGCCGTTTTATTTATTGCCGGGGACCGTAAATAAAGTGCACGAGGAAGGGGGAACGCGTGGGGTGCCATTTTTATCTCCGGTAATAAAATACGTGCCATACAGCGTATAATTAGCGCCGACAACAATCGCGATAAAGAGGGGGTTCCCCAAATTATAATGCACCTTCATGGTAATGATCGCATATCTCTGTCCTCGCCCGTTCGAAATCATTAATCTCTCTCTTGTAGTTGTTATTACGGAGATCGAGGCCTAGTGCGACACGATCTACGCGCTTTTTCATGAATGGATATGGGGTTTTTACTACGCATGGCTACAGTCGCTCTTGCGCTTCTGTTTGATTCTAATAGGGTTTATGTTTGGGGTTAGCAATATGCGATAGAAAGTGTTGACGGTTTCAGTTTATGTTTGGGTATGTCAGCCTTGTTTGATTTCATTCATTCATGAATCGATAGAGTTTTTACAACGGTGGTGGGGCATGGCTTGTATCGCTCTTGCGTATATGTTTCTTTTCTGTTCTTTCTTACTTTGGGTAATCACCCCGTTCATAAACATTTTGTTAACATTAAGTTTGTTAACATTTTTAATGTAAGTTTTATTTTTTCAGTATAATAATAAATTAATACTAATGCATTTTCCAGCTTTCTTCTTGTTAAGAAAGATATGTTATGCTTTTTTAACTATAAAGCCCCGTGCCTTCACCTGTTAATGGACCTGGCTCTCGACTACCAACCTATTCTATGACGATATCGAGATTTATGTGTAAAAAATTAAAACTGGGTTTAAGGTATTTTTTCTATACTGGTTTATATAGTACAATACTTGTTTTTTGAGTTGAGATTTTTCAGCACAATAATTTTTTTCATGATGGCTCAAAATCTTGTTTTCTGAAATATATTCCTTTTACTTCTAAACGAAATCGTTGACAATCCCGCTTTATTTGCTCGTTTCACTTTCCCGTCATGCTGTACTCCTTCGTGGTTCCTGGAATACTATACTCTGTCCATTTAAAATTGGCGCCTGAGACGTTATGTATTAGAAGCAGTTACTACTGTAATTATCATCAAAATTTTTGTTGTGCAATATAAGAAGGCAGCCTAAACAGAAGTAGTTAAAATACTGTAAAAAATATCGGTCCCTGAAGTTGTGTGATTATTAGGCGTTTTTGATCCTACTTCAGGTGCCAATTCTAATGATTTCCAGACTAAAGTAACGCATTACACATGGCAAATAAAAGAGTTCACATATAAAAACATTACTATCGATCTCATTTTACACATCACGTAAAAGAGTTCATGCTATCTCCCTCTTTAGACGCCGCGTCCTGCTTACATTAATGTAGTATCTACCTCAACAATACTCGTCGTCGTATAGAGAATAATCTGCCGCATGTGTTGAAGATTTTTCTAGACGGGGCAATAAAAAGTCCATCGGTAGCGACTACTGAATATTTAACGTTCGTTCAATATGTAACAGCAACAGCACTTTAATGGTAGCTCCGGGCCACGGAATCTCGTCGCATACCGAAACCAGAAAAAAAATATGTGGGAAATATTTGTCAACCATTATTTTTCTGCATCCCGTTAATTTCCCTTCATATTTGCTCTCTTCAAATAATAATACAGTCGAGTCCGCTTAATGTGATCGCAATTGTCCGAGACTAAACTGATAACATTATCCGATCGATAACAATAAGCGATCTCATATCAAAAAGCAGCAATCAGTGTAACTAAATTGTTTACTTTAAAATCAATATCATATAACCGTAATAAATGTATAATATCACTATTTTTAAACTAATAGGTAAAATTTTAAGGGGAAAATATAAGAGTAGTTCAATTAATAAAAGTAAAATAATCGCTTACTTTGTATTTTTATTTGTATAGGAAGGTCTCTCTTTTTTCCACTCCATTATATCCTTCCTCTCCAATAAACCACTTATTTATTACATAATCTGAATTCCAATTCCAGTAAACAAGGGAAAATTCAAATCTCTTATCAGAAAAGCGTCGATCTTGGTGGTTTCTTTAACTACTCACAAGCATGGATTCGGACCCCCCATAACCATTTTCTTTCATTCAATATATGCGGAATGTTTTATTTTTCTTACTCATACTGAGTTTCAGAAAAAAGAAGCACCAGATGCTCTCATGGGACATGTTAACTTGTAAAAATTGACCTTCAAAATGAAATTCGAACTCAAAAGCGGTCGTTTTAAAGGGGATATGGACAAATTTTGATAATATTAAGCGGAGGGATGATTCATAGTTGATCACATTAAACGATGTATTTTACATTAAATTAAATAGGAATGATCGGGACCTGTCGATTTCGATAACATTATCCGATTGATAACATTAACCGTGATCACATTAAGCGGATTCGACTGTAATAATAATAACCGGAATTGTATTCCTTAAAAGCGCATCTCTCGATTACAGTTTTTTTTCCAGTCGAGGATCTCTTCTAATCTACGATCGCCTCGTAAATACGGTCGGCGTTATTTATCCTCGGAGTGGACTTATTTTATTCCGACTCTGTCTATTTCTCTCTCCCGAAAATCCTAAAACAAATAGACTCCCTGTGCCGTTCGCCAAAGCAAATAGGGAAGCGCTAGAAATCTCTCTCTTCGAGATTTTCTTTTTCTCTCCGTAAACTTTCCATTATTTTGCAGGGGGCGCGTGGATTACCTCGTCTTTTTAATGCCTCGTAAAAATGACGATTAATGTCGGCTGGATGTCGCGCGGAAACCGTAACCTGTGTCGTAAATTTTTCCCGCCTTTTCGCCACCTGTCCCTTCCCCCCCTCTCCAAAATCAACAGATCCCGTAGCGCCTATCTCCCCCGGTCAGGAATCTTTGTTTAGTTCCTCGCCCCTGTCGTTATTACGGATCCTCCGAGAGCTAAATATTTCTGGGCGCCTTTTTTTTTTCGTTTGCCTTATCTCACAGGCCCTATTCCAGGGAACGCATTCTGTTTTTGAAAGAACCCCTCATTCTCATACGAAATTAAATAATCTTCGTAATTTCAGTATTTTTGTTTGTTAAGAATAAAGGGGCGTAAAAATTTGTTTATAGTAATAACATTGCAGATATGAACAGTGCGCTCTTTGCATTCATGTCTTCTTTATAGCATTCTTGTTTAACTGTTGAACTTAACTATTATTTTGTAATTGGTTGCGCTGTTTTTAATGCTTCATATTTTAACTCAAAGTGTTAAGTGTTTTTTTTAAATATAAGGATTTAAATGAATTGTAAAATTGCATATCAAAATTACTAACAGATAGTGTCTGAAATTTTGAAATCGTGAGATTTTCACGAGTTCTTTAAGTTTGTGTCTTAAATAAAATGATTTTTTAATGAGAACTGGTCCGTCGGTATTCTTAAAATAGTATACCCACTATTAACAAATAATATTCAAATATTTTATGGATTTTCATTTTATTTTAATGCAGGGGTTCTCAAACTTTTTAACATCGCGACCCACTTTTGAGAAACAAAATCTAACGCGACCCACCGACTTCAGTTATTTATAATTAACTGAACTGAGATAATTATCTCATGCCCCCTCCCCACAGAATTTGAACTTCTCTGACTGGGGGTGTTCACCAACTATTTAGTTACAAGGGTATGAAATAGTTAAATTGTGGTCCAACAATGATCCCTACAGTAAAAAGGGGGGTGTGGGGGTACTCCCCCAGAGAAATTTTTTAAAATTTGACCCTTTAAAACATGGTTTTAACTTGTTTTTTACAATATGGGATAAATTACATCAGTTGCATCATTTCCCAAGAAAATTCTTAAAATTTGCATTGACCCCCCCAGTGTGGATGGGGAGAAACACTAAATATTTTTTTCAAATCTTATTTGAATAACCGACTATATTTGCATTATCGGCACATTAAAGTGACACACATAGTACGTATTTACATTAATTGCCTTTTCCGTTCTACGCCAAGTAGTGTAGTTTTTCCTCAATTTTTTATTCTTTTTACTATAGTATGGCAATTTGATAACTTCAAAAGTTCAACTAATAGTTTGATAATTCAAAAGTCAATAACACCGTTTGTGAAAAATTAAAAATCTTCTCGCGACCCACCAAAAACTGACTGGCGACCCACCAGTGGGTCGCGACCCACAGTTTGAGAAACTCTGTTTTAATGAATATATTTTATAAAAGACTATGATGTGTTTAAGGTTATTTTCTAATGTTATGAAAGTATATTTTCCCCCTATTTAGGGGGAATGAACAGTGTTCTAATTCTAGAATTCTGTAACCTTTTGTAGGTTAGGGGTATTCTAAAGTAGGGTGTTTTTAAAAAGCTGCCCCAATTCGAGCTCTGGTTAGATGTATCGCAATATGCTCTACTCTTGTATCCTTAAAATTGTTTTTACTCCAGGAAATTTAGGATTTACAAAATTTTCTTATTTTTTCCTAAATTTAAAATGAAATATGTAAAACTTAAATAATTGTAAATTATAATTTTTTAGTGTTGAACGTGTAGCAGACATTTCACCAATATATCTATCGATTTTTGCCACACCATTCGTTACCAAGAAAAATTCACAGACTAGAAAAGAAAAGATCAAGTGAATCTGCTCGTTACACAAATTAACCTTCCACCATAGTACGACTTGATTCCTCGGCAGGGGTTTCCCATCCATTCGACGCGACCCCAAACGACGTCGCTGCTAAGCTTCTTCCAGCGCTCTATTTTTGAAAGCGCTCGTGAAAAACGCGTTTCCTAAATACCCGGATCCCTCTTTATGAGCAGCTTTGCTCTTGCGGCCGTGCTTTACGACGCGCTGTCGCTTTGCGTTTCCGCTGGACTATGTCGCTTGTCAACTGCGTTTCCACTTCGGTTGCGGTACGGCAATCCGGCGCGGACCAAAAGTACAGAAGGCGACGTAATACCTGTAGGTCCAATTAATGAAGCATTTGGTTCGTTACCAAATAAAATGTCGCCATTTTTGTACACTTGAGATTCGTCAATTGGTAAATACGGATTGCCGTACCGCGACCAAACGCGAAAGTGGAAACGGTCCTTTAGAGGAGATTATTTGCAAATTAGGCCCAAAAGTATAATTATATAGAACATTCTACACCGTCTCCCGCTCTTGGTGATTTAGAAACCAGACCGACAACGATCTAAATATCAAGTTTTTAACTATGTATTTTGATCATATGATGATAAAATTTAATTCTCCCTAATCTGTAGTGGAATGAAATAACTAATTAGTGATCAAATCTTCCATAAAGTTCAGAACTTTATTTCTAAATGTGTTCTTAAATGGATCAAAACGAAATGATCATTCGAAAAATTCCACCAGAAATCACGCCACCCAGCGGCATCATGCCAACCCGTGTACACCATCTGCCCAAAAAGTGGCCCGTGCGCAAGCGATACCTATCACACCACCCCCTTTGTACCCCCTCCTACACCGCTTGCTTTCTTCAGGGTGAGCGGGCATGTATGCAAATTACTGCTATTCAGGCGCGGCTTTTGTAGAGAGAGGCCTTGCGGTCACAGGATGCGCCGACTTTTCTGCGTCGCCGGGTCCTTCTTTTTTTTATTAGGGCGACCCCCCCCTCTTGTTGTGAACGCTGGAACGATGCCCCTGATTGAAAAGGTGTGGGATGTTTTTTTTGATGGGATCCATAGCATTGATGGAGGTTTAGATAGCGTTTATGTACGGTAAAAGAACGGTAGACGGATATCTTTAAGCCAAGTGAACACCAATTTTATTTATTTCGAATTATTTCATTATTTTTTTCGTGAAATCCGTTAATAATCTATATTGCCTAATTGTAGAAAGTTTCCATTTATACTTTAATTTGTGAATACTCCCTGCCTATACCAGGTGCGGATCCAAGAGGGGTACTTTTCCAGACAAGATCCCCTTGTGGCCCTTGTGGTACCATTGGGGGTATGGGGGTCCTCCCCCAGAAAAAAAAATTGAAATTTGACGCTTAAACGTAGGGTTTTAACTCATTTTTAGAAACGTTTTGAGTCTAAGGGGGCACTTTTTGACCCAAAATGTCAAAATTTTTGGGATTTCCTAAAAATAAACACTGAATACCCCATTTTGATACTAATGAGGGGTATGGGGGTCCTCCCCCAGAAAAATTTTTTAAATTAGACCTGTAAAAGTTGGGTTTTATACTCATTTTGGGACCTTTGGAAAATGCCCCCCCTTGGACACAGAGTGCCACCGCCACTGGCCAATACTAAGAAACAGGCGAATTTAGGTGGTGGACACTGGGGGGCACACTAGAAACCTTTGGAAGGGGCAAGCTGTCCCTGATGGCTTTAGAAATTTTAAAGTGATGAGTCCCACTTCATGAAAATGTCAAACCTACGTCCACCTTTGTCCACTTGGAAATTTTTAAAGGAATAATACTCTTAAGGCGATTTAAAACTTAAGTAGCTTGAGTAGTAGCAGCAGTAGTAAGTAGCTGAGCTTTGAGACTATAAGCACCCTATGTATGCCACGAATGTTAATGGGAAACAAAGTTATCTCTTTGTGGAACCACCTGTCCAGTACCTAGAATCCCATTGCAGTCATGTGGGAAACTCTTTACTTCCTGGAACCTCTCCTATTGTGGAGAAACTGACCACCTAGACAAATTTCTAAATAACAATGATGGAGACCAGGGCGACCCCTATGTTCTGGAGGACCCCCAACATCGCTACCGCCTTTTCCATTATTTGCATTGCCACCCACCTTTGGTCAGAGGGGAGGAGGCGCCCCTCCAACAATGCCCTTTTGTGTCTTCTGCAAAGAAAGGTGACAAAGGTCGGATTTTGTTATGAGTTTGCATCGGTTCCGTCCGTGTCCCCTCATTCATCAAAGTGTCCCGAGAACTCTCTCTTGACAAATCATTCGGTTGCTGCATCTCTTCCATCTTTTTGGGGGGATGGATGCTCCGGACTCCGATGGGGTTCTTTTTGTGTGTTGGGTGGATTATGCGACAGGGTGGGAGTGATTCTGTCCCCTGACAGATGGGTTGGGAAAGAGCCTCTGATGTGTTTCAGGCTTTTAGAGGGGCTGATGCCTTTATTTCTGATGTGTTCTAATCCTGAGAGGTGAAAGTCATAAATAGAGAATTATGGTCGTATGGATAGAACATTGTAAAAGTATCCTGGGTTAAACTTATCTCCATTTTTTTTGCGAGTGGGGTGTTCCTGTTCCTGGAAAGTAACAGGGGGGATTCTCTATCTCCTTAGAAATATCAATTAACAGTAGAAGTACTTGTATTTTTGAGGGACATCTTTAAATTTTACCCTAACGGTCCTGTTATTTTCCAGGAACGTTATTTGAAAAATGGGCCAACTCTCTGCCCAGTTTATTCAACACGCTTTCCGTAATTTTTTTTACAGTGCAGCGGTAGATTTTAAAGGTTCTACTTCTAGTGCTATGATCCAACCTATCAATCATTGCTGAACTTAGTAACGGAAGTAATTTTTCTCTCTGGATACGTAAAATTGTAAATCTTGTTTTACTTTTGACGGAAATTCAATAATATTTGAATTCAGAGTGCTGTGTGCGAGAAAAATTGCTAGTATCGTGCAATTAAGTCTAAAAATTTACTCATGTTTTGGATATTGATTCTAAAATTTCGAATGAACACTATACTCTGTTCATTTAGAATTGGCGCCTGAGACGAAATGTATTAGAAGCAAATACTATTGTAATTATCATCTAAAAACTTTCTTGTACAATGACGAGGCAGCCTAAACTGAAGTAGTTAAAATACTGTAAAAAAATCGGTCCCTGCAGCTGTGTGATGAGCGTTTTTGATGCTGTTTCAGGCGCCTATTCCAAATCAACAGACTATATGAAAAACTTCATCCGTTTTGTCATCAATTGTATGATTAATCTATATACTAGCACAATAGAGTATAACCTACGGCACAAAACATTACTGTCAATACCCTCCTAGGATTAGCTGCACTGAACCTGAAGTTTTTATTTCCTTTTGTATGCCCACCCTTACTTGTTAACACGATGTCAAAGCTGTTTCCCACTGAATTTCGACAAAATCCTCTTCCGTTGACACTTTGATCCACTCCTGATGGACACTCCCGCCCCCATACTAGTAGGCTCATGCGTCCATCACAAAGGGGTGCTTTCTGCTTTTCCGTCAATCGACTCGACGTCCATGGTTGTTGTTGTTACCCCGGCAATTTCAATGGTGTTTTTGACTTTGGCTGACAACTTCTTTTTGTGTTTTTAGTTTCTATTAAGCGATCGCGAAGAAATTGCATTGGTTTAGTGGAAGGCGCTGGTGTCTCTTGTATCAGATTGTTGTGTATAGTATATGCTTATTGTTGACCTCTTAGCAAATGATTCAGGATGATTATAATTAAATTGAAACTATGCTTCACAGCAAAGTTTCCTGAACCCAGTACGTCACTACGCGGAAGGAGCAAGTGAGATAACACCAGTGGTGGATCCAGGGGGGTGGCACTCTGGAAAGTGCCCCCCTTGGAGACCCAAAAAGGTTCTCAAAATTAGTAAAAACCCAATTTTTTCAGTTGTAATTTCAAAATTTTTTGGGGGGAGGACCCCCATACCCCCATTAGTATCAAAATGGGGTATTCAGTGTGTATTTTTAGGAAATCCCAAAATTTTGACATTTTGGGTCAAAAAGTAAAGGTAATAGTGTTGAAAAGTGCACCCCTTAGACTCAAAACGTTCCTAAAAATGAGTTAAAACCCTACTTTTACACATCAAATTTAATTTTTTTCTGGGGGAGGACCCCCATACCCCCAATGGTATCAAAGGGATCTTGTCTGGAAAAGTGCCCCCCCCCTTGGAGCCGTGCTGGATCCGCGCCTGGTTAACACAAAGCCTGTTGGGTTGATAGGAAAAATTTCGATACGCTAATCGTAATAAAAAGAAGACACTATTTACACATGGGCTTAACCAAATAATAATATTTTAAATATCTTTGTTTTACCCGAAGTTCAGACACCGCGATGGGAACTACTTTGTTAGTGACGTAGTAGGTTTAACTTAAGTTGCTGTCTAGTATAGTACCATCTGTCAGGATAACCTAACTAAAACATTGGAAGGAAAACCGAATAAGACCATTAGAAAACATAGTTCAAAAATCATATATAGATGGCGCTATGTACCAGTTATGAAGAAATTATGGGCTTAGTGGTAGTTTTTAAATGCAAATGAAACGATTCGAACATCAAATCCTTCCTCCTCCCGACGTTAAAATGATGCAGTTTAATGGGCGCAAGTTCAGAGGTGCGGATGCGCCAAGTTTTTAGCGGTAAACATGACTAATATGGTAACCCTAACTAATGTTAAAAGAGTCATTTGGCTTCTAAATGTGGCGCCAAATAGCCAAAATTCGTCAATCATCCGCACCTCTGAACTTGCGCCGTTTCATGTCTCATGCAGAGCCCCATCTGTTGATGGTAATTGGAACTAATTTTTTCAAATTTAAGGAAAACTAGTTTGCTGGGTGGGAATGAAGTGTTCCAAAATACTCAACTATTCGAACACACGCCTTTTCCCTCTCATCACTACAAACGTGCGAGCAATTGGGCAATCCGGCGTGTTCCAAATGCCCCCTTGCACGATTGTTTTTCGTTCGTTGTCTTCGATGAATACGTTCCTTCGGGAACACCGCCACATGCTGGGGATAACTGCACCACACCATCGCGTGCTGCCTGTCTTTCTAATTCTAATCCCTTATTCATGACGCTTTGAACCCAAACAAAGCTTTAGGTGAAGAGTTTGTAGATCATTGAATGAAGCTTGTTTGGACAAGTCGTCTGTAGTTTTTTTAGTAGCAGATTGAACCTAGTGAATTCGGCTACTATATTATTAATTTCTGGTGTAAGCTGAATTCATTTCGATGGATAACTTACGCAATGATATTTCAAAATTTTCCATTTCTGTTGAAAAGTTGTTATTTATTATTTACTTGCTTAATAAATTTTATCTGTTTTTGGAATCTGAATTTATTTTCTTTTATAGGTTGGATCATTATGTTACTCATTGGGTTAATTGACAAGGTTTCTTGTGTTTGATTGTCTCATGTTCTTTTTTGCTTTTTTGAGTTGTATTATTAAAAAATTGTAAATGAATAGGCGGTAAAGCATAGAATATTCTGTAGGAAAATTTTTTTCAAAATAAATATGCTGAAGTGACTCGCAAGCATTCAATGCGTTCAACACAACAACATTTTCTAACCTTAGGGTTATTTTGTCAGTCAGTTCTCCATATTATTTAATTAAGAAATTAATACTTAAAAAAAGAAACCAGAAGAACTAGAAAGTCTCGCTCACAACAACCAGCATAAGAACCCAATTCAGTTAAAGCACGCTCCTACCCCACAAAAAGCCCGCTCCAAAAACCCTCAACACGATCGAGAAGCATAAATCCCCCCATTCCCCAGACGACGTTCCAAAAGAACAAAAAAAACCCACACAAAACAATACGAGAGCCGAAAGCAAGGCGCATAAATACATTCAGTGTTATCGAGCAGTGCCAAGAGAGACAAAAAGAAGTTCATAGAGCGATCGTGATCCTCATAAGCGTCCCTTCGCATTACATATCTCATAGAGCAGGGGCGCACGCTTGGGGAAAGGGGTGCCTGTTTTGCATGTGCGCCCTTGCGGCAAATTGCGCCCCATCTCCACCGAGAGAAGACGGAGCGGGGCGCAGACCGTGAAATTCAGTCGCTTGATCGCATCGCATGCGCGTCGGTATTCGTCATTGAGCGGCTTTTTTTGTTTTTATATATACTACCCGGGTATATTTTTTCCCTCTTTGCCCTCCGATATCGGGGAAATACCCGGACTTTTTTCGCCGAAGCCCTGTTTTGCATTTATTTATTATTATCGGACTAGTGATGTTTAAGGGCTGGTTCACTGAGCCGTGGACTGTCCGTGGACTTTTGTAAGGGGTTGGGCAACGAGATATGAATAAGGGATGATCAGATTGGTGGTGGTTTCCACCAGACAAGAGAACGCCGAAGTTTTTCTAAAAAGTGCGGATATTTTCCCGCTTTCATGTTGTATCAAACTGTTCCATATGACCTTTATAGTGTTTTGAAGGATGAGGTGACCCACTTGTATTTTTGAGAGGGGTTATTTAGTAAAGCTAATTCAATACTTAATGTCTTTCTAAATGTCCTTAGTTAAAAGTACTTAGTTTTACTCTTTTTTGCATTTTGCTCGATAAACTTGAAACACAGTTTGTCGCAATTGTAATTTCCACTTCTTTAGCGACTTCTATGCTTTTGTTGACAATATTACGTTCTGTGAACGGGGGCATTTAATTATTCACCCAAAAAAGTATTCGAATCCCCCCGGGTTTATTCAAATTATTCCTTTAAATGCCATCCATCCCAATAAGAAGCTTTTTATGTGTACCTCCCATGAATTATTCATTCCACCTATGTAATATACATAAGGAAACGCCTGACGAAAAAACCCACTCTTCTTCCCAATATAAAGACGTTCGGGCTAATAAATGAAAACCCCTTAACACACTTCTTTAAAAATAAAAAGTTCAGAGCCGATATAATTACTACTTCATACTGGTAGTATCGCGAAAAAATTTATTTCGAATATTAAGTGAATGAAATTTTTCGAGAATCGAGATCTTAATTTCTTTCCGAACCGATGAAGGTTATTTCATCCCTTTCCGAATTAATCTCCTTCAAAATAAAAAGCGAGGCGTTTTATTCCCTTCTCAATGGAGGAAAGCAAAAATAAATAATTGGCGTTCGTAAAATGATCACATTTAGGCGAGAATCACCCCCGACAGGTGGATTACCCTGATTGAAAGAATTAGGTTCGGGTTATTATTATTGTTGCTTTTTCCTCTCCCTTTTCCGAACACGATTGACGAACGCACGTTGCAAAAGAAGGTAAAAACAAATTACTTTTCTCGGATTTTGCCTTTGTGCACCTTTTTTTTCTTCCATTACCCCGGGGGCAAGATATAATTCGGCTCCTCTAATCTATTTTTGTTTTCCCCCAAAGCCGAGTTCCTTTTGAATCGTATTATTCTCCGTCAGATTTGATTCGGCTGGGAATTACTACTACGCATGAAAAGTGAATCAAAGGAATTGAACTTTTCGGAGAGAGGGTAATAAATAAATACGCTTATAATTCATTTTGGTGGCCCCTCTTGAGTTTTCCGAAGGAAAAAAAACTTCGCCGGGAGTGTAATTCCAACTCGTTTCGTTTTTGGGAAATTTTCCGGTGAAATAACGAAACACGGAAACATTCCCGATTCCTTCCCTCTTTATTTATCCCTTTGTTTTCCCTCCATTATATTCCCCCCAGTTGAACGCCCGTAATTTAATAACGGCAGTCACGTGATCTCTTTCGGTAGGCGAGCCTCTTGTCTTTTATGCCTACTTTACAAACTGTGTAGGGATGGAAAAAATCTCCAGTTTCTTCCTAACAATCCCGTAGCACTCCTTTTTCATCTGGGATTCATCAGCGGGCGGACTCCAGGGGGCGTCCTAATCGCATTCCATTCCTCGTACACGCGCTTTTCCACTTTTCGTCCGGGATTAAATCTCCCGGAATCGGGAATAAAGATCGCGAGCCGTTGTTTTCTCCTCCAGGTGTGTGTGTGTGTGTGTCTCCAGAAGGAGGAATAACACAATCAGGGGCTTTTTCTTCCCGGAGAGGCCTTCTGGAATTAAATGAAGGAGTAGCTGGAAACGCGGGATCGGGAATTAGATGAAACAGGAGAGAGGGATTTGGGTGGCGGTCGGGATTGGTGCTGACTCCCGGATACCGGCTATGAATTTATCTCCAACAAACCGTAAGGGCTCTGTTTCGGGTTTCTACCTTACCAAATCAGTTTATTTTGTGTGGATGTAATTTTTCAGTGCAACTGTCTGCAATATTTATACACAGCATCTTGACTACAGAATTGTTTAGTAGACTAAAGCTCCCTTTTTTATTATTATAATACTTCACAGCAACGTTTCCTGAACCCAGTACGTCGCTACTCGGAAGGAGAAAGTGAGTAAACACAAAGCCTGTTGGGTTGATGGCAGGAATTTCGATACGCGAATTGTGATAAAAAGACATTATTTATACATGGGTTTAACGAAATATTCGTATTTTAACAGGGTTCAAACGGGTCAGGAAAAATCTGGAAAAGTCAGGGAGTTAAAATTTCACCTTAAAAGTCGAGGAAAATTGCTCATTTTGGTCGAAAACCTGGAAAATCATAAAAAATACCTGGAAATGAAAATTTTTAATGTTAACGTGTTAATTTCGGCTCTACTAAGTCAAAAAATAGTCAATTTATTGAAAATTATATGTTCAAACATGCAAGAAGTATTCGAAAATTGCCGTGAATGACTAGTTTTTTTTCCGAAAAATCTTAAAAATTTACCTGGAAGAGTCTGGGAATTTTATTTCTAAAATTAAGTTGGAACCCTGTTTTAAAATTGACGTTCTTTGTTTCACTCGAAATTCAGACACCGCGATGGAAACTTCTTTGTTTGTTAGTGACGTAGCAAGTTCAACTTAAGTTGCTGTCTAGTATAGTTCTTCTGAAGAATTGTTTTGATCTAAAGCTACTCTAATTAACACACAAACTTGCATGATTGAATTACATGGGGCTGGTAACCCCTTTGTTTTATGGATAAAAAAATAATTGCCTAATGCGTGAACTAGCAATTTTTATAACGAAATATGATATTAGAAAAAAATTTTAACTCATCGTACATATTAAAGTTTTTAATTATTTTCTCTTTCGTGTAAGGCAGTTTGTTACGTATTACGCATATTTTGCAATGTTGATTTCAAAAGTATTGCATCAGTAACCCGTCATATTTATACTCATAAAATATGTTGGTTAGCAATTTTCGGCGATATTTCTAATCATTAGACTTCTAAGGGGACATCCATAAATTACGTGAGGTCAAAAAGGGGGGGGAGGGGTTTGGAAAAATCTCACCAAATCTCACCAAGGGGGGAGGGGGTCGATTAAAATCTCACGTCAACTTTTTAAGTTAGAAATTATACGATTTTCTTTTCTTTTAGTATGAGAAAGGGATACACACAGATAAGATACTGCAAATTATTTTTAAAAAGTTATAGGTAAATCTCACCAAGGGGGGAGGGGGGGAAAAAACGCCTCACGTAATTTATGGATGGCCCCTAAAACAGCTAGGCGATATTTAACGGAGCAGGTAGATAATGGAGTTTTACCAAAAATTGTCATTTAATTTTCTGAAAACATTGGATGTATTTTTATTATATATTTACTCCAGAAACAATATATTCCTTTATGTAGTAGTACTTAATTCCATTGTGTAGTTCTTAATCATATGCTAATGAGTTTTTCTTTTATTTCAGGTTAGTTTTCTTTTGAATGCCTTGATTCATCTGGAAAAATGAGGTGAACACGAGCTGGTTCGAAATAATTTTATTCTTTCAATTACATTTCCGTGATTTTTGATTTGTTGTTCAGAATTGAGGATTACCATTATGCCTTTTCTCTCGTTTGTCGGTCATGAGGAAGCCACACCATTTTCGGGGATATTCAATAATTTCTTCTCATTAGTAATACTCGATTAGTCTGAGACTTCCTATGTTTTTATCTGTTTGAACTGATTAATTTTTTTAGAATTTACATAAATTTGGAAACTTGAAAAACCCTTGATTCTTCTATTGTGGCATTTCTTTCAATATAGAGGGAGATTCTTTTAAAAATTTTATCGACTTATAGGAAATTATTGATGGGTGCGGGAGTCAGGAAAATCTTGAGATGAGGATTATTAGCATTTCGTTCATTTATAAGTGGTTTTGTTGACGTTCTTTATTTTATTATCTAAATAAAATTATTTTCCCATAACAATTTAGAGGTGGTGTTTTTTATAAATCGATAGTTGTAGTTTTTCCGATACTGTAGTTATAGAATATAACAGGGGTTCTCAAACTTTTTAACATCACGACCCACTTTTGAGAAACAAAATCTAACGCGACCCACCGACTTCAGTTAATGAGGTATTCTCACGTTTTGAGATTAAATTTTACTAAAATAGTAGATAAAAAACCATGAAGAATGACGTTTACATCAAGTATTTTCGTAGCCTAGTTTCTGAGATATAAATGTTTGAAATTTGGTTTTTTGTTTGGGCGCGAAAACACTTTCGAATCACAAATAATGCTCTGTGAGGTCACATCCAATAGAAGCCCGTTTTCTGATAACGTGACTTTTCTGACGTTTTGGCAAAAATAAAAATGAATTTTAAATTATTTAAAACACATTTTTGAACTTAAAAATCTGAAATTTGGGAGTTTTAGACCATAATGTATCGAAAAAGTATAAAATCAAGCAAATCCCTCACTCATGCAAATACCTCATTATCTCATGCCCCCCCCACAGAATTTTAACTTCTCTGACTGGGGGTGTTGACAAACTATTTAGTTACATTTGAATTTGAGCGTATAAAATTGTTTAATTGTGGGGTAACAATGATCCCCACAATAAAAAGGGGGGTCTGGGGGTCCTCCCCCAGAGAAAATTTTAAAATTTGACCCTTAAAAACAGGGTTTTAAATTGTTTTTTAGTAATATGGGATAAATTGCAGTTGCATCATTTCCTAAGAAAATTCTTAAAATTTGCTTTTTCCCCCCGGTGTGGATGGGGAGAAACACTGAATATTTTTTTCAAATCTTATTTGAAAAACCAACTAGATTTGCATTATCGGCGCATTAAAGTGACACACATAGTACGTATTTACATTAATAGCCTTTTCCGTTCGACACCAAGTAGTGTAGTTTTTCCTCAAATTTTTATTCTTTTTACTATATGGTAATTTGATAAATTTCAAAAGTTGAAATAATAGTTTGATAATTCAAAAGTCAGTAACACGTTTGTAAAAATTATAAAAAGATACTTCTTATTCAGAAAAATTAAAAATCTTGTCGCGACCCACCAAAAACTGACTGGCGACCCACCAGTGGGTCGCGACCCACAGTTTGAGAAACCCTGGAATATAATATTATTATTCTCCACTGTACTGATTTCTCTCTTAACATTCCCCACTACCGCGTTTTCGAAAAGAATTGAGCCACAGATGTTTTAGCAGATTCATGCCTGTGGCTTTCCACAACAGAGGGAAAACACGGTTCTAAATGCTCCCAAACGTGAACGAATTCGCAAAATTTCGCCTCGCTCATTATCCGAGCGATTGAAAGAGGGGGAGCCCATCGCTCAAAATCTAATCCCCGATGACGGATCTGTGGCGAAATGTGTCCAGTGAATCGCCCTGGGAAAGATAGAATTCGCATATTCATGCCTCATTGGTCAGTTTTGGGTCAGGATTAGACCTTTCACTGCATTTTTTGGTTTTGTCGTAGTTTTATGTGTTGTTTGAGGAAGGTGGAAACCTTTGAAAGGATGTGGTAAATTAACAAGTTTTGAGTAAGGCTTTCCCATGGTAAAATTTCAAAAGAGTTAACCAATAATTACTCACCACTGTTTTTATTTAACTTGCCTTTTGGTTACGTGTATAACGGTTATAACAAAATGAATGAATTTTGGGTGATCAAAATATGAAACAAAATTAATTACTTAAAAAATGATGCCAAGTCGGTAGAATATTTTATGACCCTTAACTCTCCACTTAACTCTAGGTAAAATTAAAATTTCCAAAATTCGGCATATTAATAATAAATTTATTGTGTGAATTTAATATGTGAAATATATGTGATAATATTAATATGTAATAATATGTGAAAATTAATGCCATATGAAATATTTTCGATTAATCTTTCACTGTTTTCCTAACTGTAACTGAAAAGTGATAAATAAATTTTTTGTATTATTATTTCTCATAATTCCAAAATTCGACGTTGACATAATATATAAACTTAATATAATCAAAACTGGATGTTATGATATTAAATTGGATTACTACTTACTATTTTTTAATTTACTCCTTTTAAAACTTGGTGTACACCGTTTCTTTCCTAAACTAGAAAATCCACAGTATCGAATTCAAAGTTCTCCATTTCAAAGCTAATACTTATAATTACTATATAATACGTCTTATTTTTCGTCAAGGTCTCAATTTATAATCCTAATTCCGATCAAAAGATTCTTCCAAAGCAATGCGGCTCGCTTCCATCATCTAAAAAAAGGGCCCCCCAAAAAATGCCCCCCCTCCCTTTTCTCGCCATATCTGGCTGTGCTCAGAGAAGGTGATGTAACTGCTGTTCGAGATGTTCCTATCACCCTCGCCGAAAAGGACGAAGAAAAAAAGCAGGTGGAAAAACTTGATTGACAGCATCGGAATTGCTGATGGCCGCTAGGTAATGGTTGATGTGGGCTCCTTCCTAATTGCTTGGCAGGGCACGGTAGCTTATTAGGGAATTGATCGCGATTTACAATGAGGCCTTTTTTGACGGATGGGTGGCATTTTTGGCCCCCGTGTGACTGACAAGGTCTGGTGTGTTAAAAAATCTGATAGGGCGAACACCTGAGGATTCGAGGGGAAGAATTTATTCGGGTAGGTCTGGGCATCTTATTTGTAGAGGCGTCTCTGGGATCTTGTGTCTACGTCACGATTCAGGGATTAAAATATTTTTGCTTTTGGAAAATTTTTCAGAAATTCTTATTTTTTTTTTCAAAATTTTTCTGCTTTGTGTTTTTTTAGATGTACTGTATTCTATACAGTAATCTTGCTGGTAAATTTCGAGTTTTATGTATCATAACTTTATTAACTCGACGTAATTACACTCTTAAAACGACAGTCTCAAAACTGAGTAAAAATTATTAAAATTTGAAAACATGAATATAATCATTTCTAAAAATGGGCATGCTCAAAAATGAAAAATCATGAGCTCATTCTAGTTAGTGCATGTCATTCTCATGAATCAAGCTCAAGATGTTTCACTTTTGAGTATGCACATTTTCAGAAATGAGTATATTCGTGTTTTTAAATTTGATTCCGGGCCAGTTTGAGTACTTTTTTACTCAGTTTTGAGCAGGGTTGCTGTTTTTTTTTTTAATTTTTTTTTTAAAATAAAAAAATCGGATTTATTTGATTTAAATCGGATTTTTTTATTTAAATCAGATTTTTTATTTAAATGAATAACTAGCTCTGAACTTCCTGAAACTGGTTATTAATATACTGATATTGTAATTTCAATGTGATATAATAGTTTAGGATTACTTAATATCCCAATTTTGATCTATTTTATGCATTAATTAATTAAGGGGAGCGGTTCGCTGCCATTTCATGGTGAGAGGCCCAAGCCCGTCCTAAAATGGTGAATGAACAATTATTTACTGTCAGTTACTAAAATTTTTATCCTTTCTATAACTTCTATTTTTGCCCAATTGTGAAATCAATATTAGTTTTAAAAGAAATTGTTACTGATATCTAAAAAAATCTATGCCCCATTTTTGTGTAAAAATTTTAATCAATCTTTGAATTATAATAATTTAGTTAAATTAATTTTACTAAAAGTATTATGAATACTCATTTCTTTAAAATAATAATTAGTAATAAAAATAAAATCAAATAAGCAACTTATTGACAGTCTTGTGCATAGAGAATAGAGCTCTATTCGCTGTAGTTTTTGTGAAAGAAAACAATAGTTTGTGTGGAAAACATGACTAACTATAAAAGCAAGCTTATGATAAAAATCATTCATATGCTTGTAGTATTTTAAAAAGTTGATGTACCAGATAAAAAAATTAAAATAATTTAATTCTTGTTTAGTTTATCACAATTATTGATCCCAAACCTGCTATTCAATCCTTTAAGTGTAAGTCATAAATATTTTTGTTATTGGTAGTAAAATTTGTTCTTGAAATCGCAGGCAATTTTATGTAGAGTAACCTAAACCTATATCCCAGTTAAAATACCTAGCAGAATTTTAGAAAAAATGTAATGCAAATATTTTGTTTAAATTGTGGCAGCTTAAAATTTTTGATTTAAATCAATGATTTTTTTTTAAAAATCAAGTGATTTAAATCAAGTTGATTTAAATCAAGCAACCCTGGTTTTGAGACTTTCGTTTTAAGAGTGTACGACGAAACAAATGAATTTGAAGCATATCTGAATAATTTATAGCATAGTTTCAACATTAATTAGAAATGGTAATGATAAAACGTAATAATAAGAAATAATTATTTTTTTTCTTTAGACCTCCATTGAGCTAAAACATGCAAGAGGTCCATAATTTAATCAATATTTATTAGCAGATTTTTTTTACCATTTGTGCACAAACAAAAGTAATAATATTGAAAATAAGTGGTTCAGTCACAAAATGAAAACTTTGAAAAACAAATAATGATCTTTTGAGGAGTGTGTGGGAAACCTTTAATAAAGTTTCCTGTTATAAAAACTTTTTTGGTGATATCTGAAATATTTTTATTTAGATTTTAGTAGAACCAATAAGCCAAATATGTCTTTATCCGTGTTGTAGGAATTCTGATTCTCCCAACCTGTGATTGACGGGTGTCATTCAAAAGGGGGGTGTCGCACAGAGCGTGAATTGTCATGGTCTGCTGGGGACAGTGGTGGGATGAATGAAACTGAGGCCTTGGGCGAGAAGACACGGGTCCAGCGATTGTCGCGCGGTGACCATGCTTGAGCGGTCGCTGATGGGAGTGAGTGTGTGGATTTCTGCTAAGTGCCGGTAGCGGTTCTCCGTAATTACACAAATAATAGGACTCGGGTGGGATTTTTTATGTCGTTGCTGAATCGCTCTGTTCCCACGTCTTTTTTTTACTGACGTTGATGGGGAGTCTCTCTTGGAATACGATGTGGGTTTGTAGAGTACTGTACTGAGTAAAATTGTTTGCACTTTTACAAATAAATTGGGAGTAGTATTATTAGGATGCCAAGTAATTAACAATTTTTGGATAAATTGATGGACAATGTATTGTATTGTATAAGATAACAACAAGTAAAACTCTGGCGATATTTAAATGGTTGATGTTGTTCAAGACAACTTGGGGATGTTTAACTGGACCGTTAACGGAATTGTACCTAAAGGTTTTCTGAAATTGTTTCACGTTTTAGTAGAATATAATTTATTCAGACTAATTTTGAGAACCGTTGGAAGACATGTCTTATAAGAAATGAACGAAGTAGTATTATGAAGGTAATCTGCATTGTGTATTAATCTATCAAAGAAATAACTGCTCTTATGAAATGTTTATTCAGGGAGTTTTTATCTATTTAGTGGAGGTTATTAACTTACAAAAATCGTTTCAAAGAACGAACCGTTTGTGGTGTATTTAAAAGTATATTTTTATTAATATAATTTAAATTTAAAAAGTAAAATCATGGGTGCATATCTATGTCGAGGGTAAAAAAAATAAAACGTTTTTTGTTTTTTATTAAAAAAGAACATGGTTTTTTTTCCAACTCTGAGTATGTATCAACACGAGAAACGCTATGAGACAAAACACAAACCTCGTATATACGTAATGACTCATAGTTGTATAAGGGGTCATCCATAAATTACGCGAGGTCAAAAAGGGGGGGGGGAGGGGTTTGGAAAAATCTCACCAAATCTCACCAAGGGAGGAGGGGGGATCGATAAAAATCTCACGTCAACATTTTAAGTTAGAAATTATACGATTTTCTTTTTTTTAAGTATGAGAAAGGATAAGAAACTGAAAATTATTTTTAAAAAGTTGTAGGTAAATCTCACTTGGGGGGAGGGGGGTCCAGCAAAATCTCACCAAGGGGGGAGGGGGGGTCCAGATTTTGGAAAAAACGCCTCACGTTATTTATGAATGTCCCCTAAAAATTACATTCTTATGCACTATTCCCTTCAGTTTTCAGTTACTATGAAGAAACACCGATTCCGCATCTATAGTTATCCAGTGCATAAATATTTATTCAGTTCCTTTCTGTACCTCGTGGGCCCCTTCGCGTGATACTTCCTTTGTTTGGTGCCTGTGGACCTCCCATAAATTGTAATTTATACAACTATCAGTCATTACGCATACGAGGTTTGCGTTTTGTATCTTCATAACGTTTCTCGTGTTGATACAGACTTACGTAGGTTTTATTGTATTGGCTTAAATCTGTATACAAATAAGACACATTCTCCCTCTGTTGGTAATTTTGTCTCTCCGTTTCAGTTTACAACTTCCACTAAATAGGTACCAAAACATCCCTTTGTCTCCAACCAATTCAATTAATTAATTGTGAGTGTATTTAAAACTAATACCTGGTAACGATAGCGCAAACGAAGCTCGTCGAATACACACATTAATTAACCCTATAAAGTGAAGCTACTGACTTTCCCTACACAAGCGCGGCCGGAAAAGGAAATAAAAAGAGCACGAAACAAAAAAGCGGCTCAATAACAATAATCTGCTGCTCAAACGGTAGCGCCGCCGTCGAAAGCAACTAACTGTCCGTCGGATAAGAAACAATTACGTTATGTGGCATCATTTTTCAATCGGGCAGAAACCGCCTTTCGACGTCTTGTCCGTGCATCAATCGGCGTGTTGTAAATTCTCTCGCCACGGCGCACGCGCAGTGCAGAGCGATTCGATTCTTCGATATTTCGATTCGAATTCAATTAATCTGTATCGATTTTCATTTAACCCAAACCAAACCCAAATTATGTTTTTCAGAAAAATTTGTTGAATTTTTTACACGTTATGTACCTATTAGGTATATTAAGTACTATATAAGCTTCATATTACCCTAGTCGTAGTAGCATACCTCGTCCAAAATATGTCAAGTTTACGTAACTGCAACTAGAAGTAAACGAAATTTGGCCCTACATGACGAAAATTAGACAACTCTTGAACATTAGTGGTGCTTGGACAGTGGGACTTGCAAGTCCCGTCGGGACAAAAAGGGTTAAAACAGAATAACAAGAACGGTTATCAGAACTTGAATTAAAATTATATTTATAGTTCTTATGTGACAATTTTTTTAGTTTAGTGTTTGTTTCCTAGCTTAGTTCTTAAGATCTGTACTATATTTAATTTCTGTACCTATATCTAATGTTTTGGTGATTTATTAGCACGTTTATTTAGCCTTTAAAATCATAGGTTTTAAATTATGTTTTTCTATTTTAGAAAGCGATTTTTTATTAATTTTATAATTTTAGTGATATCTTCTTGTAACTGCATTTTTTAAAATAAGTTTTTTTATAACTCCTTTTTCTGATGCGGCATATTCATGTGCTCATAATTAGGGGTATGGTATTCCAAATTCCCATGCTGTATTGTTATGTAAAAGTTCCTCGATTCTTTAAAACGATTCCTGTTCATTTGATTCCAGAATCGATTCAGAGGCACAATTTGATCAGGCCTACGGGAGACATTGTTTATGTGGTAGATTTTAACATCTCTCTCCGAGCATGCGCAGTGGGAACGTGGATGATTGACCCCTTGCGGGGCGACCCCACGTGACGGCTTCGCGGGGCCCCTTCGATGCCCTCTGGGGTCCGCTCTAGTCCCGTGGAGAATCGTAATCGTTTGGGGGCTGTTTATGTGGCTTTTGAAATGTTCGTTCGAATGGGAAGTTTTATGGCCCTCTTGAGATAGGCTTTTGTTTTGATTGGGAATGTATTGAAAGACTGGTCTTAACATGTGGAGTGTATCAACTCTGAATTTTTCAACAGCTCTCAAACGTTATTGGGTAATTTATTTCATTCAAGTACATTGTTTGCTCTTGAAAAAAGGGAAGTTTAAGAATACCTCTCGAGTTTGTTTATGATTTCTTTAACTTTTTGTTTACTCACAGAATTATTATTTGTTATCAAGTGGTTGTGGTTTGAACAAGCAATGTGTTGTGTTCTTAAATTGGGATAAATTTATGGAGTGTATCTCTTTTAAGCTGCTTTATCTGATCCGTTGGCATTAATTTGAAGTTCGAAGGGTACAGGATTTCCTGTTGCCAATCTTAGGTCAACAATGACTATCGTGTTTCATTTTGATCAAAAAAACTTTTATGCTGTTGTCATTTGATATTATTTCATTTATGTTTGGATTTATTTCTCTTGAGCATCGAGTTCATTTGAAAGCTATTCCTAATCTTGTCTAATAAAGTAAAACCCAGCCAGGGTTGACACGGGTCAGGAACTGTTGGGGAATTTTAATTTGTCCCGAATATTCAGAGAAAATTGCATATTTATTTTTACTAAAACCGATAAAAATCACTCAGAACACCTGGAAAATGACTAATATTTATGTCAGTATCTCATATTTTATATATCTGGAAAAAGAAAAAAGTATATAAGTTGGAAAAAATGCCTACAAATAATGAAAAAGTTGTCGTGAACAGCCAGTGTTGTTGTTGTTGTTGTTGTTTCTAATCCCCACACTGTCTAGCGGCAGCTAGACAGTGTGGGGATTAGTTGTTGTTACGAACAAAAAATTGCTCAAAATTAACCAGAAAAAATTTCTTTCGACCTACTACAATAAATTTTCGCCATCTATCCTTCCTTGCAGAGAAGGCTTTGGCTTTTTGTCTATTTTAAGAACTTTCCTTCTTTGTTAGAATCAAAACCATGTACGGTCATTGGTCTACCACAGCCATTGCTTAATTGCCAAAGATGAGAGGCACACAAAAAAAAGTTTGATATCTGGGTGTTGAAATATTGCAGTCCCATCTTATCGCTCGCTCTCTTGTGTGCGAGGCATGAAACACGTGCTTCTTTTTTCTTACAGCATCCCTATCCCTCCCCCCCTTTCGACATGAACCGTTCCACTTAACATGTGATGGATGTGATTAATTTGAGTTTTTTTATTCGCTCTGATGATGAAACGGTCAGGATTTATTAAAGTTGGGTATTCAAGTTATTAGAGGTGGATATTGGTGATTGAATAGGAATGTAGTACATGCGTAGTGTTGCTCTTGAAGATCTTCCCGTATTATAATTTTTTTTATCTTGAGAATGTGTGGTATGGAGTTGATGATTTAGAGTTATACTAGGAATTAATGTTGTGGGTGTGGTCGGTATATTGTAAATTATTACGCGGAAAGGGTTATGTAAATATGCAATCATGGGATCATCCAGGTTTTTCTGCCAGGGTCCTACTCTAGAAACTTTGTGAAAAATTTGTATAGAATTTTGTGAAAATGAATGAGTTGTAGCACGAAAACAACATTCATAACTTTTGGAATGTCCCCAAAACTGGAAAATTACATTTTAAAATGATCAAAACACAATCAGAAACAGGCGCGGATCCAGCATGGCTCCAAGGGGGGCACTTTTCCAGACAAGATCCCCTTGGGGGTATGTAGCCCCCCCAGAAAAAGTTTGAAATTTGACGTGTGAAAGTTTGGTTTTAACTCATTTTTAGGAACGTTTTGAGTCTAAGGGGGGCACTTTTCAACACTATTACCTTTACTTATTGAACCAAAGTGTCAAATATTGAGAATTTCCTAAAAATTATCACTGAAAATCTCCTTTGAGGTACTATTGGGGGATATGGGATGGGGGTCCTCCCCCAGAAAAAGTTTGAAATTAGACCTGTAAAAGTAGGGGTTTTACTCACTTTTAGAACGTTTTTGGGTTCCCAAGGGGGGCACTGTCCTGATCTGAAATTTTTTTCACTACTATATAAATAATTTATTGCGACACCATTGTAAAAGGCTATTATATTCTAAAATTTTGAGCTAATTTATTCGCTGTTGCTATTTTTCACCAACAGACAGATTAAACGCCTCATCTTGATACTTAGTATGGGGGAAAGGACAGAGATGCAGAAAATGTTTTTACTTTCAAGATTTCCCCCAATCAATAAAAAAGTTTCCTCAAAATTTTAAAAAGTGAGTAAGAGTGATTCATGTTTACAAGTAACGATTGGAAACGCAAAACTGAAGCGAACCTTAGATCTGTGATGAAGGTGAAAATCACCACGTAAATTTTTGATGAATGTTCTGAAATTGAGAGTTCCGTATTATACTTTTCCACAAAATTTCCCCACATGGCTAAAATTTCCCCCGATCCTAGATAGCCGGATCGGACATATTCTGCATCCGTGGGAAAGGAATCATTCGAAACACGCTTATCCAAAACCTCATTAGAATGTCTTAATTCCGATTATACGTTCGGTGTGTCCTGACATCAAATCTCAATAAATCCTCTCTCTCTCATCGACGATTGAAGAGTATCAGAAATCGTTTGAGCTATCGTCCGTTGCACCTCGCGTCGAAAGACGAACACGGCAAAGGGTTCTGTTCCGTCATCCACAGTCCATTCCAGGCTTTATGTCCCCGCGAAAGTGTTCGAAGTGAGAGACGTTGACTGTCGGCAGTGAGTGAAGGCTCCTTTTTTATTATTTTGCAAACGATAAAAGTGCGCGGTGTTGTGGGCATGTTATAATGATGATTTGTGTGCAGAAAGAGGCAGAGTTATGGTTTTCGAGCTCTGAGTTATTTGTGTGGATGTATAATTTTGGGAAAGGTAATGACGGATATTTTAAGATTAGAAGTACGGTAGTATTTTGTTTGGTATCGATATAGTACCTCCTAAAGTTAGTTCTGTTTTTTTTCTTCTTATAGATTGTTGATAATTGAATTTCAGTGTCATTATCTATCCAAAAGTAACTGGCTAAAGAGTAGTAGGCCAAAACTACATCAATAACCTTTTCTTTCTTTCGATTAATATTTTGATTATCCATTTATTGATAAACTGACAATTTTTTTTCGTTATTATTCAATTTTTCTTCATTAAAAAATATTAATGACAAGTTATTTAAAATAAAGAAATAGGTATACGTTATAATTTTTTTATCCTGCTCCTGTTGTTAATCTTATTGACAGTTTTCTTTTATATTGCGTAAAGAAAGTGTTAAAATACCGGAATTACAATCATGTCCATTATAATTATGTAATTTTCTCTTTAAATTTTATCTATTCATAAAATAATCCCATGCTGTTTATTGCTTAATGTCAACCATTGTATTATCGCGAAATATGATCCCAAGGTTTAAAATTAAGTAAATTTATTCGTTTCATCTAAAAATACTCCCAAGCCCATGTCATTTCCTACCTAGAGAAATCATCACGAAAATGACTCTCCTGGGATTCTGAAAGACTCCTTTCATTCTTGACGATATTCACACCCAATGTCTCTCGCCTGTCTCTCAAAATCCCGACTCCGATAATAAAAAGAGTTGGATCTCTGCCGCTGAGTTTCGCTCGGAATGGGGTAATAGAAAGAAAGAAAAACCAAAGAGAAAATCTTGACAAGTGTCCAATGTCGCTGTTTCTCCAGGGATCATCCACCACGACCCTTTTTTTAGAGGGGGGGCCGACGAGAAGTTCGAAATTGTTGTCCACCGCGTGGCTGGAGTCGAAAGTCCCGCTTTGCGCGGGTGTTTTCGCCGGTAGAGCGGTTTGTTTGGGTTCAGCCTCGTTTTGGCGGGAATGTCGGAGGTTGCGCCATCTGTTGGGTAGTCGGGAAGTTTTGGGGAGTTAAAATTGGTGGCGGGACGGGACAAACAAAGGGTGTTTTTTTGTGTGTGGGGACATCCATAAATTACGTAAGGCGTTTTTTCTAACTTAAAAAGTTGACGTGAGATTTTAATCGATCCCCCTCCCCCCTTGGCGAGATTTTTCCAAACCCCTCCCCCCTTTTTGACCTCACGTAACTTATGGATGTCCCCTGTTGGGGGACGAATGTTTTCATTTATTTGGATCTGTTTTAGAATGTGTTTAATTTTTGGATGAATATGTAAATTTCATTCAAAATAAATATTATTTTATAGTTTAAAAAGTCCCCATTCCAGGGGTTCATCTAGAAAAAAATGGGTCCGTTTTAGGACCCTTTACAAAATTCTGATATTCAAAAAAGGACCCTTCACAAAATTCCAATTCCTAAATACAAACTCTTGACATAAGTCCTAACATTAAAAGAGGTTTGTGAATAGTGTTTTTCAAATGAAGTCCTATTATTTAAGAATGGAATTTGCCACTTTTTAGTCCTGAAATCCTTCATTTTCAAAAGTACATTTGATTTTTCACAAAATTCCATTTACTTTTCACAGAATTCCTGCAATAAATATTTTAACAAGTAGAAGCGTAACTAAAAAATGTATAGGAAATAAGATATTTTTATTGACTCACGGAATTTTATAAATTATTAAAGAAGTTGAATCCAAAAAACTTTATAATATGTAAAACCGTTGATGGGGGAATCTTGAGTAGTTGATAGGCATTGTGAATCAAGCTCGACAAAAGCCACCGAGCCCATAGTTCCAACCTGAGTGAATATTATTCGCATTTCTGTCACGTCTCCAAAGCTGTGATAAAACTGTTAGCATCCATTCCGTCCAGCCATCGACTGTCAAGCTTAATGTAAAGTTAATCTCTTTTAGCGAGTTACAACCCATGTTATTGCTTTTCCATCGCGGCTTCAAAAAAGACCCCGCAGCACTTCTGATTAATCAATCCATCCCTTATCCCGAATTAAAAAAAGAAAACCTTCCCATCACGCCCTGGGTGTCCGGGGTATCCCGGGTTATCGCACGGGTCCATTTGGTGTCACATCGTTTTGGGCAATGGCCACTTATTGGGGGAGATAGCGGGTTGGTCCCACGATTTTGCTATCTGGCCCATTCCGCCTGTTATTTCAATCAAAGCCCTACCCCCCTCTTGAATAGCAATGGGATGTGACCAGATGCAAATGCGACGATTTCGATGGTCCCGCACGGTTAAATGTGCACAAATGGGTCGTTGGGGGTGATTTAGGGGTCGTCCCCCCCTCTCTCTCCATCGTGGAATTGAACTCGACACGATAAAAATGTTTGCTGTCGGGTGCGTTTCAATAGACCAATTGTTAGAAGGAGGCTTCTCAATGCTATCTGGCTGTTGGGTTATGTTTGGGGGGAAATTTAAATGCTTGAGAGGGAAACTTAAGCTATGAAATAAATTTCCGTTTACATGTGTACGCTTTTGTATTAAGGTATCCGACTGGTCTAAAATCCTCGGTTTTTTTTTTCAAAAAAAAATGTGAAAAACATTTTATTATCTATTATTGAAGCCAGTTTAATAAGGTTTCCAAAAATATCTTACTTTTTATTCTAGCTAAATTAGAAAAAGAGTTACATCAATTTTTAGTATCCAAAAAGCTATCTCATACTGTGGCCAGAAATATGTTTACACGCGTTTTGTGAGGAATGGTATTTTTGAGCAGTAGGGTTCACGGTAAACGTGATTTCTCCTATACTATTTTAAGTATGATTACAAAACTTTCTGAGTTTGTTGTTCATATTATTATGAATGTTTTGTTCCATAATCTAAAGCCAGTTCTTAAATAAAACTTTTTTCCAAGTGGTTTTACATAAAATATCGGATTTTTTTGGTAAATTTCCATAGAAGGTGGTTTTGAACATCTGTATCTCTGAACCTTGTGTTAATATTTTAATTTCTGTAGCTCACGACACAGATGTATACATAAACTTCAGTTTCTGCCAAACAACATGTTTGTATCTTATTTAGAACTTTTATAAACGTGTTTGGCGTAACGTGAAAATTTGCCTTTATTTTCGTACAAATGTCTCAATATTTTGAAAAATTATTTTTAAAAAATTTTGCTTTTTATTTTTTTGTAGTTTTGAAACATATCCTACTACAAAATAACCTTTTAAAATTTATTATAGAATATTTTAAAAAAATGTCTCCTAGACCAGTCGGATACCTTAATTATAGTTCTGATTATATTCTGTGTATTAATAGTTAATGGGGCCAAACTGATTAATTTAATGTCATCCTTATTATTGCAGTCAATTGAATATCAAGCTATCTGGGCGTTTCAATCTTTTCATTTAGAATAGGCGCCTGAAACAGGATCAAAAACGCTCATTACGCAACTTCAGGAACCAATTCTTTTACAGTATTTTAACTACTTCTGTTTGGGCTACTTTGTCATTGCACAAGAAAGTTTTTCTCAATGAACAGAATAAGTGATTTCTTTCTGCACCATAGTTACATACTTGAACTTGATGTAGGTTTTCTTACCCCCTCCCGGGGGCAATCATCAATCAAAACTCAATGACAACGTTAAAGGTTTTTCAGTTCTGAAATTATCCATGAACCGATTCGCAACATCGCCCCACCATACTACACAGATAAAAGGTTTTTGAACTGAATGAGAAGGGTTGAATCGCCTCTATTAAAAACCAAACTTTATTAATTTCGTAGCAGTTTTCCAAATCATCATCTACCACAATTCATCGAACTCGTCAGCTTCCGCATCCCCTCACAGCCACCTGCAATCAGAATTTTCCGTCCATTCATCTTTTCCACATGCGAATGTGTCCCCTCGACACCCCGTTTTGCGACAAAGAATTTTGTTGACGGGATGCGGTGACGAATTGTTTGTTCTTTTGGCGGCCTCCCTTTCCGTCCGCTCCGATGGTTTTCAATTAAATCCGCTGCCTTTGATGTGAGGCCGCCCGGCCTGTGCTAATAACTTTTTAATGCCTTTTGTCTCCGGAATTTGCATTTGGGACGGCGGCGGGGATTGTCCTCCCTCAGACTTGTCGTTCAACCCTCTCTCTGCAGACGATTTCATTTAGTATTGTTTCGATCGGTATCTATGTTTGCTTTGCCGTGATTGCTGTCGTCTCCTCCCCTAAGTGAAAATCTGGACAAGTGTTCCTGTCGTCAGAAGAGAGCCGCTAATAGTTCTCTGTTCGAACTGTTTAGAGAGTGACGTCCGTCGAAAGAGTTTTAAAGGGCAGATTCAGCTTTCCAAAGATGACCAGGAAAACGATATCAATCAAATAAACGATGTATTTTGTAATTATATTCATAATAGGCAGATTTGGATGAAACTATAAACTTTCCTCGCACAAAATTTTTTCCTATATTTTCTGTCCTTTAAATTTTGACGTAAGGCACTCACATTGTTCACTATGTACTGTGATAATGGTTCTTAAACACCAACATTAGGGAGAAATCAATTTAACAAAAATATAAATTATTTCAAAATATTTTCTGCAAAATTCTTAAATTTCCCGCGCTTGACGTGCACGTGTGCGTCTATACAGGGTGTCCCATAAATAATCATCAATAATTTGGGGGGAGGTAGAGGGGACCTAGACAAGTATATTTCGAATAGGGATGATGGGGCGCAGCCTTACCGTTAAAGAGCTAGGACCTAATGTAGTAATAGTAAAATCTCACCAAGGGTGGATTTTCAATTCTTTTTTTCCCAATTTCCAAGGGGGGATTTCACCAATTTCCAAGATTTTGGAAAAAACGCCTCACGTAATTTATGGATGTCCCCTAACGCCCTCGAGTTATTACTATTGTTATGAAAGGTCCTTTTTATTATAATTGTAAAATTGATTTATAATATTGTGAATTCAAATGTAGCGTTAAATAGGGTTCTTACGACCAGTTGTTTTTTGAAAACATGATCATCTTTTTGCGATTCTGTAAAATCTAAGAAGAATAACTTAGTAAAATTATGATGTAAAAATATCTGTTTTAGAGTGAAAGAAAACATAGTGAAAACCATTTTCAGCTAAAATATTTCCTGAAAGGTCCTTTTTCATTCAGGTAAACTATTTTGTCCATAAACGTACTTAAATTTCTTTTAAACAGACACCAGCAGGCTTATCTAAAGTTTTCCATTTTTGCATCACACACTGTCATTCTGAATATAACCGATACGTATGATTTCTCTTCTGCAAACATTTGTTTGCGAGTGAATGATCGATCACTAATCATTCGTTCTTTTTCCTGTCTACCTCTCGGGAATCGAACAATCGCTATATTATTCCCAACACGTTGTCAACTCCACGTCTTGCGTGATGCACTCTTCCCTAAGAATGAAGAAACGGCTTTTTACTGATGATTTAGACAAATGTAATTTTAATGCGTTTTTTATGTTAATTTTCTTTGGGCTTTGATTCAATGTTTCTTCATGTGATGCAGTAGTATTAAGGATGTAGCAATGTCTTGTCGTTAATGGTTCATTAATAGTTATGCCATTACTTCATAGACCTTTAGCTAGTTTAGCAGCTCTGTTTCGATATAAGTGTTATTGTCTTTTATAAGGCACGTTTGCTTGTATAGTTGCTACAGCCTTAGATTAATTTAAATCAGGCGCGGATCCAGCACGGCTCCAAGGGGTGTATGGGGGTCCTCCCCTAGAAAAAATTTTGCAATTTGACGTGTTAAAGTAGAGTTTTTACTCAGCTTTTTTGGGTCGGAGGGCACTTTTCCAGACCATCACCAGTACTTTTTGTCCCAAAATCTCAAAATTATTGGAGATTTCCCTACAAAGTATCACTCAAGATCCTCTTGTGTTACTAATGGGGGTACGGGGTTTCTCCCCCAGAATTTTTTTTAGAAATTTGACGTGTAAAAGTTAAACTCATTTTGAGAACTTATTTTGGGTCCAAGGGGTGCACTTTCCAGAGTCCCATCCCCTTAAATCCACGCCTGATTTCAATAGCTTGTACGTTCGACTGAACTGTTCTAGGTTGTAGCTTAAAACACTTAAGTGTGAGAACAAAAAAAAGTTTTCTTAAACGTGCTGTGAGCATTTGCAGTGTGCGCCATTTCATTACGACACGTTCTAAAATCCCTTCATTTTAAAAACAATAGTCTATCAAGAACTCCATCATCTTATAGCGCCATAAATTGTTCTTTGAACTTTTATTCCTCGAATGCTTCCGTTTTGTCTTCCCTTTTACACACATCTATATACGTGTTGAAAAATATTATCATTCAGGCCATATACTTCAATCCCGCTTTTACGAGGCAATCAAA
This sequence comes from Tetragnatha versicolor, assembly GCA_024610705.1. Lineage (NCBI taxonomy): Eukaryota > Metazoa > Arthropoda > Arachnida > Araneae > Tetragnathidae > Tetragnatha > Tetragnatha versicolor. The sequence continues at coordinate 2,588,080 of JANDEH010000007.1, read as the reverse complement.
CGACACGTAATACCCCCACAGCTCTGATAACTCCCAGGGTTTTTCTTTCTTCCCAACTGGTTTTTCCATTCAATCGTCTCCTATTTAAACTCGTAACGTAAATCATCCGGGACCTCTTCACCCTTCCGATACCAATTAAAGATTCCACCTTGAGAAAGACCACCGACTCGGATCCGGAAAACAAAGAATCGGACCCAAGAAACAAGAATCGATTTCAATTTTTTGTTCAATTGATTTTTGGGTGAGTTTTAAAATTATTTATGCACGAAACAAGATATTTTCGAAAATGCAGTATCTTACGTAAGAATCACTCATATCCCCCTTGTCAGGAAAAATAAGCAAATAGCAAACCCCCCCTCCCCCCTAAGGTGCTTACGTAATATTTGGACGGCCCCTTAACACTTTTACTCTCAAACACTGAGTAATTTACCTTACCTGAAATCACAATTTAACACTTTTACTCTCAAACACGTGCGTAATTTACCTTACCTGAAATCACAATTCAACACTTTTACTCTCAAACACTGAGTAATTTACCTTACCTGAAATTGCTATTTAACCCTTTTTTCGATTCCTAAACAGAATCGATACATCGGATGAAAAATCGATTTCCTCACCATAAATAAAAACCATACCCATTGATTCAGCTAGCATGCGGGCACTATGTAACAACATAGGGAATAATAATGTTAAGCCGCTTCCCAGATTAAAACAAGCGGGGCTTTGTCTTGCGCAGATAAGGCAGAAAACACTTTTAGATCCATCTCTATTTAATTACACCCTCGGACCTTTCCGACACGCCATATATCTTCTTCTTCTTCCGGGGTTGTGCGCGTGGCTTTTCTCGACCCTCTTCATTCGGTTTGATATTCCGAGGCTTAATTGAGAGTGTGATTGATACTGTTTATGAGTTGCTTTACCTCTTTGCTCCGGGGATTGACGGGTGTGAGTCAGGGGGTATTTTTGGGAATCGGCTTCCTGTCTTGAGAAGGAGGGGATTCGTCATTGTCAACACACTCATCCACCGGTGTATTGTTTTTTGCTTGTGTAAATATGCAATCTTGTTGTTTTAGAGTCTGAGAAGGGGGAAAGGGGAATTGTTAGATGTTAATTTTGCTGATTTTTTTTAAAGAAAGAGTAATTGTTCCTTGTTGATTACGGTTTTTATCGTTGCTGTTCTTAAAACTATCAATCTCCAAATTTTTTAGAGGTCTGTTTGTCTGTTCGTCTTTTAAATGTAGTATATTACATCATAAAAACGGCTGTCTTAAAAACTCTTAGTCTGAAAAAATTTTGTAACGTTTATTAACTTCGTAAATTTTATTATATTAAAATCGGACCAGGGAACTGGTATTCTGGGCCACTGGTTTACCCATCTCTATCCTGAGGCACAAAGTGTTTCTATGAACCAATCGGAATTGGTATTTAGTGGATGAAAGGATACTATGCTTCACAGCAACGTTTCCTGAACCCAGTTCGCGGAAGGAGAAAGTGAGTAAACACAAAGCATGTTGGGTTGATAGGAGGAAATTCGATAAGCGATAAAAATACTATTTATACATGGGTTCAACGAAATAATCATATTTTAAAATAGACGTTCTTTGTTTCACTTGAAATTCAGACACCGCGATGGGAAATACTTTGTTAGTGACATAGTAGGTTCAACTTAAGTTGCTGTCTATTATACACTAGCGGAAATAAAAATCCCAACACCAAGAAGGAAAGGAGATATCAAAGTCAAATTTATTTCTATGATTGCACATAGTACCAATGTGAATTGCTTAAAAAATCAGCCTTCCTGTATATTAGGGGGCCGAGAAAACCAGGGAGGAGTGTTGTCTCCATAGGTGTCCATTACCTCCGTCACACGTCATGGTTTTGAGTGACAGGGGATCTAAATGACTTTTGAGGGATTGGAGGACCATGTTGCCTCCTCAGGTAGTCCAAATTCATATGGTGCACCAGCGGACGCTGCATACCGGGCTAGGTGGTTTCTCCTCTTTCTCCGGACATGTTTTGTGAGCGTTGGTTCTTACGAACGGATAGGCCAGGGTAAAAATGCAACCTAGGGGGTTTAGAAGAAAGCTTGGACATTGCATAAAACATGTGTTTGTGCATTTTTCTCTTGAAATTTGTCCCCAGGACAGGTCTGAAGGTAAGGACGGACAACCGGCTAAAAAACCTCAATGAAGCAGCTCTGGTTGGCCAAAGTACCGGTAGATCATACTGAGGACAAGCGGCAGTGGGATGAATGTCGTTTGCAGTACTTCGGATTGTCCGTTCGGTCCGCATAGCTTCTTTCATCTTTGTCTTTAAACAAGGGGCTGAAAATGGGCATTTCTGTTAACAATAGTGCACGAAATTAGGAAATGAAAATTCCAATTTCATGACATTGTGTTTATGAGAGAATCCTGATTCGGTTTGAAGCACCACGACGGTTGAGTATGAGTTTGAAGACACAATGGAGAGAGCGCACTCAGCTGATGATTTTCTAATCGTTCCACGGGGTGGTGATGCAGGGTAACGGAGTGGGGATGCATTGGATTCAATTTCTGCAACTCCTGAGTATGATTCACAAGTACTTTTTCCAACCAGAGCTGCATCATTGAGATTTTGCAGCCGGTAGACCGTCCTTACCTTCAGACCTGTCCTGGGGACAAATTTCAAGAGAAACATGCACGACCTCATGTTGTATGCAATGTCCAAGCTTTCTTCTTAACCCCCTAGGTTGCATTTTTACCCCGTCTTTCCCGTTCTCTAGAACCAATACCCACAAAACAAGTCCGGTCAATGAGGAGAAATCACCTAGCCCGGTATGCAATGTCCGCTGGTGCACCATATGAATTCGGACTACCTGAGGAGGCAACATGGTCCTCCAATCCCTCAAAAGTCGTTTAGATCCCTTGTCACTCATTACGATGACGCGTGACGGCGGTAATGGACACCTATGGAGACAACACTCCTCACCGATTTTCTCGGCCCCCTTACATCCAGGAAGGCTGATTTTTTAATCAATTCACATTAATACTATGTGCAATCATAGAAACAAATTTGACTTTGATATCTCCTTTCCTTCTTGGTGTTGGGATTTTTATTTCCGCTAGTGTAGTTGCCTCCCTCAAAATTAATACTTACCTGAGTAAATGATTTTTTATTTTATTGTTAATTGTGTTTTGTATAACTCGTCATTTGTTACTAACTATCAATTTTCTGAAGATACACACGTATTTTCTTTATCGTGCTTTATACTTTCAGGTAGAATTTCTAAAACCCTATTTGTTTTGTTTGATAGTGAGATTTTTCTTTCTCTTGACACTTCCATTGGAATTACCTTAATTTTTTAAAGATTGGACAAGATTTGTTCTTCTATTGATAAGACTAATCTCTAAATCTTTACCTCCTGGAGTGAATAATAATAAATAAAAAAAAACAAAGAAATTTCCCATAACCGAAATTCTGAAGCTTCTACTGACGAAAGAACTCTTTCAAATAAACCACTTACCCCGTCCCCCCTTCGAGAATGGAAGATTATAAAGGTCGAGCACATCCACGTGACTCCAATCCTTTCAATGCTCCTTCACTTAAAAAAAAGAAGTCCGTAAAATCCACCCTCCATCGCCGGGGTAGGTTTTTTTCACACCCCCGTTCACTCAAAATCGTCAACCCCCTTCAATCTTTATCGCTTCTTAATTTCATTCAAATTAACGACACATTCCCCTTTCTTTTTTTCCTACCTCCCTCCCCTTCTCACTGTAATTGAGCTACTCCCGAGAAATCACGCTCTCCCCTTTTTTTAAAGAGGGGCGAATACGTGCCGCGGGTATATATATCCCACCTGGAGGGGGGGGGAGGTAGCAGCCCTGTTTGCTGGAGGATGGGGCGGGAGAGTCCATGAATTTTCATTCGAAAGAGGAGGGATATATAGAAAGGAGGGGCAATAAAAGGGCGATAAAAACACGTCGTTATCGGATCGTTGAGCTTCTGAAGTAGAATGAGACACTGGGAATCGTAATTTCGGAACTTTATTCGGGGGTCGTCTCACCTTCCCTGGCTGTCAGCGCAGGTTTATTGTTTGTTTATGCTGTCCTCTCTTCAGCTTTGATGGGGTTTTTTTCAGGGGGTTGTGAATATTTTATTTGGGGAAGATGGGTTTCGATTTCGTTTAGAAGGGTCGTTCTGTTTATTCGGTGTGAGGGGGGAGGAGGAAAATGTTTCATGTGTATTTTTTTTCGGTAAATTTAAATCGTTATTTGAAAGTGCTCTTTTTATAGAATTTATTTTTGGTGGTGTGTGCTCTGTTTTTTACCCATTGTTTGGAAAATAGACATAGTCACAACTTTATTGTATTGGGCATTGTTTGGAAAATAGTTACCTATAGTCTGTTCATTTAAAATAGGCGTCTGAAGCAGGATCAATAACGTCAGACTTCAGTGACCCATTCTATTAACAGTATTTTAACTATTTCAGTTTAGGCTGCCTGATCATTGCACAAGAAACTTTTTCGATGATAATTACAATAGTAACTGCTTCAAATACATTTTGTCTTAGGCGCCTATTTTAAATGAACAGACTATAAATAAAAGATAATGCATAAGGTTGCTGTAGATTATGTCGAAGATTGTTAGATTCATTTTTGGAGTCTCTTTATCTTGTTTATATTTGGTCATATAAACCGACTTCTCTATTCAATAACCTATAACATTAAAAAAATATATATATTAAAAAATTCCGCACTTAATATTCTTTAATAAGTGCTTGTTAAATTTTTTTATTGGGTGCTATTTTATTTCTGCCTCTTATACTCGTTTAAAGATTTAAGTGATCAAATTCCATTTTAAAAAGCGAAATTTACCTATTTTATAAATTTTTTTAAATTTCCTTTTTATTTTTTATTTAACTGTATTCCCCTTATTGTAATTTTTTTGGGGGACATTTGATTTAGGTTGTCTGTATATAGGTACTGATATAGTTGTCTGTCTAATACAGGCATGGCCAACCCGCGGTCCGCGGGCCGCATGCGGCCCTCCGGGTCATTTTGTGCGGCCCGCGAAGCTCTCTGAAAACTCTCCAAAAAGTAGCTTCAAAACACTTAATAGCACACTAAAATTCAAAATTTTTTTCGGGGGAGAACCCCCGACCCCCCATATACCTCTTAGATCAGGCTTTGCCAACTCGCGGCCCGCTTTGAAATAATTTTGTGGTCCGCAAGAATTTTTTTAGTCAAAAGGTAAAGTTTTAGGGTAAGTTAAGGACCCCCCAAATTCGGACAGAGTGTACCAAAACACGTTAAAGTCTGTTAATTAGAGTCGTATTTCCAAAAAATTTTCTGGGGAAGGACCCCCAGATCCCCCTTTAGTACTAGGAACTCTATTGTTCACAACTTTTTTAGGATATTAGTTCAATCAGGGGCAAATCCTAACTAAAAATATATTTTAATTTATGCATTGAACCAATTAAATATGCATGGGGGCATGAGAGGAAGATTTGGGTGTACTTTTTCCCGATGCAAAAATCTAGCTGCAATTTTTAGAGAAAATTTGGGTCCTTCCGAAATAAATTTTTATAAGCGCCACAAGCTCCCTATAGTTTCGAGTGATTCCAAGTGTTTTTTAACGGCACCTGTTTAGTTCATATGGATATACTACAGAAGGTATTCTTGAAGTTGCTCCTTAAGGTAAATTTAAATGAATATTTTATTTAGGAATCTGTCAAACTAAGCAAAGGATCTAAGAAACTCCCTAATTTATTCAATTTACTTCACTGTCATTCTGTGCACCTAATATCCTAAAATTTTATATGCGGCCCGCGAGAGTATTGTGGTTTTCCAAAGTGGCCCTCAAGAACATTTGGGTTGGCCACCCCTGGTCTAATAGCACATTAATTTTACAAAGGTTAAGCAGTGATGGATAATATTAACCTCTTAATTGCTTTCATCAGAAACGCAATATCATGACCACCTCATTTATCCTCCTCAGGACAATTCGTCATCTTTTGATTTCATTTGCAGTGACACTTCCCCCCTTTTTACACCTTTAAAGCCACCCCATCTTGATTTCACGACTTTTATCCCCCACCTCTTCAACCGATTTTAATTTTATCGCTTTTCTCCCCCACCCACATTTTGACTTTTTATCGCCAAGAGAAAAAAAGGGGGGTTTGGGGATAAAGCGGTTGTTTAGCTAAACAGCAACTCTTCAACAACAAAAAAAAACCAACAAGCAACCCTTCCAGGGGAGGGAGGGAGTGACGTAAAAATGTTCCCGTCAATAAAGCTGTCACCTGCTGTGGGCAATTTAAGTGATAAACTCGCGCATTTAATGCCACCAAGTGAGGTGGAAATCTTTCTGCCATTAAAGAAGCCCCCGGATCTTATTGTTATGCGAAAAGTAGAATTTTCGGGGATGAATTCCGAATTGCCACCCTCCCAGAATTAATTTCCCTGGCTCGCATTCCGTGACGAGTTGAGGTGCACCCCCCTTCTGCAGCAGTTTTTATTCCTCCCACCAAGAGTGTATAAAGGGTCTAATCGCTCTTCTCATTGAGGTCTTTATTGTTATTGTTATGTAATGAAATAAAGAGGTAACTTCTTTTGGGTGATATTCGTTTTGCTTTTAAGTGGGGTCTTAAATGCCGATATCCATTACGGCGGAAATGCGGTTTTTTGAGAGGTTTTTTCTGTCTCCCTGCAATTCATTCGTGTCTTTTTCGGTTTATTGAGAAATTTTTTTTAACTGCTCGTAAAATATAAAGCATCTTTACTCGGCTCTTCTGACGTTAAAATGTTGTAAGAGTTTGAAGAGCAACGCTGTTTATTCTTTATAAGTAACAATACAATAAATATAATCGGGTTCTGTTATAATGACATTATACTCGGTAGTATTCAATTTAAATGAAGAAGGCCTGTTAAGAGTTTTCTTGAACGGTGGATTTTTACTGGCTTCATTCCTTTTTTGGCTTTTTGTAGACTTTTCATTTCAGAAGAAAAGGGTAACTATGTTATTTCGTTAAGTTGATGACTAAGAATGAAATAAATAGTCGTTGGGTAAGATAATTGTAAACATACAATATTTTTTTAATGTCTATACATAAGAGTATCGAATTTTCAAGAAAAACCGAGATGCTGATGCGAAAAAGTACGTCGCTTATAAGATTTAATTCAATTGGACAGTAAGATTAATGAGGTCAAGGTGGCCACAGACCTTGAAAATTTAAAAACCTGGAATTATCAGGGGATAACCAGGGAATTTTAGAAAATCTGATAATTATCAGGGAAATTTTAGGAATTCACCTAGTTTTAACAAAAAAATCAATACTTTTCTGATTTCCAAGTCTTTAAGTATATGAATTTCAATTATCTTACAAAATAAAATCTCCAATCCATATAAATTAGTGTAATTGCAAATGTTCAAAAAAGGCGTCCATGTGATTCCATGTCAAAAAAAGTTAAAATAATCGTATTTTATATCCTTATCTAAATCTTGTTTATAGTATTTCTCCTGCTCTCCCCGATTTTTTCAGGCATTCTCCGGTTTTCTAGATGAGTAAAATGTACTGTATTTATGAAATATCAGGGAAAATCCTACCAGATTATCATTTAAAACCTGCAATTATCAGATAATTTTGAAATGCGTTTTCTGTGTGGCCACCCTGAAGATATAATTTCAATTAAAAAAAGTGTAAAATATTCCTTTAGTAATTTTTTTGCGAATCTTTTCTTTTTGGTTTGAATTATATCCACGTTGTTCTATTGTTTTACTTATTTCTTCAGAGATTGTACGTTTGTCCCGGCCCACTGAACATTTTAGATTTTAGTCCAAGAGCAAGTTAAAACCCTGCTTTTTAAGGTATAATTTCCAAAACAAACTTCTAGGGGGATCCCCCAGCCCCCCCCTTAGGACTTTGAATTTAAGAAATTAAAACTATTTTACAATAAATTAATACAAATCCTACCAAAAAATGCAAATATAAAACATTCGAACTACTAGGTGTTCCAAATCTCTTTAAAAACCTGTTTTTTGGAATCAAATCTCCAACAATTTTCGGGGAAGGACCCTGTATTGTAGTGCTACATTAGACCTATTAAATATAGATGGGAGGGGCTGAGGAATAATCTGGGGCCCCTCACGAAATTGAATTTTTATTTACACCTCTGAGATTAATCTAACTTATGCATTATACTTATAATAATGCTTAATCAAGATGATATAATTCTAGTCCAGATTAATGTTAAAATTTAGGGCGCAAGTTCAGAGGTGCGGATGCTTGGCGAAATTTGGCTGTTTAGCGGCACATTTAGAAGCCAAATCATTCACTTAACATTAGTTAGGGTTACCATATTAGTCATCTTTAACGCTAAAAACTTGGCACATCCGCACCTCTGAACTTGCGCCAAATTTAGTACTATAACTGTTTTTTTTAATAAAAAAACGCCTTTTTTTCAAAATTATATACATTTATTATCTACTCTATGGCCCTCCACATCATTTTAATCTTTGAGTCCGGCCCGCAGGTTCAAAAAGGTTTGCCCATACCTGCAAGAGAACGCCCAACACATTCCTGGACCCTTTCAAATAAGAACTGAAAGTATTTTCTACTCTTTTTTATATCTCTTTCTCTAACAACACCTTGTGAGAAGAATTCCTCGTGGCGAGTGTTAATAAAGCGTCGCGAGGCCGATAGAAAGAAGACAAAAATCACGGTACAAAGAGGATGGAGGAGAGTAGGGATTCCGAGAGGGTGAGGAGATGTGCCATCCGAAATAGACCTTCCCTCCACTAGGAATAACCGCGTGACGTCACTAGGGGTGAGCGACAAATTAAATCTCGGGATGGTTGGAGTGATGGATTGTGATGTATGGAATAACTGGACTGATTAATGAAGAGGTAAATTAATGATCGCAGTAGTGTACTCTGATTTTTGGGAGTTTCTTTTAATCCCTGGCATTCGGGCATTTTTTACGGAATGGAATCGTAGTAAAAATAGAGTTAACCGAATTTTTTCATCTTAGTTGTTTAGCTATCTGTTTCTTTTACCCCTTTTATACTCGAATGTAACTTAAGTTGAGCCTGACGTCATGGCCACGCGGAAGAAAATCTGAGTAAACAGAAAGCCTGCTGCGTTGCTAGAAGCTCTTATTGGCTGGCGAGTTTGTGAGCTAGTTGTACTACTACGCGTTACGCCACTATAAAAAATAATAATAATGAACATTTTATGCATATCGGGATGAAAAGATGCTTAATATACGTGGATTTCAAAAACTAATCATTATTCAAAATTGAAGCTCTAAATTTCACTCAAAATTCAGACACGTCGCGGGGAACTACTTTCTTTGGTTGCTCTCAGCATATTTCTACAGGATCAAGTTAAGTTGCAACTGAGTATAGTCCTTGAGATTTTGTTTATGAAGTTAAAAAAGTATTTCTGGTTTTGATGTATAGTGGGCGGCCTGCCAATTTTGGTAAGATGGTTTTCGTTAGTAAAAGTGGTTTGTTAAAAAAGGGTGCTATAGTTTTCCTAGGACCCGGAAATCTAGTTTTTTCATCCCAAAATTCCGGGTTTTATCGAAATTTTCAAAAATCTTTCAAACTTTTTCCAATTTTTTCAACTTCTTTTTCTTTTCTGTTATATTGAGAAAAATTCGCAGCTACAAACTAACTTCGTTTCATCTTTTTCAAAGTAAAGTAATTTTAGTAGTTTTTTAACTGTTCTATTTAAAAAAAACGAACACCTTTTGTTCCTTTAAAAACTTTTAAACAAAATACGTTTTTTAATGTTTTCTCACTGATGTCTTCCTCAGTGAGGGACGAAACGTGATGTTAATAAAAATAGAACACGGCCTTATTTCCCTTGGTAATGTTAATTTTATGGATTCTATTAAAATATGTTAGCTCTGGGCACAATGTAATAAATAATAATAGAAAGGAGGAGGAAACTCAACCCAAAAATGATGCCATCGAGTATTTGATAATGTTGGAGCGATGGAGTGCGAGTAAGTGGAATGATGGAGCGATGAGGGCGGTGGACGCGGAAAGAAGGGTAATGGAACGGCGTGTGTAGGTGTTTTTGTTATGGGGTTTTTCACCTTGGCCTTAACCTCTGCTCGCGCTTTGCTTATTTGAGCCAGCCATACATTGTTGCGCTGAGGATGTGTTGTCACTCGCCGTTACTCATCTTCTGCCTTCTTTTTTTTTTCCTGATGATGAGCTGTTCATGGGGTTGTTTGTTTTTGTAATGACGTGCATCTGTTGGTGATTTCGTTTGGGTTTTTAAACTGTTCTTTGAAAATTGCTGAACCGTTAGTTATGGACTTAGCTAACTCAAAAATGAAAGGAACCTTAAAAACTGTTCGTATTATCTATAAAACTTAGGAATGAAAAGAGAAATTGATTTAATAGGAAGTTGAAGGGACCAAAACATCTTTGAACTCTCCACTATTTTGAGTAAGGAACGTTCTACATCACAGCTATCAGAGTGTTATCCTGATTTTAAGTAGGTGCCATACTGGTTATTCAATACTTTCTCGGCTTCTAAATCGGGGTGTTAAATTTTAAGTGTTGTATTATTTAGTACAATAATTTCCATCACTCGTCCATCTGATGAAATCATCTTCAACTTCAAACAGTCCTTGGCTAAACCAGGCATGAGATTCTTCTGATTTTCAGATTTTTCTGGGAATTTTCAGATTTTTTCTAGAAGCCCCCACCCTACAAAATGTTCCAAAACAAGCTAAAACCTTGATTTTTAGAATCAAATTTCCAAAAAATTCTCAGGGGAGGACCCCCCCAGATATGAACCTTAGTGAAACTAATAGCAGTTTATCAGATTTTTTTGTCAATCTCATTCCTGTTTTACCAAAAATTTGATTGTTTGTGTAGCAAGCACAATAAGCACAATCGCTTAATCAAGTTACACAACGTCTCAATTTTTGGAAATTTTTATGCATGCATAGCTAGTCAGATGTAATCTGCTGGTGTTGTGCAAAATAAAATTGTTTATTGTAATCACGATCAAAAACTTCAAATGACGATCTCAAACTCTTGAACGATTTGAGGGCTCAACTCCGAAGACCGCCAGTTCTCCCTATCTCCTCCGCACTTTGTTCCCTGTCCCCAGCAGCCACTGCGGAAGCCCCAGATAGATGGAGTGCGAAAGTGATGTAAAGACGCAAAAACCTCCACAACAGAGCACTCGAACTAAGGAGGAGGAGGCCCATTAGCGCATCCAGTCGTTTGTGCCATCGAGTGGTAATGGCGTTTTACATTCGACGACACTCGAGGTGGCTGTGTATGGATTGTGCAGCACTTGAGGTGGAGAGATAGAGGGTGCTCTCGGTTTTTGGAGGAGAGGAAGGCTTGTCGAGGTTGTGTTTTGGACGTGGGGGTGTCTTGTTGACGAATCCGTGCACGTGAGAGCTAACGTAGAGGAGGTGCTGAAGAGTGGGTTTACAATGCAGGAACGCGACCGGGAACGTCGAGGAGAAAACGGTAGAAAATTTCCTACCGCTCCATCGATGTAGGATCTGGTCCTTTCATTGGTTCTTGGCACTGTGACGTAGTTATTATATCAGCATCTATAGAAAATTTCAGACCAGTCGTGTCGCTGCATGTAAATCCACCCTTATACCTTGAATTTCCTCGGAATACGGCTGTAAGGCACGTATGTAGGGTTACGCAAACCGCCTTTCGTAAAAAAGACTAGTTATACTATCATTATGAGTTGTTTTGGCTTTGGGTCAAATGTTCCGAAACCTTTTACATACATGCTAAAGCTTTCTTAAGCGTTGCTCTCGTGATTTTATCCACTAGTCTAAATCTTTTCCACGTACAAACCAGAAATCAGCTGATCAACTGACCTACCAAATAACTGCTTTCATTCTTTTGCGAATTTCTGTTTCTATTTGTCCATTCAAACCATAAGGCTAATGGTGGATTTACACCACTGCTGCAAGACCGGTTTGTGGCTAGAGCGGCAAGAAACGGGAATTTGTTATTCCAATAAAACCAATTGACGAGCGCCATCTTTTGTGAGTAGCGGGTACTAAAATTTACCGTCTTTTGCATGACTTGCAGCTCCTGCAGTGGTGGTGTAAATGCGGCATAAGGCACACTAGATACTTCTGTCGCGGCGACTAGAACACTAGGTCACTCGAGAGCAATGCATCTCTATGGGGAGATTCTTAACAATCGGCCAATCGGTCTCGTCGCCTAATGCGCGCGCTCTAGCTTCTTGCAATAGCCAGGGTGATAATTTTGTCTGAGTCGTCGTGACGAAATTATCTAGTGCGCGCGTAGCCTTAGTCTTTCTTTCATACAGTCTTGTTCCCTGCTCCAAGAACATATCCCAATGAAAATTGGAGATAAAAAATTGTTTCAAAGTTGTCTGTATCCTTCGTTCCCAAAAACTTGTATCAGCTTGATCGCGACAAGTAAGGTGCAGGTTGAGTGAAAGGAACACTGCCTGCTCGTTCTCGACGTGACGGGTGATCGCGTGGAGAGGTATCTAGCTCGAACCCTGGCTCTGACACTCCTTGGCACCCGTTCCGCTCACGGCTCGCGCTGATTAATGAATTACAAATGGTGCTCCTAGTTAGTATTCGCGCAGAAGAAGAAAGAAAAGGGCCATTGGAATAAATGCGACGCGTTGTTCGCCGAAAGTTGGAAGCCAGGATTAAAAATACCGTCGAGTCGATTTTTCTTTCTCTTTGGGTGACAAAGGTGTGTCGCGAACGATTTTTAAGGTTATCCCTGCTGCATCAAAACATGGATGGAAATAGGAATCTTTTTGAAGGTGGTAGACAGTGAAATGTGAATTGTTGAGTTTTTTTTATTTTCCTCAGCAGTGCTAATCGTTACCTTGTTGTTATATTCTGTTGTAGTTATAAATTATTTGTATAGTGGGGGTCTGTTTTAACTTCGGGAAGGTTATAATAAAAACTTTTCTTGTCATGGAATTTTGTCTCATATCTATTTAATCCGTTTTTTTATGGTTCAATTCCCTTCGTTAAATATCGCCTACCTGTTTTAGTAGCCAAGTATTCAACTTGTACCAAATTTTTATTTGTTTCTTTGATATAGCTATGTTTTAACATGGTTCGTACGACATGAATTAATTTAATTTCAAAGGTTTAATTTCGATCTCGATTTGCAGAATGGTTTATTAAAGTCTTCTCCTGATCAAACAAAAAGACCTAAAATAACCCTTTATTAACTTTAGAATCTAAATCAAGATTGGTAAAATGCAGTAATGTTGTGTTAACATGATTGCATACTTTCAACATTATTAGGTTAGAATCTGGTCTATGCCTACTTTGGTCAAATACCTTTTTGATTTCATCCTGGTTATCTTCATCACAGATAATCTAGTTTAAAAAGTGTAAACATGATTACACGCTTTCGATATTATACTCTATTCATTTTGAAATGGCGCGCCTGAGTACATTTCCTTCCCCCACCACTGAATCGGTAACCATGGCAACTGTCAACGTCAAAGTGGCGAAGAAGGCTTACTATTGGCTGCGCAAAGAGTGCAACCATGGTTACGCTATAACCGAGTCGGAAAGCACTATTTCTCAGGTGCCAATTCAAAATGAACAGAGTATAGGTTATGGTCAATGCCTACTTTGGTCAAAGACCTTTTGATTTCATCTTGGTTATCTTCATCATCATAGATCATCTAGTTTATAAACTTAACTACTCTTGTAATCAGCATGTATCTTTTATCTGCCCCAATGTTTCTCAACTGTCGTCTCGCGCCGACAATGGAGCCGTCAAACCAGAGAGCGAGCCATCATTTTTAGCTCCCCAGTAACGTAATGGCTATCGTTCTGGAAAAGTCGTCTCCTTTTGTTTATGCAGCCGTCTTGACGGAACGAGTTGGCAGGTTCGTCACTTGGCCGCATACCGAGAGAGAGCTAAATTTAATTTCCCTTCATTGATGCTCCCTCCTTGGCATCATTGACAAGGCAATCGAGAGCTATTTTAACTGCAACCGGCCACCGCTGCGAACAGGGGGGTTGCTTGTTATATGCCTTTGGGAATTGGCAGAAACGACTTGAGGTTTTTTTTCTTCTTCGTCTGAAGTTGGATGTTGAGGTTTTTAAAGTTGAAGAGACGCAGTTTAGAGTGTTGAGATGATTTACTGTAACGGTGATGATGCCATTATGGGGAATTTCTAGAGACCTGGGGTACTTTGCTGCCTAAATTTAAATTCCTTTGAAGGTTATCACAGTTAATGACGATTTTAGGTTAGACATTATGACATCTTGTCTTATGTTTATTATAACACTGTTTGTGCCACCCTTCCTAAAATACACTTTTTACGCCTTATTTTATTATCTATCATCGCTGGAAGCGTAACCATGGCTACGCTCTTCGCGTGACCAGCCTTCTTCGTCGCTGTGAAGTTGGTATAGTTGCCATGTTCGGTGGTGGGGGAAGGAAATATTTCGGGTGCCAGTTCAAAATGAACAGAGTATAGTGATTAATGAACATGGTTAATTATGGAGAATTTTTACCATCCTGGAAAAGTAATTGTTAACGCTACCATAATATGATTTTCTGGGTTTTTTCACTCCGATATCATCGTTATTTTTAGTTTGTTTGCAACGTAATTGAATCATAATTTCCATGGATCACTAATTTTTTTTCAAGCTATTCCTGTTACCTTTCTCCTTAAGAATATTAAGCTCTTTGAACACAAACACCATTTATAAAAATACTCCACATTGAAATCTCTTTAAGTATCCCCTTTCAACACCCTGACAATCTCCCAGCAGTTTTTAATAATGAAATCGGTTTCACCTAAAGACCGTTCCATCATTCTGAAAATCCCCTCTTCCCATTCTTCTCCGAGTCGTTAGCAAGTCATTGGCAACAATAAAACCATCTCATTTAAATACCCCTTTTCCGTTCTTTCGTCTTATTATTATTCGAATGAATTCGCCCCGAGAAGAAACCTTGATTATTTTTATCACGCTCTCTCCCTCTTCATCAATTACTACATCCCCCATATTTAATTCGAACACCGAAAACTGCCCGGATCATTCGAATCGCACCGCCCGAAAAACAGATTTCGACACCTTTTTATATTACTCGACGGCTCAATTAATCCGAGGATTCCCTCGAAGAAAATATTCATAATCGTCACCCGCCGATCATCGAACCCACAGATTCATTAACGAACGGGGATGAATGGCCATTTGCCCCATTAATGACCGTGCCTGGGTAAAAGGGTGTTTAAATTAGCAATCTTTATCTCAATGGCTCTTTTTTCTTCTCCAGTTTTTTTTCCGGATTCATCTCTGTTTTCAATTCGCTTCTTGGTTATTATTCGATGGGAAGCAGAAAGAGGAAAAAAAACTGGATGAGGAAAAAGAGAGGACTTATTTTATTTCTTTGTGAGGGCCCGCGGCCTGCCTTCGCTTTTAAACAGCCTATTTGTAATTTTTACAATGCCGCGCTCTCCGCTTTTTTTTGTTGCCGTTATTGGATGAAGAAGTGGTGGAATTAATTAAATTTTTTTACCCTTATTTATCGCCATACGTTGGCAGCATTATGCACCTAAGTTAATCTTTTCAGTTTCTCGCGAGTGCCTTTTTTTTAAAAGTTGGTAGTTTTTTTAATCTTTTTGTCTCTCGGATTCTTTCCATTTAAGTTTTAAAAGTGCAATTGTTGGAGATGGAGACCGGATAATGAAAGACTGATGGAGTAAAATTAAAATAAAAAATAGGTTCCTCGAGGAAATACGTAGAGTGTAACTTAATAAACAATTTCATTTTGAAACGGGATTACGTTTTTGGAATTGGGAATTTTACTGGGGGATTTAGGGGGTTGCTCTTGCACACACGCTAATAATATTCTTAATACTGAAGTTTATATGTACCTTTATTTCAAATATAAGTTGGATTGCTTATGGTTTTGTTTTCAGTCTATCATTCTTAATGAATTTCGAAGTTTATTTTTAGGTTGTGTGTATGACCATAGTTTTCTATTCTGGTGTTGTCTTATTTTATCCTTAAATTTTATTGTAGTTCATTTTAGGTGGTTATTGCTTTAATTTTATATTTGAATTAGCTAAATTTGAGTTTGAAATTTATCTCGGTACTTCTTTATTAGCTGAATTTCCTTGAGGTTATGTCTAGTTGCGTTTTTGACTTTTCAAATTAGTTAATATGTTACTTTAGTTATACTTTCTTTTAAAATTAATTAAATGTGACTTAATCTGTTTTATTCGAATCCAGTTTTTCTTAATTTTTTAATTGCCTCTAGAGTAGTCTTCAATGTTAGGATCTATTCATAATGTTTTGTTATCCTTAAAATAGTTCTTTTTTTTTAGAAAAAAAACAATGTTATTATTACCTGAGTATGTTCCCTCTCCTATCAAATTTGTTTAAGTACAAAATTGATCATATAAACAACAATAAACATATAAACAATATCAATAATAATACGATTCAGTCACTTTTTTCGCAAATTAATTAACCGCATTGAAATCAATAGGGTAGTTTTCCATTCCATCGAAGGTGAAGCTCACTTACTACATTATCCCCTCTTAACGTTAATTCAAACTGCCCTCGCATAAAGTGTCGAAGAACCTTCTAAAAATCCCTTCCTTATTTATGGCTTTACAAAAAGAACAGCTCCGTTGTTTATTCCCGGCAACTCTCGTTAAAAATTAAATTCATTAATACACATATCTCCCGCTCCCACACGTATTCATCACCCCTATCGACCGAACAATTTCCATTACCTTTTTTAATTAATTCGTTTCCTCCCCCCCTATTATTTTTTTATCATCGATAGGCCCGTCGTAATTTATCCCTTCTCTTGTAGAGTGCGAAAACCGTATTATATATTTCGTCGAATTAATCAAGACAAGAAAAACATATTTTTTAAAAAAAGAACTTGAAAGAAAAAACGGAGAAGAGCAACTGGTCTGTGGATAGGAGAAGAAAAAAAAAGAAGGGGAGGTTAAAGTCGTTCTTATTGTTCTTTTACAGCCGGGCGATAAATTAGAGGGCCCGCTTTTATTGTTTGGAGGGAAATTTATGTCGTAGTGTTGACCTCCCCCGCCTCTGGGTATTGTGTCGAGCACGCGCTGTCGCGTAATTACCATATTAGGATTCCCTCGAAAGCCCCGTTATTGTCTTTAAGAGGCTTTTGTGTCCGTCTCGGGCTAAGTGGGCATTTGCTCCCTCTGTGTTTACCTGGCTGTGACGAATGCAGACGGTATTGTTGCTGCTCGGGTATATATATAGGAGAATCTTGGCAAAGTGTTTTTTTTTGTTGGTGGTTCGAGGATCTACCAGTTTTAACAGTGCTTACAGACCCTGGTGGAGATAGATTCTTGGTATTAAAGATGCTGTCCATTAGATCAGATCAGAGTGTTTGTTGAAATCAACTAAAATAATAGGGAAAACGATAAAACTGTGAAGACTTCTTCTACAGCCAGAGTTATAATTAAAACTTAGGTTTTCCGGGCTAGTTGGCCGTTATCATGTAGATTGATGAACACTTAACGTTTCATCCCCTTTCTACAGAGTCATCTTCAGTAGGATGAAAGGGATTCCTGCTTTTTTCCCGTAGAAGGAGTTGAAACGTTTAGTGTTCATCGATCTACAAGATTACTGCCAACAAGCCCGGAAAACCTAAGTGTTAAAAATAATAGGGAAAACGGTCTCTAATGTACTAAACAATAGTAGTAAAATAGTATATAGCGTAACTTGGATAAATTAAAGTTAGAATTATTCGAAGTTTGGAAATCAAAAGTAGAACTTTTCTCTGAAATCTTATAGGAAGTTCTCAAGATGCCGTGAGAACTTTTCGAATTAGAGATGTTCGATCGAGTTATAGAAGTAACACTGTAAATATGGAAATTGCATGGTTTTAAACGTCCTTAAGCATGGAGAACCAGTATGATTTCATAAGTGGACTTTAATTTTTATGCAAGTGTTCTATTGGTGTGTGTCTTCAGCTCTCGAGTATCGTGTAGGTAACTTTAAATACAGTAATAAATAGCACTATAGGGATATTGGATTGTTAACTAGATATTGATATCTAGAAATATTTCTTTCTAGACATAAATGATAAGTTGTTTTAACTCGTTATTTTGAGAAAATAATCAAAATCCTAACTAAACCATCAGAGGGCATCACTGTGTTGCTACGTTTAAAAGCAACAAATGGCTTTGTAAAGCACTCAAACTATAATTCACAGCAACGTTTCCTGAACCGTCACTACGCGGAAGGAGAAAACGGGTAAACACAAAGCATGTTGGGTTGCTAGGAGGAGTTTCGATACGCGAATCGTGATAAAAAGACACTATATATACATGTGGCTAACGAAATAATCGTATTTTAAAATTGACGTTCACTCGAAATTCAGACACCGCGATGGGAACTTCAAATAAATCGAAGTTATTTTCAATTGAAACCTATCCTCATACTTATGTCCAACATGATAACGACGATTGCGGTGTCGAAGTATAACCCTGAACATCAAATAAATGTTGATGACGCGAGCAGGGGCACATCTACATATTCAAACCTCCTCAAATACCGGCCAACATGCTGTAAACGAATTGTGAGGGAAATGCAAATGATCTATGCACGGAGGGACCGTTAGGATCTGTCGGCATTACCATAATCGAATTAGAGATGGACTCCTTATAGCGATGCTTCTAATATTTCTCTAAATTATGAATCCGCCTTATATGAATATATCGCTTTAGTTTGCGGTGCGCTCTCTATAATATATGGCGTTGATTTCTAGAAGATTCTTTAAACTCTCTTTGGTGAACTCTAATTCTAAGGATGAGAATTGCATGTATTTTTTTTATAGTTCGTTTTTCTTGAATTATCAAGCTTTAATGATAAAATTTCCATTATAAAACTCTTACGAGGGTTATTCTGTTAAAAAAAAAGACAAATACAGATTAAGTCGACCAACTACAGGCAAGCGCCCAACAACGTTGGTCCGGTCCATTTAACTCATAACTACCCGATTCCCAGTATCTGTCAATTTTATTCTTGAATTCGTTTACCCCGTCTTGAGTTGATAATCCATCTGTCCACTACCCTGTTAAAAAATAATACTTCCTACAATCCCGGTAACAAATGAAATTGTATTTAAAAATGTATAGTTATTTTCAAAAGTCCTAAGAGGAATTTGTTCAACGACACATGAATCTTGAGCTATACTTCTTAAAGTGTCTTTAAAATTTATTTTGGATTTTATTTTACACCTGCTAAATAACAGATCCTAATGCTCCTATCCCTCTAAAAATATTTTACGCCAATTTTTTTGTGTATTTTATTAAACTTAAAGATAATCTGGACTTGAATATTAATTTTTTCAATAAGCAACTTTTTAAATTGAACTTTAGCATGTGTAAAAGTTAAAGGTATTACAAGCAAGCTTTAATAAACTGTTGAAGGTTTCAAGTTGTTCCAGTTCAGTTTTCAGCATTTTAATTTAAATTTTAAAAATCGTATTTGGTAAAATAGGATCCCCATTTTTTTCTAGAATTACCGATAAATGGATGTTTAGCTCCCTCTAACGTTGCAAAAAGAAAACCATCAAAAACTCATCATGATATATGTAGTAGTTTATTTGAGAAATACGCGAACTAATACTCTGATAGGAAGAGAGACCTATTAGAACTAAATCTACCGGACGAGTTTCTTTATCTGCTTCTGCCATTATTGAAGTCTTAACTATATCTACTTTAAGGAATGGAGAGACACTAACCTGCTTTAAGTAATTAAATAACTCCCCGGGCTTTCCACATTATCGGAATCGAAGAAGGATGTCTGAATGATTAAGCCGCAGCAGCCCTCCCTCTCTCTCTCTCTCTCCGTATAAATATAGCCACCTGAGAGTCGGGCTATTAGGCCTTAAAAGCTATTTCTTGTCCACTGGTGGCTTCGAAAAACAGAGTTTACGTGTGATTTTTCTTTTCCTATTCCTGGAGCCTTTAGCGAAAGTTTTAATGGATGTACCGCCGGGGTGGGGCTGGCTGCGAACGCTTTTTCCTGCTTCTTTTTGGAGTGGTAGTGGAAGTTGGGGAAAGTTCTTGAAGTGGGGATATAAGTTACGGAGTGGGTTCCAGGGTAAAGTTTGCTTTGAAAAGAAAACTCTGGAGGGAGGGAGCGAAAAAAAAGGAGTTTTGACCAGGGGATTTTTTTAGTTGCCCTCCCTTTTTTTATAGTGTAGAGAGCTTTTGGGGTGTAGTTCTGGGATTTCTTTGTTGATAATTTTTTTTGGAAATGTAGAACCTTATTTTAGTTATTTTTAGTGTGCACTAAAAAAACTGCAGTTTTTCTGATTGTATCGCATACTCTATATTTTACCAAATTCTATCAGTTTAAAAATAATTATCAAAAATAATATCTCCCTATAGATTCTGGCTATAATTTGTTATGTCCTAAATTAATATTGGACCATAACTATTTGCCATTTACCCATATTGTGTATCAGTTACTGAGTGTATCTTAGGTTTAATCATGTAGATACCACTATAGTACAAAATATCTTTTATCTAGTCCACAAGGAAGTTTTTGTAGTTGACAGTAGTTTTTATACAATCATCTGTTTTTGCGTACTTCCAGTTGTAATCTAATCACCAACTCATTTTTCTTCCAGTAATTTCTAGTAGTTTTCCCTATACTACTGTAGTACGTTTGATAACACGAACCAATCAGCTCTTCTAACTGGTCTTCTATTCCAACTAGTCTACAAATTCCTTTAGTTCGCACACCAACTGCAAACCTACATATCCTGTAGTAGTACGACCAACTCAACTGGTGCCAACTCGAGTTAAGTGGAGTTGTATGCAATTCCTACTATTCTCCTCTACACTCCTGTGTGTAGTACGCTGTCACCACCACTGATCTGCTGTTCTACATACCTCCAGTAGCTTATGTACTTGTTGAGTTGTACGCATACAACCGGCTGTATTCGACAAGCCGCCAGTAGTACACATACCACCAACGGGTGGTCTACTACATACATCCCCATCGATCGGTACACACACCATCTTCTGGTATTATACATACCACTAGTTTAGTTACCCATACCACCTACTGTTCGTCTACATACCTCTAGTTAAGTCGCCGTCTACTGGTCTTCCACATACCTCCCATCCAGTAGTATGCATACCATCTACTGGTCTTCCACATCCTTCTTGTTAAGTACGCAACTACACACTTCTCCAGTAGAACGCGCTCACTCCCAATTCGAAACCTCGAGAGAGAGCGAGCAAACCAAAACAAAACGCACGTGCTCTCGTCTCATTACAATACTGTTGGGGTGGGCGGTGTTGAGTTGTCGGCAGCCGAACACGTGTTCGAGCGCGGCCCCGGCATCGTTTATCAAGCCCCGGCGCCGCCCCGCTTCAGCCCCTGGTGTGATGGATGACGCTTCTGACCGACACTTGTTGAGCCCCATTTTTATGGGGCTGTCTAATGCGCCTCGGGGGCGGATTATTATTATTCGCAGAACAATGGAAATGGATTTTTTTCTCTCTGTGGCCCTATTTTTTTGTTTGTTTCGATTGTTTTGAGGGATGTTTATTGGTGACAGCTTAATTTGTTTGAGGTTGGGTTTGCGGAGTGGTTGTCGGATTTAATTTTATTGCTGAGTGTTATTTTTAACTGCTTACGTATTTTAATACTGTTTATGGAATATTTTACCTAGCTTTTTTGTTTGGATATTTTTCTCTAGAGTTAGTTTTTTTTACTGATAAGGTATTTTTACATACGAGTACATTTTGTTTTTTCTGATGTTTAAGTACTGCATTTTTGTATGAAAAGTACTACTCATTTTATTTCTATAGGAAGGCCAAAATACATCTTAATTTTTTGAAAAAAATTTTTTGAAGAGATCTAAAACACGAATGCTTTATAATATAAAGCCTAAATTATGTGCTTTATTATAATGAAAAAACATTTATACCCTTTCCTTATTTTTTCCATGAACGGTTATGAGCTTTCATTTACCGTGTCAGTATAAATGAAAAATATTTTGTCATTCAAGTTCAATGTAAGAAGAAAGTTTTCTATACTTCACAGCAACGTTTCCTGAACCCCGTACTTTACTACGCGGAAAGCGAAAGTGAGTAAACACAAAGCCTGTTGGGTTGATAGGAGGAATTTCGATACGCGAATTGGGATTAAAAGACTATTTATCCATAGGTTTAACGAAATAATCCTGTTTTAAAATTGACGTTCTTTGTTTCACTCGAAATTCAGACACCGCGATGGGAACTACTTTGTTTGGTAGTGACGTAGTAGGTTCAATTTAAGTTGCTGTCTTAAGTAGATTTGAACTGCACTCTTAATAAAAAGTGAAGGGAAAATGTTTTCTTTTTTATCTTTACAACTTTTGGAATTTTTGGGAAAAACAAATAACACGAAATAAAAGAATGATGAGTGTTAGTAGTAGGAGCAGTTCAAAAACTCAGAGTTTTCTGCACACATTTTTACCCTCTACTGCCCATAGTAGAAAATATGCTACTTTAAGTTTATCTTCAATTTTCAGCCTAAAGAAGTTCTTAGTTATTGTTAGTACTTATTGCACTCTGAAACAAAAATTATTTTTTTTTGCATTTTATTTTATTTAGCCTAAAAGGGGTCATTCATTAATTACGTAAGGATGATTTTGGAAATTTTTGACCCCCCCTACCCCCATGTAAGGGTTCGTAAGATTTTTCAAACCCCTCCCCCCCTATTCTTACGTAAGATTCCAAAGATCTTAACTTAATGCTACTCCAATAAAAAGATACATCTGATATACCTTCATTTTTTTAAATTAGAGCTTCGATAATCATAATATACCGAGATCGTACGCATTTTTAAGTTTTTCGGGGGTTATTCAATCGTAATTTGATTAGAATAATTGGAATTTGTTTACATAAACTTGGAAAATCTTACGTAAGAATGGGTTTGACCCCCCCACCCCCAAGGTAAGGGTATGTAGAGATTGTTCCAACCCACCCCTCCCCCTCGGGACCCTTACGTAATTAATGAATGGCCCCAAACTACCTACATAAATAAGGCAAAAAATTTTTTTTTCGTAGTTATTTCTTGTAGAGGGCATTAGATGGTTAGTGTTTATTTATAATCTATACGCACAATAGATTATCTTATAAACTTGGGATTTTCAAAAAAGTTGTAAGGTTCTTGCATAATATACACGAGTATTTAAGAATTAAGTATGCACCATTTTTAGCCTCGTAAAAATGGCTGTTCCCTCAACACTTAACAACATCTCCATGCAAAGATCGATTCGTTGTCCCCAGAAGGGGTGGATGATCCTTGATGAATGCCCCCTCGACCAACCAGGGATCGGGTCCGAGCCCCGAAGGACCTCGATTAGGGACGGAAAAATATCCGTCCCCGGCTTTAATGGGCATCTCCCGAAATTAACAGCAGGTAAGATGCATGATGGGGTAGCTCTATCCATTTACCATCGGATTATAATTACGCTCTTAGGCATTTGCTTTTCTGGTGTCATCAAGTAATACGAGCCCGTTAAATTACGCCGTCTAAAGGGACAAACAATTGATGATGTCTCTTGCGGGGGGGCAGAGTCATTAAGGCGTTCTAATGACGTTTTCGCAGGCGTCATTAGACTTTAATGCTACCTGGGACGAGGACGATTCTTCATTGCCAAGACAGATCTCGCTCGTGATGTTCACCCCCTTTTTTGGGGTGTCTTTTGTGTTCCTCTGTGGGGGCATTAAGAGGGAAGAAACGGTTAGAAGGGGTGAAGTATTATTGCTCCTCGTGGAGTCTTCACTCTTTGGATGGAAGTTTTCTTTTCTTGTTGTGTAAGTAAGAGGATTTGTGTGGCAGTTGTGTTTCACCTCAGTTTTAAAATCAAGTCTTACTATGTATTTAAAAATGATTATTACCCTAACTTCTATATTTCAATCTGTGTAGTATAAAACTTTTATTTTAATGATTAATTTGACTTTTATGTCTATTTAAATTTTACATGGCCAAGTGATGAAGTACTGCTGAACCAACGATAGTAAAAGGGTCACGTGATTTTTTGCTTCAGTATTTTCTATTTTATTTAATACTAGCGCTGAAACCCGGGCTTTGCCCGGGTTTCAGTTTTTTATAAATATCATCTGGTGCGTTAGAGATGGGCTTCGCCAGTCCATTTTTAAAGATAATTCTGGTGTGTTACAGATGGGCTTCGCCAGTCCAAATGTGGAAATAGTTAAATAAAGGAGCCACTTTTATGTTTATGCTACAACAATGGATTTTAAACTGCAACAATCGAGAATATGCCTAGGGGCCATTCATTAATTACGTAAGGATGATTTTGGCAATTTTTGACCCCCCCCCCCTCCCCCCATGTAAGGTGCGTAAGATTTTTCAAACCCCTCCCCCCTATTCTTACGTAAGATTCCATTATGTTTTTCAAAATAATAAAATGTCCGTTTAACGTAAATCAAAGATTTTTATTTTTCAACAGATAAGTAATATTCTTGCTGTCAACTACCATATTACTATTATATTATTATCTCTTGATTAGAATAATTGGAATTTGTTTATATTAACTAGGAAAATCTTACGTAAGAATTGGTTTGACCCCCCCACCCCCCAAGTAAGGGTATGTATAGATTTTTCCAACCCCCCCTCCCCCTCGGGACCCTTACGTAATTAATGAATGGCCCCCTACGACAATTAATGTTACATATTATCTTGTTATATTTACAACAATGTGGTTTTGCCCTGAAGTTAGGCATGAAATATGGGTTTTTAAGCATAAAAGCAGTGCTGAGATTGGAGAAAAATATTTGGGGGGACTCACCTTTTAACAGAGTATGCGTGAGCGTGATTGATAGAAGGCAAAATATGGCTATTTTTGGGTACCTATACTCAAATTGATAATATAAATTATTTGATTACATAAAATTTTGCACTTACCTTTCCGGTGGTTATTTTTACAAGCTTGTAACCGAATAAAATATTTTATCATTTAAGGAATATTTGAACTCTCTGATGTCAACCATTATTAAAAAATCATTTTGAAGGTATAAATTAAGTAATAAACCTCTGAGAAAGAAAAAGGTTAATTAATCTAAAATTTTCTTGAATTGTTCATATGTCCAACAGTCTGGGATAAAACTCGTTGCTTCTAAATCTTCAGTAGCAGTGGCGGATCCAGGATTTGGCTAAGAATTTTCCTAATCCAATTGAATTTTCATGTGATAGTGATAGTGAATGGTAATACGTAAAAGGTAGTGAATTATCCTACACAAACCACTAAAAGGGGGGCCTGGGGGTCCTCCCCCAGAAAATTTTTGGAAATTTAAGTCAAAAACCCCACTTTTTCAACTCGTTTTGGTACGCCTCATCCGAATTTCGGATATATAGATTTTTTGCGTTTTGACAAACTGAGAAATATATTAGACGCTTTGGGGGGGCTTCAGCCCGAAAGCCCCCCCGTAGATCTGCCACTGTTCAGTAGTCCCTGATGAGCTCTCAGCAATGTTGTTGTCCGTCCTTGGAATTTTTGCTCTTGAAGGTGAACTATCCAAGTCGTCTTCGTTCGACGACGGTCTCTTAAAGCCACTTCAACATTTAGCTACTTACACAGTTCGTCTCGTTTCGTTTGATTATATTATACGAGAAGTATTAACTCATATGGACTTACTTCGAAAATCCTCCGAATAAATACAACCACCAGCTGATGCCTGCTGCTCTACTTCTGCTGCAATGACCAGCAGAATGAAAACAAACCCAGCCACAGCATGCTCCGACAATGACTGTTCTTGAAAGAACCATTTCTACGAAACATTCGCGAATCAGAAAAGGGGGCTATATCTCTTTAACCCCCTCTTGTGAGGAGTGTCCGTCTGGGGTGCCTTTTCAATTTCCCATTTGTCACCGCTCGTTAAATGATTACGAGCAGAAAAAAAAGATGTGTAAAAGGAGCGTCGTATTGCGTCTGGGCATTTCAATGCAGCCATCCCCCCGGGCCCAGATAAGATACATCGAACGACCAGGGACCCTGATAACCATGTTCCCTCACCAGTGGGGGAAGGCATCCCGGCCAGCGGCCGCCATTGGGTTGGGAGAGAAACATCTCGGCGAACCTCCAAGCCCTCTTTTGGCTCGTATTTGAATTTAAATATTTCGGGGGACGGTAAAAATATTTCGGGGGACGGTCCAAACATTTCGGGGGACGGCGTCCCCCTGCGTCCCCCCCCAATCTCAGCCCTGCATAAAAGTGACCAAAAAAGTTGTTGGAACGCTTCGATTTTCAATTATTTTTATTCAGAAACCTTCCCTGGAGCGAGTAGATCAACTTGGTATAGTTTAATAGTTAATGTAGGTTCGAAAAGTTTAAAACTATAAAGGACATACATACAGACAGACATTCATTTTTATGTATATAGATATACTGATTTTTTATTTATATAGAGGGTCTAACTAATGTTAGAGGGAGTAAATGTATCTTCCTCTTTCGATCAACTGCCCCTCAGCTTCTTCCTTTCTCCCCTCCGAGTCTGCCAAAATCACGTGACCATTTTACTATCGTTGGTTCAGCAGTATATGATGGTTATTTTTCAACTGTTATTGAATATCCTCGTTAAAGGCGCAAATGACTTATGAAATTTCCCAACTTTTCAGGAGAGAACAAAAAACGTAAATTTCAGACGATTTTTTGGCCAAATTTTGACTCTAAGCGGGTCAAAAGGGATTCGCTGTGTCATGTTTCGCCTTAAACGATGTTATGTTGATTGTGTAAACATTTTTATGTTGATTTGTACTGGTATGTCCCTATGAAAGACTTGTTTTTGAGAAAATGTTTTGTATATATTTAAATTTCAAGCTTTTGAGTAACAGTCTTGCTTTTGTGTTTTTTTAGAACTGGGAAAAAATAACTTCTTACGTCGCAGAGAGGAAAACTATTTAGTTAATGCTTTTGTATAACTGAATGTATATATCTTACAAATTCTTTAATTTCTGTATTTATCAGATTAAAATATTCTGTTCGGTAGAGAATGAAAGGAATTCTAAAGAAAATAAATGATAAGGATTCTTATAGAGATCCAAAATCAATATAACTATCCAGATCTTTCAATAAAAAGAATGCTCATTTTTCTCGGTAGCAAAAAATGTTCAATTAACGAATCTTTACTCCTTAATGCTAAAAGTATTTTTCTTCGAATTGAATTTTCGAATACGTTCTTACGATAATTTTTAAGCATAATTTTCAATTAATTCCGCTTCATAGAAGCTAATTTTCAAAAACCCCTTTACAAAAATCCCCGAAAAAACGCTCATAAAACGCACTAAAGCTCACATCCTGTGATCTTTAATAGCAAATTACGCCTTTTTTCTCACTCTCAAATTAATCCACTCACAAGCGACGTCGTTACTTTTTCATTAAGGGTGCGTTTACATGGTTCTCTGTAAACGCGATGCGATTGCAGCAACGCGTAGAAAATTTCTTACTCATGATGACTACGTAGTACCGCTAAGTACCAATGGAAGGAGAACATTCTTCATTCCAACCCCGAAACTAAACTTCAGGAGGTTTAGCTGAAAATTATTCTTAAGGTGGTCCTCACGCTTTAAGTTTATATGATGTGTTTTAGAACGATTTTGTGCAGTATTTGAATCTGGGTATAATACTTAATGCAAAAATTTTGTAAAATGAAAATTTCACTCCAAAAAGTAGTGTTTAAATTTATGTAGGATCCTTTAGTTGCCACCCTAATAGGATCGGTCCTTATTGACTGCAGAATTCTTCAATGAAAAATCAGTATATCTATGAGCAAATTCATAGTTTTGTTTGTAATAAAGACAGGTTAACTCGATACAATTTTGAAAGTATGGCGGCAAACAGTTGTTTCCATTTTTACTGTTTAAAGTAAATATTCAGAAGGTTTTTTTTTGCATTTTCCCTGCCTTTTATACGGTCTTGCTCCATTCGCCCACGATAAGAAATTTTGTTGCAACGATCGCGTCGCTCTTACACCGCCATGTAAACTCTCCCTAATCGTGATCGCCTACCCTGGTGACGTTTTCTTCGTGAGATTTGCTACCCGATTCGGAGCCATGTAAAAAAAGCCTCTTTAGCAAAAAGTGTTACTCGAAAGCTTTTTAATTCATTAACAACTAGTGCATTAATTATGTGTTTTTTTATCTCTTCCCATATAGGTAAGCGTCTCACGGGACTGTTGCGTTTTTATGATGCTCATCTTCTCTCAATTCTGTATGAGGTAAGGGGCTGTAACGCTAACCACCCTATCGGATGCTTATTTATACATGTATTTTTTTCGCCCCGGCGTGTTGGGACGGCATGAATCATTTATTGACGGGGAGCGGTGCCCAAACACCTTGTTATGACTGTAGCGCCGAGGCTGCTGCTCAAATATTTACAAGGCAGTTTAGGCCGCGCTGTGATCCCATCTCCTTCGTAGAAAAACGAAAGGCTAGAGGGGCCGTGGATTGTTGTAGGGGCTGGTGGATCTGGTGAGAGTTGATATTCGTAAAAGTAAATATTCTTTCGCATTTAGAAGTTGAAATTTGAGTTTATTTTCAGTCTCGAAGGAAGAAGATTTAGTTTCTTAGGTCAATTTCCAGTATCAACAACATTGTTGGGTCAGTAGACAATACTTGGAAAACCAGAAATTGGCAGAAAATTTAGATTCCATCTGAATAGTCAGAAAGTAGTTGGAGGAAAATTGCTTACTTATGCTAAAAACCTAGAAAAATTCGTACAAGTCAGCGTCTCGTTTTTGACTCTTGAAAAGAAAAATAGGTACATTTTTCTAACATCATGTGTTTGATATATCCGAATAAGTAATAAATCCGAAAACTTCCATGGACAGCTAGTGTTTCCGCAGGAAAATTATTTGATTTTATCTTAGAAAAGTCTGGAAATTTTATTTCAAAAATTCTCTCTCAAAAACAAACTGTTTCATAGTTATTTATTGATTCAAATTTTTAAAAGTTATTGCAAAATGCTCAAGTAAATACGCTTTTATCTCAGCACTGGTTGGAACCTTCTTAACACTACGCTACAAACGCTTACAACATATTTAGAACACTTTTTTGTCACCAACAGAACTTTAGTTAGTGTTGCATCCTTATTTGTGTTTTGACAGTGTTCTGAATGTGTAAAAAGTGTTGCTACATCCAGAAATGTGGTACACAAATTGCGTTGAAAAATATATGTTGGGACAGAACACATTTGTTGTGTTTAATTTTTAGCAAAACTTTACAGCACTATATTTTAGAACATATTTCTGGATATCAACTCTTTTTTTAAGCGTATTCAGAACGCTTATTCACAAAGCCAGCAAGGTTTTTAATTTTTATACTTTGATATAATGCGCATGCGTCACAAAGAAATAACGTCTAATAATTGATAAGTTTTAATTGATTCATGCGCCATAAAACAATAATCAAACCAAACTAATAAGTTTTAAAGTTATTGAATCCCCGCTGGATAATATTTGATTAAAATTTCCAAAAAACAGCAATCGTCATATATTTATACAGGGTGTATCTGAAATGGTGCAACAAACTTTCAGGGATGATAATATTCATCAAGACGAACAAGAATCGGTATAGAAAGGGGGGTCCCAGACCAAATCCCAGGGAGTTAAAAATGGAGCGACACCCCAAAAAAATCATTGAAAAATTAAATTTGTTGAAGAACTACTATTGGTAAAAACTTAATTATGGTCTCAAAAATTGTGGTTTAATATCTTTAAAATTATCTCAAAAGTAATCACTTTAAAATTTGTTTTATTATGAAAAAAGTTTAAAAAACACAAAAATTGTGAAAAATCTGCCAAAACCTTATTTTGTATTTCGAAATCCTTTCTTTTGATTTGATAATCTGAAAGATCATAGTTGAAAACCCTTAAGTCCAAAGTTTCACGTAAATACAATCAATATTAAACGCTTGATTTCCTGTTAAAGTTTGTTTTTTGGGTGCTCAAGCAGTTTTCTAGAGCTGTTTCCAGAACGGCTGTTTACGCACGCAAAAAACAAACTTTAACAGGATATCAAGCTTTTAATATTGATTGTATTTACGTGAAACTTTGGACTTGAGGGTTTTCAACTATGATCTTTCAGATTATTAAATCAAAAGAAAGGATTTCGAAATACAAAATAAGGTTTTGGCAGATTTTTTACATTTTTTTAAACGTTTTTCATAATAAAACAAATTTTAAAGTGATTACTTTTGAGATAATTTTTAAGATGATATTAAACCACAATTTTTGAAACCATAATTAAGACCATAATTACCAATAGTAGTTCTTCTACAAATTGAATTTTTCAATGATTTTTTTGGGGTGTCGCTCCCTTTTTAACTCCCTGGGATTTGGTCTGGGACCCCCCTTTCTATACCGATTCTTGTTCGTCTTGATTTGTTGCACCATTTCAGATACACCCTGTATAACGACACTTTAGTTATTGTTTTAAAAAAGAACAAAACTAAAGTGTCGTTAATTTAAAGAAAAACGTTTTTTAATGTGTTGTGAGCATTTGCAACGTATGAAACTCTCCCGTGCTTCTCAACTATGATTCGATGTGCCCTCTATATGCCTTTCTCTCTCTACGATCTTCTATCCAGGAGCATCACTTATTGAAGGAAGATGCTGAGGAGCACAATCAAGCCTGGGATTGGGGGAAGGATCTCTTTTTTTTTCCGGGAAAATTGTGTCAGGCTTCATCTTTGAACATGATAAATATATTTTTTGGCGGTGGTCTGATGATGAATACTTGAGTAGGGATGACCGGATTTTTTGCTTTTTCTTCTCTTGACTCGGAGTGTAGTGGGATTTTCGTGTAGGGGTGTTTAACCTCTTTTTTTTTAGAGGGGGTGAAATTGAAGTGGGGTTTGTTTCAGGAGTGTAATGAAATAGATTGGGGGTGGGATTTCGTAGTTGATGAGGTGTTCTACCTCTTTATGGAGAAATTCGTGTTTTTAAAGAAATGCCTTCTTCCCAGTGATTAAGTTTTTGGTTTTTTTTCCGAATGCGGTTTTAGAAATCCTTTTTTTCGTTGGAGTGGTTACCTACTGATAAATTTTGTCGTAATTATCCATTCTAAATTTAAACTATCTTCTTTTACTTTAATTTATACTAGTTTATGTCTATGCTTATCATCCTCTCTCAACTTTTCATACTTAGGCTTATTTCCCTAAATATATGCCAGTTCTTTTTTAGTAATACCTGTTTTGTACATGCTCGACTTAAGCTATATTGGCACTTAACCCATTAACGCCCAAATTATTTTCGATCAAAGAAGAAAACTAGAACTTTAACCCATCCCTGTTACAAAATAAATCAAGCAAACGCAAAAAACACAGGGTATTAGAATTGAGGGATGTTTTCTCTTGCCATATGTGCAGTTTCGTTACTGTTGGGTGAATTTAAGGTAATTTAAGAGAGAATTTATGACCTTATATTCAGCGATCTAGAAATAGATCACTGGGGCGCTAATGGGTTAAACTAGTTTTAAGCCTTATGCCTAGTTCACACATAAAAAGTTAAGTGTTTTAGTGTTTAGCTTTGTGTCTTCCAATAAAAATTAAATAGGAAAGCTAAACTTGGATATTGATATAATTTATAAATTGCCTTTTAATTTAAGTAGTATTTTAGGTAAATATTTATAGCAAATTATAAAAACTAGTATCATTGTTTCTATTCATTTATAATTTTTATACTGAGAAAGAGTTGATACTTGCTGGAAACGGGCGTGGTCGTCGAATTGTTGTTTTTTCTCATTTTGTCACTTTTTATTCCCAGTTATTGTAACATGAATCAACAACCTTGGACTGTAAATAAGGTGTCGTCTTGTGAGTGGACATTGATAAAAACATTAAGAGTACAGATCCCCCTTTTTACCGAATCGTCACTGTCACTGATTACACCCATAACGAGTTAGGTTATAGTTAGAGCAGGGGGTTTGGGGGCAACTTTTACCATTAGCTTTTTACAGTTATTTGGATGTTGAAAATAGCGTATAAAATCGCTCACCGATTCTATCTCGATTTTTGATCTGGATTTTTTATCAATGTCCGCCCACAACACGATTTTTATATGACCGCTTACAACACGACACCGTAAATAATAGAAAAATAAGGTAAAATAATGGAGAATTGCAGCATCTCTTGAAATTCTAAATATTCAATTTTAAATTATTAAAAATTATCTCCCGATTCCAAAAATACACTTGTCTTTTCCCACAAATTTTTTTTAAGGTAATTAGGACATATTTTAATGCAGAAATTTCCTTAACAATGTGACGTCACATGTGCTCTTGGAAAGTTGGGAAACACCGTTTTCATCGAAACACTAGGCTGTAAAAAAACTAGAGCTCAGTCTTTCAAAGCGGGATGATAACAACAAGTGGGAGCAAGGCACATTTGACGTCACTAGCTGTTTCAGCTCAGACAGAAAATAAGCTATTTTTAATTGAAAATAACTTAAAATTTAGGGATATGAAAGGTAAATTAAAGTGTTTTTGGAGGTTTTAAGCCATTCTGAACACATTTATATTAAAAAAAATTGACTGCAATTATCCCTATACAATATGAACAGACACCACTTTTTCAATTCGATCGGGGGTGCATCAAGCGAAAGGGTTGAAAAACGATCCACTCAGGTGGGACACGCGTCCCCTCGATTTACAACGGCTCATATCGGCTCTTTTCTGCCCCGCGCACTATTGTGGCATATAAATCAGGCGATGGTCGTAAAGGCGGACATTACTACGCCGTCCGCTGACAGAAGGGTGTGATTATTTCGGCATCGAGTACAAGATGGTTTCCTCCATCCCCGTAAAAGAGCCACCTGTTCGCCAGTGACAACCGATGGCCACATAAATAGGTCTGAGCGCATCCCAGATCCCTCCCATAAAATGTTTACGATTCATAAAAATCGCCCCCCCCCCCTCTTGAGCTTCCGAGTTCGGACGGGGATTTTTTCTTCCCTTTCCAGGGAGGGCGGTGGGGATTTTTATTTGATTCCCGTTATGGAGTGCTGATGGACACTGGGTTTTATTCGTGTTAAAGTGGTGCTTCCCTCGTGTACCGGTAATTACGTGCCTCTCTTCACACCTTGAGAATGGAATTCCGTCATCTTGACAATTCTGTGAACGGAATTCCGTTATCTTGACTATTCTGTTAACGGAATTCCGTCTTCTTGAGAATTCTGGGAACGGAATTCCGTTATCTTGACAATTCTGTGAACGGAATTCCGTCCCGGGTATAATAAAATCGGGAACCGATCGGTAGCAATTTCTACTGAATTTCAAAAGTAAACTTGTATGTATGCTTTCCCCCCAAAAAATGCCAAGATCTTAACTTATTCTTACAGAGCTTAATATTTTTCTTCGGTGAAGTTTGTAATTCTTTTGTCATATAGAGAGTTTTTGTAACTATAATCACTGCCAAAGCAGTTTTTTTAGCGTTTTTAGCTGAATCTACTTTTTGACTTTTCGTTAAACAAAAACACAAGACTGACTAGGTAAAAGATTTACTAGAAATTTTTTAAGAGTGGCTAATTTATGTGATTTTATTCGATGATATCGTTCTAGCAAATCAATTTCAAAACTGACTGAGATAAACTTCTCGTTAGATGAGAGAAAAGTGTTACTATATGTGAATTTCACTGGATATTTGTTTGAAGTTGAATAAACCTTATATAACTCATAATGCTTTGCTATTAAATGTGTAGGTTTTGCAAATAGTTTTATTGTTTATGTATTTGATTTTATCCGCTAGGAGATCTCGTTTTGAGCGGACGACATAGTGAATATTTTTTGACATACCAAAAATTCTACCATGAAGGTTAAATTTGTTTTGACACCCTTACATACAATTTACAATCTTGTTTCGATTGAGGACCATTTTCCCGAAACGCCTCTTCCGCTTTTTTTTTTCGAACGAAACCGTGACTCTTTGGTCATTGAAATATTCACATTAAATCCTCTCTTTCCAGGGAGAACCTTTTAACAAATAACGTAAACGAATTCTGCCCCACAACCGTCTTAACAAAAAAACCTATCCAACAAATGGAAGAAAAGGCGGGCACCCCTATATCAGGGAAGAAGAGAAAAGCTTTTCCCGGGGAATAAAAAGAAAAAAGGCATCAGGAGTCTTCCCTCAATAGGAAAAGGGGAAACAAAAGACTGCGTGTTGCCACAGGAGAAAAAAAAAGAACAAAAATTAGCGCGAGGAGGAGATGGAAGGTGAAAAGGAGTGAAGTAATATGGTCACGTGGGAGGGATGGTCATTACGGGAGCCGCAAGAGCAGCTCGTGGACTAATCCTCCCCCCTAGGATCCGAGGGGTGTGTGTCCGCACGTTCGCCTCGAGAGGTGGGACACGTCGCTGGGAAATGGAGAAGCTAAAGCCTTCCGAAATTGGATAATACAGGGAAAATATAATAAAGAGGACTTGTGTAATAGGCTTCTGACAGGGTGAGGGGTTGGACCTGGGGAGGATGGTCTTCTTTTTTGGGGGGTGATTAGAAGCTTTTTTTTCTTCTGTACTTGCTGTTTGCGGGAATTTAATTTCTGAGCTGGTTTTGTGTGTGTGTGGATTTTCTCTTTCGCCTGTGAAAAGGTGTTTGGGGAGGTTATGTTTGCGATGGAAGGGTCGAGAGTTAAAGGTTCTTCTGCGGCAGGATTTCAATTTGGCTTTGCCTCACTTAAATTATTCGGTTAATGTTCGTCTACGTAAAAATTGTAAATTTCTTTAAGGTTGTAGGTAAATGATGAAAATCTCACTAGTATTTTTCCATTCCCAATAGAGTACTGAAATACGTTCTGTGGAAATTTTGCGTAGTTTCTCTTAGTAAGTACTTACATGTTATGAAACTTAACATAAAATCTCTCCCCTCTGCTTTTCCATTCCAAAAAAAACTTGTTACGAATGCTGAGATTTCTCGTGACAATCTCACCTACAACAAAAACAAGTTTGCATTCCGTGGACTTTCGCTGGAATTCCACTCATACAAAATTTAGAATAGATCTTGCACATAAATGCTCCCAATCCCTCTCAACTTTTTTCTTCTCTCAAGTTTACAACTCCTGCGAACAAAATCGACGCCAAACGTCTCTTTGATGTATTCATATATGCCTCCATATGTACACTTCATTGTAAGCTCTCTCGCACTATCTCGGGGAAGGAAAAATTATTCAGCCCTTTGTTGGGATTGGAGCATCTCCAGCCCGCTGTCCGACCGCCGACAGCGCCCTCTAAATCACC
This sequence comes from Tetragnatha versicolor, assembly GCA_024610705.1. NCBI lineage: Eukaryota > Metazoa > Arthropoda > Arachnida > Araneae > Tetragnathidae > Tetragnatha > Tetragnatha versicolor. Next base: position 2,552,823 of record JANDEH010000007.1, on the reverse strand, counting down.
CCCTCCGAATAAGAGTGATTTCTCCCGTGCTAATCCCTTTTTTTCCTTGCTGGATGCGGAGCGACGTGTGAAGATTGATAATTTCGGAGATCTATTCTCGCTGCTACAAAGACTAGTTTTTTTCTTTCTTGAGTATAAAAAAAGTGGCGAGCACATCGGAACTGGCGCTCCTCCTCATTTGTTAGCGTGCCGATTTGAAGAGGCAGATAAACATGTTTCAGTCGATGATCTTCTCTTACCTTTGAGTTGTAGTAGCTTAATTTTGATTTGGGGTTTGGAGTGGATTTGACTAGCGGCCATCATGCTGAGTGCGCTGCTTTGCCAAAGTAATCAATGAGGCGTTTTTGTGCTTTGTATCATTTCTTCTTCAGCTCGTGTAGACGGTTTTATTGCGCCTTGTCTGTCTTTTTAAAGTCCTCAGGGGAATATCTAAGAGCGTGGAATTTTTTTTATTTTGTACCTTGTCTTTCAACGTTCAGAAATGTGTCCTAGGATGTTTTTCATTCTCCCATTAAGTTTATTTCAAATTGAACTGTGTGAATGATATATTACCTTTACTTTACTTTATCGGTCTTCGTCCGCTATTTTCTTTCAATGTGTTGCATTTGAAAGTTTTGTTTCAATACGTAATGTTTGTTTAGTTATTTCTTAGGTGATTCTTTGCAATTTCTGATTACGAAAAAATGTTTACCCTACCTCTATTTTGAAAGAGTTTTCTTATTATTATGACTTACTAGGTCTCGAATGGGCAAAGAAGTCTTTTAAAGTTAGCAACAAATTTCCATAGACTTTATAGAGATTTGCCCAATGAAAAACTGTTCAAATTTTTAATCCGTATTTTTTAAACTTCCATTTAAAAATATGCAAACTCAACGATAGAAATTTATCTTTAAGAACCTTGTTTCTTTCTTAACATTTTTAACTATATTGAAGGCCATCATTTAACTTTTCAAGAAGTCCTAACCCATCATTGATCAAATTGTTTTGAAGAAAATCTTGTTCTCTTGATTTCTCTACTTGATGGACTGAAATGATCCCATGACTTAAAAAAATTCAGCGAGAGTAACTCTGGATTCACCATCCTCCTGGTTATCTCTCATTTCTTCCCACCTAATCCGCATCGCATCTACAGGAGCGGCTGGAGATAGACTCGTCGCTCGCAATCGCTAATCCCGGCGACTTTTTCGTTCCCATTTCTCACCTAACATTACAAATTCGACGAAGCGTTGAGACGCCTGCCAGAATGATTCACTCCTCGCGACATATTTGTTCCCACCGTGGACGCCTTCCAAAAGATTTTTCCTCGCTCTCTCCCTTTGGAATGCTTCTCGAGAACCCTGCTTGAATGGGGCTCTCATTAAAACGGCTGTAACGGCCGTCATTTTTGTCATCGTCGTGATTTAGTTTCGTCTCTTGGGGGTTTGAGGGTATTTTTCACGTCCCTGGGATAATTGAATTCCGGCGGTTTGAAGTGAGGTTTTGTTTTTGAGGAATTTCTCGAGGTTGAAGCGCAATTCCAACTGGATGGTGTGAGAATAATAATGTGCTATTGAAATGAGTGCGTCCATATTTAAATACCCAGTAGAGTCAGTTTGAAACGGAAGAATTTGAAGTATGCTAGCTTCCTTCCTTCTTGTGTATTTTCCATTGTTGTATCTTTTTCCAATAATAATTGCTGCTTGGTTATCCTGAAATAGGCATTATCTGTAAGCAAATTCCTGTGAAAGCCAGCTTGAGAACTCTGAACTATATAAGCAGCATTTCATAGGCTTTTACACTCTTAAGGAATCGTCTTATTTCAACGTAAACATATTTCAAGTTGAGAGAAGTAAAACTCTAGCGAATTTTTAACTTTTCTCAAATTTTAAGTTTATAACAATGCTTGCTCCATCCAGGGCTTTAAACAAAATGAATCCTTTAATTTTTACTTGGTGCCTTATTTAAATTTTCTCCTTCTTAAAAAGAAGTTCAAAATTCAGTGAAAAGGATGAATCTGGTATTAACGTTTACTCTTTTAATTTCAATCAAACTGAATGAAATAGCCCTTATAATTTTGATCTGCAAATAAATTTCAAGGTTATCTCTTATTTTTTGATGTTTCTGCCTGTCAAATGAGTTATAAAACTTGACTAACACCTTAATCATCTCACCTCTTTCTACATAGCATCAATCCTTCCAGCACTAAAAATGTGTTCCCTCACTTCTCTTAATTCTGGAACCCCCAAAAACCCTCCCCCCCGCAATAACAAGGGACCTCATAAGAAACGGGCCAAAAAAGAAGTTTCATAACAACGCGGGGGGGATGATCGCGGAGAACTGTCTCCTATCTCAGGAGGACGCATTCGAATCCACACCCCCAGGTGGTGTCACAACTTTAATTAGTTCTCTCGCTGGCGATGGCTGATTTATAGGGGGAGCTGTCTTCAGCCGCTGTATCCATAACTGCCCCTGGAAGCCCTCATATTTCAGTGGAAATGGGCCCCGCTGAGAGCATCCACCATTCTTTCCTTTATTATCTCCGCTCTCTTCGACGTTCTTTCTGTTGTTCTTTTTGCTTCTCCCTCGCTTTTCCGCACCTCCTCTCGAGATGGGGGGCTGCCAGAGGGATGGGTTGATGCATTTTTCTCCTCTGGGTGTCGGGATGTATCTCTACTGTAGTCTACTGTATCTCTACGGGTCTGTAGAGTATCCTTGTTTTCTCTTTGAACAGACGTATTCAGTTTGTTCTGTTGATGCGAATGTTTCTTGTAAGAAGGTTTTTTAATTTGTAAAGAAAGCGATACAGTCCTTTAAATTTGTTACTACATATAAACATGATCACAGTTAAATCGTTCTCCAAAGTACTGGGCTAATGCTTTTTTAAACAGCAACTGTAAGAAAGGGTCACTTATTTAACCGAAGTTGTTTTAAAGCAATTTCCTCAAAATCTCGTAATTTTAGCGTTTGTATCTTTATTCCCCTAGTCTGCTGTTGTATAATATTTTGTAACTTTAAAGTCCCAAAATTCCATTTTAAAAAAAAATTTTTTTACAAAATTTTAACCAAAACATGAACCTAACCTAACTCATTTTACTAAACTTTAACTTAATGATATAACACCTGAAGGGGCAATTATTGTTTTAATAACTTAAAAACTTACTGAAAATTGAAGCTAAACTGGTGGCATATTTGCCACCAAGGACAGTAGAGGGTTCAGTTGCGTAACTAATTATATCTAGTGCCAGCTCATCTAAAAAATTGATTAATTCCGTTAAAGGTTCCGCTTAATATCGCCAAGTTTTTATGAGCGCCATATATTCAAATATCGACAAATTTTTCTGATTTTTATTGATAAACTTAACAGTTATTGATCTAACTAAACATTTTAATCTATTAGTTTGAAATTATTTAGCAATTACTTCTACATTTAGTTGACCAAAAGAGCATGGCGGTATTTAGCGGGACCTTTAACGGAATTGAACCGTTTTTTGAGATAGAATGACTCCCACTGGTATCACCGCTATTGCTGCCTCATGAATGATTTTAAGCTTATAAATACTCTTCGTCTTCTAAAAAGTTAACAAAATTGAGTTAAGTTACTATGCGTCTAAAATCGACGAAAAGCAGGTCGGTGATTCTTTTGAACCAAATAAACATTAATGTAAAGAAACATGAAATTCCTAGACTTTCCCGTTCAGTAACTGAAAAAAAAATAATCCTCACACGACAAACATAAAGGTGCTAGATCCGTCCAAGAGACACACACCTCAATGCCAAGAAGGAGAGAGAGAGACTCTAAAATAAACCTCATACTTCTCAAACGCGAAATCAAGACACAGCTAAGATTGATTAGCGAATCCTAAGCTAACGTTAAACTAAACCAAGATGTATTTCTGGTTAGACCCGAATAGATGATGGAAAGAAAAAACCCTTCATTTCATCCTTTCAAATCAAAAGCCAAAAGGTGTCTGGCAGTGCATGAATGATCATCAGGGGGCCACAGTGGATCAGTTTCCGCTATCCTTTAGAAAAAGGTGCTTCATTCACTGGTAACAGCTGGATCCCACCTTCAACAAGGTTTTCTTCTCACTATTTATTAATAGCGACAGTGGAGGTTTTCACTCTCTTTCTTGTGACTCTCATTAGCAGATGAAAGCCTATCATTGTTGGGATGCACCGCAAGCCCTAGACGCTGATGTTGGGTTTTTGAGGTAGAAGTCAATTGTTGGGGACACACACACACACTGATGTGCTATTGTCTCTGTTGGGTGTCTCAACCGAGGAAACTGTTTCTGTGTTGATCTGTTGACTTGTCCTCTCTTAATAGTATGCAAGTATTTTAACTTGCTAAATTGAGATGTCTTAACAGCCATTGTTTGACCCCTTTACCATTATTCATCCCAAGAAAATTCCTTCGAACCTTAACCCACAGAGTACTAGAACAGAAAGTCCTTCGCCATAGGCACTAATGGAAATCGAAAAGTTGGATGGATATGGGGCAATTTTGGCGCTGCGATCGCATCTACGTCACGAGAGGCGGGGGAAAAAGCCCGATTGGTTGAGAAAAACTTTTTCCTTCTCCTTGGAAAATATAAGATTGAGTGACAGCCAATCAACGGTTTGGTTACCAAAATGTACTGCCGATCTCTCTGTCAATCATTTATAGTTCCTCGTGGCGCCCTCATATCCATCCAACTTTTGAATATATCGTTTTGGACCATCTGTTAGGATTTTTCTCTGTGCCTTAACCTTTAGATTTTCCGATTTTTCGGATCTCAAGCAAATCTACCAGAATTTTGGTCAATTTCTCATTGACCTAAGAATCTCTCAGCCGGACAAGAGACACCTATCAAAAACTGTACAACTGTTAAATCTTTAAAATATTTAGTTTTCCATCGCTACTTGTTGGGAATATTTTCGCTACTAAAATTCTGCTCTGTTTTTTTTATTTCGGCTGATATAAAGAGTAATTTTGCATTATTGCTGCATTCGTTAAAGGTATGAAAAACTATTTCATAGGGGTTACACCTTTTGGTAAGGAATTTTTTTTACTATGGCATTTGATTTTCCGTGTCACGTGAAGATCCAACTTGTTAAAAAATATTCTTGAGTTAATTCGAAAATTTCCTAGTAACCAACCCTTAACTTTTCTGTGAGTCACTTAAAATTTTTTTTAAGAACTACTGTTCCAAGCGCCAACCTAAGTAATAATGTTGGCACTGACGTACTATATTTATCTGGAGTTCCCACTCAAGTATCATTCGACTTCTTAATGGCCCTCGATTCACATCAAAAGTCGGATATTTTCTCGAATATAATCATCTTTGAAGGGTCGAATAAAAAGTGATCTCATTTCTCTTTCAAAAGGCCTTAATCGAGTTTCGACGACTTGAAGCGGCGGCATTTGCCCGTCGTGTCAATCCATTTGCGACACATTGTTTTCGTGTTTAGGCCCTGGTCAACTCTCAAATGACCGTCCGGCACGCTAGCCGGGGTGTGGCGACACCTGGCCTTCCCCCTATTGTCACATCTAAACAGTGCGACAAATTTTGATGGATGTCCGAGTGTGGATCGCCGCGCGGGCTTTCGGGTAATTATATTCCCATTTATGTCTAATGATGTCCCCAGGAGAAGAGGATTTTTCAATTGCGAGAACGATTTCTGAGTGGGTGGTTTGTCCTAATGATTTTTGGATAGAGGGACGTGATCTTCTTTTGAGGGGGTCTTTTGCGGCTGCGAATATTCGGTGGTTTTTCGGAGTTGTAATTGATGAAATTCGTTCGGATGAAGGTCAATACGTGATGTGTCTTGTGGTGGTGGGGCATTTCGGGGTAGAGAACTTATGTTCGTCGTATAAATTGTTGAATTATTTTTTTTAGCTTTTACGACTGTTAGGTTAAAATTTCTTTAAAAGTACCTTAAAATCTACAATGTAGACAACCGATACAATATCCTTACCCGCATGGAAATTAACCCTTTATGCCCCAAATTATTTTCCTCATCCAAAATATGTCAAGTTTACGTAACTGCAACTATAAGTAAACTAAATTTGACATTCTTCTTCTAGCCTTACAGCCTCTTGTGAGCCTTAGCTTGTCGCACAATTCCATTCCAGGCAGCTAGGGATCTTGCCTTTCCCTTCACAAATTTGGCATTATATGTCGAAAATGGGACGAATTTGGAACATTGGGAAGTGGGACTTACAAGTCCCGTCGGGACATAAGTGGTTAAATTGGAAAAAATGTTGCATTTTATTTATTACCTTTCCAATTTCTATACATTTTTCTCGTATTTTGAAAGTCTATTTTACTTGGAAACTAGTTGAAATTTGTTAAGAATTTTTATTGATAAGCGTCGTACCACTTTTAAGTTTGAAAAAATATTCATTCCTATATGGGATGTTCTTGACAATTTTTTGAAGTAGGTTTGAACTGAATGTTATGCCTACCATGATAAATTAGTTGAGAATATTCTATAATGGATCATGTTGTTAATCACCAAAATGTTGTTACAATCGTATCAGATCCATGGGACCAGGGACGTCAAAATAATATTTATAAATAGAGATATTATTGAAAAAAAGACATCGTCAATGGTAAAATTGATACATATAAAACGCTGGAAACTTAATATCCAAACAAGAGAGCTCTCGTTTTCTCACGCTGACACGTCTCCATTAATCGTTTGGGGCGTTCGATAATGCCGATGAAGGCGATCCATCGGTGCGGTTGTTCCCGCTGACAAATGACCGCCCTGATTGGCACAGGAGGGGATTTTTCAACCGCCCCGGCTCACGACCTGCGATTAATTTTTTCGCCTGCTTTCGGAAGGGGTTGTGTTGTCGGAATGCTTGAGTTGGTTTTAAAGTTGTGTGCTTAATCTCGGCTTTTGAAAGAGTTTGATTTTCGTTGAGAAGTCGAGTGAAGTCTTGAAGGCATATTGGTGTTTTATTTCGCATTTATTTTTCTATAAAAGCAAGTTTTACAATAAAGGGTTTAGTGGAAAGTGCTACTTGAAATTTTGAAAAATATTGAGTTATTGTTGTTGGGGTGAGTATAGTAATTTAAAATAAAATTTTGTCCGAACATCATCTTTAGGACCCTTGTCAGAGTTATCACCTGATCGTGAAAGGGTGAATAAAAGATTCAAAGGTACGAAACCAACGCGTTGTTTAGGCTTGTTGTATTGTGGTCATATTTTCATAGCCCGTTTCGTATCTTTTTCTATTTAAAAGTTTGTAACGTTGTTATAAATCCTTTAATCATATAGAGTGTCAGCAGCAAATTTACGGTTTTATTTCCATTCACAAGGAAGTTCATTTTAATTTCACTTTTAAACTCATTGAACAAAAAATACTACTAATTTATAGAAAGTCATTTAGTATTTTCATTTTTATATTGACCCCATTATATATGCATTTTCAAATGAACCTCAGGATTATGTATCTTAAAAAAATCCCTAACTCTCTTAGCTAGTTCCTCAAAAATGTGAGTGATCTTCATTTATATTAAGGCTTAATTCGCAAACTGACTCAAATTTTCTTGCGGGAAGAACACGATTTTATTTTGAATACCTTGATTAACTTTTTCAAACGATGAATTCGAATTAAATCCAACCATCTCCAAATTAAAGCACTCATCGAGTAACATTTTACTTGAACCTAATTTCCAAACCCAACCACTTCCTCATTTTTCTTCCGCATCCCACCAAATTATATTTGCGAAAAACCCAAGTGCACACTCGTCCTCTCAGCAGAACCCTTTCCGTCATAAAAGCCTTCGCAAAAACCCCGCATAGCTCCGTTGGTCTTGCTTAAATAAACATCTTTTGATATTGGTAATGCAAGAATACGATGTTCGCCTGCTCCCCAAACTAATTTCGAAAGGAGAAGGCCCCGGGTTATGGCGGGAAATAACTTTATTTTCGATGCCGAGAGAGAGAGAGGTTTGGTATTTTTCGCGTTCTCTGCAAGTAGCGTCGCTCGCACGGTATTGCACTTTCGGAAATGCTCTCTCGCTAGCAGGCAAATTTTCAATCAGTTGGCCTGCTGCCTAATTCAATAAATTGCAAGGATGGAGGTAGGGGAACAGAGAGAAGTTTGCGTTTCTGAGGGGGTTCTTCTAATTTATTGGGCGGTTATTCCCCCGCGTGTAATCTGTTGATCCGTTAGCTGGGTAGTTTGAGGTGAGATGTTTTTTAAGGGTATTTTTATTTTCTGGGAGTTGTGGATATTTGATGTGAGGGTAAACTAGATTTAGTTGTATCTTGTTGGATTGTTTTTTTTTATCTCGGAGGTATGAAAATAGTTTACTTTTGGGAAAAAGCTAATAGTATAATATTATTTTTAGTAGGATCAATGTTATTTACAGGGAAGAGATTTTTCACACTTTTAAAAAACTTTTCAACAAAAATTTTGGATTTTTAATGGAAAAAATTAGCTTTTCATCTGGAATTTTGAACTAAAAACTTCATATTTTTCGTTTTTGTGAATGTTCTTGGTTTATGAGGATATTTCCTTTGGTAAATTTTCATATCTGAGGCAGCTAAATAATTAAAATAATTAATAATAAAAATGTAATACTGTGAAATAGTTCAGTTTTACTTAGATGATGAACATCTTTTCACCATGAAGGTTTTGAACCAACTGGGGTATTGCGCAATAGATCTGTCTTCTGATAAACGAAATGGCTATTCCCGATTACAGCCATCCGGTCCAACGCGATCAGACGGAGTTTTATTCGCATCGCGATATGCCGGTTTGACGTCGGAAAAAAGGAATTTTTCGACACCAATAACTCCATTTTTGCAGATATGCCGGTTTGATTTTACAGCGACGATATGTTGTTTTGTTTTCTTTCTATTTATGGGGAAGAAGAAGGTTAGGAACATGCGACAGAACCGCATCGACGAAACCCAAATACATTTACTCCGAAAACGTTTTCTTCCTCGCTCGCATCTTACTCAAATATGTTATTTCTCTTTTTTAAAAAAAGAAATGAAACTTTCGAGTGCCAGTCGATTAGAGTTTGAACCACCTTAGAGAAAAAATAGAGAAGCTTATGCACCCACTTTCCGCTTCCAATTAATGCGACAGCTGAGGGGGGAGGGAAAACATTTCTGGGGAGAAAACGTGCCTCTTTCTCAGCACGTGCCATGATTAAGCGACCGGTCAAATCAAGAGGCAGTCACACCGCAATATTTCTTCTTCTCTTTCTAATTTAAAAAACTTACTTTTCTCTCTCTACATGGGGAGGGGAGGGGGGACTTCGCAATAAAGGGGCAAAAGAGTGGATTCCTAAAATTAAATTGTTTGCGGGGGCAAGAGAAAATTGAAAAACAACTCCTTCGGCGATTTGCATATTTCCGTGCGCGCGAGAGTTGGTTCGTGTCGAAGTCTTTCTTGTCCGCGTTAGTTGGTGGGGGGGGGAACGCTTAACTTCTTTCCTCATTTGTTTTTGCTCCAGGTTTCTATCTGGATCTCTCCCGCAAATGAGAAAAGCTGCGTTTCTTTTGCCGTATCACCAGGGGTAATATTTAATCCTCTGGGCGGTGTTTTCTCTGAGCGGTTTTGAAATGACTTCGAGGCCTTTCTTTCTTTTTTCGCGGGGTTCTTCTGTAAATGTGAGGAATGGGAAATCTTGTGTAGTATTTACTCTTAGATTGTTTTGCGCTCGAAAGAGGCATTTCTATTATGTGATGGTGCTTTCCTTACTGAAAGGGAACTATATACAGCTATGTCTGTTAACAAACACACCTTATTTCAGAAGTATTATCGTAATTCGTAAGTATTCTTTTTTGTTTCATACACTCTTAAAACGAATGTATCAAAATTGAGTAAAAAGTACTCAAAAAGGCTCCGATCCAATAAGTACTCAAATTTAAATACATGAATATACTCATTTCTGGAAATGTGCATACTCAAAAATGAAACATGGTGAGCTCATTTTTGAGTTCAAGCTCAAGATGTTTCATTTTTGAGTATGCACATTTTCAGAAATGAGTATATTCATGTATTCAAATTTGAGTACTTATTGGATCGGAGCCTTTTTGAGTACTTTTTACTCAATTTTGATACATTCGTTTTAAGAGTGTACTGTTTAAAAGGTAATATTTTCAACTATTCTTTTACATATGTTTGTAGCCAAAAACTTATAATTAATAGGGATTTCTAAATTTTTTAAGGAACATTAGACGTTGTAAAGCTAGATAAACTTATGAAAATGATGTTTTTCTCGCCTTTACTTCAATAGCTTACCTTTAAATCAATAATTATTGAATGCCACTTTTCATGAATATTTATTCATTTTGAATATATATTCATTGAATATATATTCATGAATATATATTTGAATATATATTCATTCATGAATATAATTTTTTCTCTTATCCTTAAACTAATATATCAATTAAGTGTTGTGAAATAGTGTTAGGTAACCCAATCCATCCCCAACCTATCAGTTTATAGGGTTATGTTACAGCACTGAATTGAGAACACTTTTTGTCTTCAAAGGAACACCACTGTATGTTGCGATGGAAAATATGTTCCTAAAATTTAGTGATTTACTGTTAAAAATCTGAACACTTGTCTTGAATTTTTTGATCGAAACCATATCAAAACGAAATTTTCTTCCCCTAATTTTAAGCAACACATTTATAGCGCTATTTTTGGAATAGTAGTTGGATTAGCGTTTAAGTGTTCTAGGTAACGACACAAACTAAAGTGTAAATTCTTCAATACATTATGAGCGTTTCCAATGCATTGTATCCATATCCATTGACCTCGGCTGCTTGATTTCACCTTTTCCTTTACTTATCAGGGTTGCTTGATTTAAATCAACTTGATTTAAATCACGATTTAAATCATGATTTAAATCACTTGATTTTTTTAATAAAAATCATTGATTTAAATCAAAAATGTTAAACTGACAAAATTTAAATAAAAAATTAGCTGTATGCTTTAAAATATGCTGGATATGTAACTGGGAAATAGGTTTAGGTTACTCTACATAAAATTGCCTGCAATTTCAATAACAAAATGTACTACCAATAACAAAAATATTTATGAAAAAAAGGGGGTAAGTAGCAGGGTTTGGAATCAAAAATTGTACAAACTAAACAAGAATTAAAATCTTTAAAATTTTATTTATCTGATACATCAACTTTTTAAAATACAAGCATGTGAATGATTTTTATCGAAAAAGCTTCCTTTTATAGTTTTAGTCATGTTTTCCAAACTAGTTTTAGTCATGTTTTCTAAACTATTGTTTCTTTTACATAACTACAGATAATAGAGCTTTATTCTCTGGGACTGTCAATAAGTTGCTTATTTGATTATATTTTTATGACTAATTATTATTTTATAGAAATAAATACATAATACTTTTAGTAATATTAATTTAACTGAATTATTATAATTAAAAGATTAATTAATATTTTTACACAAAAACAAAGCAAATTTTTTAAGAAATCACCCTTACAATTCCTTTTATAGCTAATATTGATTTCACAATTGGGCAAGAATAGTTATAGAAAGAAGGATAAAAGTTTGAGTAACTGATAGTTTGTTCATTCACCATTTTAGGATGGATTTGGGCATCTCACCATGAAATGGCAGCTGACTGCTTCCCTTAATTAATTCCAATTAATTAATGCATAAATAGATTAAAATTGGGATATTAAGTAATGCTAAACTAATATATCACATTGAAATTACAATATCAGTAAATTTTTAATTAGTTTCGAGAAGTTCAGAGCTAGTAATTCATTTAAATCAAAAAAGTCTGATTTAAATCAAAAAAATCCGATTTAAATCAAATAAATCCGATTTTTTTGATTTTTTAAAAAAAATCAAAAAAATCAGCAACCCTGTTACTTATTCCGTATCCCGACTTTGTGTCTCATTCGCTGCCAGCACTAGCGGATCCAGGGGGGCTAGGGGGCTCATGCCCCCCCCAAATGAAAAGTTTTACTCTATATAATATGGCATTTTATGCACCAAATTGAGTTAAAACCCTGTTATTTTGAGGTCAAATTTTGAAATATTTTATGGGGGAAGACCCCCTTGCCACTTGTAACTCTGATTACAACTACATTTTACTAGTAAGTTTGTGTCAAAACGCAAAAAATCTGTATCCGAAATTCGGATTAAGCGTACCAAAAGGAGTAAAAAAAGTGGGGTTTTTGACTTAAATTGCAACAGATTTTCTGGGGGACCCCAGACTCCCCTTTCGGAAGTTGGAGTTGGACATTTCACTTCCTTTTCCGGATTAATATTAACAAGAAGATTCAATTGGATAAGGAAAATTCTTAGCCCCCCCCAAAAACCAAATCCTGGATCCGCCACTGGCTACCAGGTTAATTACGGATCCTGTTCCTATCTATGGAAAAGTTATCTATGTCCCTGTTCATATTAAAAAGCCATGAAGTGTTAATTTGAAGAAAAAAAGTTAGTTAAATACATTGTAAGCGTTTCCAATGCATTGTATCCATTGACCTCAGCTGCTTGATTCCGCCTTCACTCATTCAGAGACTCCAAGTACTACGGATTCTCCTTAGTTTCTACGGTTGTTGTTCTTGTACTACGGATTACGGAAATCACGAAGGAAACTACGGAAAGTCTCCCAATGATCTAGCGGGGTTCATTTCAGAAAAAAATGCTGATATGATGCAGCAACAGTGGTATTACGGTACAGACTGGACTGAAAATCTAATTGCATTGCATATAAAAAGCTAGCACATCATTGCTAATAGAAGGTCTTGTGTAGGCTTTTAATCCTGCAAATGTTTTACTTTAACAAAAATAAGATCTTTCTCTCCCTATTATTAACTCCCATTTTCGAAATTCGGGGCGAAAATATCTTTAAGACAATAAAGTTGTTTAAACAATCCAAAAATGTGCCAATTGGGTGAGGCATATTCTGGTTTTTAGAATTCCGGATAAAGGGTTCATTGCGTACTACGGAAAAAATTAGTTGGAGTCTCTGCCCATTCCGTATCCCGACCTTATGTGTCTCATTGGCTGCCAGGCGGCTCTCTCCTGATTAGGCAAAAAGGCCGTTTGTGTCCCCCGTTATTTGTCGGACGCTGGTCAGCGGCGAGATTAGTGCTGTCGCCCCGTCCTCCTCACTTCCGACCGTCTCGCGGGGGTGGTCTAATTGTGAGGCATTCGCTTACTTCTGCGTCCGGAGAACTAATGGGATTCCTCACTGCTGCCTGATTTGGGTAATTCTTTCTTGAATCAGTCTTCAGAACAGAAGATTGTAGTCATCTCATCAATTCTGTTTTTCCGGACAAAAATTGAGGCCCTTTTGCCTCCCCTTCACAAAAATTCCCCCTCTTTAAATCTGCCCCTTCACACAAATAAATTCATTAAAACGCCCCTTTCACGAAATTCAAATTAGCTTTATGATAATTTCCTTCTAGAAAACATTCACAAAATATTTGAATTTTTCACGATTTTCTTGGTTTGCGATTCAATTTTACTTTTACACACTCATCTGCTGACTATCCCTGCTTCAATTTTTCACAAAAACAATTTATTTTTCACAAAAAGTAATGAAATAGGCCCCAAAATATAAAATCTGGGTCTACCCCTGGCAGTGTATTTAAAAGATGTCGATAAGAAATAGATGGGATTACATGTGTGAAACTATTTTTCTGCTATTTATCTAGCGATGACTCTAATCATCGTAGATTTAGATTTCTTCACAAGCCCTTGTTTAGCTTTCGCATGTTTAACTCCACTTTCAGCCATAATTTATGCCTTAGTTTTTTTTGTCAAGCATACAATTTTATATGAAAACATCATTAGTTAAAACTTGTATTTATGTATATTTTCTCTTTCAAAATGGGACACTTTTAGTATACCAATTTAATTTTTTTCGTATGGTCTCTAAACTCTAAAAGAACCTGTTAACATCCGTTTACCTGATGATCATTTAGCTGTTTAAGGGATCATCTTAGATACTTATTATTGCTTTATCTTTACACTGTTGTATACTGCGATCTAACTGATCTACATTTAGCAATAATTGTCTTCTCCCTAATTTTTGTCAAATAAAATATAATATTTTAGTTATATGCCCTTGTGATAGGATACTCTTTGAAGATTTAAAAAATATATATATATTCTTTCATGTTATCTTATGATACAAAATATAGAGAAGAAGAGGATTGAGAGGGATCTAGGAAAACTAATAATCTTTTCTTTTGACCAATATATTCTGAAAGCTCTTAACTCTTTATTTCCCTTTTGTCTTCTTCTTTCTGCTGTTTTTTTCCCTGTTACCGATAGGATTTGTGAGTTGGTATGTAATCTTTAGGAGAAGAATAGAGTAGATTTCGTTCAAAGGTTAAGCTCTCTCTGGACAACTCTAATCTTTTTTGAGTTTTGATTGCATTTCTGAATACGTCAGATTGTGTTTATACCTTTTTCCTCTACATTATAACAACTTTGATTTCCGCTAAGAAACCTGGATATAGGTTAAAAGGTTGAATCCTTCGCATTTTTTTCTCATTTGAACCTTTAACTCCATCGGTTACAGAGCTGTCATTAAAGTGTCACTTACGATTCAAACACTCAAAGAAAGGTTCATTGCGGTTATGTATGACTGAAGTTCTTCGTAGGTATTTTTGAAGCATTTTTCAGTTTCTTCCTTTTTGCAAGTTTTCTCTTTAAATAAATTTTATTGAAGTTTCTTAATTCTTTTGGCTATAACATTGTGGTTGTATTTACTAGAAGTATCTCGTAATTTTTTTCCTTTTTGTGTATAACAACAACAATTTATTAGCAATAGTTAATTTCAGTTTACAGAAGAGAGGAAAAAAACATCAGGAACTATTAATTTGACACTAAGGGGTATTATAACTGGGGTATAATTAACTGTATGTAAAATTGTAGATCTGCTAGATTATGTGGTTTTTAATGACTGTATCTCTGACTGTCTATTTCTGCTTTGATTGCACATACACCAATTTTCAGTCTATTGTTCGGCCTTCAAGTTTTGCACTTACTCCATTCCAGTACTTAACTAGCTATCCGGACCATTTTCCCAAAGGCAGTGCATGGTCGGTCAGTCTCCAAGTGCTAAAACCAGCCAAGCAGTCAACCTAAATGGAGTGTGTTCTTTTCTAATAAAGACCTCCAAAGTCGTGATTGACATCAATTCCGCCTTTTCGGCGAGAAGCAAACGATCTCAAAAACCAACTACTACACTTAAACTCATTTGCATTTTACCATGTTTAAGCATCCTTGAATTACGATCCCAATAATAGTGATTCCCACGGATTCAGATTCCTCGGAAGCCCATAAAACCCCCTGGAAATTGATTCCCGCTGTCGGCCGCCGAATGTGATGAAGTGGTTTTAAGCGACGATTGGTCCTACCGCTCTTAAAAAATCCACCTCATCGGCCCATTGAGTCTGCTCTTGGAAACACGGTGCTCAATATCTCCGTATTGAAATCTGTTCTATTTTAATGGGCTACTTGTGGATGCTTGGGCCGTTCTGAGAGGTGTGTGCTCGGGCCTTTTATCTCGATCAGACGGCGGAAAATTATGCCCTTTTAAATGATTCGGAAGCGAGATCGAACTGTGACGGCGGCACTCCCTCATCGGTTCACAGGTGGTTTCAACAACAGGAAGCTTTTGTGCCGGACTTGCTTGCTTGTTGGTGAGAGAAAAATATAATATGGAGGTTCAATATACTCGGGTTGGTTAGAGCAGGGGTTCTCAAACTTTTTCAGCCGCGGCACCCCTAGCGAGCTAAAAAATATTCGGGGCACCCCTCAAAAATGGTTCAAATTTTTTTGGATGTAGTATATTTAATAGTTATTTTTTGTTAAGTAGAATTTGTGTTAAAAAGGAATTTTATGTAAGAGAGGTTGCAAAAAGCTCAAAGTATCAAAGGGGGGTCTGGGGGTCCACCCCCAGAAAAATTTTTGAAAGTTGACTATAAAAGACAGGTTTTAAGTAGTTTTAGCACACCTATTCCAAAATTTATATTTACATTTTTAGCAGGATTTTCATTTTGATAAACTGAGTATAGTAAAAAAACTTGTGAATAAATAATAAAGTTTCAAGTAAAAAGAGGGATGTGGAGGTAACCCCCCCAAAAATTTTGGAAATTTAACCCTAAAAACAGGGCCTACCTTGGTTTTTGTATACACCTACTCCGAATTTCGGGCATGTATTTTTAGGTAGGATTTGGATTTTGATGAACTTATAAAAAGTTTTGAATAATAAAGCTTTGAAAGGGGGGTTAGGGGTTTCTCCCCCAGAATCCTTTTGAAGCTAAAAATCAGGATTTTAACATGTTTTGGTAGACCAAGTCTTAGTTTCGGTGGGACAGGGCACTCTCGGCCCCCATATACGCCGTTCCATACTCTTTTCAAATTTCCAGCAAAATTTTTTTTTATTTTTGTACAACTGCAGTTTCACCAAATGAAAAAGAGAATAGGTATGTATTAGTCCCTTTTTCTGTGAAAAGCAGTGTTTTGATCGTTTATTTTGTGTAAGCAATAAAAAGATATTTGGCATTTTACGAACGCAAGAATATGAGGAAAAGAGTGAAAAAGTAGGATAATATGCACTGTTCAAGATTTGTTCCATAATTAAAATTTCGGTATTTTTTTTGCAACTTTTCTTGGTTATTGTCGCGGCACCCCTGGCATACCCTCGCGGCACCCCAGGGTGCCGCGGAACACAGTTTGAGAACCTCTGGGTTAGAGGAACCGCTTGTTTTAAGCTCAATTTGTATTCAGAGAGAAGGGTTGGATCTTTAAGTGTAATATCATTGTAATTTTTACATGGATAAGGGATTATTCATGTCTATTTTGCTGTAGCCCTTGCTTTGTCATTGTTTTTTTGTCCGTAAGTTGTATGTTATTGGAACAGTTAGTGTTATGGGGTAGTAAGTTCAAACTAGTACAAGCTAGATCAGGCATGGCCAACCCGCGGCCCGTGAATCTCTCCAAAAAGTAGCTTCAAAACACTTTTCAGCACACTAAAATTCTAAATTTTTTCGGGGGAGAACCCCCGACCCTCCATATACCTCTTAGATCAGGCTTTACCAACCCGCGGCCCGCATGCGGCCCATTTTGAAGTAATTTTGTGGTCCGCAAGAATTTTTTTTAGTCAAAAGTTAGTGTCTTAGGGTAAGTTAAGGCTCCCCAAATTCGGACAAAGTGTACCAAAACACATTAAAGTCTGTTAATTAGAGTCGTATTTCCAAAAATTTTTCTGGGGGTGGACCCCCAGATCCCCCGTTAGTACTAGGAACTCTATTGTTCACAACTTTTTAGGATATTAGTTCAGTCAGGTGCAAATCCCAACTAAAAATATAATTTAATTTATACATTGAACCAATTAAATATGCATGGGGGCATGAGAGGAAGATTTATGTGTACTTTTCCCCGATGCAAAAATCTAGCTGCAATTTTTAGAGAAAATTTGGGTCCTCCCGAAATAAATTTCTATAAGCGCCACAGGCTCCTTACAGTTTCGAGTGATTCCAAGTGTTTTTAACGGCACCTGTTTAGTTCCTATGGATATACTACAGAAGGCATTCTTGGGGTTGCTCCTTAAGGTAAATTTAAATGAATATTTGATTTAGGAAACTGTCAAACTAAGCAAAGAAACTCCCTAATTTATATACCTAATTTATTCAATTTACTTCACTGTCATTCTGTGCACCTAATATCCTAAAATTTTATATGCGGCCCGCGAAAGTATTGTGGTTTTCCAAAGTGGCCCTCAACAACATTTGGATTGGCCACCCCTGAGCTAGATAGTCGATATATGTTTTGCAAAAAAATTACCTGATTATATGCAATTTTAAGCATATATTTTATCAAAAATTAAAGTTAATTTTAAAAGACTTTACCTTTGGTTTTACTTTGATTTAGTTGCGGTACTTAAAATAAAATTCGATGCTAACTTTTTTGATCCGGAAATAGAAAAAGGAGATTAAAATCTGTTATTTGTAGTATCTAATCTAGAATAAATGGTATGTAATAAATGGGAAAAGGCCAATTTCATAATATATTGTAATTGATTAGCATCTTACACAAATCATGTACTTGAAAACTATTTTTATTTGGAATTGTGTTCATAGAAATGCTTTCTTCATCACTGGATAAATGGTTCTATAATATATTTTCTAATAACTTTTTATTAGAACAACCTATAATATACTACCAAATAATCACCTCAAATTCTCAATCGCCTGAAATTAGCTAGCCCCTATTCGTCTAAACTCCTTTATTGAAGAACAAATCTTCCTATTCGAACAAACGAGCTTCTAAATACAACACCACATTCACATAAATAGCAAAATGGGATTCTCCCACCAAGAAAAATGTTATGAAATTAAAATCAACAACCCAATTAACACCCTAATCCTTCCCCTTACCTTCTAATAACCTTAATTCCATTTTCTCCACCACACTCTATTTACCTCCCCGAACAGAACCGCACGTTCTTCTCCTCTCCCTCCCTAATCGAATTAAAACCCCAAAAGAAAATCACCCTCCCCCACGAATTTTTCCCGAGTCCTATTCCTCGCGAAATTGAATCAAGGCGCCTTTTCTTTCAATCATATCGTCTTGATTGTGTTCAATTAAGGCGCTTTAGGCGCTCATTTAACCGTCCTAAATCACTCAGACGCCGTAATGAGTGGCGCCTCTTAGGTTTTAATTCGCTAAATTTCGCCTTAAATATCACCCGGGCATCGATATCGGAAGTTACCTGTATATACTCTGTTCATTTAGAATTGGCGCCTGAGACGTAATGTATTAGAAACAGTTACAAAAACTGTAATTATCATCGAAAATTTTTTCTTGTGCAATAACAAGGCAGCCGAAACTGAAGTAGTTAAAATACTGTGAAAAAATCGGTCCCTGAAGTTGTGTGATGGGCGTTATTGATCCTGTTTCAGGCGCCAATTCTAAATGAACAGACTATAATTGCTATTGCTCTAAACTGCTCACAACACATTTGAGAACACTTTATTAACAACACTTAAGCTTGTGTTGTTGGACAGAACACTTGAGCACTATGGTGTTGCGATAGTTATCCGAATATGTTTAAAAAGTGTTGATGATGTTGCTAAAAATTGCATAGATGGAAAATGTGATCTTATAGTAGTATTTCATTCTAAATCTAGAACACAATCTGATTCTTAACACACATTTTAAGAACTTATTTTCATCCCAACATGCTTTACAACTCTATTAACACTTACATGGATAGCAACACTTTTCATTATTCAGAACACTGACGCAACAAATGTGTTCTAGCTAGCTACGCAAACTAAAGTGTTTCTAATTTGAAGAGACAAAAAAAGTGTTCTTAAATGGGTTCTGAGCGTTTGCCGTGTAGCTTCTCCCTTCCTCTCTAGTGGCCTTATCCCATTTTTCGGAAAACTTTTATTCCTTTTTTTTTCAGGTGTATTCGATCGGCAATTATGCAATTGCATCTTCTCTAGGTTGATATTTTATTGCTCCTTTGATTGTGCTTTAGAAGAGGTGTCGTGGGATTTCCTAAATCTTCCTATGAGCTTTATTTTCGTTATTTTGTGCTTAAAACTACTTTAGGTAGGTCTTGAGGACTCTAATTATGGGTTTTTAATGATTTTTTTGTGTGGGATATTTCTTAAGAGCGATGTGTTAGATTGCTCCTATGGGTGTTAAAGGTCTTTAATTGATTTTATTCAAAAAATTTATGATCTGTTTCGCATTTAACTTTTATTTGTAAGATATCTTTAATTTACTCAGAATACAACTTTTAGTAAATAAAATTCGAAAAATATTACCGAAACTTGATCGACCTGTTTTTGGAGATAAAGTGGTTGATAATTCGCTTTTTTCGGTTTCGTTATAATTTCCGCTAAATATCGCCATCTCTTTCGAACGCTCAATATTCAAATGTAAACAAATTTTTCTAATTTTTAGCGATAAACTGAACAGTTATAGATCTAATTTAACATTTTAATCTATGAGTTTGAAATTATTTAGCAATATTTATACTTATAGTGTCCAAAAGAGATAGGCGATATTTAGCGGGGGAACTATAACCCCTTTTTTCTTATGAAAGCTTTCAAATAATGGGGATTCAAACGTTATATGCAAGAGTCACATTTTGTCCAGCATTTTTTTACTTAGCGTCGAAAAGTCATTTTTCTACTAAATCCCAAGTTTTAAATCGAGTAGCACTGAGTTGCTAGTAGTAGTATTCAACTGAATAGTATCATGATATTTCAGAGTTATCAGTCCTCCCATATAAAAACCCAAGGATTTGAGAATCAGAAACTTATTTGAGGAAGAGGTATTTGATTCCCCTTTTCGCAATTGCCTTTCATTTCAGGCCCCATATCCCCCTCGACTGTATCGGGCCCGAGTACACACCGTTCAAATAAAAGTGGGAGTCATTTAAAATATCTCATCGTACTTTATCTTCTCGTCGTCACATTCCTGCCCCCGACTTTACACAGCCTATTTCTTCAGTTTCGATTCTCGAAAAAAAAATATTTTTTACTCCCTTACCGACTTTTTTTCCTCCCACTTCCTTTCCTCCGTAGTAGATATGGCTCTCGATGTGTTCTGCAAATAATTTCGCCGCTGCCACATGGCCTCTTTCCCTGTGGGAAAGAATATATTGCCTCCCGGCGTAAATAATTTTTTCCCGCCTGATATACGTTATCAAGCCGCGGAGTGCTGGAGAAAAAAAAATAAAGTGATAACGGTTTCTTATAAGTCGCCCTGGAAATATGCGCGTTGAAAAGATGCAAGGGGAGGAATCGAATGCAGAAGTCGGAGATTCGAATTTTGCCTCAGACTCTTAAAAATTGGGGGCTGGAATTTTGTCTCATTGAAGGTGAAATGCAATAGCTGTTCATTCTGGTATGATATATCCCCTTTTAGGGTTTCTGGAGATTTATCTTTTAAAAGTGTGTGACATTGTGTCTATTTTGATGTTGTATTCTTCTGTGAGGTAACAGAAGATGTGTGAAGTGTTATACAAATTCTTGCGCAATAGAATTTGCTCAGCATCGCATAAAATCGAATCTAGGATTCTTGTCTGGCTGGGCTGAGGTTCCAAAAACGTTTCTGTAGCCTTATAACTAGGGCTAGGATTTATATGTAATTACATGTTTGTTCAGGAATCTGATATCAATATGTGCTCTAGCTCTTGAATTCTATACGTTTTAAAAGATTTTGAATCGATTAAGACCATGTTTATTTTACATATTTTCACATATTTCGGTTTATTTACATATTTTTACATATTCAACCTATAACTACATATTTTTATTACATATTTATCTATTTTCAAATTTTTCAAAAATAATCACACGTTTGACCCATTTTCAAATTAAAGTAATCCATAAAATGAAATACACATTCAAATTGTAGTTAAAATTAGTGCACCCAATGCTGAATTTAACTTTTTAATAGGGTGTGAAGTCGGGATTGTCAGATGAAACGTGTCAGGCGCTCCAAGAAGGGAAGTAGACACATGGTTTTCGTTTTTTTCTTGCGACAAGACAGCAAAATAACATGAGTTGTCGGCAGCAAAATAACATGAGTTGTCGGCAAATGGCGAAAACCACCTTTCCCTACTATGTGCTTGCGTAATATTTAAAGAGCCCCTTTAAAAAATTACTTAACATTTTCTTTTTATTATTACATATTTGACATTTTTTATTACATATTTTGCTAAAATAAACACATATTATATGTACATATTTTGGATTTTTAATTACATATAAATCACAGCCCTACTTATAACTGTTCAAATTTTAGAAGTTAGTTGTTGTTATCATATCATATTCATGAAATTCAGTGATTCAGATCGAATAAGCAAAGATATTTGTAATAAAAATCTATAAATCGGTTATTAGTGAAGTGGATGAATCGCCCATTGCCACTGGATCCGCCCCTTATATTACATGAATTACATACCTCTGGATACCCAGTGAAATGCTTAGTAAAACGTGGCTATTAAATTTTTTCTCATTGAATTAAAGAGAAAAGTTACAAATCAAGTTTTTATACGATATTACAGGTTGAAGATTCAAGCGCTTTCACTTCATATCTTCTTATTCATATTGCCCCGACAATAATAAACAGGGTTCCCACGGTCCTTAAAAGTCCTTGAATTTTTTAAGGCTAAATTTAGGTACTTGAAAGTCCTTGAAAAACGTTCTAGGTCCTGGAAAAATGACTTAGGTCCTTGAATTTTCACTCAGCCTCTAATCGAACTTAGTTTTTTCAGATCTTTCTCAGTTTTTTTCTTGAAATTTTCTTTAAAACTACTCTAATGAACATAACTTGCAGCCACTTTTACAAACTGACAGTGAAGAGCAACTTCTCCACTCGTTCCGATTGTATGCGGGTAAAATAACTTGTCTTGAAATACGACTAATTTTTAAATGTCTGCGAAAAAGGTCCTTGAAAAGTTCTTGAAAGTCCTTGATTTTCAATGTTTTCAAAGAGTGGGAACCATGATAAATTTTATGTACTGCTCTAAAGGGACATCCAAATAAAACAAGCACTTCATCTCATTTGTGCACTCTCCCATCGTTTCAATTCCCATCATATCACAACCCCTCTCTGGGAAAAATTGGATTCGCCTTTTTATCGAATTACCGACTCCCGCAATCAAGCGTCATTGTGGGGGGAACAAAAACCTCCAATACTGTTAAACCGAGGAATAATAATTGGTATTCTCAACCCTCCCATCCACCGTCGAATTCGATTTCCTCCTCGATTTGGCGCCTTCTTGGCGACCCCGCTCGGCATTTATTTGCATCCCCTACAAACTCGAATCTTGTTTTGGACTCATTAGATTCATCAACAGGGCCCTTGTGATAAAAGAGCCGAAATTCCCCACTCGGTGGATATACCCCCTTTATGATGGGTGTATAGATAGAGAACCAACCCTCTTTGCATTCCCGGCTTTAAAGTTGTCCCTTGATTAATTCGGTGGTGCCCCCCGCTCTTGTTTAACGTTAAAAGTTTTCTCGCCGTCTCCTTCAATGCCTGTTTCATTAGGAGTTCTTTTTCGGAGGCTAATTTTGATCCATTGAGCTTCTTTTGAGGGGGGGGTTTCTTCCCGCTCTCTGATGCGGATCGCTTCGCCTTTGTTTTGGGGTAAATAGTTTCTTTGCGCTGCTGCTGTGAATAGTTTGCGGTAATGAGTATTCTTTCGAGGGTGTTTAGGAGGAGGGGGTCTTATGGAATTACCGGTTTGCTGGTGATTTATTTGGCCCGTTAATGTTTCGCGTTCGGTTGATGTGGTGAGGAAGCTTTTACCGTTCTTTAATATTTTGATTTGATTGAATTTGAATTCAAGTCGTGTTATTGCGATTGCGTTTTGTACTCGAATCACGATGTGGGTTTTTTTGCTCTCCTGATTATCATAATTAATTTTTATGCATCTTTACTTGTTACATTTATTCTCTATAGAGAGTAATTTCAGCATTTGAAGCCAACTTATCCATCCATCCAGCCATTTCGGCTTATTGAATTGTGGGGAGCTGTTAGGTCTTTCTTTTTCCCCATCTCCTGCATCGGGTTTAAAACTAAGTCTTTCGCATGCAGATGTAGAAGACAGATGTAACTCAGAATAAATTGATTGCATAGGTAGGACCGACTAATCCCACCTGGTCTATAGGAAGGTCTACACCAGGTCCAAGGCACCAAGCCGCTGCGATAAACTTATGGTAACCATAATAGAACATCAGCTTTTGCCCTGACTTGGACCAGTAATCAACGCCTAAAACGTGACAGTCCTCTACATTATGCTTGGAAACATGGTTTTCTGGATTTTAAATTGATTGCATACATACATGTAGGTAAAATTATGTGTGATTTTAGTTTTAATGAACACTTTTGTAGGACACTAACATACCATCCATTTCGTTTATATACTACTTCAGTTTGTTTAGTATATTATAATATGCAGACAGAATAAAACGGTTGTTAAGCTATGGGAAATTCATAATTTAATTTTAACTATTGTGTGTTCAGAGTTATTTTCATCATTCCAAAAACCCCTGCGTACAAGACTTGCCTTATGGATCTTATGTAACAACGGTTTATTTTCTTTTCGCTTCAACGGCTTGTATCCTTTAAATCGAACAGCCCAGGCGTCGCCTTATCGTCCCAAACACACGTTCTCCAGACGCTTTCAATGCAAAATCCCTTGTAAGAGCCCATCCGGCGAGATTTTTCCAATATTGGCCCTTTTCACTTGACCATAGATCCCGGCTTTCAACCGGACCCATTCTCCCACTACTAACCAATTCCATCGCGCCCTCTTTTATATGTATTCGGAAAAGGGGGTGGTTCTCGAATTTTTTTCCTTCCCGGCGGGGAATTCTATATCTCCTCCTCTATGCATCAATAGAGATATATATATTCGGAAGCAACTTTTCCTCGGGAATTGAATGCGAAAAAGTAAGAAGTCGGTGAATCGGGCCGAAAATGAAAGAATCGAGTCGCCTACCCATTACTGCCATCCATAATTCATAAGAGTTCCCTTTTCCAACCCGAATGCGATGGATGAATGGATGTGTGAAGTGTCCTCTCCTCCAGGGATGTTTGTCTTCTCAGACGTTAATTGGGGACAGAGGTATTCATTACGTTCGAAACCCTCCCTGGGAAGAATTGATTGGCAGGTTACTGGATCTTACCACCCTGTAAAAATCGTTTCTGTGGTGCTATATTTACCCTTTATTCGGAGTGACTCTGATTATTGTGTTTCGTTCCTTGTTGTCTTATGTATGTATGCAGTATCTATGTATGTATGTGTTATATATGTATGTAAATAGACATGGAATGCAGTTACAGTTTTTTAGTGTTTATTGTAGTCAAAACATCGTTGATATTATACTAGACAGCAACTTAAGTTGAACCTACTACGTCACTAACGAAGTAGTTCCCATCGCGGTGTCTGAATTTCGAGTAAAACAAAGAACGTCAATTTTAAAATAGGATTATTTCGTTGAACCCATGCATAAATAGTGTCTTTTTTATCACGATTAGCGTATCGAATTTCCTCCTATCAACCCGACCTGCTTTGTGTTTACTCTTATATCTAGATTTTAACTATTGAGAATCCCTCTGGTATGTGATTAATGCGAGATCAGATGTTGAGTTTCTTTTATTCTGTTGTAATTTGAACTTCTGTAAGCGTGTTGTGAGCTAAGATTTTATTACCGGAATAAAAGATAAGAGGGGGACAGTACACAAAGGGAAAATTTTCAGACTCCTTATCTGTTTCATTTTGCGGTGTGAGAAATCCCCGTTCTGACTACGCTTCTGAAGTTTTACTCGGTTGTATAAATCACTCTAACTCAAGTCTGTCCATGTGCATTGATGCAAATGTTTAATGAAAAAAATTCCCTCTAATCTAATGAAATTATGGGGAATTTAATGAATATGAATATGGAATTCCCTTTCATAAAAAAATATAAGTCATTCAAACTCAGTCTACACATTGATGCGAATGTTTAATGAAAATATTGCCCTCTGACCATTAACATGAAACTACCAAGAGAAACACTCACTATCATATTTTTACAATCTTGATTTTTTACCCTATAATTGGCTAAAGGTACCCTTTCTGGACTGTTTAAATTGAATAGTTCCTTATTATTGTACTTGAGATAATAGAAGGTGCTGATTGAATGTAATTTAAAATTTCGTTTATAGTCTATTTCTATGACGTCGCTATGAAATCGATGCATTGCTCCATCTTTAACCCTTTTCTTAGAATCCACTGAAGATTTATCGACCATCGTCCCTTAAATGTCTCAATAACTTTCAGGCAATTAATTTTTCTGCTCCATTTAAGCCCGAATAATTCGAACCAACGGTCATTTCTGTGCATTCTGATGTGCTGACCAGACAGGATTTGTCTCCTATTTCTTGGTTTCCTTTCGCTAACTTCGATATACGCTTTCGTATGCAAATTTCTTGCATTGTTGTGCTGATAGATTCGAACATATATATCTCGGGTATTTTTACTCTTGAAATGGATGATACTACCGCTATTGGGTTTTATTTATTCTGTGTTTAGGTAGTGGTATAGTCTGCTACCTATATAGAAAGAGGCTGATGGAAAGCCAACACCGTATAATTTATCATTCTCTTAAAGAATCCCCTCCCCCCAACTATTTAAAATTAGACGCTTTCACGAATAGATTGCATTTTTCATTTGACTAGAAAAATCTTAATGTTTCTAGCCATCTATAAAAAAAGTTAATATTCAAGTTCCAAAATGTTAGAAGAGTCATATTTCCATTTATAGTTTGTGGATTTCTTTTGGCTAGATTATTATTTTATCAAATGACTGTTAGTAAGATTTACGCAATTTTCTCACATCATGCTTCATTTACCTTCTAATTTGGTCAATAGAGGATACTAAAAATATCTCACCCTATAGAGTTTTGCCTATTTGGTTTATAATATTTAGGCTTAACAATAAATTATAGTAGCAAAATTCATTTGCATACTGCCAAACAGAAAAAAGATCAAATTACATGGCAGAGAGAAAATAAAGATACACACCAAGAGTTACAATACAACATATAAATACAATAAAACAAACACACAAAAAGAAAACGAATGTTATAAATACAAATCAAAAATTAAAACAAGGTGCCAAATCATTGCTTTACCTAAAATAAGAATCAAAGAAAGGATCACTATTGATTGTCATATTGTTTACTTATTTAAAAAATACATACATTGACTGGTTTAAAATATAATTTTCAGTACAAGAGAGTGATTTTAAAGACAATTTTATTTCTAGTAGAATATTGTGGAACATAAAAATTAAATATCGTTATTATTGAATAAGACATTGTTTTTTAGCCATCGAAAGCTTTTCTCCCAACATACCGATATTTATTCAATTCATGGTTTTATAAGATAAAAAGTTTTATTATGCTTTCAGTGTAAAAACCTTTTAAAAAAATCCTCATCCAATATTTCCTTCCGTTCGATTTCATGCTCCAAGTTGCGTCCACCCAATGTCCATCGCCTTCCTCCGAATGGACATTTTTCAATGATGGGCCGTTCTGCTGAATTTCGAGATGAAACCATTCAGAAAAGAATTTCGACCGACCGCATCTCACCCCCCCCCGGAGAGATTCCGACCCAAGAATTTCAACCCTCCTCCCACACTAAATCTCCCCGTTCTTTTAAGAAAGAAAAAAAAGAATAATCTGCTGGTATATCCTTTCACCTCTTTGGGCCGGGTGCCTTGTACACCTATTTTTCTTGTCTTCGCCACGGACAAAAAAATTTCTTGCTGAGTGCGCGCTTTGAAATTCCGCTGCCCTCAGCTCCCGACCGTTTTCTTCAAAGCTCCGCGGGACACCATATGGTCCGACCATTGAAATACCCTTCGATGACGAAGGACCTTCATCTAAAAAGACCGCCGAACGCTCTTTTTGCTTCTTTATCTTCTTTTGGAGCTAACTATTTTTTGGGGATGTGTTTTTCTGACCGCTTTTTGCGACTCCCGGTTTGACCGCTTATTATGCATTATTGAATGAGTTTTTTTCCTGCTGCGTGGCACTTTTAAAAACCTCGTATTTGTCGAAAGGAATAGAATATTTGATGTGCAAGCGTAAATTTTGGTTTCAGATTATGTTTTGTGGATATTTCAAAAATTCAGGAATTATATTTGTAGGTTTTTGAAGTTGCTGAATAGTTCTTTATAATAAAACTGAAATAAATCCCTCGTTTATTTTACTGGATAGTTTTTCTTTGACATTTACCTACTTAGTTAGCTCTATTATTAGCAATCTATTTCAATTTCATATTTGTTAGTCAACCATTAAAGTTTTAATAAGTATGAGGCATTCTTGAAGCACACTAAAAATAGTATAAACTGAAATAATAGTATATCAATAAATTTTCTTTTTCTATTCTAAAATATTAATGGATGCACGTACTTTTAGTCTGAATAAAATTGTAATGGCATAAATATATTTATTTCAAAAATGCTTTTGAAACTACGAGTGATTGTAACTTTGCACCACGAAGAAAAAGAAAAGTTAAATAAATAATTATCCTAGACGCACCAAATATTCCAAAACACGTTGAGGAGTATATTTTAGTCAAATTAATTAATACCTACAAGCACGAGTTCATAACTATAAAATTGCGTCTGAAAAATTGAGTGCCCCAAGGTGCCCCCACTACCCCTATTGTTCATTATAATCGAATTCCCTTTAAATTATAACAGCCCGTGTCTGTACCCATCCAACAGTCAATGCGGAATTAGTTTTTGCTATGATCAATATAAAATATCGAACATATTTTAAGTTTCGCCGTTTGTTGGGTGACAGCATTCTATCTTCAGGTTCCCTATTTATAATGAAGCAAAGAAAAATCTCCACCACACAAAATACGAAATAACTGAAAGTGCCTCAATTCTGAAACATTCAGAACTGGATATTTAAAGCACAAGAATCCTTCCTATATCGGTTTATTCCATCGCGTCCGGATATCAGAGAACTCGTCCTAAGGAAGCTCATGGGATCGATTCAATAACCTCCACAGCTCTTAATAAATCATCCCCTCCACCTTCCTATATCACCTGCGATACCTCATAACCGATTCCGTATTTTTGGATGTCTTAATAGCGGCTCTTCAAAACGACGTCACTCGGATCTCTTTGGCCAATTAGTCACGTCACCACCGATAAAACATTCATCCAGCTCGGGCGCAACAATTTGCAAAAGAGTTTCGGATCAATCCACGGCCGAGGTCCCTCCACTATGGGAATATAAAAGCTGAATTGATGAAGTGCTGTTTGGTGATTATTTATTCGCTAAACTATACTAGACAGCAACTTAAGTTGACCCTACGACGTCACAAAGTAGTTCCCATCGCGGTGTCTGAATTTAGAGTGAACGTCTATTTTAAAATACGATTATTTCGTTAAACCCATGTATATGTTACGGACAAAGTGATTAATTGGGCATTATTAATAATGCCCAGACGTGGAAGCGGGCAAAGTGATAAATTTCATTCATAAATTTCGTTGAATTTATCACATCGCCCGGACATTATTAATTAATAATGTCCAATTAATCAATTTGCCCGTAACAAAAATTACCTTTGTGTCTTGGAGTATAAAAGATAAAAAACGACGACGTTAAAAGGACACAAATACGAAAAGTAAAAAACATATTTCTGTCCTTTTAACGTCGTCTTTTTTCTTTTCTACTATAGTGTCTTTTCATCACGATTTGCGTACCGAAACTCCTCCTTGCAATCATATTATTTACCAAGGTCATAATTATTATTTCATTGATAGTTATATCGTTCGAATACGTAAATTATTTCTGACAATTTGCTGGAATTCGGGAAAACTTGTGTCAAAGTAATTGACACTGATAGAAACGTTCGGTTTGGCACGTTTTAGGTTCTATACCTATAGGAGGGTGGGATAGGGTGTAAATATTTCAGCCTGACCTTTCGTATAATCCTGTAATCATTCTTTTTTGTGGGAGGAGGGATGGAGCTTTTATTGTTTCCCGTTTTCTTCTCTTGGAATGGAATGGAGGTTTTTTCTTCCTCTCTGGAGGGGTGGTTCTTTTATTGGAATGGAATTTCGGTCGTGTGAGGGTGGTGTTCGATTTTGAGGCTGCCCCTGGGAGCGGGGTCGAACGATTTAGGTGTCCCTTCTTCTCGCAGGGAACGTGATTTCGTGGGATCAAGATCACTTGACTTCTCCGGTTTAAAATTTAAGGAGGGGTCGGTCCACAAGTGTTTGAGCCACTATCTTTGATTGCTGTGCCCTGTACAAAGTTCTGTTGTGATGGGGAACTTTTATTTGGGATAGCTTTCAACTTGAACGGTTTGAAAAATTAATATATATTCCATAATGGAGGGTTCAACGGTCTTCTCTATATTTTCTCTCTAGCTTTTAAAATTTTAATTTTTTACTAACTGCATTTGAGATAGTAAGCCTATGTGTGAGATTTACCTGTTTCGAAACTGCTAATCTTTATTTTTCTAAACGGTATTTAAATGTTAGTTAAAGGAACTGCTAATAGTATTTGAATCGTCAGTTTGAAGAAGGGAATAAGTCCCAAAAAATGACAAATTGACTTTTTGTGCTCAAAACAATCTCCAAGCTTTGCTCTCTCTACACATGGTTGAAAAGAGGGGGGAAATAACTAACCCCTATAGGGAGATACTGCCCCTTGAAGTTGTGAAATCGATGTCCATTCATTAAATTTAAAAAAAGTTAATTTGGAATTAAAGTTAATTTGTCTTTCTTTTCATATTATTTGTGCTGTAAACAAAGTTAAAATAAATTTTTCTCTTAATTTTAATTTGTTTTTCAAATTTTTATTGTGCAGGGAATTTTTGTTTCATTTATATTTACTCACTCCATTGGTACTGCTTTAATAACTCAGTTTCACTATAATTTTGAATTTTATTTGTCTTATTCTTTTTATTTCACCCTTTTGTGGTGTAAACTAAGGAGAAATATAATTTAAATGTCAATTTAAGGTTTTTTTTTAAGATTTTTTCATCAGAAAAATTTCATAAGGTGTAAGAACTGAATAAGTTCATCAACTTATTTTGACTGTAAAATTTTGTTGAATATACTTATATTTGTTTTGATGATTGCTCTGTTTTCTAAATAGAGTTCTGAACCTCCTGTAAAAATTTGGTGGTTATACAATGAAAATTCCATAACTTATACATGTTTTTTTTCTCAAAACTGGGTTTTTGGACTTATTCCCTTCTTCCACCTGACGCTTCATTTAATATTCTTCAATGCTATAAATAATATTTTGTTTTACTATAAGCATCTTAAATTTTTGATTAATAATTTTTTTTCTGTTTCAGGTAAATACTTTTATCATCTCTCTACCAGTGCATTTGTTGTGTGGATTCAGATGTGTAAATGAATTGGATGAAAATACAGTGTTATTGAAACGGACCCTTTGCAATCTGGTTTGTGCAATTTATTAATACGGAAGAACTTTTCTTAACAATATGCTTCCTTGGTTTTGTTCTATCCCTGGACTCCCTCTACATCTCATGTGTGTCATGTCTCTACTCTACATGTCATTCAAACTATCATTATTAAATTGAAATGACATTTAGAAATAAAAATATCATTACCTCCCTTTTTAAATAAGATATTGCCCCTCAAACACACACGTGCCATGCCACCTTTAAATTCAATAACAAATTTGTAACTCAACTCTCCTAATCATCTCTGGGGGGAAACATTTCCACCATCGCCAACAAACCATCACACAAAATCATTAATCCCTCCTTTTCTCTCATAACCACCCCCAAAAAAGAAGCTGCTTTTGAAATATCACCCCAAAACGTTCTAATTGCGATTCTTTCACAAATCGTTCTTCGGCAAAATGAAACAACGCTTCCCTCTCGGGGTGCGGAAGACATTCGTCTCTCCCTCTTCATTGATATCGGATTGACATCCCGTTTCCTCATACCCTCCAAAATTCGCCCCGATTCCTCGTGTTTTATTGTTTCCTCCCAGTCATCACCTAAATAGGTCGATCCGAATGATTTTTGCCCTCCTCCCCTTTTAGCACTCGTCCTACTAACGACGAACGGAAATATTTCAATCGACCATTTTCTAATTACGGGCTCGCGTGCCCGGGTATCTCCCCCCCAATCAGAATGGAAATCCAGAGAGGGGAATTTCGTCCTCTGCTTTCGGGCAAAATATTTTCCCAATAACAGTTTTCGAATCTTATTTCAACAAGCTTCGTAATTACGGAGACTCTCTTCCCCGTGCGCACACGAAATTTTAAGATTCTCTCCTTCTCCCCCCCCCCCCGGAAAACCTTACTGTTGTTTGTTGTTGGCTATTGGAACAGGGTTGGACTAGTTAAGGGAACAGTGGTATGAGGTAACATCGACTCGTTCTCAACCCTTTGGTCGTTTGATTCCAACATGTTTTTTATTCAGTGAGGTTTGTAAAAACATCGCAGTTAACGAATGTTTCTTATTTAAATAATCTTATTTAGTTAATCTTGTTATTTTTTAGTTTTTCTAATTTAATTTCGAAGGAATAATTTTTTAATGTATTTAATTTCGCCTTTTATATACCACGTTCGTGATTGGTTCGTATTTCTTTAATGTACTGGAATTTGAAATCATTCGATTATTATTATTAATTTTTTTGTTGTACCATAACATCTCTTGATCTTAATTTATAAAAACCTTAACCTTTAGAAGAAAATATTTATCTTCTTGTATTTCCATTGAACACAAGAAAAAACAAGTTAATTTTGAAGAGTTGTTATTTTTTATCATTAGAGATCTCCTATATCAATACTTCTTTTATTTATAACACGAAAGCAAATTATTTTTCGTTCGTGTATTAAACTCGTGTAAAACTGCCATTATGTATTAAACATTTTGATCGGTTTGTAAAACTTGCCCTTAAATTTGCTGTACCTTATCTGTAGTCCTCAATCATTTAAATGACACATACGGATCCAAGTTTTCTGATTGCTCCAGTGAAAAAGTATATTTTACAATAGTTTTGGATAATCTAAGGCCCACTGTTTTGTGTTGTAGTGTCAACAGCCAATATCAAAATAAAAGTTAATTTTCCACACCAATGGAAGCACATTAGGTTCTTGAAAACATCATTGTACAATAACACTATATTTTTCCCACACTATCAGATTCCACAGTTTTTCTGAAATAGAGTAACTCTAACCAGAACTTGGCGAGCATCTAAAGTTTTATGATACCAACGACCGTAAATCAGCGACCGATAGATAGTTCCCCCATCTTTTTGTGTGATCATTCGGGGGCGATGGCTGGAACTCTTTTGTTCGCTGATAGACGGTCGTTGGTATCATAAAACTTTAGATGCACCCT
The DNA here is from genome assembly GCA_024610705.1 of Tetragnatha versicolor. NCBI lineage: Eukaryota > Metazoa > Arthropoda > Arachnida > Araneae > Tetragnathidae > Tetragnatha > Tetragnatha versicolor. Next base: position 2,519,936 of record JANDEH010000007.1, on the reverse strand, counting down.
TATTTACCGATTTGAACTAGCTCACTCTGAACTTCCAAATTTTTCAAACAATTCGGATTAAGCGTCGATGTGTGACTTGCGCCGCTTTGCCTCTCACCGCCCCGCGTGTTTGCTCGAGTCCCGAACCGAGGCGGCGGCGGGGGTCCGAAAGTTCATTAGAAGGCGTTCGTGCCCCGGGGCGCAACCCCCCCTGTCAGCCCGTTTAATTACGCTGCGATCGAATCAATTCGACTTAATGGCACGAGATATGTTCATTTCGCGTGCGACAAAAATGGACGCTTTTTTATCTCTATGGACGATTGGATTCTCTGCTGCGGATGTTTATATTCATAAGGTGGGTTCGAGGGTGGTTTGAAATTGTTTGAGTCTCTGTATCTGTGGTGTGGGCAACTTGGTGGCCGTAATACTGTGCAGATTTACAGCATATTTTGGTTGTTAGGAAGTCTTTGGTTTAAAGTGTCCTTATTTTGGAAATCTACTGTGGTTGTGTCCCGTCCTTATTCTTTTTGTCCAAATATCTAAAAAGTGCCCTGACGTTTCTCCCATTTTAACTAGTATTTGGAATCTTCTATAAAATATTAATAGTTTGTAATATAAACATCTGACCTCTCAAATTCTATACTTATGGATTTTTTGCAACCCTTACTAATTTTAACGTTTGTCTTTATCCGTAAAATATATCATGTTTAAAACTTCAGATTATTAAGTTTTAAAGGTTAAGTTCGTGCTTTTAGAACCCATCAAGTCGACCAACTACAGGCGTAAGCCCAGCAAGGTTGGTCCAGTCTTTTTAACCCAAACTACCGGAATCCCAGTATCTGTCAATTTTCCTCTTGAACTCGTTTACCCCACTTGAATTTACAATTGTTTCAGACAACGCATTCCATCTATCCACTATCTAATATTTGAAATAATATTTTTATGAACTTAAAATAATAATATAAATAAAATTTAAGTTATTTTTTAACTGTTTCTATAAAAAACCTCCTAAAGTGCAACAAAATGTGTTTAGGGGTACTACTTATCTGAATGAAGATTATTTAGTAAAGAAAACCCTATTAAAATTAAAGAAAAATAATTTGAAATATCCTCCTGGGGGGGAAACAGATAAGGCGTAAGAAAAGGTAAAACTCCTCATTGTTACTCAATTGCAACAGCCATCTCAAAATACCCCCTATCACAATCACTAACGCTCCCAAAAACTTAAAGAACAACGGGGCAATCATCCGCCCTGAATCCTCCCCCCTTTACCGCTACCGTAATCGGGCATTGTTCCTTAAAGAAGACGTCATCCAACCCCTTATTCGTTATCGAGCTTCTCTGCATATTTATCACCCCGTGATTGCAAAAATGAAAGTTTTCACCTCGAAACAATAAAACTCCATTCATCAACCGAGGGGGAAGACCTTAAAAAGAGATCCGGGGGATCCGATTCCCGTTTTCTCCTCCTTTTTATCCGCTTATGATTCCTTCTCATTTAATCATTCGGGGAGGTCCGTCGGGCTTAATTGTAGCGACGCTGGTGGTGGACTTTTACAGCGATTGTCGGAGGGGCCCTTTTCTCTTGGGGGCCGGATACAAAGTGAGATGAAGATGATGATTGATAGATGATTTGAAGAAAGTGCATAGGTACAATCTATATTGGAATTAATTAACCTGTGTTCATGGGCTTACAAAACTACAATGACATCGAGTATGACTTTTTTTTAATTTCTGGGGTAAATGGATGACAAGTAATGCATTCTTCTATATTTTTTTCCGTTTTTATCCTGAAACTTGTCAAGTAATTCGTGTTCCTTGTGTAAGACTTAATTAAAAAGAGAAAGTAATGTAGAAAAAAGTGTCATCAAATAGCGGTCATCTAAAAAATGTAGCTGTATTTGGAGGGTTCAGAATAGAAATGAACCAAGTCCACTTTAGCTACTTTTGAGCTATACAGACGTTTAAAGTTAAAGTTTCATAGCAAATTACATGTTAACGCAACAGAACTTGCTGCTGCCAAGCGGATGTTATCAGAACTAGGACTTGGTTCACTATTGCACTGAAATTTTACATAGTTGGTGCATGTCATGCGTTGCTAACTCAAAAAGTGGACTTGGTCCATTTTAATTCTGAGCCCTCAATTTTTACTTTTATCATCATAAAATCAGAAGATTGGATAAATTTAACTCATTTTGTAAGTACCTTTTTTGATGGAAGTATTTATTGGCTAAGAGCATGACTTTTGTTTTTATGATCGGCATTTATAAATAAGAATTATGCCGTTTATTCAAAGAATTACACCTGAGTTTTTATTTTGCCGTGCGTTTATTTGTTATAATCCCAGTTATCCTAACTCGCCTTGCATTAGACTACAAACCAAATATATGGATGTTATTAAACGTACTTGCGTTTTTCTGACGTAGAAACTTCTTAAGATTTAGTATATGTTATTCATGTACTACAGTGACAACCTATCGGCGACTGTCAGTCGCAATGGCAACAAGGCCCCCGCCAACCCCTTCCTCCCGGAATCCGGCTGATCCTGCGCCATTTAATATTAATAAGGCCTCGGAATTTGTTCCCTCATACACAATCCCATTTCCATTATTCCCCTTGTCTTACGCCCGCCCGGATTAAGGTGGAAGATTGTAATTTATCATTGCATTAATATTAGATCACATGTAAATGGGCAGCGGCGGCGGCCCTCCTAATGAGCTTTCTAAGGACTCCTTTTCCGCTTAACGGGCATCCTCCTTATTAATCGAGATTTCGTTTGCGATCGCTTCTGCGTTTCTTGAGACTGTCCTTTCCCGGTTGGGGGATGTAATATTCGCGATGCCGGGAATGCTTTGTTTGCATTAAGTGACCAGGATTTAGTGTGGATGGATGGAATATTTATTTGGGCGTTTCGCGCAAGCAAGGGAACCTTAAAAACGTACGTAGAAAGGTAGGAAATTTTTGTTGAGCGCTCGATAAGAGAAGTTGAAGACATTTCAAAGGCAAAAGAGAAGTTATCCTTATGTTCTGAAGAAGGTGAAAGACTAATATGGAGAATAACATTATCTTACCCTCTTTAATGTTAGAGCTCGGTCCCCGATCTCTTACTCTTTGTTAGTGATGGGCAAAATCGATAATTTTAGGTATCGAATACTTTGGTATCGAATACTTATAGGTATCGAATACTTTGGTATCGAATACTTATAGGTATCGAGTACTTTTAGGTATCGAGTACTTTTAGGTATCGAGTACTTTTTTTCAATGTCGGGAAATGAACCTGAAGGGACAATTTTTTTTAGGGCCTATCCATAATCAGACTAATATTCAAAAAACTGAAAGCGATCCATCAAAAAGCCTCGTAGCTACGGGCCTGGAGGTGGATAGAGGCGAAGGATTTGGCGGGGGAAAAACCTAGCCGCGTCAAATTTCTCTCGCGGATGATAACGACTTGGGTTTGAGCGTTGCAAAATGAAAACGGAAACAGGCTGCGTTTGATCTACAGTAGGTATTATAAAGATTACTTCATTGAAAAATTTAAAACGAAATATGTCAATAAAGTATCGATACTTTTGTGGGTATCGAATACACTCGATACCTATAGGTATCGAGTACTTAAGTATTTGGTATCGATACCTGCCCATCACTACTCTTTGTGTGGTTAGGTGAGGCTTCACATTCACAGCAACGTTTCCTGAACCCAGTACGTCACTACGCGGAAGGAGAGTGTGAGTAAACACCAAGCATGTTGGGTTGATGGGAGGAATTTCGATACTCGAATTGTGATAAAAAGACACTATTTATACATGGGTTTAACGAAATAACATTTTAAAACTGACGTTCTTTGTTTACTCGAAATTCAGACACCGCGATGGGAACTACTTTGTTTGGTAGTGACTTAGTAGGCTCAACTTAAGTTGCTGTCTAGTATAGCGAACAAAAGAGTGGAGTAGATATCCACTGCCCGATAAGATCCGCCTGGTTCTGCGCTCAGGATGACCGTGGCCTTACACTTTTCTAGTTTAGCTTGCATTTATTTGAAATTCAGACCTCTTAAACGGTCAGGTTTGTTCGTAGGGGTTCAAATGGTCCCCCTAGACGTGGTATGTATCCTGTAATTTAGTTCAAACCTTCCTACCTATATCATCTCCGTGTTTTTTTTAAAACTTATCCAGAAATTTTCTGAAATTTCAACGAGCTCTCATCGCCCATCCATCCCCCTAACGATTTTTAGTGCTAAAGACAAAGCGGAAATCGAGAGCAGCACCCCGAACGGTTTTTGTGCCGAAAACTGGTTCCGCCTTAACTCTCCTTTAATAATAATCCAAATGCTGGCATCCCCCTGAAGGCCACACCGCTTACATAATCGCTGCTTAAGCCAATAAAGCTTATGAAGTGAAATCACGATTAAAAGACGGTGATTAGCTGGGAAGCACTTCAACTCCTCTCTTCCCGATTTTTGTTTATCATTAAAGCCGCCGCCGCCGCTGCTGCTGTTAGTTTTGCATGGTTGCTAATTAAACCTCCATTACATTGTTTCGGAACTGAAGGAGGTTTTTTCCCACTCTGGATGGATATTTATCGCTAATTTGACTTTCGCTTGGGATGAATGAATGAGTGAATGAAATTTTTTTCCACCCTCTTGATGCTTTCTTTTGTTGGGGTGCTCTTGAGTGCAGGTTTTTTCTGAAGAGCGGGGTGACGCCTTTTCGTGAGTGTTGAGATTGATTTGTTCGTGATATTGATCTCTGTTAGGGCAGATAGTGTTTTTTTGCTTGTTCTGGAGGTGGTGGAGTTGCAGACTATTAGCTCTTCATATACCTGTTTTAGGTTATTGTTGTTTTATTTAGTCTTCAATAGGATCTCTTAATAGATGTATCATTTTTTTAAACCCGGCATTATGGCTCGTATTGTATTCTTAATACTATTAGGTACCATTGTATAGTTACTGTGAGTTGATTAATCTGCTCTACAGTGATATTTATCCATCTATCTTGAATTAAATGGTAGTTTAAACTTAGTTTTTTTTTCACTAAATTTTACTAAAATAATTTTCTTTATGGAGAGGAATATAATTAATTAAAAAATATTTCGTTATGTAGTGTAATTATTACTTATTTTCAGTTAAGAAATTTTAGTTAGAAGGGGGTTTTGCAATTGACAACATTATAAGCAATCAACCAGCCCAACCCTTTATGAATTTTAGAATCAAAATCCAGCTAACTTAAAGTGTAGGCACAACACTGCATCAATATATCAATTATTTTTTTTTAGTATTTTTATTAAAAAATTTTCCCATTGCCTAATTTATTTGGGACAATTCTCTGATTGACCATATTAAGTAAAATTCCGAACACAATTTTAAACTGTCCTAAAATGTAAATGAATCTCTAGAAATGGTTTGAAATGTGTCGTGGCTGATACCATGTAAAAGGTTTTCACTTATTTTTTTTTTCAGTTAATGTAGTAAAACGCTGTACTGCTTTCCATTTCTAACAACCCATTGCGTTTTGTATGTTCGCGCGGCTAACGAAAATACCCTCCAACTAAAAATAACCATCCTTCGCGTGTTACAACACTCGGTAGGTTGTATTTTCGTCACAGAATTCCCTTTTCGGGTTGCACACCTATTTTTGCCTTCATTTCTTTTCTGTACCGTCATTAATTTTCGTCTAAGAGTAATGCATATTAATGTAATAATATAAAGATATAAAAAAAACATGAGAAGATTGACGGGGCTATATAGTTTGTTATAGCACACTATCTCTGTAGTCTTGTTAATTTTGTTCTGATTACTTACTGCTATGATTGCTCATATGCGATTTCTTTGTAGAATATGATTTTTTTATTCGTGCAATAAATGTTTTTATGTATGAACGTATCGTAAATAAGTGTGCCGTATGAGAATAATTGGACTGGGTGGGGGTAAATATGTTTCTACCGTGTTTTTAGATTATAAAGATAGAAACTGTAAGCCTCACTTGGGATTTATTTGGAAATAGTTAAGCATATTTACCGATTTTGTTGAGTTGTTAATTGATTGTCGCAACTGAAGGGAATTCAAAAGTCCAGTACAATGTTGACGGTAAGAAATAAAAAAAATGATCGATACTGTGTATTCTTTGTTTGTACTATTCGAATTTGTTTTCTATGTAACCGATTCAGATAGTATTTAAAAGCCTGAAACTGTTCAACGAGTTGGCTTTAAAAGAACGAAGAAAAACCTGTACATGAATTTTTAAACTAACATATCTCAATCTTGCTATCAAGCAGCAAGTTAACACCAGTTTGAATCCTCTCAGCATACTCATATAAAATAAAAACCTCTCTGCGAACTTAAATTTTTTTTCAAAAACATTTTCTGCAAGAATTTACACATTTCTATCTCACACAATAACACATTTATTTCTTAAATACCCTTTTTATTCAGTAAACTGTCCCTTTCTTTTAAAATGCTACTCATTCTTAGCATAATAACTGTGATTCTGAAAATCTGATAATATCGCCTTGCAGTTGTTGCGTCGTAAAGAGAAAGCCTTGCACTTGGTCGGATGTATTTATAGAGAAAAACAAGAAAAAAATTCATCGATCAAAAAATAAACTCTAGGGAAAAAAGATTTCTAATCCGTGTTTATTTTATGGGTAGTATGCCTCAGTTTGCTCATCCTTTGCCACTATGGGAAGCTATTCACCGATTCGAGCCCATTGCAAAATAAATAAGTTTGCCCCTTCCCATAGAACTTCGTTGGCCTGTACAAATGTAATTATTGCGCCCTGCCATTAGTGGTGGGGCGTCCCTGCGGCCGCAATTAGCCCCTGCCCCCCCACAAATGCATTGTGACAGGTGATGCGCTTTCTTCCGAGACCATTTGCTCCTTTTAGGCTAATTCTTCCCCCCACTCCGAATGCTATTCTCTTTTCCTTGTAGAAAGCTTCTGGTGAAAGAGTGGTAGTATGGGTGCTTTCTTGGATTCAGACTAATGAATGTTTTTTTCCTTGGTTGAATGTTTTTTATTTAACATCGTCTTGTTTTAGTTGATTAATTGTTTTATTTTTATAAAAAGCGCGTACTTTACTGATTTGTTAGCAAAAATAACTCTTTTTTAGTAGTGTATAAAAGGAGTTAATAGGGGCAATCAAGTTGGGTTTCAAATCCTGAATTGTGACTCAAATATTGTAGCGGGTTTTTTCAGACATTTTAGTTTTAAGCTTGTATCTGTAATAACTTAGACAGTTTGGTGATTTCGCTGGTTAAGTAATCTTTTGTGTTAAAATTTGGAAGGAACTCTTATAAAATTTTAAATTGTAAAAGACAACACAGATAAAGATGTTAATAGTGAGTTCTCCCCATAATGGTGGCCGATTGAGCGTGATGTCGCTACTTAAGGTAGAGTATCCTGGGCTTTAGGCCAGCCTACTGTTACTAAGTGAAAATTTTTATAATTTAAAGGAATGGGAACCCAACGTATTATCCGCTTGTCAACAATTAGTTAAAGATTTTACTATGTTTATCAAGTTTATTTTGTTTCGTTTGATTGTAATCTTGTTAAACCCTTTCCTTAGTACCAATTGACTAGTTTCTAATAGTATCTTGTTTTTGTTTTACCTTTGAAAAAAACTACGAAGCGAGCCAATGGCATGCGGATAATACACAAGTACCCGAAAGGTTATATTTAGGGTTAAAAGGGGGTTAAAGGTTTAACACTGTTCCGTTTTGGTAAATTCCCATGCTTCCCTCGTCACCGATCCTTGACCTTTTTTCTTTTTTTTGTTAGAATTAAAACATTTAAACTATTTCCATCATTTACTTCGTAGCCATCCTTTCTCCTTATAAATTTTTATCTAAAAGCATCCAGGGTTGGCTGGATTGGACGCAATGGTTTTTTCAAAAAAAACACATTTTGGACCCATTTTTGGGTTTTTCAAGAAAAATCTAGATTTTGGCAGTTCCTTCAAAATTTAATGTGTTTTTTTCAAAGTTTAGGATATTTATAAAATTTTAATGGGTTTTTTCAAAATTTAAACTAGGTTTAAAAACTAAATGGTGTTTTTTCAATTTCAGGGAGTTTTTTAAAAAGTTAAATAGGTTCTTTCCTTATTCAGTGGGTTTTTTTCATTATTGAATGGGTTTTTTTTTCGAAATTTAGGAAGTTCAAACTAGGTATAAAAAATAAAGATGATTTTTTAAAATTTCAGTGGGTTTTTTCAAAGTTGAATAGATTTTTCTCAATATTGAATGTTTTTTTTTCAAGGTTTGAATGGGTCTTTTCAAGGTTGCCAACCCTGAAAGCATCCCTTTCAAACAGACGATAATAAACCCATTATCCGCATCATTGCCTTCCCCTCAAAAACCTCGACTTGTTCTCCTGATACCTCTTCTTCCAAAATAATAATAAACATAAAAAAAGTGTACCGATATCCCCTCCATTCACTACTGCTCTTTCGGTTCTCCCATCCAATAGTCATGCCAATAAAATCGGTTCCCTCTTGCTTGTCGATCCCAAGATCTTTCTCCCATTGAACTTATCATGTAAATACCGTGTCCTGTTGCATTAAATCCAGCCCTCTGCCTTGGAGATTGGATCTCCCGATCTATACTCCTCCTATCCCGTTGGGTCCTTCCTTCCCTTCTATACTCTCTTCCAGCTGTGCCCATACCTTTCTATTTCTTCCGTGCAGATAGAGGCACTTATGAGAAATCCCAGAGCCACAATAGCCTCCGGTTGCGCCCCCTGGTGTTCATTTCCATTCCCTTTCCCGACCAACAACTCTGGAAAAGAACTTTTTCCCTCTCCCGAATTTTTCATCATCGGAAGGAGAAGTGGGCCTCGTGTTGAGGAGGATCCGCATATTTAAGAAGAGAAATTGAAAGTAAAATTTCCTAACGGCCGAAAGTCTACCTTCTTCTCTATGGTAACTACTTCCACCAAGAAGTCTCCTCACCAAGATTATACTTTCTTGTTTATTTCTTGCCTCCTCTCTTCACTCATTTGAGTTTTTTCCCCTTTTTCCATCTCTCGGTCCCGCGTGGGGATGAAATTTCCATCTGAAAAGCCGACCAACCTTCCTCCTTGAGATAGGCAATCTTCTTAACAACTTCACAGGCGGGGGTGGATATGAGGTCTGATAGATTAGCGACCACCGCGCCATCTAGCGGAGGGACTTGTGCCAAGGGCGTTCAATAAATACGATAGTGTTGTCCCATCAATGCACCAGTGATGGGCTTTGGGCATTAACGCCGCCCAATGTTACTCATGAAAATGCATCGAGGTTCCCCTCCCCCCGATCCCTGCCTTTTCTTTACGAAAGATGCCGCGATATTTATTTGGGAACAAAGCAACGGCGGTTATTTCTTGGAAATGATTATTATTAGACGCTTCTTTCTTATGTGAGTGTAGGCGACTTCTTCTGAGGAAAATTTCATTAGTCGAATGCCGAGAAATTCCTTTCTCGAATTATTTGCGTGTGGTTAATATTCTTTTTATCCCCCTTAAGTGCCTCGGGTGGAATACTTGATAAGGTTTCTTTTGTGGGGAATTTTTCCTTCGTGCATGTTTATTACCCATCTCGAAGCGTGTTGTCGCTTTTATCATCTTTTTGGGCAACGACTCTTGGTTTATCAGTTGTTGCTTGCGAGTATTAACAATGTAATGTGATACACCTTAACTTTCCAGTATTATTAACCAAACATTTATATGTATTACACCTAGCGTTGCTAGCGAGGTTTATTAAAATTAAATTTCACTAAGTAGCTAATCTTTAATCAAGTTTTAAAAAAGGAATAGCGTCCAAAGTATGGTCTTGGTTGAACTTTTTGCAAAGGGTAAAGTTAAAGATGTACGTAAAAATTGAAATGTTGTCATTTAAAACGTTTTATCATGCTATTATTAGGCTTTTCAATGTTTCCTTTATTCCAAGACCATAGTATTCCATGCTATATTGGAAGATTTTTAAAATTATAGAATCGCTTGAATCCAAGATGGCCAATATTTTTATAAGTTTTTTCTCCTTTTTCAAACCCTACAGAAGCATCTAATCCCACACCTTTTCTTCCAAATCATGTTAGTGATTCCAATTTTTCTAATGGTCTCTAATTGTTTCTATTTTTTTTTAAAGTAAATGCGTTTGTTTTTGTAGTTTTGTTTTGGTTTGTTCCTTGCTTGCTTCATGTAACCATAAAAAACAATTAATATGATTACTTATGCACGTAAACCCTTTAATACTAAACAACCTGCCAAATGATAGCGTAGCTCTTTTTTCCCCCTTTAAGTATTAATTCATAAACTTTATTTGATCTATATTCGGTGACTCCTCACTTCACGTCCAATATCATGACAGCTCACCCCCACCCCCAAATCCGACTCTTTCCATCAACCCCCTCACAAAAAACCCATCCAGAACTACCGACTCCTGAAGCGAAGCATTGTCATGGGCGCACTCCGGGCAATTGCCCTAATCTAAAATCCAGATCTTTGGCCAAGAACTTAAAAACTCTGGGGCCTCTCCCTCGCTGTCCCTCGGAATTGGCTGAGGGAACCGTCACTCCATAATCTGCTTTGCACCCTTCTTCCCTTCCAAGAGGAGGGAAAAAATATTCTCCCCTCCTCCTCTTTTTCCCTCAGTTTTTTTTCCTGCGCTTCTTTTGCGCGTTTCTTTCGTTCCGAGGCGTGTTCCGGGATTGAAGGCTATTTCCAACTGTGAGGGAATTTTTTTATTTACACTGGTCTAGGGGATGAATGCTGGAACATAAGGGTACTTGGAATACAGATTATGTATAACGTCTGAATGTATGAAGTTTTTGTAGTTGTATATGAGAATTCCGATTACATCCTTAATTGTAATTGTCATTAATTTGTTTTTATTATATTTGTATAGCTTAACTTCCTATGATTTAATTAAAAGATGTACGCTTAAAGTTTCACATTTTACTTCTTAACTGTGAGTTCATTGTTCTTTGTTCATCTATGCTTATTTCTTTAGATATAAAAATATAGAAATTTACTTAATTTAGTTTTTTTACTATTGTTTGTACTGAGGTTATTAAAAGATATCTTTAAAAGAATATTTTTTAGTATTGCTCAGTATAAACGTTTAACAGAATTCATTTTAGAATTTTAAGAATTAAAAAATATTAAATTGTGTATGGTCCCAGAATTTGTTTCTTTTTTTAAATGTACACATTAAATACACATAATGTTCCCAGCTCATTATGTCCATATATAGGTCTTCTGTGTTTATTCATTTTTAAACATATATTGACTTTTAATAGATAAACTTTCATATGCATAACTACATTTTCCTGTTTTTATGATGAACACAAACTGATTCAGAAATGTATCAACACGAGATCTTTTTTTTGAAGTACTATTCCCAAGTTGTTTTTTTTTAAATACACCACATTACTAAAAATCTTAGGTACCTTTGTTTATGCTTAAACGTGATTTTTGTAATCCGAATGCCAGTTTTAAGAGATGGGCTTCATTGTTTACTCGCTAATATGCGATATTACTTATAGGAATCCCCGCATGATGTATTAAAAAAATGTCAACACTATTATTGCACCCCACATGCTGTACTGTGGTCATTGGAAGTAGCAGCGGCGGTCAGGCACCCCCCGGGGATCACAGGGAATCCATCCATCCATCCCCCCAGCCGCAATATCGATGGGGGCGTGCGTCTCCATGGAAACCGCATCCCCGTGTCCACCCGCGACGTTGACATATCATAACCATCCATAACACTTTTCGCTCATATAAGAAGCCAATCAGGGAAAGAGCCCTTTCGCCCTAATAAGCAATTTATTATTGTTCTTTCTATTATCTCCATTCGTTTAATTGAAGTTTTGCATTTTTTTATTTACTGCTGCTGTTGTGATGGGTTGTCTGGTCGCTCTTATTTGTTTTTGGCTAATCTTCTGTTGCTGGATCGAATTGACTTCATTTATAGCAGTCGCTTGTTGTTGTGTGCCGCTACTGATGCAATTGGATTTGTACGTTGTTTGTTGGGTTTGTTTTCCCTGCCTTTCTCCCTTTGTTGGGGGATCGTTTAGTTGGTTGTTTGTTTCGGTTAGGGTTTGTGTGTGTGTGGGGGGTGTTTTAGGAGTAGGGATTTCGTTAGTGTTAAAATTGTGGGTTGGGGCTAATGGAATTTAATTGACGTTAACAAGTTAGCAAGGCGAATTACTAATTGTAGCAATTCTGCATGTAAAAAACGTCGATTTTTAAAGAAAATATTATAATTTATTTCGATTCACGAGTTTAAATGTTATTGGGTATGAGTGTTGTAAACAAAGGAAAAAATTGCTGATAAAACTGCGTAGGCTTCTACGGCCGGAATCGTAAATAAAACTTCGGTTTTCCGGGCAAGTTGACCGTATTCCAGAAGATGTTAAGTTTCCAAACGTTTCAACCTCAGCTGCGGGGGGGGTCATCTTTAGTGGAAAGTGAAACGATATAATGACTAAGATGTCGAAGTCAATACCTAAAAGAAACAAATAAAGGATTGTTTCTTTTTGTTTCTTTTATGTATCGACTTCGACATCTTGGGGTTGAAACGTTTGGAAACTTTACATATAGTACTACTAAAATACGGCCAACTTGCCCCAAAAAATTGCTCCTTCTCCCAGGAAATTAGTGGGTATCATTAAAAAATGAAAGTGTTTTTTTCCATTCGCTCAAGCATTGGTGTATTGCAGGCAGACGGAATGTTAAAAAACTGATTAGTTTCTGCATTCTTTAAAGAAAATTCGGTTTAAACATACATGGTCTATCCGCGTATAAAATAAAACACAAAAACCCTACATAAAACCAAAATTTCTTGAAACACTAATATTCGTAATAATAAGCATCATCAATATGAGTTTTCATCTACGCAATACAGTGAAAATATTAGTGATGGGCAGGTATCGATACCAAATACTTAAGTACTCGATACCTATAGGTATCGAGTGTATTCGATACCCACAAAAGTATCGATACTTTATTGACATATTTCGTTTTAAATTTTTCAATGAAGTAATCTTTATAATACCTACTGTAGATCAAACGCAGCCTGTTTCCGTTTTCATTTTGCAACGCTCAAACCCAAGTCGTTATCATCCGCGAGAGAAATTTGACGCGGCTAGGTTTCCCCCCCCCCCCAAATCCTTCGCCTCTATCCACCTCCACGCCCGTAGCTACGGGGCTTTTTGATGGATCGCTTTCAGTTTTTTGAATATTAGTCTGATTATGGATAGGCCCTAAAAAATTGTCCCTTCAGGTTCATTTCCCGACATTGAAAAAAGTACTCGATACCTATAAGTATTCGATACCAAAGTATTCGATACCAAAGTATTCGATACCAAAGTATTCGATACCTATAAGTATTCGATACCAAAGTATTCGATACCTAAAATTATCGATTTTGCCCATCACTAGAAAATATTCTAGAAATATTTTGTATGTTTTTCGAAGTGTAAAAAATATTTCCATTCATTTCCCCCGCCCTTTTAGTTGGTAATCTTCAGAGATAAATCTTGAGAAAACTTCTCAAGCTTATTTTCTAAACTTATTTCGGAAATTACATTTATGCCCTTCTAATACACACAAATACATCTCAGAATATTTAAATCTGAAATTTGGTGCACATTAACTTTGCAGAAAAACTTTCTTTACCAAATCCAACCCTTTCCTTCCACAACCACCTGTAGGTCCCACGATCGACTCCCTCCACCCCTTATAAAAAAGCCCCCTAAAAACCTTCGCTTGTCGCGGCAACCTTAATCGGCGTGGATGAAGAGCGGCGAATTTTTCAATTGTCTGAAGAGGCAGCCTCTTAGAATCCCCATCCATCATGCACTTACGTGCGACTTCCACATCTGTCTGTTTGGAAACATTATCCCCCCGCGCTATCTCTGCCCCTTCAAAATCGAATCAATCTTCTTCTACATGCACCCCCTCTTCGTCCTCTGATTCCTGAAACATTAATTTTCGGGGCTCTTTTGCGTCCACTTACCTCTCCCTCCTCTGTGTTGTCGTTTGTGGGGGAGGAGGTTTTTTTATATTCGTGGCGGAATGTGTGTTTTTTCTCCTCATTGTGGAGTTGTTTCCGGGGTTTTTAGATGTTGTGGGTGGATGATGTGACTTGTCTACTGTTCATGTTGGATTTACATACACTGGTGTTCAAAATTAAGAGAATTCGCACATTTTTTCGATTTCTCCAGATTACTGGATAGATTTTGATGAAATTTGGTATGAACATAGGTTGATATAATACCAAATAAATAATCATTCAAAAATTGTAATACACACGCATGCGCAGAAGTATTAACCGCCAGAGTTGAAAGGTATGAAATAGCGGTTCCAGAACAGAGCAAAATAGTGGGTTTATAAGGGGTATGACACCCTCTCACTATCATGCAGGCCTCCTTGAGTGATTTTATAGCGTGAATAAGGCAGATAATAAAAAGTTTCAGGTAATGTGTTGATATCTTGGAAACCTCCCCCCTTATAAACCCACTATTTTGCTCTATTCTGGAACCGCTATTTCATACCTTTCAACTCTGGCGGTTATTACTTCTCCGCATGCGTGTGTATTATAATTTTTGAATGATTATTTATTTGGTATTATATCAACCTATGTTCATACCAAATTTCATCAAAATCTATCGAGTAGATCTGGAGAAATCGAAAAAATGTGCCATTTCTCTTAATTTTGAACACCAGTGTATTTGAAGATAAGGGTTTATGTGTATAGTCTGTTCATTTAGAGAATTGGCGCCTGAGACAAAATGTATTTGAAGCAGTTACTATTGTAATAATTATCATCGAAAATTTTTTCTTGTGCGGCCTAAACATAAGGCGGCCTAAACAGTGGTAGTTAAAATACTGTAAAAGAAAAGTTTATAAATGAATGTGTCTAGGAAACGCTTTCAAACATTACAATGTTTGACTTTTTCTATTTTCTAATAAGAAAGCGACTTAGCATCTGGGGAAGATTTAGATGTTTCTTAACACCAAAGGCTAGTTCTGGGCACCTGTTTAATATAAATTATTCCATTAACTTACCTTCAACTGCCTGATTTAATCGTGGCTTTTAAGGTGTAGACATGCATGCCCCGTTTTGAAATATCTAAATCGCTTTTAGTTAGTCTTATGAATAGGAATTTACTATGACTTAATTCTGTAATTTGTAGTTAAGTGCTCTTTTATTCTGGATCCTTTCCAAGAGGGGGGAATTAAAGTATTGGTGTCACGCGATGGAGATCAGGTTCGAAATAGTAGGCGAGTTCTATCCAAGTTTGCAAGTGGTAGATCTTTAATCTTTCCTTAAAATGGATTGGCTTTACCGAACTGTTTCCGTTTGTAGATATCAATACTTTATTTTTTAGTGTGTACAGTACAATATGTTTTTAATATGTAATAATACGCGTTGATATGTTCAAATTAAACATGTTTCGCACAACTAATCGTTATTCTCAACCAAAATTTCGCTTAGAAGGGTTTGAAACCCGATAGGTTTCCAAGCAAATTTCAAAAAGAATGGTCCAAACGCATTTCTGTTTCCCTCATAGAATTTTCTCGGTTTTCAATCTAACTCCTTTAACAAAAGATTCAAAAATTAACCTATATTCTCCGAAAATTCTTTTAGTGGCTAGGAATTGAATATTTTCTTTTAACTAAGTATGTTCAAAATTGAATAGGACAAAATAACTGGTTCAAAATTGAACTTTATTTCTCTAGCCTATATGTACTTGTTCAAAGATAAACTCGTTTCAATCCAGCATTTTATAAAGCAGTTGAATTTTTCCGTGGCAAAACTAAAGAATGAATGGATAAAAAAGTGAATTTAAAAATTTGTCTATCATCTACGAAAATTCTTTTAGATCTAGAAATGGAATAAGTTATTTTTTTACTAAGTTTGTCTGCTTCGAAATTGAACAGAGCAAAATTTAGAGGTTCAAAAATTGAACGTTTCTCTTAGCCTATTGATCTGTAAAATAATCTCTACTTGTTCAAAGGTAAACTAGCTCCAAACAAGCTTTTTACAAATAATGAGCAGTTCAAAATTGAACTTTTCCTTACCAATAACTAATAAATGAGTGGATAAAAAATTAATTTAAACACCTTACAAAAGTTCCAATTTGAGCTCGTACCAATGAACCCTTTTGGGGTGGCTTATGAGAGGCCCACTCTTCGGAGGGGGACAAGCGGAAAATTCCGTTACCACCCCTGATCCCACGGCAGCTGTTGTCTTTGCGGTTTTTTTCTCTCGAAGGAAAAACATTCCAGCGGGGCACTTGCACGCCATCTGTCATGTCGCGCCGTGGGACTGTTGACATTATCTGGGGGCGGTGCGCCCTTTGCGCCCCTGCTGCCGGAATTTCCAACTTATCGTGATTGATGACGCCCTTGGTTGGATCGGGCGCGCGCGGCTGCTAATTGTGCTTGTTTTGGGCTTCATCGATGTCGTTTGGTTGAATTGGGACGTTTTGCTTTCGGTTGTGGCTTCTGTCCCGTTCTCCTGTCTTAATTGAGTGCTTCGCAAAGTGATTGATGATAAAAGACATTCGAAGGTGTTCTTCTCTAGAAAATTGGTATTTGTAGTACTTACTCGAGAACAAGGGGTTGTTTAGGTGTTTCAATAGTGTGAAGATGGGGTCAGCGCAAGCTTTTATGATAACAGACCGTCAATCAGCGAACAAAAGAGTTCCCCTCCCAGGGGTCGATCCAGGCGAAAATTGGGGCCGTTTTGCGGCCCCTTCACAAAAATAAACTTCCGAAGAACGCCCCCTTCACAAAAATAAACTTCGTAAAATCGGCCCTTTCACAAAATTTCTAGTGACAAAAAATTACCACTTCCAAATTTCAAACGAAACTCTTCAAATTCTCCCAAACGAACGCGATTCTCGGTTGAGAAAGAACTATGGAAAGCAATCATACAATCCATAGATCGACGAAAACAGCAGTTTGCGTTTTCAATCCGGCAACCCTATGCTCTCGGATTGTCTGTAAAATTTGTGGATTTCAGCTAAGTTTTACGGATCAATTCTAAATTTTTACGGAATCCACGTTTTTTCCCATTTATCCTTCTCAGAAACGTTTACAAATCTAAAAAATTGTGATTTTTTGCGAAAGTTTCCATTTTTTTTTCGTGGAATGTTCTGTTTTTTCCGCAACCCATTCCTTGTAGAACCACGGGCGTCAAGAGATGTCGGCTTTTCTCGTGTCCGTATTGTAATGAAAGAAAAACCCCAATGTTAACATAGTCAAAAGCCAACATGTCCGATGTTCAGCAGAATCTCTATCTTGAAAGCTAAAAAGTTGCGATTCTTCGTGGAAGTCCTGTTTTTTCCGCGACTGCTTCCATCGGGCCTCGGCGCCTAATTCGCGACGTAATTGGAACTAATCACATGCGTTATCGCGATATTAGTCTGTATTTCAACTTATGAGGATTTTCTAGAGTAAAGTAGAAAGTACTAGAGTAGAGTACTAAAAATTTTTCTGGTATTATATCAAATCGATTTAAAGAATGTAAAGATAAAATAGTGAATCAAAAATTCTAGGTTTCACGTAAAAAATATATTTTTCACAAAAAAAATTCTATTTTCACAAAAAATAATTTCATTTTCACAAAAAATAATTTCATTTTCACAAAAATTAAAAAAACAGGCCCCAAAAATTAAAACCTGTATCGACCCCTGCCTCCTAGACAGCGTATAATAGTTGCGTAAACTGTAATTGCGTAATTCTGTAACAAAATCATCAAATCGAAAATAGTTATCACACAATGATATTCGTTTAATGCATAGATTTCTTATCGCGAAAGTAATTTTGACTACTGGTCGCTTTATTACTTCCACTCAATTAAAAAGTAAAAGTATCTTCTTAATCTAAATTATATCGGCACATGTCGATTCAATACCTTAGGTTTTCAACTTTAAAATAAAAAAAAAGATGACCCTTTCTTTCGGTACAATTTAAAATATAAAAAAAGACGTCATCTTCTCTTTTATGCGTCTGGGGCCAGAGCAGAATCAAAACCCGGTGTCACCTCCGAAGAGCAACGTTTCCATTTGCGATCACAATGGGCGACCTCTTTTTATATTTACTTATTTATTCCCTCCCCCCCACACACAAGAAAACGAGTGTTTACAACGGGTATTTCTAGAGAAAGGAGAGATCCCTTTTTATATATTTTACTGAGAGAGGGACGCCATCACGTTTTGTCATTTCCCGTCTCGCATCCCATCCAGAGGGCTCTTTGTATATTCTCCTTCGAATTCCTCCGGCCATCGAATGGCCCCCCTTTCTTCAACCCCCTCCAAGTCCGGCCCTTTTCACTGACCCTATTCCTTCTCCTCTTCCGGAGATGGATCGTAGAGGGAGAAGGGATAGGGAGTAGATACGATGTCGGTGAAGGCAACCGTGGCAATTCTCAACCATAGTCCAACCAACTATACTCTGTTCATTTGAAACTGGCGCCTGAGAAATAGTGATTTTCTCCCCCGCTAGAAGCGTCTAACCATAGTTACGCCCTTCGCGCAGCCAATAGTAAGCCTTCTTCGTCACTTTGACTAGGATAGTTGCTATAGTTACCGATTGGTGGTGGGGGAAGGAAATATTTTCAAGCGCCTAATTCAAAATTAATATAGTTTAGACTAGTAAAGCCAGACAAACTTGAAATGGTGACTTCACTTTTGGTCACTCTTTGACTTTTGTCAACAACTCAACTTCACTCTGAATTATAGTTAAAATCGTTTAATGAAATTTCTGAGGCATTTTAAAAATATTAGTAGGGTGAGTTTTAACTAAAGAACCTCATAAATAATCGCTATTTCATTTTCTATTTAAAAATCACCCTACTATTATTTAAAATGCCTCAAAAGTTTCATCATAAGTATAAAATTTAATAATTAAACTTCATTCAGACTGTAGTTTAGAGTTGATTAGGGCGGTCAAAAGTGACGATATAACTTCTATCACATCACTTTTTCGAGCATCTTTAAACTTACGAGTCTAGTTGGCCATTGATGAATACAACCATTCGTTGCCCATGTTCTTAATACAAATAGAAACATATCTAGGGGAAAGGTTGAAGGTGAAGGAACTAACAGTCCAAAGAAATACCTAATAGTTTTTAAAACTATTAGCATTTTCCAACAAATTGTTCAAATAGTCTAGTTGATATATGGTTACAGAATTGTCTTTGCCTGGTGTTGGAGGGCTGCGATCCTTACCCCTTCTATGCCATTCCACCTCTATGTTCTGCTGGATCCCCCTGTGGCAACAGATTCATTTGAAGCCCCCAATCGTCGGGAGGGAAGGAAGAAAAGAGAAGGATAAAGAAAAAAAACCGGGGATGGAGAAGAGGAATAGAATCCGCCTGAGTGTTTTCTGGGGTGGCCGGGTATTAGAAACTATCTACTTAACTTTCATGAGGTGGCCCTCGTTCAATCACAGGGCGTAAAAAGCGCCGCTGAAAAGCAGTTAACTCTTCAGTAATCAATATGCCATTAAGAGGGAGGAGGGCGCTGCAAAAACTTTTCTTCCCTTCTTCCGAACATAATCACTTGAAGTCGATCTGCGGAAAATATGTAGCGCGTCGGCGCTCTCATTGATCGCCAATATAATCATATGCATGTAGATCGTCATTTTGGGGACATTAATGCTGATGCTTTTTCCCTCTAACTCGCTTCTCCCCCTTATAGTGTTATTGTTATTATTTTGCTTCTTTTCTTGCCGCCGCCGACAACAAAAAGGGAGCTCGTTTTCTCTCTCCCTAGGAAAAACTCTCTTCTTTTTCTTCTCGTTTGGCACTCGGTCGGGGAATGTGCGGTGTCTTCAACCCTGGCCACACTTCTTGCTTTTTTACATTGACTAATCCAGAATTTTAAAACTTAACCCCCATTCTTGTGAAAAACAGCATCTTAATTTTTGTTGTTTGAAAAATTTTTTAGATCTTTTTATGATATATATGTATG